>CM062819.1:1622803874-1624092207 GCA_031772625.1 Pinus tabuliformis | reverse complement strand
TGCCAAGTCTCCTCCAAAAGTCAAAGTCAACATGGTCAAACTTCTTCAAATCTGGTCAAATTCAAAATTTTGAACCTAAACTAAAATTTGAGCCTGCAACAAACTCAGAATATTTCAACTTCTTTCCACAAAAATTCGTCCTTCACACGTGCGAGCTGGTAGAAGTCAAAGATGTTGAAGAATCTAGGGCAAATGTAGTTAATGTGATTCTTCTTAGCACGATAACTATTTGTGAGGTATTTTAACTTTTTGCTTGTTAGCACAACCTTATCTTGATATCATTAGTCTGTGCATTTCTTACTTCATCAAACAGTTACCAAAATACAAGAGACAAGAACACAAGATGTTGGCTTTCTGCCAGGGCCAAAACCTCTCCCTCTTGGAGAGGAAAACCTACACAAAATTCTTCTTATAGAGATTCTACTTGACGAATACCAAGACCATGATCCTTGACCTACTAGGCCACTCCAAGACCAAGACACCAATCCTCTTCTTTGTCACTATTGAGATCATCTTCATTGTTGCACCATCGAGGCCATCACTACTGCATCACTTCATTACTGTTGCAACATCTTTGTTGTCCCTTCACCGAAGTATTCATCAACTAGATCTTCCATGTTGAGATATGTATTGGAGAGCTTCCTTTTGATCCACCAAGATCATGACTATCTTATTGTAGCCTTTACCGAGATCATGACCATGTTAGGATCATGACTGCACCTTGACCGAGAATGTAACTATGTTCATCATGATTGCATTGCAATCTTTACCGAGATCTTACTTGTCATGGCTATGCTGAGAATATATATCATTGTGGTATTACTGAGTTTCTTATCCAAAACTGTGAGAGTATGTGAGTGTTTATAGAAGTCATCCTTATCCGAAAAACCAGAGGGATCCTTCTCCTAACCGGAACATTATCCTGCACCTTTTTTCGAGATTTCCGTAACCCTAAACTTGACCGAGATTTCAGAGAGGAGTGCGAGGATATCACTATCTAAATGCGAGGGTGCAGGCTCCTTTATATAGTAGTTTGTCCTTGTATTTGAGCCGACATGTTCATCGAATGTGTTGTGTCTCCTTTGTGAGCCGACTTGTCATTTATATTTATCTTGAGGCAGACATGATTGTCTTTCTTGATCGTTTTGTTGGCAAACTTCTTCGTGCTTGTCTTTGGAGGATTGTGCTTGTCTTGGAGGGCTTTCTAGACTAGTATATATATTTACACATATGCTCAAGAAGAGCTCTTTACATGTCTTTGACTCTTTGACTTTCCTAGACCTAATGAGAAAGAAACTCATTCTTATAATTTACAAAAATAATTTTTTTTCTTGACAAGTACAAAGATCAAAGTTACATTTGTAAATACCAAACCTAGTTACACTTTCTTCAACACTCCCTCTTAACTAGGGAGGTATTTATAATGGTACTTGGTTATTCTCAATCTGAAGAATTTCTCTTAAGAAGAATTGGATTGGTAATCCCATCTGTATAGCATCATATCAATCAGCATTGTCATAGTGTGAGGCCTTGACTAACAACTCCATCTCTCCATGAGACCATGAGCTACAATGCTGGAGAGACCAATGATTTACAGACACCTTCATCATTGTCTCTCAAGGTACATACCCACCTAGGTGTTCATTGAGTATGACCTTCTAGGACTATTCTTATCTTGGGTTCCCTGCCCTCAAAGAATATCGGTCCTCTTGCCTACTCTTATCTTGGATGCCCTACACATCCTCAAAGAGTATCGGATGCTAGATGATTACCCAATCCCCCCATTCTTTCTTCTCAAGTGAAGACAAGAATGTTGTGTCTATCATGTGGCTACATTTTCATTCATGGCCTTCATCTAGATTTACGACTGTTAGTCCTGGTCTAGTGCATGACACATGAAGTGGAAGAACACAATTGTCACTCCTTTATAATCAGGGGTGATCTAATTCAAACTCCATCTTGATCAAGGACCTGTCAGAGCTCCCTCTTAGCTAAGGACTCTTTTATACATCAGCAACGTCTTCTTCGCAGGTTCTTCCGCTGCTTGATCAACTTCTCTCCTTGATGTCATGAAATTTAGTGGAGCTTCTTCCTTGTAAGGCAACAGTCATCGATCACTTTCCTTCCTATTCTGTCATGTCATTCCTTTCTTCATGGAAAGTGGCCTTCTTGGCATATATCTGGAACTTTCTTCATATGGCTACTTCTTTTCTCTCCATGCTTCTTTCAGGAGTTTCCATCCATCGCATGAATGTTGGTTGTACTTGTACTTACAAGTCTTGTTCTAGTAGCCCTACATGAACTCATCTAGATATTATTCAAGAAATCAAAACATCATATTAAATTAAATCATACCTTACGAGATGGCTCTTCATCATGACATCTTCTTGCAGGTATCAACATCTTGCACACTTATTGACATATCTCCCAAGGATATCCATTGTCAAGGGTCTTCATCTTTTTCAAACTTTCATCAGTCTTTATATCTTTCTGGGAGATTTCCTAGTCAAATCTTCTTGGTCTTTTGGATGTTGATTGCCTTCATCATGGTTGCATATCTCACGATCTCTTCCTTCCTCACACATTCCATTTCCCGGAGCTTTTAATCAGAGTTTCTTAGTCAACTACCTCATACTTCATATGAGGACATATTATGTTGATTTCATCTAGTGTGACTTATGCCTTCCTGCATTCTTTCATAGGAGAAGATCCTTTTTCTCTTGATCATGCTTCTCAAGATAGAAGTAATGATCCATTGTTACCTGCAACCATATGACATGACATTATAATATTAAATACAAGCATACATACCTCATTTTACCTTTAGGACATTTAGGCTTCTTTCAACAACTTCCTTGATTGAAAAGATCTTCAATCCCTTGATCTGCTTCATGTCATCACACCATTATCTCATGGATTCCATAAGTTGGAGTTCTTGTTGAAACACTTGCTTCCTCTCTAGATTAGTGAACCCTACGATGAGGATTCCATCAGAGAATTTTGAGGATCTTGTATATCCCCAATTGGCAGATGTTTTCCTTTTTGACTTGGTGTGTGATGAACCTTAGGTGACTCCTTTCTTTTCTTCAATGTCCACTAAGGTTCCCAAGAGCTATATATCCTACATGTTTGTCTGCCATGGAATTTGCCCTTCATGATTCCCATGGTGATGTCACGATCTCTTGTTTCTAATGCTTCCATGATGCCATGATGCATCTTATTATCATTGTCATATCTTATAACACAAGATTTAGGAGCTTATGATAGGACCCTTTTGTGAGGGATACTATCTTACTCATAGGAGAGATTTGATACTCCCTCTTTCCTTGGCCCTTTTCTTTAGCTTCCTCCATCTTTCAATCATATGAGCTTCCAAAATCTTTCTATAGCATTGAATCTTCACTATACTTATTTTTGTCTTTGCTTGAGGACCAACCTTGCTTTTCCTTTTTGCACATGGTTGAATTCTTTTATCCTTTAATACTATAGACTGCAACTTGTCTTTCTCTATCTAGCATAGAGACCACAAATTGTTGAATAAGGTAACGTTCTTTGTTCATTGATATTTGTTACCTTGCTTATCAGTGATGACTACCTTCTCATCATCTTTCCTAGATCCTCATGAAGTTGTTCCTTCATTCTTTGATACCTTTACTATTGTGTAGGTCTAAGTGACCTTCTTTACTTTAATTTCCGAGAGTATATCTAGCATTTCATATATCTCTCTTTATGTCTCCTCTTTTGCTCTTTAGGTATGAGAGGACTTTTGAGTGATATTATATGAATCCTATGAATCTCTTGATGGATTCAAACAATACTTAACCTTCGTAGACCTTTTTAAAGATTAATGATTTGAGGCTTCTGCGATCTGTGTTCTGTGTAGTGTTATCTTCCGCAGTCATCGCATTCATGTTTGTTGGAATCGACGTTTCGAACCAACCTCTGTGGTTCATCTTCAAGAATAGGTTAAAGATATCAATGATTTCTCTTTTCTATAAGGATTATGACAATCCTCCTTATCCTATGCAAGGAATTTCGATTATCTAACCGATTTATAAATTCCCTTGCAATCATGAAATCATTTAACCAAATCTGATTATAAAATTGAAAGATACTTACTTGGTGTGTGAAGAGGAGATCTTCACCTTGATGCTTCTTTTGCTTGAGCTGCCCATCATTAGTATCCTTTCATCACAACTTCCTTAGAGGCCTTCTAGCACCATGACATCAGTGGTCTTGACATCACCGAGACTGCTTCATGACCTTCCCAATTCATTTTTAAGGTACTTTTGACTTCAACATATTGTTGACATGTTAGTGATACTATGTTCTGATCCGAGCACCATGCTATTGAGATCATAATCATAGACAGAATTCGAGACTGTGACAAGTATATTGGTATGGCACTACACAGTGATGTCTATGTGCATTGTGTAGAGAGGCAATGTATTGAGAGCCCAAACTTGTCAATGAATAACATAACTAAACTGTGGGTGGCACTGTATAGATAGACTGTCTCATCACTGAAACTGCCTTGATGTAATAACTATACTAAGACAGTGATGTAATCATGGATTGTGAGAGGTATTCCTTGGATTACTTCTGCAATATATATGTATACCTGAGACTATTTTTATGGCATAGAGAAATTTCAGTGATCAAGAAGTGAGGATCACTGGTATACTCTAACAAACTAAGCATGAGTTGAGTGCATGACTGTAATTACTAAAGTTGATACTCCATGACTGTTGTAGACCTTCTTGTTGTATACTTGCTCCTTTAATCCTTTCAACCTGCTTTGATGTCATTGAAGGCAGATCCTTGTATGTCTCTTTTGCTGCCCTTCATTTGACTTCAGCACCTTAGCTCTGATACCATGTTGAAGAATCTAGGGCAAATGTAGTTAATGTAATTCTTCTTAGCATGATAACTATTTGTGAGGTATTTTAACTTTTTGCTTGTTAGCACAATCTTATCTTGACATCATTAGTGTGTCCAATTCTTACTTCATCAAACAATTACCAAAATACAAAAGACAAGAACACAAGATGTTGGTTTTCTGCCAGGGCCAAAACCTCCCCCTCTTGGAGAGGAAAACCCGCACAAAATTCTTCTTATAGAGATTCTACTTGACGAATACCAACACCATGATCCTTGACCTACTAGACCACTCCAAGACCAAGACACCAATCTTCTTCTTTGTCACTATTCAGATCATCTTCATTGTTGCACCATCAAGGCCATCACTATTGCATCACTTCATTCCTGCTGCAACATCTTTGTTGTCCCTTCACCGAAGTCTTCATCAACTAGATCTTCCATGTTGATATATGTATTGGAGAGCTGCGTTTTGATCCACCGAGATCATGATTGTCTTATCGTAGCCTTTACCGAGATCATGACCAGCTTAGGATCATGACTGCGCCTTGACCGAGAATGTAACTATGTTCATCATGATTGCATTGCAATCTTTACCGAGATCTTACTTGTCATGGGTATGCCAAGAATATATATCACTGTGAAATTACTGAGTTTCTTATCCGAAACTGTGAGATTATGTGAGTGTGTACTGTTAGTGTCAGTCTTTCCAGCCTTCCTCCAGTGATCAAATATGCTCTTACAAAGTGGCCTTAGAGTGTCCAGGTCAAATTTTGTCATCTCAAAGAGTTTTCAAGCAAAATTTGGTCACTAGGCATTAGGTCTAGGGTTTGCTTTCACTCCTTCTAAAGTTGTCCAAATGTCGGTCCATGTCATCATTCTACTAAGTTTATCATCATTCATAGGGTTGTCATTATCATGTCAGTGTCTAATGAGTCATTTTACACCTTGTTCATGCTTCAGTTGCGCCTAGACAAGGTCATTTCCCTCTCCTAGGGTTTTGAAAGCTAATTTCTCTTGGATGGTCAAATCATTAGCAAAACTTGTATCCAGATGTTCATACACCTTCCCCTATCTTTCATGTACCTTATCAAACACTTTCCATCACTGAGATCCCCCAAATTCCTCATTTTTGCACAAACCCTAATTTCTTGCCACAACTTGGCAATTTTCTAGGCTAGGCCTGTGTTTTGCTTTTTTGGACCCCTTCCCCTCACTCGATCTCCGCGATTCCACTTTCCCCTGCTTCCTAACATCCCTCCCTACTTCAAAAATTTCCCCAAGAATTTAGAAGCCCCTTATCCCCTTCATTTCGCATCATTTCCACAAAATTCCTTGTTTCACACATCGGGATAAGTTTCACTCAAAAGATGTTTCAGAGCAATCAAAAATGAATTTGGGAAAACTGAGAGAGGTTTTTGCCCACAACATGCCAAAGAAGAAAAACCTCCTTCACTTTTTACACAGGTGTCATGGTTTTAGAGAAATGTGAAAAATATCGTTGCCTCAGGAGAATTGAAGGCACCTCTGAAGTGACCTTGGTAAAATCAAGTTTTCTCCTAGCTTGGTTGGCCAAATGACTTTCTTGATGAGTCAAATGATAACTAGACACAAATATCTTTCCAATGAGCTATCATGAGCTCAATTTGGAGTTGAGGAAGGCATTCAAAAGTTGACTGCAACAGCACTCTACCTTGAGGCAGCCTTATTTGGCACATTTTGACCAGTCTTTGGAGATTTGATTTTTGACAAGGCAAATGAACTCCAAATTGAAAAATTCCAGTTGGGTTGGAAAGTAGACTCAAAGACCTTTCCAACGAGCTATCCTGCACCCAATTTGGACACCGGGAAGGCCTCCAAATAGCATCTGAAAGTCGCGCTACGCGTCAGGGAGGGCGCGCTACGCATCAGGGAACCTTTCTCAGTGTTATTTTGCACGTGCGCTACGCGTTGGGTTTTTCACCCAGAAACTTGCCAACAAGCATTCAAATCCTCCTCTAACTCAGTTAAAACACAGATAGGCTTCATGTCCATGGTTTGTACTCAGTTTTGCCTTTAGTACAAAGGAAGAGCCCAGCACATCAGCATAAAAGCATCTATCATTATGCATTGATCGAGATCATAGTGATGCATCAGTTGGCATAGCAGGGTATTGCTTGGGAGGATTTCATTTCTCGCGACTTCTTCATGGTGCCACAGCCACCTCCCGAGATTGTTCATGATGAGGGAGGGCCTTCACATCAGTTTGACATTCCTGAGCCAGAGCATGTCAGCGCTCCTCCATATGTTACATATCAGAGAGGCCACAGGGTCTTATTTGCATCTGCACAGCGAGTATTATCTCCACATCAGGTGGAAGGGGTCTCGCCTTCTTCATCAGCACAGCGAGTGTTATCTCCACATCAGGTGGAAGGGGCCTCGCTTTCGATAGCAGCACAGGTACAAGAGAGAGGCAAGAAGCCCAAGATTGATGAGGGGCCATCAGGTGATCCAGACATAGATATTGTTGACCGTGATATCAGTTCTCCTAGCTTAGAGCCAAAGGAGATCATTCAGCAACTAAGGGCTGAAAATGACTTGTTGCAGCAAAAGTTGGAAATGGCAAATTGGACAATTACATACTTAGAGCAGCGCAACAAGCAATTAGAGGATGAACACACTCTTGATGAGTTGCGGAGGATCCGAGAAGACCGGAATTTGGCTCGCAAGAGACCCGGTGATTTGACACCTATTGAGCAAGGGTCTATGCTCATTCGAGTGAACACTCATTTAGAGAGGTTGATAGCCAAGGCAAACAGGGACAAAGACATGCTCCGCCACATGAAGAATCATTATTGGGCCCGCATGCATGTGTGCAAAGCAAAAATGAAGGTACTCAAAGCACGCTTGGCCAAGGCACTAAAACGAAGGAAAAGGCCCGATCCACTTTAGATTTTGGCTGAAGCCACCTTGAAGGAGCATGGTGCTCAATGATACACCTCCACCTCAAAATTCAGGAAATTTGGAGCAATTTTGGTCAATTTTGAATTTTTTGTGTCAAAAACAGGTTTTTGCCCTCAACGCGTAGCGCGCCGCGCGCTACCAGTTGGGGAGGTCCATTTCACGAAAACTCAGCATTTTTGGATTTGTCATGACAAAATACACTTTCTCAGCCACTGCCAAGAAATTTCATGGAGATTTGAGCCCCCAAAAGGTCAAAAAACAAGCAAAAAATGACCTTCTGCCACTTTTTGGACACACAGGAAGCAGTCTTGGGAGATTGCAATTTTGGAGGGGCAAATGGCCACCAAATTGAGAAATTCCACTTGGGCTGGAGAGTAGACATCCAAACCTTTCCAACAAGCCCACTTGTGCCTCATTTGGATGCCGGGAAGTGCCCCAAAAGTGGGTTGAAAGGCGCACTACGCGTTGAGAAATGGCGCGCTACGCGTTGGGAAATTTGCCAGTTTTGCACCTTCAGCTCAGGAAAACGCAGCATTTGACCAGTTTTGACATTTTGGTGGGGTTTTTCATCCTCCTTGATGTAATTGATGTAATTTTATGTTGACATGACACTTTTTTACCTATTCTAGAAGATTCATTCATAAAATGACAAAAAATTAATGAATGAATTGGTTTCCTAGCTTATAGAGGCAAGTTGTTTTGATTGCCTATATTGTAGTGCTCAGTTTAGAATTGGTTGAAACAGCTCCTAGGATGATGAGCTCGACCCCTAGAGGCAAGGAAATGTGTTAGCTTGCCTATATTATGTATTTTCTTAGTCATTTTCAGAGGTTGGAGAGGTTGGACTCTTGAGGGATAAGCTTAGACTGTATTACACATTGTATCTCTGCAATTTTGGCAAAGGAAAGACCAGGGTTTTGCAGCACTATTTGGGATTCCTGTGGTGATTTGTGTTGATGGTGTGCTTCTCTCATGTACTTGTAAGTTTGTTATGTGTATCATTTTCCTACTCCTCTCTTCTGCAAATTAAGTAAATGAAGTGTTAAGGTAGAATTCATGGTTTCTGTGCTCTGCCTTTAAGTTTGCTTAATATCTATGTTTTCATCTGTTTAAGGAGAACTCTCGAGGGTTTCTTGCTCTCCTTAGCTCCTCACCGGTCATATCTATCCATTCACTTATTTCAAAGGCATCAAGACAATCTCCTACCTTGCCCCAAAAAGACCTCTGCAAAAACTGTGTCTTATCCCCGCACCCAAAATTGTTGTGCTCAGTTTTCCAACAAAACCCTAAAAATTTAAAATCAAACTTTCCCTATCAGTTTACTAGCCTAAAATCAGTGTTCTTTATTGGTCATCTCAGCCCTTTAAAGACCTTTTGCTGAGATAGACCCGGAGAGAGCCCTCTCCTGTCCCCGTAGGGCTAGCTACGAGGCTAAGTGGTTTGATGTTGCCTTGGATTCTGCCTTCCTCAGCGTGAGGCAGATTTGAGCGCTAACATGTACAATAGTCATCCTTATCCAAAAAACCAAAGGGATCCTTCTCCTAACCAAAACACTATCCTGGACCTTTTTCCGAGATTTCTGTAACCCTGAACTTGACTAAGATTTCAGAGAGGAGTGCGAGGATCTCACTGTCCAAATGCGAGGGTGCAAGCTCCTTTATATAGTAGTTTGTCCCTGTATTTGAGCCGACATGTCCACCGAAAGTGTTGTGTCTCCTTTGTGAGCCGACTTGTCATTTATATTTATCTTGAGGCTGACATGACTGCCTTTCTTCATCGTTTTGCTGGCAAACTTCTTCGTGCTTGTCTTTGGAGGATTGTGCTTGTCTTGGAGGGCCTTTTAGACTAGTATATATATTTACACATATGCTCAAGAAGAGCTCTTTACATGTCTTTGACTCTTTGACTTTCCTAGACCTATGGAATGAGCAAGAAACTCATTCTTATAATTTACAAAAATAATATTTCTTTTTCTTGACAAGTACAAAGATCAAAGTTACATTTGTAAATACCGAACCTAGTTACACTTTCTTCAACAAAAGATTCAATCAACGATGCTAGATTCTTCCTTGTTTTGGCTTGTCTCTCCCTCTCTCCTTTGACTCGGCCTCTTTCTTCTTCGTTAGGTGCAAAAGATACTTGTTGTGATGATGTGTGAAAGTGTTCCAAGTAGGTCGAACTTGTCTCTTATATATAACTGTCCACGTGGGTTGAATAAGTGCCACTTGGGCAACTAGGCCGACTTGTCCAAGGAGGCTCGATTTGGTCATCTTGTGGACTTATGATTCATAATAAAAATTCAAATTTTCTTTCTTTTAAATGTCCAAATGGCACATGACATAAATAAATTTTCTTTTGACTCAAAATAAAATTATTTTGACTCTACCATGAAGAACATGCTTGACAACAATATAATAAATACATCAATGATAAACATATATATTTTATGAAGACTGAACCTAGTTACATCTTCAACAATCCCTCTTAACTAGGGAGGTATTCATAATGACTTATTAGGACATTCTCAAGTCGAAATATTCTCATAAGAAAGGATCCAGATTGATAAGCATCCTTATAAACATCATCATGACCAGCATTGTCAAATTACCAAGGCTTTGACAAGTAAGCTCTATCTCTCCACTACATCACAGCACAATGTTGGGAGGCATTCAAAAGGACACCACACAACTGTCTCTTCGAGGCACATACTCCACCTAGGTTCACCAAAGTATGTCCTCCATGGAACCATTTCCTAATTCAGTGTCACAGTACTTGACACAAGGAAATGTTGGTCCACCAGGCAATTCTTAAACTGGGTCAACGTACATGACTTAGGCGGTTAGTCTTAATCAATCACAGTACATGACTCAAGAATATCAGTCCATGATGCTTATCCAATCAACCATTCTCCCTATCCAGGTCCATGTACTTGACTTAGGGTGTTAATCCTAATTAGTCACAATACATGACACAGGGAGAAACAAGGTGTCCACCCTCACTCCTCAATCTGGAAGGAGTTATCCACAAGTCCAAGCTTGTCTCGAAAGTACTCAAGCTTCCCTTACATCAACTACATGTTCATCCGTGGAGATTTGTTGTAGCTACTTGGCTCTTATCTGCATCATATCTCAAATCATAATGTGCTTCGACCTTTTGAGTTCTCTGACAATCTTCATACAACTTTGATCAATACAAAGTATCATATTCAAATCCAACATGCCACCAAATAGTCCATCAAATGGAGCCAAACTCACTACATAGTTGTCATATCTTTTGCAATGTCCAATGCAACACAATTATGTTTCCTACTCACTCAAGGAATCGTGGATAATCTTAAGCGGAAACTATTAGCACCTTTTTCACGTTAATAGCCAGCCCAATCAAAATTAGTGCATCATAGAACCAAACAGTTATCGTGACAATGATGGATCAACAATATTAGAACTCTCCAATTTATGTTAATCAATGTTGCCATTGGTCTATAATCCATCATCCAAACTTCTAGAGGATCTTGATCACAAGCTTCTCTTAATTTTCTGCCAGACCTCAAGTAAAGTGTACCAATCCAAGATCCTTCTGCTTCCAGCTCTCTTTGAAGGTAATACTTTTCTTTAACTCACAAGTCCTCCTTAAATCATTCAATCAATCCCAAAGTAAGAGGTTGTCTTTAATCATGAGACTCCTTTTTCATGTCTTTCAAGAATCGGGAGTAACCTTTCCAACTGAGGAAAGTATCTTATTGTGAACTTCTTCCTTTTACTAGGAGAACCTTCTAAAGTTTTGCTTCCATGATGCCATCTAATGCTAAGCCTTGACTTCTTTAATGCATACTTCAAACTACCTACTCCTCCAGTGGGAATATGCTTTGTTATGTCTTTCCAATTCTTTCATCTACTTGTCAAAGTCATGTCCTATCTTCTGAGAAAAGTTTGCTTTCTGAAATGTTCTGCATTGTTCGTCGTCTATATATTATAGTAGTATCACTGGCTCATTCTTTGATGTATAAGTTTGAATCAACTTCATTGGAATTTGAAGTGAATGTCAACTCTTTCTGGCTGGAAGAATCTCTAACATGTTGCAAGCTAGATATTGAATTTCACAGATAGAATTCTCAACTCTCTCTTTGTTTTGCTCTTTCAAAGTCTTAACTGCAATCTTGCAGTCCTTACTTCTTAGAGAAAAATGTTGCCTTCCTCTGCATCTTCATGATGAAATTTTGGAGACATAAGTCTTTCTACACTATGTGGAAATATATTTGGTCTTCTCATATGCAACTGAATATTTTTTCTAGATTTAAGTGAAGGATTCTATGTAGACAACGGTAAAGGAGGCTTCTCTTTATAAGAACTTTGGAACATACTTCAATGAATAAATTCTTTATTTCAGCTACTTCATTGTAGATGACTATGAGCTCCCTCTTAATTTCAATCTTCTTGAAAAAAAAAAATACAAGTTTATGCAAATTTCCTTCACGAATCCCAATAGTCTTCTTTGTTATCCCCCATAGGTCATATAGTTGTCTTGCCATCAATAAATATTATTCTATCTGTTATCTTCTAAACAAGAAATAGAAATCAAACCTTACTGCCAACCTCGTACAAAAGTAGATTATAGAGCTATGTACACATGCCATATTATTCATTGAATTTAATAATAAAGATCCTTGTTATTTTCGTCCTTAGGTTTCTTTGGAGCTTCTTCATCTTCAGTTGTTGATGCTTCATGTCTTTCCTTCCTCTTATTGTTCTTAGGGTTCTTGGGACAATCTCTCTTGTAATTGTTGATTTTAATGTACCTTGGACAAGTGGTTTCCCATGGGTTAGTCTCTACCTAAGGAAAAGTGTCCAAAATAATTATTTTCCTAAGTGTGACTTTATAAAGTGAGTGACTTTATAAATGGTAAAGCTAATGTTAAATTATAAAGTGAAACGTGACTTTAGACATAAAGTACAATGTGGATACTTTATTTAATGGGTGAGTTAAAAAATAGAAAATGAGAATTAAATGCACATTTATTCTCATCCCTTGATCTAAATGAATCTGAGCCATTAGATCTTAGGGTTGCCCAAAATTCATTTAGGGAAACCTAAGGGGGGAAAGAAAAAAGAGACTGCATTCGTTCTTCATGAGTAGATTGGAGAAAGGAAACTGAGAGCTGGAGAAAAGTTTTGAAGGAGAAATTTGTTACAGTAAGTTGAAGGGGTGATTTCTGGGCAAAGTTGGGCACGAAAATCAAGGTTTAAAAGATAGCAAAAGGTACAGTATGAAAAGCATTGAATCTTGTGAGTTGCACATCGTTCGAGAGCAGTTTTTGCAAAAAAATGTATAGTCTGTACATCAGTATGGAAATCCATATAGTTCGTGCAGTACAGTCTGTATAGTCGTATCCGTACAGTACATATTTTCAGCTTCAAATGGGCATGGAAATCGAGGAAAAGTGGGCACAGTTTTCAAAGAGTTTTGGGCTGAAGAGATAAGTTGTATTTTGTTGTTTTGTTTTGTTTGCGAGTGTATTTTTCCTGAAATTGAAAGATAAATAAATTTGAAAAGCTCTCTAACAGGTTTTCCCCGGAGAAGATTGAAGGGGTTTCACTTGACCTGAGTATAAGTTGACCAAAAATTTGTGTGTATTTTTATGTGTGTTGCTGGTCTGTTTATGTCCATATTTATTTTCAGCATGTGTTAACAGTCCCATGTGTTTTAATCTGAAAATTTCATTTCCAAAATTCTATATGTTGAATGTATGTTTATGGAAAAGGGCATTTAACTGAATGGGAGTGATAAAGTGAAATTAAAACCGGGTTGGGGTTGTTGGAAACTTTTTTTAGTCATCAAATTTCAACATGGTATCAAAGCTACAGGCTGAAAATTGCAGCTTGAACAGCAGACAATAGTTTGGGACAACAAACAACGGTTTGGCCAACAAACTAAATTTTTGGACAGCGAACTCAGCTTGGACAGCAACGTGAAATTTCAAACAGACTAAACTTTTGGGACAGCAAGGTGTGCTGGAAAGTTCATTTCTCCATTTTCTTGGTTTTATAAATTTTGGACAGCAGTCATGGCCATGTTCTTAAGGATAGAGAACACACTGGATGGGATATCAACTATGCCGTTTGGAAGGACAAAATTCAAACAATGTTTGAGGAGGCAGCAGATTGGGACATAGTGCGACAAGTGGTTGTACCTCCCACTGCTGCAAATGAACTTGCTAAATTCACAAAAAATAATGCAAAAGCAAAAAGTATTTTGATGGACAGTGTGAAGGATCATGTGGTTCCTCAGGTGAGAGGAAACACATATGCATATCAGATGTGGACAGCTCTAACCACTCTCTATCAAAGTACCAATGAGAGCAGGAAGATGGTACTCAAAGAACAATTGAAGAACATCAGGATGACAAACGTTGAAAGTGTAGTTCATTATCTTGGCAGGGTCAAACAAGTACGTGATGATTTGACTGCTATTGGTGAGACAGTTGCACCCACAGAGTTAGTCAAGATCGTTGTAGCGGGACTTCCTAAGTCTTGGGAGGTCTTTGGAGATGTTACCTCTAGGGAGAATCTTCCCAATTGGGACAGATTCTGGGATGATTGTGTGCAGCATGAGATATGAAACACTGGCAATGGTGGGGTGAAGATAGCAGATGAGGAGGATGTAGCCTTGACAGCCAGGGGAAAGAAAAAAGGGAAGGCCAAGAAAGGAGCCTCATCAGATGGGACTAAGGGAAAGGAGAAGAAGAAGAAGAAAGATACAGATATGTCCAAAGTCAAATGTTGGTCATGTCATAAGATGGGACACGATGCTGCTACGTGTCCTGAGAGGAAAAACAAGGGGAAGAAGGGTACTACAGCTTCAGCAAAGGTCGAGCAGTTTGCTTCAGCCTTCACCTTCGCAGTTTGACCAAGACTTTGCATTTATTACTTCTACATCTAGTAGGAGTGCATCATCCGATGTGTGGTAAATAGACAGCAGGGCTTCCCGCCATATGACAGGTGCACCGGAGTTCTTTTCAGAGCTTGCAGAGAGGGCACTTGATATTGAGATTGTACTAGGAGATGACTGCACTGTGAGAGTTGTTGGTGTGGGGCTGTGACCTTTGAGATGGAATCTTTGCCTCCTTTGAAGGTCATGGATGTTTTGTATGTTCTCGGGATGAAGAAGAACTTGATTTCAGTGTCTGCTATGGAGGAGAAGGGGTTTGACATCACTTTCTCAGGAGGGCAGGTATTGATGCATCCCAGGGGAGCTTCTATCACTTCGGCCAAAGTGATTGGAGTACACTCTAGGAAACTATACAGGTTCAGTTTTCAGTCGGCAGGGGCATTGGTGAGTAGCACATCTAGTAGCACTCACACTAGTACCACTAGCATTAGACACTTGGGCGACTTATGGCACCAGAGAATGGCGCATATGCATCATGGAGCTTTGAGAGTACTGAGGGAGATCACTACTGGAGTTCCTGATTTCAATGTCGAGCATGATGAGGTCTGCAGAGGGTCTACTTTGGGCAAGTACACCAAGTTACCATTCCCAGCGAGCGACAACAGATATACAGGTATTCTAGACTTGACTCATACTGATGTTAGTGGTCGTATGTCTCATGTGTCTTTGGGTGGTTATGAGTATTACGTTATATTCATTGATGACTACTCTAGGAGGACTTGGATATATTTCTTGAAGAACAAGGGTGAGGTCTTCAGTCGCTTTAAAGAGTTCAAATCTCTTGTGGAAAAGCAGACAAGTAGGAAGATTCAGGTCTTGAAGTCAGACAATGGTGGTGAGTACACGGATGTTGGGTTTTCTGAATTCTGTGCATAGGAGTGCATTAGGAGAGATTTCATTGTTCCTTACAACCTCCAGCAGAATGGGGTGTTTGAAAGGACGAACAAAGTTATTGTTGGGGCTGCTAGACAATGATTCATGATCAAGGGTTGCCTTTGTTTTTGTGGGCTGAGGCCTGCAACACTGTTGTTTATCTTCAGAACAGGAGTCCTTGCAGAGTATTGGGTAATATGACTCCGAAGCAGGCTTCCACTGGAGAGAAGCCTCATGTGGCACATCTTCGTATCTTTGGATGTCTCACATATTCTTATATTCGCAAGGAGCAAAGGACGAATATGGAACCCATGGCAGGGAAGGGTATCTTTATGGGTTACAGCGAGACTTCGAAGGCCTATCGGATCTTCATTCCTTCTAAACGGAAAGTGGTGATTAGGAGGGATGTTAAGTTTGAGGAGGAGAGGGCCTAGCGGAGATCATGGGAGTACGATGAGAGAGATTCACAGACTTCTCCTCAATAGGGAGGGTCAGGTACAAGGAGCAGGACCTCAGGGTTTTGGATCGACTAGTACAGGAGTTACTTCAGTGTCAGTGACATCTGGGGCACCAGTGGCGAGTTCACCGAGCACTTCTTTAGGGAGTCCACTAGTACAAAGTTCACATGGCACTTCAGCTGACACAGGCACAGGTGCCATTATAGGTTCTTCGAGGACAGGGGTTGATACAGACACACCAGGGTCAATTGGCAGACCTTCGGGTTCACCACACTGGGGACAGCGGATGAGGTTCCCTATGGGGAAGCTTCTTCAGGGAAGAGGAGGCCCAAGTGGCTTCAAGACAACAGAGTCCCTTGGTCCTCCGAAGAGGGTGAATCGTGAGAATGCCACCTGAGCGGTTTTGCAGTTATGTAGCCAAGGCTTCCAGCATTGTTGACTCTGAACCTACTAGCTATGAGGAGGCTGCCAAACAGGAGGTATGGCGAGAGGCTATGATGGAGTATGCCTCTATCATTAAGAACAATGCCTGGGAAGTGGTGCCTATGCTTGAGGGCAAGTCAGTTGTGACTTCCAGGTGGCTCTACAAGATCAAGCATGTTGTGGATGGAAGCATTGAGAAGTTCAAGGCAAGGTTTGTGGCTAGAGGGTTCTCACAGATAGAGGGAGTTGACTATGATGAAACCTTTGCTCCCATAGCTCGGTACACTTCTATCTAGTCCCTTATTTCTATTGTTGCAGAAATGGGTTGGCAGATCCATTAGATGGATATGAAGACCACATTTCTGAACAAAGTTATAGAGGAGGAGGTGTATGTTGAGCAGCCATAGGGCTTTGAGGTACTTGGGCGAGAGACCCATGTAAGTCGGTTGAGGCGAGCAATCTACGGACTTAAGCAAGCTCCGATAGCTTGGCATTCGAGGATTGATACTTACTTGCAACAGATGGGTTTCATGAAGAGTGATGCAGATCCAAACCTATACTACATTGTTGTAGGGGATGATCCGCTCATTTTTGTGTTGTATGTTGATGACTTGTTCATTACTGGGGCAGAGAGACTGATTAGTGGTTGCGAGGAGGATCTTGCTATAGAGTTCGAGATGAAGGACATTGGGCTGATGCATTACTTTTTGGGGCTTGAGGTGTGGCAGGAGGAGGGGCATATCTTTCTAGGGCAGGGGCAGTATGTTATGGATGTGTTGAGCAGATTTCACATGGCAAACTGTAGACCCATGTCTACACCTATGATCGCCAACTGGAAGAAGCTTCATGCTTCAGATTCTAGTTTGGTGGATCCCACATTATATAGGCAGCTTATTGGATCCTTGATGTATCTGGTCAACACTAGGCCAGATATATTCTTTGCAGTGAACACACTTAGCCAGTTCATGGTTGAGCCCAGGAAGGTGCATAGGGTAGTTGCAAAGCACATTCTTTGCTACGTGCAGGGGACTGTTGATTATGGTCAAGACTATAGGCAGGAAGATGGAGTGAGGTTGGAAGGTTACACATATTCAGATTGCGCAGGTTGTGTTTCCGACAAGAAAAGCACTTCAGGGTGTTGCTTCAGATTGGGTTCAGCAATTGTATCGTGGTTTCGTCGAAAGCAAAATTCAGTTGCTTTGAGCTCTTCTGAGGCTGAGTATATGGCTACTAGCCAGGCTAGTTGTGAGACCATTTGGCTTCGCAAGTTGTTGTATGGCCTATTTGATCAGGAGTTGAGATCGACGATTATTCACTGTGATAATCAGAGTTGCATTAAACTCACAAAGAATCCAATGTTTCATGACAGGTCAAAACACATTGACATCAGATATCATTTCATCAAGGACTATATTCAAAAGGGGGCAATGAAGCTGGAGTATATATCAACAGATGAGCAAGTGGCCGATGTTCTCACGAAGTCCTTGCCAAGAGGCAAGCATGTCCATTTCAAGGACAAAATAGGTGTGGTGAGAAACACTTTCTTCGATAAGAGGGAGTGTTGATTTTTAATGTACCTTGGACAAGTGGTTTCCCATGGGTTAGTCTCTACCTAGGGAAAAGTGTCCAAAATAATTATTTTCCTAAGTGTGACTTTATAAAGTGAAAGTGACTTTATAGGTGGTAAAGCCAATGTTAAATTATAAAGTGAAAAGTGACTTTAGACATAAAATACAATGTGGGTACTTTATTTTATGGGTGAGTTAAAAAATATAAAATGAGAATTAAATGCACATTTATTCTCATCCCTTGATCTAAATGAATCTGAGCCATTAGATCATAGGGTTTCCTAAAAGTCATTTAGGGAAACAAAAGGGGGAAAAGAAAAGAGAGACTGCATTCATTCTTCATGAGCAGATTGGAGAAAGGAGACTGAGAGTTGGAGAAAAGTTCTAAAGGAGAAATTTGTTATAGCATGCTGAAGGAGTGATTTCTGGGCAAAGTTGGGCATGGAAATCAAGGTTTAGAAGACAACAGAAGGTACAGTATGAACAGCATTGAATGTTGTGAGTTGCACATCATTCGAGAGAAGTTTTTGAAAAAATAAATCTGTACAGCTCGTACAGCAGCACGGAAATTCGTACAATCTATACAGTCGTATCCGGACAGTAAATATTTTCAGCTTCAAGTGGGCACGAAAATCGAGGCAAAGTGGGCACGGTTTTCAATGAGTTTTGGGCTGAAGAGTTAAGTTGTATTTTGTTGTTTTGTTTTGTGTGCAAATGTATTTTTCCTGAACTTGAAAGATAAATACATTTGAAGAGCTCTCTAACAGGTTTTCCCCGGAGAAGATTGAAGGGTTTTGCCTGGGTCTAAGTTGACCAAAAATCTGTGTGTATTTTTATGTGTGTTGCTGGTCTGGTTATGTCCATATTTATTTTCAGCATGTGTTGACAATCCCATGTGTTTTAATCTGAAAATTTCATTCCCATAATTCTATATGTTGAATGTATGTTTATGGGAAAGGGCATTTAACTGAATGGGAGTGATAAGGTGAAATTAAAACCGGGTTGGGATTGTTGGAAAAAAAAATTTAGTCATCAAATTTCAACAGTAATGTCCATATTCATAACATCCATAGCATTGAACTTTGGACATATCCTTATTTCCTTGAGATTTGTTACCAACATTTTAGTTTTGAGATCCAAATTTCTTATTTCCAAACTTCCTTCTTGATCTAGCTGCAAAAGCTTGAGAATCTTCATTATTAGGTTGAGTATTGCTTTTAGCCTCCAGCCTTGATTCTTCTAGAATACAAGCAACCCATAATTCTTCAAAAGTAGGGGTTTCCTTTCTAGCATAGATGCCTCCATCAAAACCATCTGAAGTTTCAAGTTAAGCATTGATTACAGAGGTGATCAATTCAAAGTCGGATATAGTTTCCCCAAGCCCTTGAAGTTGGCCTTTTATTTTTGATATCTTCATAAAATATGAAGCCACGTTATCATCTTTTGTCAGCCTTGTTCCATAAAGTTGATTCCTCAAAGATATCTTATGACCGGTTGTGTTGATGGAGTATAATTTCACCAAAGTGTCATATAATTCCTTGGATGTAGACAAATCTAAAACCGATTATGTTGATGTTAATTTTCTTTAGGGCTATATTGTTCTTTGCTTTTGATAATTGCATAAACCAACTTTTGATCATTTGTATCACATTCATCCCATAACATCATTACATCATTAGCAATTATGTAGAAAGAACAATATCAACAACAATGCAGTAGAACAATAAAAGGAACATTAGAAGAAAAGCATACACAAATAGAGACACCAAGGTTTGGTCGGAGACCAAGGCAAAACCCCACAAGGGGGAAAACTTGGAATTCAATTCTTCTTCTTCTTCTATTAGATTTTCATCAATTGTTCAGCTGAGATACCAAGGACAATATTATGAGACATCTGAAATCACACTAGGCCACCAAGGGGCAATCCAATAGAAAACTGTCATTGCCAAAAAAATTTCGTCACTGTATTATAAGTGAGGTCACTGTCATCATGTGACACAAGCAATGTTACTATCATCAAGGAGCACTGTCATCATATAACAAGGAGCAAGGTCATTGTCACAACTGTCAATATACATCATCACACTGTAAGTGCAAGGTTCCCCCCATATACATGATTACAGTTAATATTTATTTTTCCAATAGATCACTTTCTTAATCACAGTCATCACTGATTATAGCCATATACACTGATCACTACCCATTCTTCCTTACAAAAACTAAACACACTTGTTCAATGCATATATTGTACCATTATTCCATCATACAAATAACACAGAGAAACAATGTAATAGATTGATGCCCATACCGTGAGTCAATTAGGAACCTGTCAAGAGATGTGAGACCATATACCAATGTGAGATCGTTTCATCACTAAGATGTGAGTTCATGGGATTATGCTAATACAATGAGATCATATGCCATAGGTATATGCCATAAGAGTGAGATCATATATGAGAATATATTGCCATGAACTATGTATCAATTATGCCATACAAACAATGCAAGAGATATTATACTAACTATGCCATACGAAGTGCAAAGATACCATACAACTGTGCCATACGAACTATGCAAACATACCATACAACTATAACATACGAACTGTGCAAACATACCATACAAACTGTGCAAACATACCATACAACTGTGTCATACAAATTGTACAAAAATACCATGCAAAGTGCAAAGATACCATAAAACTATGCCATACGAACTATGCAAAAATACCATGCCATGCGAGATCACATATATCCATATAGAGAGAGTAGACATAAGAGCAATGTCCTGTAGCCATAGTATAGTCCTGAAGACAGAGAGGTAGGTCTTGCAAGAGTATAGGAGTGAAGGTATAGTCCTGTAATAGAGCGAGAGAGGTCCTGCAATAGTGCAAGAGAATGATCTTGTACTAAAGCACGAGAAGCATAGATTTGTAGCAAAATGATAGACATATGACAGAATGCAAGGCTTCTGTAGTAGTGAGAAATCCTATAGCCAATAAGTAGTCTAAAATAGTGGTAGGTCTGAGCCACAAAGAAAACGAGATTCTTGTGCTATAATGTGGGTCCTGTAGCCATGTGAGACTGATATAGAGCCTTAGATATGCGAGAGAGAGAGAGAGAGAAAAGACCTAAGACCCCTCTGAAAATCACAAAGCAATCCGAAGTGGCTTTTGGAGATCAACTCAATTGGATATATATATAGTTGTTTGAACGTGTGAAAGGGTGCATCCATAGAGGTGAGCCAACATGAATTTAATTTCAAATTAATGTTTTCCCTTCACGAATTTGTGGCCGACTTGATGTGAGATCATAATTGATTCCTTTCAATAAATATATATTCATTTTCTTTGCTTGCTCAAAGAGGAGGGAGGACTAGGGGATTTCTCCCTAGCTGCCAAAATTAACACTTTTGTCACCCTTGTTCCATAATGTTCATTCCTCAAAGATATCTTATGATCGTTTGTGTTGGAGTATAATTTCACCAAATGTCATAGACTTCCTTAGATGTATAAAAATATAAAACAAAAGAAATGAGATGGTCTTTGATAAATTCAAAGAGAATCCTTTGTGATCTTCCTTCACCCTTATTATATTTGGCCACTTCTTGAGCGTTGTTTTTATCTAGTAGTGGAACATTGCCTTCAACAAATTGCATGACTTCATTTTCTATCAGGAATAGATCAATCCTTTTTTTCCAAGCTTCAAAATTGGATGCTCCTTCAAGCTTGTTGCCTTCCTTGCAGATAGATGCCATTTGATTGGATGTATTAGACATAGAGAATAGAAGAGTACTTATTTGGGAGTGAGATAGAGCTGCTACAAAGGCGTCTTCAATCAAGTATGTCAACAAATTGTGATCTTCAAGCCTCCTTCCTTCACCTTAGCTCTGATACCATGTTGAGAAACCAAGTGTAACAATGAAGTCTAGCACTTAATTCCTCTTCTTGATAATTACTTGTGAAAAATAGATGTCTTCTTATTACTTCTTATGTCTTCTTCATCAAGAAATTATATAATTGTTCAATCTTTCAAGAAAATATAGAGATCACAATGAGCCAAGAGACACCAGAAATTAGGTCGGTGGTCAAGGAACCACCCACAAGGGGAAAACCCAACAATCCTTTCCTTATAGAATCATATCAAAATGAGATATCCAAACCAAGACCAATACCAAACTGCCACCAAGATGCCAAGTCAAACCCTCCTCCAAGTCTCCTCCAAAAGTCAAAGTCAATGTTGATCAAACTTCTTCAAATCTGGTCAAACTCATAATATAATGCAAATAGGGCCAAATTTTGGCTTGCAACAAACTCATAAAATTTTGGCTTCTTTCCATAGAAATTCATCCTTCACACGTGCAAGCTGGTAGAAGTCAAAGATTCAGTCAACGATGATAGATTCTTCCTTGTTTTGACTTGCCTCTCTCTCCTTTGACTCAGCCTCTTTCTCCTTCGTTCGGTACAAAAGATACTTGTTGTGATGATGTGTGAAATTGTTCCAAGTAAGTCGAACTTGTCCCTTATATATAGTTGTCCACGAGGGTCGAATAGGTGCCACTTGGAGGACTAGGCCAACTTGTCCAAGGAGGGTTGACTTGGTCATCTTGTCGACTTATGACTCATAATAAAATTTCAAATTATCTTTCTTTTAAATGTCTAAATGGGACATGACATAAATAAAATTTCTTTTAATCAAAATAATTTTCTTTTAACTCTAGCATGAAGAACATGCCTGACAAAAATATAATAAATACATCAATGATAAATATATATGTATATATATTATGAAGACCGAACCTAGTTAAATCTTCAACAAGAGCCATGAAACTTTACCCTAGGAGGTCGATGCAGCTAAAAGAAACCAAAAGATCAAATCATGGCCACAATGAAATAAAGGAAAGAAAATTCAAGATACAAAAGATGGTCGAGACATAAAGATTAGCACATGGGCAAATTCCTAGCATGAGATCTACCTCTTTTATATGGGCATCACCCGGTTCCTGAGCACATATATCTCCGTTACATTAAAAGAAGCAATCCTTGTGTGTCCCAACCTTGATGAGCGAAAAACTAACTCATCTTAAAGGGGTAATAAAACTGCTACATCATACAAAGCAAGCTCTAACCTTTGAGCTATAAGCAGTAATACAAGGAAAAAAACAAGTAAAAGGCGCACAAGAGGGGTGGAAAAACAAAGGCCAAGTTGGTAACTCATGCATCCATGAATGCTCCTTCCTCACATCTATACACTTAGGATGTGGACACCCCCATCAACTAGTCCCTTTGACCATGGCACTTGGCCATGAAGTCTTCTCCCCTCCATTACCATCATTATTATTCACTAACACCTATCAATTGAAGGGTGGACCAAGGAAATGCTACTTCCCCTTGGGGACTAGAAGCACCTAATGTTGAAAAATGTGGAACTAGGTTCGGTCTTCATAAAGATGAAATGTAAATATGATTCTTGTAAAGTGTAAAATGAAAGAAAATTATTATTATTATTATTATTGGAGCATGGGTTTCATGCTCAAGGTCTTTTATTTTATAGGTCAAGCACACATTGAGTGCTTCTAAGGTTTGTTCTAGGTCAAGAAGTCAAAAGAATCATTGTCATAAGTTGAAGACCCCATTGAGCACATTGTAACTTGTAAAGAAAAATATTTTTGACTTAAAAAGTGTCCAAATACCCTCTAAGACCAAGTCGGCCTTGCAGTTGGCAAGTCAGCCTAAAAGGAAGAGCCACGTCCACCTTGAAGAGCCTATATATAGGAGGGAACTCGTCTTGCTTGAGACACATTCACTCATCTCTCGTTCTAGCAAAGAAGAAGGAAGAAGAAGGTAGTGAAGAAGGAAGAGGACGAAGAGGATCTTTGTTTGGGTTATTTCTCTCTCACGTGCTAAGGAGAACTAGGGTTTCTGCAGATGATCTAGGGTTTCTATCTAAAAGTTCAATCTTCGAGAAAAGAAGACAAGTAGGTCAAGTGAAGATCACCAGAGGTTATCCTCAAGCTCCAGAAGTGATGGAAAGGCAAGCAAAGGTCAAAGAAAGGCTTAGAAGGCAGATCGAAGCTCACACACGTGGCAACAGCAACTGCGGGGGGGCCAAAATTTCAGATCTGCAGTGGAGGCCGAAATTCTGCAGCTAGAGGTCAAAGAAGTGTTACTGGAAGAGATTTGACTAGGTTTGACTGGATCAAGGTTAGCACATCATTCGGAGAGGTTGGTCTTGGTCTTGGAGGGTTTTGAAGTTAGTATTAAGGTCTTGGAATTCGTCAATTGAAGAATCTATAAGGAAGAGAAGAGATTTGCAGTTTTCCTCTCAAGTGGAGAGGTTTTGGCCCTGGCTTGCAACCTATATTATGTGTTCTTGTTCTTCTTGTTTTTGGTAGTTGTTTGATGATACACACATATAATAATAAGTAACAAAGCTAATAAGTAAAAAGACATCACAAGCAGTTATCAAGTAAAGAGAAATCACTATAATCATTGCCCTATAGATTTCTCAACATGGTTTCAAAGCTAAGGTTGGCTAAGGGCATTATGAAGATCTCTACTACATTGAGGAAGCTCTTCAAGAAGTGTTCAAAGGTAGCAAGCCATCTCAAGAAAGGCATCAAGGAAGCATGGAATCTTCTATTCACTACAAAGAAGGAAGGAACCAAGATAAAGGATGAAGGACTCTTCTCGGCACTCACTGGCACATTCCAAGACTAGAACATTTAGATAATCAATAGTGGTGCATCTAGACACATGACTAGTCATCACAAACAATTGAAGACATTATCAAAGGGAAAATCTTCTTACCCAGTGGAACTTGGAGATAATAAGAGCTATCTTGTAAGAGGAATTGGATCTACCTCTATAGAGCTGGAAAATGGAAGCAACATTCATCTCAACAACATCCTATTTGTTCCAGGTTTGCATAAGAACTTACTTTCTATTTCAAGTTTAGAAGATAAGGGTGATAGAGTAGCTTTCATTGATGGAAGAGTTGTAGTATGGAGTAAGAACTCAAACATAGAGAATGTTAGATTAACTAGTATTCATGAAGGAAGGCTTTACAGGTTCTTGCACAAGATTTGGTTCACATTGAAATCAACCCATGTGAACTCTGGCATAGAAGATTTGGCCATCTTCATTTCAAAATCCTTCCAACTCTAAGTTCTATAGTAGAAGGAATCCCTGAATTGAAAGAAGATCACGAAGGAGTATGCAAAGGATGTGCATTGGGTAAGAATACCAAGAGACCATTTGGAAGCAGTGCTTCACGGTCAAAAGAAATCTTGGATCTTATTCATTCCAATGTTTGTGGTCCTATGACTCCTAAATCACTTGGAGGTCATCTATATTATGTCACATTTATAGATGATCATTCAAGGAAAACTTGGGTTTACTTGATGAAATCCAAGGACGAAGTATTTACAAAATTTCAAGAATTCAAAGCTGAAGTGGAAAACCTTACAAAAAGGAAAATCAAGATACTAAGATCCGATAATGGAGGAGAGTATACATCCAAGGAAATTATAGCTTTCTGTAAGGAGTCTGGGATTAAGAGGGAGTTGATAGTCCCATATAATCCGGAACAAAATGGAGTTGTAGAGCGAAAGAACCGATCCATTGAAGAAAGTGTAAAAGCAATGTTGCATGATCAAGATCTACCGAAATTTTTGTGGGAAGAAGCCACGAAGACAGTTGTATATATTCAAAATTGAAGTCCCCACAGGTCACTAGATAACAGAACTCTATTATAAGATGGTGTATTGCAACTACAGTATATCTCCATTGATGAGCAAGTAGCTGACATATTGACAAAATCTCTTCCTAATAAGAAGCTTGTGTATTTGAGAGACAAGCTTGATTTAGTTGATATATCCTCCCTAGTTGAGAGGGAGAGATAGGCAAATCATTATTGTCTTCACTTGGGAAGACAGAATGGAGGATTGGGTAAGCATCCAGCATCAGTACTCTCTGAGGATGTGGTAGGGCATCCAAGATGAGAGCGGTCACAAACCGATATTCTTTGAGGACTAACTATCCAAGATAAGAATAGTCCAAAGAAGGTCATACTCTGTGAACACCCGAGTGGAGTATGTACCTTGAGAGACAATGATGATGGTGTCTATAAATCATTGGTCTCGCCAGCATTGTGCTCTGATCTTGTGGAGAGATAGAGTTGTTAGTCAAGGCCTTGCTATGTGACAATGTTGGTTGGTATGATGCTATTACAGATGGGTTACCAATCCAACTCTTCTTATGAGATCTCTTTAGATTGAGAATGTCCATGTACCATATATGAATACCTCCATAATTAAGAGGGAGCGTTGAGGAATGTGTAAGTAGGTTCGGTCTTCATAAAGATGAAATGTACTTTTGATTCTTGTAAAGTGTAAAATGAAAGAAAATTATTATTATTATTTTTGGAGCATGGGTTTCATGCTCAAGGTCTTTTATTTTATAGGTCAAGCACCCATTGAGTGCTTCTAGGGTTTGTCCTAGGTCAAGAAGTCAAAAGAGTCATTGTCATAAGTTGAAGACCCCATCAGGCACATTGTAACTTGTAAAGAAAATTATTTTTGTCTTAAAAAGTGTCCAGATACCCTCCAAGGGCAAGTCGGCCTAAAAGGAAGAGCCACATCCACCTTGAAGAGCCTATATATAGGAGGGAACTTGTCCTCCTTGAGACACATTCACTCATCTCTCATTCTAGCAAAGAAGAAGGAAGAAGAAGGAAGAGGACGAAGAGGATCTTTGTTTGGGCTATTTCTCTCTACCACATGCTAAGGAGAACTAGAGTTTCTACAACAGGTCTAAGGTTTCTATCTACAAGTTCAATCTTGGAGAAAAGAAGACAAGTAGGTCAAGCGAAGGTCACCAAGGTTTATCCTCGAGCTCCAGAAGTGAGGGAAAGTTGAGCGAAGGTCAAAGAAAGGCTCAGAAGGATGATCGAAACTTACATATGTGGCAGCAACAATTGTTGGAGGGGCCGAAATTTCAAATCTACAGTGCAGGCCGAAATCCTGCAGCTGGAGGTTGAAGAACTTAAGAAGTGCTACTAGAAGAGATTTGACTGAGTTTGACTGCATCAAGGTTAGCACATCATCCGGAGAGGTTGGTCTTGGTCTTTAAGGGTTCTGAAGTCAGTCTTCAAGTCATGGAATTTGTCAATTGAAGAATATATAAGGAAGAGAAGGGATTTGCGGGTTTTCCTCTCAAGTGGAGAGGTTTTGGCCCTGGCTTGCAGCCTATATTCTGTGTTCTTGTTCTTCTTATTTTTGGTAGTTGTTTGATGATACACACATATAATAACAAGTAACAAAGCTAATAAGTAAAAAGATATCAAAAGCAGTGATCAAGTAAAGAGAAATCACTATAATCATTGTCCTATAGATTTCTCAACACCTAATAGGGTTGACCTCTAGCCACCCCGACCTAAGGAGAAAAATGATAAATGCTTGGCAATTACTTGGGGGGGTTAGCTCAACTTAATTTCCTTTTTCAAATATCTTCTTATGCAGCTAATGGCTTATGTATATGTTCAATTATTAATTGTTTCTTTTGCAGTTACCAGAGAGAGACATTTGCATATATACATATTCAAAATTCAAGAGCATTCACACAAGTGGGACATTCAACAAGCAACACATGAAGACACCAGATATAAGTGGAAACCCATAAAGAGAGAAAACCACGAATTTTTAGTTGAAAGTGATGTGAAAGCAAGCTCCTACCCAACCTACAGGAGGTTGCTACCTCAAAGGAAACTTCAACTCCCACAAAATTTTCTGCTAGTTACAACCCACAATAGGCTCCTACCTCAACAGGCTACAACATGTTCTTTATCAAGCTACAACTTGAAAGGAGACTGCAATCTCCCAATCACAATACAAAATCAAGTTTGTTAGTTACCTGATATTAATTTCTGCCCTCATGTTTGTTGCTCATCTTCTCTGCTTCTCTTCTTCAATTATATTCCTCTTCTGCTACTTTTCTCTTCTTCTCCTCACAAGGATATTGCTCATGAACACTCTCATAAAAGTTTCGTAGCTCACCAAAACTTAATTCTCATTCAACAACGCATCTTTTATAAGCATAGCTTATTGACTATTTGTATTCTATGCAGGAATACGAAATTAGGAATTGTATCTTGGTTTTCTAAAGTTGTTCACAAATTGCGTCTTTATTTCCAAATCTAAAATTCAAAATTTTGCAATATAAAGAAGAGTTGAAATAATACGTCAGCAACAATGATTGCAAAAGACAAATCTTGAAGACCTTTCAGATTTGTATTAGCTGCATTTTTAGTTATATTTCAGATTTGTACCAGCCACATGTTAACGCCTTTGAGGATTCCCCTATAATTTCTTTAGCATCAACAACATGAAGATTCATGAGTTTCATGACTTGTAATATACTATATTGTTGTACAAGTGATTTTGTTTAATAAAAACATACATTTTCCAGCTTATGTCTCAAAATATCATGTGCCATTTTTCATTTTAATTGTAAGCCATACATCAAGATAACCAACAGCATAGTTAACCACTTGTATTCAACAGTGATCAGCCTTTGCACTTCAAGCAATTTTGCAACAATAGAAATCTAGCCATCAACATAAATCAGCCTTAACTTCAAGTAATCATTTAACAATGACCAGCCTTTGCACTTCAAGCAATCTTGCAACAATAGCGGTCTAGCAATCAACATAAATCAGCCTTAACTTCAAATAATCAGTCAGCACAATCAAATTAATGGAATCAAGCATCCTTAACGACATGATCATTTGACATCAATGCCAACATTGCCAACAAAAACATCTTTGCGAGATCAGGTCCCTGATTTTGAAAGGGGATCCTTGTTTGAAGTATTAGACTGCCCTTAGCATTCAAGTTTGGTTCACTTAGATGCATTATTGATCTTGGTCTCTAATGATTGGTTGCTTTCAATAGAATCCATTGTTGTTCTTGTCAGGTGGTCTAGCAGCCCAGGTCCTGGGCACCTACTCCACAGGTAGCTAGGCCTTCCAAAGAAGTATATTGGCACAAACATGTGAAGCATTGAGACTCTTGGACTTCCTAGCAGCATCATTGGATGACACATCCCAAAGCAACTCGAGCACCCAGAATGTTGATTGACTTTGTCCGAGATTTGATGATCCATTAGGATGACACAGTCAGATCCGACATGCCCCAAGGCTAGCCTGGACACAATTTGATGGGCAACAATTGATTCAGAGCCCAGATGAGCATGGTCTCACATTGAGAGACTAGGGAGGGCTTGTTGCAACTAAGAAACCCTTAACATTGGAGCAGAGGAGGCCACTTTTAGCAGTTGGAGACCCATGGAGGCCACTTTGTGGTGCCCCTAGCTCTTGGGACCCCACAGGAGGCAATGAGGTGAATTTGAGGGCCAACCCTCAAATCATGGACTTGACATGCTTCTACACCATCTTGGACACCTCATCACCCTTGGACATGGCATTTGGAGCACTTACATTGGATGACGTCAACCCTAGAGAGCTTACGACTCACACGTGTGGGCTAATTAGGGCATATTTTCATAAAGCTAATGGGTTGGCTTGTAACCCAAGTACTTTTTATCATCAAACTTGTTTTAGGGGCTTTTGTAGGCTAATTATTAGTCATACTCCTCATATAAATAGAGAGACTCATTTGTATTGGATCATCATCACTTGTGACTATTTCAGCCCTCTTGGAGAATTTCAGCGTTCTTGATTTCTTGTGAAGATGTGACCCTATGGTGTACTCTGCTAGTTGTAGCTATTTCATTGGTCTCGGAGATGTTACTTTGGAGCAATAAAGAATTGTATATTCGTTCAATCTTGTAAGTGTGCCTTGGATTTGATAAATTTTATTCTTGTGTCTAATGTATGGAATGATTTATTATTTAGGATTTCTATTGTGCTAGTTATTGTTGAGAATCAAAGTATGGAATCTAAATGATGGCATTGTATGCATTACTCATTAATAGAACGTGAATGGCAATCCCCTTGGTGCATCTTTAAACTAGCTCTCCCAAGTGATTTTGTTCCCTCACAAAAGTAATAGTTTGGATTTTGAATGCTAGGGCCTTATTATTCCCTTACTCCTTACCAAGGCTTATCATATTTTCACTCCCATAGACTCCATCATCCCAAGGAATATGCACTGGCCTTGTCACTGTGTTGATCACCTTCAAATTTTACTATAAATCTCTTTTTCTCTCTCCTAATCTAATTTTCAACCCCAAGGTTGCTTAGAAGCATGAAGTAGGAGCGAGGAGCGACAATTTTCAGAAGCTTCCGCATCGAGTGTGATTTTGGGAGCGTTTTTTATATAATATATATTTTTATATATTTTGATGCATATATGTCAACAAAAGCATGTAGAATGTTGAATTAGTTATAAAAAGCATAAAAGCATGGATTAAACCATATAAGATCAATCATCTAGTATTTATAATCTTTATCAACCATAGGTCCACAAGTTACAACATCTCGGTTCTCATCATGCTGGGTGTGGAGTCTGATTATCTTCCTGATTCAAAGGTCTTGTTTTGGTCGCGTTTGGATCCCTATCAGTGTTGGGGGACTTGCCCTCCCACTAGTGTTGCAGGGGGGTCGCCTTTGAGCCTCTCCTGGGGGGGTTCGAGGGCAGCGAGCACGAAAGGAAATTTTAGAGAAAATTGCCTTGTAAAATAATGCAATTTTGTAGTCAATCTAAACCGTTCATTAGGTGGAAGATCCGACGATAGAAGTTATGTTAATTAAGGGTTTTTTGCCTTAGAAAGCAACCCTCTATTTCTATGAGGGAATAGTATTGCGACTGGGAATTATTTTGTAACTATCCCTATCTTTTGCTAGCACTTGATCACAAATTTTGACTCATACAATTGTATTTTCATCACATTGCATAATAAGTATATGAACTAGTGTAGGTTGTTTTACAATGGGAGCATGTAAAATTAGTTGTTCCAACACTTTTCCTACTCACTAGCTTTGTCATGTACTTTTACAAGGAATTTTTGCCTACCTCATTGTTGTCCCATGGTCTAGTTTTTGCCTTGTAGGTCACCCCTTAAAAGACTTGCTAGATTTTGAGGAAACAATCTCAATGTCTAGTTGAGCTACCTTCAATTCCATCTAATACAGGCTTCATTTTTTCTTTCAAGTAGCTTTGAGTGCGCTCACACTAGTTAAGAGTCAAGGTAGATCACCATCTCCCCAAGTTGGAACGGATACGCAAACTTTATGCATTGTTGTAAAATGTAACTAGGTTTAGTCTTCATAATGACATGTAATTATGACTATTGTAAATGATGTAATGAAGAAAATAAAATTATTATTGTAAGCCTTGCTTCATGGGTTTCATGAGCAAGCAATTTTATTTGTTTGTGGCTCCCATTGAGAGCCTTAGGATTTATTATTGAGTCAAAGAGTCAATGTCATGTATGAAGATCTCTTCTTGAGCATATATAAAATGTATATGAGTCAACCTAGTGTCTAGAAAAGCCCTCCAAAAAGTCAAGCACAGTCCTCTCTTGAAGTCGGCCTGCAAACTGTATGGAACATTCATGTCGGCTCACCTCAAATAGACACAGCTATTCACTTGGACACATCGATTCATTTATGGAGGACAAACTACTATAAATACCCAGCTAAGATTTTCGCAAAAGGACAGGTTCAGAACTCGGATACCTCTGCAACTTCGGTGGGTAATTACAGTAACAGTACTTCGCAATCTTTGAGATTTCGGTGAGCATCACAGTCATCAAGTTTGGATAAATTCAGTGAAGAGTACAGCGTTCAGATCTCTGTATTAAGGGATATTTTCAGTGTTATATTACAGTCAATAAAGCTTGGATTCGGATCCTTCTTAAAAGGAGATCATAGTGACAGCAGACAAGAAGATTGATCTCAGTTTGATATTCCTGTAGTAGTCATGTCTCCATGTCATGAAGTAAACTATAGTCATAAATTCGGTGGTCTCTATCAATGATTTCGGAGGACAAAAATAGTGAACAATTCGGACATCTCTATTCAGGTGGTCTAAGTGCATAAAACAAGTTAGGATACCTCTGGTTAGATGAAGGAATCTTGATGCTTCCACAGAGAGAAGGATCCAGTAATGTCACAGTTTAAACATGAAGTCTCGGTGCTCCTACAAAGTAACAAGATCTCGATGTCAAGTCAGTGGTTGTAAAAATTTCTGTTTTCCCACACCGGTTTTCAGTTTCTCCTTATTTCTCCCATGTAGTTAAATGCCCATTCCCATAACCATACATTTAACAGACTGAAAAAAATAAATATTGCTGAAAACACAAATTCTGGAAATTTTTCAGAATGCTGGAAATTGCAGAATTAAAAATCAGCAATTAAAAACAACCATTAAAACACATTAAAACACTGATATTTTTGGTCAACTTGACCCTGGAAAAACCCCCTACAACTCTTGGGGAAAACCAGTTTGAGAGCTCTTCTTTATTTCTGAAATTTGTCTTTTTACAGTGAGAATTATTCAGCAAAAATCAGCAAGCAAATTTACAACTTATCTCCTTTCCCGTGCCTCACAGCAATCTGGAAATTACAGCAAACAGGACAGCAATAAATGCTGTACGACCTCCGTTTTGTGTGCAGAAAAATCAGCAAACTGCTCTTCGATTTTTGTGCAAAAATCTTCCTTTCACTATGTGCTGAATTAGCTGTACAAATCTGCTCAACTGCTGCCTTGGAATGTGTGCCAAGCTGCTGTCTCCTTCTCCTTCCTGCTCAGAAATCTCTCTTGCTCTCTTGCTCTCCTTCTCCCAATCTGCTCATGAAAGAATGAATGACCTTTTCCTCCTTTTCCTCCTTTAATATAACTCCAAGTGACTTTTGGGTGATCCAAGTGACTTTTGGGTGATCTCTAAATCCAATGGCTGAAATAGATTTAGATCAATGGTTGAGATTAAATGCTCATTTAAATCTCACTTTCTATTTTTTAATTCACCCCACTTTAATAAAGACCCACTTAGTCATTTATTTCCAAAGTCACTTTTCCTTTCTAATTTTTCATTGACTTTATAAAAGTCACTTTAAAATTAGACTTAATAACTTTATCACTTAAAGTCACTTTTAAATTAGATTTAACTTTATAAAATTATAAAGTCACTTTAGGAGAAAAATTAAATTCTTTTGGACACTTTTCCCTAGGCCAAAGATCAAAGCCTAAGGGAACCACCTGTCCTCCGGTACCAAATTTCAACACAAAATCCAAAAATCCCAAAACAAACTCTTTTTATCAGTTTACTAGCCTAAAATCAGTGTTTCCTTATTGGTTATCTCGCCCGTTGAAGATCTTTCCCGAGATAAACCGGAGAGAGCCCTCTCCTGCCCCGTAGGGCTAGCTACGAGGCTAAGTGGTTTGATGTTGCCTTGAAGTTTGCCTTTCTCAGCCTGAGGTGAAATTTCAAGCGCTAACAACCTGCACAAAAGAAATTGGATGGAAATGCGATGGTAAATGAATCTTTGTTCTCAAAGTGTCAATCAACATCATGTCTCTAACTTTGTATGATGTCAAATGCTTTATTTCCATTATTGATCTCCGTGGCTTTTGTGCACATTGCAATTCTGATTGCGATCTCCCTGCTCCTTGCTCTTTAACGACATGTAAGGATGGATTTACTTGTGGATTTTGTAAAGCCAAGGCGAGTGCCAGTGGCGGGAACAAATTACAACTTGTCAATGGAACAATAAAACAACCTCTGCTCTGCAATCTGCCAATCAATAAACACCTTGTTGCTCAATTAAAACCTAATTGATTAACATACCAGGTGACTCCTTTGGGCGCATTGTCGTTGTTATGTGCTGCACTCTGCTTAGTACTCAAGATTCTCAGCAATCAATGGAAATGCTTGGGCTATGTTTAACTTTAAGGTCCCATTACGGGATAGCCGTCACACCAAAATTCTTCCTTCAAGACTGTTATCCACCAATCTGTCATGGAGAAATTTTCTGACAATTTTCTTCATGACCCATTATGTTTTGTTGCGTTCTAGAAGATGGGAGGATACTGGAAGTGGTCAGGCCTTTGATCCTTGCCCACATAACAAGAGTGTTAAAATTGTCAACTAGGGCCAAATTCCACCTTAGCACAACTCATATGATGGAGATGATTATTGCATTGCATTTCTCTTTTCGAGAGGTCCAATTTTGATATAAAGATCATCTCATTCTGACAAGAAAAATGGAATTTTGAATTTATTCTCTCTCATGCACAAATTGTCAAGGTGAGCTTTAGTCTAATGTAGACTGAAAAGCCCAATAGATGTGTCTCCTCACCCTCTACGAAGTGTACAAGTAGGAGTGACCTCTCTCCTCATTTGGACATCACTCATCTCATCACATATCTCTCTCTCCTCTCTTGATTGGTTTGTATAGCTAGGAGGCAACCTTTTCTACTTCGCACGTGTGACAGGAGGACAAGTTTTTGGACTTGTTTGCTGGCCAAAAATTTCAGGAAAACAAAACAACTTTGACTAGGGCACTTTTGACCAGTGTTGACTTCGTTTTTGTGGGCAAAAATCCGATTTATGAAGGCCACATTTATTGGCAAAATTTTTGAGGAGTTTGGGACAATTTGATCAGCATTGACTGCAAAATTTACAGTTGTGTTTTCTCTCTCCTTTGACTGGGTTGACTGAACAATTTTGCGCGGACTTTAACCCTCTTGGAAGGCCGAATTGATCTATTGTTGATCGAGTTGCTTGGAGGACATTTTGGAGTTGCTTTGACCAACGTTGACTTTTTGGTTAGGGTTGCAGTTGACCGCTGATTTTGACAAGACTGTTTTGTGCAAGTTAATTTGATATTTGTACTCTCTTTCTCCGCTGAACTATCGAAGAATAATAAGAAGATTTGATCAAAGGGTTTCCCCACATTGGGGTTTTTCCCTGGCATTCGCCACATCTTGTGTCCTCTTGTTTTGGCTTGTCTTCTACACTTGTTTTTATGTTCTATCTACATTTACTATCAATGTGTTTAAGTTAATGTGATTGCTACTGGAAATAATTGGAAATTGTCATTGGGATGATAAGGAACATTGAAGTAAATTGTGCTAAAGCATAGAACATACCATTGTTATCTAAAATTAACATGGTATCAGAGCTCAGGTGAAGACAAAGCCCAAGCAAGAGTGAGGAAAAGCAATCACTAAGGGAAGTTGTTGGACAAGGACTTGGAACTAGTCCCAATGACGACTACATCTTACTTCAAATTCGAGGACAAGCTTAAGGACAAATCCGACTATCATGCATGGAAGATGTCTCTAGATCTGACATTGGAAGAAATTGATGCCATAGACTATGTCAAAGGAAGAGTAGTGGAGCCTCCTTTAAATGCATCTGCGACTGCACAAACAAAGTACGAGAAAGGTGAGGTTAAAGCTAAGAAAATTATTGTTGATTCTATTCACAAGCCTTTGGTTGCCTACATTTTTGATTTGGAAACATTCAAGGAGATGTATGACAAGCTGGTTGGGATGTTCAAAGTAAATAATGCAAATCAAGTTCTCTTTCTCAAGAACAAGTTGAAAGACATCACGATGGATAGAGGAGAATCCATACAATCCTACTTCATGAGGATTACCAAGATCAAGAATGATCTCCTATCTACTGGAGAAGTCATTGGTGACAGGGAGCTCACTCTTATTGCACTTGGAGGCCTTACAAGAGAATGGGATGTGTTCAACACCACCATCCTCAACAATGATAGGATTCCACGATTTGATGAATCGTTGGCTAGATGCACTCAAGAAGAAATAAGGATGATGGAAAGAGACAAGCCCTCAAATGGAAATAACCCTACTGACTTCTTCGCTCATACTAAGAGGAAGAATAATGCTAGTCCAAGAAGACAAGGTCAAGGGTTCAAGCCGGGATTCAAAGAAGGAAGGAAAGTAAGATGCTTTAATTGTAACAGGTTTGACCACTTCGCTAGAGAGTGTCTTCATAAGAAGGATACTCCGAGAGATGATGACAACAATAACAACAACCATAAAGGCAATGGCAATCAAAGGAACTATAGGTTCAACAACAAAGGAAAGAGGAATGCTCCCACTGCTCGAAATGGAAATGGTTGTCCTCCCAAGAAGTCGAGAAACTCCAAGTATGAAGAAATTAATGTTGTAAAGAAAAAGAATTTTATCTTATTTCTGCCCTCACCACTGCCTCTCCTCCGGATACATTGGATCATTGGTTGATTGATAGTGATGCCTCAAAGCACTTCACTGGGTACAAAGAAACTCTCTCTAACTTGATTGAAAAGAATACTAATATGGAGATTATACTTGGGGATAATGCCACTTATCTCGTGAAAGGAATTGGGATTGTTACTCTTCACTTAAATCAAGGTCAAACTCTTCATTTACAAGAAGTGCTATATGTACCTGATTTGAAAAAGAACTTGGTCTCTATTTTTGCGATAGAAGATAAAGGTTTTAAGGTGACATTCATTGATGGGAAAGTTCGTGTTTGGCAAAGGAACCTAAGAGATGCATTCACTCTTGGATTCAGGGTTGAAGGTCTTTATCAGGTTGGAGGAAGTCTGTTGGGAGCAATTACTTGTGATACTTCTCTTCAATCCGAATTATGGCACCAGAGATTTGCTCACCTTCATTTCAAAGCCTTACCTGATGTAAGGAAGATGGTCACAAGTATGCTTGAATTCAACTTAGATCATGAAGGTGTTTGTCAGGGATGTGAAGTTGGAAAACATACAAGGGGACCATTCCCCTCAAGTGAAACTCAAACCACCGATATTCTTCAATTGGTCCATTATGATCTATCAAGTATGTTGCCTGTGACATCTTTGGGTGGATATTTGTACTATGCTATTTTTGTGGATGACTTCTCTCGCAAAACATGGATCTATTTCTTAAAGAAGAAGGATGAAGTGTTCAAATGGTTCCACTCTTTCAAAGCCTTGGTCGAGAATCAAACAGGGAAGAAGATCAAAATATTGAGGATCGATAATGGGACCGAATATGAGTCAAATGAATTCAAAGACTATTGTAGAGAAGCTGGCATTAAGAGGGAGACCACTACTGCATATACTCCTGAACAAAATGGTGTTGCCGAAAGGAAGAATCGAACTATCATAGAAGCCACCCGTGCCATGCTTCATGACCAAGGTCTACCGAAGTTCTTATGGGGAGAAGTTGCCAACACTGCTGTGTATGTCCAAAACAGATGCCCACATCAAACTTTGGACTTCAAGACACCCAAAGAAGTATTCTTCGGTAAGAAACCTGATGTTTTTCATTTTAGAATTTTTAGTTGTCTTGTATATTTTCATGTGCCGAAAGAGAAAAGAAACAAACTAGATGCATCTGGGAAGAAAGGAACGTTTGTGGGCTACAGTGAAACTTTGAAGGCATATAGAATCTATGTACCTTGTCAAAGAGAAGTGGAATTAAATCATGATGTCACTTTCGATGAATATTCTGCTCTTAAGAAGGTCCGTGAACTTCCTATCCCTAGGAAGGACAATGGCGATGCTGTTGCAGAAAAGCAGGATGAGCCTCCGTCTGATGGACCGATGCCCGATGTGGAAGGTTTGATGGATCCCATTGATCCATCTCCTAGTGAGCCCTCTACTTCAAGAAAAAGACTTTTGTGGCTCAAAGATACTCTTGAAGATGCTGAGAAACATATTCCACCAAGGGGGACACTTCGTGAAAGTAAGAAGCCGAATAGGTACCAAGGGTACTTAGCTGCCATGAGTACCAATGTACAATTTGAGCCTTGTACAATCGAAGCAGCCATGAAACACCAAGTTTGGAAGGATAAGATGAACGAAGAGTATGAGTCTATCATGAAAAATGATGTCTGGGATGTGGTTCCTAGACCCAAGGACAAGTCAGTGGTCACTTCAAAATGGCTCTACAAGATCAAACATAGAGCTGATGGGAGTGTTGAAAAGTTTAAGGCCAAATTTGTTGCACGAGGCTTCTCTCAAAAGGAAGGAGTAGGCTATGATGAGATATTTGCACCGGTTGCCCGATATACCACCATCCGTTTGATCATGGCCCTTGCTACCTCGCAAGGATGGAGCCTTCACCAAATGGATGTCAAAACTGCCTTCTTGCATGGTTTGCTTAAAGAGGAAGTCTACGTGGAAAAACCCGAGGGGTTCGAAGTTCAAGATCGTGAGACACATGTATGCAGGTTGAAGAAAGCCCTTTATGGATTGAAGCAAGCCCCTAGGGGTTGGTATGAGAGGATTGATAGCTATCTTATGAAGTTGGGATTTACAAGGAGCGATGTTGACTTGAACCTATACTTCAAGGTTGAAAAGGACAAGCCTCTCATTTTGGTCCTTTTTGTGGATGATCTCTTTCTGACAGGTGATGACCCTCTCATTCATCAATGCAAGAGGGAGTTGAATTCTGAATTCGAGATGAAGGACTTAGGACTGATGCACTACTTCCTAGGGTTGGAGGTCTGGCAAAACCCAGGTGAGATTTTCCTTTCTCAAGGAAAATACATTGTAAAGCTACTTGAGAGATGTGGGATGGTGGATTGCAAGTCTGTGACTACTCCGATGGAACTCAACTTTAAGAAACTATGTGGAAGTGCTGCTGGGCCCAGATTAGCAAAACCTTCCGAGTATCGTCAAATTGTAGGGGATTTGATGATCTTGGTCAACTCCTGTCCCGACATATGCTTCGTTGTGAACACGTTGAGTCAATCTATGGTCAAGCCTCATCACATTCATTGGATTGCTGCTAAGAATCTCTTGAGATATCTCTGGGGCACAATCCACTATGGACTGAGATACACTGTTGGGAACTTGAGACTACATGGATATTCAGACGCTGACTGGGTTGGTAGTGTGGTGGATCGTAAGAGCACGTCTGGATGCTACTTCTCTTTGGGGTTTGCTTCAATATCTTGGATGAGCAGGAAGTAGAAATCAATTGCATTAAGCATGACCGAGGGCGAATACATTGCTGTGAGTATGGCCTGTTGTGAAGCTGTTTGGTTGAGGAAGGTCTTCAATGAGATATTTGAGCACATGCTAGATACCATCGTGATCCTCTGCGACAACTAGAGTGGGATTCGCCTATCAGAGAATCTCGTGTTCCACGACCGCTCCAAGCACATTGCAATTAGGTACCACTTTATTCGGGATATGGTACAACAGGGAGCAATAAGGCTCGAACACATTAGAACAAATGAGCAGGTCGCAGACATTCTCACGAAGCCGTTGGGGAAGGTCAAATTCTTAACCTTCCGAGAGAGACTTGGAGTTGTGGAATGACCCTCCTATGAGGGTCCCGTATGAGTTGAACACTGAGCTCTAGGAGCTCTTAGGGGCTTGGGGTACTTCTTGGAGCTATGGGCGACCATAGGGTCAGTGGTTCACCTTCCCTTAGTGGTGTGCTATGTACAAGGATAGTGGTTCACCATCCATTGTGATACCCCATGATGGTTGACATGTGTGTAGGGTGAGTGGTTCACCTTCCCTTACTCGGACACATGCATGTAGGGTGAGTGGTTCACCTTCCCCTACGATTGACATATGCATAGAATGAGTGGTTCACCTTCTCCTGTCAATGCCCCAACACACATCTTACCCATAGAGTCCGAGACTCATGGGAAGTACCTCTCATCTGGCCAATGAGTTGGGAAAAGATGGTTAGGGACCATAGCACTACTGATCAATGTTTTAAAACTCTGACTCGGATTCCAACTCGGTATCGACTCGGCTGGTTCGATTTCAATGACTCGGTCATTGTAAAAAATACATTAAATATTTTATTATTATTATAAAAAAACATAATTTTAAAGATTTTCATTCATGTTTCCAAACAAACAACATTGGAATATAGATGGAAGACAACATATGATCAAAGTAGGCTCATGAATATATCCATTATATCAAAATGGCACCCAGTGCATTGTCCAATAGTAAATACATTCAAAGGACATTATGCCAGACATTGTGTATATGGATCAATTGTTAAGCAGAAAGACAGTGTGAACAATAATTCCAATCCTCAAATTCGTGATGGTGAGAAGATTTCAAGTAGTTTGTTTGAGGCAAATGGTAGAAAGGACAGTCAATCTGTTGCAAAGCATGCAACATGTCTTGATGAGGCAGCAAAGGTCTTACGAAAGTTTTTGATAGACGCAGTGAGCTGAAGGAAAATAGTGAAGTCCAGGTTGATGAGTTGTGCAAAACTTTACTGTGTCGGTCATTTACAAGAGAGAGCGTTAAGGCATTCCCCAAAAATGTCCTTCACGCTCTTGTCTTACTTGTGAGAAATGAAGAAGCACCATTAGCACTGGGAAGGAGGGAACTTATTAGACTTTGTACCAAATGGTATTGCAAATACAAGCGCTTCTGGTGCTCGCTGGAAGAGCATCGGATTCGCTTTGTTGTTGAAAAGTTCGTAAGTGATACTAGTGTACTTGATCAATCTCTCACAGGCTAAAGCAAATCAGAAGCTCGAAAAGATTTATGTGCAGTTGGTCCATCTGTTGGAGGTCAGTATGCCAATAACCACGCCAATGTTCATTTGGTACCTAAAATGAGCCCTAAACTTAAAGTTGCTGGCATCACAGAATCTTTGAACATTGTTGGACAACATGAAGATTCATGTTACAGGAATATGCCTTGTAAAGAGTGCAGGGAGTATTTGACAATTAAAGATGCGTTAACTTCTTTTGTTGGCAATGAGTTAGGAAAACAAAAAGGGCTTGAAAGACAAGTTGCTATCAGCATTGACTCTCCTAAGATGGGAGGGTGTCTTATACCTCATTCAAGTACGATGGTAGCAGAAAAGCAGAATGCTGAATTATTGTTTTGGACTCCTAATATGGAAAGAGTATCTGAAGAGAAATTTCTTGCCAACATAAGTGAAAGGAGGCATTCTTGTGGAAATATGTACAATGAAGTAGATGGAAAATACAAGGATCTTTCAAATCATGAATCAGTGGGTATAATTTATCAAATAGTTACAAACACAACAGTTACTCCTCAGCATGTTAACAATGGTGATCTGGTTGATCTAAAACATAGTGTTGATATTGGAGATTGTGAACAAGGTAGGGGTAATTGCTTGGACGATGAATGCCTCGATGACATTAAGGATAACAACAATGTAAAAGTTTTTATGGTTTACTGGCTGCATTTATTGACTCAGCCGAGTAGTTACGGATCTAGACGAGTTGGCCGAGTTATGACTGACTCGGCCGAGTCATGCTATAACTCGGCCAGGTCAGTCATGACTTGGCCGACCGAACCGTTTTTTTTGCCGGGTTGAATTTTTATTCATTTATTTATTTTTTTCTTCTGGCTTGGACCAACTCGGCCGAGTCGGTTTTGAGCCGGCTGGATCTAAAACAATGCTACCGATGGACGCATTGTGTATTGTTGTACTCCCTATGACTAGGATGCATGGTGTTCAACAACTTGATCTGGGATCAAGGACTAACTTTTGTTAGTGGAGAGTGGTATGATCTTATGACTCACTCTCGATCACTTCATCTTCATTATTACTTCATGGTTCAACAGAGTAGAGTAGAGCAGGGCAGTGATGACAAGGATGGTACAAGATGACAGGATGGCATGATGACAGATTGTAGGTGGAATTCTCACTAGTTGAGAGGGAGTGTTAAAATTGGCAACTAGGGCCAAATTCCACCTTAAGACAACTCATATGATGGAGATGATTATTGTATTGGATTCCTCTTTTCTAGAGGTCCAATTTTGATATAAAGATCATCTCATTTTGACAAGCAGAAATGGAATTTTGAATTTATTCTCTCTCATGCACAAATTGTCAAGGTCGGCCTCAGTCTAATGTAGGCTCAAAACCCTAATAGATGTGTCTCCTCACCCTGAACGAAGTGTATAAATAGGAGTGACCTCTCTTTTCATTTGGACATCACTCATCTCATCACATATCTCTCTCTCTCTCCTCTCTTGATTGGTTCGTCAGCTTGGAGGTAGCCTTCTCTACTTCGCACGTGTGACAGGAGGACGAATTTCTGGACTTGTTTGTTGGCCGAAAATTTCAGGAAAATAGAATAACATTGACTAGGGCACTTTTGACCAGCATTGACTTCGCTTTTGTGGGCAAAAATCTGATTTTTGAAGGCTGCATTTATTGGCACAGTTTTCAAGGAGTTTGGGACAGTTTGACTGCAGAATTTACAACTGTGTTTTCTCTCTCCTTTGACTGGGTTGACCAAACTGTTGTGGGTTGACTTTGACCCTGTTGGAAGGCCGAATTGATCTATTGTTGACTAAGCTGCTCGGAGGACATTTTGGAGCTGCTTTGACCAACATTGACTTTCTGGTTAGGGTTGCAGTTGACTGTTGTTGACTGCTGATTTTGACAAGACTGTTTTGGGCAAGTTAATTTGATATTTGTACTCTCTCTCTCTGCTGAACTATTGAAGAATAATAAGATTTGATCAAAGGGTTTCCCCACATTGCGGTTTTTCCTTGGCATCCACCACATCTTGTGTCCTCTTGTACTGGTTTGTCTTCTGCACTTGTTTTTATGTTCTATTTGCATTTACTATCAATGTGTTTAAGTTAATGTGATTGCTATTCGAAATAATCGGAAATTGTCATTGGGCTGATAAGGAACATTGAAGTAAATTGTGTTAAAGCATAGAACATACCATTATTATCTAAAATTAACAAGGAGTCATTATCTGTGAGAGTCAAGTAGAGTCTTGGATGATAGCCTTTTTGATATCGCTGGCTAGATTGGAAAAATAACTATCGTGGATCTAGAAGCATCCAGTTCTCGCCTTGCACAGTCAAGTAATATCCAAAGGGAATCTTCTGTTTGTATTGAGGGAATGAGGCAACTGAGCACATTTAATAGCAAGTTTGAACTATCTCTGCTTTTAGAGGGAGGAGGATCACCCGCAGTTCCTCATGATTTTGGTGAACAGTCTTAGAGCTTTGTTGAAAATCAATGTTATCAGAACCGAATTGGTCATTGAAACCGAAAAACCTTGTGAATCGAGAACTGGATTGGAACTGGAAAAAACCGATTTACCAAAAACACATAAAATATTCATATTTTAAAGAAAAAACATATATATTCATGTGCATTCATATGAATCCAAACCATTTATATACAAATATGCAAAAGTTTTCATTTATATAGCAAGTAATAGTGCATATAACCAAAATAACACTTAGTGCAAAACATCGCTGAACCAAAAATGTTACAAACATCAAGAAGCAGGCTCTAAAAGGCCTTTATAGTCCAAAATAACATGATAGATCATAGTGTTATATTACAACTTACAATACTACAAGCTACAACTACAACATATCAATGATCATCAGAATCATCATCATCCTCCTCATCCTCATTTGAAGAATGAGCAGCATCCAAGTCTGCAATGGGATTATGGCTTTGATTCCCCTGGCCTTGAAGCTGCTACTGGTGTTTCTGATATATCTGTCTTTGCATCTTGTGGAGGTGGGTCCAAGTCCAACCAAGAAAGGTCTTCATTGTCAAATGTTGGTGCTTGACTCTCCACAACCCATTCTGATGTTGGATCAAAGTCAGCCAAGACAATGTTGCTTGATTCAGGGGTTTTATTCAGCAATTGGTTGCGCCTCAACCTAAGGTTGTACTGAACAAAAACCATGTCATTCAACTGCTTTTGCTCCAAACAGTTCCTCTTCTTAGTGTGTATACACTCAAACACACTCCAATTTTGCTCACATCGTGAAGCACTACATGTCTGGCTCAATATTCTAATTGCAAATTTTTGCAACTGAGGGCATTCACCACCAAATTGTTGCCACCAATAAGCTGCAAAAAAGGTGGAAGGAGAAAAAGTATTAGCAAATGAATTTGAAAGTTGAAACTTGGACTCAACAATTGCAAATTGAAATGAGTAATATAAGAATTTGCAAATTTTGACAGTTCTTACCTGTGGGACTCTTTGCTCTATTTCTTACAGCCATTGAAACTCCAAAGGTACCGATACTCTCGTTGAAATTCAAGAGTTTGTTATGAGTCTGATCTTGAGTCTTGGAATCTGGGACCATGCGTTCAATGCATTTATACAATCCCCCTAATAACTCCCCATCAACGTCAAAATTTGTAGTGTCATGGTACCTTCAAAATTTAGAAAACAAAAACATATTCATCAATTCAACAAAATTTAAAAGTTAAAACTTATAACTTATAAGCAATGATCTTTGAAATCCAAAATTACATACCTTGGATTTAAGTAGTAGCCAACTGCATGTAAAGGTCTATGGAGTTGTTTGTTCCATCTTTGTTAATTTTAGATAACAATGGCATGTTTTATGCTTTAGAACAATTTACTTCAATTTTTCTTATTAGCCCATTTCCAGATTAGCAATCACATTAACGTTGATAGTAAATGTAGATAGAACATAAACAATAATTAGAAGACAAGAAGACACAATATTTGGCAAATGCCAGGGAAAAACCCCAATGTGGGGAAAACCCTTTGATCAAATCTTTTTATTGTTCTTCAAAACTTCAGTAGAGAGAGTACAATATACAAAATTTACTTTCCCAAACACTGTCAAAACTGTCCAGTCAAACCGCAGTCAACAGGATGCCCTAACTAGAAAGTTAACGTTAGTCAAACCAACAAAAATTCTCCTACAATTCAGCTCGGTCAAACCCAGTCAACTAGGCCTCCAAAGATAGTCCAAATCAGCCCAAAACAGTCCTGAAAAATCTGGTCAAACCTGTTCAATGCACAAGCAACTTCTGCGGTCAAAGGGTTGTAGTAAATGTTGGTCAAACTGCCCATAAAATCTTGGTTTCTGTGCTAGAATATGTGGCCTACCCAAACATAAATTCTCTCGCAAAAATCACAGTCAAATGAAGTCAAACATTGCCCGGTCAATGATGGCTGCATCTCGGTCAACACAAAGAACATAAATATCCAGTCAACTCTTCGCACGTGTGGAGAAGAACAGGCTCCCTGAAATTTGTACGACCTAATTAGATGAAGAGAGAGAAATATGTGTGATCAGCGAGTGACCAAATGAGGAAAATGATTCCTTTATATATACACAACATTGAGGGTGAAGAGACATGTCTGTTGGGCTTTATGAGCCTACATTTGACTTCTGGCCGACCTTGACAATTTGTCCATAGAAGAAATAAATTCATAATTCCATTTGTACTTGTCAGAATGAGATGATCTTTAGATCAATCCTACAGCTCTCTAAAAGAGGAATCCAATACAAATATCATCTCCATCATATGGGTCGTCCAAGGTGGAGTTTGGTCCTAGTTACCAATTTTAACACTCCATCTCAACTAGGATGAACTCCTCCTGTCAAATCATCTGACAATTTGTACCATCTCTGTCATCCCTGCTCTGCTCTGCTTTGCTGAACCATGAAGAAATAATAAAGAAGAAATGATCGAGAGTGTATCATACCACTCTCCATTGACTCGAAGTCAATCTCCATTGATCCTAGATCAATATCAAACATCCTAGCATAGGGATATGATAGTACACGATGCGTCCATCGGTAGTACTATGGTCCCTATTCTCATTTCCCCACTCATTGGCCAGATGAGAGGTACTTCTCATGAGTCCCGGACTTCATGGGGAGGATGTATCGGCAGTAGAAGGTGAACCACTCATCCTATGCATATATCGACCATCACGGGGTATCACAGGGGAAGGTGGACCACTCACCCTATTGTTGCTTATTGCTCCAAGAAGCACCCCAAGCCCCCCGGAGCTCCCAGTCCAACTCAAACGGGACCCTCATAAGAGGGTCTCTCCACGACTCCAAGTCGTTCATGGAAGGTTAAGAATTTGACCTTCCCTAGGGGCTTCGTAAGAATATATGTGACCTATTCATCAGTTTGAATGTGATGGAGCCTTATTGCTACCTGCTATACCATATCCCGAATAAAGTGGTACCTGATATCAATATGCTTGGAGTGGTCATGAAACACGTGATTCTCTAAAAGACGAATCCCACTTTGGTTGTCGTAGTAGATCACGGTGGTATCCAGCACATGCCCAAACAACTCACTAAAGAGCTTCCTCAACCAAACAGCTTCATAGGAGGCCATACTAGTAGCAATATATTCGGCCTCGGCGGTGCTCAAAGCAATCGATTTCTGCTTCCTGCTCATTCAGGATATCGAAGCAGAACCTAGTAAGAAGCAACATCTCGATGTGCTCTTGCGATCCACCACACTGCCAGCCCAGTCAACATCATAATAACAATGGAGCCTTTGGTAGTGTATCTCAATCCATAGGTGATTGTACCCTAGAGATATCTCAAGAGATTTTTGGAAGCAATCCAATTTATGTGATGAGGCTCGACCATGAATTGACTCAATGTATTCACTACAAAACATATGTCTGGAAGGGAGTTCACCAAGAACATTAGGGCCCCCATGAGTTGACGATACTCAGAAGGATTTCTCAACTTGGGCCCAACAACACTTCCGCATAACTTCTTGAAGTTAAGTTCCATCGGAGTAGTCACAGACTTACAATCCACCATCCCAAATTTGCAAGTAGCTTCACTATGTATTTTCCTTGGGAAAGGAAAATTTCACCTGGCTTTTGCCAGACTCCAAGCCTAGGAAGTAGTGCGTCAATCCTAGGTCCTTCATCTCGAATTCGGAAGCCAACTCCCTCTTTCATTGATAAATAAGAGGGTCTGCACTTGTCAGAAAGAGATCGTCCACATAAAGTACGAAGATGAGAGGTCTCTCATTTTCAACCTTAAAGTAAAGGTTCAGATCAACTTCACTTCTTGTAAAACCCAACTTCATCAGATAACTGTCGATCCTCTCATACCAAGCCCGAGGAGCTTGCTTCAACCCATAGAGGGCTTTCTTCAACCTGCATACACGTGTCTCCCGATCTTGAACTTCGAACCCCTCGGGTTGTTGAACATAGACTTCCTCCTTAAGTGAGCCATGCAAGAAAGCGGTCTTAACATCCATTTGATGTAAATTCCATCCCTGTGAGGCAGCAAGGGCAATGATCGAATGGATGGTGGTATATTGGGCAACTGGTGCAAATATCTCATCATAGTCCACACCTTCCTTTTGAGAGAAGCCTCGAGCAACAAACCTAGCTTTGAACTTTTCAACACTTCTATCAGCTTCATGCTTGATCTTGTAGAGCCATTTTGAGGTGACAAGAGATTTGTCCTTGGGTCTAGGGACCACATCCCAGACATCATTCTTCATAATCGACTCATACTCTTCGTTCATGGCATTCTTCCAAACTTGGTGCTTCACAGCTTCTTCGAATGTGCAAGGCTTAGTTTGAACAATGGTGCTCATGGCAGTTAAGTACCCTCTGTACCTATTCGACTTCTTACTTTCGCGAAATGTCCCCCTTGGTGCAATATGTTTTTCAACATCTTTGAGCGTGTCCCTAAGCCATGAGGGTCTCCTTTTTGAGGAGGAGGACTCATGGGGAGGTGGATCAATGGGATCCATTGGTTCTTCAACATTGGGCATTGGCTCATCCTACGGTTCTCCCTATTTTCCTGTATCTGATTCTTTGTCCATCCTTGGAATAGGAAGGTTCCTAATTTTCCCAAAGGCAACATCTTCATTGAAGGTGACATCATGACTTATTTCCACTTCTCTTTAACCAGGCACATAGATTCTGTATGCTTTTTGAAGTTTCACTGTAGCCCACAAATGTTCCTTTCTTCCTAGATGCATCCAATTTGCTTCTCTTTTCTTTCGGCACATGAAAATATATGGGGCTACCAAAAATTCTAAAATGAGAAACATCAGGTTTCTTACCGGGGAAAACTTCTTCGAGAGTTTTGGAGTCCAATGCTTGATGAGGGCATCTATTTTGAACATACACGACAGTGTTGACAACTTTTCCCCATATGAACTTCAGAAGGCTTTGATCATGAAGCATGGCACGGATGGTTTCTATAATGAAACAATTCTTTCTTTCAGCAACTCCATTTTGCTCGGAAGTATATGCAGTAGTAGTTTCCCTCTTAATGCCAACTTCTCTACAATAGTCATTGAACTCATTTGATTCATATTCGGTTCCATTATCGGTCCTCAATATTTTGATATTCTTCCCTATTTGATTTTCGACCAAGGCTTTGAAAGAGCGGAACGATGTAAACACTTTGTACTTCTTTGTCAAGAAATAAATCCAAGTTTTGCGAGAGAAGTCATCCACAAAAATAATATAATATAAATATCCTCCCAAAGATGTCACAGGTAACATACCAGATAGATAAGAATGAACCAATTGCAAAATGTCGGTAGTCTTGCTATTACTTGAGGGGAATGGTCCCCTTGTATGTTTTCCTTCGGCACATCCTTGACAAACACCTTCATGTTCTACTTTAAATTCGAGCATACCTGTCACCATCTTCCCTGCATCGGGTAGAGCCTTATAATGTAGATGAGCAAACCTCTGGTGCCATAATTTGGATTGAAGAGATGCGTCGCAAGATATAGCTAACAATGGACTTCCTCCAACTTGATATAGGGTGTCAACCTTGAATCCAAGAGTAAATGCTTCTTTTGAAATTTCTTTTCCCAACATGTACCTTTCCATCAATGAATGCCACCTTGAATCCTTTGTCTTCCATCGCCGAGATAGATACCAGGTTCTTCTTTAGATTGGGTACATATAGTACTTCTTGTAGATGAATGGTGTTACCTTGATTCAATTGAAGAGTAACATTCCCAACTCCTTTCACGGGATAGGTGGCATTGTATCCAAGAATGATTTCCAAATTTGTATCATTTCTATCATATTTGAAAGAGCTTCCTTATACCCAGTGAAGTGCCTTGAGGCACCACTATCAATCAACCAATTTCCCAAGGTATCCGGAAGAGAGGCAGTAGAGAGGGTAGATATAAGATAAAATTCTTTTTGCTTGTTATCTACAACATTAGATTCATCATACTTGGAGTTTCTTGATTTTTTGGGAGGTCAACCATTTTCATGTTGAGTAGCGGGAGCATTCCTTTTTCCTTTGTTGTTGAACCTGCCATTCCTTTGATTGTTTTTGCCCTTGAAATTCTTGTGGTTGTTGTCATCATCATCTTGAGGTGTATCCATTCTATTAGGACACTCTTTAGCATAGTGGCCAAACCTGTTACAAATGAAGCATCTACCCTTTTTTCCATCTTTGAATCCCAGTCTTCCTTGACATTGCTTCTTTGAACTTGCATTGTTCTTTTTAGCATGAGTGGAGAATGCAGTAGGATCATTCCTATTTGAAGACATGTCTCTCTCTATCATCCTTTTTTCTTCTTGAGTACATCTAGTCAACAATTTGTCAAACCCTGAGATTCGGTCATTGTTAAGGATAGTAGTGTTGAGCACATCCCATTCACGAGGGAGACCTCCAAGGGCAATGAGAGTGGGCTCCCTGTCAGCTATAACTTCTCCAATAGATAGAAGATCATTTTTGATTTCGGTAATCCTCATGAAGTAGGATTGAATATTTTCTCCTCTTCCCTTCTTTATGTTCTTCACCTTGTTCTTGAGAAAGAGGACTTGGTTTGCATTGCTAGCTTTGAACATGCTAACCAACTTGTCATACATCTCCTTAGATGTGCCCAAATTGGAGATGTAAGCAACTAAATGCTTATGAATAGAATCCTTGATGATATTCTTAAATTTGATTTCACCTTTCTTGTACTTTGTCTTAGCGGCAACTGGTGCATTTGAAGGAGGTTTAGTAATCTTTCCCTGCACATAGTCCATAACATCATGCTCTTCCAAAGTCAAATCAAGAGACATCTTCCACGCATGATAATCAGACTTATCATTGAGCTTGTCATCAGATTTGAAATAAGATGAGGAGGCCATTGAATCTTGTCCTTGTCAAACAAATCTTAGTGATTGCTTTTCTCACTCTTGCTTGGGCTTTGTGTTCACCTCAACTCTGATACCATGTTAATTTTAGATGGTATGTTCTATGCTTTAGAGCAATTTAGTTCAATTTTTCTTATTAGCCCAGTATCAATTTCCAGATTAGCAATCACATTAACATTGATAGTAAATGCATATAGAACATGAAAAATAAGCAAAAGACAAGCCAAGACAAGAAGACACAATATTTGGTGGATGCCAGGGAAAAACCCCAATGTGGGGAAAACCCTTTGATCAAATCTTCTTATTATTCTTCAAAAGTTTAGCAAAGAGAGAGTACAATATACAAAATTACTTGCCCAAACACTGTCAAAACTATCCAAGTCAAACTGCAGCCAACAAGATGCCCTAATCAGAAAGTCAACACTGGTCAAACCAACAGAAATTCTCCTCCAATTCAGCTCGGTCAAACCTAGTTAACTCAGCCTCCAAAGATAGTCCAAATCAGCCCAAAACAGTCTTGAAAAATCTAGTCAAGCCTAGTTAACGCACATTCAACTTCTGCGGTCAAAGCGCTGTAGTCAATGCTGGTCAAATTGCCTAGAAAATCTCAGTTTCTGTGCCAGAATATGCGACCTACCCAAACATAAATTCTCCCACAAAAATCGTAGTCAAATGAAGTCAAACACTGCTTGGTCAACACTGGTTGCAACTCGGTCAACACAGAGAACAAAAATATCCAGTCAACTCTTCGCACGTGTGGAGAAGGACAGGTTGTTTGAAATTCGTACGACCTAATCAGATGAAGAGAGAGAAAGATGTGTGATTAGTGAGTGACCAAATGAGGAAAATGACTCCTCTATATATACACAATGTTGAGGGTGAAGAGACACGTCGGTTGGGCTTTATGAGCCTACATTTGACTTTTGGCCGACCTTGACAATTTGTCCATAGAAGAAATAAATTCATAATTCCATTTGTACTTGTCAGAATGAGATGATCTTTAGATCAATCCTACACCTCTCGGAAAGAGGAATCCAATAAAAATATCATCTCCATCATATGAGTTGTCCAAGGTGGAGTTTGGCCCTAGTTGCCAATTTTAACAATCTTTCATCAATGATCCTCCATAGAGGAATGTACTTTTGTCTTTTATCCCCATATGTTGCCTTTATTTATTCCTTGGCCTGATCCATGGCCTCATAAACAAAATCCAAGGTAGGTTTATCACTATCCACCATTCGCAAAACTAAGACAAGAGGCTCACTAAATAGCACAATCTCCTTTGCCTTTGACCAAAATCTTTTGTCAAATACTTGGTCAACCATTTGTTTCCCTTTAACCTTTTTGCTCCATTGAGATGAATTCCATTCATCACATGAAAACAACTTTCTCAAGTTCGATTTTTGTTGAGCAAGGGATTGCAGCGAAAGGAAGTTGGTTGTAAATTGTGTGATCGCTGATCGAACAAGCTCTTTACCCCCTGTGTGCTTTCTCATAAGGTTCAAAGCCCATGAGTGGTAGTAGATGCGCCTGGTTATGGTTTTTGCATCTTCCACACACTTCTTCACCCACTCAATTTTGCCAATATCCTCAAGCATGGGGTCCAAACAATGGGCTGCACATGGAGACCACCAAATGGTGGGGTGTTTTTCCTCCAACATCTTTCCACTGCAACATAGTTAGAGGCATTATCTGTGATAACTTGTACAACATTTTCAACCCCTACTTTCATAACTACTTCATGCAAAAGTCGAAATAGCAATTGTGCATCCTTCACCTGATCAGATGCATCAATAGATTTGAGAAACATAGTACCTTTTGGACAAGAAATTAAGAAATTTAGTATGGTGCAAGATCTACCATTAGTCCATCCATCAGACATAATTGTGCATCCTGTTTTGGTCCATGATTGCTTGAACTTTGTAAGGTACTCTTGTATTCTTTGGACCTCATTTTGTAAAAGTGCCCCCTTGATATCATGAAAGCTAGGGCCTTTGAAGCCTGCTCCACATGAAGCTATAACATCAATCATGGGCTGATAATATGCATAATTAGTAACATTAAAAGGTATGTCTGCATCATACCACCATCTAGCAATGCATTCATATGCAACCTCCTTCTCTATCTTCTTCCATTTAGCATCAAGGGTTGGTTGAGAACTAGGGGTGGTGTGGGGTACAAAGGAGTCAATCTCTTTACGGGTTACTGTTCTCTTCAAGTTAAAAGCACTTGAACTACCCTCTCCAACTCTAGTAGGGAAGTTAGAGGAATCTTAAAAAATGGGCATATATTCTTCAAAATCAGGGTCATTAAGCATAGCATCATCTTTTTGACTTTTGCCTATATATTTTTTATTTTTCTGTTTTCCCCCTTTTCTTCGTTGTAGGCTTCAATTAAACTTTGCATCTTTTTTTTATGATCATCAATTACATTTTCACAATGTTTTACTTGCCCTCTCCAATGTGTTAGGTGTTCTTTAATTCTATGGATTCCCCCACCCTTAACTTTCTTCTCACAATAGTTGCAGACTTTTATATCTTGTTCATTTAAATAGCAATGAACCCACGCTGGATCATTCTTGTTTTTGGGGACCATGAGGAAGAAATGAAAAATATGCATAGAAATCCCTAGGGTTTTTAGAATTCTATGGCATTTTTTTTAGAGAAATAAAAGAGGAATAGAGGAAATGAAATACCTAGAGAAGATTTGTAAATTTTGAGAAGAGAAGAAGCTCCAACCAATTTGAAAATAAACTCTTCAATCAACTTCAAAATCTCCCTCATAAATTTGCCAACGAAATCCCTCAAAATAACCTTCCAAATTTCAACAATTGTTGAGAAAAAAATAGAAGAAAATAACGACCACAATTTTTATTTTTATTTTTATTTTCTCCAAATAAAAATTACAAGTCTGAATTCTGCATAAAATTACTAGGGTTTTAAAATTTTTAGGGAAAAAAGAATAGATTTTTGAAGAAAAATATAATATTAATGGTTGAAAAAAATACTTTGAATTTCTCTCTTAACTTTCTAAAGAAAATCAGTGCCAAAATCCTCCCAAATTAGCTCTGGAGCAACCCCTACAAATCTGCATAAAAACACAGGGGTTTTAAATTTTTTGGGAAAAAAGAATTGATTTTTGGAGAAAAATGGAACAAAAATAAATGGCAAAAATTTCCTTGATTTACCCTCTAAATTTTATGGATAAAATCAACTATGTAGCAACAAAATTAAAAAAAACTCTTCAACCAGCTCCAAAAACCACTGAAGAAAACCCAAAGATCTTTGGGGAAAAAAATCTTTGAAGTAGCTCGAAAATCTGCCAACCCAACAACTCTCCAAGACTCCAATAAACTCTTTAAATCTGCAAAAAAACTCTCCGAATTCTCTTCATCGAACTTAGCTCAAGTATTGCAAGAGACTCGAATGAATAGTGTGAGTGAAATAGAGAGGGTGGGGGTGTTTAAATAGCTTTAGGGTGGGGAACGGGGGGGGGGTGAGGGGGCCTAAAGTATGTTAGAAATTAGGGGAAAAAAATAAAAATAAAAAAACTATGCTCAAGCTGCGGCCTTTGTGGACCGGTCGAACTGGAACAGATTGGTTCGGTACCGAATCGGTCTATTCCGGTTCAGAGTGTCGGTTCAAACTGGTTTTGTCCTCCAACCAGTCAGACTGGCCAGTTCTGATAACATTGTTGCAAATTCCCATTTTGTTGTTCCACATTCTATGCGATTTGAAGAGCAGTCAACAGGTGAAGGATCTGTTTCTCAAGATTTATCAGGGACTAATCCCGAGCCAAGAGAATTAGAGAAAGGGAGCTTATGGGTGTGTCTATAAGGGTTTGGACTCGGAAGATGGAGATTTTGTTGCAATCAAGTAGGTGTTGCTGAAGAATATTCCTCAAGAAGATCTTAACAGTATCATGCAAGATATTTATCTTCTGAAGCACAAAAATATTGTCAAGTATAGGGGGTCTTACCAAAACACACTTGTACATCATTCTTGAGCATGTAGAAAATGGTTCACTCGCTAGCATTATCAAGCGGCAAACCAAACAAGTTTGGGGATTTCCTTGAATCTCTTGTGGCTATTTACATTGCACAGGTATTGGATGGCACCTGAGAATGGGCATCATCCCATAGCTGAGCATTTTCACCTGACATTATAGATTTTCTGCATCAGTGGTTCCGGAAGGATGCAAAGTTGAGACCAGATGCAAAGAATCTCTTGATGCACCCATGGATCAAGAATTTTAGGAAGTTTTACAATCACTACAGAGGACAGGTGGCAGAATTGGGAACATGCCCCATGACATGTGAACAGTTGTGGAGAGAACAATTGAAGATGGTGAAAAGGAAGAAGGAAGACCATCTGCGGAGAATATGACAACAAAGTTGTTTGAGGCAGGATTTGAAGAAACTATGAGTGCCCAATCCGCTGCAAAAGACATGCACCAAGTGGAAGAGGCAACGAAGAGATCAATAGAAAAGCACTGCCTTCCACTTCACAACTTGCCAACACTAATTCTAGCATTACAAATGTTGACAACACACAAATCTCTGTACGAGATGCAACTCTGGCTATTTCTGAAAGCTTGCTCATAGGTTCTGACTCTGTTGTACCTAGATCTGTTTCTGAAGAAGTGTCACATGGTGCAGAACCACTGAATACAGTGGCTTTATCAAATGCCCAAAATGCCAAAGAAATAGTTCTTTGTAGAGAGAAAAATTCTCCAAAATCCAGGAATGTGGAAGTTAATGAAGGAGTGATGTCCTCCAAGGATTCAGTCTTCACATCTCATAGTCATTAAAATGGAGCAACCAATGGAATTAAGGTTTCTAGTCATGAGCATGGGCATGGGAACAAGGGTTTTGTTATGTTAGCAATAAAGAACATGAGGTTGGAAATGATGAGGAAACTGGGAAAATCAATGCACAAAGGGAATCTTGTGCAACCTGTAATTGTAGAAATATCTAAAGATTCCCCAGCCAGGGCTGAATCAACAATATCTAGTGCAGGGTCTGCAATAAAAAACTCAGAAACAGATGGTTTCAAATCATAGGCCAAGCCAGACAAAGTGTTGATTACCTAAAGGATCAGGATGTTATCATTGATGAGACTCTTGCTCTAGTTACTAGAGGTTTCTCTTGAAAAAAGTGTGACGAACATATGAGGTTGTTGCTTCGATTGCTGTAGATTTTGAGGTGTATGAGAAGGATTCTAACCCTTTAGGGGTTGTTGTTACTTTTACCACGAGCTTGGTGTTTTAGGATCAATGAGTTGAGAAGTATGCAAATTTTTAACTTGTGTTTTGATAGATTTGAATTCCCTGTCTCATATTATCTTTGTAGGATGTCTTGAATGACTCTTGATGTGGTGCTAAAATATTTTGGCCCATGATGTTGACCTCATGTTATGCGTGTTGAAGAATCTAGGGCAATCAGGTTAATAAGATTCTTCTCATGATGATAACTACTTGTGAGGTACTTTTTACTTTTTCTTATTAGCACAATCTTCTCTTGTTTGCTTTCTTACTTCATCAAATAGTTACCAAAACAAAAGAGACAAGAACACAAGATGTTGGCTCTTTGCCAGGGCTAAAACCTCTCACTCTTTGAGAGGAAAACCACCTGCACAAATTCTTCTTATAGAGATTCCAATTGACGAATACCAAGACCAAGACCAAGACCCTTGACCTAGTAGCCACTCCAAGCTCAAGACACACATTCTCTTGACAACCCTCTTTTGGATTCCTCTTCCACCGAGATCTTCGTCATTGCCTTGATAATAAGGTCTTCACTGCTGCTTTGATACCGAACTCTTCACCACTGTTGAAATTTGGTACCGGAGGACAGGTGGTTCCCTTAGGCTTTGATCTTTGGCCTAGGGAAAAGTGTCCAAAAGAATTTAATTTTTCTCCTAAAGTGACTTTATAATTTTATAAAGTTAAATCTAATTTAAAAGTGACTTTAAGTGATAAAGTTATTAAGTCTAATTTTAAAGTGACTTTTATAAAGTCAATGAAAAATTAGAAAGGAAAAGTGACTTTGGAAATAAATGACTAAGTGGGTCTTTATTAAAGTGGGGTGAATTAAAAAATAGAAAGTGAGATTTAAATGAGCATTTAATCTCAACCATTGATCTAAATCTATTTCAGCCATTGGATTTAGAGATCACCCAAAAGTCACTTGGATCACCCAAAAGTCACTTGGAGTTATATTAAAGGAGGAAAAGGAGGAAAAGGTCATTCATTCTTTCATGAGCAGATTGGGAGAAGGAGAGCAAGAGAGCAAGAGAGATTTCTGAGCAGGAAGGAGAAGGAGACAGCAGCTTGGCACACATTCCAAGGCAGCAGTTGAGCAGATTTGTACAGCTAATTCAGCACATAGTGAAAGGAAGATTTTTGCACAAAAATCGAAGAGCAGTTTGCTGATTTTTCTGCACACAAAACGGAGGTCGTACAGCATTTATTGCTGTCCTGTTTGCTGTAATTTCCAGATTGCTGTGAGGCACGGGAAAGGAGATAAGTTGTAAATTTGCTTGCTGATTTTTGCTGAATAATTCTCACTGTAAAAAGACAAATTTCAGAAATAAAGAAGAGCTCTCAAACTGGTTTTCCCCAAGAGTTGTAGGGGGTTTTTCCAGGGTCAAGTTGACCAAAAATATCAGTGTTTTAATGTGTTTTAATGGTTGTTTTTAATTGCTGATTTTTAATTCTGCAATTTCCAGCATTCTGAAAAATTTCCAGAATTTGTGTTTTCAGCAATATTTATTTTTTTCAGTCTGTTAAATGTATGGTTATGGGAATGGGCATTTAACTACATGGGAGAAATAAGGAGAAACTGAAAACCGGTGTGGGAAAACAGAAATTTTTACATGGTATCAGAGCTTGAGTGCTGAAGGGCAGTTTGGGACAGCAAAAGGAAAAATTGCAGTTGCTGATTTTTCACTCAGAAAATTCCAGCAAGCTGATTTTTTCATAAACAGCAGTTTTATCTTTACTACAACAGTGCTATTTTTCAGTTTTAGGACAGCAGGATGTCATTGGGATTGAGGGTGGAGGATAGGTTGGATGGGCATACAAATTACAGCGTTTGGAAGGAGAGAATGCAGAGTATCTTTGAGGAGGCAGAAGTCTGGGATATCATGGTGCATACCGCACAGAACCCTGTTGTTGTGCCCACTGATGTTACTCAGTTGGCTGAGTATAAAAAGAAGAACAATAAGGGTAAGAGGCTGATTCTAGACGGAATCAAAGACCATTGCATTCCTCATGTGAGAGGAAAGAGCAATGCCCATGAGATGTGGACAGCATTGTCCAATCTCTACCAGAGTACCAATGAGAACCGGAAGATGGTCCTGAAGGAGAAGCTAAAGAACATTAAGATGGGTAATGATAGTGCAGCTGGATATCTCACAAAGATTACTAATGTGAGAGATGAGTTGGCAGCGATTGGAGAGGCCATTCCACCCACTGAGTTGGTGCGGATTGCAGTGAATGGCCTCCCCCGTTCATGGTTGAACTTTGCTGATGGGGTTTGTGCACGTGAGACCCTTCCCACATGGGAGAGGTTTTGGGATGATTGTATTCAGACAGAGATCAGGAAAGGGAAACTTGGGGCAGCCAAGCCAGTTGAGCAGGATGAGGACGTAGCACTGGTGGCAGGAGGCAAGAAAGGCAAAGGGAAGAAGCAGGCTTCCACAAGCGGTGGTGGAGGCAAAGGCAAAGGTAAAGGTAAACAGGGGAACACACAGAAGGACTATTCCAAGGTGAAGTGTTGGAATTGTCAAAAGATGGGACACTATGCAGTTGTGTGTCCGGAGAAGAAGAAGAAGAAGGGGAAGAACCAGGACGTGGCAGCTTCAGCAGAGATTGAGGACTTTGTTGGTCGTTTTGACCGAGAGTTTGCGTTCACTACATGTGAGTCCTCTAGTGCAGGATCACCTGCCAAACAGGTTCAGAGGGAGCATGCTTTTCCCTCGATTAGCGGAGCATCTACAGGTATCTGGTATGTGGACAGTGGGGCTTCACGTCACATGACAGGAGTCCGTGAGTACTTCTCAGAGCTTTCAGAGAGTGGTATTGATATTGAGGTAGTACTCGGTGATGACAGAGTTGTTAGAGCAGTCGGGGTGGGGACAGTGACATTTCAGAGGGAGTCCAAACCTCCCTTGAAAGTGTCAGAGGTTCTTTATGTGCCAGGGATGAGGAAGAACCTCATATCCGTCTCAGCTTTGGAGGACAGAGGATATGAGGTACTGTTCAGGGGAGGACAAGTGTTGATGTATCCCAGGGGCGCTCCAGCTGATTCAGCTAGAGTGATAGGTGTACGCCATGCAAAGGTGTACAAGTTTGCATTTCAGCCCCTTTTGGCATTGAGCAGTAGTACCGACAGCAGAGCTAGCAATTCTGAGCTGTGTGAGATTTGGCACCGCAGGATGGGACATATGTATCATGGAGCCTTGAGGACATTGCGGGAGATCACTACAGGTGTGCCAGATTTCAGTACTGATCACTTTGATACTTGCAGAGGTTGTGCGATGGGCAAGTTTGCCAAATCCCCTTTTCCCAGCAGTGACAGCAGAGCGACGGGGATACTTGATTTGATTCATTCCGATGTGAGCGGTCGGATGTCTCATGTTTCCTTGAGTGGATATGAGTACTATGTTTTATTCATTGATGATCACTCCAGGAGGACCTGGATTTATTTTTTGAAGACCAAGAGTGAGGTCTTCAAGCGGTTTCAGGAGTTCAGAGCTCTTGTGGAGACTCAGACAGGTCGAAAGATCAAGTCCTTGAGGTCGGACAATGGAGGAGAGTACACCCTTGGAGAGTTTGTTGACTATTGTGCGGAGGCAGGCATTAGGAGGGAGTTCACTGTTCCTTACAACCCCCAGCAGAACGGGGTTGCGGAGAGGAAGAACAGATCCATCATAGAGGCTGCCAAAGCCATGATACATGATCAGGGGTTGCCATTGTTCTTGTGGGCAGAGGCCTGCAACACAACTGTTTACTTGCAGAACAGGAGTCCGCATCGTGCTTTGGGGCACATGACTCCGGAGGAGGCTTTCTCTGGGAAGAAGCCTGATATTGGTCATCTTCACATCTTTGGATGCATTACATACTCCTATATACCCAAAGAGAAGAGGACCAAACTAGAGCCCACCGCAGAGAAGGGTATCTTTGTGGGCTACAGTGAGACCTCAAAGGCCTTTCGGATTTACATTCCTGCACAGAGGAGAGTTGTTGTCAGACGGGATGTGAAGTTCGAGGAGGACAGGGCCTTTAGGAGGTCACGGGAGTTAGAGTATCTGGATCAGCCAGACCCTCAGCAGCAGTTGAGTCAGTCGCAAGGATCCAGTGGGCAGGGATCAGGAGGATCCGGAGGTACATCTATGAGGATGTCAGGTCCATCAGTGAGCAGTGGCTCATCGAGCCAGAGGGGTGGTGCTCCGGGCAGCATGCAGAGCAGTTCACTAGGGAGTCCACTGATGGACAGTTCACACGGTACCTCAGCTTCTACAGGTTCAGGTGCAGGCAGGAGGACAGCAGACAGACAGTCAGGAGTTCAGGCTACTGATGATGATGAGGAGGAGGAGTTTCATTCTCCGGTGGAAGAAGTGCGCTCAGGGAAGAGGAAGCCCAAGTGGCTTCAGGACACCTTGAGAGATGCCACATCTGTTGCTGAGCCGAAGAGGCCGGTCAGAGAGAGTAGACCACCTGAGAGGTTTTGTAGTTATATGGCGATGGTTACCAGCATCCTTGACTCTGAGCCTTCTAGCTATGAGGAGGCAGCTAGCCAGCAGGTCTGGAGAGAGGCCATGCAGGAGGAGTATTCTTCTATCATGAAGAATGATGTTTGGGAGGTGGTGCCGAGGCCTGAGGGCAAATCCGTGGTTACTTCCAGATGGCTTTACAAGGTAAAGCATGCTGCAGATGGCAGCATTGAGAAATTCAAAGCGAGGTTTGTGGCTAGAGGGTTCTCCCAGGTAGAGGGAGTTGATTATGAGGAGACCTTCGCTCCCGTGGCTCGATATACTTCGATCCGCTCCATTATATCGATAGCAGCAGAGATGGGTTGGAAGATCCACCAGATGGATGTGAAGACCGCATTTCTCAATGGCTTCATACAGGAGGAGGTGTACATTGAGCAGCCACAGGGCTTTGAGGTGCATGGGAAGGAGTCCCATGTGTGCAGATTGAAGAAGGCCCTTTATGGCCTGAAGCAAGCTCCCAGAGCTTGGTACTCCAGGATAGATGCATACTTGCAGGGGATGGGTTTCACAAAGAGTGAGGCAGATCCGAACCTTTACTTTATTGTGATTGGTGAGGAGCCTCTCATTCTGGTGCTGTATGTGGATGACTTGATCATTACAGGTGCAGAGAGACTCATAGAGCACTGCAAGAGAGATCTTGCGGCGGAGTTTGAGATGAAGGACATCGGCTTGATGCATTACTTTTTGGGTTTGGAGGTGTGGCAGGAGGAGGGGCATTTCTTCCTGGGGCAGGGGAAGTATATTGTGGACATCCTTAGCAGATTCCACATGGAGGATTGTAGACCCATGTCGACACCGATGATCACCAACTGGAAGAAGCTTCATGCTTCGGATTCCGAGTTGGTGGATCCCACATTGTACAGGCAGCTGATTGGTTCCTTGATGTATTTGGTCAACACTAGACCAGATATCTGTTTTGCAGTCAACACGATGAGTCAGTTTATGTGTGAGCCTAGGAAGGTTCACTGGGTGGCTGCAAAACACATTTTGCGGTACTTGCAGGGGACAGTGGATTATGGTCTGGACTACAGGCAGGGAGATGGAGTGAGATTGGCAGGATACACTGATTCTGATTGGGCAGGTTGTGCTTCTGATAGGAAGAGCACTTCAGGGTGTTGTTTTGGGTTGGGTTCAGCAGTAGTGTCATGGTTCAGCCGGAAGCAGCAGTCAGTAGCACTGAGTTCAGCAGAAGCAGAGTATATGGCAGCCAGTCTAGCTAGTTGTGAGGCTATCTGGCTTCGCAAGATGTTGTTTGGCTTATTTGGTCAGCCGTTGAGACCTTCAGTGATTTACTGTGATAATCAGAGTTGCATTAAACTCACGGAGAATCCAGTATTTCATGACAGGTCAAAGCATATCGGGATCAGATATCATTTCATCAGAGACTATGTTCAGAAGGGAGCTGTGAAGCTTGAGTATATTTCCACTGATGAGCAGGTTGCAGATATCCTTACCAAAGCCTTACCACGGGGCAAGCATGTCTACTTCAGAGACAAGATGGGTGTGGTGAGGAACACCTTCCTCGGTAAGAGGGAGTGTTGAAATTTGGTACCGGAGGACAGGTGGTTCCCTTAGGCTTTGATCTTTGGCCTAGGGAAAAGTGTCCAAAAGAATTTAATTTTTCTCCTAAAGTGACTTTATAATTTTATAAAGTTAAATCTAATTTAAAAGTGACTTTAAGTGATAAAGTTATTAAGTCTAATTTTAAAGTGACTTTTATAAAGTCAATGAAAAATTAGAAAGGAAAAGTGACTTTGGAAATAAATGACTAAGTGGGTCTTTATTAAAGTGGGGTGAATTAAAAAATAGAAAGTGAGATTTAAATGAGCATTTAATCTCAACCATTGATCTAAATCTATTTCAGCCATTGGATTTAGAGATCACCCAAAAGTCACTTGGATCACCCAAAAGTCACTTGGAGTTATATTAAAGGAGGAAAAGGAGGAAAAGGTCATTCATTCTTTCATGAGCAGATTGGGAGAAGGAGAGCAAGAGAGCAAGAGAGATTTCTGAGCAGGAAGGAGAAGGAGACAGCAGCTTGGCACACATTCCAAGGCAGCAGTTGAGCAGATTTGTACAGCTAATTCAGCACATAGTGAAAGGCAGATTTTTGCACAAAAATCGAAGAGCAGTTTGCTGATTTTTCTGCACACAAAACGGAGGTCGTACAGCATTTATTGCTGTCCTGTTTGCTGTAATTTCCAGATTGCTGTGAGGCACGGGAAAGGAGATAAGTTGTAAATTTGCTTGCTAATTTTTGCTGAATAATTCTCACTGTAAAAAGACAAATTTCAGAAATAAAGAAGAGCTCTCAAACTGGTTTTCCCCAAGAGTTGTAGGGGGTTTTTCCAGGGTCAAGTTGACCAAAAATATCAGTGTTTTAATGTGTTTTAATGGCTGTTTTTAATTGCTGATTTTTAATTCTGCAATTTCCAGCATTCTGAAAAATTTCCAGAATTTGTGTTTTCAGCAATATTTATTTTTTTTTTCAGTCTGTTAAATGTATGGTTATGGGAATGGGCATTTAACTACATGGGAGAAATAAGGAGAAACTGAAAACCGGGGTGGGAAAACAGAAATTTTTACATTTTGGTGGAAAATCGGGGAAAAGAAATTTTGGGTGCGGGGATTGGACACAGTTTTTGCAGGGGGTTCTTTGGGGCAAGGTAGGAGACTGTATTGATGCCTTTAAATTAAGTGAATGGGTAGGAATGACCAGTGAGGAGCTAAGGAGAGCAAGCAATCACCTTGAGTTCTCCTTAAACAGATGAAAACATTGATATTAAGCAAATTTAAAAGCAGAGCATGGAAATCATGAATTCTACTTTAACACTTCATTTGCCTAATTTCAGAAGAAAAAGAAAGAGGATGATTTCACATAACACACTTACAAGTACAAAGAGAAGCACACCATCAATACATGTAACCACAGGAATCCCAAAAAGGACTGCAAAACCCTAGTCTTTCTTCCTTTGCCAAAATTGCAGAGATACAATGAATAATACAATAGAGCTTTCTCCCTCAAGGGTCCAACCTCTGAAAATAACTAAGAAAATACATAATATAGGCAAGCTAGCACCTTTCCTTGCCTCTAGGGGTCGAGCTCATCCTTCTAGGAGCTGTTTCAACCAATTCTAAACTGAACACTAAAATCTAGGCAGTCAAAACAACTTGCCTCTATAAGCTAGGAAACCAATTCATTCATTAAATGTTTGCTATTTCATGAATGAATCTTCTAGAATAGGTAAATAAGTGTCATATCAACATGAAAATACATTAATTACATCAAAGAGGGTGAAAAATCTCATCACAAGTCAAAACTGGCCAAAGCTGGGCGAATTCCTGAGCTGTAGGTGAAAAATTATGAAAATTGCCTGATAGGTCGCGCCCTAATCCTGATAGGTCGCGCTTCTTTGGAGCTCTGTTTGAGGCACTTCCAGGTGTCCAAATGAGGCAAACGTGGGCTTGTTGGAAAGGTCTAGATGTCTACTTTCCAACCCAACTGGAATTTCTGAATTTGGTGGCCATTTGCCCCTCCAAAATTTCAATCTCCCAAGACTGCTCCCAGTTTGTCAAAAAGGTGGCAGAAAGTCAATTTTTGCATGTTTTTTGACCTTCTAGAGGCTCAAAACTTGATGAAATCTCTTGGTAATTGCTGAGCAGGTGTAACTTTGCATGACAAATCCAGAAATGCTGAGTTTTCCCAAAATGAAGTTGCCCATCGAATAGCGCGCGACCTATCAAGGAGAAAAACCTGATTTTTGCCCAAAAATTCATAAGTGACCAAAAATGCTCAAAATTTTTTGAAATTTGTGTTGTAGTGAGGTCATTTAATATCATGCTCCTTCAAAGAAGCCTCAGCCAAGATGTGGAGGGGATCGGGCCTTTTTCGTCGTTTTAGTACCTTGGTCAACCGCCCTTGAATCACCTTCATTTTCGCCTTGCATACGTGCATTCGGGCCCAATAGTGGTTTTTCATGTTCCTGAGCAAGTCCTTATCTTGGCTAGCCTTGGCCAGCAACCTCTCCAAATGAGCATTGACCCGGAGAAGCATAGCCTCTCGCTCAACGGGTACCAAATTGACGGGTCTCTACTTGCATTTTGACATTTTTAAGGCAAATATACATGAACCTCTCATTTCAACTTGATGGCATTAAAACACCTTTCCCATGCTCATTTTTCTTTATCAAGTAAAATACTTTGATGATCAGAGGCCTACCTGCAATCTTGAAGAATTTTGGGGTCGTTTGGGAGTTTACTGGCGATTTTTGTAGATGAATTCCCAACAGGTCGCGCGCAGGTGCTGATAGGTCGCGCGCGCTCAACAGGTCGCGCCAGTGTATTTTTTCAACTGGATGAACCCCCTGATAGGTCGCGCGCACCCAACAGGTCGCGCGCTTTTGCAGGAGGCTTTTGGAGGCCTTCCCAGTGTCGGAATCAGGTGCAGGATAGCTCGTTGGAAAGGTCTTTGAGTCTACTTTCCAACCCAACTGGAATTTTTCAATTTGGAGTTCATTTGCCCTGTCAAAAATCAAATCTCCCAAGACTGGTCAAAAAGTGCCAAATGAGGCTGCCTCAAGGAAGAGTGTTGTTGCAGTCAACTTTTGAATGCCTTCCTCAACCCCAAATTGAGCTCATGATAGCTCATTGGAAAGCTCTTTGTGTCTAGTTATCATTTTACCCATCAAGCAAATCATTTGGCCAACCAAGCTAGGAGAAAACTTGATTTTCCCAAGGTCACTTCAGAGGTGTCTTTGATTCTCTTGAGGCAACGGTATTCTTGACATTTCTCTCAAACCATGACACCTGTGCAAAAAGTGAAGGAGGTTTTTCTTCTTTGGCATGTTTTGGACAAAAACCTCTCTCAATTTTCCAAAATTCATCTTTGATTTCTCTAAAACATCTTTTGAGTGAAACTTATCCCGATGTGTGGAATAAGGGATTTTGCCGGAATGAAGTGAAATGAAGTAGATAAGGGGCTTCTAAATTCTTGGGGAAATTTTTGGGAGTGGGGAGGGATGTTAGGAAGCAGGGGAAAGTGGAATCTCAGAGATTGAGCGAGGGGAAGGGGTCCAAAAGGGCAAAACACAGGCCTAACCTAGAAAATTGCCAAGTTGTAGCTAGAAACTAGGGTTTGTGCAAAAACGAGGAATTTGGGGGATCTCAGTGATGGAAAGTGTTTGATAAGGTACTTTAAGGATAGGGGAAGGTGTATGAACATCTGGATACAAGTTTTGCCGATGATTTGACCGTCCAAGAGAAATTGCCTTTCAAAACCCTAGGAGAGGGAAATGACCTTACCTAGGCGCAACTGAAGCATGAACAAGATGTAAAATGACTCATTAGACACTGACATGATAGTGACAACCCTATGAATGATGATAGACTCAGCAGAATGATGACATGGACCGACATTTGGGCAATTTTGAAAGAAGTGAAAGCAAACCCTAGACCTAATGCCTAGTGACCAAATTTTGCTTGAAGACTCACTGAAATGACAAAATTTGACCTTGACACTTCAAAATCACTTTGTAAGAGCATATTTGATCACTGGAGGAAGGCTGGAAAGACTGACACTAACGCAGGTTACACGGGGACCATAAGCCTTAAAGTTCATTCTGCATAGAGAAGAGAGGTAAGTTTTCATTTTCTGCCGAGTATCCAAGTTGGTGAAGAGAATCGGCAGAATATCAGCACTTGTATAACTAAGTTATGCGTTTGAATACAATAGGAAAATGAAAATTTCAAATCACTATATAAAGGTGGACCAACTAGAGTCTTAGGGACAATTGCTATCGCTACGATGTTGCATCATTGCACAAAGAAATGCACTCTATAACCCAGTATGAGTGAGATGTGTAATGCCCATGCTTAACATCAAGTTGGCACATGGCATTTGAAAATAATAATAACTTAATGATAAACAAATAAATATTTGAACATCAACCCAATAGTTTTAAAAACTGGCCAGTCAGCTCCCTGCCCACTTCAAACCAGTAGAAAAACCTGGTTGATGGTCTGGTTGGTACCAGTTAGGTGCCAAACTGGCACGTACCAACCAGCATGAACCGGTCAGTTCCGACATAAACTGGACTGGTCAGCTCCAAGATGCCCCATCACACCCCATCCCACGTGCCACATTGTGGGACCTGTTGTTAGTGCTTTTGAGTGGTTTCTAAGGAAACCATGGGCTGTAGTAGGGGGTGGTTTTGAGTGTTTTCTAAGGAAATTCATGCTTCTGCTAGACCTATGATCCGAATTTAAACAGGAACGCAACAAATTACAGAGATAACCATATACACAAAGATGCAGCGGAAATAATACTTCATTTCATTAATGGAAAATACTGAAATATGCTTACAACCAGAAATGGAAATAAACCAGCTAGGGCGATGGTAGCTTATCTCTGAGAAGAGATGTGGTGGCTACATGCCTCTGAACTGTGTTACAATGAGGCTCGAAGGCCTATTTATTGTTGAGAAACAATGGAAACCCCTTAACATTCCAAAACCTAACCCTAGGAGATGAAACGCCAAACTGTGGGCCCCGTTTGGGGGTAAATTGGTACATCAACTTCCTGGGGTCGTAACTTTGGCATATGATCTCCGTTTGACGTGCATGATAGCCCGTTGGAAAGATCTCTCCGAGGACTACAACGGAAAAGACAATTTTTATTAGAAAAATCACTGGCGGTGGATTTCCCAAAAAACGTCGTTTAAGGCCTCAAAACGGCTCTGGAAGTTCAGGACCCAAAAAACTGCTAAAAATAGTAAGTTGTGCTACAATTAAGGAAACTGAAAATGCTGAGAAAGACAATGGTGGGGGTCCAGGTGGACTTGGCAGGTGGCCACCAATATCCACCTGGATCATTCCTCCCCCCTTAGGAAGCAATGGTCCCCATTGCGTTGAGCTCCTCCATGAGATGAGGAAACTTCTGCTGAACTTGTTCCCTGGTGAGCCACTTTCCCTGCTGAAGGAGTTGGCCTGCTTTGACAACTCGATACAGTTGGATATTCTGTTGGCGAGTGTTCTTGATCTGTGTGTCCATGATTCGATCAGTTGCAGCTTGTTCCATGCAATCTGGATTTAATTCTGTGGGTTTGAGCTGTTCTGCAATGTCGGATGTGTCTAGCAATGGTGGAAAGTATGGCCGAAGGTGGTCCACATTGAACACTGGGTGCAGGCCAAGGAATGGGGGAATGCTGAGCTCAAATGCATTGTCTCCCATAGCCTTAGTAATGGTGTAAGGACCATATCGGAGTGGTCTCAATTTCCGATAGGCTCCAGTAAGGCGTTCCTTTTGCAAATGCAACCAGACTTTGTCGCCCACCTGAAACTTGTGTGGCACCCGGTGTTGATCATGTCGTTGCTTGTACTTGGCATTTGATTTCTCAAGAATGTCATGGACCTGCTGGCGAATATGTTGGATGCGCTCAATGAAGCTGGTGGCCTTATCTGTTTCGGACTGGACATGAGCTGAATTCATGTGAGTAGCTGCAAGGGGCATGGCCACATCAATGGGGCATAGTGGCTGGAATCCCAAACCCACCTGAAAAGAGCTATGGCCAGTGGAGCTGTGAAGAGCTTGGTTGTAGCTATGTTGAACATAGGGGAGGCTCTCGTCCCATGTGCGTGGATGCTTTGAGTTATACATGCGCAGAATGTGCACAATCATCCTGTTGACAACCTCTGTCTGGCCATCAGTTTGAGGATGGAAGGCTGTGGACTTCGTGAGTTTGGTGTCCAGCATTGACCAGAGACTGGACCAAAATGTGCTGAGAAACCGACTGTCCCGATCTGATATGATAGACTGTGGGATCCCAAAGTGTACCCACACTAGTTCAAAGAAGAGTTTAGCAGTGGCTTCTGCTGTGATATTCTTCCTGCAGGCCATCATAATGGCCATCTTCGAGAACCTGTCGACGACCACAAAAACACAGTCATTTCCATGCTTAGTGGAAGGAAGGCCTGACATGTAATCCATGGAGATGGATTCCCAAGGTCGACTAGGGGTAGGCAATGGGGTATAGAGGCCGTGCTTCTTAATGGTCGGTTTGGCAATGGCACAGGCAGTACATGATCGGATGTACTTCCCAACATCCTGTCGAAGATTCGGCCAATAGAAATAATTTTGCAGTACTGCCACTGTTTTCTCGACCCCGAAATGCCCAGTGGCCCGACTGTAGTGTGCTTCCCAAATCATCTTGGCACGCTCGCTTGAAGGAACACAAAGGTGCCCGAGGTGGCATAATAGGGCGTCCTGGAGGTGAAAATCTGCAACATGCCGACCCTCCAAGAGTGTCTGGTATGTGTGGCCGAATTCTGGGTCGCTTTTGTAGAGAAGTGGCCAATCAGCAGTCTCGTGCCCACTAGAGTTGAGCACGGTGGTTAGTGCCATGATCGGTGGCCGACTTAGGCAATCTGCAACATTATTGGTGCTACACTTTTTATATTTGATATTCAAGTGAAACTGTTGCAGGTATGTAGACCACTTTTGATGGCGATCATTCTGCAATTTCCCTTGGGTCTGTATGAACTGCAGAGGTCGGTGGTCTGTGTGGATGACTGTTTCCTTCCCCAAAATGTAATGCTTCCATTGTCGGCAGGCCTGTACAATGGAATACATCTCTTTATCATAAGTGGGGTACTTCCGGACTGTGTCTGAAAGTGTTTCACTGTGATATGCCACTGGATGTCCATGTTGAATAAGGACTGCCCCAATAGCATAGTCAGAGGCATCTGTCTCGACCTCAAATGGTTGTTGTAAATCTGGTAACGCGAGCACTGGTGCTGTGCAGAGGCGATCCTTCAATTCCCTGAATGCCTTCTGTTGAGATTCAGACCAAAAGAATTTAGCCTTCGCCCCGCCCTTGGTGACTTGACTCAAGGGCCAAGAAATATGAGAAAACCCCAACACAAACCTGCGGTAGAAGTTGGCAAGACCTAGAAAGCTGCGGAGCTCTGTTAGGGTGGTTGGAGAGGGCCAATCCCGAATGACTTGGATCTTGGCCGGATCAACATGTACCCCCTGTTCATCAATGATGTATCCCAGATACTGAACCTGGGTCATGCCAAAAGTGCATTTCTCCAAATTGGCACATAGCTTGTGTTGCCGCAGTGTTTGGAGAACCTGTCGGATGTGGTGGAGGTGCTCTTCCCAACTCTGGCTGAAGATCAGAATATCATCCAAGTATACTACTACAAAGGAGTTGGTGAATGGCTGCAAGATGTCATCCATTAGCCTCATAAAGGTTGCAGGAGCATTCGTCAATCCGAAAGGCATGACCAACCATTCGAAGAGGCCCTCCTTGGATTTGAAGGCAGTCTTCCACACATCGGAGGGTTCGATTGGTACCTGGTGATATCCTGACTTCAGATCGATCTTGCTGAAATATTTCGCCCCCTTTAGTTGGTCTAGGAGGTCATCAATCCGCGGGATCGAGTACCTATTACGGACAGTGATCTTGTTCAGCGCTCGATAGTCAATACAGAGTCTCCACGTCCCATCCTTCTTCTGTACCAACACGATCGGGCTCCCACAGGGCGATGAACTCGGACGGATGTGACCTTTCTGCAGGAGCTCTTGAATCTGCCTCTTGATTTCATCGTTCTCCAGAACGGAGCGCCGATAAATTGGTCCATTGGGTAGCGGCGCACCTGGGGTCAGATCGATGGAGTGCTTGACTTGACAGTGCAGAGGAACCCCTGCCGGGGAGGTGAAGATGTCCTCGTACTCCTCCACAACCTTGTCCATCTGTAGTTGTCGTGCAGAGGGACCCCGTTTGGAGGCCGCGGCGACTGTCTTCTTCTTTCCTTGAGGGCGTATCATCAGGAAAACAAATTTCCTGGTTTTGGAAATGATCTTACTGCATTGTTTTGCAGTAATCAAAGAGATGGCGGTAGGTGGTGCTACCTCTGGTATCCTGAACAACTTATTTCCCAATGTAATAATAACAGCACGGGGCCTTGATTCATACACAGCATGTCGCTTCCACAAGTATGGTTGTCCTAGTAATACATCACAAACTTCAAGGGGAGCAATGTCACACAATACCTCATCCGTGAAGGGCTTGATGTTGTATGGAAGGCGACATTGTTGGCTTACACGAAGATCTCGTCCTTGGTGAAGCCACCCAATGGTGTATGGTTGTGGATGTGCTGTGGTCGGTAAGCCCAACCGCTTCACGACCTCTGCCGAAATGAGGTTCTTTTGACTCCCGCTATCAACAATGAACTGTATCGGGAAGCCCTTTACCCACATCTGGGAGTGGAAGAGACGCTCCTCCTCCTCTGGATCTTCGGGTTCATTTTTCTGGATCTTTGCGGTAGCAACAGTGGCGCTGGGATCTGCATCAATGATCTGCTTCCCTTTTTCATACCCCTTATCGGGTTCTGACTCAGAGTCAGAACATGCATCTGATTCTGAAACCTTTAGCTCAGCCACCAGTGACTGCTTGGCCCGACACTCACTTGTGTTGTGAGTGGAGCTCTTATGGAACTCGCACCATTTTCCAGTGTCCTTTCTCGCCTTCGCGGCGCTGTTCTTTGCTTGCGGCTTTGGCTGGTTGTCTTGGGCTGTCCCGCCTTGGCTTTGTCCTTTGTTCTGAGGTTTAGGGGCACCTTTCCCCTGCTTTGGATTCGCAGATCCAAAGTCTCGCTTCTTTTGTTTAAACTTCTGCTCGACCTTGACGACATATCAGTATGCTGCGCCGAGCGAGGGGATGTTTAGGAATTGTATTTCTTCCTGGATGTACTTGTGCAGGCAGCCACGGTATTTGAGTATCAAATGTTGCTCCGAATCCTTGATACCCAACTTTGTGCGAAGGGTATGGAAAAGATTGGTGAACTCTGGCACGTCTTGGTCCCTGCCCTGCCGCAGCGTGGTCCACTTTATGTATTCATCCTCATAGCTTCCGACAGGGTAGTACTGCTCCTTGATGGCATCCCGGAACGAATCCCAGGTGGGTGCGGCTGAAAATAGTGAGCCAGTACTTTCATCCTTCTGCTCGCAGTAGGTTTCCCACCAGTCCTTGACGTGGGGGGCTGCTTTGAGAAGAGCAAAAACAATCTTTTCCCGACTCGAAAATTCATGAACAGAAAAATAACCCTCTAGCAGATTTAACCATTTATCTACGGCATCTGCGTCTATCTGACCCTCGAATATGGGGATTTCAAAATTAACTTGTACCTTAAAGGGTGTGGCATTTCCAGAGTAGCTGCTGGAAGCCGATGCGTTGCTTCTGGGTAGCCGCTGAAGGATCTGGGCAAAGCTGTCCATCATCGCGTTCCGTTGTCGCTCGAGGGCTTCTTCGAGCAAGATTTTGATGGGATCTCCTGCCCCCTCGTCTTTCTTCTCGTCCGCCATGGGAGGTCGTCGGGATTTGCGAGGCTGGTCTTGCAAAGGTTCAACAAGTTCAAGCCCTAACTCCTTATATCCCGACCTTGTTGGGGACATGCAAAGAAAAACAGAGAAAAAGCAGACCGCTCTGATACCACTGATCCGAATTTAAACAGGAACGCAACAAATTACAGAGATAACCATATACACAAAGATGCAGCGGAAATAATACTTCATTTCATTAATGGAAAATACTGAAATATGCTTACAACCAGAAATGGAAATAAACCAGCTAGGGCGATGGTAGCTTATCTCTGAGAAGAGATGTGGTGGCTACATGCCTCTGAACTGTGTTACAATGAGGCTCGAAGGCCTATTTATTGTTGAGAAACAATGGAAACCCCTTAACATTCCAAAACCTAACCCTAGGAGATGAAACGCCAAACTGTGGGCCCCGTTTGGGGGTAAATTGGTACATCAACTTCCCGGGGTCATAATTTTGGCATATGATCTCCGTTTGACGTGCATGATAGCCCGTTGGAAAAATCTCTCCGAGGACTACAACGGAAAAGACGATTTTTATCAGAAAAATCGCTGCGGTGGATTTCCCAAAAAACGTCGTTTAGGGCCTCAAAACGGCTCTGGAAGTTCAGGACCCAAAAAACTGCTAAAAATAGTAAGTTGTGCTACAATTAAGGAAACTGAAAATGCTGAGAAAGACAATGGTGGGGGTCCAGGTGGACTTGGCAGGTGGCCACCAATATCCACCTGGATCAGCCTAGTTTTGCTGTGGCTGCTGCTACTGAGGTTGCAGAGGAGTCTGAGTCAGTCTTTGAGCCAAATGATGTTTAAACTTTATGTAGCTCTTGGTGATGATCCCATGTCTAGTAGTGGTGATTAGTGATCATGTTGATTAGTGATTTGAAGCAGGCCAGTGGCACAGTAGCTTGTAACATTGTTTTTGAATTCTAGAAATCATTTACTGCCTCATTGATTACGTATTTTGTTGATGATATGTATTGCACTAGATACCACTTTGATATATACACCTTACATGGTATATAGATTAACAAACTTTGCATTATTTGTCTTTAATGGTTTGGAATCATGGTTTGAAATCTTAAAATAATCTTTTTTATTAAAAAATAATTATTTTAAGTATTTTTTTAAAGATGGGTTCATTGAATCCTGTGAGTCTAATTTGATCTTGTTCTAGTCGGAAACTCGGTTTGATAGGTGAACCAGTTCAAAATCAGTTCCAGTTTTCAAAACTATGATCAGCCCTAAGTTAAAAAATATAAAATAAATACATACATATATAAAGAGATTATAGGCGCAAGGATTAGCTCCATTGCTAAATGCTCCGCTGGGTGCTCCTGTGTGAAAACTCTCAGAGGTCTTCGGATAACTTCCATTGAGGACGTTGGAGATACCAACCAGTATTCTCGCTGGTGGTTACTATCCTGCTCCATCTAGGAAACAAGGAAAGGGAGGAATATATTTCTCTGTGAAATAAATAAAGATTATATAATGTGAAAGGAAATTATATAACAAAAACATATATTATTAGACAATTTTATTTTATTTTAATTATGCAATTGCCTATTTAAAATCCATCTTAACATGGGATCTTTTAAACACGTAAGAGATTTGGATCTCTATCCCTTTTTAATCTTTCTAGTTGCTTAATGAATCTGAGATAAGATTAATCTACATTATGTGTGGAAAAATCAAAGTTGTGGCAACTTTCTCAATCCTTACTCTAAGAATAGGCCTTTTAACTCCTCGGCTCAATGCTTTCTTATTGACTGAACTGTCAGAAAACATCTTCATAGTATAGTTGCAACTTCTAATTAGGGGAGAGTCATGAGATCAATATAAATCATTTCGTCAACGTCCAAAGCTGCATTTAGAAATAAAAAATTAAACGTTTGATGCACAACAGGGGCTGAAATTGCCAGAAACCATGGAAGTGGGGAGATAGCTTACACGCATTACACTGCGATCCGCTAGGTCCATTTTATTCAGAAGAACCAGACGCTTCTTTCTTGATATGATGTCTTGCAGGTTTGCATTTGCTGAACTCAGTGGAATCTGTTCCACGGACAGCAAACAATGTTATACATAATGGTGAAGCGTACCTCCCTAATAATTCATACAACTCGTTTTAGGCTTTGAGCTGCCTGAATAAACTGTAAATTTGGATTCATTTCCAAAAAAAATCACAAAATAATTCTCGCTAGTAATAAAATTCATATTCCGAATCGTATAAGTTAAATCTAAGGATCTAAGTAGAAACGATTATAATGGAATGTAATCACTGATGTAATGCGGAGAGTAAAGAGTACTCGGGCATCTCGGATGTCGAGGACCATATCAACTAAGTCGATTCGCTCTCGAATGGCCTGGAAAGCGGCTGCTTGAACACCTGAGAAACTATTTATAGCTCCTAATACTGCTTCTCCTCTGTCATTGAAGGCTTTTTCTCCCAGACGCTTTGCCAGTCCCGCCATCACCATTGGCGGTCTAACTCTATTCCTCTCCTTTCCTAAAACCCTGCCAAGACCTTTCCAATTTTAAGGCCTATTTTGCTTTTCCGTTCGTATGGAATTTATGGTTTTAAATTTAGTTAGATGTTTGGCCACACCCGCCATCCGCACAAGGAATCCACTTTCTCACTTTCTTCAAATGCTCGGGAAACCTGCGAAACAAATTTCTTTTTTGCCCGCTCAGATTGAATCGATCGAATCAGAGAGGAGACCATACGTTGCCCAATGATTTGGTCAGCAATTTATTTTTAAAGTAAATTATTGAGTGGAGATGGCATTAATTATTTAAGTAAATGGTTAAGTGCCGTTAAAACACTTCAAATAAAATTTAAAGATCGCTCAGATTGAATCGATCGAATCAGAGAGGATACCATACGTTGATCAGTGATTTGGTAGCAATTTATTTTTAAAGTAAATTATTGAGTGGAAATGGCATTAAATTAATTATTTAAGTAAATAAAATTTAAAGATAAAAGAAGGGTGTTATGATAGTAGCATAAAAAATTTGAAAAAATATATGAATGGAATTTTAATGTTTACTAGATTAGAAATAGTTTATGGGATCATTAGTTTCTTCTTTTTTTTTGTGATTCAATCTTTTTATTACTCAAATTAATGATGAGCTTACTCAACCTTTGAAGAGTTCCTTCATTGAAAAGACAATGTCAAGGAACTAATATTAACATATTGTTGTAACTATCTTTGATGTCTCTGAAAGCATCACATTCTAAAAGGAAATGTTTTTTTCTGATTCCACTGCCCCATAAGTGCAAAAAGTACACCCTCGTTCTTCCCAAGCTTCTTTAGGTCTTTTCCACTGGCCCGTTTCGCACGGTAGTTGATGCGAGTTAGTTCTTAATTGAGCAATAATAATCTTTGCTCTTCATGGAATGCTAGCTCCAACGTACTCTTTTTGTTGGAGATCACAACTAGGGTTTAATTCTTGAACATAGTACTTCTTCTTTCTACCCGACTCTTTTCCCCGTATAGGCTTACGAAACTTCTCCATAACAAAACTCTTTAACTCCTTTTTATTTGTGGGACATGCATTGAGGTAAATATTCCATTTTTGCATCCATTTGTTGTTTTGTCTCGTCCATGATTTATTTCTTTCACTCATTCCTTCATTGAAGATAACTTTAAGCCTTCTAACTTCTCCCATTTTCTCAATTCTTTGTAGGTACCTTATGAGATGAACCATAACAATTGCTTTGATGGGAGTTGCTCATGTTTCACTCAACATTATCTCATAAAAAATCGAACTTTATATTTTAAACTTGTTCATGACCAAACATTTTTTGATTGTCTCAATTTGCTTCCATTTTGAGACAGTGATGCTGCTAGCCCACAGTTCACACCCATATAATATCACTAGACAAACTAAAAGCCCAAAAAGCACTTTAATCATTTTCCAATCCCATAACTCTACCTCTCTACATCTATTTTGTAGAGCATATAAGCCTTTCCACCCTCCTGAAATTCTTTTTTTTTGCAGTCCTCCCAATTAAGCTTATTGTTGAAATCAATCATGAGGTACTTGTATTCATTTACTTCTTCAAGAATGTTGTCTTCAAAGAAGAATGTATGTTGGCTATGCTTCTGTTTATTTGAGAAAATCATTATTTTTGTCTTGTTGGTATTGACTTGCATCCCCACTGCTTTACAAAAATGCTCAAGGGCATATACATGCATCTACAATCCCTAGGCCGATTTAGCAATCAATACAAGGCCATCGACATATAAAAGAAGCTTTATCACAAACTTCCCCAACCGAACACCATCCCCACCTTGCAAATTTAGCCACTCTTCTAATTTATCAATATATAAACCAAAAAGAGTAGGGGATAAAGGGCAGCCTTGCTCGACTCTGATGTCACTTCTAAAGCTTTCTGAAATGTCTATTGAAGTTCTAACTTTAACTTTCACCTCTTCATAAAGCATATGGACAACAGCTCTATAATGCAAAGGAATTTCAAGTTCTTCCATTTTACTCCATAACTTGCCTCTAGGGACTGTGTCAAATGCCTTTTTGAAGTCAACAAAGTAGCAAAATACTTCTTCTCCTCCCCCCGCCCCCCCCAAAAAAAACCTTTTCAATAATGTGTCTCAACGTGATACTGTGATCTACTGTAGAATGTTTCAGCCTAAAACCTGCTTGCCCTTTTGCCCTCTTTTCTTTTACTTCCGCCCACTCACTGATTATATTTTCTACCATGCCACTGAAGAGCTTTGCAAACAAATGATTGATCGTAATGGTTCTATAGTTGTAAGGATTATTAATGTCTCCACTTTTAAAAAGGGGTATTCCTAGACTAGTTGTCCAATCTCTTGGGAATCCTTACTCAATGACGTTGTTGAATATTTCCATCATGTGCGGTGCAAAAATGTTCATTCCCCACTTTAGATATTATGCTTGAAGTTCAACCAAGTTCTTTGCCTCCCCTGTTATCAACTCCTTAGTTTTTGTCTCTGCTTCCTATAATGTGAAAAGCTTTGTAGTTGTGTTGGTCTTGGGAGGAAGCTCGTCCTCTTATTCTTTCTCATAGAGTTGTCTTGCATAGTCAAACCATTGATTGGCTATAATATTATTTTCAATTTGCTTCTTCCTTGGTTGAAGTTCCTACCAAAAAAGCTTTGGGTTACTCTTGCTTAGATATATTAACTCTTCTCGCCTTATTTGCTTGAACTCGTCTTTTTTCCTTTTAAAAATAAGTTTATATAACTTTACATTCATCTTCTCCTCACTTGCCTTTTTCAAGGTTTTCCTTGCCATTTTGGATTCCTCTTCAAACCAAGCATTTATAGGAAAACAATTTGATTCAAATTTCCTGTTTTTTTTCTTTCTCTTTTGCACTTCTCAAGTGCACTTTGAATTATATTTGTTAATTCATGACTATTAAAGCTTTGGGAACCACTATCCCCCTTTAGAATTGATCTCTCCAACATTGTTTTGAAGATAGTGCAATTTTCTTGTGTTATAAGGATTTTGCCCCTTGATATTGATTGTCGAGAACATTGGGTTTTCCGCCCATGTTGTCTTTCTTCTAACCAAGATAGCTTTATATAAATTGGTTTATGGTTTGATTTTAAGTCCCACGTATGCTCTCCAATCTTAACTTCATCTCTTAAACTTTGTGAACAAATAATGTAGTCAACAACACTTGCCCCATTGTATGTGTTGCAAGTGAACTTCCCAAACCTTTTCCATCTATCTAGACCAATGGAGATAATTAAGTTGAAAGCACCACACAACTTGAGCAACTCCTCTCTAAAATGGTTGCTAACTTTGTCATCTTCTGAACATTTCAACCATTGGGGATTCTCCTCTTCAATGAGCTAGATAGGACTGTGATCCTTTTTGCAACAAAAAATACTAGCTTGTTGATTTGTTGTTCTAGCATTGAAATATTGCACTAAAAGAACTTCTCCCTAGTGAGAATATACAATAATATCTTACTTTAAAGTTGAATATGGGTCTTTACTATCTAGCCCCTTATTTTTGTAAGTTTTTGAGACTTGAGGTGCAAAATAGCATGATGCAATTCTATGTGGTTCTCATTCTCTGTTATTTTGAACCATAAATATTGTTTATTTGTATCTTCTTTCACTAATTGAAAGCAACGACCTTCTTTTTCTTTCATTAAAACCAGTATTCCTTGATACCCTTTGACATTTTCTGTTGCCTCGTTCCAAACTACTAATTTCAAATAACCATCAAAAATAGGAGTTTTACAACCATCATGTTCATGAGTGTCTGTGAGACAAATTATGTCTCTACCTTCTACAATAGGCCCCATCCCAGGTCCCCTCCTGCAAGGCTAACATCTACAATTCCAACAAACTAGACTTAGGTAGACCTGGGTAGGATTTGATCGCTACACGGCTTGGCACACAAGACTCAAATTTGAGTCTTCACCCCTTTTCATCCATGTTGATCCAGTTGTTTTCCTCCCTATTATAAAATTAATTGTTTTTTCTTTACTACCAACTTGCTGCCCTGCTTTGTCATGAGGTCCAAACATTGCAATAATTGCTTTACCATTGTACAACCATGCTCTTTTCCCTTCGTTTCTTGTTGCTCTAATTTTCTCCATTTCTTCCCTTCTCTCTTCTTGTCGTTTACTAGTTAGATCTTCATTTAAGAAGAAGTGTGAGTCTTTCAAGAGTTTCTTTTTGCTTAAGAGATAGTGTTTGTCTGGCACACTTGCCATGATGACTTTCATGGGTTGAGGCTTCTCTTCAAATATCTTTCCAACCCTCCTTGCTTGGCAAATTTTCCCTCACCATTGTAATTTATCTTTCAAAAAGTCTCTTGTCATATTGAGAGTGCTTTCATTCTTTCCATAGTCACTTATTCCTTTGATAATAAAGTTTGTTTCCATATCTTTTTTGTATTTGTATTCTCTTTCCTATGCTCTATAAGGACTTACATCTTCTTTTTCCTCCATCCTTATGTAATGATTAGTGTCCTTAGCTTTGATTTTGATTTCCTTTGGAATGTTTGTCTTCTTGTTCTCTTTTGCCTTCTCTTTCAGAAATGACTACCTGCCGAGATATTTGTGTATCCACCTGAGTTGCTTCAGAAACTATCACTTCCTTGTTTGTTGCCATTGATTCTTTCATTGTTTGCCATGTTGTCTTCATGTTTTCCCATTCTTGTTTTCCTATCTCTAAAGCCTCTTGCAACATTGTTACTTTCTCTTTTAGAATCATATTACCTTCCATTAAACATCGATTTGCAACTGCAATATTTGAAATTTTGTGGCCCCTTTTATGTTCTTTGGCTTCCAAAATTTCCAGCTTTTCCCTAGCCTTCATCAGTTTCTGGACATAGAGATCTAATGACCAAGTAAGAGGTGTAGATGTGGGATTGTGAATGGTTGACTCTTCTTTATTTTTGCTGCTCTTACTTGTTTTATTTTTTTGGGATTATTTTCTTCCTTTTTGTTCCCATTTAAAGCGAGCAAGTTTGTGCTTTAAAATGCCCTGATATTGTTTTGCATTTACCCAAATCCACTTCCCTGTTTTATTTACTAGAGCAATTTTGACTTGGCCTCGGTGATTTTTTTCCACAAAATTTTAGATTTCCTTGCCATTGTTTTCGATTTTGGGATGAGGCCACTTGTAAAACCCTAAACCTTAATTCCATGGCCACTCTCCAAACCTAAAGATCTGAAACAGGAGTGAAGAGTCCTTTGTTGTGTTGTGTTGTGCTATGAATTGAGATTTGTGCTACGTTGTGCGAAGACTCAAATAATATGCTCATTCTCTCAAATTACCTGCGTATAACTGCGCTCTCTCAAATTACCTGCGTATGGAGCTGCTTCCACAAAGGAAAAGTTTTTTGTGGAAGGAAATAACAACCTTCAAAGTCACCTTCTGCCCGGTGAATGAACACTCTTTCGCCTGGTGAAAATATAATGAAGCCAAAACGCCAATCCACCAACTGGAGTTATATAACCCCTGCAGAGCCCCAATGTTCTTAAGTTTTTAGTGGTCTTTTTCACCTTCGTTTTGACATCTGCTACTCTCACTTCAAGAGGTTTGAATAGTTAGATATATAAGAAAAACATTTTTTACTCATAAAATTTGTAAAGGAAAATTTAACCATTCTAAAATTAAAAACGTAAAATGAGATTCAATTTATTTTATTTTTTATTTTTTATTGTTTGTATAAGTAATTATCAATTGTAAATCAAGTATGACCATCACTATAACATAATATATTCATGCATTTTTAATTATTAATATTATACAATTATGTATTGTTATTTCAGGATTACTCATGTTGAAGTTTTTGTGGTGACGTTTCGAGTCATCAAGTGTGGTTCATCTTCGAGACAGAGATATGTAATTTGATCAAGTGCTGAGAGATAAATAGGTGAGAGACGCGGGGAAAGAGATGTTAGGTTAGATGAATTATCGTCTTAACCCAAATTTATTGCGGAAAACAGAGTTGAAAACTGGAAAATCAAAAATACCTTTCTTAAAAGAGGTTCACATCAAATTGAGACTCGCAGGGCATGTTTTTCCTGGATTTTTTAGGTTGGCCTCTGAACCAGCAAGCCTAGAGTGCCAGAATTCCCATGAGCAAGAATACCTGACCCACCCCAACATTAACTAGATGAACAATTAGAGCCTAAATTGGAGCTCTTCGTAGAGATGCCAGAAGGGAACCTGCCTTAATGCCACAATTGAAACTAGGAGTCGAACCAGAATCAAATTCGCAACCGTCTAGGGAGACAATACACTTAGGGGGAGGAGCACATAATGGAATGACCCTAAAGAGAGGCACCTTGCCAGTTTAAATCTACAAACCTTATTATTCCACATGAATTCCATCTTCATAACATTAATTTTCTTTGTGCATTGTCCCAAAAGGTGCATTGTTACATTGAATGAAGGGTAATTCCAATGCTTAAGCAGGTGAGCTCTGATGTCTCGAGCATGCGAGGAGGAGTAAATGCACTTGTATGATGGCAATTGATATAACATGACACTTTTAGAAGAGAAAACACAAGACCATTAATCCACACAAATGTTTGAATGGATTGTGAGCCAAAATTACATGGAGCAGGGGATAATCAAGAAAGGGAATATATGGGAAGGGGCAAATAATTAAAATTAATTGTTGCAATATCCAATTTCCAATAGCAACAATGCCTAAGGAGGATCCACTCTTTTAGTGACATTTGTGCAATTAGGGAATCGAACATTTGATCCTTTTCTCATTGATCTCGAGCTCAGATTCATCCAAAGAGCAAGCCTGGTTCGCTTTCATATCAGCTTCCATATTATTGATTCTGAGAATATGATAAGAGTTCCAAGTGTGGAGATATGCCATTAAACTTTTGATTCTCTAGAGGATCCTAGCAAGAGAGATATCTTTTGGATTATTTCACTATTAAAATATTGAATCGTAATTAAAGAGGTACCTAAGATGATTAATTCTTCTATACCGTTGTCTTTGGCAATGAGTAAACATTGAAGAAGCTCATACATCTCAACTTGATTGTTAGGTCTTCTTTATAGGCCCCATGGAAACTTTACTTCGGTTATTCCATCGGGATTTATTAAAATCCTTCCCCCTCTTGCCATATCTATTAAGTTAGATAAATGTTAGGAGATCAAATATGAAAAAATTATCAAACAAAGATAACCAAAATTCTAAACATTAATTTTATGAGAGAAGTAAAAAAATCCAACAGTTCACCTATAATTAATAAAAATAAAATAATAAATTATTAAATAATAAAAATATATAAAAAATAAAATAATTTTTTGATTAAATAAACTTAAATTAAGAAAAATATAAAAAAGGGTGAAAAAAGGGAAGAAGTAATAAGTCATAAAACAAAGTAGAATATGAAGTATTATTTTTTATATATAAATAAATAAAATCAATGTATCCAAAATAATATATATATTGAGATATATATGGAATAAATTATTTCGTTATGATAAATAATAGTGACAATAAAACATAAAAATATTTTTACTGAATAGTTAAGGAATTATGAATATATATATATAGCAGGAGCGGGAGGGGCATTCTTAAGCTCTGACGAACACCTGGAATTTACCTTCGCGTAGGGTCTCGGACAAGCCATCAATAACCAGACGGAGTTATGGGAATTATGGAAAGCCTTGGAGCTAGCAAAGGAGCGAGGCTTCAAAAGTTTGATGATAGTGGGAGATTCGTTGTTGGTTATTCAACAAGTTTCGAAGGCCATCCCACGACCACAACATGGCTGTCCTCCCATCGTTCAGAGAATAACCAAGCTAGTGGACCACTTTGAGGATATCCAACTAGTCCATGTATGGATACAACACAACGCAGTGGCAGACAACCTGGCAAACCATGGCACGCGCCTGGAGCAAGGGGAGTTATTATTGCAGAACGGAGAAGAGAAAGGAGTTGGGCACCTATTCCATAATCCAAATCATTTAATGGAAAATCTCGAGAACTCGATCAAGGCGGATTTGCCGATAAGAGAATTAAAGGGAAAAAATAACAAGGGTCAACGGGAAGAAATCCCAAGAGGACACTGCAAACTCAATGTTGTTCTCCAGTTGGGGCATTACATGCAAGGACGAGCATACATCTAGAGTGACGACATAGAAAGTTGGTAGGGAATAAAAGCTCGACGACTCTTGCAAGTGTGTCGTTTGAGGGAGCAGAGGACCTGATAATCATTGTACATTGATGCGAAACAAAGTTCGAAGTCGGGGAAAACAAAAATGGTAAGCTCTCCCTCCCCAAGAATTTATGTTGATAGAGCGAGGAATTTACCCGAGAGAGCAAATGAAGGATATAAAATCAGTTCGTTGAGTAGTTATAGACTTGAGGGAATTATTCAAAAGTTGGAGACTCTTGTTCTGAGGTGGGCATTGGTAGAAATGGCGGGCAATGAGGTACCATATGAGCTCCAGTGTTGGAGGAAAGCATCGAAAAAAATCTTCAAAAAATTGTTGGGAATGTAAGAGATGATGGAAAACAAGTTGATGAGAAGAATGACAATGCAACGACAACAAAGCACAAGGTGGAGTGGTTGAGTGCTAGAACAGAGCGTCGTTTACTTCGCTTAGAGTCTGAGGCACTAATGATGAACACTGGGGAAATTAGCTAAGTGGGACACCGAGGAGGAGTTGGAGCATATCGCTTAGGAGACGAGCTTAAAATTGCAGGTAGAGCTTAGTAAGAAGGAAGGTGAGTTCGTCGACAAGGCAGACTATTAGGTACCTCTGAAAGAAAATCCGGGTTTGCATCCTAGCCCCTTTGGGGCAAATTAAAAAATATTTTCATGATGTGTTGTAAATATATATTTCTCGAGGGAAGTATTTATAGAATCTATACTCAATCTCAATAGAATAGGATAAATAGGCATGCCCACAACAATAGGATCTCAAAGAAATACTAGTATGGTTTTTGAGAAAGATGTGTGGAAACTTTGACTATAAATAGTGTTGGCCGAGATTCTATAGCCATTTAATACAAAATCTAAATACTCGTTTTGTGTGTGAGAATATAAATGTATAAGTAATATATTAATAATACCACAAGAGTAAAGTAGAAAGATAATAACCAAAAAAAAAAAAAAAATCCAAAAGCAGAAGAGGAAGGGAAAGAGAAAGGATTAAGAAAGAAGCAAAATTAGAAGAAAGGGTAGGAATCCTATTTATGGTAATCTTCCAACCATTATTTATGTTCAAATTGCGAGGGTGTTTCTCAATCTCAATGGCTTCTCTAAAATTATATTATTGGTAAAAGATAAATAACTATGCATCATATATGATGTTAATAATAAATATATATAAATGGGGTGGCATGAGGGGAGAGACTCTCTCAAATCCTGAAGAACATCAAGAAGTAAAGTATTATTAGGGGCTTGGAAAAAGGACGAACAATATGGTTGAAATGTATAGGCTCCTCCTTGGTCTTAATTGACCAAAAATCGAGAAATTTCTAGCATAATAATCCTTGGAAATTTTTTCATCACCATTCAATATCTTCAAACTCGCTCTCTCACTACGAACAATCATATGAGTCTTCTTAAATACATATTTCTCACTATTCTTGATTCCTTCCCTAACAAGGTGTTCTATCATACACTGAGATCTCAAAACAAGTATGTTGACGAGCAAGCGAATAAGGCATGCATCTTAGAAGTTAGAAAGATAGTCATCAACGAAGAGCCTTTATGGAAAACCATTCCATGAAAAGTCCTATTCAAATCTCTTTTCTATGCTTCATCAACAAAATGTATGGGTATGAGCACTTAAAACTCCATTTCTCGAAGGACTATATATATTTCGTTTATATGTCCCCCTTCCCCCCCTCAATATGGTGAATTCAAATCATTGGGTTTTTGGTGTGGGCCTATCACCTTGGATGAGGTGGCTAACATTGTGCGTGCAGGCCACTCACCCCTCTACTCCTTGCATGTGGCGATCGCCTCTACAAGAGAGCTTCTCATTTATTTATCAATCCTCATACCAAGCTCCATTAAATTTTCAAGGGGTGCGAGTTAATAGAATTCATGGTTGCTACAATTTCTATGGCATTTGACTTCTTCAACCTTGAGATTATATCCATGGAGGTTGAAAAGGTGCTCAGTATGCAGGATCTCGGCTTTTCGAGTTTGTATGTGTAATTGGTGCACTCTTTAGACTGCTAGGTGTTAGGTGTTCTATGTTATGCAAAGAGTTTGGTCGGGCAGTTACAGATTAGGAGCTCGATAGCTTTTCAAACTTACGTATGGTTTGAAAGGGAGTTGGGAATTATACTCCTTACACTCACAAGTGGTTGCCCTGGTAGAAAATTCTAGTGATCTTCACGTCGGTTTTTTTGTTCTTCCTGCTAAAATTGGGGCCCCTTTGTCTCTATGTGTGTTCCCAACCTGTCTCTCTTTGGACGGAGGTGCTAATGCTGGAAGGAAATTGATGTTTGAAAGAGTTCATGCCAATTCAAATTCTTTGAGTTTTCAAAAGTACCTATCCCTCGACTTCGAAGCTCTTTTCAAATTTGCTCTTTCTCTTGTCCTTTTGTTGCAATTTTGTTGGGTTGGGTCTGTTATTGGGTTTTCTCTTGTCTAAAACGTCAATTGGGCTTAGTTCATTCTGACCATCTTCCAACGCCAGTTGTCCCTACGTGGCTCACCCTCCCCACTTTTGTTGTTCCTTTAATTGCTTAGGGAGATTTTCACTCTTTCATAAAACCTAATGGAAAATCCCATTGGCTAATTTGCCGCTTTAACTCATTGAAGCTCAGCCCCCTTCCCTTTCCTCTAGCCATCTTGGAGCGCAGCGGGAAAATTCCTGTGGATTCAAGGAACAGTAGTGCATGAAATTATTTTCATCAATAATACAAAAATAAAATTTAATATATCACAAAATATATATAAACAGATTTAGTGCTTTACATTAGCAAATAGGTAAGTATTTATAGTCAAAGCATAATTAATCTAAAGCTAATGATGAAACTATTTCTATAGTCTTTGTTTTCGGCAAGGACTAATAATAATATATTATTTTGCAAAATAAAAATATTATTACATCATATTTTAAAAATAATTTGTGATGTGAGGAGTTAAAAGGAAAAAGGAAATTGACATTCGAGTAAAAAGAATTGATGAGGGTACTCATGGGGCGTAGAATAGACGGTGATGGGTGGTATTGTTAAGTCACTCCATAATGTGAAGGTCATCGGTTTGAAACTCTGTGGGCAAAAATCCAGCCATGTTAAGGGTTGGTGTGGCCTAGACCGGGTGTGATCCCGGAGTAATTTTGACAGCTTAGATGCCCATGGGTTACAGTATTTCAAGCCACAGGTCAAGCCTCAAGAAATTAGACCACTTGACAAAAAAAAAAACCTGGTGAGGGTGGATTAGAATTTTTTTTCTCGAACATAGTTTTACGGCCTCTCCCCTGCGGTGGTTAGGGTTCGGCCCTAACCATCTACTCTGGTCTCTCTTCCCCTGATCTCAACTTAAACAAGAATGCAACAAAATACAAATATAACCAAAAATAGAGATGCATCAGAAATAACACTCCATTTCATTAATATCAAAGAACTGAAATATGCTTACAAACAGAATGGAAATAAACTAGCTCGGGTGATGGTAGCTTATCTCTAAGAAGAGATGTGGTGGCTACATGCCTCTAAGTTGTGTTACAATGAGGTTCAAAGGCCTATTTATTATTGAGAAACAATGGAAAACCCTAAACATCCAAAAACCTAACCCTAGGAGATGAAGCGCCAAAACTATGGGCCCCGTTTGGGTAAATTGGTACATCAACTTCCCAGGGTCATAACTTTAGCATACGAACTCCATTTGACCCGCATAATACCTTATTAGAAATATCTATCTGAGGACTACAATTTTCGACTATAAACATTAATCAAAGTCATATGTTTGCCCGTTTTCCCAAAAAACGTCATTAGGGCCTTAAAATGACTTCAGAAGTTCAGGACTTGAAAAAATGCCAAAAATAGTAAATTGTGTTATAATTAAGGAAACTGAAAAACTAAAAGAAACAATGGTGGTGGTCCAACTGGAACAGGCGGGTAGCCACTAATATCCACCTAGATCAATCCTCCCCCTTTCTGTCCCAATTTGTTGAGTTCCTCCATGAGATCGGGAAACCTCTGTTGAACTTGGTCCCTGGTGAGTGACTTTCCTTGGTGCAAGAGTTGGCCAGCTTTGACAATCTAATATAGTTGGATCTTCTACTAGTGAGTGTTCTTGATCTATGTGTCCATGTTCCATTCAGTTTGGGTTTAACTCCGTTGGTGTGAGTTGTTTTGCAATGTCTGATGTGTCCAGTAATGGTGGAAAGTATGGTCGAAGGTGGTCCACATTGAACACTGAGTGCAAGACAAGGAATGGTGGAATGTTGAGCTCGAAATCATTATCCCCTACAACCTTATAGATGGTGTAAGGCCCATATCGGAGTGGGCGAAGCTTGTGGTGGGGCCCAGTGAGGCATTCGTTCTACAAATGTAGCTAAACTTTGTTGCCCACCTGGAATTTGTGTGGCACCCGATGTTGATGTTGACGTTGGTTGTATTTAGTATTGGCTTTGCCTAATATATCATGGACCTGTTGGCGGATGTGTTGGATGCGCTTAATGAAGTTGTTAGCCTTGTCAACTTTGGACTGGGACACAGTAGCTGGAATCTCAACCCCACCTGAAAGGGGCAGGGGCCAGTTGAGCCATAGAGAGCTCTATTGTAGTTGTGCTGGACATAGGGGAGGATTTCATCCCATGTGTGTGGATGCTTCGAGTTGTACATGCGTAGAATGTGTACGATCATCTTGTTGATGACCTCTGTTTGGCCATTAGTTTGGGGGTGGAAAGTCGTGGACTTAGTGAGCATGGTATCCATCGTCGACTAGAGACTTAACCAAAATGTACTTAGGAACATGTTGTCCTGATCTGAGATAATGGACTGTGGGATCCCAAAGTGTACCCATACTCGTTCAAAGAAGATCTTAGCAGTGGCTTATGCGGTGATACTCTTCTTGCAGGCTGCTAGAATGGTCGTCTTAGAGAATCGATCAACAACCACAAAAACTTAGTCATTGCCATGCTTAGTAGAATTGAGGTCCGACATGTAATCCATGGAGATGGGTTCCCAAGGTCGACTAAGAGTAAGCAGAGGAGTATATAGGCCTTGCTTCTTGATGGCTGGTTTGGCAATGGCGCAAGCAGTGCAAAATCCGATGTACTTCCCAACATCATGTTGAAGTTTGAGCCAATAAAAATAATTCTGCAACACTACCATTGTTTTCTCTACTCCAAAGTGTCCAACGAACCGACTTTAGTGCGCCTCCCAAATAATCTTAGTATGCTCGCTTGAAGGAACACAAAGGTGTCCCAAGTGACATAACAATGTATCCTTGAGGTGAAATTTTGGAACTTGCTTGCCTTCTAAGAGCGTCTGATATGTGTTGTCAAACTTTTGGATCGCTTTTGTACAAATGTGGTCACCTTGAATTTTCGTGCCCACAAGAGTCAAGCACAGTGGTCAACTCCATGACCGGCAGTCGGTTGAGCCAGTCTGCAACATTATTGGTGCTACCCTTCTTGTACTTCATGTTCAAATGGAACTGTTGCAGGTATGTGGACCATTTCTGATGGTGATCGTTGTGCAACTTCCCTTGTGTTTGTATGAGCTACAGGGGTCAGTGGTCTGTGTGGATGACTGTTTCCTTACCCATAATGTAATGCTTCCATTATCGGCAGGCCTGCACAATGGAATACATCTCTTTGTCATAGGTGGGATACTTTTAGACTGTGTCTAAAAGTGTCTCACTATGATATGCCACTAGATGCCCCTGTTGAGTAAGAATTGCACCAATAACATAGTCAGAGGCATATGTCTCAACCACAAATGGTTGTAGGCATATGTCTCAACAACAAATGGCTGTTGCGGGTTTGGTAATGTGAGCACTGGTGCAAAGCATAGGCAGTGCTTCAACTCAAAAAACCCCTTGTGTTTGGATTCATACCAAAAGAATTTTGCTTTTTCTCCACCCTTGGTGATTTGACTCAAAGGCCAAGTGATATGAAAGAACCCCAACACCAACCTGCGGTAGAAATTGGCCAGACCCAGAAAGTTGCAGAGCTCCATTAGAGTGGTTGGGGCTGGCCAATCCCGAATGACTTGCCTCTTGGTTGGGTCCACATGCACACCCTGCTCATTAATGATGTACCATATATATTGAACCTGGGTCATACCAAAACTGCATTTCTCCAAATTGGCACACAACTAATGTTGTCGTAGAGTTTGGAGGACTTGTCGAATATGGCGGAGGTGCTCTTCCAAACTCTGGTTGAAGATCACGATGTTGTCCAAATACACCACCACGAAGGAGTTGGTGAAGGGTCGTAAGATGTTGTCCATCAGCCTCATGAAGGTTGCAGGGGTATTCGTCAAACCAAAAGGCATGACCAACCATTTGAAAAGGCCCTCCATGGATTTTAAGGTAGTCTTCCATACATCGGAGGTTTCAATTGGTACCTGGTGGTACCCAGATTTCAATCCAATCTTGCTAAAATATTTTCCCCCTTTGAGTTGGTCCAGAAGGTCATCAATCTGTGTGATTGGTTACCTATTCTGGATAGTGATCTTGTTCAGCACCCGATATTGAATATAGAGTCTCCAAGTCCCATCCTTCTTTTGTATCAACACAATCGAGCTCCCACAAGGTGATGAACTTGGCCTAATGTTCCCTTTCTGCAACAACTCCTGAATCTACCTTTTGATTTCATTGTTCTTCATAATAGAGCATCAATAGATCGGTCCATTGGGTAGCAACACACATGGGGTCAGATCAATGGATTGCTTGACCTAATAGTGTAGAGGTACCCCTATGGGTGACATGAAGACATCTTTGTACTCCTCCACGACCTTGTCCATCTGCTACTATCGTGCGGAGGAGCCCTGTTTGGAGGTCATGGCAACAATATTCTTCTTGCCTTGAGGGGCAATCATAAGGAAAATAAATTTCCTAATCTGAGAAATTATCTTATTGCATTGCTTCGCAATGATCAAATAGATGGTGATAGGCGATGCTACCTCTGATATCCTGTACAACTTATTTCCCAAAGTAATAATAACAATGTGGGGTCTAGACTCATACACAACATGTTGCTTCCACAAGTATGGTTGTCCTAATAATACATCAAAAACTTCAATAGGAGCAACATCACACAGTACCTCATCTACGAAGGGCTTGATGTTATAGGGAAAATGACACTGTTGGTTGACGTGAAGATCTCGCCCTTGGTGAAGCCACCCGATGGTGTAAAACTATAGGTGTGTTGTGGTCAATAGGGCCAGCCGCTTCACAACTTCTACTTAAATAAGGTTCTTTTGCCTCCTATTGTCGACAATGAACTACAACGGATAACCCTTCGCCCACATCTGGGAGTGGAAGAGGTGCTCCCCCTCCTCTTGATCTTCAGGCTCATTCTTTTGGATCTTGGTGGTGGCAATGATGGCATTGGGATCAACGTTAATAATCTGCTTCCCATTGTCATTCCCCTTGTCGGGTACTAACTTAGATTTAGAACAAGCATCTGATTCGGAAGCCTTCATCTTGGCCACCAGTGACTACATGGCCCAACACTCACTTGTGTGTGAGTGGGGCTCTTATGGAACTCACACTATTTCCCTGTGTCCTTCTTTGTCTTCATGGTGTTTTTCTTTTCTTGCGCCATTGACGGGTTGTCCTGGGTCACCCCACCTTGAATTTTTCCTTTATTTTGCGGCTTGGTGGCACCTTTACCTTGCTTCACATTCATAGATCCAAAGTCTCACTTCTTTTGTTTAAATTTATGCTCGATCTTGACAGTGTATCGATAGGCAGCATTGGGCTAGGAGATGTCCAGAAATTCCATCTCGTCCTGGATGTACTTGTGTAGACAGCCATGGAACTTGAGTACCAAATGCTGCTTAGAATCCTTGATACCAAACTTCGTGCGAAGGGTATGAAAAATATTTTTGAACTCTAGCGCATCTTGGTCCCTTCCCTGCCGTAGCATTGTCCACTTTATGTATTTATCTTCATAGCGCCTGACAGGGTAATAATGATCCTTGATGGCATCTTTAAATGACTTCCAAGCAGGTGCGACTGAGAATAGTGAGGGTTCACTCTCATCCCTCTTCTCGTAGTAGGTTTTCCACCAGTCCTTGACATGGGGGGTGACTCTGAGGAGTGAAAAAATAATATTTCCCTGGTTGGAAAAGTCATGAACCGAGAAATATCCTTCTATCATATTTAACCATTTGTCTATGGCATCTGCGTCTATATGACCTTCAAATATGGGGATGTCAAAGTTAACTTCTACCTTAAAGGGAGTGGCGTTCCCAGAGTGGTTACCAGAAGAAGATACGTCAGTTGTGGGTAGCCACCGAAGGATCTAGGAAAAGTTGTCCATCATCACATTCCTCTGTCGCTCGAGGGCTTCTTCGAGCAATATTTTGAAAGGATCTCCTGCTCCCTCATCTTTCTTTTCTTCCGCCATGGGAGGTCGTTAGGATTTTCGAGGCTAGTCTTGCAAGGGTTCAACCAGTTCGAGCCCTAACTCCTTATACCCTGACCTCATTGGGGACATGCAAAGAAAAGAAAAGAAAGAGAAGACCACTCTAATACCATTCATCTGAACTTAAACAAAATACATGTATAACCACAAATAGAGATGCAACAGAAATAGCACTTCATTTCATTAATATCAAAGAACTGAAATATGTTTACAAACAAAATAGAAATAAACTAAATCGGGTGATGGTAGCTTATCTCTGAGAAAATATGTGGTGGCTACATGCCTCTGAATTGTGTTACATTGAGGCTCAAAGGCCTATTTATTATTGAGAAATAATGGAAAACCCTAAACATAAAAAAACCTAACCATAGGAGATGAAGCGCCAAAATTGTTGGTCCCGTTTGGGTAAATTGGTACATTAATTTCCTGGGGTCATAACTTTTGCATACGATCTATGTTTGATGCGCACAATACCTCATTAGAAAGATCTGTCTGAGGGCTACAACTTTCAATTGCAAACATCAATTGGACAACTATGTTTGCCCATTTTCCAAAAGAACAGCTCTAAAAGTTCAAGACGTGAAAAACCGCCAAAAATAGTAAATTGTGTTATAATTAAGGAAATTGGAAAAGTGAAAGAAACAGTAGTGGGGGTCCAAGAGTAATAGGTGGGTGGCCACTAATATCCACCTGGATCAGCCCCCTAATATCAACCCTTGCTAATGGCGAAGCTCTCTTTTCCTGGAGGATTGTCTCCCGCTTCTTACTTTGGGCTTGGATATTCCTCTTCGACATCGACATCTGCCTCAACTCCCATGGTGGGAGGTTGTCTAAAATTGCAACACCCTCTTCCCACATCCACCCAAGTAACCATGCCAATCGGGGTAAACATGAGACGATAGGCTACTATGATCATATTTGACCTCCTATGTGACCTTAAGAAAGCAGAATTGATAGAACATCACACACAGTCATCCAACATCATCAACAGAACCTTCAAGTCAACCACTTGGACATGCTGTCCCTGGGTCCCACTATTGTTTTGGATCTCTTAGGCCATAGTCGCTCTCATGCTATGGGCAAGGGAGCAACCAACAACCTAAAGTCGCTCTCACAGGCTTGCCTTCTAGCGACCAGGGACCAAAATTGCCAGTTTTGTGCCAGCGACCCCGAGATTTAAGCCACTTTTTTAGGAGCAGAGCCCAGGCCACTACCCATAATGGAGTGATAGCTTGAAATCATTAAAAATATAGGGAAACAATGATGCAAAAGAAATAAGTTGAACAAGACCATAACCAGGCCCCTACTAGACATGCTAGGCATTTTGTCAAACATATCATCAACACGTAACCTACAGGTGTAAACAACATAATTAAGTGTAGGGATCTCATACATCTCTAAGAATCATTATGAACCATTGTTCCGTCATGTAATTTTTTGCATTATCATCTATTAGGCCATAGATGCACTATCCATTCATTTACAGGTAAAAACATGTTGAGAGCCATACATAGCAGTTGTCATAAAATATACATATAACCAACATAATAGGAACATAATTACCATAAACATATCAACCGCCAAAATCCACATATACATCAATACATTTACACATAGAAATCAAGGGAATGAATTTCTCATTAATGAATGCAATAAACCAACCAGAGATGGGACTACCACATTCCACCCAACCATAGAATGGTTGAGCCAAATCTCCCTTCAGTCATTCACATTCCAAGCATGGATGTGGGTCTCAAACCGAAAGAACCAACCAGAGCATATCGAGGCTAAACCACCTCACCCCCATCAATAAAAATTAGGATTTACCATAATCCATCTCGGATCACTAGTCCAACACAATGAACACATCATAACAGGCTTTACTGTGATCTCCACCAGATCACTAGGCCAAACAAACATGGATGCCACCAGATTCTTCCACCTACATCATGATGAATTCTTTTGCCTCCTAGTCTCTTATGCTTTACCGCAATTCAAACCTGAATCACTAGGCCCTGAACCGAGACCCACTCTCTAGGCTTTACTGGATATCCCAAACTCGGGATTAATAGGCTCAAGGGAGAGCAAACCACCTCTTGGCTTTATTGTATATCCTATCATTCACCGACAAGGATTCTTAGGCCATCCGAGGCGACACAAAATCCAGCTTTACAACAACCCATGGTTTGGATCTAGGGTTACTAGGCCATGTGTTCTATTATTTCGGAGATCCACCTCACTCAGCTTCGAATCCATCCGATAATCCAGCCCAACCAAAAAATGAGAAGCCCATCACACCATGGCTATCTGGAAATGGCAAGGATAGGATGAAACATTGTCACACCTGGCAAAACCCGTGCCATGATAGAAAAGAACCACATGCAATACCATGCATGCCAAATCTAGAAAGGAAAATACACATGCAAGTTGATACCTGGATTGAAGTCTACTGTATCTGCTTGATCCTGCCTTTCCCTGCTTGATCTTTGCTTCCTCTTGCCTTCTTTGCCTTTCTTGATCCAATGCCAAAATGCTCCAAGAAAACTCTAAGTGTCCAAGAGTATGAGAGTGAGAGAGAATAATGAGAGAGATCCAAAACTCAACTGAAAAAAAAGGTTACCAACTGATCCTCATAAGCCTTTTTATGAATGAGGCCTCTATTTTCTTCATTTTCCATTATTTTCCTTCATTTTCCTCCTCAAATGCAACCTATGACCTTTCACCTCCCTTCTCTCCTAATTTCCATTATTTTCATAAATAAATGTGCCAAAAATGCCATTTTTCCTTTCAAGATCTTTAGCCATCACCTTTTCCAATTTCCTTAGCCATAAACAACCAAATGAACACCCTAGCATGTCTTGCCCAACATTCAGCTTGGAATAAGTGCCCAATCAACTGTGGTTATTGTTTTTAACTTTTATTACATGGAATTTTCACTGGGGTTGTCTCCCCCTTGGGGGACATTGTCCTCGGTGTTCATTCACACATATACCTAAGCAACCTATTGGAAGAAGACATACTGCTCATGGAGCTTTATAACACAACTCATTGCAGTATTTATAATGAAAGACGTGCTCAAAAGCAAAACATCATTACAACATGATAACATACCACATAGTGGAGCTTTATAACGCAACTGCTTATGGCATTTACAATGATCATCCTGTTGAGTGTCAACCCACATGACATCATAACATTGTTAGGCCTAAGAATTGTCCTTAAAATACATCCACTTTCACTCCATTCACACATTTTCTCACCTCTATTCCACGACCATGTCACCACATCAGCTTCACTTTCATCATTAAATGGGTTGCCATTGTGTTTTTCAAAACATTATTAATTCTTAGTATTTTTAAGTGAATTTGTGGTTAAACTTTAGAAAATAATATCCATATACTTATACCTAAAAATTAGAATGAGTTTGCTGACATGTGTAGGTACAAAGGAAGCTTCTAAGGCACCCTTATGTGGCACTCTATGTTCAAATTCGAATTTGAGGAGATCGTGGACCTCATGGATAAGACTATGGACCTCATGGAGAAGATCATGGAGGATAGGGTTATGTGTCACCATTGGTTGAGAGATATGTGGATCTGAAGAGGGAATAGTGGATCCACATTTATGAGTTTGTTATCATAACTTTTGTATAAATAGGAGTGTTATCTCCTTCATTTGTAATTTTGGAATTTAGAATTTAGAATTGAGAAGTTAGAATTTAGAACCTTAGGATCTTATAAGTTTGTAATGAGAAGTTAGAATTTGGAATCATTGTAATGGAGATTTTAGAACCTCTTGGAATGTAGAACTTGTAATTGCAATTTGCAATTGAAGATAAATAAAATGGAGCTTCTTTGATCTTCTACATTTGACTTCTCTTTTGATGTGCTTGTGAATCCTTGGAAGGGCCCCCATTGTCTAGCAAGTACACTTTTGTTTTGGTAAGCTTTCATTTTATGTTTGTTTGTAAATTTCATTAGGTTCATATGTTTGAAATATTAACGAATGACCTTTCATAAGAAAGTATTAATGTTTCTTTCAATGAATCTGATTTGTTATTTAATGTTTGATTTCATTAGTTTAACTTTCTGATTTTTATGATTGAGATATTAATGAACAGTGTCGTGTAAGGGAGCTTTAATATTTCTACACTTGTCACAATGTCTTTAGATTTCATTTTGTTAAATGACTAAATAGGTCTTGGAGATCCCAATGAAAGACCTCCTGTTAGGGAGTTTTGGCATTTCTTCACCTAGCTTAGTTTAGTTTGTCACTACGTCCATATATATATTGGATGATCCTCGAAGTTTACTTACCCGGATTGATAATAAATGAAACTCTAATTTGCATCCGCATTTTAGACCCAACAAACATCATGATAACATAATCACATGATAGCTAATAACATGAAAACATACTCATAATGACATAACACCCATACTGCATAGTGGAGCTTTATAACATAGCTCATGGCGGTATTTACTTCCATATACATATGTACATATCGGAACATAACAAAAAACATATACCACATCATATATATATCAAAACATATACCAAACACCATATCTAAGCATATACCAAAACACCATATCAAAGCATATACCAAAACACCATATCAAAACATCATATCAAAGCATATACCAAACCACCATATCAAATCATATACCAAACCACCATATCGAATTTGCTTTGCCTCAATCGGAAAACAAGGAAGGATACATAACCTGCATTTGATCTTCCATATCCCATGTAGCTTCATCGGGCCCAAATTGCTTCCATTTCACTTTAACTTGCTCGGTTCTGGAACATCGGCACCTTTTTCTGCAATATACATTGAGGCTCCGGTTGAAATTCTCCATCTAGTTCCACCTGAAATACAGACCAGTCAATCACATGAACAACATCCTTAAGATACTTCTTAAGCAAAGATACATGGAAAACACCACTGACTTTCACTGTAAGAGGCAGTGCAAGTTGATAGGCTGCTAGCCCAATCCTCTCAATGATACTGAAAGGTCCACAAAACTGTGGTGCCAGCTTGGCACATGATCCAATCCACAAGGAGATTTTCTTCAGTTTGATGTGCAACTACACCTGTTCCCCAACTTGGAACTCCTTGAACAACATGTTCCTATCTGCATAACTCTTCTTCCTATCCCACACTACCTTTAGATTCTTCTTGATCATCTGCATTTTATGTTCCATGTCCACCAACATATCTGGTCCAATCAATAGCCTGCTAACTGAATCACTCTAATTGATAGGAGTGTTACAATTCTGCCCATACAATGCCTCAAAAGGACTCATCCTAAGTGACTCCTAATAACCGTTGTTGTATGCGAACTCTACCAAAGGTAGATACTCTTCCCACTTCCTCTGCTGATACATCACATACATCTTCAACATGTCATCCAATATCATGTTGACCCTCTCTATCTGGTCATCTATTTACGAATGATAAGCTGTACTAAAGGCCAATTCTATGCCGAAACCTACAAAAAAATCCTTCCAAAACTTGGAAGTGAACTTCGCATCCCTATTTGACACAATCTTCTTTGGAACACCATGAGGTCTAACCACATATCTGATGAATACTTGTGCCACGTCGCTAGTCGAGAATGTAGACTTCACTGAAATGAAGTGTGCAACCTTTGTTAACATGTCCATAATGACCATGATGGAATCATATTGCTTCACTGTCTTCGACAACCATGTGATGAAATCCATGGAAATAACCTCCCATTTCCATTATGGAATCGTAATCGCCTATAAAAATCCACCTGGATTTTTACATTTTGCTTTCATTCGTTGACAGTCGAAACACCTCGCCATAAACTCTGATACATCCCTCTTCTAGCAATCTGTTATATTTCCAAACTTTTGATGTTCAACTCCACTCCATTTTGATATCTTCCTTTTTATGTTAGTAAAGCAGATCCGTTGCAATCATTGTACTTATCATTCCAATGGTAGCCACTTTAAATTATTAATTAACCAATTTAAGCTAATACGGAAGATCCTTCCAAGTGTTCACTCTATTCCATCTATGTTCCTCAGACATGCCGATGAAAACATTTATTCATTCTTTGAAATCTGCTCCCTTCACGATATTTCCGCTTTTGAACCAATCTGGTAAATCTTTAACATAGAATGTGGCCCATAACCAATGGGTCCAGAGATTGAAACCTGATCCTTTGCCACAATATAATTATGTAATTACTGGTAATATTATTGACAAAATGTCCCCTTTAAATCCTAGGCAGATTTATTGTTAGGGTTACTTTAAGTTAAGCATTGTATATGGAATGTCTTTATTTTGTAAACCCTAGCCTATTTTCTTCTATAAAATAAAGGCGGGGTGTTGGTGGTTAATCATTCAGTGAGCACATTTAGAAGTTTAGTTGCATTGTATTTCTTTTTTTGTTCAATAAATAAAACAACAATGCACAATACTTCAGTTCAACAGATCCATATAGCCTGCACCTTCAACATATCCATACAATGTTTGGGTCCATAAACAGATTGCAGTTTGTGTGAAGGTGCAGCAACATTTAAAGAGGCAGATCAGTTAATAGGCATCTTATGGTCGTTGTATGTATTCATGCTTGTTTTAAATTAATAGCATTTTCCAGACTTAGAAAGAAACTTATATGGTAGCTTTTATAAAATTAGAAGTGCTTTTATCAGTTCTGTTTTAGGCATAGATCTATATTTATAGGAAAAGCGCATAGTACAGATAGGTTCCAGATTTAGATCACAGTGCACTATCCTAGGTAGAAGGTGCTTTATTCTAGGCAACCTCTCCCATGCAAGTTAGGCACTTTATCCTAAGCAGATTTAGTGTTGGGGTTATGTACCCTAAGTTAGTCTTTGTGCATGGGATGTCTTTATTTTTGTAAAGCCTAGCCATTCGTCTTCCATGAAGAAAGAAAGGGTGGAGATGGTTAATCATTTAGTGATTGAATGTGATTAGGAGTTGAGCTAATCACATTGTATTTCCTATTTTTAAAATTGAGAGTTTATATCTGTGTGTACTTTTTGTTCATACTTTTTCCATAGGCATGTCTTTGTAGTTTAATGCACTTAGAATCTGCAGTTTTGATGGAAGTCTAGTAAATCTGTTTCCTAGCTATTAGGTTGAATTTTCTGTGTTGAACTAATTGCATTGTATTTCCTATTTTTTAATTAATAAAACAATGATGCAATATTGTAAGTTCAAACTTGTGTACTGGTTGTTATTATGCGAGTTGAAATAACAAGCTTGTTGGGTAATCTCTGTACAATCGAAGTGCCCTAGGGTTTTCAGGGTGCTTGCTGGACTCCATTTTTGTCTCTACTCATACAATTTTCATACTACTTTTTACCTTGTTTTAATCTGCAGTTGAACTCTTTTCATGTCATTTTGACCTCTTTGTCCCTGGACTATACCAAATTCCTATCCAAGGTAAAAGCATTACAAATGGTGTTGTTTTAGCTATTTTGATGATCAATATTAGGTAGTTGAATGTGTGCTTGTTTGTTTACTAATCATTATGGGTGATAGATGTGAAGATTTCTCTCATAGGGACCCAGGACTTCTGCATCAAAAGAGAATTTTGCACTCAAAGAAGGAACTGTACTTAAGGCAACAATCTAGAATTGCACTCTAGGAAATTACACTTGAAGATTTGCACTTAAGGATGAGCAAGATGGTCAACGTGACCTCATCGAATTAAACGAGGAAGATCGATGCTTCTTATGCATAACCAACTTTTAGCTTCCAAAACAGAATTATGTCTTATCATTTAGATCTTGTATAGCAAACTGTTGGTTGCTAAGCCTTGATTAGAATGGAAATCAGATTGGCATCTCCATGATTTGATTTTTACTAATTGTAATATGTAAACTGGATTATAAATCCTGTAGAAAACAATGTGGAAAGGAGAGATACATGCATACATACTCAGGAATCTAAACTCTTTTGTTTTACTATTGTTCTACTGAGATTTATCAATGGAAATGATCTTTGCCTTGGTTCTGCGTTGAAGAAGAAGTTGTGATTGCAAGAGCTTGTAAATGGTTGATATAGTTATCTGATCCTCTTCATCTTACTGTAAGTTTCATACCCAGTAGTGGCAAGGGCCCACCACCACTGGGCAATTTAATCCTGTAGCTAGTAGTTGATTTGTTGCTTTAAGTTTTAATTCATTTCTCTAAATTGTTTTGAAAAGAATTTAAATCTAGTTTCCAGCATTTGACTAATTGTGTTAATTTATTTCCAGAGCATCTCAATCCATTTTGTTTCTAGAGTAACAACATTCTGGCATTTTGGCATATCTTGCTTTGGTCTCTGAATGAGCTAGTTTTCATAAGGTTGGATTTGGTTATATGGAAAATGGGTAGATTAATTAGAATTTACAGTTGATTGGATTGAGCATTCACTACAGGTTGATCTCAGTAAAAATACATTCCTTTGATTTCCCTTTTCACTTACCAAGAAATAGGCACTCTCTGTTTTCAAAACGAATTAATGGTGAATGTAATGACCTCTGTTCACTTTGTCTTCGATCCATCATGTTGATAGCCTCGGTTCTTTGCTTCTGATCTAAAATGCATTTCATAACCTCTGCGTGATTGTTCCATCCCTTGTTTTATTACCCTGTCGCAGCTCTGTTGGCATAATCCACCGTTGTGAGTGGGCCGAGTCCGTGAGTGGTTGACATCTCCACGGAAGTTCTGTTACACAACAACATTGCCCAATCGTGGGTATAACCCAAATCACAAGCATGTACGCATGCCTTTCTGAGTGAATTACACAATGATCATATAAATTCCTCCATAAAAGCCCAACTACAAATACCTATCTGAGCTCGAAGAACACTGAATGACTGTTGTGTGTAAGGTTTATGCAGCAAGAGAATTAGAATTCACAGTGTGGAGTATCGACTGATCGATCTCATAAGATCATTGAAACTTAACATAAAAATCTCAGAACTGTCAATTGAACTTGGTTTTATAATGATAATCTAATAATCCTTGGGATAATTGAGTTGCTGAGATAGTTAATTCCACTCTCTATTTTCCATTCATAACTTGCAAACAAGCAGAGCATGTGTTAAGCATTAAAAATTGATTTCCAGAACAGAGTTGAAGAATAGTTAGTTACTGGAGGATTGTTTCTCTCTTTGATTGATTAGATCAGGCAGAAGATTACTTTTAGCTCAAATTTCTATTGTTTTGAAACAGAGTATAGGTTTGGAGTGACATAGGTTCACAAGTTTGAAGACAAGCTTTCATTGGTTTGATAAGAAGAGTTGGCATCTCATTTAGTTAGGTTTTCCTTTCATGATGGTTGAATGCAAGTTTATAGGTTGTATTTTGTTAAGCTAGGGTTTGATAGCAGATTGAAAGTTATTGTATCCTTTTAATTTCAGGCATAGGATTTAGATTTGTATGGTACTTAGTCAAACAAGCAAGATGATTGAAATAGGTTTTTAGTTGGAAATTCTTCTGAGTTGCGCCCAAGAGTGAAGCTTATCATAGAGTCCTAAATATTTAAAGTTATCTTTGAAAAGTTTAGTTTCAAGTCTACTTGCCTTTAGAACATGCTTGAAGTAAATTAGAATTTGCAACCTTTCATTCAAAAGTAGCATAGGTAACAGAATTAGGGTTTCTTAGGGTTTTTATGGGATTTGAGTTATTTGATAAAGTGTTTTAATTAGAAGTTCTTGCTTAGAATATATCTCGTGATTTGTAAATAATCTTGGGATTTCATTTAAGCATAATAGTTTTAAAGTACAAATTCATTAAGAGTTTCAAAGTTAAAATTTGATTATTGATTTTTCGTACTAGAATTTGATGAATTGTGCACTAGATTAAGCTAAATCATTTTATAAAGGAAACCATTAGAACTCTGACCAAGAACTGAATTTAGAAAGAGCAATACAACTCGTGTTTATGAGCCCAGATTGACATATAGATGTAGGAGAATGAATACACCCTTTAAATCTCCCAACAGTGTTGAATTCATATATACAGCAAAAAAAACTAGTTTAAATAACACAAATCAAGTTTTCACCTCACCAGATTCCGACAACAGAAATTCTAAAAAATCGCACTAAAAACAACTTCATCATTATGTACATCAGCAAACCACTTGTGATTTTGGAAAACTGTGAACCACCTCCAGCACTTCCTTTGGTGGTTTCTGGAAATGAAGAGGGGTACCAACATGATAAATTGTAGTCGTCGATCTAGAGATGGATGATTTGGCAAAACCACTTCCCACCGGTTCCCCTCAACATATCTTTCGTGCACTTCAAACCATCAACACTTCATTGATCTAGCTGTCAAACAACATGGATCATCGATTATTTCAACACTTGTAAGGATTCCATGTCGACCCCATAATTCCCATCTCATAAATTACATGATGATCACTCAGGAATGCATTCTTATCAACTTTCTCATGGCCTTCGTATGATTTCTGAAATGTGGTAGAGTTTCTCCAACATGAGAACAGGCATACAATGAACATGGGAGGAAAGACACCCACACCATCCAAAATTACGGGAACTTTGTTGGAAGCCTCACCTAAGTAGTTGTTGTGTTATATTATTACTCACTGGAGATGACATTCTGATGGAAAGATTTCGAACCTTAACCCATAAACTACCATTCAAAACTTCGTTGGGTAATGAGTATGTGCACCTTAGCAGAGAAGCACCTTCTCAACTTATATGAACTTTGTAGTTTCATTCTACTAGCAATATTATGGGTACATTCTAATTGTGTAGGTGTTGTCTGACCAAGTTGCAATATTTCTGTCATTTTCTCATATATAAATTTCAGATGAATTCTTTCCTCAATCATTAAGGTCTGTCTTGCAAATGCCTGGTTGTTCCTTTTTCGAAAGATCATTCCAACGTGCATATACAAACTGGAATCCATAAATCCTGAATAATAAAAGTCCAAGATTTTAGTATGCTTCAAGGCCACATCCAAATTTCAAATGAAAGGCCATATTGGTGTGCCAAAATTTTCAGTGAAACATTGCATTTATACAAACAACCTCTCAGATATGAATTTCCATTTTACCCATGATAGGCCTAACAAAGTTACAAACTATGTTTCAACACTGGATCCCTGATACTGAAATTTTACACAAGCATATGATGGCTTCAAAACATCATTAGATTAGCCTTTAAATTACCTAATGAGATCTTGGGTAACAATACCTCAATCTGTAGCATGGAAATCTTGGGCCATAAGAAATATCGTACATATCGTAATGAACTTTGCAAATGGCAATGAAATCCTTGACTCCTTGACACCCAACATAGTTATTGACCATATTTTGATTGTGAATAATAGACATTTTCTGCAGTCATCAGTAAACATATATTTCAAGCACTGGACCCTAACATAAATATTTCGAGTTAAGGAGTTTCTAGTTGTTTCGAAAGCATATCTAGATCTAGATATTACTTATGGTAGACAAATTATCAAGTAGGCTCTCAAGAGCTATGTTAAAAACACCATGGCTCAAGACATTCTATGAATTATAACAATATCTTGAACCATAGTCTAGGATACCGATAAAACTGTTGTTTTCATAACGTAAGTAGCAGGCTACTAAGTTCCCTGATGTCGACATTTCCAAAAAATCAATGCAATAATAGAATTGCAAAATGCCAACACGGTCTAATATGACTTCTATAAGTTCGATGCCTCCCACTAAAGATATATAATGGACCTTTCCATCACAATGATGAATAATCAACAATGTTTTTACAGTTTGTTCAGAACTATAGCAAGAAAGGCCTAATTGGATTTAACCCTAAATCGAATTGATAGTATTTAGTAAGTTGGCTTTCAGCTTGTTCTAATAAAAATCACAACTCTTTGAGCTAATACAATACTTCACAATAAACACAATAGTGAGTCACACTCCAATACTCTTTTTATTGAATGTTTAACCAAGAATACTGATAAAAATCACAAATATGTGTTGCCCATTCCGAAAACTCTGCCAACATTTATGCCATAAAAGCTCCAGCAAATAATATAACACAACTACCCATGCATAATAGTTTTTCAAGCAAGAGCATGGTGTAAACGTAACATGCACTAGCCTTCTTAGAATTTGGATTTGAAAGATTTGCCATCAAACATAGGGGCTCACTTTGTATGCATAGAATGTAAATTTTTATTCGAAAAAAATATGCACATAATTGTAAGTTACATCATAGCTACAAAGAGTAACTCTACAGGCAAAAAATTGCTCTGAGCTTTTTTCAAAAGTAAGTTAGTAGCTCGAATCAAATTGATAGTATTTAGTAAGTTGGCTTGCAATTTGTTCTAATACCGTAAATATTAAGCACCATGCAGTAAGCCAATCATTAACTTATTGCTTTTCCATCATGTTTATTGAATCTCTTTATTCTTATTTAATACAAAATATAAAAGTAATGATCCAATCATTATCTCACTCCATAGTATTTAATATTTTCTATGAAAACAAAATAACTTGTGACAACACCAATAAATATAATATGTGATGTGTGATGTGAAACAAATTCAAAAATATGTAGCTTAGTGAGATTCTACGGCATGATTATAGGTTTAGTGATATGTAGAAGATCATAAATGCTTTTAGTTTCTATATGTACCAATTGGGAGTGCAGTAGATTTGTAATTTGTGCAACTTATGAATGTAAATTGATAATTGTGCATGATCATGTACGCCTATTTGAGGCATTTTCAAAAAAGAAAAAGAAAAAAAGGAAAGAGATAGAAGTCAATTAGACAACACTATAATGTTTGAATCATAATCACAAAATCATGAACAAATCATGAACCAATTACTCTTCTCAAAATACATTTGTCCATATACATGAAATATATTACATTTGTCCATAAATTTGTCTCCCATACAAAAAACCGTAATCGTTGCATGTTGGGAAAAATAAAACATTAACAGGTTCTTTTTTAGTGAAAGAATCATGTTATGATAGACCCAAGAAAAATGATAACAACAACCCATTCACATACTAGGGATCTATATTGATGGTGATTAATGATTTCTGTTGCAGTGGATGGTGATCCTATGTCATATTTGACATCTACATATGTGCTTAAAAATGCTCTGGACATTATATCACTGGACATCTTTTCAATGTTTGCAGAGCGATTGATGGTAAAATATTGAAATTGACAACTCCAATTTATTGCTTCCTTATAAAGGAGTTTTAAATTGTCCTTTTGAACCCGATAGATGCCTTTCATTTGATTACATATCAACTCCGAGTTGGTGAAGACTTCAATATCATTGACATCATGTTGTTTTGCCTCTTTTAGCCCTTCAACAAGGGCAATGTAATATGCCTCATTGTTTGTCGTCATTCCAGGCACTTCTCTCTTTCCATGAAATAAATGATTTGTTTCCATATTGTAAAGGACAAATTTAACAACTGCTCGACCTGGATTTGGAAAGCATGACACTTCAATGCATAAACGCCACTTTTGCACCATTTTTTACACTTCAAAAACCTGGAAAATAAGATAACAATAAATTCATGTTAAACAAGTAGACAATTATCTATTTCTTAATACTCAACATGTTTTTTAGTCATATATAATTCAAAAAAGCAGATAATTTTTTTCACAAATTCAATGTAAGACTGACTGACAAATTTTGTTGGAGTATCAGAACCAAATTGAATGCTTTTGATATTGTTAGATATAAGTATCCCTATGACTGTTACAATGTCATATTTCCTACTAGTAGTTATAAGGTGGAGCTAGAAATTCCATTTAAGAGCTTGCAAGAATAATTTTCAAAACAGTAAGATTTCTTAAGTGCGCCAGTCTTAAAAATTTCATGCGTGCTGAGAAAGATAAATTAGTGCGATATATGTTGTCTGATGACGTTATGGGGTATATAGTGAAATTTAAGATAGCATCACAACACCTTTTGATTATTTGAGTAGTTTCTCTGATTTAGAATTCTTTCTTTGCAACATTCTAACTAAAATTGAAATTAATGTTCAATCTGGTATGTACTTTGTTTTGAGAATTTAGAATGTTAATGATTTTTCCCCGCAACTTAACCACAACTTTCAGCTATTTGTCTTGGAATTGAAGATTTCCTCAAGTGTATATTCATATTAAACTAAAGCATGTTGTGTAATTACCTAAGAGATCTATCATGTTTTGAATTTTAAAAGGTCGTGCATTTTGTGCCTTCATTAAAGCTTCTCATGCTTGTGGTGAAGTGTCCTACTGGAAAATGAAGAGCTAGCAAAGCTTACGAATATCCCTACAGATTTATGTAGATGTTTGTATGGTCAGTATATAAGTTGTTACTTCTAATGTTGTTTGCTGAAGCTTTTAAATGTCTCATTGAGCATTCTTGTTTTTAAGCTATAAGTTTACATCATTTTATGATACCTAGATCTTCATTGAGAGTTTATTCATTTTTGAGGTAAGAGTCAGGAGAGTTTACCCCTATGCCAGTATAAGCAATTCTCATAGTTTTCTTTATTTTTAATGATATTGGTTCTTTGTGTCTTGTTAATCCCTTCACAGAATTTGTGAAAGGTTGGTTTTGGTGATTTGGAAATTTCTGTCTTGTTTTACTTTAATTTCTCTATATATGGGATATGTAAAGAAAAAATCCCTGGGTTGGGAAGAAATATACCAAGTTGTTCTCATTAGTTGAAGGATGTTTTCAAATTATCTAGCATGGGGAACTTTAGGCCTCATTGATGGCCGGTTACTGGAAATCTTGAAGGATATGGTTTTTATTGATTTGTAGGTAATGCCTGATTTGATATTTAAATGATCTGTGAATATACGATGTATCACAACAAAGGAGCTTGGGACAGTGATGCATTCTTTGGGTCAAAATCCAACTGAAGCAGAGCTGCAAGATATGTTAAATGAGGTTGATGCAGATGGTAATGGTACCATTGCACATGAGTGCACCGTTCAATGGTCGGAGCAGTCGGCTTACTCGCACCCCGCCCGCGTTCGATCCTCCATTGTGTTGCTGCGCTGCAGCCATATTGTACCATTGCGATTGTATTCCTGTTGATGTGACGGATTGGATGTGACGAATGTCAGCTATGTGACTGATATGTATATATATGTACTAAAAGGAGGGCCAATATCTCTTCTTCTGGGAACTAGCCCCTCCCATTTCTCAAAATGGTAATGTTACCATTGACTTTGTCGAGTTCCTAAACCTCATGGCACGGAAAGTGAAGAACAATGATTCTGAAGAAGAGTTGAAGGCAAAATTCCGGGCTTTCGATAAGGACCAAAATGGTTTCATATCTTCCTCTGAGCTACGCCATGTCATGACAAATTTAAGGGAAAAACACACTAATGAAGAAGTTGATGAGATGATTCAGGAGGCCGATGTGGATGGTGATGGAAAAATTAACTATGAGGAATTTTTGAAAGTAATGATGGCCTAGTGATTTCCATTTTTAAGGTCAACAACGTTTTCTATTTTTTCCTTTAACACAATTGGTTAGCACTGCGAGGGACATAAACACTAAATTTCAAATGATCTTCATGGGGAAGAATGATAATCGGTGTATGGAATGTAGTGTATTATTTACCTGTGTGATGATCATTTTAGTAATGTTAATTCTTGTACTTTCATTGTTTAAGAATGAAACATCTGATGCATTTTCCAAAAAGGAAACAAAAACAATATATTTTCAGATGAGGAATATTACAAAAGCTTCAAATGTGGTCCTGGAGTTCTTCAAGGAGGGAGTTCCAGTTCCTTTTTCATGAGTTGGGTATCAATTGAAAGCTTAGCGTTCAAAGGTCATCTATGATTTTATTTGTTGGACACCTAATCCTCAATGGGTTAGTGTGGAAGCTGAATAGACAAAGTAGCCCAAGAGACCTTGGGATGTTGAACCCAACGGTCACATAATGTACTATAAATATATATCTCTTGTTAATAAAAATTGCACTCTCATGATTTATCTTTCAGATTATTCTTGTTGTCCATGTGTGTTTAACATGGTATCAAAGCAGGCGTATTCTTGCCCTGCATAATTAATTTGAGCCATTTGTTTTATGGCCTTATATGCAGATCATTTCATGAATATTTTCTCAGCTAAATTTTAGCTGCAGCCTGTCATTTCTCCAGCGCCATTTTTGGCGTCTCTCTGCCATTCTGAATCTGTTCAGTCATAATAATCTGCTCTCTGCGTGATAATGAGTAACGCTTGGTATTCCCATCGAATACCTGCTCCTACAGTGTTGTCAGTGTTCCATTAGCGTTCCTTTGCCAGCTACTCTACTCAACATCTATCTGACTTCTGTTGCTCAGACACACCAAAATTCTCCTTGCCACCCTAACGTATCTGACAGCTCTGCCTGATTCTCTCTATGTCAAATCAATACCCATTTTTGCATTGAGCGCACTTCAAAGCTGTAGCAGAAGAATCGAACGGACGTAGTTATGAGTTTATCTTGGCCTGGATTGTATGAACGTTGGTAATAATGCTCCCTCGGCCCTCACAATCCACTGTCACAGTCCCATTGCTCGTGTTTCTCCCTCACTCCATTGTGTAGCTCCAGGGAAAGCATTAGCTCGTATTGTCATTCCAACAAAGAATGCCCCAAGTTGTGTCGCTGAAACTGCTTCCTCATTTCTAAGCTCTCCTCTTGCTGATTGCAGGATGGTGTCAAGAACCTTAAATGCTTGTTGTTCATTGAGGGGTCTCGTCTGAGTAGGCCCGGTACAGATTCGAGCCTCGGCTTCCAGCACTGTGGGATTTGGCTTAAACTTAGTTACTGGGCGATAGTTTCCTGAAAGCTCTGGATTGCGACGCCCTGCTTCTAATTCATCTACTCCATACATATCCTCCTTCAATGAACTTGCATGAACAACAACTCTATAGCTTGATCTTCCCTTCTTTTCGGGCCCACCAGACGACGTAATTGAAGATGAATACAACATTCTTTTGAACTGGCAGTTCCTGAAACAACCAAGAGAATGAATGCTGTCGTCGTTACCATATTTGGGTATTTTCCATTCGCCATTTCCAGACTTGCGTATCGATAGTCTGCTCCCGGGATTCTGATCTGAAATCCTCCAAGGCAATGGTTTGGCATTGACATTGAGAAAAGCTACCGACATTCGTTTCTTGTGGTGATTCTTCAAAAAAAAATGGCGGACGTGGGTGAAGTGCTGAAGGTCGAGATTTATCTTTATGAAGGCTCCATCAAGCGAGAGATGTGTTGAATGTGTTTTGAAGACCATAAACTATGCTTTGAAACTTTCGGCCGAATGGAATAATATACGATTCGTTGCCTTCAACAAAAACAACAAATATTATATCATGTGCTATGACCAATGCGCTTACAGGATCCCCGTGCGCGGGATAGTTAAAGGGTCGTAAATGGTAATCCCAATTACTATTTGGTATCTTACTTATCAACTCTCGAATTTTTAGGCGGCTGAAATAATTCATGGTTTAGTGGTGAGAATTCCATGTTGTTGTGGCACATATTTTGAAGAATGACACGTACAATTGTTTACATCCTTCATTAAATGTCAAATCTTATTATAAAAAGGTGGTGGTATATATATAATTTTGTTTGGTGGATATGCTCCTGTGTCCATACTATCAAGACTTCCATTTGACAGTGAGGCTGCCCCTGTTCTAGATTTCGTTGAGCCGTCATCAGCTGGACACCCAGAAAATGGCCGACCACTACAGTACAAACTGACATTGTAATTGTACCACTGGTTTTGGTATCAGACAATAAAAGGTTGAGGGTTCGAAACCTGAAGGAGGAGAGTATACGCCTGATTCCAGTGATTGCAATTGAATTATGATATCGCCTAATGAAATGTAAAGATGCATCTCGCATTTGCACACTGTTGATATACACCCGCATTGCTCTTGATTGATTATCTTTAACGCTGATTATCTTTAATGCTGCTCCATACATACATTTACACTGATCAGTTTTTGAGTATTACGTTGAATTGGCGTTGAAAATGTTGAATGCAGTCAAAGGGAGTTGCTAGATAACATTTTATGTTTGGATGAAAACATAAGCATGTTAATTCTTGTACAGTTGTAATTGCTTATTTATATATTAGCAAATGTTAAGCGCTATATATACCTCAGTTCAGTACGTTGTACAATTTTGTAGTCTCGGGTATTGACATTTGCTGTCCAGTTGAATTTACTGACCAATCATATCAGAATTATATTTTCTCCCATTGGGAGTAAAATTTTGCAGCAAAAGTTTTTGTTACAGCATGCATCCAATGTATTAGCAGTTCACTTCAGTCTTCGTATGATGTCTCCTTCAAGCAGTTCATTTCCTTCAAATACTTGAAATATGAAGCCATTAAATTAAGGAGGAAGGGAATTATTTCAAAGGGCACAAGATTGTTTTATATTGACCCTGCTGCAAGTGTCTACATATTTCTTTCTAGAGAATTCAAGTGCTTAAAATTGTTGTCATTATTCTGCACTTTTCTTGGCACTCTTGAACTGGAGAAAATGGGGAAAGCTTATGAAGTATTAGAGTTTTTGAAAATTCTGATAAAGTATACTACTAATGACACAGTAAAAATCAACAAATCCTCTCTGGCTGACATTAGAATTTGTCTGCAAAATGCACAAGAGAAGATAGAATTTTTGCAGCTCGAAACTCAGCTACAGCAAGAAGAATTAAAACAGAGGAGTCATCATTCTGAACCTATTTCTATTCAGAATATTGAAATAGACTCCCATAAAGTAGCAGTTGTACATGCAGATACAGAAACTCAGTCTGCACTTCCCAATCCCATCATTAGACCTTGGGAACAGCTTGTCCACAACAAGCACAAAACCGGTCTTGGATATGAAAAGGACTTGTCCATTCATATTCCGGACTACTCAAAGCCCATTCAGTTTCAGAGTGCTGGATTCATTCATGACACCTCACATCCAGCTGTTCTAGAGTTTGCTCCTCTTCCACAACAACAACAACAACAGATTATAAAATGCCAACACTGTGACTGAGTTGGCCATCTGAAAGATCATTGTTTTGATCTTCATCCATGTAAGCATTGTCATAAAACTAGCCATTCTTCACACAGATGCTTCAGAAACAAACGTCCTACAAAAACAAAGATTCATCTTGGATGGATCGCTTCTTGGCAATGGGCATCAACAACGAAGAAGATATTCCAAACACATGTCAGAACTTGTTCTAGAGTATTGAACAGTCTTGCAGTTGAGTTTTCTCCATCATCTCACCTTGTATCTGACAGGGGGGGAAATGATGGTCATCTACAAGCTTCAAAGCCACATCAAGCAAACCTGAGCCACAACCTGCCACACCAGTTTCAGAGTTGTAGCCAGAAACAAAGATGTTGTTATAGATCTGATCCAAAATATATGATAATAGAAAATAACCCAAGAATAATAAGATAGAAATGCTTCTTTATTGATCAAACCCTTAAGGTAGGGCGACACCATACATTCACTCCTTAAGGAATGAGAACACTCCACAAGCCATATGCCTGTTCATACAATAATCCTTCTCTGTCTCCATGTGGAGTCTCTAGCCTCTATATAGGCCTCATACATACAATACCATGGATCATTACCATGGTTCCCTCATACTATCAACTAATACCATGGGCCCATTACATTATTATTAACTACTTGTGGTCCCTTACATGATATGGGTTAACCACCTTATTTATTACTATGGCCCATCCCATTATTACATTATTACCTTGGGTATCTCCCTTGGTACCCCATATTATCCCCCCTAGGTATATAACATTCCACCCCCCTAAGCATGTTTCGTCCCCGAAACATGAGAAGAACACAAATAATAAGATCTACTCAAAAGAGTAGTCCACTGATACCATGCACGTGCATCTAGTCATCCAAGATAAAGGTGAACCCTCGATCTCGCTGGTGCCTCGCTCGCTTGAGATGGAAGTTGACTGTGGCAGCTCTTCTGTGTTGATGTGTAGTGGGTGGATCTTCTCTCCTCCCTATCCGTCATGTGACTACTTGGTTTCCATCTTGATGGTTGTCTTGCGGGGTGATGTGGGTGATGATATGTTGAAGTTTTAACCCATGATGTCTTTTTCTTTAATTCACCCCTTACTGGAGCCTGACTGTTATCTGGTGCATGTTGTGGTGCCTGATGTGGTGCCTTATCTTCCAATATTACTTCAACCACTGAACCCTCATCATATGTGTCAGCACCTGTTACCTTTTCGGCTTCAGCCTCTGTTTGTGTTTGATTGTCGACCATTAACTGCTCATCATTTGATATGTCAGTCCCTAGAACATCTTCTGAGTCAACCTCCGTGGACTCTACCTGTTTATTGATGGAAATATCCTGTAATGTAATTTTCTTCTTTTTATACCAGAGCTTCAGGAATTTCTTTTGCACATTAATATTGATAGTACCCACAGATTCCATCCAAGGATATCCCAAAACAACATCCATATTATCCATCTCTGAAGTATAAAAATCACCATGCAACACATACTTATCCATAGAAATCTTCAAATCCTTATACACTTGAACATCCTCATCCTCCACCTGTGTGTTTTTAATGTTTTTGGCAGGAACTTGCAATTTTTTTGCCAAATTAACATGGATGAAATTATGCTTGCAACTAGGATTTATAGAAACAATGATCTTATCTTTCTGAATCAATCCATGAACCTGCAATAAAGATATACCAGTAGGAAATAACCCCACATGTTTCCCTTTATCTTGTTTTTTAGTCTGAGACCATTTGTCCATAAAGAGTTTTTCCATTTCTTCGTTCGAGAATTTGGACAAGCCTATAATGCCCAGTGAGTTCCACCATATGGTGGCCTCTTCTTTCAAACCAAGTGGTACCATAAACTTCCATCTCTCCTCAAATATTTTCTTTAGGTTTTGTATGAATTCTTCAATAGTAGGGCTATCATCTTTTCCAGTAAAATATTCCATGAAGAGGGTTTGAAAAAATTTCACTTACTTGGCGAAAATTTGAAATTGTCACAGTTTCGTCAATATTGCTCAGAATCTCTATTATAACCTATTCTTAGAAATGGAACAATCATTCTGCATCTGCCCATGTGGTATAAATCTTGATCCAGGCACTTGAAATTTCAGATCTGCGCTGCTACTCTCCCACCGTCACCAAAATTTCTGCAAAAAGAGCTGATTTTAAATCAGCGATATCTCCCTCATCCGGACTCCGATTCGATTGATTTTTTTTTTGAAATTGAGTAATTTTTCCAAAAGAATCCAGATATGCAATTAGATTTTGCAGATCTTGTACTAGGACGTCTAGATCTGCGCCGTAAAATCGTTGCCCTGAAAATTGTCTGCAACCCCACTGATTTTTAGATCAGTGATATCTCCTTCATCCGGACTCCGATTCAACTGATTTTATTTTTTGAATTCGACTATTTTTGCACAAAGAACCCAGATATGTAATTATATTTTACAGATCTTGCACCAAAATGTACATATCTGACCTGCAAAGTCGCCGCCCTCGAAACCCTGCAAAAAATAAAAAATAATCTCCACTTTTGTGCCCAAGAAAGTGCTCTGATACCAATTGTTGTAGATCTAAACCAGAAATATTATAGATCTTATATGAGAATATAAAGCAATGCAAATAAACCCAGAAATAAGATGAAATGATTCTTTATTGATATCAAGACCCTTAAAACATGCCTTCAGTTGGCAATCTAGGACACTTCCTCTAGCAGAAGACTTCAGCTTCTTGCCAGTTTCGGAAGAATTCTAGGAACAAAATTGAGAACACTTCCTCTAGCAGAAGACTCCAGCTTCTTGCTAGTTTTGCAAGAGTTCCAAGAATTGCATTAAGCATTCCAGAGTTGTTGGTCATCCTTAAACCATCGTAGGTTGAGACTTCCCTTTTCAGGTTGAAGTTCTCCCTTTTATGCGGGGTGAGACCTCCCTTTCATGGTTGAAGGTTTCCCTCTTCAAAACAGTAGGAGCACTTACTCTAGCAGAAGACTTCAGTTTCTTGTCAGTTTTGGAAGAGTTCCGGGAACTGCACTAAGCGTTCCAGTGTTGGTGGTCATCCTTAAACCACCGTCCTTTATACCAACATTTCAGAGAGCACATTCAGCCTAGTGCTGCCATGCATTTTTGCACATTTTGTATTACAACTATCTTCTTGGACTCATACATAACCCTTCAGATTAAGGGGGGGAATGTTGGACACCTAATCCTCAATGGGTTAGTGTGGAAGCTGAAGAGACAAAGTAGTCTAAGAGACTTTGGGATGTGGAACCCAATAGTGACATAGTGTACTATAAATGTATATCTCTTGTTAATAAAAACTGCACTCTCATGTTTTATCTTTCAGATTATTCTTGTTGTCCATGTGTGTTTAACATTATTCATCATATAAAGGTTGTCAATTTGCCATAAAGGCATGATATGTAAATTTTTTTAGTTTTATATTCTCTGAAGATTAACATTGCCTATTCTTAATTTATGGTTTGTTTGATTTAGCCTATTTTGGTTTTTCAATGTACAAATTTACCATCTAAGGAGCTCCTACACTGGAAGACCCTACCTTACAAGATTTCCCAGAACATGAAACATACTCTGCAATTTTTTTCAAAATCAAAATCTGCGCTGTGAACAATCAAAACTGTTGCATAGAACACAAAATTGAATTTTTTATTTTACAAGCTCCTTAGTGGTGGATTGTATGTAGCATACCCAATTCCCTGTTTTCTCCTGTTTCTCCACAATTTGATTTGTAGGAAGTGATTTTATAATTTGAATATGTTGTTGCAAAGCATTGGGGCAAGCAACTCCCGGCATGACAACATTTGCAAAGGAAAAATTTGTTGCTATGAATATATTTCGAACTATTGATCACAGGCCCAAGATTGATCGAAACTACCTAGATGGAATTACTCTGCCCACAGTCACAGGCCATGTCCAACTGTGAAATGTGAGTTTTGCATATCCTTCTAGACCAGAGATGCCCGTTCTCAGCCATTTCTCATTAAACATTCCCGTAGGAAAAACTGTAGCTATGGTTGGTCGAAGTGGGTCGGGAAAGAGTACTATAGTTGCTCTGATCGAGTGCTTCTATGACCCCATTAAAGGTATCCAATACATGATTTTACATGGCATTTTCATACCCTAAGCTCAGGCATTTAGTTTAATGAATTGCTTCTGAAAAGTATTGTGTTTTTAATTTCTGTGAATGAAGGTCAAGTGCTACTTGATGGGTTTAACATCAAAACTCTGTAGTTGAAATGGCTTAGGCAACAGATAAGGCTTATGAGTCAAGAACCGGCATTGTTTGCAACAAGCATTAAGGAAAACATGATATTGGGAAGAGAGGATGCAACCCAGGTGGAAATGGAGGAAGCAACCAAAGTTGCAAATGCACACTCTTTTATCACAAAGCTCCTCGAAGGATATGACACTCAGGTATGTGCTGCTAGCTGTAATAACTGAAAATTCTTTGTTGCAGAGATGGTTGATTAGTTGTCAGTTGATTGTTTGTTGCAGAGATGGTTGATTAGTTGTTTGGTGATTATGCTTGTTTCCTTGCTCTATCTAACAATTCTATGCTACAGAAAACTGATCCATGAAACTGAGGATGTAAAGTTAGGTTTTACTCGCCTAGAATAACTTGTTGTCCGCCTGGTTTGAGAGTTCTAATTGCAAGAGTTTTAATCCCCCGGTTTGAGCTATGTCCGAGCTTGATGGCAAATGGGGAAGTAGTTCTCATGTGCGGTTTTGCAAGAATTTGAATACCGGCCACCAACTCGAGACAACCCATCGCACCATGGCAAGATGTGACCAAGGTTCGTCGGGACTTCCAGATCTGGATCTGTCCAACGATATCCCACCACAATTAATGTCGAAGGGTGGCAGAATCACTGATTGCCGGAGCTGGACGCTTATGTGGACGCTTAATTGCCGGAGCTGGACACTTATCCAGGCGAGAACGAAAATCGACAATTCCTTTGCCTTGTTAGACTACTCCATACATTTTGGATTTCGACAAAATGTTGACAAAATTTAATAAGAATTCCAATCATAAACCCAAATTTCGACAAAATGTTGACAAAATTTAATAAGAATTCCAGTCATAAACCCAACTTTGCCAAATGTTACATAAAGCCGAGATGGAGATGAGTTTGGCACTGTGGCAGTTGATGATGCACGAGGCCTTTATTGTATTTATTCATGAGTTGACAAAATCACGTGTGGTTGTTGGAAACCATAAACCACCCTAGGACCACCCTTGATGGTTTATGGAATAGAGAAGTGGTGTTGTCGTAATAATTCTGGACCGTTGATCTATAAATGAGCAGTTTGACTAAACCACTTTACGTGGGGGCTTGGCTGGACATAAACTTCGTTCAATTCATGTTGTCGAGTTTCTGTCGATTCCCATGGGGAACAATAAGAGTCGTTGATTTCATTTTAGCTGTAGTGCCTCTCCAAGTTGATACTCAAGCCGAGCCCAATATGCATGTAAATGTAAGAATTGCACTCAAGCTAATCAACCTTTAGCCCTAATAATATAAATTAGCACCAATAAGCAATGGAGAAGGTTAAGCGAAAAGCCGATGTATCTAAGGAGCCTGCGATGTCTTCATTTTCTCAGTGGCAGAGCTTAAGATAACTCCGAGAGTTGGTGGTTGAAGAAAAGCATCACTATGATCCCTATGACTTTCGACAAGAGCATGGGAATGCGTTGGCGGAAAATACGCTAAACTTACTCACATTCATTAACCTTCCATGGACAAAGAGCATTGTGCCCATCACCAAATTTTGGGCTAAATATATAAGTTGCACTCTCCATTTGTCGTTGTGTCTATGTGTCGTGTGATTATTTTGACCCTTGCCTGCTCTTATAGATCATGTAACGTAACGAGATGGATGCAAATGTAGTGGAGAGTCATGTCACCGTCCTTGAAATTTCAACCTTTTTGGAAAAATCGTGGGTCCATGTGCACATGGTAGCTAGAGTTACGTTCAACCAACTAAACAATTCAAGGAGACTTCATGCTGCTCTAACGCCATATTTCGATCAATAATTTTAAGTTTTGAAGATTTACTAATTTCCCTTTATGTCTTTCTCACAAATTCCAAATTCATATCTTCATTCAATGCGAACGTTGTCCTTGAATATACTGCAACATTTGTCTTGTCGAAGCTGCCCTAGCTGAGAGTTTCAATCTCTCGAGACCTTTTAACTAGTGCCGACAGGATGACAGAAAACAACGTTCATTTATCACATGCGATAAAGACAGTTGTAGGAGGAGGATAAATCGATAAAATGGAGGACAATTTTAATTTTTCCGACTGCAAAGTCTTTCCATCATTTATACGCTCCCAAATTCCCATGGAAATATTATTCTTCCTTCAAGGCATCACAATTAAAAAGGTGACACTTTCTTGTCAATCATTCTCCGGTTGATGTTTCAAGAGCTTTTTCTTTTCCAGCTTGAAAAAATTAGCTACAACGCTTAGTATGCTTTTCTTTGAGTTGTGAGTTGTGCTTGTTTAATAGTATTTTTTTAATTTGACATTATAGTCGGGGGAAATAGTAGATGGTAGACAAATCACCCATCATTAGAATCTTAATTATAAAAATATTAAACATTACATCGATGATATTAGTAACACAAGGTATTTAATATGTTCAAATATTATACTAAACATTTATTAGAAGTATGGAAATTTTTTCCATAATAATAAACATGTAACCAATCACTTTATAAAACATGAGTCGAATGAAGAAATATATTTACATTTCTTCTATTGAAAATCCAAAAATACAATTATTAGTCAATGATATTTTTCTTATACAATAAGGGGATATCTAAAGATAAATGTAACGCAAGGTGTTTTTGACGAACAATTACACGTGGTTTATGAAATTTATAGTTTATTAAGAAAGTGCCACCAAAAAACAAACTATGTATTGCATGCACAACAACAAATTTGGATGCTTCCTCAAGGAGGGTGCTTTAATGTGTGATGTGAGCCCCAACATTAATATGAGAGCCAATGTATTTAATGAAGGGTGATGTACACCACCCAGATGGAGAGGTGCATACAATTAGCAGTGTATACAGGTAGATGACTGTAACATATCTCACTACTAAATTTTTCTCCTTTTCTTTTAATATAATAAGTGGCATAGCCCTCTGTACTTGGGGTGCTCACGCTGTAACACCATTCTTTGAAGGAACTTATATGGTTAAGGTTCTAAGTCTGGAAATACTTAGTTGTGAAGCACCATGGGTGCCTTCCTGCCCCATAGGTAATGTTATTGAATAACAAAAGGTGATGACCATGTTTACTATGTGGAGTGTTCTTTACATACTAACGACTTTTCTTCTACCTACAGATATTAAACATAAAGGTAATGATGACTCTCCACCTGCTTACGTATGTTAAACATAGAGGTTCTCAAAACAAGGAGATTGACCTATGCCACAAGTCCATATATGGTATGCTTTGTAACCTATAGGGATTATATTTTGGGCATAGTGTGTATAAATTTTGTGCAGGTGTACTAATTCTCTTAGGCCTAGCCCTTGAAACCCTTTTCTGGATCTGATAGGGCTATGTGGCAACCTTCTTCTATAATACTATGGGTTTCTATTCAGACTTCAAGTGCATTTACTAGTAACTATATAGGTCTGGTGGTCCATCTTTTATATGAATTATGACCCATCATACTAGTCCAAATGAGGTTTATTCTCATACCATAACCACTCAAAATTGTTAAAATGACTTTATTTGCATATGGTGTAGCCATGTCCACTATTTAATAGTGGTAAGGTTAGTTCGTTGCAACATTGGGTTGCTAGCATAATTACCGTGGATGTGGCTAAGTATCCGTTCATCTACTCTCACTGAAACCTGTATGCCCACAAACTTTACATATGATACCTTAAAGATATGATTTCTGATGGAGATGTTAAAAGAACATCTTTAAGGAGTCACATCTCTTATGAAAAACATGCATAATGCCATTGCAAAGAGAGATCCATTTGTAGTTTTTATGGCAAGAAAAAGGATTTCCACCAATTATTATTGAATGTGTTAAGTCATATATAAGACAAGTTGTAACTTAACCAATAACATGTCTTACGGTAGGTTAATGTACATAATACAACAAAACTATGATAAGGGTTAACATTTCTTCACTACTATACATTCGTACATATTTGAGGAATCTTCAATGTCTCTACAAAAATTCACAAAAGAAACAAAGATGCAAAATGAGTAATCTAATGCAAACAACGTCTTGTAACCAATAGAACACACAACCATACTTTATTGTAGAAATCCATTCTGCTTGGTAATGAATTAATGTTACTTCATGCTTTGTGATGAAGCATGACACCAAGTTTAGCCATAAATAATTAATAATATCCCCTTTTAATGACAACCCCTTTGTAATAGGGTGTTAATATGACATCATGCTCTAATGACAACACAAATAACTACACACGACAAGCACCATGTTAAAATGAGACAAAAATTTATTAAATATCAATAGTCTACAATAATACTTCAAAACAACACATAACAATTAACCAAAATATCATACTTGAGTAAGCGTACATAGGTTATGGCACAATGTTATGACTATTCAAGGATGATAATGCAATCTGAAGCTACAAAAAATGTACACGGTCTAGGATTTCTCTTATTGTCTGTGTAAGAAACCAAAGTGTAGTGACAACCACTAATTGAGATCCTTGACTATGTCATATACTAAAAATTGTATCGTCCTTAAAGAGGGTATGAGTAAACTTATCAATTGCACAATACTTAATGACGACGTACATTAATAAAATAGACATTACTACACATTCCTTGGGGAAGGCATGTATAAATAGGACAAAATAAATGCTAGAACCATCAAAGTGGATTAACCATTGTGCAAACCTTAAAGGCGACATAGAATATGCACAAGGAACATCTATATTCACAAAAGAAATGATATAGAGAAGCACCAAGATAAATGTATAATCGAACACAATCATAGCTAATGTCCACATAACTCATATAAGATAATACCAAGGAAAGTATTATGGTGAACTACAGTCATTAGTATATGGCTAGGAATCATGGAAAAAACATGGTTAGTTCATTCCTGACATTCATGGTACTTGGTGGCCCAGTCTTAGGAAGACCTAAGACTTTGCATTAACAATCTTTCTATGAGAACAATAAGGATAATATCACCCTAGGGTTGAGCAATCTGTCTAGCTTATGGATGTGCTTTTGGCATATAGGCCAGTAATAGTGCCTAAAGGTGTTGATCACCTCCTATAATGCCTTCTAGGAACTGTTGCAAACTTTTAATACTGGTAAATGGTGATTATCCAAGAAATTTCAGTGAATAGGATACTTCATAATGGACATTTAGAAAAGGTTAATAATGTTCCTCCCAATCATTGACAGAGTACAAATAATGCAATTGCCAACCCTAACTTGTGAAGCCCATCCCAATGACCCGACCATGGATTCTAGAGGTTTATCTCACCTCCAACCTGCGTATAAATGTTCAACTGTAGGCTTGTATAGGGGTTCCAAAGGTAATTCCCCTCCACCCAATAGTCAATGAGGGACTCCAGAGATCAAAATATACACCCTCACTTATCCCAGGGATTCCAGAGATTTGCCTCCACCCTGAAGTTGCTAAGAAACTCCACCCAATGCTGGGAATTGAGATTGTACTAATTCTGAGCACACAACAAGGAAAGGTTTGTCTCACCTCCACTCTACTCATTGATGCTTAGTTGTAGGCCTATATAGGGGTTTCAGAGGTAATTCCACTCCATCAAACAATCAATGAGGGACTCTAGAGATGAAAATCTCCACCCTTTCTTATCTTAGGGATTCCAAAGATTTTCCTCCACCTCGATATTGTTGGTTACGAAAACTCCACCATAGGCAGGGAATCCAGAGTATAGATGAAAGTTAATCTAAGGCAGCCAAAAGCCTCCACCCTCAGCCATCTCAAAGACCCTAAAGATCTCAACAATAGCTATATTTCATGGAAGTCAAGGGTTTAAAATTTATTGTACAATGTTTAAAGCATGAACGTTATCCCATGTGACCTCACACTACACCTACTGGAAGGTGCCTAAGCCAATAGACATGGTTGCAAGCTTCTTTTTGAAAAATGTAACAAGGTTCGGTCTTCATAATGACATGTGGAAATATGATTTTATGTAATTGATGAAAAGAAGAAAAATAAAATTATTATTGTAATGCTTGTCTCATGGATTTCATGAGCAAGGAATTTTATTTTAGTGATGGCTCCCATTATGAGCCTTTAGGATTAGTCATCTAGTCATAAAAATCAATTTGAGTTTATGTCATGTTTGAAGGACCCTTCTTGGGCATGTTACATATTTATATAAGTCTTGAAATAAGTTAGAAATCCCTCCAAGACCAAGACAAAGTCACCTCCTTCAAGTCGGCTTCAAAAGGATAATATAATCTCTTAGATAGACATGTCGTCTCACAATCATGTCATGTCGCTCACAATCATTTCATGTCGGCTTATTATGAGGATACAACAACTATATAAAGGGCAGTACATCCTCATTTCAGAGCAAGTAGTTTGGTGATCATTTGCAGTTTGAAGAAGTGCAAAAAGGGTCAAGGAAGGCAGCTTATAACCAATGAGTAAAGGGAGAAGAAAATCAAATTATTTCAGGACTGTTTTGGGCTCTGTTTTGTCACACATGCATAGTAAGGAAGCAACATCTATTGCAGAGGTAATTGAGAGTATTGCAGGAGGATCGAAGGTTGGAAAAGCCACTTATATAAGTTGAAGTCATCAAGCTGAAATATGTGAGAGAGTCTCCCCTCTAAGCGAGGAAGTAACAATGTGTAGAAGTTAGTTATTATACTTCTCACATGCTACAATTAGGGCTGAAATACAATGTAGATATGAAGCAGAAGGAAGCTGAGATTGAAGGGTAGCTGAAAAGAAGGAAGAAGAAGAAATTTGACTAGTATTGACTTGTGCACGAAAAGCAATGTAAGGGAACTCTTGTCTTGGTCTTGGAGAAGAAAACAGGTCAAGGGTATTGGTCTCGGTATTCGTCAATTGGAATCTCTATAAGAAGAAGAATTTGTTCAAGTTTTCCTCTCAAAGAGTGAGAGGTTTTGGCCTTAGATGATAGCCTATATTCTATGTCTCTTGTCTCTTTATGGTTTATGCATTGGTAGTTGTTTGATGAAGAAGAACACTAATAACCTAAGTAAAATAAGATCCTAATATAAAGAAGTAAAATTCACTCACAAGTAGTTACTAATAGAAGAGAAATCACTTAATCTCTATGCCCTAGATTTCTCAACATGGTATCAGATCTAAGGTGACTAAGTCAAGGAAGGGCATCTTATCAAGAGACACTCAAGGATCAAATCTTAAGGAAGGAATCAAAGCGAATATAATCTTCAATTCAAAGGAAGCATCATAACCCTAGATCAAAGAAGTATTGGGATCATCATCAAGAGGGCGAAGGCCAAAACCATACATCTACTCAAGTTAAAGTGTTTTGAAGATTATTCATCCAAAGGAAGCTAGATCAAGTAAGTAGCAAGGAGGAGCATCCTATCAAGTAAGTATATTTATGTCAACATCTATATTCATCAAAATGTCTTTTTGCAGGGAAAACAAAAAATTGGTTGGTGCTTCAAACTATATTGCATGGAAGAAAAGGAAAAATCTAAATCTCATTGAAAATGAGGTTATGGAACATGTCAAAGGTTTTATAACTAAACGAAGAAAGGAAGATGTTCAAGCTCTTGCCAATTTTATGAAAGGGGAAGTTAGGTCTCAATGGATTCTCATAGAATCCATCAAGGATCCCCTCATCCCATATGTATCTAAACTCAAAACTTCAAAATAAATCTATGACAAACTGGTAGAGTTGTATTCCATAAGAACTACTGGAGAGGTCATCTCATTAAGGAAAGAACTCTACAAGATGAAGATGTCAAGGGAAGATGGAATAACCTCATACTTTATGAGGATATATGAGATATGGGATAAACTACAAGATCTGGGAGAGGTCATGTTTGATAGAGAAATTACTACAGTTGTATTAAATGCACTACTGGAGGAGTGGGGCAACTTTACTTCAAGTATTTATGGGAAGAAAAAAGTCACTCCATTCCAAGATCTATGGTCACTGTGCAAGATTGAAGAATCTAGACTAAAAGCCAAATCTGATGTGGGAACATGTGAGCAAAATCAAGCTTATGCTATAATGACAAGAAGAAATTTGGGAAGTTTGATTCTCGGAAAAAGAAAAGGAACATGGCTAAGATCCAATGCTATGGGTGTCAAGAATATGGACACTATAAAAGAGATTATCCTAAGATCAAGAAATACAATAACAAAAGGGGAAAAGAAGAAGCTCATATCACCGAAGAAGTGGAGGAAGCTTACAATAATAACTTCAAGATAGAGGAAGTAAAATATCTCCACTATGATTGAGATAGTCTTCCTCATCTAAGTTATTTTCAAGTTCCTAAGTCTTCTGTTGCAAGATATGGCTATCATGATTCACTGAGTAAAATAATGGGATGCATCAAGGCATCATAGAAGCCTTGAAACCAAGAGCTCGAGACATCATCATAGGAAAGCATGAAAGACAATTAGAATCTATGGAAGTGAAGGATATAGCTCTTGGGATCTCATTGAAAAAAAGTGGCAAGGTCATCTAGTACAAGGTTCATCATACATCTTTTAAATGGAAAAATGTGCTAATGGGGATACTTTAGACTCTCAAGTTTCTCTGATGGAATCTTCATTGAAAGGTTCATTGATCATGAGTGGAAGCAAGTGTTTCATCAATAATTTCAAACTTGTGGAATTCATGGGATGATGGTATGATGACATAAAAGTGAAGTAGATCAAGGGATTGAAGCTCTTTCAATGAAGAAAGTTGTTCCAGGAAGCCTATATGACCCAAAGGAAAATGAGGTATGTATGCTTACAGTCTATATTGAAGAGTCATGTCATATAGTTGCAGGTAACATGGACCAATACTCTATCTTAAGAGTATCATCAAAAGAAAGGATCTCCTCCCTCAAAGGGATGCAGGAATGCATGGGTCACACATTCACTGGATCAAATTAACATAATATGTCCTCGTATGAAGTAAGAGGTGGTTGACTACAATTCAGGAACTTTGATTGGAACCTCCTGTGAATGAAATGTGTGAAGAAAGGGAGGAAGGTATCATGGAATATGCACTATGGTAAAGGAAATTAACATTTGAAAGACCAAGAAGATTTGACTAGAATATCACCATGGAAGATATGAAGTCTCTAATGAAGACTGAAAAGGAAAGAGACCCTTGACAATATATATATCTTTGGGAGATGTGTTGATATGTATGCAGGATGTTGATGCAAACTAGAAGATGTCATGATGAAAGACCATCGCAAAGATAATGTTGATTTTAATGTTCATTCCTTTATTTTTACAAATATATAGATGGGTTTATGCAAACTGCCAAGGGAAGATCTATGGATGTCTTCCACCACCAATGCACATGTAGTAGAATGAAAGATCCTTAAGTAAACATGGCAAGAAGGAAGATCATATATGGATTGATTGATGAATTTTCGATGATGACATGGCTAACTCATGGATGAAAGTGATGGATGTCCGATGCCCTATGTAAAAGTCCCAAACATGAAGACTCATAGACAACAAAAAGAAATTCATGACATTGGGAAGAGGATTTCTTGAAGCAATTGGTTGTCCCATCATCTCCACCTGAGGAGTTGTTCTAGGTCCCTAATTAAGAGGGAGCCTGGAAACAAGTTTCTTACTTGGAAGAAACTTGGAAATTCCTAAGCGAAGAGGGAGATTAGGTAAATTCCTTTCATATTGTTATACACATTTTTGTGCCTTACAACTCCAAGCATGAAATGTCCATAAACCAAGGGCTCCTAAGTCCCTAAAAGTGTTGTTCTAACCCCTAAAGGAACAAGGTCAACAGATTACAGCTTCTCCCAGAAGTTCTCCACCAGAAACTGCTCAAAATTGGTCAAAACAGGATCATTTCAGCTGCTCCACTGGCTAAGTGCGTTGCATTGCACCTAAATACACTGTGAGGGTGCGTTGCATTTCAAAACTCCCTTCTGTAGGGTGCGATGGGCGAGAAATGACAAATGGAAGTGTCATTCCACGAGGTGGAGAGGCAATGGAAGCTTCCAGAATCTTCTCCTGTGACACTTGCCTCACTGAATTCGACCAAAGATGAGTAAGAGGCCCTCAGTCTCCAAGTGGAAGCAAGAACTGACAGAGAGAGGACACTAATCAAATCACAAGCTGACTCATCCTCCTTACACATATCTATATATGGATCCCTCATCCCAGAGATCCAGAGGCTGGAATTTTGCATATTGTAAGGAATTGTTGTTGGTTTCTAGAGACATACATCAGATTGTTGGGTGATTTATGCTTTGTTTGAGGTGAAGAGGGGATTCTTTGCTGGGAGGTTGATGCTGGGTCAAAACCACTGGTTGTAACTCCCCCTGGATCTTTTCTTGCTTATCAATAAAAACTATTTGAGTTTTCCTCCATGCTTTTGTATCATTGATGCTTGTTACATTTTGTGTGGTTAACTTAAATCTGATCCTAAGTTGTTTATGAATATAGATCCTTGTCTTTGTATAGTGCTCTTCTTCTGTGATCTTACTGGTACTTTGTGAAGCTAGGCAAGCAAGGGAGCAGGTAGCTGGGGACTATCAAAGAAGAGAGGAATTGGATCAAAGGATTAGCGCAAGACACACGTTGGTTCTTTCTATTCCTCTCTATCTATAATTCATAAAGGAAATACAAAAGTAGTTTTTCTCTGTTTGTTTCTAAGGCAGCTGCCACACCTTAGTGGGATAGAGTAGTTCTAAATGGACACTTTTCCCTGTAACAAAATGGCGACTCCACTGGGGAATGTCTAATTAGTTTGTTTGTGTATCATTCTTTGTTGTTTGTTTCATAAACTTATAAGTAGCTCTCGAATTGCATTTGCCATAAAAAATGCAAAGTAGATAACTGCTGCTTCAATCCATTCACTGGATCTGTTTATGATTTAAACAGCTGATTCACAGATTATCTGATTTCCCTTGTGATAGCTCTTAGATCCTCCTTAGATCTACCCCTGATTGTTGCATTACTGATTGCTTTTTACTCGGCCAAAAACCAAGGACTGAACTGCAAACTGTGACCCAGAACCCGGATAGAGTCTCGTTTCTGGCCCAACGTAGGTACTGTTCAGAGATCCTGAATTTCAGTGCACTTCCCAAAGGGGCAAACTGCGCTGCATTTCAGATTCTCTGTGTTACAGGTGCGCTGATCAGACTAGCTCTGTGCAGCTATGGTTCCTGTGCTTCATTTTTTCCAGTTCTATCCCTGAATTTTGCTGCCTGTGATCAGTATATGTCTGTTTGAAGCCTCTTTTCCTTGCTGTTATTCCGCCTCCTTTGTACAAAAGAACTGTAGATGTTTTTATGTGTTTGTTGAGTCGTTTACAGTTTTCCATTACAAAAGTAGAATAGTCGTACTGTCGTCCTTTGATTTGAATCTGTCGTAAGTGTCGATTTCGATCATAGGAGAAAGTTTATTTGCTGTTGATGGTCGATTATACTGTTACTATTTCTTTTGGTCTGAATTTGTGATTTTCTAGTGTCAAGAACAAGTGTTCATTTCAAAATCGTAAGGTGTCGTAATCATCTCTGTTTTTCGATTTCGAAAAAGAGCTTGTTTATATTTGTCGCTTGAAAAGAAATTCAGATTTGTACATCAACTTTCTTTTTAGCATCAATACTAAGAAAGTCGAAAAACAAATACATGCATGTGCATTTGCATATAGACAGTCTGTTTGGCTTGATTTAGGAAAGTGCATTTACGTTGTGCTCTTTTCTCTTTGAGAAAAGATTGTGTCTTTCTTTTCCCCTAGTAGCTAGGATTTTCATTGCACAAAAGAGATAAAAGTTTGTTTATCATCTTTAGATTGCATTTTAGGAATTACATCTACATCTCGTGGTGAACCCGAAAGGCAAATTTCATAAACAAGATCAACTTAAAATAAATTCAATGAATCTAACAACGCTTTGGAACTTAACGCACAACATTTAGAGGTCTAGGATAGAGACGTATTCCGGCGTCGTAAAGCCTGGTAACTGTTGTCCTCACTGATGGTTGGGTGATTCCTCCACTTTGAGACGATAAGTGCCAGTACGGACTTGTGCTCCCACGTACCGTCGAGTATATTTTGGGAGACCCCTATAGGCTTAAATCCTTTATCCTTAGGAAGCCGTGTCTGCCGCCCTATCGATTGCAATGCACTGAACACAGCATTCGGGAAGATTGACTGTCGTACCGTAAAAAGTATTTTGCAGTTTTGCGATTGGTTTGATACTCCCTCTACCTAGATATCCAGAGTAGTCCCTTTCGTTCCTTTTCAGACTCCTTAACGGAAAAGGTCCGTCTGAGCACTTGTCACTTCAGGCTCATTAAAAATCGAAGGTGACTAGAGTCATCTTTTGTTTTTATCGACTCTTAAAAACTGAAAAAACTAGTTGTGTCAAAGCGTCTAAAATTCATGTAATTCGGAAACATACTTCCCCTTTATTTTAGTTGATCGAGTAATCCGCAATCGTGGAAGAAAGTCCATTGAAACCCCGTCGTTCGCGGAGGTTTACGAGTCAACCATCTTTGTCTCCGGAATCGAAACCAGTACGGACAAAGCAAACTCGTTTAACCGGTTCCAAATCTCCTATTGAAGTTAGAACATGTGTTCCAAAGACATCAGAGACTCCAGTTACTCCAAACATTTCTGGAATCCCTGCCTCTACAGAAGAAGTTCAACAGCCACATAAGGATAGTGATACTGATCCTAGTCTGAGAGTAAACACTTGTGTTACCGAACCAGTTCCATCTACAACCGGTTCGGAGAGTCTTACTCTTCAAACATCTGTCGCTGCCAATTTCACACCTTCTTCGGCACCAGAAATATTTTACGGACCTGACGGTCTTCCCCTTCCACCTAGTTTGATTGCAATAGAAGAAATTGTAGAAGATCCTCAAACAAGTACTCCAACGCACTTTGGAGTAGGGATCACTCTATATCCTTCTTCGTCAGAAGTTAGTCTACCACCAGCGAAAGCTCCTGTAGAATCACTAGGTAATCTTTTGGATAGACTACAAATGTTTGAACAACCATCAACATCTAGGACTGTGTCGTCTGACACAGTGACGACAAAACTCCCTGCTATCACTCCGACAATGTTCGCCGGTATACCATCTGTCCCGATTAGCTCTCAGCCGCTAGAAGGAGCCCACTCAGGGGCTATTTTGACGGTATGGTCCGTTCCTGTTTGTTCATCCAGAATAATATCCGAAAACTCTTATGTTGAGTCTCAACAAATTGATCCATTTGGAGGTCAATTTGGGCAGTCCGGTCCCCAAGGGCAAACAATTCCCTTGAGTTCTAGATTACCGTCGTATGGGGGGCAGTATACCCTTTCATTATCCCCTCCGGGAGGATATCCATACGGGAGTTCACAACAACATTCAGGTTATATTGGAATTACCTCAAGTGGTTGGGTACCTATACTACCTCAACAACCAAGAGTTGTGTACTCAATGCAACAATGCGTTCCTATGTCGAATATCCCGACTAAGCCAGCTATTGTGATGGTGTCGCAAGTTCAAGCGCTGCCTGTTGTATGCCAACCTCAGGTTTCTCAGGTTGTAATGCAACAGCCCCTTGACCCTGCGACTCAACAACAATCGCCGACTAGTGGAGCGACACAGGTTCAGATAGGTATAATTACCCCTCATCTTGGTCAAACTGTTAGTATCGGGCAACAACACATGGCTTCACAACCATGGCTGGTGCAATACCAACAACCGCAATTCCAACAAGTATACCAAGGTTCTGAGCAGCAAATCTTTGTTAACGATGGACAGTCGTACATTCAAAACAGTCAAAATCAACCATTTTACAATGGTCATGTCCATCAACCTTACCAAACATACCAGCAGCAAATGCATTATGCCGGTATGCAAAGACCAACTGCTCAGGCAATCCCATCTTACCCTGGGTATGCTTCACCTAACCTGAACCAACAGTTACCCTTTGTGGCAACTTTAGAGTTACCTGATTTAAATCGGTTAACAAACGATCCAATTGCTTACGCCCCTTGGTGGCCAGCGATTCCGCATAAAATTCCATCATATATTCCTAAATTTAATGGAAATCCGGGTGAAGATCCATCGAATCACGTGATGACCTTTCATCTATGGTGTTCTTCGAACACCCTAAATTATGATTCGATAAGACTTCGCCTCTTTCAGAGGACGTTAACGGGTCCGGCGGCAAAATGGTACATCAAATTGCCTAGAGCTTCGTTCGACAACTTCAGTGCCTTAGCCACAACCTTTTTAACCCATTTTCAATTACCGATAAGGTATGAAACGGGAACAGAACTTCTTACCAATTTCAAACAGACAACGGCCACTCACATATCTGATCATATACATGAGTGGCGACGTCGTCGTAGAATGGTAAAAACGTATGTCCCCGATCAACTGTTAGCTGAATGGTTTATCAAGTCATTACTGCCTTCCATCACGGAAGATGTGGCAAAGGGGGGAGTCGTAACAGAAGAGCAAGTTATCGCTCGTGCGCAATATCTGGACTTGATTTACACTCAGTCTGGCACGCTCTACGATAAAATACCTGACGCCCCTAGACCGGAATTCTCAATTCCTCCTCCTCCTAAATCAAACAATGACTCTCATGCCAGCGATGGCGTGATTGGCACGACAGACACGAAATCGACAAAGGCTACATCCAAAAAGGCCCGGAAGATTTCAGGTCAAAATGCAAAAGATGAACTTCTTGCTTCGGAAGTAAATGCCGTATCAACAGATAAAGGCAAAGAAACCAAACAACCAGGGAGCAAGAAGAAAGGCAAAGGGAAGAAGAAGAAACATGAGGAATCATCACCTGAAAAATCTCCTTCAAACCCTCCTGGAGATAGGAAACCAAAAAATCCATGCTTGATATGCGATGAAGATCATTGGACCGCAAATTGTCCACACAGAGTTGAGGTTAAAAAATTCTTTAAGAATTCGAAAACCTCAGCAGTGTTAACTGATCCGTTTCCAAATCCAGGAACAAATCTGGTTGAAAGAGGAAATGCTTCCCCGTCTCAAGTGCTAATTTTGTTGGTTTCAAAACATCAAAATGATGCTTTGATATCGACAAGGAACAAGGATTATGGGAATCCACAGCTGTCGAACAACAAGGATAAAGATCAACCAAGTAGTTCGACAACGACTTCGACAGAAGTTGTGCCACCCACCATTCCTGAATTGACGATAAAACCGCCAAAGGGAGTAGTACACAAGTCGACATTTAATCCCCGCGCTAGAGCGGCACAACATTATAACATAGTGGAAGATTTGGCCCAATCGCCATCCGCTATGTCGACTCTTGAAGTACTACAAAATTGCCCGTCCCAAAGGCAGGCTTTATTATCGGCCATTGGTGGGATTGACCCAAAGGATTCCAATCTTGTATCCTTCGATCATAAAGGATACGATCCTCAATTACCAACTCAACTAGCTTTCCTTGTTCAAGTGAAAGTCCTCAACAAAACTGTTCATCGAACGATTATTGATGAGGGGGCATCTACATGCATTATGTCGATGAGTTGCTGGAAAACTTTAGGATCTTCAACCTTGTCGCGATCTTCGACGACAGTGAAAGCATTCGACAAAAGGACATATACCCCATATGGTATCCTAAGTAACTTGAAAGTTGAACTAGGAGGGAAAACGGTAGAAATAGATGTTGAAGTCATTGATGGGAATCTTGATTACAACATCCTACTAGGAAGACCATGGATATATGCAATGGCAGTTGTTGTGTCGACCTATTTTAGAAAGATTGCATTTCCCTTTCAAGGAGGGATTACAATCGTCGATCAACAAAACTTCCTCCCCAATGGTTCTCAAGTTACTGGAAGCATTCCCATGATCCATGGAAACCCCCATTCGCTTCAGAATATCAGAGTAGGCCTACTAAAAGATCCTATACTAATGGGAACTTTCGCTCTTCCACCTCCAATCAATCTAGCGGAAGTAGCGTCGATAGGAACCTGCAACATGATATCTTCTAAAAAGATCTCAGAAAATGATATCGACATGGATCATGCAGTGGTTTTGCCCCCAAGCCCAACGGAAATATTGTAGCAATCAATGTTCCTAGCATGGGAGGCAAACCCAAATCAACGCTCATCAAGCGTTTGGATAGATAGTTCTAGAGAATATGGTACCCCTTCAGATCCTTGGTCGCGAGTGCATGTCACCGACGAAGGAATTGTCCAATCTATGGTAATTGAAGGGACACCATGGAATGATTCCCACCATCGTTCCCTTCTTCCGGACTGTGGGGAAGATAATCAAGGTGACCTGTATCATCCTTTAGTTTTTTAATTCCTATCAAATACTGTAAACACGGTGGATTCCGAGCGAAACTTGTCCAATATTGAAGAGACTATCGCCATAAATATCTCGACCAAAACAGATGTTGTAGAGAATATTTATGTCGGCAAATGTTGTTCTCCTTCAGAACTAGAGATATATAACGCCCTTTTTCGCGAATTCAGAGATGTCTTTGCTTGGTCATATGATGAAGTGCCAGGCATTGACTCGAGTATCTGAACACGAAATTAAGATGTATCCAAATGTCAAACTAGTACGACAACGACTACGGCAGGTGCACCCCAAGAAAGTCGCTGCCATTAAGGCAGAAGTTGAAAAACTTCTCCATGCTGGTTTCATCTACCCGGTTCCTCTAACCGATTAGGTATCGAATATTGTCCCTGTTATGAAAAAACAAGGAACAATTAGAGTGTGCGTCGATTATAGGGATGTAAATCAAGCTTGTCCAAAGGACAACTACCCTACACCCTTCATTGACCAGATAATTGATGAATGCGTCAGATGCGAAATTTTTTCATTCATGGATGGATTCTCCGGGTATAATCAAATAAATATCCGCCCACAAGACCAGTCAAAGACTGCATTTATTTGTCCGTGGGACACATTCGCATATCGAAAATTACCCTTTGGTTTAAAGAACGCGGGGGCGACATTTCAGAGGGCAATGAATTATGCCTTCCATGACATCAAAAACATCATTCAACCATACCTCGACGACCTTCTAGCTCATTCGCGAAAGCGGACTGATCACCCACAGCATTTAAGAGCGATATTTCTATGTTGCCGACACTACAAGATACGACTCAATCCACACAAATGTGTATTTTGCGTCAGTTCTGGTCGTTTACTTGGCTTTGTAGTCTCGAAGGACGAGATTCGTCTCGACCCATGTAAGGTCCAGGAAATCATAAATTTGCCTCCACCTTCGAATTTGCTTCAGATTCAGAAACTCCAAGGGAAAGCGAACTTGCTAAAGGTTATACACATCTTTTGAAAAAGGAGGTGCCCTTTGTCTGGGATCAGGTTGCGCAAGCTTCTTTTGATGCTTTAAAAGATTCCCTAATGAAAGCATCATTAATGTACGCCCCTGATTATCAAAAAGATTTTAACCTGTATCTGGCTGCAGCAGATACAACCATCGCAATGGATTTAGTTCAAGAAGTCGATGGAATTGAACATCCTATATATTATTTAAGCAAAAACTTAAATGATACAGAAAGCAAATATTCTTACGTTGAAAAGCTAGCACTCGCAGCTGTTCAAGCGATACAGAGATTTCGACACTATATCCTCTTTCGGAAAACTACCATTCTGTCAGATTGTAACCCCATGACTTATATACTGTCGCGACAGTTGCTGGGGGGAAAATATTCAAAATGGATAGCAATCCTACAAGAGTTTGATCTGGAATTTGTAAAATCCAAGTCAAAGAAAGCTCTAGTTTTCGCATAATTATTGTACGATTTCCCATCGTTGTCCAACGATGAAACATCAGAAGAAACAATCGTGGATGAAAGTTTGTTTCTGATATCTGCAAGCAATGAGTGGTATGGAGATATAATAATTTATCTCCAAACTCAAAAATACAGGCCAAACACCTCCCACTCTGAACAAAAACGTATTCGATACCAAGAAAAAGACTACATGATCGTCGGTGATACACTTTACCGTCACGGTATCGATACAATTCTGAGAAGGTGCCTCGCGCATGAGGAGGCCGAAAAATTCCTGAATGATTGTCATTCAGGCGCGTGTGGGGGGCATCAATCAGGATATGCTACAGCGCAAAAAATCTTACGAGCAGGATACTTCTGGCCAACAATGTTCAAAGATTGCATAACCGCAGTCAGAAGTTGCCATGCTTGTCAAATTTTCGATAGCAAAACCAGAAGACCACCCGCACCTCTGCAACCGATAGTTGTTGTTGGGCCATTCGCCAAATGGGGCATCGATTTCATGACATGTAACCCCACCTCGACCGGGGGCATGGGTATATCATAGTCGCAGTTGACTATTTTACCAAATGGGCCGTGGCGATTCCTACATTAGATAATACTGGTGAAACAGTTGCCCTCTTCTTTTTCAATCATGTAGTCGCCAGATTCGGCGTACCACAGGCTATAGTCACAGATCATGGATCGCATTTTCACAATCACATGATGGTTGAATTAGCTGCCAAACTAGGGTTGTCTCACGACAGCTCTACTCCATATTATCTGCAAGCCAACGGACAAGTTGAAGCAATCAACAAGGTCCTCAAACGCATGCTGCAAAGGATGATTGGAGTTCACAAAAGAAAATGGCACCTAATCCTGTACTCAGCTTTGTGGGCTTACCGAACATCGGTAAGGAATGCAACCGGGTTCACACCTTTCCAACTGGTATATGGCCTGGAAGCAGTCTTACCAATCTAGTGTGAAATCTCGTCTCTCAAACTCGCAATTAATCTCCTCCCCGGAACTTCAGAAGAAGAAGCTCGTTTCTTGGAATTAATCCAATTGGATGAAACCCGTCGTGATGCCGCTTTGGCTAATGAAGCGCATAAGAAACGAGTCAAAGCACAGTTCGACAAAAATGTCAAACCCCGTGTCTTCTCAGAAGGTGACTTGGTCTTGCTTTACGACCAAGAATTCGATAAATTGGGAGCAGGTAAATTTCAGTCTTTATGGATGGGTCCCTATATTGTTAAACGAGTGTTAGCAAAAGGAGCCTACGAGTTAATGGATTATGACGGAATTCCGCTGGCGCAACCTCGCAATGGGTTGTACCTCAAGCGTTACTATGCGTAATGGTAACCTGTGTGCTTTTATTATATTTTTGTTTTTGCTAAAGTGTTTATTTTGGTCAAGTAATCCACTTTTTACATTTGTTGCAGATGTCAAACCTCTTGGAGTCATGTGTTGGATATGCCGACGAAGCAAGTCGTAGTTCGCGGAACCTATCCTCCTCAGCCTGGGCCATTTTTGATCCAAGCTGTGAGTTAGTAAGTTTCAGAGGTGTATGTATTGGTCGATCAACGAATAACATCGCTGAATATAGCGCGTTGATAGAACTTCTCTTTGATGCCATCACACATGGTATACGCCGACTAATTGTCAGGCTAGACTCACAACTCGTAATACTACAACTCAATGGTATATATTCCGTCCGAAACCCAGATATTTATCGCATGTTCCTAAGGGTTAAGATTTTGGAAAGACAATTTGATTTTATTCAATATCAACATATTTCCAGAAACTTAAACACATTAACTGATTCATTAGCAAATTATGTGTTAGATAGACATTTGCAACATTTATAAAAAGAAATATACCATCAATGTTTGCATTTGGATCATGTAACTTAACTAAAGTAAAACTCCGAAAATAAAAAATATATATAACTGTTTATGGTTTACGCATAATGTTCTGTAACCAAGACAAAATCGGTCAAATGACCCAAAAACTCAAAATGCTAGGGGGCACCCAAGTCTAATGATGCTCGTGATAGCAAGTCACAGCCTGTACGATCATGCGTAAGAGACGAGTCCATCGTCTGGGCACACCAGTAGTATGCCGTTGTAACCGCAAAGGTAGTTCGTCGATCCTCACATCTGGAATACCGAGAGTGAGGCCCTCAACCTGCTCCTGTAATGCTGTGAGAGTCTCGGCCATATCAAGGTCACAAAGAATAGCCCTTCCGACGGCCTCTCCTGCTGGGGCAGCAGCTGGTACTCTTAGGCGAACTATTGGATGAACAGGACCAACATCTGCATGTACACATGAGTTTGATTAAAGTCTTGATAGAATAAAGCACAAGGAAATTATAAACAAAAAACGATAAACAGGAATATGGTCAAAGATTTTACCAATGGCACCCCACTGCTCGCCATCCGGCAGTACTAAATCTGGATCACCCCGGAAGTCCATGCCAGCGTATGGATACTCAGAATAAACCATCTCCTGACGATCAAACCACCTGAAGAAGGTATCAGAAAATGAAATCTGAGACTGGCCAGCATGCCTAGACATATGGTCAACCCATCTCTGCATACGTGGTTCAGTAGGAGAAGGTAAATCAAGTGCAATGTACTGCGGCTGCATCAGTGGTATCTTCTCCGAGGCAAAGGCGGTAAAAATAGAACCATACCCAAAGTTCTTCAACCTCCCGCTCTTTATCTTGGTCAACTGTTCTTTCATCACAAGAAGTACTGCGTCGCACCAGTTGAACACCTTCGGTTGGAGGCATTCCAAGGCATGCTGCATATAAGATCGGTTGGCTACATGAAGAGCCGCACCACCGGCCATCCTACCAAAAGTAAACAGAATAGTCTTGTGGGACCTGTCAGTGACATCACGAATGATGATCTTGCCGTCTTTACTCGACTGAGATCCTTCTCTGCAGTACCGGTGAACATAATCTCTCACAGAGTCGCCTCCTCGGGCCGAACCTGACAAAGAAATGGGGGCACCCCGCCTCGACAAGCCAGTCAAGAAATAGATGTCTACTACAGTCAAGGGGATGGATTTTCCCCTGATCTGGAAAACTTGATTGGTAGGATCCCAAGCATCGAGCAAAGACTGCAGTAAGTTGATCTGCTGTCTCATGCTAGAAATGCAGAAGAACTTCAGCAAGCCACAATTCCACAACGCGTTCACTGTAACTGGATCATGTAGGGCAAGCATGTCCTCTTCTTCATGCTCACGTTCTCGCCATGTAATGGTCATCTTACTCCAAATATCTCTGAAAAACAAACAAGAGAGGAGTTAGGTCTTGATTTTGATGAGAAACAGGCAAAAATTCCATAAAAAATTGTGCATCAAATTCCCTTTTTGCGCCCAACGCACCTGCAGCAGTGTTCTAGGTGCGTTGAATGTCAGATAGCCTTTAGACAGGCCAACATTCAACGCAGGTTTCGATACACTGAGGGTGCGTTGATGGCAGAACGAGTTCTTTAAACCCTAGGGACTTAGAAAAGCTAGGAATCAACCTCAAAATGCAAAATGGAAACCATGAAATGAAAGAGCTCAAGTTTAGCTCCTACCTGGTCCAGACGGCGCCGAGAATCGTCCACAGAATCTCCCGAAATCAGCTGATGAAAATCGAGGGGGAAAAGCACCTCCAAAGCTCCAACAAACCAAGTTCAAATGAAATGGTAAAATGAGAGGTAAAAAACACTTTTTCATTACTTTTACGCAGTTCAAAGTAAAATATTGGTGTTCTAACTCATTTTCAAACATATATTGTTCATTTCTGACTAGTTTGATGAAGCAGTTGAAAATACAGTACAATCCTTGAAAGGACAAAGCTATTTATGGTAAAATCAAAATGAGACCATCTAATCGAGCAGTTTTAGCACATAGTTCAAGCTCGTTAAAAAATAAACATAAGACATGAGCAAATGTTTCCACCCGTGTTTAAGCTCATTAAAAAATGAACTATCCCCCGGTAAATAATCATCGTGAATGTAGTACTTCAACCGTTAAAGCCTTGGTCGTGTTTGCACCGTCACCTCCACTTTTCATTGGCCAATCATTCACCTCCATTTGATTGTTTACCCATTTTGAGGAACAACTGCGAAGAGTGATCTCACTAGCCATCCTTGTGACACTGCCGTGATTGGAAAATTCCAAACCTTACCTGGAATCAGCTGCTACCTGTTTTATCACTCGTTCCTCAAAAGACGAGTCTCATTTAAGCTCTTTTCAACTGACTCGTAAAATATGAAAAGATTGCCAAGCCATTGGCCTCTCCAGCTCGTTAAAGGGACAGGAAGTGTTATCCCTCCTCTAGATTTTAATCTTTTTGGACTTGAGGGATTATTACACAAAAAGATCGAGCGCTTGTTTTGTTCGGCTCGTTAAAACTATCAAAAATTCATCCCTTCTGTATTATTTTATACTTTTTCGGACTTAAGGTATTAGATGACGAAAAAGGAATTTTGGAGTTACCTTTACGTTCCTTTTCAGACTCTCTAAAATTGAAAAGGACCGAGTTATCTTTGTCGTTAAACTCGTTAAAAAGATTAATAGCGACAAACTTGTCTTTAGACAAGAACGAGTTTCACTATCGCTAGGCTCGTTAAAACATAGCGATGGGTTTGCCCGAAGGGAAAATTATAGAACAAGCATATGTTATCCTCCTCAAGCTTGACAAAAATAAAGAGGTATTGGCCAGCAATGACTGGGGAAAAATTGGGAAGAAAACTCAAAGAAACTTTGTTGGTAGCAAGTCGCTCTTGAACATGACACTTCCACTCTGTGTCCGAGTCGGGTTGGGTTGTTTCATTCACCGGTCACATCACCATGGTCACGCCATACCATCCACATTTGGGGTTAATGCTACCAATCCATCACATCAGTGTCGCCGATATGTTCAAGAGAAGTCATCCAGAGAATTCACCTGTGTCTCACCCACTACCATACATTATACTCCATTCTTTCATGACTGCCACCCTGAACATTATATCATCATATCGTTTTCACCTCCATCAAAATCATTTGCTCCGTTCCGTGTCATTGATGTGGGATTCATTAAGGCCCTCCTGTGATGGATCACTTCTTGTCGACATCAGCTCATTATCCAAGAAGTTGATCTAGGAACACCCCATTCAGTACTTTGAAGCTTGCATGCCTCAATGGCAAGTTTCTCACTTCCGGCGATAGGTTTACATCAATGGCCTTCGACTGAAAGATTTTGCGTGGTGTTCGACGCCAAGTCCTTTATTCACACCACGTGAATTGTACTGCAGTACCTTGAGGATCATTATCATTATTGGTGATTCCTCTCGCGCTTGTTAACAGTTTACATCATTGACTGGTAATCAAGCGGTGTCTTTCCATGTTCGACTTCAAAACATTTCTCACATGGATCGACTTGTACTTCGAGTGAAGATCGGACGAGATTGAAGACCTCGGATCTAGTTTCATCCATCCGGGCTGCGATATATATTCAGGGAAATAAAGACATTAAATGTACATCATTGCAGCACAAATAATCATCCTACCAAAAGGATGATGGCTCTATCAGAATCATCAGTCTACATTCAGACGATTGTCTATCTTATGTACATGAAAATGAATTTATAAAGTTGAGCATGGGAATGCCCGCCTCAGCTAGATCATGAAAATAGTATGAAGATAATGTATTGTATTGTATCTTATTATAGGTCTCTTCCCAGCATTGAAAGAACTTTGGATCCTCATAATAAAGCATTTCACCCGACACCAAAAGGTTAACGACCTCATACTTTAGGGGGAACCTGTTATAGACATTTTTGTGCCTTACAACTCCAAGCATGAAATGTCCATAAACCAAGGGCTCCTAAGTCCCTAAAATTTTTGTTCTAACCCCTAAAGGAACAAGGTCAACAGATTACAGCTTCTCCCAGAAGTTCTCCACCAGAAACTGCTCAGAATTGGTCAAAACAGGATCATTTCAGCTGCTCCACTGGTTAAGTGCGTTGCATTGCACCTAAATACACTGTGAGGGTGCGTTGCATTTCAAAACTCCCTTCTGTAGGGTGCGATGGGCGAGAAATGACAAATGGCAGTGTCATTCCACGAGGTGGAGAGGCAATGGAAGCTTCCAGAATCTTCTCCTGTGACACTTGCCTCACTGAATTCGACCAAAGATGAGTAAGAGGCCCTCAGTCTCCAAGTGGAAGCAAGAACTGTCAGAGAGAGGACACTAATCAAATCACAAGCTGACTCATCCTCCTTACACATATCTATATATGGATCCCTCATCCCAGAAATCCAGAGGCTGGAATTTTGCATATTGTAAGGAATTGTTGTTGGTTTCTAGAGAGACATACATCAGATTGTTGGGTGATTTATGCTTTGTTTGAGGTGAAGAGGGACTTATTTGCTGGGAGGTTGATGTTGGGTCGGAACCACTGGTTGTAACTCCTCCTGGATCTTTTCTTGCTTATCAATAAAAACTATTTGAGTTTTCCTCCATGCTTTTGTATCATTGATGCTTGTTACATTTTGTGTGGTTAACTTAAATCTGATCCTAAGTTGGTTATGAATATAGATCCTTGTCTTTGTATAGTGCTCTTCTTTTGTGATCTTACAGGTACTTTGTGAAGCTGGGCAAGCAAGGGAGCAGGTAGCTGGGGACTATCAAAGAAGAGAGGAATTGGATCAAAGGATTAGCACAAGACACAGGTTGGTTCTTTCTATTCCTCTCTGTCTATAATTCATAAAGGAAATACAAAAGTAGTTTTTCTCTGTTTGTTTCTAAGGCAGCTGTCACACCTTAGTGGGATAGAGCAGTTCTAAATAGACACTTTTCCCTGTAACACATGTGAATGAGCACATTCCTTTATTAGAATAGATATTCCCTCCCTAATTAAGAGGGAGAGATAGAAACACCATTCTTGTCTTCAATTAGAAAGACAAAATGGAGGATTGGATAATCATCTAGCATCTGATGCTCTTTGAGGATGTGTTGGGGAATCCCAAATACGAGTAGTCGTAGAGGACTGATATTCTTTGAGGACTGGAAATCCAAGATAAGAATAGTCCTGGTCGATCAAACCCTGAGAACCCGAGTGGGGTATGTTCCAAGAGAGAGAATGATGAAGGTGTCTTACATCACTAGTCTCGCCAACATTGTGCTCAGATCTAGTAGAGATATAGAGTTGTTAGTCAAGGCCTTGATATGTGACAATGATGGTTGATATGATGCTAAATAGATGGGTTACCAAACTGACTATTCTTATGAGAAATTTTTCAGATTGAGAATGACCAAGTACCATTATGAATACTTCCCTAGTTAAGAGGGAGTGTTTAAAAATGTAACTAGATTTGGTCTTCGTAATGACATGTGGAAATATGATTTTATGTAATTGATGAAAAGAAGAAAAATAAAATTATTATTGTAATGCTTGTCTCATGGGTTTCATGCGCAAGGAATTTTATTTTAGTGATGGCTCCCATTATGAGCCTTCAGGATTTTTCATCTAGTCACAAAAGTCAATTTGAGTCTATGTAATGTATGAAGAACCCTTCTTGGGCATGTTACATATTTATATAAGCCCTTAAATAAGTTATAAATCCTCCAAGGCCAAGACAAAGTCACCTCCTTCAAGTTGGCTTCAAAAGGATAATATAATCTCTCAAATAGACATGTTGGCTCACAATCATGTCATGTTGGCTTATTATGAGGCTACAACAACAATATATAGGGTAGTACATACTCATTTCAAAGTAAGTAATTTGGTGATCATGTGCAGTTTGAAGAAGTGCAAAAATGGTCAAGGAAGGCAACCTATAACCAACGAGTAAAGGGAGAAGAAGATCGAATTATTTCAAGATTGTTTTGGGATATGTTTTGTCACACATGTGTAGTAAGGAAGCATCATCTATTGCAGAGGTAACCGAGAGTATTGTTAGAGGATCCAAGGTTGGAAAAGTAACTTATAGAAACTAAAGTCATTAAGATGAAATATGTGAGAGAGTCTCACCTCTAAGTGAAGAAGTAACAAGATGTAGGAGTTAGTTATTATACATCTCACTTGCTACAATTAGGGCCAAAATAGAGTGCATATCTGAAGCAGAAGGAAGCCAATATTAAAGGGTAGTTGAAAAGAAGGAAGAAGCAAAAGATTGACTAGTATTGACTTGGGCACAAAGAGTAGTGGAAGGGAACTTGTGTCTTGGAGAGGCAAATAGGTCAAGGGTCTTGGTCTTGGTCTTGGTATTCGTCAATTGGAATCTCTATAATGTAGGGACCAACCCTATATATCTATATATATATACATATACACACACACACATATATATATATATATATATATATATATATATATATTAAATACCAAAAAGACAACCATAAGAAAATAGCATTGGTAACTCAAAAAATATTAAGCATTATATAAAACTTTCATGAATTTCACTTTATTGAACATATCATCTAATTTACATGTTATTAACTAAAACCATAATGAATTCATACAAAAGAATATTATAACAACATAGGTACCGTTCACCAGGAGATGAGATTCAAACTTGACTTGCCGCTATTTTCTCTCCTTTTTTGTCGGTCGCCTCCAAGTGTGAATGTCGACGTGCTTAATTCGAATGCAATGACCCACCGGTTGACCTCCCAACCTACTCCTTGGGTACTCTCCTTCCCCACGGACTCCTGAGCTGCAATGGGGTTGTACAATGGAGGAATGTATTAGCTGGTAGAGGAGAGCACTCTTTGGCTCAAGAGTCCCCTCTCTAAAGTCCTCTACCTCACCAAACTCACTATAGCTTGTAGTCACTACTCTGACATAGTCTCATCCATCCAACAATAGGGTGAAGAAAAAGTGCTTTCTCCCATGACCTGCCCCTTATTTTATAGGAGTCCTCATAGGTGACACTTGGCATTTCATGCATAATTAATTATTTTTGATAATCCAATAGTTTGATTATTCACCCACCCACGTGTCATTCTCTCATCAAGGATCTCCAAAATTATTTACTTAAATTTTAATTTTAAAAAAATATTTTTCCTCACCTCAACAAGATTCTTATTTATTCTCCTAGTTGTCTCTTGATCCCCCTTTTTACTCCCTTAATTTGTGTTCATTACTAAAGTGAATTGATAAGTCAAGATTTGATCCCCTATCTACTCCCTGATTTAACTCAAATTATCTCTTAGATGGATATTATTATGTTTGTTGTTGCCACATGGAGGTTCTCTAAATTTCTCTAAAATTTAATTTATTAATGTTATTTTAATTCACCATCCTCTTCTCTTAATTAGGTTTAACTATTTTAGGATTAATATTTATCATTACATTTATATCCCTCTTTCCCCTTTTTACCTAGTTAAATTACATTATCTACCTAGTATTTTCCAACAAGGGAAGGGTAGAGTTTTAAGGTAAAATATTTTATTTCTTCCAATGATCCTCTTAACCCAAATTTTATTCTTGATTTAATTACCTCGGTTTCTAACATTATTTACCCTTGATGTGAATTTACTTGGTTTTCATATCTTGATTATATTTATTAATTTATTTATTTTTAATGATTCCAAGGGTGCCAAGTTTGGTCATGCCCTTCAAGAACTTCCCTTGAAGTTCCAAGGGTGTCACACCTAACAGTTTATTTGTGATGCCAAAAGTTCCAAGTTGGTCGTGCACTTCAAGAAATTCCTTTGAAGTTCCAAGGGTGCCACGCCACTTGCCCTTCAAGCATTTAATGGCTATGAGGGGAAGTATAGGTGCAACGATAGAGACCATTATCATCTCTTATGTTTCCTGCTATAGTGAGACTAATGGTGTCAGGGATCAAGGAATCCACCTTGCTGCACACCCCCGAGTAAAATCCTCATGAGCGACCCAACCTTGGGACCTTCCCCCATGACATCGTGATCTTCAAGGCGAAGGTGTTTCAACCTTTCCAGCCCAAGTCACAGCGGGAGTGCTAGTGGGTGAGATCGGGGACACTGTCCCACCCCTCCCATGCAGTTCCATCCAATTGTACAACCCCATCACCCATATGTGAGTCATTCAGAAACTAATATGTGCTTGCAACCACTAACACATCATCAGAATATAGATAAACATATATAGCAGGTTTCGAAATTGACTTAGAATTTCAAAGACAAAATAAAATTTTTTCATCAAACCAGGTGTCTTCAACTCGTCATATGCGAGTGCCTCTGGTGATTTCCTGCCATACTCAATAAAAATCAGTAACAAGGTTTCTCGATGTTAGCCATTGTCATAATAACATCATCAACATCACCTAGTCATTCGAATCATTGTTCATTGTGAACCAGAACTAATGCAAATAGGTAACATACGGGACACATCCATCATGGCTATCATCATCATAACATCAATGGAAACATACATATCCATCAAAGCTATCAACATCGTAACATCAATAGAAAACATACCTATCCATCAAATCTATCATCATCATGATATCAATAGAGAGCATACATATCCTTTACTGTCATCATCATCATAAAATCAATAGAAACCAAACATAACCATTTATGATACAATCATCATAATATCAATGGAGAACATGCATAACCATTAATGCTACAATCATCATAATACCAATAGATAACATACATAACCATTAATGTTATCTTCATCATAATATCAATGGAGAACATACATAAACATCACAACCACTAATAATAGAGTCATGTGTCCGGATCCTCAACCTGAGGTCCTCAAAGAATAATGTGTGGGCATTAGGGCTAAATAAATGTTAATTTCGCATCACTGTCACTCAACTAGAGAGGGGCACAACATATAAGAAGAAGAATTTGTTTAGGTTTTCCTCTCAAAGAGTGATATTTTTTAGTCCCGAATGATAGCCTATATTCAATGTCTCTTATCTCTTTAGGGTTTATGCATTAGTAGTTGTTTGATGAAGAAGAACACTAATAACCTAAGTAAAATAAGATCTTAATTTGAAGAAGTAAAAATCACTCACAAGCAGTTACTAATAGAAGAAAAATTACATAATCTCTATGCTCTAGATTTCTCAACATGGTATCAGAGCTAAGGTGACTAAGTCAAGGAAGGGCATCTTATCAAGGGACACTCAAGGATCAAATATCAAGGAAGGTATAAAAGTGAAGATCGTCTTGAAGTTAAAGGAAGCATCATAACCCTAGATCAAAGAAGTATTGGGATCACCATCACGAGGGAGAAGGCCAAAACCATACATATATTCAGTTTAAAGTGTTTTGAAGACTATTCATCCAGTGGAAGATAGATCAAAAGGTGGTGTCATCTCAATCTTTGTGGGATCAAGGATCATTCTTGAAGAAAACTACCTTCATCGAGGATAAGTTTTCTATCCTTTATATCATCATCAACATCAAGGAAGCAACAAGTAGAAGGATCATCCTATCAATTAAGTATATTTATGTCCACACCTATATCCATCAAAATGTCTTTTTGCGAGGAAAGAAACAAATTGGTTGGGGCTTCAAACTATATTGCATGGAAGAAGAGCAAAAATCTGAATCTCATTGAAAATGAGGTTATGGAACATGTCAAAGGTTTTGTCACTAAACCAAGAAATGAAGAGGCTCAAATTATTCTCAAGTATATGAAAGGGGAAGTTAGGGATCAAAGGATTCTCATAGAATCCATCAAGGATCCCCTCATCCCATATGTATCTAATCTCGAAACTTCAAAATAAATCTATGACAAACCGGTAGAGTTGTATTTTGTAAGCACTGTTGGAGAAGTCATCTCTTTAAGACAAGAAATCTACAAGCTGAAGATGTTAACGGAAGAAGGAATAACCTCATACTTTATGAGGATATGTGAGATCCGAGATCAACTATAAGATCTAGGAGAAGTCATGTCTGACAGAGAAATGACTACAGTTGTATTAAATTCACTACTAGAGGAGTGGGGTAACTTTAATTCAAGTATTTATGGGAAGAAATAAGTTACTCCATTCCAAGATCTATTGTCTTTGTGCAAGATTGAATAATCTAGACTAAAGGCCAAATATGATGTGGGAATAGGTGAGCAAAATCAAGCTTATGCTACAATGACAAGAAGAAAAGGAAAACTTGGGAAGTCTAATTCTCGGGAAAAAAGAAAAAGGAACATGGTTAAGATCCAATGCTATGGGTGTCAAGAATATGGACACAATAAAAAATATTGTCCTAATATCAAGAAAGACAATAACAAAAGAGGAAGAGAGGAAGCATATATCATCAAAGAAGTGGAGGAAGCTCAAAAGAAGAAGTCAAAGATAGAGGAAGTAAGAGATCTCTACTATGACTTGGATGTATTTCTCATCTAAGTTCTTTTCAAGTTCCTAAGTATTCTATTGTAAGATATGGCTATCATGATTCACTAAGTAAAATAACGGGATACATCAAGGCATCATAGAAGAATTGAAAGAAAGAGCTTGGGACATCATCATAGAGAAGCATGAAATATAATTACCATCTATGGAAGTCAAGGATATAGTTCTTGGGATATCATTGAAAACACAAGTGGAAAGGTCATCTAGGACAAGGTTCATCGTACATTTGTCAAATGGAAACATCTATTGATGGGGATACTTTAGACTCTCAATATTCTCTGATGGAATCTTCATGGAAATGTTCGTCGATCATGAGTGGAAGCATGTGTTTCATCAAGAATTTCAAACTTGTGGAATTCATGGGATGATGGTATGATGACATATAAGTGAAGTAGATTAAGGGATTGAAGCTCTTTTAATCAAGGAAGTTGTTGCAGGAAGTCTGGATGACCCAAAGGAAAATGAGGTATGTATGATTACAATCTATATTGAAGGGTCATGTGATATGGTTGTAGGTAACATGTACCAATGCTCTATCTTGATATCATGATAAATAAAAAAAGATATCCTCCCTCAAATGGATGCAAGAATGCATGGGTCACACATTCACTAGATGAAATCAACATAATATGTCCTCATATGAAGTATGAGGTGGTTGACTACAATTGAGGAACTATGGTTGGAAGCTCATGGGAATGAAATGTGTGAAGAAAGGAAGGAAGCTATCATGGAATATGTAACCATGGTAAAGGCAATCAATAATCGAAAGACCAAGAAGATTTGACTAGGATATCTCCATTGAAGATATGAAGACTCTGATGAAGTCCAAAAAAAGAAAGATACCCTTGACAATATATATATCTTTGGGAGATGCGTCGATATGTATTCAGGATGCTAATGCAAACTAGAATATGTCATAATGAAAGACCATCACAAAGGTAATTTTGATTTTAATGGTGATTCCTTTATTTTTACAAATATCTAGATGGGTTTGTGCAGGGGTGCCAAGGGAAGATCTATGGATGTGTTCCACCACCAATGCACATGTAGTAGGATGAAATATCCTTAAGTAAACATGGCATGAAGAAAGCAACATGGCATGAAGGAAGGCCATATATGGACTGATGGATCACTTTTTGATGATGACATGGATGCCTCATGGATGAAAGTAATGGATAGTCGATGCCCTATGTAGAAGTCTAAAACATGAAGAATCCTAGATAACGAAAATAAATTCATGACATTGGGAAGAGGAGTTCTTCAAGAAGTTGGTTGTCCCATCATCTCCACCTGAGGAGCTGTTGTATATCCCTAATTAAGAGCCCAAACAAGTTCCTTAATTGGAAGAAACTTGGAAATTCCTAAGCCAAGAGGGGGCTTAGGTACATTCCTTCCGTAGGAATGAGTACATTTCTTTATTGGAATAGATATGTCCTCCATGATTAAGAGGGAGAAATAAACACATCATTCTTGTATTCAATTGGGAAGACAGAATGGAGGATTGGGTAAGCATCTGGCATCTGATGTTATTTGAGGATGTGTTAGGGAATCGGAAACAAGAGTAGTCATTGAGGACCGATATTCTTTGAGGATCGAGAATCCAAGATAAGAATAGTCCTGGTGGAACACACCCTAAGAACCTAGGTGGGGTATGTTCTGAGAGAGATAACGATGAGGGTTTCTATACATCATTGGTCTCACTAGCATTGTGCTCAAATCTCATGGAGAGATAGAGTTGTTATTCAAGGCATTTCTATGTGACAATGTTGGTTGATATGATGATAAACAAATGGTTTACCAATCCGACTCTTCTTATTAGAAATTCTTTAGTTTGAGAATGACCAATTACCATTATGAATACCTTCTTAGTTAAGAGGGAGTGTTTAAAAATGTAACTACGTTTGGTCTTCATAATGACATGTGGAAATATGATTTTATGTAATTGATGAAAATAAGAAAAATAAAATTATTATTGTAATGCTTGTCTCATGGGCTTCATGAGCAATTTTTTTATTTTTATTTTAGTGATGGCTCCCATTGCAAGCCTTTAGGAATTTTCATCTAGTCATTAAAGTCAATTTGAGTCTATATAATGTATGAAGAACCCTTCTTGGGCATGTTATATATTTATATAAGTCCCTAAATATGTTAGAAATCCCTCCAAGACCAAGACAAAGTCATCTCCTTCAAGTCGTCTTCAAAAGGATAATATAATCTCTCAAATAGACATGTTGACTTCAAAAGGATAATATAATCTCTAAAATGGACATGTCGGCTCACAATCATGTCAAGTCAGCTTATTATGAGGCTACAACAACTATATATAAGGCAGTATGTCCTCATTTCAGAGCAAGTAATTCAATGATCATATGCAGTTTTAAGAAGTGCGAAAAGGGTCAAGGAAGACAACCAATAACCAATTAGAAATGGGAGAGAAGAATCTCATATCATCGAAGAAGTGGAGGAAGCTAAAAAGAAGAAGTCCAAGATAAAGGAAGTAAGAGATCTCTACTATGACTGCGATAGTATTTCTCACCTAAGTTCTTTTCAAGTTCCTAAGTATTCTATTATAAGATATGGCTATCATGATTCACTAAGTAAAATAGTGGGATACATCAAGGAATCATATATGCATTGAAAGAAATAGCTTGGGATATCATCATAGAGAAGCATGAAATACAGTTAGAATCTATTATAGGTTTTAACCCCGTATAGAATCGATCCTGTAGATCTCCCACTGAACAGGGTCTACCACAGGCCCGAGTGAAACCCCTCAGCAACAAAGGCATCCCCTTGAAGCCAAAACAACTCTGATACCAAATGTAGGTTTTAACCCTGTACAGAAATTACCTGCATATGATTCTAGAACACAGAAGATAAACAATGCGAGAACATAACACATAAAACACATATACACAGAGATTTCCCCCTGGATCCCAAAACTGGGAATGCCAGCTTGATTTTTCATTATGTTCCCTTCAATGTTACAATACATATTTATACATGTTGAAGCATCCAATACCATGGACCGAAAACCATCACGTCCAAAACCATGGACCGAAAACCATCGTGTCCAAACCCATGTGCGAAAAATCATGCACAAAACCATAGGTAGGTCCGCCCAACCTAATATAGGATCCAAAAAAAAAAAATCGGGGCGATGCCCCAGACCCCATAGAGTGGGGTTACCTGCACCCCTCAAACCCCTTGTGACTCCCCCCGCTATGCAATCGATGCAACGAGGGGGGGCTCTACCTCTTTTCTAACCCCCCGGTTAACTACATGGGCTAGTCGTGGAAAGAATATGACACAACCCAACATTCTCCCACTTGTTGTTTTATTTCCACAGGGGATCACAAGAGAGATTAGTCATTTATCTAGCCCTGCAACGCCCATTATTTCTCTACACCAAGAGAACTTCTTAGAGCTCACAGATTTTGTCAATGCATCTGAAGTATTCTTCAAAGTTTCCACCTTTACCAGCAATACCTTTTTGTCTTCTATCATATCCCTCACAAAGTGATACTAAACATCAATGTGCTTTGTCTTTGAATGATATGCAGGGTTCTTTGCCAAGAAAATTGCACTTTGGCTGTCACAGTCTATCCTTATAGCTCCTTGTACTAACCCCATATTTGAACACAATCTCTGCAACCAAATTGCTTCGTTGCTTGCATGAGTGGCTGCCATGTATTTCACCTCTAAAGTTGATAGTTCCACTACAAATTGTTTCTTACTCATCTAACTGACTGCACCACCAAATAGGTTAAACACGTACCCACTTGTAGATCTTCTTTGATCCAGATCTCCAGCCCAATCTGCATCAACAAAGCCACGAATATCCAACACTCTATCCAATCCTGGTCTTCCTTGGTAGCACAAACCGTAATCACTACTGCTACACAAATACCTGAAAACCTACTTCACTGTTGTCCAGTGCTCCTTCCCTGGTTTTGACATAAACCTGCTCAATACTCACACTGCATGTGCAATGTATGGTCTAGTACAGACCATCGCATACATCAGGCTACTGACTGCACTTGCATATGGAACACGTGACATGTCCTCTTCCTCTTCTTGTGTCTTGGGACATTGTTCAACAGATAACTTTACACCTACAGGAATAGGAACCTTCACTGTTTTACTATCCTGCATATTAAACCTCTCTAATATTGTCTCGACATACTTCCTTTGGTTTAACTAGAGCTTCCTCTTTGTTCGATCTCTTTTAATTTCCATGCCCAAAATATAGTTTGCAGCACCAAGATCTTTCATGTCGAATTTGGAGGACAAATGTGTCTTCAAATCCTAGATAATTTCTTTGTTATTTCCAACCAACAACATATCATCCACATACGAGATCAGATAAATAACACAGTCACCAATTAATTTAAAATACACACAGTGATCTTCTTTGCTTATGGTGAAGCCAAGTCCCCATGTAAATGTATCAAATTTCTGATAGCACATCCTTGGTGACTATTTTAACCCATACAGAGACTTCTTTAACTTGCATACCAGTTCTTTCTTACCCTTCACCACAAAGCCTTCGGGTTGCTTCATGTAGATTTCCTCTTCTAGATCCCCGTGAAGAAATGTTTTCTTCACATCCATCTGTTCTACCTCAAAATCAAAAGCAGCAGCAACAGATAAAAGTAATCTAATAGAAGTTACCTTGGCAACAGGAGAAAAAGTATCACCAAAATCAATTCCCAACACTTGGGAATAACCTTTTCCTACCAACCGAGCTTTGTATTTCTCCACCTTTCCTTCTGCATTTGTCTTCTTCTTGAACACCCATTTGCTTCCAATGGGTTTCCTTCCATCCGACAACTCCACCAAATCCCAAGCCTCATTTTTGTGCAAAGATGCCATTTCGTCAACCATGGCCTCTTTCCAGAGTTTGTCATCCTTTGAATCTACTGCTTCCTTCACAATTCTAGGATCATCGTCAGTAATAGATAAAGCAAAATTTGAACAGAAAGCAAATGGACTATACCTTTCTAGCTGCCTTCTTTCTCGAAATGATCTTCTCACACCCGGAGTTTGTGGCACTTCATCTTCTGATTACTCCTCTGTTGTAGAGTCTGATTCTTCTTCCTTAAGCTCAAACTCTATCTTCTCAGGTTCCTTTGTTTGGACTTCATGTTTAAAAACATTTTTCACCTCTCTGAACACCATATATTGGTTGTACACAACCTTCCTTATTACTAGGTTCCAAAGCTTATAACCCTTTAAACCATCCTTATACCCAATAAAGATGCGCTTTTCAGATTTACTATCCAACTCGGTTCATTTCTCCTTTGGAACGTGTACATATGCATCACATCCAAATACCCTCAGATGTGAAAGAGAGGGTTTCTTACCAGTCCATACCTCTCATGGAGTCTTATCCTCCAACGCTGATGAAGGTGATCTATTGACTAGGTAACATGTTGTCTCCACTGCCTCTACCCAGAATTCCTGTCCTAACCTGACACCACTGAGCATGCTTCTTGCCCTTTCCATCAACGTCTTCTTCATTCTTTTTGTAACTCCATTTTGCTCAGGTGTGTATGGAGTAGTCCTCTATCGTGCTATACCACACTTCTTATAGAATTCTTCAAATTCCTTACTGCAAAACTCTCCACCGTTATCTGTCCTCAACACCTTTATCTTCTTCTCTGTCTGGTTTTCCACCAGAGCCTTAAATTCTTTAAACCTGTCAAAGACTTCAGATTTCTTATTAAGGAAATATATCCATGCATTCCTTGAGAAGTCATCTATAAATGATACATAGTACACAGAATTACCCAGTGATGGAACCTTCACAGGTCCAAACACATCACTGTGCACAAGCTCTAATATTTGTTTCGCCCTCTTACCACTACAGGGGAAACTCACCCGATTTTGCTTTCCATATACACAATTTTTAGAGAAATCAAAATCCAGAGAGCTATTACTCATACCTTCTACCATACCTTTACCATGAAGTATTCGAAGGCCCTTCTCTCTAGTATGTCCAAGCCTTTGATGCCACAACATGGTCTTCTCTCCAGAGACCACTAGAGTTTCTACTCCACTTTCAGGAACCACAAAACTATTGCACCCATCAACGACAGTGCTACCTTGCAGCTTGTACAGAGTTCCAATCCGAACTCCCTGCATCAATACCAGTGCTCCCTGAACCATCTTGCAGGTATCCTTCTTGAACACTATTTTTACACCTACATCATCCAACTTGCTTATAGAAATCAAATTTCTGGCCAATGCAGGAATATGCAGAACACCCGGAAGTGTTCTAACCCTTCCACCTTGCAACTTCAACTTTACTTTTCCGCGGCCAACGATTCTAGCCTTCCTATCATCCCCCAATAAGACATCACCACCATCATATTTCTCATACTCACAGAACCACTCTCTATGGGGAGTGAAGTGAAAGTATGCACCTGAGTCAATCAACTATGCCTCATGATCTACCTGTGTACTTGAAGAAGCCAAGTACACATCCCCACCTTCATCTGAGGTGGTTTTTGCCTCTACAGAAGGAGCATCATCAGATCCCTTTCCTTTATTAGGAGCTTTAGATTTACAGTCCCTTTTGTAGTGCCCTTCCTTTCCGCATTTCCAGCACACCACCTTTACAGGTTTTCCTGGAGATTTCGATCTCCCTCTAGATTTAGATCTCCCACTCGATGACTTATTTTTGTTTCTATTCTGGGACCATCCTTGTACAGACAAGGCATCACCATTCTGGCTCTCTATATTTTTCCGTCTCATCTCCTCCATCAGCAAGGATGAGACTATTTCATCAAACTGCAAGGCAGTTGCATTGCTACCTATTGCAATGACTAGAATATCCCACGAATCTGGTAGAGAACACAACAAACTAATGCACTTATATTCATTTGAAATTTTGATATCAACAGAGATAACTGACCTACCACAGTATTAAATGCATTCAGATGCTCTGTCACCGAGTCTCCATCTTTCATCCTCAGATTATACAGCTTTTTCCATCGGAATAGTTTATTCACCAGAGACTTAGATTGGTACAAAGTCCCTAACTTGTCCCACAAAGCCTTCGTCGTAGCTTCCCCTAATACATTCAGCAATATTGAATTTGAGACACACAATCGTATTGTGCTCTTTTCCTTCCGATCTAACTTCTTCCATTCTTCATCAGACACTCCCATTGGTTTAGTACCTGGATCTATCACGATCCGCTGATCTTTATCCACTAACAAATCTTCCATCTTGAGTTTCCACAACTCAGAACATTAAATTTATCGATCTCTATATTTCCACTGCTCGCCATCTTCTTTCACCACTAGAATCTATCCTGCAGATCTCCCACTGAACGGGGTCTACCACAGGCCCGAGTAAAATCCCTCGGCAATAAAGGTCTCCCCTTAAAGCCAAAACAACTCTGATACCAAATGTAGGTTTTAACGTTGTACAGAAATTACCTGCATACGATTCTAGAACACAGAAAATAAACAATGAAATAGCATAACACATAGAACACATATACAGAGAGATTTTCCCCTGGATCCCTAAACAGGGACTACCAGCTTGATTTTTCATTATGTTCCTTTCAATGTTACAATACATATTTATACATGTCGAAGCATCCAATGCCATGGACCGAAAACCATCACATCCAAAACCATGGACCGAAAACCATCATGTCCAAACCCATGGGCGAAAAATCATGCACAAAACCATAGGTAGGTCCGCCCAACCTAATATAGAGTCCAAAAACAAAATTTTCCAAGGCGTTGCCCTGGATCCCATAGAGTGGGGTTACCTGCACCCCTCAAACCCCCTGTGACTCCCCCCGTTATGCAATCGGCACAATGAAGGGGGGCTTTGCCCCCCTTCTAACCCCCCGGTTAACTACGTGGGCTAGTCGTGGAAAGAATATAACACAACCCAACATCTATGGAATTCAAGGATATAACCCTTGGGATCTCATTGAAAACACAAGTGGCAAGGTCATCTAGTACAAGGTTCATCATACATTTGTCAAATGGAAACATCTCTTGATGGGGATAATTTAAACTCCCAAGATTATCTTATGGAATCTTCATTGAAAGGTTCACCAATCATGAGTGGAAACAAGTGTTTCATCAAGAATTTCAAACTTGTGAAATTCATGGGATGATGGTATGATGACATAAAAGTGAATAAAATCAAGGGATTAAAGATCTTTCAATCAAGGAAGTTGTTGCAGGAAGCCTGGATGACCCAAAGGAAAATGAGGTATGTATGCTTACAACATATATTGAAGATTCATTTCATATGGTTGCAGGTAGCATGGACCAATGCTCTATCTTAAGAGCATGATCAAAAGAAAGTATCTCCTCCCTCAAATGGATGAAGGAATGCATGTGTCACACGTTCACTAGATGAAATCAACATAATATGTCCTTATATGAAGTATGAGCTAGTTGATTACAATTGAGGAAATTTGATTGGAATATTTGACTAGGATATCTCCATGGAAGATATGAAGACTGATGAAGTCTGGAAAAGAAAGAGACACTTGAAAATATATATATCTTTGGGAGACTTGTCGATATGTATGCAGGATGTTGATGCAAACTAGAATATGTAATGATGAAAGACCATCACAAAGGTAATTTTGATTCTAATGTTCATTCCTTTATTTTTACAAATATATGGATGGGTTTATGCAAGGATGCCTAGGGAAGATCTATGGATTTCTTCCACCACCAATGCACATGTAGTAAGATAAAAGATCCTTAAGTAAACATGGCATGAAGGAAGGTCATATATGGGTAGATAGATCACTTTCTGATGATGACATGGATGAAAGTGATGGATGGTTGGTGACCTATGTAGAATTCCAAAACATGAAGATTCCTAGATAATGAAAAGAAATTCATGACATTGAGAAGAGGATTTCTTCAAGCAATTGGTTGTTCCATCATCTCCACTTGAGGAGCTGTTGTAGGTCCCTAATTAAAAGGGAGCCCAGAAACAAGTTTCTTAATTGGAAGAAAATTGTAAATTCCTAAGCCAAGAGGGAGCTTAGGTACATTCCTTCCATAGGAATGAGTACATTCCTTTATTGGAATAGATATGTACTCCCTAATTAAGAGGGAGAGAGAGACACATGATTCTTGTCTTCACTTAGGTAGACATAATGGAGGATTGGGTAAGCATCCGACATTCGATGCTATTTGAGGATGTGCTTGGGCATCCCAGACAATAGTAGTCATAGAGGACCAATATTCTTTGAGGACTGGGAATCCAAGAAAAGAATAGTCCAGATGGAACACACCCTGAGAACTAGTGTGGGGTATGTTCCGAGAGAGACAATGATGAGGGTGTCTATACATCATTTTTCTTGCCATCATTATTCTCAGATCTTGTGGAGAGATAGAGTTGTTAGTCAAGCCCTTGATATGTGACAATTCTGGTTGTTATGATTCTAAATAGATGGGTTACCAATCCAACTATTCTTATGAGAAATTCTTCAGATTGAGAATGACCAAATACCATTATGAATACCTCCCTAGTTAAGAGGGAGCATTGAAAAGTGTAACTAGGTTTAGTATTCATAATGACATGTGGAAATATGATTTTATGTAATTGGTGAAAAGGAGAAAAATAAAATTATTATTGTAATTCTTGTCTCATGGGTTTCATGAGCAAGGAATTTTATTTTATTGATGGCTCCCATTGTGAGCCTTTAGGATTTTTCATCTAGTCATAAAAGTCAATTTGAGCCTATGTAATGTATGAAGGACCCTTATTGGGCATGTTACATATTTATATAAGTCTTTAAATAAGTTAGAAATCCCTCCAAGACCAAGACAAAGTCACCTCCTTCAAGTTAGCTTCAATAGGATTATATAATCTCTCAAATAGAAATTTTGGCTTCAAAAGGATAATATAATCTCTCAAATAGACATGTCGGCTCACAATCATGTCATGTCAGCTTATTATCAGGCTACAACAACTATATATAGGGCAATACGTCCTCATTTCAAAGTAAGTAATTCGATGATCATTTGCAGTTTGAAGAAGTGTGAAAAGGGTCAAGGCAAGCAACCGATAACCAACAAGTAAAGGGAGAAGAAGATTGAATTATTTCAAGACTGTTTTGGGCTTTGTTTTGTTACAAATGTGCAATATGGAAGCAACATCTATTGCAGAGGTAATCGAGAGTATTGCTGGAGGACCCAAGGTTGGAAAATTCACTTATAGAAGCTAAAGTCCTCAAATCGAAATATTTTAGAGAGTCTCTCCTTTAAGCGAAGAAGTAACAAGTCATAGAAGTTAGTTATTATACTTCTCACATGTTGCAATTAGGGTTGAAATACAGTGCAAATATGTAACAGAAGGAAGCCGAGATTAAAGGGTAGCTGAAAAGAAGGAAGAAGCAAAAGTTTGACTAGTATTGACTTGGGCACAAAGAGCAGTGGAAGGGAATTTTTGTCTTGGTCTTGGAGAGGGAAATAGGTCAAGGGTCTTGGTCTTGGTATTCGTTAATTGGAATCTCTATAATGAGAATAATTTGTTCAGGTTTTCCTCTCAAAGAGTGAGAGGATTTGGCCCTGGGTGATAAGATTTATTCTGTGTCTCTTGTCTCTTTATGGTTTATGCATTAGTAGTTATGTGATGAAGAAGAACATTAAAAACTCAAGTAAAAGAAGATCCTAATCTAAAGAAGTAAAAAACGCTCACAAGCAGTTACTAATGGAAGAGAAATCACTTAATCTCTATGCCTTGGATTTATCGACATGGTATCAGAGCTAAGGTGACTAAGTCAAGGAAGGGCATCTTATCAAGGGACACTCAATGATCGAATCTCAAGGAAGGCATCATTACCCTAGATCAAAGTAGTCTACAAAGAAGTATTGGGATCATCATCAAGAGGGAGAAGGCAAAAACCATACATCCATTCAAGTTAAAGTGTCTGGAATACTCTCCATCCAAAGGAAGCTAGATAAAAAGGTGGTGTCATCTCACTCTCTGTGGGATCAAGGATCATTCTTGAGGAAAATTACCTTCATCAAGGATAAGTTTTCTATCCTCTATATCATCATCAACATCAAGGAAGCAACAAGAAGAAGGAGCATCCTATCAAGTAGTTATATTTACGCCCACACCTATATCTATCAAAATGTCTTTTTGGAAGGAAAGCAACAAAATTGGTTGGGGCTTTAAACTATCTTGCATGGAAGAAAAGGAAAAATATGAATCTCTTTGAAAATGAGGTTATGGAACATGTCAAAGGTTATATCACTAAACTAAGAAAGGAATATTCTCAAGCCCTTGTCAAGTATATGAAAGGGGAAGTTAGGGCTCAAAGGATTCTCATAGAATCCATCAAGGATCCCCCCATCCGATAAGTATCTAAACTCGAAACTTCAAAAGAAATCTATGAAAAACTGGTAGAGTTGTATTCTGTAAGCACTGTTGGGGAAGTCATGTCATTAAGGCAAGAACTCTACAAGTTCAATATATCAAGGGAAGATGGAGTAGCCTCATACTTTATGAGGATATCTGAGATCTGAGTTCAACTACAATTGTATTAAATGCACTATGGGAGGAGTGAGGTAACTTTAATTCAAGTATTGATGGGAAGAAAGAAGTTATTCCATTCCAGGATCTATGGTCATTGTGCAATATTGAAGAATATATACTAGAGGCCAAATATGATGTGGGAACATGTGAGAAAAATCAACCTTTTGCTATAATGGCAAGAAGAAAAAGGAAAATTTTGGAAGCGTGATTCTCGAAAAAAAGAAAAGGAACATTTCTAAGATCCAATGCTATGGTTGTCAAGAATATGGACACTACAAAAGTGTTAAAATTGGCAACCAGGGCAAAACTTCATGTGAATCATCTTATTCATGGATAATAATATTTTTATTAGATTCTCTCGTCGAGAGGTGTAGGATTGATATAAAGATCATCCAATTCCGATAAGTATTCATGGAGATATGAATTTATTTTGATTATGGAATTATTATCAAGCTGGCCTACAACTCATGTAGGCTCAGAAGTCCAACAGTCGCATCTATTCACCCACAAACGTTGTGTATAAATATAAGAGAACTTTTCCTCATTTAGTCTCACTCATCTCATCACATATCTCTCTCTCTACTGCGCAAATATGAGTCTCTTCTCTACTGCGCTGAAATGGGTCTCTCTCTCTCACACATGTGAAGCCGGAAGCTGTTGAATTTGAAGCTGCAACTGCAGAAGTAAAGATTGACTTGCGTGGCCTAGAATATCTCCTCATCTGAACTGCGTTGTAGGTTCATTTGAACCTCCTTTGAAAGCCACAACTTTTGGTGGTGGAATGAAGTCAATCCAACGAACGGTTTGCAAGATATCGACTGCCCTAGTTTGAAGCCGGAAACTGCTGAAACTGAAGCTGCAACTGCAGAAGTAAAGATTGACTTGCGTGGCCTAGAATATCTCCTCATCTGAACTATGTTGTAGGTTCATCTGAACCTCCTCTGGAAGCCGAAACTTTTGGTGGTGGAATGAAGTCAATCCGACTGTCGGTTTGTGAGATATGGTCTGCCCTAGTTTGATAATGAAGCCGCTAATGCTGATGCTACTGATCTAGGGTTTGCTACTGCTGATATGAATCAGATTTATTGTACTATTTCTCTCTGCAGAATTATTGAAGATAAAATAAGATTTGATCAAAGGGTTTCCCCACACATTGTGGGGTTTGTCCCTGGCTAGCCGCCACATCTTGTGTCTCTTGTCTTGGCTTGTTTTCTGTAGATCGTTTAAAGTTCTATCTGCACTTTACTTTATGTACATGTGATTGCTAATCGGTGGAATATAATAAGAAAAAGAAGTAAACTATTATAAGCATAGAACATACCATAATTTAACATGGTATCAGAGCTGAGGTGAAGACAAAGCCCGAGCAAGAGCAAGAGCAATCATTGAAGAGAATATTGGCAAGGCTATCCTAAAAGAACTATGGGGTCCTCAACACTCTTTCCTGCCAAAGACAAACTCCGTGAGAAATCTGACTATCACGTATGGAAGATATCTATCGATCTAACCCTTGAAGATCAAGGAGTGCTGGACCATGTAAGAGGCAATATTGTTGAGCCTTCATCAAATGCATCTGCTGCTGCCTGGAACAAATGGAAAAATGGAGAAGTCAAAACAAAGAAGATCATACGGGACTTTATCGACAAGCGCTTGGTGGCCTACATCTCTGATCTAGACACCTCCAAGGAAATCTACGATATACTGGTGAGTTTATTTAAAGTTAATGATGCAAATCAAGTTTTGTTTCTTAGAAATAAGTTGAGGGAAATCAAGAAGGGTAAAGATGAAAGTATGCAAGCATACTTCTTAAGAATCACCGAGATCAAGAACGATCTCCTATCTATTGGGGAAACCATTACTGACAGAGAAATGGCACTCACAACTCTCAGAGGATTACCATCTGAATGGTATGTGTTTAGGACTACTCTTCTGAACAATAATGTAATTCCTAGTTTCGAGGAATTAATGGCTAGATGCATTCAAGAAGAAACAAGGGAAGAAGTGTAAGAAATGCCCATGCCTAAAGGTCCTCCTACTGCCTTTTCTTTTCATGCAAAGAAAAGAAATAATTCCGGGACTAAATCAAAAGGAAAGGCTGGACCTAAGGCTAGAAGAAAATGACGATGTTACATTTGCGATAAAGCAAGTCACTATGCAAGGGAGTGCCCTAATAGAAAGGACTCACTCTAGGACGATGATCAAAATCCCAGTGATGGCAATCAAAGGAATGACAAATTCAACAGCAAAGGTAAGAGGAGAGCTGGGAATCAAGGAAGAGGACAAGCATTCAAGAAGGCCAGAAATTCATGTATTAAATGCACCTGACCTCAAAAAGATCCTAGTGTCCATCTCGGGAACGGAAGACAAAGGCTACAAGGTAACCTTCGGCGATGGCAAGGTATGTATATGGAAAAATAATGTTAAAGATGCCTTTACTCTTGGGTTTAGTATTGATTCATTATATCAGGTCGATGGAAGTCTGCTAGGTGTCATGTCTTATGACACATCTCTTCAGTCCGAACTTTGGCATTAGAGGTTTTCCCCCCTTCATTATAAATCTATACTCGGTGTAAGACAAATGGTGATAGGGATGCCCGAATTCTAAATAGAGAATGAAGGTGTATGTCTAGGATGTGCTGAAGGAAAGCTCAAAAGGGGACCATTCCCCTCAAGCCAAAGCAAGACCTCTGATATATTATAATTGGTTCACTCAGGCATACCTGAGGTTGGCATTAAGAGGGAGACTACTACACCACATACTCCTGAGAAGAATGGTGTGGTGGGAAGGAAGAACTGCATGATGATGGAAGTTGTTTGGGCCATGCTACATGATCAAAGACTTCTGATGTTTCTATGGGCTGAAACTACAATCACCGCCGTATATGTACAAAATTGATGACCTCATCAAGCATTGGGTTCCAAGACTCCTAAATAAAAGTTCACCGCAAGGTGAACAATCTTTCGACTTTGAGGAGCTCTCAAGAAGCCAACACCAGGGAACCGAAAGAAAAGGATGATGAATCAATGTCTGATGTAGAAGAACCCATGGATCTGATAGATTCTCATCCACATGAGCCTTCCTCTTCTAGGAAGAGGCCTTCATGGCTTAGGGGGATACTTGATGATGCTAAAGGACATGCTGTGCCATGAGGAACCTTCTGTCAAAGTAAGAAACTTAATAGGTATCAAGGATACCTGACCATCATGAGCACGATCATACAAAATGAGCCTTCGTCATTCTCAGATGCCGTCAAGCATCAAGTATGGAAGGATGCTATGACCATAGAATATGAGTCTATTATGGAGAATGATGTCTGGGAAATAGTTCCCAGACCCTGGACAAGACAATTGTTACTTCAAAATGGCTTTACAAGATAAAGCATGCAGCAGATGGAAGCATGGAAAAGTATAAGGCTCGTTTTGTTGCTCGAGGTTTCTCCCAAAAGGAAGGTATAGACTATGATGAGATATTTGCACATGTTGCCAGATATACGACCATCCGCTCGATCATAGCCCTTGTCGCTTCACAAGGATGGAACCTACATCAGATGGATGTCAAGACTGCGTTCTTGCATGGCTCGATCAAAGAAGAGGTCTACGTGGAGCAACCCGAAGGATTTGAGATTTATGATCGAAAATCTCATGTATACAGGTTGAAGAAAGCTGTCTATGGGTTGAAGCAAGCACCCCGAGCATGGTATGAGAGGATCGATAGCTACTTGATGAAGCTGGGATTCACTAGGAGTGAAGTCGATCCTAACCTTTACTTTAAGGTTGAAGATGACAAGCCTCTCATACTGGTATTGTATGTGGATGACCTCTTTCTAACAGGTGTAGACCCTCTCATTCACAAATGTAAGAGGGAGCTGGCCTCTGAATTTGAAATGAAAGACCTAGGACTGATGCACTACTTCCTAGGACTTGAAGTATGGCAGAAGCCAAGGGAAATTTTCCTATCTCAAGGGAAATATGTGGTAAAGATATTGGAAAGATTTGGTATGATGGATTGCCAGCCTGTGACTACCTCGAGGATCTTAACTTTTAGAAGTTATATGGTAGTGATATCGGACCAGATTTGGGAAATGCCTCTGAGTTTCATAAACTCATTCGCATTGATGTTCTTGGTGAACCTCCGTCCGAACATATTTTTTGCAGTTAGCATTGTGAGCTCATATTTGGTTGAGCCTCACTGGATTGATGCCAGGAATCTTCTGAGATGTGTTCAGGACACAATCTCTCATGGATTAAGATACACTGCCGGAGATGTGAGACTACTTGGATATACTGATGTTGATTGGGCAGGCAGTGTGGTGGACCGTAAGAGCACTTCCGGGTGCTGTTTCACCTTGGGATCTGCTTTGATATCCTGGATGAGCAGGAAGCAAAAGTCGGTGGCTTTGAGCACCGCCGAAGCAGGATATATTGTTCCTAGCATAACCTCGTGTGAGGTAGTTTGGTTGCAAAAAATCTTCAGTGAGCTGTTTGGATTTACATTGGATACCACTGTGATTCTCTATAACAACCAGAGGTGGGATTCGATTATTGAGGAATCCCGTATTCGTCGATTGCTCCAACAGATAGACATCATCTTGGATATGGTAAGTTGATGAGCAAGGAGGCTCCATCGCATTAAGATGATGTATAGGTTGATACACCTTGTCAAAGCCCCGAGGAAAGATCTAATCTGTGATTTTCCCAAACGACTTGGAGTCGGTAAGAAACCCTTGTACAAGGGTCCTGCATGTTGCATACATTGAGATCTGGGAGCTCAGAGGGCTTGCGATTATTACTGGAGCAACATACGACCACAGGGTGACTCACCCTCCCCTGGTGGTGCACAGTGGAACAAGATGATTCGCTCTCTTGTGGGACAAGATGATTCGCTCTCTTGTGGAACAGGATGATTCGCTCTCCAGTGTAGCAGGATGATTAGTTCTCTTGTGAGGCCTGGATTGATGTGTTCTCCATGACGGCCTGGATTGATGTGTTCTCCATGGAAATTGTAGCAGGATTGATGTGTTCTCCTGTGAGGCCTGGATTGATGTGTTCTCCATGGCAATTGTAGCAGGATTGATGTGTTCTCCTGTGAGGACAAGATTGATTAGTTCTCCTGTCGAGGCATCCTACCCATGCAGTCTGGGACTCATGGGAAGTACCTCTCATCTGATCAATGAGCAGGGAAATGAAGTTACGGACCATAGTAGTACCGATGGACACATCGTTGTAACTACCGTACTCCCTACGCTAGGATGACCTCCATTGATCTGGGATCAATGATACTGGTCTGGGACCAGTGGTAGGAGTTGTACCATACTATGACGCTGACTTCGGGTCGGTTGAGACTGGTCTGGGATCAGTGGTACATACTCTGAGACTGACTTTGAGTCAGTGGAGGATGATATTGGTCTGGGACCATTGGAGTTGTACTCACTATGAAGCTGACTTTGGGTTTGTTGAGACTGGTCTGGAACCAGTGGTACATACTCTGAGACTGACTTTGAGTCAGTATGATACATCCTCGATCATTTCTTCTTCTTCATAATTCGGACAAAAGCAGAGTAGAACAGAACAATGCAAGAGCAAAGAAGAACAGAAAAAATCAGTACAGATCAGTGCAGGGCAGAACAAGACAAAGCAGAACAGGAAAAATAGAGCAGAGTAGGGCAAGGGTCAGGCTGTACAAGGCAGTGCATTTGATGGATGAATAGTAACGACCGATAGACAGATTGCAGATGAAGTTCTCCATGGTTGAGAGGGAGTGTTAAAATTGACAACCAGGGCAAAAATTCATGTGGGTCATCTTATTCATGGCTAATAATATTTTTATTAGATTCCTCTCGTCGAGAGGTGTAGGATTGATATAAAGATCATCCAATTCCGATAAGTATTCATGGAGATATGAATCTATTCTGATTATGGAATTATTATCAAGCTGACCTACAACTCATGTAGGCTCAGAAGCCCAACAGTCGCATCTATTCACCCACCAACGTTGTGTATAAATATAAGAGGACTTTTCCTCATTTAGTCTCACTCATCTCATCACATCTCTCTCTCTCTACTGCGCAGATATGAGTCTCTTCTCTACTGCGCTGAAATGGGTCTCTCTCTCTCACACATGTGAAGACGGAAGCTGTTGAATTTGAAGCTGCAACTGCAGAAGTAAAGATTGACTTGCGTGGCCTAGAAGATCTCCTCATCTGAACTGCACTGTAGGTTCATCTGAACCTCCTTTGAAAGCCGCAACTTTTGGTGGTGGAATGAAGTCAATCCGACGAACGGTTTGCAAGATATCGACTGCCCTAGTTTGACCGAAAACTGCTGAAACTGAAGCTGCAACTGCAGAAGTAAATATTGACTTGCGCGGCCTAGAAGATCTCCTCATCTGAACTGCGTTGTAGGTTCATCTGAACCTCCTCTGGAAGCTGAAACTTTTGGTGGTGGAATGAAGTCAATCCGACCGTCGGTTTGTGAGATATGGTCTGCCCTAGTTTGATAATGAAGCCGCTAATGCTGATGCTACTGATCTAGGGTTTGCTACTACTGATATGAATCAGATTTATTGTACTATTTCTCTCTGATGAATTATTGAAGATAAAAGAAGATTTGATCAAAGGGTTTCCCCACACATTGTGGGGTTTGTCCCTGGCTAGCTGCCACATCTTGTGTCTCTTGTCTTGGCTTGTTTTCTGTCGATCGTTTAATGTTCTATCTGCACTTTACTTTATGTACATGTGATTGCTAATCGGTGGAATATAATAAGAAAAAGAAGTAAACTGTTATAAGCATAGAACATACCATAATTTAACAAAAAGAGAATGTACTAAGATCAAGAAAGACAATAACAAAAGAGGAAGAGAAGAAGCTCATATCACCAAAGAAGTGGAGGAAGTTGAAAAGAAGAAGTGCAAGATAAAGGAAGTAATATATCTCTACTATATCTAAGATAGTATTCCTCCCCTAATTTATTTTCATGTTCCTAAGTCTTATGTTGTAATATATGGCTATCATGATTCACTAAGTAAACTAATGGGATGCATCAAGGCATCATAGAACCATTGAAAGAAAGATCTCGGGACATCATCATAGAGAAGCATGAAAGGAAATTAGAATCTATGGAATTCAAGGATATAGCTCTTCGGATCTCATTGAAAACACAAGTGAAAAGGTCATCTATTACAAGGTTCATCATACATTTTTCAAATGGAAATATATTTTGATGGGGATACTTTAGACTATCAAGATTCTCTGATGGAATCTTCATTGAAAGGTTCACCGATCATGAGTGGAAGCAAGTGTTTCATCAAGAATTTCAAACTTGTGGAATTCATGGGATGATGGTATGATTACATAAAAGTGAAGCAGATGAAGGGATTGAAGCTCTTTCAATCAAGGAAGTTGCTACAGGAAGTCTAGATGACCCAAAGGAAAATGAGGTATGTATGCTTACAATCTATATTGAAGAGTCATGTCATATGGTTGTAGGTAACATGGACCAATGCTCTATCTTAAGAGCATGATGAAAAGAAAGGATATCCTCCCTCAAAGGGATGCAGAAATGCATGGGTCACACTTTCACTATATGAAATCATCATAATATGTCCTCATATGAAGTATGAGGTGGTTGACTACAATTGAGGAACTCTGATTCGAAGCTCTTGGGAATGAAATGTGTGAGAATGGATCGTGGAATATGCAATCATGATAAAGGAAATCAAAATATGAAAGACCAATAAGATTTGGCTAGGATATTTCCATGGAAGATATGAAGACTTTGATAGAGTCTGAAAAAGAAAGAGACCCTTGACAATATATATATATATATATATATATATATATATATATATATATATTAGGGAGATGTGTCGATATTTATGCAGGATGATGATGCAAACTAGAAGATGTCATGATGAAAGACCATCACAAAGGTAATGTTGATTTTAATTTTCATTCCTTTATTTTTAAAAATATCTGGATGGGTTTATGCCGGGATACCAAGGGAAGATCTATGGATGACTTCCACCACTAATGCACATGTAGTAGGTTGAAAGACCCTTAAGTAAACATGGCACGAAGAAAGAAATATGGCATGAAGGAAGGCCAAATATGGACTGATGTATCACTTTGCGATGATGACATGACTAATCATGGATGAAAGCGATGGATGGTCGGTGCTCTATGTAGAAGTCCCAAACATGAAGACTCTTCGATAATGAAAAGAAATTCATGACATCAGGAAGATGAATTCTTCAAGTAGTTGGTTGTCCCATCATCTCCACCTCAGGATCTGTTGTAGGTCCCTAATTAAGGGGGAGCCTGGAAACAAGTTTCTTACTTGGAAGAAGCTTGGATTGGAAGAAAGTTGGAAATCCCTAAGCGAAGAGGGAGCTTAGGTAGATTCCTTCCATAGGAATGAGTACATTCCTTTATTGGAATAGATATGTCCTCCCTAATTAAGAGGGAGAGATAGACACATAATTCTTTTCTTCACTTGGGAAGACAAAATGGAGGATTGGGTAAGCATTTGGCATCCGATGCTATTTGAGGATGTGCCAGGGCATCCAAGATAAGATTTGTCGTAGAGGAATGATATTCTTTGTGGACTAGGAATCCAAGATAAGAATAGTCCTAATGGAACACACCCTAAGAACGTGGGTGTAGTATGTTCCAAGAGCGACAATGAGAGTGTCTATACATCATTGGTCTCGCCAACGTTGTGCCCAGATCTCGTGGAGAGATAGAGTTGTTAGTCAAGACCTTGCTATGTGACAATGATGGTTTATATAATTCTAAACAGATGGGTTACCAATCCAACTCTTCTTATGAGAAATTCTTCAGATTGAGAATGACCAATTACCATTATGAATACCTCCCTACTTAAGAGGGAGTGTTGAAAAATGTAACTAGGTTCGGTCTTCATAATGACATGTGGAAATATGATTTTATGTAATTGATGAAAAGAAGAAAAATAAAATTATTATTGTAATGCTTGTCTCATGGGTTTCATGAGCAAGGAATTTTATTTTAGTGATGGGTCCCATTGTGACCCTTTAGGATTTGTCATCTAGTCATAAAAGTCAATTTGAGTTTATGTAATGTATGAAGGACCCTTATTGGGCATGTTACATATTTATAGAAGTCCTTAAATAAGTTATAAAACCCTTCATGACCAAGACAAAGTCACCTCTTTCAAGTCGACTTCAAAAGGATAATATAATCTCTCAAATAGACATGTCGACTTATTAGGAGGCTACAAAAACTATATATAGGGTGCTACATCCTCATTTCAAAGTAAGTAATTCGGAGATCATCTGTAGTGTGAAGAAGTGTGAAAAGGGTCAAGGGAGGCAACCTATAACCAACAAGTAACGGGAGAAGAAGATCGAATTATTTCAAGATTTTTTTGGGCTCTGTTTTGTCACACATGCATAGTAAGGAAGCAACATCTATTATAGAGGTAACCGAGAGTATTTCTGGAGGATCCAAGGTTGGAAAAGTCACTTATAGAAGCTAACGTCATCAAGCCGAAATATGTGAGAGAGTATCCCCTCTAAGCGAAGAAGTAGCAAGGTGTAGAAGTTACTTATTATACTTCTCACATGATGCAATTAGGGACGAAATACAGTGCAAATATGAAGCAGAAGGAAGACGAGATTGAAGGGTAACCGAAAAGAAGGAAGAAGCAAAAGTTTGTCTAGTATTGACTTGGGCATGAAGAGCAATGGAAGGGAACTTGTGTCTTGGTCTTGGAGAGGCAAATAGGTCAATGGTCTTGGTCTTGGTATTCGTCAATTGAAATCTCTATAAGAAGAAGAATTTGTTCGAGTTTTCCTCTCAAAGAGTGAGAGGTTTTGGCCCTAGATGATAGCCTATATTATGTGTCTCTTGTCTCTTTGTGGTTCATGCATTGGTAGTCGTTTGATGAAGAAGAACACCAATAACCTAAGTAAAATAAGATCCTAATCTAAAGAATTAAAAAGAACTCACAAGTAGTTACTAACAAAAGAGAAATCACTTAATCTCTATGCCCTAGATTTCTCAACATGTCTTGCCCTCTGGGAATTAAGGCCAACCAAGTAATAACTAGCTGGGATGAATGCCAAACCATTTTTTGTACTAAGAGGAGCAATAGCTAGCTAGAATGTATACCTACACAGTGTGTGTACCAAGAGGATATGGTTGTAAGGTCCTTGCCCTCATAAGGCTAAGGACAATTCAAGTCAATATCATTACTTTTGCGTATAGAAGGTATGGAATTCCCCATTACCCATTCTTCTTAAATGTACATGATATAGTTAAGAGGAGTTACAGTCATGTCTAATTCCAGAAACATATTACCACCATTGAACTATGCCCTAAAATTCATATTTGATTTGGTTGAAGAAACAATGGTAATTTAGACATTGCGGGAATAGTTCAATAGTGCCACAGGGACTTAACTTTGATGTTGAGACCTTGACCTGCTTTCTGCATAGTGAAAATACCACGGTTTTCAAGTCCGTGCGCTTCCCTCCCTGCAGAACATACCATTCGTGTTGTTATTGGAATTCCTTCCTTGCCTCCCTTTGTTTCCTTCTCCCTTTGCCTTGTTTTTCTCCTCGGTTCACCTCTTCCTTCCTTTTTCTCCTTCATTTTACTCTTCTAATTCTTGTTCTTCGTGTGCCCCCCTAGCTAGATTTCCTCTCTTTCTCTATTGCTCAATTATTACTATAGTTAGTTAGATTCCAACCTCTTTGGATAATAGAGATGTTGCACCTATCACTCTTGGCCTAATCATTATTGATCAACCTGGTAAGCTAATCAGCGTTGTGCCATTTAGCCTCCTTTCTCCTTCTTTCCCATAATTTGTCTTCTTTCCAGGGCTAGTTCTAGAATCTACAAAGTGTTGGAAAAAAATATGTTCAACCGTGTGCTAATTACTCCTATGGGTGTATGTATATGTTCTAATTTTAATAGCTATACAACTTCTTTGAAACCAACTTTCTGCAATGACATTGATTGAAGGTTGTCAGGTCATGGGTTTGACATCTGAGGGGGCTTCTGGCCATTGAAGGTTGTAAGAGGCATAAAATTTAAAGGAACACCCTTTCTTTATATGATTTAACCTTTTTGTACTTTACCCAAACTTTATTTGATAGTTATACCCTTCGATGAAGTTAAGGTAAGGACATTCAATCTTAGTTAGAGAAAAACCTAGGGCTTGTAACAATAGGCCTAGATTAATTGGTCTTTATAAATATTAACATGTGTCACAATATCTAATTAGGGCCCTCAATAGTCTAGTGTGCATACCTCTTTTGAAATTTACAATAACCACGCACACACATATATTTATATATACTCACAATGGCCATATAAAGTCTAAAATAATCAATTCGGAAATTTACAATAGCCATATAGGGTTTATAAAATCCATATGCATGCCTTTTTACATTATTTCCAAATAAAAATTACATATTTAAATCATGTTTACATACACGTATAGGCATAGGTACATTTATTAACTTCGACATATATACATGGGTAACCAGGGAAGTGCTTATAATGACCCTACAAGTGTGAGGTGGCCATGACAATATTTAGATTATATACAAGAATTCACCATGAATAGAACCCTTAGCACAATATGTACATACTTTGCAAGATGATTGGGGTCATTACAATGACTGTGAGGTGAGTTTGTGTGAATTTTATTTCATGATTATCTGATGTTGGATAGTTGCTCCAAGAGAACAACGAGACAGGGAGATGGAATTCAAACTTGCTTCTAGCATAATTGTTTTAGATTTGATGGGAAAATAACAAAATTGTGGCAAGAAATGGCAGAAGAAGTTAAGTATGAAAAGGATCATTTAAATTGGTCTCTCATCTAGTGGAATTTACGACATGGAAGCCCACTGGTGAGTAACCTAGTCTTCTATGTTCTCCTCAAAGGTTTTAATATTATTTGTTTTTCAGGTGTTGTATTTGGAACTTCTAATTTTTATGGTTTGGGTGCTTGTCCTGCTTTGGGTAGCTAGCTAGAAGCATCTCCTCTAGAATTTATGTCCCTATTATTGGGTATAATTTGGGTTTTTTGGATTAAAAGTGGAGCTCCATGGATTCAATTATATTGGTGCCAAGCCTGGATGTCGAGAGATACAATGTTCTGGTTTCAAGCTAACTCTTGCCTCTGTTGGTTTCACAACAAATTTCTTAGTCTCAGTCTCAAATTTTAAGTTTTGTTTCATAGTTCTTTGCCTCTCTTCCAACCTTCGGGTCCTTTAATGGTTCCAGGTTTTATACTCTTGGCCTTAGCCTTTCCTCCCACCCCTTTTAGTCCTTTGTAGCATCCCTTTCACTTTGATTTCTCTCATTTGGCATTCTCCATTGGATTTTCAAACCTTGAATATAAGCCATATTCCCCCCTCAATACCAACTTCGACTCTTTTGTTATATTCTAATGTTTTTCTGGGTTAGGTGCTCACCACCCTCAATTTTTGTAAGGGTCAATTTTGCACTCTTATGTTTTATCCTGCCTTTCCCCTCCCTACCTTCAAGGGCCAGACATAGATTAAAAACTAGATAAAAAGGTGGGAAAAGGGGCAGAGCTACCCCCTCCATGGTTTCAAACACCCATTCTCCTTACTCCTCATAGATTCATGCACAGGTCATAGCCAAATGATCCATGGCTCGCTATGCATATGTTATTCTTAAACTGGTGAGGCACATTATAGCACAAGTGCAAGAGGAAGTCCGACAAGACCATAGGTTTATTCCTAACCATCATTTTGAAAGGAAGACATGGTAATGGATCTTGTAAATTGATACTTCAACCAGGTCTCATTAAACATATTATATGCAAGATGTTAATTTATATTAGCACATAAAAAACTCTTGTAGGAAGAATTTTGATTGAGCGGTAAGACACTCAATGTGACATTTTGGTCTACATGGCATAAATGATGGAGGAAATTGAGAAGCTAAACTGAAAAGTCTCTGTCTTAACCAATAAGCAAGCATACATCATTTTTACCCTTGTTGAAGACAATGATTCTTCTCCACTAATCCAGGTGGACTCTCCCATGGCATGATATGATCTAGTGAGTTAGTTTACTAGTCAAAAAAATTTGTGGTAACATTGTTTTGAATATGGTAGTTAATTACTGGCAACGTATTTTAATTAATTATCTTTTTAGTTTAAGTGAGAGGCTGGTTGCTTTAGTAAAACGTATTTGAATATTTGAATCTCTACTACTAGCCTAGTTTCCCAAGTGGCGGACCAGTAGCAAGTGAAAAATAGTCACGTATCCCTTTTTTGAAAGTTAATATAAATTGCCTAACCTTACCAAAAAACAACAACAACAAATTTGGATGCTTAAATCATGATACACACCAAAGAGTGGCCTTATGTTTTTAATCCACAAAGCAAAACCTTTGCAAAACATTAATTGTGAAGGCTTTTATTTGTATTTTGTCAATTAAATTATTTCTTGGTGGGTTTGTACATCTAAGGCACACCAACTCTCTTTATACTGTATAATGCAACAAAAAAATAAGTTATATATAAAAAAGCAATGCACACATTTATCATCAAAATGACCAAATATACAATGAAAAGTGAGTGAATTTCATTTTTTTTAAATGTGTTTACAAATGAAAACCCTAATACTCATTTCATTATTTTCCTAAAATTTATAGGTGATATTTGTGCAAGAGAGATTTATCAACAAAGACTTTGAAGTGGACAAATTTTTTTGAAGAGTCAAATTTTCAAGGGATCACAAACAAATATGTAGAGGAGAAATTTCAAGTATGTGACTTCCTTTTGTTGATATTCTCAGTCTTTCCCCTATATGATTCAAACAAATTTTAGTGGATTCTAAAAAAAATAGAAGGAAATTTCATCTTTAAATATGTTTGTTTATAAGGGGTGGTGGGAGGGGGAGGGGTACTTTATGGCCTTGAGGAAGTTAAAGTTACAAAGTATTCATGGGGCTTAGCATGCATGAAAAACAACCAAGCTGAATCTTTTTCCCTCTACCATGGGATTCAGTTAGATAAAGAAAATCAAGTATCTTCTCTCACTATTTTGGGAGACTCCCTCCTTATTCAAGCTTTTGAGATCCATATTGTGTAATAATGAAAATCTTTCGGTAAAAGACATGTGATTTTTACCGAAATATTTTCATTATAGATTCCCTCCTTATTCAACATTCTTTTAAGGGCTCTTCTTCGAGGGACAAAACATTAGAAACTATTATGAAAATAATTAGGAAAGTAATGAAAAAGCTCTCTTTAACAGCACATTTCCATGTTCTCCATGTCTTAATAAAGATGCATACTTATGTGCCAATGAAGGGCGTAAATTAAGATTGGGAGACTTAAAAAACAATGGTTGAATAATTCCTTTTCATATTCCTTAGAGCTAAATGGAACGACATTGCACGATTATGAAGGACTGCATTACCACCGTGATCCTTATTAATCAGTAGTAGTATGACATGTAAATTATGTTTTTTGGTGGAAAATTTTTGTAAGGTATCTACCCACAAAGACCCATTCTTTGTTGTCCAGTTTGGAGTCTCCCTACAAAATCTTGTAGTTTTGTTGAACAAGAGGGCTCAAGTTTTTTTTTTTTTTGAAGATATAGCTATGTACTACCCAATGTCTTTACTGCAGTCTAGGCACAAAATTGCATATAAATACAAAATTCTCATTCACGTTAAAGAGAAAATGTTTGTTTATAAAAGAAAACCATGATCCTTATTTCATTTTTTTGTCAATATTTAGAGGGGAGATTTATTTGAGAGATATTTACTATCAATTTAGAGGGGTAGAATTTTTTGAAGAGCCAAATCTGTAAAGGATCATCATAGATCACATACACCTCTATAGAGGGAAAAATTTATGTATGTAGCTTCATTATTATGTAGTTTAAAATGTAAATAACATTGTGTTTAAAACCAAAAAAGCCGTGTTTTAAATTTGTTCGCGAGTTAGTTAGTATGTAATAAACATCAACGAAGGCTTGTTTGCATCTATTGCGTTATAGAACATCACAAGAATCTAGCAATGTGTAAACAAAACGTTTTCGAATTTGCAACAACCCGTTAATCAAATACCAATGCATATACATATGTACAATGCACTGATGCATAGTTATTACTATGCACATCGATATCTGAGTTTTAAGAAAATAATGATGGTTTCTACATGTGATGATTCCGTACTTTTTTTTGTATGATAAGGTCAATAGGAGTTCAATGGAAACAACTTATGGTAATGAGCATCATAGCAGATCTCACCAAGAGAACAAGGCAATTTATTTACGTTTTATTAAAAATTTAATATATTTGATTTATGTGTAGTTTTAAGTTAATGTCATATATTAGTTAATGCGTATCATGTAGTGAAAAAATTTGAATAAACTCAATTAGATTGTTTTAAAATTTAAAAGCAAAAAAGCATAAAAGATCTATGGAAATGTTGTAAGGAAAGGAATCAAGTGGATCATAAGAAAATCAACAGGAAGTTTTTCATTGACCTTTTACTAAAATGATTTTCTTAAAATTAACCATTGACATGTTTTAAGAATTCAATTTTACATTTTTTTTTAATGTTGTGCAAGGACTCATAAAGAGAGATCGAGATGTTGCTCTAAAAATATATAAATTACGAAAAATGTAAATGATGATGACTTGGTCCTCGATTTATCTAAAGTGGTGTTGGATATTAATGAGAAGGGTTTGTTTTTTACAAAATTATGAGGAATTTGATAGAAAGGACATATAAGCCTACTTTCCACTTATAATATGAAAATCAACCCAATGATACCAAGAATCAAGTTATATATAAACTACAGGAAGTGTTTCTAGAGTAATGGTCAATGAGACTCGTGAAACTTGCAATAGAAAAAACTTACAATAACAAAAAAAAGTAATTGAAAAAGTATTATTACTAACAAGTTTTTTATAATATGTGCCAAAAATTACCAAATTGACCTTTTTTTGCTACATTTTCTTTCATATCGATTTAAAAATGTTTGTATTTTGCTTTTCATTCTTCAAGAAGATTATGCAAACTCCAAAGGACAAACAAGAAAATAAACCAATACATGTTGGTAGGGATGTCCAAAATGTGTACAAAGGAAACGAAAAAAGTAATTAACATATTTGCATCACATGAGGAGCCATCCCAACAACAATGTGCATTAGAGGTATGTAATCATTGATTTATTCTTTTATGTACATCAAATTTAATTATCCCATCAAATACTAATTTTCAGTTGTTTTGTTCCCAAAAAAAAAGCAAATTGGAACCCACTCAACTGTGAAGTTTGTGAATACTTATGTTTTTTGCTTTACTTGAGATTTCATATTTTTCATGATATTTATATTTAAATAATTAATTTACACTAGTCTATGGATATCTTTTAACACTGCTAACATACCAAAAAGAGCAAACTGAAATATAGATCAACATTGGGTTAAGTATGCATTGTGAGTATATGTTGAAGTATCAAGGGTTAACTGAAGATTTTGTAAGTAGCTTTGTTGTTTAATTTCGTTCAGTTTATAATTAATGGAACAACAAGAAACCTTTATTTTAATTATATCTAAGATTTGTCATGGCATATTAAACATGTAGGAAACAAAGTATGGAGTGGAGCCAACGGAAGAGATTTTAAAACATGACATGAAGCATGGATTCAAAAGAATGTGTATTATTTTATGAAGCACTCGTTGCTATGGTATGCATTTTTATTAACACGATGATTTACATTCTACTATATAAATGTAGATATAAATATTATACTTTATTTTTATGCTTGTAGATGGAACGGGAATAGAGGAAACATCAAAATGATGTTGATCACGAAAACATTGGGTTAAATAACCGAAGTACAATATCACCTACAAACGATGAAGAAACGAGACATGCACATAGCTCGAGCGATAACAATAGTTAATTAATATATTCAATGCTAATCCAAGAAGTATATTTTGAAATATTTTCCTGTGAAAATCAAGGATTTTGTCAAAAGGCACTCAAAGTATTGTCTCAATTGCATGATTTTGACATGTTACTTAAAAGTGTAACAATTACATATTAGCTACATTTTGGTTATTGTGGATTTTTACATTTTCCCATTTTGTTGGGTGATGGGTGTCTTATTCATATATGATAAAATAGGTTTATTATTTTATTGCATTGTGTAATGTTGTAAAATGTTGTGTTGTTGATTAATTAATATATAGATGATTTACATTACTACAAATATCAAAGGTATAATATGTTGGATAATGCATGAATGCAATGATTATATCAAAATGCAATAATTAAATTAAAAAATCAATAATATTATACATATAATTTATTTTGGAATGCTTTTTAAATTTTGTAAATAAAATAGTTAATTAAAATATATTTATATTGGTGCATTGTATTTTTTTGAATGCATTAAATAATGCATGTTATATATATATATATATATATATATATATATATATATATATATATATAACGAGTAATAAATATTGGTGCATACACATTATTTTACTACACTAGTGCTAAAAATTGTGAAAAAGAAATGATAACTTAAACAACATAACATACAATTATATTTATCTTTCCAAAATATTACAGTGGGCCAAGACTACTAAAATTCCAACTAAGGATAGTTACTTGGGTCACCAATAGGCTCGCATATGTTACAGTTTTAGAGATTTGAGCAAGGGATCGGTTAATTATACTCATAAAAGCTTTGAAGTTGTCAATGTGTGGGAGTTGTAACCTTAGACCTCGAAGAAATAAAACTTGAGCCTCATACACCCATGTGGTTGGGTGCCATGACCGAAGGTGAGAACGATGGGTTACCAAGGTCGTTGATCTCCTCGTGGAGTTTGTCTCATTGAATGATGCTTGAGCTATGGTACCCTAGAGGTTTCAAAGGGGGGCTCTCCTTGGAGCTCCTAGGATTATATTCCCATAACAACGTGGTGTGTGGACCCAATCATTTATGAGCCTATGCAATAAAATGAAGGCCTCGAAGGCCTCGATGCATAGGAACTCTGCATCACCCCAGTGCACATAACTTGTGATGTCACCCTGGTGATTCCCACCCCAACGATTCCTTTTAGGGTTTGGTGCATTTCCTTCAAGATTTTACTCCCTGGATTACGTGGATCTCGTGGGCTCATTGGAATGGAGATTGAAGTCAAACAACGTATGTAGTACATGTGACAACCAATGGGTAAAATCTTACATGTATGTGGTCCCATGTCACCTCGATGATTTCCAATTAAGACACCCCCGCATTTTTTAAAAGGTCTTGAAGGGAAAATCCTGAGATTTTATCCCTACAGTGACGTGGCATTAGGGGCCCCACTCAGCGTATTATAGTATCGGTTTGTATTGCATAAGAGGGGGTGAAGATGTTATATATAATAGTTGGTGGAATAAGGATTCTGTGAGTGTCGACCGCCATGAATAGGTTGGCAGCTGATATGTAGACTATGGTTTAGATTCCACGTGGAGGCTGCATGGCAGGCCAAAATGACTTAGCAGAAGTTGGTTAACAAATATATAAATGGCTATATATTTTGATTCGGGAGCCAAATTGAGGTAACTTTTATATCATTGGAAAGGTCTCGATGAGACAAACACAACAATGCTATCCATTTTGAGTTTTGAAGAGTTTGATCAAGATCGAAATTTTGGACCCCATTTCCATAACTAAAACCTTTGAGGTTAGGTCAGTTGAGTAATTGCCCTCTTTATATCCTTAATAGGGGCTAGGGATAGTAAGGGGAGTGTGTTACATTATTAAAGAATTTATCACATGGAGAGTCAGTGTTTTTATCTTCATCATTGTCTTCATTGTGGGGAGGCAAATCAACTCTCAAGAACATTTCGAAAATAGAAGTAGGTTAAGAATATAATTAATTATGGATGGATAAATTCAAGGAGATTGAATCAAGAGATAAAACAATTGCATCATTCCTACCACCTAGTCAATATAGACCTAACAACATAGGAAAAAGAAGTAAAGGGAAAAAAATAAGAAGGTATCAAGTGATTATTCAGATGATTTTTAGGAATGACAAAGTCAAAGATGATACTCTCCACACCTCAAGCGGGGTAGCACAATACACCTTTGGTGTGGGGGTGGGTGGGGGGGGGGGGCGCTTGATAAATTGGAAGATGGTTAGTGGTAAACTAGAAACCACCACATTATTCAAATCAAGTTTATTAGTGGTCTCCTACATCACCACATTGTTCAAGTAAAAATGGTTAGAGGTAACTAGGAAACCACCACATTATTTAAAGCAAGTTAGTTAATGGTAAACCACCACATTGTTGTTGATATTTGTAGCTCGAGAAAGTACTTATGCATAGGCCTAAGTGTCTAGGCATGCAGAAGTCGCCCAGGATTTCCTTAAACGCTTGCTTTAGTGTCAACAAGTTGTATTTGTAATTTAGCCTAGGTCTAACCTGGGAAAATCACATAATTATCATGTTGGCTTATTGAGCTAAAGTAAACTTAGGAAAAGTAGATTAATTATTTTAGTGATTTAGTTTTAATCTCAACCCTTAATCTTGAGTGAGGAGAGATATAATATTGGTTGTCAATTACTTTGGAGATTAGGGTTAGGATTTAGCTAAATGAAAAGCTATAAAAGCATTGTTAAGAAGAAGGAGATGACACACAATAAAAAAACACCTATGACGAGAGCCCAAGTAAGTTCATAATTTTAATGAAAAATTGTGATTGGGTAGAATTTGTTGTGCCACTTATTATGTGATTGGGTAGAATTTGTTGTGCCACTTATTATGTGATTGAGATTGGTATACTTTGCTTCAGTTGAATTTATTGGGTTAGGAACCTAGTTGTGCAATTATCAGTATATTTATACTTTGCTAGGAATTAAGTGGCAGGTGATAGGTTTGTAGGAAAATCTAACAATTTCTCAAGTAAAAATGGTTAGTGGTAACCCACAAACCACCACATTATTCAATGCAGCTTGGTTAGTGGTAAACAATAAACCATTAGTTTCCATGGGAGATGATTAGTGGCCAACCAACAAAACCACTACCCAAAGAATCCATAGTCCCAGTGTAAAAACCTCGGGCTAAAGTTCATGTAATAAAGTTAATAAAGGAAAAATAAGACCAAGGTCACATGACATGTATTCCAAGCAGAATGTTGGGAAAAATAACCTAGTGGGTGTTCATTTGGTTTATTATGGCTAAGGGAAGTTGACAAAGGCTTTGAAAATTCAAATAGACATTAATTGGCATTTAGTTTATAAAATAAAGGAAATTAGGAGAAAAGGAAGGTGAAATGTCACAGGTTGCATGTGAGGAGGAAATTGAAGGAAAAATAATGGAAATTAAAGAAAATAGAGGCCTCAATGATAATAAGGCTTCTGAGGATCAGTTCATGGCTTTTTTTCAGCTGAGTTTTACAGTTCTATGGTGGAGCTCTCTCTATTCTCTCTCTCTCTCTCTCATATTCTTACACACTTAGAGCATTATTAGAGCACTCTAGCGTTGGAGAAAGGAAGGCAGAGGAAGGACAAGGAGGCAAAGGGAAGTAAAGATCAAGGAAGGAAGAGTTGGATCAAGTGGCTACATCGGGATTACTTACAGATATCGAGTTGGATATATGATTTCCTTGCTAGTTTTGGCATGCACGGTGCATGCATGTGTGTATTTGGTTCTCTTGTTGTCATTGACATGGGTTTTGCCAGGTGTGACAATGGTTTCAGCCTTACCTTGCCATTTCTCGATAACCGTGGTTTTATGGGGTTCTTTTACTTGGTTGAGATGTATTTTCAGATGGTTTAAAAACTAAGTGGGTGGTCTCAGGAAAATTCCTAAAGGCCTAGGAATCCCTACCATTAAATGGCGAGACACATAGTAAATCCTGAGGGTGGATACAGGAAAATTCCTTATGGTTTAGGTGGAGAGTTCTGCAGGCATCCATGCTTGTTTAGGTCCTAGTGATCCCTTGACTGATATATTGCAAGATTGCAGTAAAGCTTGTAGTGTATGTTTCTTTGTTTGGGCCTAGGAATCACTTGATCGATAGATCTGGATTGGTGGGATACACGGTAAAGCTTGGTTCTATAGATGAGGGTTTCAGGGCTAGGAATCCCTTGACTGGTAATGGCAGGATACACGATAAAGCCTGGGAAGCCCTTGCTGGTTTTGTTGTGAGTCTCACATTCATGGTTGGAATATGGCACGAGGGTGATTGGCTGAATAAAAGATTTGGTTCAGCCCAATCTATGGTTGAGTGGTATGTGGAAGTCCCTAACTTGGTTGGATTTTACATATGTTATAAGTGCTCTTTTTGTTGGCATTATTGTCATTGATGGAAAAGGAGAAGCAAAGTAGCAACAAGGCAAGGAGCAAGAGATGAAGGTGATGGAAAAGGAACAAAACAGTTGCAGCGACATATGTGATATTGATGCTTGTATGTGTTGTGTATAAGGTTGATTTGAATACTGGTTTGTTGGAAGAAAATTGTTGTGATGCAAGGCAAGACCCGTGACAGCAAAGGCAAGGTAAGACTCCATGATAACAAAGGAAACATTGTGTTAGGTCCCTATAAAAATAGTGATTCCCCATTACTATTGTCGTTGTATCCCTTGTTGTTATTGTTGTGCCCCTATTGTCCCCATATTATTATTATTGTGCCCCCATAGAATCCCATTATTGTTATTTTTGTGCCTTTATATTATTATTGTTAGGTCTTCTTCGGTTATATTGTGACCTCTTAGACTCCTATATATAGAAAGGAGGTTTTGTCATTTGAATCATCTAATAATTGTTCATTTGTGTAATGTAAAGAAGGTTGCCCCCTCAAAGAGGCTTATTTCTAAGGTGTTGATTTATCTTTTCTATCTTTTTTGTGAGATGGTTTCATAACATTTGGTATCAGAGCTTTGGATTCTAGGGTTTCGCTGCTCCAAATAGGTCATTGTGGAATTTTAGCTATAACTTTCTCGCTACACAGTTTCAGAAGCCAAAAAAAACCATTTGAGACGAAATCGGTCTGAACCTCGGGCCCGAATTTTAGATCTTGTCTCACTATATTTTCGGAGATACAATCTGAGGAATTTAGGATTTTTGCAGACCCTCGAATTACATTTCAAACAGGTGACCTTGGGAAAATCGACATAACTTTCGCTCTGATCATAAGATTGAATTTTTGTAAGAAGTTATAGAAAGAGGACAAACTATAGTTTGTTGGGTATCATTTTCATAACCTAAGGTTGAAACAGTGACGCGTGGCATGTCGTACAAGTTCCCTCTACTGAACTAGTCTATAATAAGGTCATCGTGGGAGATTGGCATAACTCTTCATTGGAGAATCCAATCTTAATCAGACTTACGGAGTTAGAAATATTACTCATAGGTTTACCGCAGGAAGAAATTTCAAACCTTGGAGATCCAAAATTACAGAGATACATCAGATTCAATATCGAGCTCCTACAAAGTGAAAAAAGGTGTGTAGTTTTTTTAAAATTTTTGCATAAGCTTGGTTTGAAAAATTAGTTTGAAGGAATTCAAAGGGCATAGTGAAGCATTATTATCAGTAATTGATGCCCCGAAGAAAGAAAATGGAAACACCTAGTAAGAAACCTGAAATCTCTAGCATGACTCGTGAAGAAGAGGAAGAAATGCAACATGATATATCAAAATTACGAGACCAAGTGCAACAAATTTCACTCGCACAAAAAGTAATAGAAGCTAAGATGGATGGTTTAAAGAAAGGCGTAGAAGCTAAGATGAATGATGTGGAAGCTAAGATGGACGATGTGGAAGCTAAGATGGATGGTGTGGAAGCTAAGATGGATGATTTAAAGAAAGACATGGAAGATTTGAAGACATATTTGACAAAGTTTCTACAAGAAATGCTTACTAATGGCGAAAGGGTAGTAAAGGAAACTCATGATGAGAACAAAATAAATGTTAATCATGATTTCATAGACTCTAAAATTGGATTGAAGAACCACCATGTTCCAAAGATCGATATGAGGAAGTTTGATGGCAAGGATCCCAGAACATGGATACTACAGATGGAGCAATTTTTTGATCTCCATAATGTGCAAAACACACAAAAAGTATGCATTGCAACTTTATATTTGGAACCAAATCAGTTTGTATGGTATCAATGGCTTTTCTCTTGTAAACAGATTGTCACTTGGGCTATTTTTACAGATGAAATGATAGCACATTATGAGGATAAAAAAAGCAACACTTTTTTTAGCCAATTGATAAATCTCAAACAAAAGGGTTCAATGATGGAGCACATTGAGGACTTCCGAAAATTGAATATAAGGGTAAAAGATATTCCAAAGAAGCATAGAATTGATGTGTTCATAGGGATTTTAAAAGATAACATCCAACATGAGGTTCGCCTTTGGGAACCGGATTCATTGGAGAAGGCATTCAAGTTGGCAAGAAAATGGAAAGCAAAATTATGGCAACAAGGAAGCCTACCACTCACAATCATAAAGATGGAAGTGTTGCTGCCCCTAGCCATCCACAACCTACAAGGTTGACACCACAACAATTGGAAGAAAAAAGAGCAAAAGGGCTTTGTTACAGTTGTGATAGCAAATACACTAAAGGTCATAAGTGTGTCGAGAAGAAATTATTTTACATAGACTGTGAAGAGGAGGAAGAAAAGGAACAAGACATGTCAAAAGAAGAGGATATACACCAGGAACAAACCCTAGAAAAAAATAAATGAATTTGACCATATCTTGTAATGCATTGGCTGTAATTACCACTCCTCAGACTAACAAGATAAAAGGGCATATCAAGAAGAAAAAGGTAATAGTGTTGATTGATTCGGGAAGTACTCATAATTTTATTCATTGTAAGATAGCCAAGGAATTGAATTTCTTCCTATATCCAACACCGGAGTGTCAAGTGATGATTGCAAGTGGAGGAACCATAAATTTCTTAGGAAAGTTCCATTATATCAAGCTATCCATGGGAGAGTATGTATTGAATAGCCCAATGCTTTCCATTTCAATGGGTGGTGTTGATGTTGTACTAGGAGTCTAATGGCTACAACCCTTGGGTACAATAGCTTTGAATTTTCAAGAAATTTTCATGAAATTCTCTTCAGGAGGAAAGGAAGTTGAATTAAGGGGTATCATAGGGAAACCGGGAAAGATAAACAGCTCTAACGAAATGACAAAGCTTCTAAAGAAAGAAAAATGAGGCATAATTGCACAATTATGTTCACTAGAGGTTCCCACATCGAAATCATCCATTTTTCCAGATCTCCAAAAATTCTTGGACAATCATTCCAAGGTATTTGAGACTCCCAAAGGCCTCCCACCTATTCGTGATCGTGATCATGCTATTAATTTGATTCCAGGAAGTGTTCCTCCAAACATCAGGCCTTATAGATATCCCTATGTCCAAAAGAGTGAAATTGAACGTATGGTTGCAGAAATGCTAGAGGTTGGTATAATTCAACCTAGTCAAAGTTCTTTCTCTTCTCCAGTAGTATTGGTTCACAAGAATGATGGATCATGGTGCATGTGTCCAGATTAGAGGGAGCTCAACAAGCTCACTATCAAAGATAAGTTTCCCATTCTTGTCATTGATGAATTATTGGATGAATTGCATGGATCAATTTACTTCACCAAGTTGGATCTTCGTTCAGGATATCATCAAATCAAAATGAAGACTAAAGACATTCCAAAAACAACATTTAGAACTCATGAGGGTCATTATGAATTTTTGGTCATGCCTTTTGGCCTTACTAATGCACCTTCTACATTTCAAGGTTTGATGAATTCCATTTTCAAACCCACCCTTAGAAAATTTGTGTTAGTATTTTTTGATGATATACTAATCTACAACAAGTCTTGGAAGGATCATGTCCAACATGTTGACATGGTGCTCAAACTATTGGAGGAGAAACAATTATATGCAAAAATATCCAAATGTTTCTTTGGAGTACAAGAGGTGGAATATCTAGGTCATATTGTATCTCATTAAGGTGTTAAGGTAGACCCTAGAAAAATTAAAACCATTAATGGAAAATCCCTGCATCCATAAAGCATCTACGAGGATTTCTCGGGTTGACAAGGTATGATCGCAAGTTTGTTAAGAGTTATGGGAGAATAACAACACCTCTAACAACATTATTGAAGAAAGATGCATTTTCATGGACTCCAGAAGCAATGAAGGCCTTTGAACATCTTAAAGAGGCAATGTGCCAAGCACCAGTCTTAGCTACACCGGACTTCACAAAAACCTTTATTGTGGAATGTGATTCCTCAGGAAATGGAATTGGTGTTGTTTCAATGCAAGAAGAAAGACCCATTGCTTTCGAAAGTCGTCCAATCAAAGGAAAGTATTTACACAAAGCTATTTATGAGAAGGAAATGTTGGCAATACTACATGAACTTAAGAAATGGCGACCCTACCTAATGGGAAGACACTTCAAGGTAAAAACAGATCATGATAGTCTTAAATACTTTTTAGAACAAATATTATCATCAGAAGATCAGCAAAAATGGGTCACAAAGATGTTGGGTTATGACTTTGAAATGATATACAAAAAAGGGAAGCAAAATGTTGTGGTAAATGCACTCTCAAGAAAGGATGAGGATGTGGAAGAATTTCTTTGTGCCATTTCTATTATCCAACCAGATTGGATAAACGAAGTGAGGGATGAATGGAAGAATGACGAGGAAGTGTGGGCACTCATTCAAAAGATACAACAAGGTCCCAATACATCATAAATTTAGCTGGAAAAATGATTCGTTATGGTACAAGGATCAGTTATACCTATGTAAGAATTCCCAACTCAAACAAAATATTCTTAGGGAATTGCACACCTCTCCCTTAGAAGGGCACTCAGGATTTCTAAAAACCTACCACAGAGTTAAGAAGGATTTTTTTTGATGGCCTTAAATCAGATATTCAAAAGTTTGTGGCAGAATGTTTGTTTTGCCAACAAAATAAAGTTGAAACAATTAAGACCCTATGACTATTACAACCTTTATCTATTCCAAGCCAATGTTGGGAGGAGGTTTCAGTGGATTTTATCACAGGTTTACCCAAGTCTGAAGGAAAGAGTGTTATCATGGTGGTAGTTGACAGACTTACCAAGTATGCACACTTTTGTGCATTATCTCATCCATTTAAAGCGAGTACAACTTCTACTGCATTTATGGAAAAAATTCAAAAGCTACATGGAAACCCAAAGATTATTGTAAGTGACAGAGATCCCATTTTCACTGGAAATTTTTGGACAAAATTATTTTCTTGTCTTGGTACTCAGTTAGCTCATAGCTCATCTTATCATCCTCAATCTGATGGGAAAACTGAGATAGTAAACAAATGTTTGGAAGGATATCTTCATTGCTTTGTATCTGATAAACAGACACAATGGGTCAAATGGTTGCCTCTAGTTGAATGGTGGTATAACACTTCCTTCCATACTGCAACAAAAATGACCCCATTTATGGCACTTTATGTATATCATCCACCATCCATCACATCATATTTAAGAGAAAATTCTAAGGTTCAAGTAGTGGAAGATCACATCGAGCATCAACAAAAGTTCTCCAACTCTTAAAGGATAACCTCACCTTGGCGAAGAATAGAATGAAACAGCAGGCAGATCAACATCACAACGAAAGAAGTTTTGATGTAGGTGATTGGGTATTCCTACGGCTACAACCATATAAACAAATGTCCCTCAAGCAAGCTAATAAGGATAATAAATTATCACCAAAGTATTATGGTCCGTACAAGGTGTTGCAAAAGAAAGGTACTATGGCATACAAATTGGAGCTTCCTGCAGCTTCTTGAGTGCACCCAGTTTTCCATTTTTCATGCTTAAAGAAGGTTATAGGTGACAAACTTCCAGTTCAAACAATATTGCCAGAACTTGATGAGAAAGGAAAAATCATATTAGAACCTGGAGCAGTCAAAGAAATAAGAACTCGATAGCTACGAAATCGATCAATTTCAGAGTATCTCATCAAGTGGAAGAACTTACCCGTTGAAGATTCCACATGGGAGGATGATAATTTCATACATAAGCATCCAGAACTACTCAAGCATTGAGGAAAACACTTTTTTGAAGGAGAGGGGCATGTTAGGTCCCTATAATAATAGTGATTCCCCATTACTATTGTCGTTGTCTCCCTTATTGTTATTGTTGTGCCCCTATTGTCCCCATATTGTTATTATTGTGCCCCATAGAATCCCATTATTGTTATTTTTGTGCCTTTATATTGTTATTGTTAGGTCGGTGTTGGTTATATTGTGACCCCTTAGACTCCTATATATAGAAAGGAGGTTTTTCCATTTGAATCATCTAAGAATTGTTCATTTGTGTAATGTAAAGGAGGTTGCCACCTCGAAGAGGCTTATTTCTAAGGCATTGATATATCTTTTCTATCTTTTTGTGAGTTGGTTTCATAACAGACTGCCGAGACAATGACATGAAGATGTTGTGATGCAAGTCCAAGGCACAGGCAAAGATGTTGCAAAGATTATTGTGATGCATTAATGGAAAATGTTGTTGTTGATCACAAGGAATGAATGCTCAATTATATAGTCATATGTTATTCCTATAATGTTGCATGATGTTGGCATTATGTTGATGAATTTAATCATTACATTGGGTGGAGCATTTATTTTTGTGTTCTAATATTCAAAATATGAGGATTTTGGAAATGAATGAGTGGAAGGCAAAGAGATAAGCTTGTTCACTTCATATTCTTATGTGGAATACCAACAACCATAAATGTTTGCTTATAAAAATGTGTGAGGTTGCAAGGCTAAATGGTTAGAGAGTGGGAGAATGTGTGAGAGTTGATTGAGGTGTTATGCATTAGTTACTTGGCACATATGAAGCTTATGTGAAGCAAATTTGAAGGGAAGAAGAGGCAGAAATGAAGATGGAGATATGCAGAATTTATGACCAGGTAAACCAGCACATTGTTGTTTCTTGTTTACATCAGGGGATTGTAGTCTCCTTTCAAGTAGTGACTTAATAAATATCAGGTTGGAGTATGTTGAGGTAGGAGCCTCCTGTGAGTTGTAGCCTACAGAAAAAATATGGGAGTTGGAGCTTCCTTGCATGTTGTAGCTTGTAGAAAATTGAAGTAGCAGCCTCATGTAGGTTGGAGGCTACATAAAATTAGATGTAATAAAGAGTAGGAGCTTGCCTTTGCATCACAAAAATAACGAAATTGTGGTTTTCTCTCTTTATGGGTTTCCAGTTATAACTGGTGTCAATATTTGTTGTTATTACGTGTTGATGTGATGTTTTGGTTTGATTTTTACTTATTGTTCACATGTTCAATATGGTGGTCATTATTTGTTAAGTTGCTCATGTAATGTTTCAATTAATGAATTTAATGAAAAGAATTGTAATGTCCATGAATGGACTAAACTGATTCACCCCCTCTCAGTTTAGTCAAGTTTTCATCAGATTTTCCCTTGTATTTCATGAGTAAATGTACTTGTTATTATGTTGCTTTGATGGTTGTTTGATCATAGTTATTATTCTGGTTATATATTGGTTATAAGCATGGTTAATGACAGACTTGAGTTATTGCTCTCATCATGTTTTGATTAATAAATGAATTCCTAATGAATGTATGACCTAATAGATGATATTGTGAGAGGGCATCAGACCTTCCTGACGAATCTCAAATAAGTATGAGGCCCCTATGTTTATCTGTTTATTTCTAAACTATACATTACATGTTCATGGTGTGTTTGACGAAATTCTTGTCATGGTTAGGATGGGTCAGGCTAGGTCCTTGTTCAAGTTTTGCTTTAGAGGCCTTATTTCCTTATTATTTATCACTTTTAAGTGTTTCATCAAGTTTTGGGTAGAGGTTTGGATCCTAGCCCTAAAAAAGTGCCTCAAATCTCGGGGATGCAAGGACAAAACTGGGTGAAAAAGACCACATTCGTTGGGATGGAGACTTAAGGGAGCGACTAAAAGGTATCAGTCGCTTGGTTGCTTTGTCATGGGAGAGATTGAGAGCCCAGGTCAGTGAAACGCTAAGTTAACTTGGGTGTTGGGCACCTGGGGTGGTTGTTTAGCTCTTGGGCGTCCTATAGCACCTAAGGGAGGTTTGTAAACTTTTGGTTCATTGGTTCCACTTCCTTAACTGCACTTAGGGATTTGAATCATATCATAATAACTCTTTGTCACATATTTACCCTGGTGGACCAGTAAGCTTGGGTAAGTGTGGGAGGAGGGTGTTACAGGGTGGTATCAGAGCATGGTTCAACCCTTGCACTGGATGGGCATAATGTGTTTGTCATGCATGCGTGAAGGTTGTATATGTTCTTGTTATGTATGCATGGTGATGGTCATTGTTACAGTTGTGTCGTCATGTAGAAGTTGATGATGTTGTTGTTGGGATGTGTTTGTCATGCATACATGTCGATTATATGTGTTCTGTATGCATGTCGATGTCTATATGTTTGTTATTCATGCATTGTTATGGTTATGGTTATGGTTATGCATGCATAATAGGTCAGAGATTAATTGTGAGAGTCATTGTTGTAGCTTATGTCATCATGATGTTGATATGTTGGTTAAGATGGAGTAGGAAATGTAGGTCATAAGGCGAGGTTGTAGCACTGGACCTCGGGGTAAGAGCAGATCATCATACAATTTTGTATGTTTGGTATGTAGGTATGGTGGTTATTGGTTGTTATATGCATTATGGTTATGTACATTCATGTCATTCTATTGTTGTTGTGGTTATATGTATGATGGATGTTAGATAATCAGTGTGGTCATATGCATGTGTGTTGGATAGTCATGCATGATAATAACTTGTTGTTATATGCATTGCGGTCATTGTTAATCAAGGTTGTCATTGATGTCAATATGGCATTGGTCGAGATGGCAAATATTCTTGTAGATGCCAGATGATGATGATGAAGATGTCAAATTTACTCTTGATGGAAGAAGTGCCAATCATATACCTAATTATATAGAAGCACTTAATGACCATTCTTGATGTACACAATTAGAAGACTGCCATTGTATCCCTATGACATACACTATCTTACCTCCAACAATTGTAGTGAAACAATACATGATGACATGTCCTACCTCCAATGGTGTGAAGCCACAATCCTTGATGTCCTTACCTCTGGTGATGAAAGATGACATGATGTTGCATTTGATTGATGACATATCTATGCACTATCTTGAGGACATGGTGACATGTTGACCCTATGAAGTAGAAGAAAAAAACAATGAAGAAATCCATTCATGAAGGAGAAGCCCATCTATGAAAAAATATTGATGTCCTCCATTTCTGCACCAATAAATGACCAGTCACATTAAAAAAAATTACTACCTTAGAGGTAGAATTTCTCTATGAGACCTTCACCATCCTTTAGAGCATATTTTTAGCTTTCCAATGAGCTCTTACTTGGCCTGAAATTCCAAATAATTTGGGAGATATAAAATTTTTAAGTTAAGAATATTATTCTAGACATTGAGCCAACCTATGCTCAAGGACACAAGTTGGCCTCCAAATAGGGATGTGTCTTTTCGTTTTGTTGTGCGAAAAACACTATATATAAGGATTTCAGACCTCATTTTAACCATCAATTTTCGGTGAAAAACACAGAATTCGGTGGTCATTTCAGAGATAAAAACACATGACATCAAGGAGGTTGTGGAGGACAAGGAATATTTCAGTTTTGGCCTTATTTTGATTGGCTACCTGTGGAGTAATATATTGCATCTTAGTTACACGTTCCAGGGTTCTTCCAAGCACAGTAAGAAGAAGGGTGAGTCTAATTTGTATCACAAATACGACACACGCCGAGGGTAAGTCGGTTCATTCTCTCTCGTCTGGTGGGAAGATGGGAAACATAAAAGCCATTCACTGCATGCCCCTCATAAATTGCAGATAGGAGTAGGAGGCTTAAAAACTCAACTGTGGACAGTTTCCTGTTCAAAGGCAACAACCTGTGGTGACTAACATCTTGGACTAGTAAACGCAAATTGTTGAAGTTTATGTGGATTACTCTTACCCATCCATACCTCGGACAGTTGTTTTGACAGTTCTGTAGGAGGCTCAAACTTATTAACATTTGGATTGGTCACCTACAACAGCTCAAACTTTGAGACAGAACTGGAAAAAGTTATAAACTCAGACTTGTTGCAGTCTTTGACTTTGTGACAACATTTTGAAGGCTTGAGCTCGGACCTGTTGGGTGCCCAAAATTCACCATAGAACAATTTGAAGGCTGAATTTAGGGGCTCGAATAGTCAACATTTTGGAGCTCAGTTCGGATAACAGATTGTTGTTCAGTCAAGGCTCAGACTAGGGCTACAAGAGGACCTCACCACAGACTTTCAGACCTAGACACCAGTGAGCTTGTAGAGCAGACCAATCTTTTGGTTGAACGATTGGAAGTCTGGTTTTTTCATTTGTGACCTAGGAATATTGTGGAAGACCTCCTTGAAGACTTGTCCAAAGCACTATTGGAGCAGTGAACTGTACAATGTCTTAACAAAGATACTCCTTGGAAGCCTTTGTTACAGACCTTGGTTGAAACAATATTGGAGATTGGATTTGTTGTGTTTGGACAAGGACTTGTTGATCTATTGAAACACTTGTTGAGGATAATCTAAAGCAAGATTAAGCAACTTTGTTTAAGATTGTAGAAAGCAGAATTGTGAAGCACTTGAAGGATCCTTGAAGACTTGGTAAAGCAGCTTGTTGAAGGACATTGTGTGCAGACCTATTGAAGCCTATTGTAGACAATCTCGAAGACCCATGATGAAGTCTTCATGAGGTGACCTTGAAGAAGTTTTTTTTGGGTAACATGAATAGTAATGGTGACACCTTCAAGTGAAGAACAAGGTTGTCATTGATGACGTGACATGGAGACTAAGTGAAGGCATTGTTGAAGATTGATAGGGATCGATGAAGAAGACATTGGGAGACGTGAAGTACAACTAAACACATCTTGATGAAGTAAAGCAAGGGTTGGAGCCCAAGAGGTTGGAGCCTCGAAAATACAAGGTTGGTACCTTGGAGGATAGGGTTGGAGCCCTAGAGGATTGGTGTCCTCAGAAACCAAGTCAGAGCCTGTACCAGAGAACGGTTGGTGCCCTAGGGGTTGGAGCCTCTAAACGCAAGTTTGGTGCCTTGAGAAGATATTGTTGGTGCCCTAGAGGTCGGAGCCTCACAAAAGTCCAAGTTGTTGCTTGGCAACAGGTTGGAGCCTGGGAGATTGAAGATTGGTGTCTTCATCTAGGGTTGGAGCCCTATATACATTGTACATGATCTATTGTGAAAAATAAATTAATAAAATCATTTATTCTTATTGTTCATTTTGTATTCTAAATATAAATGATCTAGGTGGTAAAAGTAACAATTGAAAAGAAATATTGATTCACCCCCCTCTCAGTATTTCTAACAGTAATATGCATGATGATTATGGTTATTACATTTAAGATATTGTTGTTATATGTATCATGCTAATCTGGATTGCCCTATGCAAATGGTTATGGTTACGATATTCAGGTATGAGCTGACATATTTGCGATGTTGTGTTGTATTAATTTAGATTGACTATGCAGATGTGATTGTTATGCATGAATGTCAATTTCTTATGATTTATGATGTGAACATGCTATCTAGTTATTGTTATGGATATCATGACCTTATTTATGTGTGAGTTGATGAGTTTTTGAAGTTATATCATGCTAATTTGGACTAACTTGTGTAGTTGTGATAGCCTCCCTTGAGATACATTAGGTATGAGTTTGATTGTGTTGACTATTTGGTGTTTGAGTGTTTGATTATGTCGTCTATTTGGTGTTTGAGTGTTTGATTGTCTTGTCTATCTGTTGTTTGAATGTTCAATCAATTGCATTACATGAGTATGTGTTTATAAGGTTACATGAAGAACGATTTCGTTTTAAAATGGTTGTATTAACACATTATGTGCTGAGGCAACTGATATGGACTTGAGTGTAAGTAGGTGATAGTTGTAGTATTATGATTAATGATTGTAAGTTTATTATGGCATGGTTGTTAGTCTTGGTAAAGGTTGATTTCAAATTAATAGACACGATGTGTTGGGATTTGGAACATGTGCTTGACATGTGTGAACAGTTGCAGGGAAACATGTTTGGTATCAACATGACAAGATAATAGTTAATTTGTTTATATAACTCATAGTTGGGTGATGTGACAGTGCATAATAAGACTCGATTGTAGCACTAAAAAATATAAAAGAAAGGAATTGGGTGAGAATTCCTTTGCCTATGTTTGGAAACCATAATTCCAAATGAATGGGTGCTTTGCATATAAGAAGTCTTCTTAACCTTAATTTTGTCTGACACTATGTGGATATGTGCTACATTTATGAACATGTATTTAACAGGTATATTAGCTAGTTTCTAGCTATGGCTATATTTTTTAGGGAATTGTAGTTCCTTGAGAGATGATATATGTACATGTTTAATTACAAGGTCATGTACTTTGCATAACAAGGTAAGGTAATTGGTATAATGTTATATTTATTTATACACTTATATTTATGTGTTATGGTAGTATGATGCAAGGAATTGCATGGCAAAGAGAGTACTATGAAATCTTGAGTAAGGCTTGGGTTGAGCTTTCCTTTGGAAGCATTGGGAACCCATGGGGATTAAGTCATGGTGTTTGCTAGGAGTTTTGTTCTTTCTGTATTTTGTGATTTGTTTACGTTTGATTTGTAATTTCTTTTATGTCTAGTGTATGTCCATAACACTTTATTTGTGGTGTCATATTACTATTGGTTTTTTGTAGGTTTCTGCTTATTTTTCATTTGTTCTTGCCTTTTATGTTTTGAGAGTCTTGGGAATTGGTTGGGGAAAGATGAAATTTAATGGAGCTCGAGGAGGGCTGAATGAAAGCCAACGAATAATGTAAGACCCGGATGAAGCCCAGTGCATGTATAAAGGGAGTTCTCTTAACCTTGATCTTATGATATCAGGTAATTATGTTGTGATCATGATTATGATAATGTCTATATGCATATATATGTATGTATGTATGTCATTGTCTGACAGGATCATGATCGTTTTATGCTAATGTTTATATATATGTGTGTGTGTATGTATGTATATCATTATTTGACATGGTTGTCAAGGATCATTCTTGTGGAGGAATGATTGCTTTTGCAGTTGAATGGCATGAAGAGGTTCTTGGTTTATGAGGAATCAAGTGGGAAGAGTATCCCTGACAGATCTACGAGGTCAGTATCATGTGGATATGAATGGATACTATGTGATTACATTATGTCTATGTTTATGTTATGGCAAGTAATGCTAAGAGATACATCAGCGGAATTAAAGTAGTGTGATTTGCGGCATGTTGGGACAAGCATGGACAGTGGAAAGACACTAGAAGCAAGGTTGCTTGGTAAGGACATTGTGGTCTTAGGATGTGTAGTACTAGTGTTTTGTGCATGTTACATATGCGGTGCTAGGTACAGATGGTGATATGTACATGGCATATATGCAGTGCTATGTACATGTTGTATATGCGGTTTTGTGTACATGTGGTGTTATGTACATGTTGTTCATATGGTGTTGTGTATATAGGGTCTTGAGTACATGGTGTACATGTGTTGTTGGGTACATGTGGTGCTATGAACATGTTGTACATGTGGTGTTGTGTGTGTGCGATGTTGTGTACATGGTGTACATGTGGTGTTGAGTACATGTTGTACATGCAATGTTGTGTACATGTGGTGCTATGAACATGTTGTATATGTGGTGTTGTGTGTGTGCGGTGTTGTGTACATGTGGTGCTATGAACATGTTGTATATGTGGTGTTGTGTGTGTGTGGTGTTGTGTACATGTTGTACATGTGGTGTTGTTTACACATTGTGCAGGTGGAGTTGTGTACATTTGGTGTTGGGTACATGTTGTGCAAGTGTTGTTGTGTACACGTTGTGCAGTTGGTGTTGTGTAGGTGGCGTCGTGTACATGTGGTGTTGTGTACACTTTGTGCAGGTGGTGTTATGTACGAGTGGTACTCTGCACATATTGTACATACGGTACTATCGTACATGTGGTATTGTGTGCATGTCATACATGTTGTGTTGTGCAGATGTGCCACTATGTATATGAGTTGTGTAGTCGTGGTATCGCGACATGTGTATTCGTTGTGTTGTACTATGTGTATGTATATATGTTTCATTGTACACCAAGTGTAGGTGTATGTGTTGTGTTGTACATCAAGTGTAGGTGTGTGTGTTGTGGTGTTCACCAGGTGTAGGTGTATGTGTTGTGTTGTATGTGGTTGTATGCATGTGGTGTACACTATGTGTATGTGTATGTGGTTAAAGAGAAGATAAGTATCGGGGACTTGTTGGGTGTGGAAATTGATCCGGTTTGTGTACAAAAAGGACAAAGAACAAAGGAAGAAGCAAAGAATTATTTGGAGGATAAGTATCAATATTTTATTTCCGTATTGATTATGCATGTGATATATGATTTTGGTTAATGATGATTACATGATAGTTATGATTTTGATTTTGATTTGATCAAACAACTAGTTTGACTTATTGTGACAGGAAGTAAATAAGATTGCAGGTGTACCTTATTGACAAGCCACCAATGAGGTAGATTTGAAATTATTTCAATTTATTTTGAATCTAATGGAAATTATGTGCTTGGTATACGAAGCATGGAAATTTCGGTTTGGGTGGTTGAAACTAACTGCAATAATTAGTAGCAACAACAAAAGGAATTGGAACAGACAACAATATGCTAGTAAAGAACTTTAGGAGCAGGGTCATTTCGGGACACTGTTACCCAATAGTGTCCATTGATTTTTATGAGAATTCTATGGCCAATACGATGGTTTTGAGGCAGAGATATGCCTTGGTTTTTAGACCTTCTGATGCGAGGAAACCTTTCCAAGGGATGGATCGCCCGGGAAAGGGGATGTCGGGGAACTTGGAAGGTGAGTGACTGCATGGAAGAGGGTGGCGAAATTTCCTGAGACACTGTGTAGCAAAGAAGGGAAGGCCAGGTAATGAATTTTTTTTTGTCATTAGCATTGCCAGATGGAATCATAAGAACATTGGGAGTGTGCCCTGGAAAATGAGCCGGTAACTATTAACTGAGAGGAAAAGTACGTAGGATTGTGGCACTCGAAATTGGATGCATATTTGACTTTGGTAGTGGATTATGGACTTCCTGGGAAGGAGGTGAATCCTGGTATTACTTTGAGGGTGGAGGTGTGAGCCTCTAGATTTCCTTATTGCTGATGCAGACTATGTATCCTTCATTTTTTGTTGGTTGAGGCAAAGCAGTTTTAGTATATGTGTATATGTATTTATGTATGGTTGATATTATAAATACCACAATGAGTTGTGTTATAAAGCTCCAATAAGTGGTATGGTTTTCATGTTGTCGTGTTTGTTGTGATGGTTTTGCTTTTGAGAAAGTTGTTCATTGTAAATACTGCAACGAGTTGGGTTATAATGCTCCATGGGAAATATTTTGGTTTTCAATGATTTTGTTGGTTGTAGGTGTCATAGAACACCGAATATAGTGTTCCCCTAAAGGGGTGGGGGGGTATGTAACATCCCCTGGTTAAAGTTCATACAATAAAGTAATTAAAGGCAAAAAAAGACCAAGGTCATGGGACATGTATTCCAAGCTGAATGTTGGGAAAACATCCTAGTGGGTGTTCATTTGGTATTATGGCTAAGGGAAGTTGGAAAAGGCAAAGAGGCATTAATTAAAATTTATTTATGAAAATAAAGGAAAATAGGGGAAAAGGAAGGTGAAAGGTAACAGTTTGCATGTGAGGAGGAAATTGAAGGAAAAATAATGGAAATTGAAGAAAATAGAGGCCTCAATGATAAAAAAGGCTTCTGAGGATCAATTCATGGCTTTTTTCAGTTGAGAAATTTTTACAGTTCTATGGTGGAGCTCTCTCTATTCTCTCTCTTTCATATTATTACAAACTTAGAGCATTCTTGGAGCACTCTAGCATTGGAGAAAGAAAGGATAGGGACGCAAAGGGAAGCAAAGATCAAGCAAGGGAGAGTTGGATCAAGCGGCTACACCTATATTACTTGCTGGTATTGAGTTGCATGTATGATTTCCTTGCTAGTTTTGGCATGCATGGTACATGCATGTGTGTATTTGGTTCTCTTTTTGTCATTGGCATGGGATTTTCCAAGCGTGTCAATGGTTTCAACCTTGCATTGCCATTTCTGAATAGCCATGGTGTGATGGGGTTCTTTTACTTGGTTGAATTGGATTGTTGGATGGTTTTCAAACTAAGTGGGGTGGTCTCAGGAAAATTCCTAAAGGCCTAGGAATCCCTTGATAGTAAATGGCGGGATACATAATAAATCTTGAGGGTGGAGATGGGAAAATTCTTCATGGTTTAGGTGGAGAGATTCAGAGGAATTCGTGCTTGTTTAGGGCCTATCGATACATTGATTGATATATGGTGGGATATCAGTAAATATTGTAGTGTATATTTATTTGTTTGGGCCTAGGAATCCCTTGACAGGTAATGGAAGGATATACGGTAAAGCTTGAGAAGCCCTGGTTGGTTTTGTTGTGAGTCCCACATTCATGCTTGGAATATGGCATGGGGGTGATTGGCTAAAAGAAAGATTTGGTTCAACCCAATCTATGGTCAGGTGGAATGTGGAAGTCCCTGACTTGGTTGGATTTTACATATGTTATAATAGCTCTTTTTCCCTTGTATTTCATAAGTGAATGTACTTGTTATTATGTGGCTTTGATGGTTGTTCTATCATTGTAATTATTTTGTTTATATGCAACTTATAGGAATGGTTAATGACAAACTTGAGTTATGTCTCCCATCATGTTTTAATTAATAAATGAATGCTTAATGAATATATGACTTAATAGATGATAATGCAGGTATTGTGAGAGGGCATCAGACCTTCTTGACGAATATCAGATAAGTATGAGGCCCCTATGTTCATATGTGTATTTATGACATGTACATTACATGTTCATGATGTGTTTGACGAAATGCTTGTCATGGTTAGGATGTTTCATGCTAGGTCCTTGTTCAAGTTTTGCAATAGAGGCATTGTTTAATTGTTATTTATCACTTATAAGTGTTTCATCAAGTTCTGGGCAGAGGTTTGGATCCTAGCCCTAAAAATAATGCCTCATATCTCGCGATCGGAGGCACAAAACTGGGTGAAAAAGGCCACAATCATTGGGATGCAGGCTTAAGGGAGCGTCTGAAGGGTCTCAATCACTTGCTTGATTTGTCATGGGAGCGACTAAGAGGCTAGGTCCGTGAAAATCTAAGTTAACTCAAGGGTTGGGCACCTGGGGTGGTTGGTTAGCTCTTGGGGGTCCTGTAACACCTAAGGGAGGTCTGTAAAGTTTTGGTTCAAGGTTTACACTCCCTTAATTTCACTTAGGGAGTTGAATCATATCATAATAACTCTTCATCACATATTTACCCTGGTGGACCAGTAAGCTCAGGTAAGTGTGGGAGGAGGGTGTTACACCCAACTTGGATCCTTTCTATAATGAACTATTAAAAAACTTCTCACCTTGCACCTAATAAAAGGGAATATTAGATATGAGGCTTCAAGATTCGAAGTCAAATTCAATCAACATTGGAATTCCAACATAGCAATTTATGTCATCAACAATCATTTTAGTTATTTATTGTGAATGTTTGAACATAACATTTTTTCACTTCTAGACATTTGGATACTAGTATTTCTTTTTAGGCATATCTTCATCGAAGCTCAATTTAGCAGTTTAGAAATAAAGATGACAAAATTTATTGATTATCATTCAAACTTGTGTTTTAGATGAGGAACGTTAGACCATGAGTCCCTAGACAATAACAAAGTTTGTGCCACATAGTCGTGAGTTGTAAACCTTATCCTTGATAAGGTGTTATCATGATCTACTGATGAGTTGTCAATGGGATCTAGATCTAGAATGGTCTTCTTAGGTACTATAAATTCAAATCGTAGTATCAATACAATATGTTGAAGACAACTCCAAGCCTTGTCCACAATTTTATTGGTGTTTCTTGCTTGTGCTCTATTCTTATAATTTGTAAAGCATCATGTGCTCAAGAATACATTGATACATTCCCGGATGCGGGTGAGTAGTCCAGATAGTGGTACGAAGGTGGCGTGGAGGGTGGGCACGTGGCCGCTCACTGCCGCCAGATGGATACCTGGGAGGCAAGAGTTATGGTTACACACAAACATCATAAATGCAGCATTAACGCTGCTCTCCCTTGATTTTTATTTATCTGCAATGGTGCTCGGCCTGGCCTTCATTCTTGTTTCCCCTCTGCGCTCCTTCAGGCTCAGCAAGGTGGCAGCTCCTTGCTCTCATAACAGAATTGGGCACTGTCGGGCTCTGGCTCAAGGTGTTGGCAGTAATCAGTGCATATAGGCTCCTATTCATCCGGTTTGCATCGTCCTCTATAGCCACCTCGTCATTCCCTCTTCGGTTGTTTGTTCTGCTCACTTTAAAATGCCTAGAGAGCGCACCAGGATGGGTTGCAGACGAGGCAGCTCTCGAGGCCGTGTTTCCCGCCAGCCTTCCTCCACAACCTCGGACCCCTCGTCTGAGGCTTCAAAGTTCTGCTGTAATAGATATCCTGCAACCAGAAGCGGCAAGGGCAGGGGAAGAGGGCAAGTCTTAACAGAAGTTTGCTCTCACCACTCACATTCGCACACAGCTCGCTTTCGCTTCCCCTGTACTCTAGAAAATTCATCCTTCATCGTGTCAGTCACCGTCAAGACGTGCAAGGATGTTATGGGTTCGGGGGAGGTCAGTCCTGGCTCCTCTGGAACCTCAAATGGCAGACCAGAACATTTCTCAACACAGAGACACAGGTGGCTCGGCAATTCTGAATTCGACTGCACACGCCGACCTGAGCGCACCAGCAGGAGGCGGTCCTTCAGGCATAGAGGGCCATCCCTCTGAGTTTGAAGACCCAGACCAATTTGGGTGCCGCATTGTTGAAGAACAGCCAACAACTTCGCATGAAGAATGAACAGGTCCGCGCCTTTTGGTTTTGGTCAGTTGCTGAAGGAAGACGTTCAATCCCCTCCGGATACATAGTTTTTAATGTTTTTAAGCTCCCAGATTCAGGTCTCTTTCAACTTTTACTTGACGGTCCCCTGTGTGGGTGGCATTCTCTTTATATGTCAGTCTCTGTTTAGGGCCTTGCTGTTTACAGGTCAGTTTTTGGTCAACGTCTGGGTCAGATTTTGGTCACTGTCATGGTACTGAGTCTAATGTTTTCAGAAACTTCAAGTCTTGAAGTAAGTCACTATGAAGGTCCTCTAGTTAGTACATCAAGCGTATTTTGTAAGAATGCCATCTCTTGGGCTAGAAATTTCGAGGCATCTGCCTCTCTGTAATCATATTTTTGTATCAATATAGGAGTAGACCAATTTAGAAAAAAAAAGAATACATTGATACATTAATCACATAGATTCATAAAATAAGATGACACTTGAACGATGATTTGTGGAGGAAACTAATAAGAACATATCAAATGCAACAAAGTTAATAATGTTTGAAACAAGAGGGATGAAACAACCTTAACGATACCTCAATTACAATTAAGATAAAATGAAATAATATTGCATTTGCTTTCTACAAGTAGGGATTTTGCTCCTCTAGGCTTGGAATATCACAAAAATGTTTGGAAGAATACAAAGAGTTGATGAGTCCTAAATCCTTCTATTACAAAGCAACGATGGAAAACTTAATGCAAAGGAATATATAGAAGAAAATATGAGGGAGAAATGCAAGCAGGATAACTCATGAATTTTGGAAAGGAAAAACTTGGCTCTAGTAAACTCTCTTCTTCTTTGAACTCTTGAAGGAATTTCACACCTTCTTTTATAATCTTCTCTTCGTTCCTCTTAGAATTAATTTATGGTGAGGTATTTTGCCCCTTTGTGCAATGAATTAAATTCCCTTTAGTAAATATGAACTTTGATATTCGTTCCCCCAAGTGGGTCCCACTTTAGACCTTCAGAAAATTATTTTAATAAACTATTTTTTTTAAATAAAATGTTACCAAGCGAGAAATATTAATGATTGTATTTTAATTTTTAGGCCATTATAGTTGTCATTTTAGCCAAGGAAACCATTTTCAATCTATTCTTCATGTGTCTAGCTTTCCAACAAGCTCTCATTTGCCAATTTCGACATGATATCTCTAGCATATGGCCTATGTTTCTTATTTTGTAAAATATTGGATGAAGCGAACATGTAGGCCTATCCAATGAGATGATGATCATAATAAATTTCTTTCCATTTGGTATTTTATTTTAATTATTATTATATTATTTAGAAAATAAATCATCCTCGTTGGCCTCATTTTTGAATTCTTCAATGCTTTTTATGTCTTCACGATAAATAGGTGAGAGTCATCTAGCACTGATCAAATTTAAAATTTGGTCTCCATTTAATCAATTATGAATGGGGACCACTCTAGTGGATGGGTGATAAGAAAACACGTCAAGAGTGGCGTAAATATCTTGCATGGATTCCTAGTTTAGAGCTTAATGACAAGGCCTACCAACGAATATCTGCACATCTATTTAACACATGGTACACCTTTCATGGCAGGCTCAAGGTGTGTAAATATTATTTCAAAAGTTGATATAAAGGTCCAAGATGGGCACAAAGAGAATGAGAGGAGTTATAAGTTTTGAAGAGTGTAACTAGGTTTGGTCTTCATAATGACATGTAATTGTGACTTTTGTAAATGATGTAAAGAAGGAAAATAAAATTATTATTGTAAGACTTGCTTCATGGGTTTCATGAGCAAGGGATTTTATTTTAGATGGCTCTCATTATGAGCCTTTAAGAATTGTCATAGAGTTAATGTCATGTATGGAATGTATATAAGTCTATAAAGGTGTCTAGAAGCCCTCCAATGACAAGCACTAGTCCTCCTCTTCCTATGTCAGCCTCAAGATGAAGCAGAACTCATGTCGGCTCACAATTATGGAGACACAACCCTTCATATACTCAGGTCGGCTTATTTATGAAGGGAAACCACTATAAATAGGCTTGAAGGGTCCTCGAATTAGGACAGTTCAGAGTTCAAATTCCTCTAAGATTTTCGGATGGTAATTACAGTGAACATTTCAGACAACCTGTAATAGCCCTGGTGAAAATTACATTTAATAAAAATTAACAAAGGCAAAAATAATAATAACGATTGATGGGACACTTATTCGAAGCTGAATGTTGGGAAAGACATCTTAGGGGGTGTTCATTTGGTTGTTTATGGCTAAGGAAATTAGCAAAGGCAATGGCTAAGGCTTTGGAAAGGCAAATTAGCATTTTGGGCACATTTATTTATGAAAATATTGGAAATTAGGAGAAAAGGGAGGTGAAAGGTCACAGGTTGCATGTGAGGAGGAAAATGAAGGAAAATAATAGAAAATGAAGAAAATAGAGGCCTCATTAATAAAAAGGCTTATGAGGATCAGCTGGTAACATTTTGTCAATTTAGTTTTCTCGCTCTCTCATAATTCTCTCTCTCTCTCACTCTTGGACACTTAGAGTTTTCTTGGAGCAATTTTGCATTGGAGCAAGAAAGGCAAAGGAGGCAAGAGGAAGAAAATATCAAGCAGGGAATAGCGGGATCAAGTAGATACAACAGGATTCTTTGCAGGCATCGATTTGCATGTGTATTTTCCTTGCTAGATTTGGCATGCATGGCGTTGCATGTGGTTGTTTTCTGTCATGGCATGGGTTTTTCTAGGTGTAACAGTGTTTTCAGCCTAGCGCTGCCATTTCTGGATAGTCATGGTGTGATGGGGTTCTCAAGTTTTGGTTGAGATGGATTGATGGATGGATTCAAAGTTGAGTGAGGTGGATCTCTAAATGATAGAGCACATGGCCTAGTGGTCTCTGACCCAAACTGTGGATCACAGTAAAGGCAATCTCCTAGTAACCCCTGAGCCAGACAGTGGGTTGCGGTAAAGCCAGGATTGTGTTTCTCGGTGGGCCTAGGAATCCTTGCTGGTGAATGGAAGGATATAAATCCAAGAGGTGGTTTTCTCTCTGTTGGGCCTAGTAATTCCAGGTTTGGAATATGTGGTAAAGCATGGAGAGTGGGTCTCGATTTAGGGCCTAGTGATCCAATTTTGGATTGAGGTAAATCCTGAGAGACGAGGTGACAAGAAAATTCCTCATGGTTTAGGTGGAGAAATCTAGTGGCATCTACGCTTGTTTGGCCTAGTGATCAGGTGGAGATCATGGTAAAGCCTGTTATGATATGGTTATTGTGTTGGCCTAGTGATTCGGTATGGATTACGGTAAAGCTTGGTTTCTATTGATGAGGGTGAGGTGGTTTAGCTTCGGTATGCCCTGGTTGGTTCTTTTGGTTTGAGTCCCACATTCATGCTTGGAATATGGCACGGGGGTGATTGGATGAAGAGAGACTTGGCTCAGCCAATCTATGGTCGAGTGGATTGTGGAAGTCCCATCGTGGGTTTGGATTTTTCATCATTAATGAGAGGTTATTTCTCCTTGTATTTCTATGAGTATTATACTAATTTATATGTGGATCATATGGTTGTGATTTCACTGGTATTTTTGCTGCTATTATGTTGGTTATATATGTGTTTTATGACAATGGCTATGTATGGCTCTCATCATATTTTTACTTGTAAATGAATGGACAACATATCTATGTCCTTATAGATGATAATGTAGCAAAGGACACAATAGTTCTTAGTGATTCTCATATAAGTATGAGATCCCTATTTACACCCATATATTACATGCTGGTGATATGTTTGAAAAAATGTTTGTCATGGCTAGTAGGGGTTTGGTTAAGGGCTTGTTTAACTAATTGCTTTTACTTCATTGTTTCCGTGTTATTTTACTACTCTTAAGATATCATTCCATTTTAGGTACTGACCTAGGCTCTGGGCCAGAAAAAAGTGGCTCAAATCCGGGGGACGCTGGCACATAACTGGAAAAATTTGTCCCTGGATGCTGGCATGTAGGCCTGTGAGAGCGTCCAAAGGTCTCTGGATGTTGGCATGCCCATAGCATGAGAGTGTCCAGAGGGAAAATGATCAGAAGTTTTAGTGGGACCCAGGGGCAATTTGCCTGAAGTGTTGGCACGATTATCAAGGGTCCTGTCGCTGATCTGGAAGGTCTGTGTGTTGTGTTTCCATTGATTCCATTTCCTTAAGGTCACATAGGAAGTTGAATCCAACCATAGTAGCCTCTCGTCGCATGTTTGCCCCAGTTGGCCAGTTACTTGGGTATATGTGGGAAGAGGGTGTTACATAGTGGTATCAGAGCATGATTCATCCCTCAAACTGGGTGGACTTCATTCATGCATGTCAGTTGCATGTGTGTCTCTTACACTTGCATTCCATGTGATTATTGCATTTGCATAATGTTGATCATGGTTGTAGTAATGTCACCATGTGGAAGTTAATGTTGTTATTGTGGAATGCATCGTCGTGAGTATATGATTAGTTACATATTGTTTTATGTCGCTTACATGTATCATTTTGCATGCTTGGTTACATTCTTGTATGCTTGGTTGTATGTATCGTTCTTGTAGGTTTGGTTACAAATATTGTTTGCTTATGCTTGATTACATGCATTCATGCGTATGTGTGGTTGATTATTCATTTCTTATGCATGTTGATGGTTACATGTGGCAATGTGTACAATGGAGCAACAGTTGGTGTCATGCAAGAGGTCATAGCATGCATTGTTGATATGGTCTTCCATTGATGACTGGACTCTAGCTAGAATGATGCTTATGTGTTGATACACTTACTTGTTATATGTTTATATGTCTATATGCTATAATGATTATGGTATACATGTATTATGTTGATTTGTTGATCTTACAGACAAGGTATCCTCCCCGATCTATACTAAGGTACATTGGTTTATTGTGATTTGGTTTAGTTGACATAGTATGCCTTGCAGGAAAGAGATCAAATGGCTATCAAGATGGTAGACTACAAAGACTCTCCCTATGAATCAGATGAGCAACATGGTGTTGGGCACTCTTCTGATTTGGCAAACACGCTGAGAAGCTTGAAGGAAGAAATAAGGAGTTGTAAGGCAGAGAATGGTGGGATCATACAAGCACAAGAGAAAGAAGCAGAGGTTAATGTTATACTTCTTCAAAGTTTGTCAGAATTGCAGCGAGAAGGGCCACTTTGGATCAGCCATGGACATGAGGATAGAACTAATGGGGCATGTGGGAGTAGGTATCATGGTGGTAATTTTTCAGATAGATATGACACTATTAGAGATGGCAGGTTTTTGGATACTCCGGATAGGAGAGGTGATAGACACAGGTATTATTTTAGTTCTAGTTCTGACAAACATCATGATCATCATCGCTGTCATCCTTACAAGAGGAGTGATAGGGGATACTTGTGAGATGAGTTTAAGAAAGTGAAGCCACCTAATTTTGATGGAGATGTGAAGAATGTGGAATATGCAGAGGCTCAGATACTTAGGATGAACAAATTATTTGAGTTGCATAATTACACAGATAACATGAAGGCGAAAGTAGTGATATTCAGTTTGAAAGGTAAAGCAGACATTTGGTGGGAAGATGTGAAGTGGGTCAGAGACATCAGGACAAATGACTTGAGTTGGCATGAGTTCAAGAGCTTTTTCAGGAAGAAATACTTGTTATAAAGGTAATACGACAGTAATGCCAAAGAGTTTTAAGAGATAAATATGGGATCAATGACAGATGAAGAGTAAACAAACAAGTTTCTAGAGCTATTAAGTTATGTACCGTATCTTACAGATGAGAAGGCTAAAGTTCAACAATTTGTCAGTGGATTTCCATTAGCATTTAGAGACCGGATTGAGTATGATGAGCCTCAGTCACTTGAGGAAGTTATTGGGAAATTGAAGCATTGCTATGAACAGTCAAAGTGTAGGAACGAACTCAACAAGGATGGAAAGGGAAGGACAAAGGTAAAAGTAAATGGAAATCGAAAAGAAAAAAAAGCCTCTGAATGTAGAAGAGAAAGAAAATGTGGCACCACAAAAGAGGTTCAATACAGCTAGACAGGCACATGAGTCACAACAATAGCATAGAGGTGAGAGAACTATTCAACTGGGTGGTAGGCCTCAGATATATAGTGCACATGAGGCACAAACTGTTGGGGATGTTGGTCATAGCATTCCTCGTATCTATGCAGCATTGGATAACAAACATGCATACCATCAGGCATTTATCATTGAGATGGACGGTAAGATTTGTGATCAAGTTATTTCTATTTTGATTGACCCTGGATCTAATTATAGCTATGTTAGTCCTCACTTAGTGGATAAGTGTGGTTTGAGTAAGGAATTGCATTCAGAGTATTGGTTAGTGCAATTGGCTACAGGTGCAAAGAAACAAGTTTGTCATTAGGTAAGAGCTTGTGCATTTGATTTGAATGGTATGCCTACCGCAACACATCTAAATGTATTACCGTTGGGATCATACAATATGTTGTTGGGCATGGATTGGTTGTATCTTCATAGAACCAAGGTAGACTGTTATGAAAAAGCCATTGAGTGTGTTGATGACAATGGGGAACCAAGAGTCTTGCAGGGTAAGAAGAAAGCCACATCAGTTAGGATGGTGACAACTATGCAGGCAAAGCGTAGTCGTAGGAAAGGGTGTATGTTATTTGTAGTGCACATTTCTAGTGACAAGGGTAAGGAGGTTGAGGATGAAGATGTGTTGAGCAGGTACCCAGTTCTGCAGTAGTTTAAGGATGTATTTCCTGAGGACATTACAAAGTTGCCACCTCACAGGGAGGTAGACTTTTCTATTGAGTTAGTGCCAAGGGCAACTCCAGCATCAAAAGCACCTTATAGGATGAGCACACCCAAGTTGGTAGAGTTAAAGTTGTAGTTGAAGGAAATGTTAGACAAGGGATACATTAGGCCAAGAATATCACCATGGGGCGCACCGGTATTGTTTGTGAAGAAGAAAGATGGAACTCTAAGATTATGCATTGACTACAAGTAGTTGAACAAAGTGATTATCAAGAACATGTACCCATTACCGAGGATTGATGACTTGTTCGATCAGATGAAGGGAGCAACAGTGTTGTCGAAGCTTGATCTATGATCTGGATATCATCATGTACGCATCAAAGAGGAGGACATTTACAAGACAACTTTCTGGACTAGGTATGGGCGTTATGAGTTTTTTGTAGTTCCATTTGGCTTAACTAATGCTCCAGCTACATTTATGTGCTTAATGAATAGTGTGTTGCGTCCGTATTTGGATAATTTTGTTATCGTGTTCATTGATGACATAGTTGTATATTCTAAAAATGAGGAAGAGCATATTGAGCATTTAGCAGCAATGTTGAGGTTGCTGAGGGAGCATCAATTATATGCTAATCTCAGCAAGTGTAGTTTCTTTTAGACTGAGGTGCATTAATTGGGAAATGTTGTCTCCAAGGAGGGCATTGCAGTAGATCCAGAGAAGATAAGGGTCATCATCAAGTGGGTAGCTCCTAAGAGTGTGGATGAGGTGAGATATTTCATGGAGTCGACAGGCTATTATAGGAGGTTCATTAGGAACTTCTCGCAGATTGCTTATCCTATCACATCATTGCAGAGGAAAGGTAAGAAGTTCGAATGGATAGAGGAGTGTGCGGCTAGTTTTGAGCAGCTTAAGCAATTGTTGACACATGCACCATTGCTACAGATTAGGGATTCAAGCCAAGATTTTGTAGTATGCACAAATTATTGCAAGAGAGGACTTGGTGGAGTCCTTATGGAGGATGGACAGGTGGTGTGCTATGAGTCGCGAAAACTGAATGAGCACGAGCAGAACTACCCGATGCATGATCTTCAATTAGCAACGATCATACAAGCATTGAAGGTGTGGAGGCACTATCTTCTTGGCAGGAGGTTTGTATTGATGAGTGATCACATTAGGTTGAGGTATTTGTTTGACTAATTGAATATGAACGCTAGGCAAGCTAGATGGTTGGCCACGATCGGTGAGTTTGATTTCAAGATCAGGTACATCAAAGGAAAGGAGAATAGGGTCGCAAATGCTCTTAGCAGGCGAATACATGTAAATCAATTAGCAACTATGCGCTCCTATAGGATAGACTTACAGGATAGGATCTTGCAGGTAGGTCAGCGCGATGTCAGGTATATGGAGATTGTGCATAGATTGCAGCAGAGTACACGTATAGGTACTTGTGACAGTACAGGTGTAGGTACAGGTGGTAGTACAGGTGAAGGTGCACGGGATGTGGATTATTGTCTTACAATAGATGGATTGGTTAGATTCAGAGATAGGATATATGTGTCAGAAAACTGTGAGCTAAAAAAGGTGATATTGAGAGAGTTTCTTATGAAACCTTATTCAGGTCACCCAGGTTATCAGAAGACCCTAATTGCAGTGAAGAAATTTTATTATTGGTTGAATTTGAAGAAGGATGTAGAAGATTTTGTGGCTAGGTGTTTCAATTGTCAGTGGATGAAGGCAGAGTGTAAGCATTCAGGTGGATTGTTACAACCGATTCCAGAGTGGAAATGGGAGGTCATTTCCATGGAATTCATCACGGGGTTGCCGAAGACAATGAGACAACATGATTATGTCATGGTTGTTGTGGACAAGTTGACAAAGATTGTACACTTCATTCTAGTGAAGTCTACATTCTCAACTGGCGATATAGCACAGGTATTCATCAAAGATGTGGTCAAATTGCATGGTGTCCCAAAGAAGATTGTGTCAAACAGGGATGCAAAGTTTACTTCCAAGTTTTGGAAGGATTTATTTGCAGGTTTGGGTATAGAGTTGGCCTTTCGTACAACTTATCATACATAGACAGATGGACATACATAGAGGGTCAACATGATATTAGAGGACATGTTGAGGATGTATGTGATGCATCAACAATGGAAATGGGAGGGGTATCTTCCCTTAGTTGAGTTTACATACAACAATGGTTATCTAGAGTCATTGAGGATGATTCATTTTGAGGCATTGTATGGATGGAGTTGTAATACTCCCATTAGTTGGAGTGATTTGGTTAAAAAGGTGTTGATTGGACCAGATATATTGGCAAACATGTAACAGGAAATGCAAGTGATCGAGAAGAATCTGAAGGTAGCACATGATAGGCATAAGAGCTATGCAGATCAGAATAGGTTGTTCAAGGAGTTCTAGGTTGGGGAATAGTTTTACTTACAAGTCAAACCGAGGAAGAGCTCCTTACAGATTAAATCATGTGCCAAGATGGCACCACAGTTTTGTGGACCCTTCAATATTATTGAGAGGATTGGGCCAATAGCCTATTGACTTGCATTGCCTCCAATAATGAAAGTCAATGATGTTTTCCATGTGTCATTTCTTAAGAAGTATGTTAAGGATGTTGATCATGTGATTGATTGGTATGTATTACAGGTGGAACTAGATGGAGAATTCCAGCCAGAGCCTCAATGTATATTGCAGAAAAAGGTTCTCATGCTCCAGAACGAGCAATCGAGCAAGTTAAAGTGTAGCGGAAGCAGTCTGGCCCTGATGAAGCTACATGGGAGATGGTGGATCAGATGCGGTTTACGTATCCTTATTGTTTGTCGGATGAGGCAAATCCATTTTGGTATGGTGTCTTGGTATATGTTTTGGTACATGTTTTGATGATGTTTTGGTATATGTACATATGTATATGGATGTAAATATCACCATGAGCTAATTTATAAAGCTCCAATAAGAGGTATGGGTGTCATGTCATTATGATGTTATGTTGTCATGTTGGTTTGCTTTTCAGCAAGGTGATCATTGTAAATACTACATCGAACTATGTTATAAAGCTCCATGGGCAGTATGTTTGCTTTTCAGTGGTATTTTGAGGTATAGGTGTGGTTGAACACCGAGGATGGTGTCCCCCAAGGGGGAGGGTTATGTAATAATCCTAGTGAAAATTCCATGTAATAAAAGTTAATAAAGGAAAAAATAATAACCATGGTTGATGGGACACTTATTCCAGGTTGAATGTTGGGCAAGACATCCTAGGAGGTGTTCATTTGGTTGTTTATGGCTAAGGAAATTGGAAAAGGTAATGGTTAAGGCTTTGGAAAGGCAAAATGAAATTTTTTGCGCATTTATTTATGAAAATAATGGAAATTAGGAGAAAAGGGAGGTGAAAGGTGACAAGTTGCATGTGAGGAGGAAAATGAAGGAAAATAATGGAAAGTGAAGAAAATAGAGACCTCATTAATAAAAATCTTCTGAGGATCAATTGGTAAGCTTTTGTCAGTTTAGTTTTGGAGCTCTCTCATTATTCTCTCTCTCTCTCTCTCTCTCTCTCGCTCTTGGACCCTTCGAGTTTTCTTGGAGAACTTTGGCATAGGAATAAGAAAGGAAAAGGAGGAAGGATGAAGCAAATATCAAGTAGGAAAACACAAGATCAAGAAGCTAAAGCAGGATTCTTTGCAGGTATCGATTTGCATGTGACATGCTATATTTGGCATGCATGGTGTTGCACGTGGTTGTTTTCTGTCATGGCATGGGTTTTTCTAAGTGTAACAGTGTTTTCAGCCTAGCCTTGCCATTTCTGGATAGCCATGGTGTGATGGGGTTGTCATGTTTTGGTTGAGCTGGATTGTCGTATGGATTCAAAGTTGAGTGAGGTGGATCTCTGAATGATATAGAACATGGCCTTGTGGTCTATGAACCGAATTGTGGATCACGATAAAGCGACTGGCCTAATGACCCCTGAGACAGATTATGTGTCGCGGTAAATCCAGGATTGTGTTGCCTTGGTGGGCTTAGGAATTCTAGTTAACGGTGAATGACAGGATATACGGTAAATCTAAGAGGTGGTTTGCTCTTCATTGGGCCTAGTAATCTCGGGTTTGGGAAATGCGCTAAATCCTGGAGAGTGGGTCTTGGTTTAGGGCATAACGATCCAGGTTTGGATTGTGGTAAAGCCTGACGGACTAGGAGACAAGAAAATTCCTCATAGTGTAGGTGGAGAAATCAGATGGCATCCATGCTTGTTTTTCCTAGTAATCGGGTGGAGATCGTGGTAAAGCCTGTTATGATATGGTTATTGTGTTGGCCAAGTTATCCAAGATGTATTTTTTTTTCTAGTTAAGACTAACCTAAGTACCCATGGGGGATTTGAACCGGTGACCTATCGCAAGGAGTGCCTGAACAACGCACCCATTCACCGTCAATCCAAAGCCCCGTGGGCAAGTTATCCGAGATGTATTACGATAAAGCATGTTTTCTATTAATGAGGGTGAGGTGGTTTATCCTCGGTATGCACTGGTTGGTTGTTTTGGTTTGAGTCCCACATTCACGTTTAGAATATGGCACATGGGTGATTGGTTGAAGAGAGACTTGGCTCAACCAATCTATGGTCAGGTGGAATGTGGAAGTCTCATCCCGAGTTTGGATTTTGCATCATTAATGAGAGGTTATTTATATGAGTGTTATACTAATTTATATGTGGATCATACGGTTGTGATTTCATTGGTATTCCTACTGCTATTATGATGGTTATATATGTGTTTTATGACAATGGCTATGTATGACTCTCATCATATTTTTACTTGTAAATGAATGGATAATGTATCTCTGACCTAATAGATGATAATGCACCAAAGGACATAAGGGAACAATGGTTATCAGAGATTCTCAAATAAGTATGAGATCCTATGCTTAATTATGTTGTTTACACCTGTAGATTACATGTTGGTGATATGTTTGACGAAATGCCTGTCATGGCTAGTAGGGGTCTGGTTAAGTGATTGTTTAACTAATTTCTTCTACTTCATTTTTTCCCTCTTATTTTACTGCTCATAAGATATCATTCCATTATGGGCAGTGACTTGGGCTCTGGGTCGAAAAAAGTGGCTCTAATCGTGGGGTCGCTGGCACAGAACTGAACAAATTGGTCCCTGGATGCTAGCATGCAGGACTATGAGAGCATCTAAAGGTCCCTGGACGCTGGCATTCAAGACTGTGAAAGCGTCCAAAGGTCCCTGGACACTGGCATGCCCATATCATGAGAGTGTCCATAGGGCAAGTGATTAGAAGTTTTAATGGGATGCAGGGGCAAGCTACCTGAAGTGTTGACATGGTTCTAAGGGGTCTTGTCACTGATGTGGAAGGTTTGTGTGATGTGTTTTTGTCGATTCCATTTCCTTAAGGTCACAGAGGAGGTCGAATCAAACTATAGTAGCCTCTCATCGCATGTTTACCCTGGTTGGTCGATTACTTGGGTAGATGTGGGAGAAGGGTGTTACACAACACTCTGAAATTAAGATGGATAGCTACAATGAAGAAGTTCAGAAGTCACAAAGTGAAGATAATTCAGATCTCTCTGATATTTCTACTAACAAAGCACAATGAAGTTTATATATATATCTCTAAGGTTTTCAGTGGACAATGGCAGTGATAAATTCGGATCATAGAAGCTTGGGTAACAGGAATTCGAATTGCTGTTGCAGTGACAAAAGGAACTCGGATCAGGGATGAAGAGGATATCACAATAACAAGGGTCTGAATGTCTGAGAAAGAGTCTCAATGTTACATACGAGGAAGACTACTGTAAATTACTATGAAATAACTATAGTTCTGAGATCGATCATAGTGTCTTGGTTCTGCTACAGTGGTCACATATTAGTGACATTATGTTGACAATGTTTTAGTGTGATATTTATAGTTTGTTGAAGAGAATATCTTAGTGTTAAGAAGGTTGAAAAAGGAAAAGGAGTCGAGAAGAAGAGAGAAGAAGTTAGTATGGAGAACTAGTGTCTTGATCTTGGAGTGGCTAATAGGTCAAGGGTCTTGGTCTTGGCATTCATCAATTGGAATCTCTATAAGAAGAATTTGTGTAGGTTTTCCTCTCAAAGAGTGAGAGGTTTTTTCCCTGGATGATAGCCTACATTTTGTGTCTCTTGTCTATTTATGTTCATGCATTGGTTATTGTTTGATGAAGAAGAACACTAATAATATAAAAGGATGAAGATCATAATCTAAAAAAGTAAAAAACATTCACAAGCAGTTACTAATCAAAGAGAAATCACCTAATGCTAATGCCCTAGATTTATCAACACGGTATCATAGCAAAGGTGACTAAGTCGAAAAGAGGACATTTAATCAAGGAGACACTAAAGGATAAAGTTTCAAGGAAGGCATCAAAGCAAGTTGAAGGATATCAAAGTGAAATTGAGTTCTACATTAAATAATAAATCCTACTTCAAAAGGAAATCTTGGGATCGTCAATCAAATAAAGGCAACTAGAAGTCTACACCAGCAAAAGTGTTGGATCCTCTAGTCACCATCAAAATACTAGAAATACCCTCATCAAGTTGAAGAGATCCATAAAGCAAGGTATCCAAAAGCATACAAATTCAAGAGAAGCAGTTCAAGGACAAAGATCACATCATCTTGGAGTAAGTCGAAACTTTAGAAGCATTTATGATCTGCACTCATTCACCATCGAAGAAGTTGAAGTATCTTGAAGGATAGTTATCCAAAGAAGGCTAAAAGGCATTGCCATCATCTTCAAAAGGTTCCAAGGCAGTCTCCCCTCAGTGAAGCAATGATCTCCTCCTTATCCTTAAAGAAGATCATCCGAGGAAGCATCAAGAGATCCTCATCAAATCAACATCATCAAAGGAGAGCTAGATCAAAGGCATTGTCATCATAAAAAGGGGCAATCTCCTTTTATTGAAGAAAGGAGTTCATTTGAAAGAAGATCATTCAAAAGGGGCACTAATACATCTTCATCAATCATCATTAACGAAGAAATCAAGTTGAAGATTTCATCTTCGCCTAACAAGTAAGTATATTTATTCTATAATCAAAATCTAGTAAAATGACTTTGTTTTGCAAGGAGATCTATAAGATGGTTGAGTCATCGAATTTCCTTGCATAGAAAAGGAGGATAGACATAGTCCTCAAAGAAAGTGAAGTCATTGAACATATCAATGGAAAGTTCTACTCCGAATACATGGAAAGGGATCAAAGGGCTCAAGGGATTCTTATGAAATCAGTCAAAGGTCAATTCGTATAGCAGTATTGGAGACATCAAAAGAGATATATATGATTAGCTGGTAAAACTATTCTTTGAAGATGCGATAAAGAAGGTCACATCACTTTGATCTTATCTACACAAATTGAAGGTATCAAAGGATAAAAGGTTATCTTCGTAAGATTAAGATCTGGATGAGATAATCTTCATACACTAACTGATGAACAAGGTAACAAATGTCTGTGAGGATAAGAAAGTTATTCCATTCAACAACGTGTGATCTCTATGCAAGATAGAAGAAGACAGGTTGAGGGAAAAAATTATTCAGACATTTTCCGAAAGGAAAGAAGAACATAGCTAAGAATTACTACTATACAAGAAAGATTTTCCTAAGATTAAGAAGGGAGATAATAAGAAAAATAGAGAATAAGTCCATTTCACCAAATAAGTGGAGGAAGCTGAAAGAAGGAAGTCCAAGGAAGAGGAAAAGCATTAGAAGTAAGATCTCATGACATCACCATTGGAGACATGAAGGATATCTGATAGTCAACTATGAAGGATATAGCTCTTGACAACCTCATTGGAAACTTAAGAAAGGGAAGAAGTCATCTAGGACAAGTCTCATCATACATCAAGTCAAAAGGAAACATTTGTTGGATAAGGATATGCAAGATCCTCAAGATTCTCTGATGGAATCCTCATCGAAGGATTCACCGATCTAGAGTGGAAGCAAGTGTTTCATCAGGAACTCCAACATGTGGAATTCATGGGATGATGGTATGATGACATATGAAGCAGATCAAGGGATTGAATCTCTTTTCAATCAAGAAAGTTGTTGAAAGAAGCCTAGATGGCCTAAAGGTAAATGACGTATGCATGCTTGTATTCAATACTATAATGTCATGTCATATGATTGCAAGTAACATGGCTCATTACTTCTATCTTGAGAACCCTGATCAAAGGAAAAGGCTCTCCTCCATGGAAAAGATGCAGGAAGGCACAGGTCACACTATATGAAATCAACATAATAAGTCCTCATAAAAAAATGAGGTGGTTGGCAGTAATTTAGAGGAACTCTGATTGGAAGTTCCTAGAAATGAAATGTGTGAAGAATGGAAGGAAGAGATCATGGACTATGCAACCATGAAAAATGAAATCAACATCTGAGGACTACAAGATGTGACTAGGAAACCTCCCAGAAAGATATGAAGACTCTAATGGAAGTCTGAAAAAGATGGAGATCCTTGACAATGGATATCTTTGGGAGATATGTCAACATGTATGCAGGATGATGATGCACACTGCAAGATGTCGTGATGAAAGACCATCACAAAGGTAATTTTGATTTAAGTGTTCATTTCATATTTTTTAACAAATATCTGGATGGGTTTATACAGGTCTGTCAAGTGAGGAACAGTGGATGTCTTCCAAAAGGACCATATAGAAGGATGTAAGAACATTACAGAAAATATGGCATGAAGAAGGTAGCATGACATGAAGCAGGGCCAAATGAAGACTAATGGATCATTTTATGATGAAAGGAATAATGACATGACTAACCCATGGATGAAAGTGATGGATGTTTTGTGCCCTATGAAGAAGCCCCAAAATATAAAGACTCATTGACAAAGAAATTCACGAAATCAAAGGAAGGAGCTCTTCAAGTAGTTGGTTGAGGAGCTGTTTTAGGTCCCTAATGAAGATGGAGCCTGATAAAGAAGTTTCTTACTTGGAAGAAACTTGGAAATTCCTAAGCCAAGAGGGAGTTGAAGTACATTCATTTCGTAGGAATGAGTACATTCTGTTATTGGAATTGAGATGTCCTCCTTAATTGAGAGGGAGAGATAGACACATCATTCTGGTCTTCACCTAGGAAGACAAAATAGAGGATTGGGTAATGTTTAGTCAATTTAGTGTTTCTAAATTGATGTCATTAATTTTCAACCCGGGGCTCGTAAACTGATGAAGTGTGGTGCACTATATGTGCTTAGTTAACCTCTTTCTTACTTCGTTGTTTTATAAGGTTATAATGTTCAACTCTTCCTAACCCTCTGCTTCCAACATATAGTACTATGTTAAGCACGATTAAGAAGTAGTCAGAAATAAGTCCAAAAAGTAATCAAGCTCTAAGGTGACAAGTAAGAAAAACCACTTTAAAGACCAGTTATAATGTTCAACTCTTCCTAACTCTCTGCTTCCAACATATAGTACTATGTGAAACACGATTAAGAAGTAGTTAGAAATAAGTCTAAAAAGTAATCAAACTTTAAACTTGCAAAGAAAGAGCTTGAAAGAAATAACTTGAAATGAAACTGAAAGCAAAGCATAAAAACCACTTTCTAATGGCACTAGACACCATTCATGCTGCTGCAAATAAAAAGGTAAGAAAATCACTTTAAAAACCAATGATAATGTTTATCTCTTCCTAACTCCCTGCTTCTAACACATAGTACTGTGTAAAACACGATTAGGAAGTAGCTAAAGATGAGTTAGAAAAGTGATCAAAAATGAGAAAAATCTACTTTAAAGACTAGTTATAATGTTTTGCTCTTTCTAACTCTCTGCTTCTATCATATGGTACTATGTAAAGCACGATTAGAAAGTAGTTAAAGATTAGTCTAAAAAGTACTCAAAGCCAGCTGTAAGTTATTAGTATTCTGATCTCTAAAAGATAAACAATTTGTGATAAAGAGACCATTCATATGTTAGCAGACAACTTTGAGAAATTAAACTAAAAATCAGCTATGAAAGTAAAGGCAGCAACTTTGAATCTGTCAACTGAAAATACCATCAGATATAAAGCAAATACAACAAAGACACACAATCCCGGGAGAAAATAAAATGCAGTAATTCAAACTGTACAAGGCAGGGCCCCCTACTACCTATGAAATCAAAGCAAAATTAAACACACTTGCCTAAATTAAAATTGCATGAATGAAAATCTAATCTACCTTACATTCTACAAAGCAATATTTACAAAATGAAATCTAATCTACTTACATCCTAATATGCTCCATGACATCTACTTCACATCTCCTTCCATGTTGAGAACATCAAAGCTTTATTCAATTTCTTCAAAAGTACAAAGTACAAAAGCTTTCAAAAGCCATGGGACTAACAAGCTAAAAGGACTAAGAAAAGACTAAAGGAAAGACTAGCAAATGAAGGAGAGAGATCTCCTATTTATACAAAAAGATGAGAGCCATCTCATTAATGATAGTCCATGAATCTCTCCCTCTACCTCTAGAGTCCTAATCAAAATAGGAACTGATAAGACACATGTCTTTTTAGAGTTATAATACAATTAGGAGATGTGACACATATCCTCATGATCCCATGATTCTTTCCAACCAAATTCGAATTTGGCCTTAGAGTGCCACATAAGGGTCTTCTAGAAGCCTCCTTTCAACCTACACATGTCAACAATCTCAACCCATTTGTTAGGTATAAGCATATGCACATTATTTTCTAATGTTTAACCACAAATTCACTTAAAAGGCTTAGAAATAATAAATATTGGAAAAACATAAAGGTAGCCCAATAATAATGAAAGTGGGATGAATGTGGTGACATAGTAGTGAAATGGAGGTGATATAATGGACATAATAGTGAAAATGTAATGGAAATGAATGACATTTTCAAGACTCAACATACCCCCCAACTGAAGCTATTGCATGTCCTCATGCAATATATATTACATTAACTCTTTTGATCCTTGAGCTTTGGCTTAACTTTGCATGATATCATTTGATAACTTCATATTTTTGCAAAGTGTTTCACTTGAATTGCAATATGGTTGGTTCTTTTGTTACAACCATTTTTTTTCTTTTGTTGCCTTCTATTTTGATCTTTGGACTTTGCATAATGATATTTTGATTATTGTTGCAAAGTATATCTTTATTGGATTGCATGATGGTTGGTTCTTGTGTGGCAACCATGATTTTGTTTGTATCCAATTTATCCTTTAAGCACTTTTTCAAAAGCCATTGTATGCTCATAATAGCAATGTAATAATTAATATATGTTGGAAGTATGTGAGCTCGTAAATATCATATGGACATGGCAATATATGAATATGAATGTATTCCCCCCCAACTGATGGTATTGGCAATTTTATGAAATGAGGAAGAGAAATGTTTTTCCAACAATTATCATTTTAGCTTTTTATGGAATTCTATGGTTAAAAGTTAGAAAATTCCGTACCTTCACTTACCCTTTGGAATGGATGAGTTGTATGTGTGGTGGCTGAAATCTTCTGATCATATTCTTCTTCAAGTGGCTGAACAAGAGGAGTCATGGATAGAGAGATAAGATGGCTTTTTATTGCTTCTACTAAAACTTGCTGAATCTGCTCCAAAATGCTGAAAATAATAGTCTTCATGTCTTCAAAACTCATTGGCACAATTCCTACTATGTGAAAAGATGTTCTGATGTCGAACATAGTAGGAAATTGTTGGCTTAGTGACCATTAATGGATGCCACTAGTCAACATGAGAACTCTCACCATTGATGACAATGAGAGTCAAGATGCCCAAACACATCTTGCTAGGTACGAATGAATTTGTTGATGTCGAGTCACCTAGAAGATCTAACGAACAAGGGACATTAATGTATTCCCATTGTTTGTCAGCATGAGGACTTGCCATTAAGGCATGCAAGCCTCAAGGTGTTTTTACAAAGAACTTAGACTCAAAGGACTATGGACTCAATAATTTGCATTGAAGCAGGGCTTATTTGCAGAATGAAAATGACAAGGAATGGAAAATGGAAATGGAAAATGGCAATGGAGAACAGAAATGGAAATGGAAATAAGCATGTAAATGAGCCTTTTGCTTTTATTTGTGGGTTATGAATGGATAAAAGAGATGGAAAGTGTATGTGAATGTAAGTGAAAAGTATGGAGTGGAATGAGGTGAATGGTTTATTATGAAGTATGGATGTGATGGATGGATGTGATGGAGACAATAGTATCTGAAGGTTTTTCAAGTGTTTGGATCTGATTTTGCATCAGCATATTTCCTCTTTATTGCTGATCATCCTCTTATGAAACAAATTGGTCTCTTAGAGAGACACCATTCTCTTGTAGTCATTTGTCCTTCCTCTTGGAACCTGCAAAAAAACTAATACTTCTTCTGCAATGGAATGTAAGTTTATCAAAGGAGAGAGGTGATCAATCTCTCTAGTTATGATATTTACACACAAAACTAAGAATTTGTATTAATGAAACAAGTTCTCAAAGGAAAAATCAAAAGAATTTATACCTGCTTGGAATTAGTGCCTCAAGTTGATGTTGCTTCTTTTTAGCAATTTATTTCATTATTTGCCATTTCAAACTCTAATGGTATATTTCTCATTGTATAGATCTTGTTGAGATCTTTCCAATGGTACTTAAATCATCAAAATCTGATTTTGTATGAGAAAGATAAGCTGATTTGAACAATGAGGTTTTTCTGGCTGCGGAATCAGAGAATAGCTGCGGAATTGGACTTTAGCTGCGGAATGTGCACAGTTCTGTAGCTAAAAATTTTGGATACAAAGTTAGCCATTCATCTTTCATTATCAGTCCAAAATTAATCAGTACCTTCAGAAAAGTGAGAAAATAACTTGTTCATTTCATTGATTCAAAATTATTATTTTTTTCTTGACATGCAGCGACTTAGTGTGGCGACTCAGTGTGGCGACTTTGTGATAACACCCAATTTGACTTCCCTTTGACCGGGGTCTTTTTCATCAAATTTGACCGAATGAATAGGACACCATCCATGTACTGACATTTCCCTAGCTACCCATGTGACCTGTTTTGCCTGATGACACCTACAACCTAGAGTTTAACAAAACAGCTGCGGAATTGTCAGCTAGCTGCGGAAACGCTGTATTGGCTGCGGAAAGTGCAGAGAGTGCTGTGAAATGGAGTGGTTGTGTGCATGGAAGAGAAGAAAAAAAAATGTGGAGGAGTGAATGAAATGCATGGAACACTTCCGAATCTTCTTCTTCACTGGGAGGTTGATTTAGGTCCAGAAACGGTCTTCTTCAAGTCCCCATCTGTGTATAAATATTTGCGAAATTTTAAATTTGGCAAGAAAGAATTGTGAATGCTTTTTGATGAACCTCACTCTCAAGAGTGTCATCCAAGTCCTAGCAATTCTACCAGAGCCATAACATGGAGAAATGTTTATGATATTGAAACACTTGCCATAACAGTTGCTGGTAGAAAAGCGAGTTCCTTTAATTACTCCAGGACGGTCACTTGTGATTAGTACTGTGCTGTGCTCTGAAGTGCTTCTCCTGCCTATGACTGGAGTCACGCGCTCGAATCTCGCAGAAACGATGAAGAACAAGAAGAAAAGCGTGCACTTCGCAGCAACGAAATATAAGGGAAGAATGTGAAGATGAAATGTAGTTTGCAGCGGGAGTTATGCGGCTGTGAAGAGCCGTATGTAATTGACTTACGTAACAGAGTCGTCTTCACTTGGATTGTTATTAGACAGGTGTTGGATTGCAATCGGGTGGCATAAGGGCAGAAGACCTGGTGGAAAAGGGTGGAAGACGTGGTGGTGCCAGCACACAGCCGAATTAAATCACTGTCTGTTCATTTAATTGAAATTCTGTTTTTTTTTTCACGCGCGGCAGTCAAAAATGGACTCCGAAGAACCGCAGATTTCTCCCAGACCGCCACGAATTTCCTCAAACGGTTTCTGGGTTATCTAATTAACCCACCTAGCAAAAAAACCCATGTTTTAGTTTTTTCAAATTCGTCTCTGTTTGGGAGAATCAAAGGTGTGAAGTTTGACGTTTTTCAGGTTTTTGCGTTTTCTGAGTTAATTTTTTTCTGTTCTGCCTTTACGTTTTTTTTTCTGCCTTTTAATTTGCATTCGGCCTTTCCGCTTGATTTTGCTGTGTTATTCAGTGTTCCAGTCTCATTTTTAAGGGCTTGTCCAGGCGTATGTCTTGAAGATACGACAACAAAACGTTCACACAAATGGGCCTATTCTAGATGACATTTTGTTGGCGGATCCTCAGATTTCAGATGCAATAGAGAAGGAACTATACATCGTCAAGCTATACATCCACTAGGTTCATGGTCGTTGGAATTTCTTTTTGATACGAGTCATGGCTTGTTATTTTGGTTATAATGCTGGTATTGAAGGTGGTGTCTGTGGGATGGAAAAGAAAAATTTAGCGCAGATTTCCAGCTAATGTTCAGACAACTCAAACTCTTTCTATTCCTTGGATTTGTCATAACTATTGGAACACTATTCTCTGCCTTCCATCTGACTGTAGGAGTTAAGCCATAGACTGAACTAGAAGAAGCCCAAACAATAGCTGGTTGAGGATTGGCTGCTTTACAGGCTTCTAGCAAGGTGATAAGATCTGTAATGTTGCTATGAACATAGGAAGATGGATACAATCCACCTACAACTGCAGTCACACCAAGGTATATTGTTGGTCAGGAATTGAAGAGGTGAAGAACATAAAGGATTGATGCTGCTTGACCTACTTCGACCAACATTAATTCCCTCAATCACAAGCAAGTATCCAAAGTCCTTAGGGTCTGAGACAATCATTCCCATGACATAAGCCAGCAAGCTCATGCATGATTGAAGAGAGTTTTGAACCCAAATTGAAACCACACATGGCAACAAAATCCACCACTGAATCCAAATGGACCAAAGCTTGATCAGGGAGGCAGAGATTTTTTTATTTTTTTATTGAAGCCACAATGAAAACTAAGAATGGAGATAGCCATAGATTGTTTTTCTCTCTTATTTTTTTCTCTGAAATTGTAAAATTTTATAAAAAGGATTAATGATTTTCAATTTCAGGCAGCAAATACTTCAAGAAAAACATATTAAAAACAAGACTTTGACTGAGGTCCTAGGCTGGTTTTTCATCGATCTGAGCTGGGTGACTAGGATAGGATCCATGTTGGGACAATTCTGGAGATGCCCATGTGGTCGGTTTTTTCATTAGATGCCTGTAACCTGCTAAACCTTGAAACAGCTGCGGAATTGTCAGATAGCTGCGGAATCAGGGCAGTTTCTGCAGCTAAGTTGCAAAACCTTATTTGAACAGGATACAGTGTTTTGAAGACCACTACAAAGCATAACCAGACAATTTTGGACAATTTGAACCTATCAAAGCAGTTGAGTTTCATTTTTTCATTTTTTTTTTTTATTGAATCAATTGAAATGTTTGAAGTTTATTTTGTCTGCTTTTTTTTTTTTTTAACAATTCTTTTTCTGATCCTCCAGATCACACAGAGTGCAGGAGGAGAGCATACTCAAGAATTATTATTTTGTCTTTTTTTACTTAACAATCCTTTTTCTGATCCTCCAGATCACACAAAGTGCAAGAGGAGAGCATACTCAAGGATTTTTTTTTATTTTTTTTTCAGATGTAAGAAATAAGGTCTCCTAATTACACTTCCCCGGCAACGGCGCCAAAATGTTTAGTCAATTTAGTGTTTCTAAATTGATGTCATTAATTGTCAACCCGGGGCTCGTAAACTGATGAAGTGTGGTGCACTATATGTGCTTAGTTAACCTCTTTCTTACTTCGTTGTTTTATAAGGTTATAATGTTCAACTCTTCCTAACCCTTTGTTTCCAACATATAGTACTATGTTAAGCACGATTAAGAAGTAGTCAGAAATAAGTCCAAAAAGTAATCAAGCTCTAAGGTGACAAGTAAGAAAAACCACTTTAAAGACCAGTTATAATGTTCAACTCTTCCTAACTCTTTGCTTCCAACATATAGTACTATGTGAAACACGATTAAGAAGTAGTTAGAAATAAGTCTAAAAAGTAATCAAACTTTAAACTTGCAAAGAAAGAGCTTGAAAGAAATAACTTGAAATGAAACTGAAAGCAAAGCATAAAAACCACTTTCTAATGGCACTAGACACTATTCATGCTGCTGCAAATAAAAAGGTAAGAAAATCACTTTAAAAACCAATGATAATGTTTATCTCTTCCTAACTCCCTGCTTCTAACACATAGTACTGTGTAAAACACGATTAGGAAGTAGCTAAAGATGAGTTAGAAAAGTGATCAAAAATGAGAAAAATCTACTTTAAAGACTAGTTATAATGTTTTGCTCTTTCTAACTCTCTGCTTCTATCATATAGTACTATGTAAAGCACGATTAGAAAGTAGTTAAAGATTAGTCTAAAAAGTACTCAAAGCCAGCTGTAAGTTATTAGTATTCTGATCTCTAAAAGATAAACAATTTGTGATAAAGAGACCATTCATATGTTAGCAGACAACTTTGAGAAATTAAACTAAAAATCAGCTATGAAAGTAAAGGCAGCAACTTTGAATCTGTCAACTGAAAATACCATCAGATATAAAGCAAATACAACAAAGACACACAATCCCGGGAGAAAATAAAATGCAGTAATTCAAACTGTACAAGGCAGGGGCCCCCTACTACCTATGAAATCAAAGCAAAATTAAACACACTTGCATAAATTAAAATTGCATGAATGAAAATCTAATCTACCTTACATTCTACAAAGCAATATTTACAAAATGAAATCTAATCTACTTACATCCTAATATGCTCCATGACATCTACTTCACATCTCCTTCCATGTTGAGAACATCAAAGCTTTATTCAATTTCTTCAAAAGTACAAAGTACAAAAGCTTTCAAAAGCCATGGGACTAACAAGCTAAAAGGACTAAGAAAAGACTAAAGGAAAGACTAGCAAATGAAGAAGAGAGATCTCCTATTTATACAAAAAGATGAGAGCCATCTCATTAATGATAGTCCATGAATCTCTCCCTCTACCTCTAGAGTCCTAATCAAAATAGGAACTGATAAGACACATGTCTTTTTAGAGTTATAATACAATTAGGAGATGTGACACATATCCTCATGATCCCATGATTCTTTCCAACCAAATTCGAATTTGGCCTTAGAGTGCCACATAAGGGTCTTCTAGAAGCCTCCTTTCAACCTACACATGTCAACAATCTCAACCCATTTGTTAGGTATAAGCATATGCACATTATTTTCTAATGTTTAACCACAAATTCACTTAAAAGGCTTAGAAATAATAAATATTGGAAAAACATAAAGGTAGCCCAATAATAATGAAAGTGGGATGAATGTGGTGACATAGTAGTGAAATGGAGGTGATATAATGGACATAATAGTGAAAATGTAATGGAAATGAATGACATTTTCAAGACTCAACAGGTAAACATAGGGATTTTGATTCTCTTTGAGGATGAGATAGGGCATCCAGATAAGAGTAGTCATAGAGGACTGATATTCATTGAGGACTAGATATCCTAGATAAGAATAATAAAATGGAAGGTCATACTCGGAAAATACCCAGGTGGAGTGTGTACGTTGAGAGACAATGATTATGGTGTCTATGAATCATTGGTTATGCCAACATTGTACTCTGATCATGTGGATAGAGTTGTTAGTCAAGGCCTTGCTATGTGACAATGTTGGTTGATATGATGCTATACAGTTGGGTTACTAATCCGACTCTTCTTATGAGAAATTATTCAGATTGAGAATGACCAAGTACCATTATGAATACCTCCCTGGTTAAGAGGGTGCGTTGAAGGGTGTAACTAGGTTCAGTCTTCATAATGATATGTAATTGTGACATTTGTAAATGATGTAAAGAAGGAAAATAAAATTATTATTGTAAGACTTTCTTCATGGGTTTCGTGAGCAAGGGATTTTTTTAGATGGCTCCCATTGCGAGCCTTTAGGAATTTTCATAGATTTAATGTCATGTATGGAATGTATATAAGTCTATAAAGGTGTCTAGAAGCCCTCCAATGACAAGAACTAGTCCTCCTCTTCTTATGTCAACCTCAAGATGAAGCATAACTCATGTCAGATCACAATTATGGAGACACGACCCTTCATATACTCAGGTTGGCTTATTTATTAAGGGAAACCACTATAAATAAGAGTGAAGGGTTGTAATTACAGTGAACAATTCAGACAACCCTCTAAAATTTGGATGGATAGCTACAGTGAAGAAGTTCGGAAGTCACACAGTGAAGAGAATTCAGATCTCTCTGATATTTCGGGTAACAAAGGATAATGAAGTTTAGATACATCTCTAAGATTTTCGATGGACTGTGGCAGTGATAAATTTGGATCATAGAAGCTCGGATCACAAGCATTTAGATTACAGTTGCAATGACAAAAGGAACTTGGATCAGGGATGAAGAGGATATCATAGTAACAAGGGTTCGAATGTCTGAGAAAGAGTCTCAATGTTACAATAGAGGAATACTACTATGAAATACTATGAAGGAACTATATTTCCGAGATCTATCACAGTGTCTTAGTGTTGCTATAGTGGTCACACCTTGGTGATATTACATTGACAATGCTTCAATGCAATATCTACAGTCCGTTGAGGAGAAGATCTCAGTGTTAAGAAGGTCGAAAAGTAAGAGGAGTCAAGAAGAATAAAAGAGCAGAAGACAGTCTGGAGAACTAGTGTCTTGATCTTGGAGTGGAAATTAGGTCAAGGGTCTTGGTCTTGGTATTCGTTAATTGGAATCTCTATAAGAAGAATTTGTGCAGATTTTCCTCTCAAAGAGTGAGGTTTTGGCCCTGGCTAATAGCCTAAATTTTGTTTCTCTTGTTTATTAATGTTCATGCATTGGTTATTGTTTGATGAAGAAGAACACTAATAATCTAAAAGGAAGAAGATCCTAATTTAAAGAAGTAAAAAGCATTCACAAGGAGTTACGAATCGAAGAGAAATCACCTAATGTTAAGTCCCTAGATTTCTCAACAACAAGTCCACTAGAGGGCAAGAGGAAAGGGGGGTGAAGGGTGGAGTTATAAGTCTGATAGATCTCAATTAATTGAGTTTAACTAACAATAACTCCACAAGATTACTAAATTTTAGCAATCAACTCATGCATAACTCCACTTATAGCCTACAAAATTGACTTTGTCGTTTTAAATAGGAGATAAGGCCATGTCGCTCCAGCTAACTACAATCCAAGTCATCCTGCTGGTGTTGAAAATAAAACTTCTCCATTTGACCAAGGCACTAGTCAAATGAAGCATTTTCTTGCTACAATTTTAGCACTCCCTCTTAGCAAGAAAAGGGTTTTGCGTCACCCTTATCTTGATCCCATGGAACTCAAATTTGCCTCTTGGAAATGCCCTTGTCAAAATATATGCATTCTGCTCCTCTATGGAAATGTATTGAAACATCATGATTCTCCTATGCACACAATCTCTCAAGTGATGGTACCTTATATCAATGTGCTTGGACCTACCATGAAATACTGGATTTTCATATCGTTTAATACAAATTTGGTTATCACAATAGGATCCATTTACTAACTGAAGAGACCAACAAGAATTTTCCTCATCTAAATGGCCTTGCATGTTGCTTGAGTAGCAGCCATATACTCAGTCTATGCGGAGCTAAGTGCTACAAATATTTGTTTCTTACTACACCAAGAAATCGTTGTTGACCCAACATTAAAGATAGCTCCCAAAGTTCTCTTCTTGTATGATGGACTCCCTACCCAATTTGCACTAGTGAAGTCATGGAGCTTCACACCGTCAATCCTCTTGTACCATAAACTAAAAATTGTTGTGCCTCTAAGGTATCTAAGCACATGTTTTGTTGCTTTCCAGTGAATCTTGGTAGTCTTCACTATAAATTGACTAAGTTGATTAACTGCAAAACATATGTCGGGCCTTGTGTTCACTAGATATATCAAGGACCCCACCAATTGTCTATAGAAGGTGGCATCTACTACCTTTCCATTAGAAGCATTCTCCTTCCTCTAGTTGGTAGCTATAGGAGTGTCCATAGGCTTGCAATCCTGGGCTACATCTTTGGGCTTACTAACACAGCTAGACCGCTCCATAGATTTTAGTGATAAAGAGTACATAAAGTTTGATGACAAAAGAGTGGCTAGTTTCCCCTTCAAGGAAACATTCTCCTGCAAAGAACTCTCACTCTAAAAAGCATGACAATCTACAGTCAGGCATGAAACAGTCAATAAGAAAAGGGCTCTCACATAAAGACCTTGTACTCCACCTGAAAATTAGCATAACAAGTGCAACAATTCCACATTGAAGTACTAAAAGAGAACTTTCCTCAACAAGACATAACGAGAAAAGAGAAACATGAGATGCACCATAGATGTCACAGTTGCTGCAGATAACATATGGAGGATGGAAAACCCCTCCAAGGTCTTCTCCATGCTCAAAAGCCTTCAAAAACTACTTCAACACACCAATTGATCCTAGCACCCATAAACTCAAACCTTGCAAAAATACTCTTCATAAGTGCTCCAATCAGTGAACAAAGGCTTCCATTGGATTCAACATGTCCAAAAACTACCATCTAGACTCTTCTTGCGCTCCAAAAGTCCAAAAACTCCTCAAGTTATGACTCTTCAAAGTTTATGTTGTTATTCGTCCTCAAATTGGATGAACCTCCAACGAGAGCAACAAATCCACCCTTAAATATGCTCGGAAGGTGACAAATTCGCCTCTAATAGGTGCAATTTGTCAGACAATTAATTTTTCCAATGACCCTTATGTGTATAACTAGGGTCACATGGCGCCATAAGGTTAGGTGTTGGGACAACGGTCCACCCCCGCCGGCCTGGGCTTCAAACTCGTCGGGTTGTTGGTCATATAGGGGTGATGTGGCTAAGGGGCGGGGTTAACCACCCGCCCCCACCGCATTAGCTCCTAAACTATAATCTGATGGCTACACGCTGACACCGTGACCTAGGGTCAGGTATCAACTCTGCCCCTGTTTGCCTATCGCCTTATTTATGAGCGCTCGGTCCTGTGAAAGATCCTATGACCAAGGGCCAGGGCTAGTCCCTAAGCCCTCTATCCTCAGCGCTCTCTGACGGTCCCCTGCTTGGCGATATGACTCGAGGATAGGGCCTAGATCCTCGCCCTCTCTGCCAACTCCCTTATCATTAGCACTTGGTTCGGTGAAGGTGATAGGACTATGGGCTAGGGCTAAGCCCTGATCTCCTCCCTCGTCACTCCTCTTCCACAGTCTTGTTGGTGCAATAAGACCATGGCTAGGCTTAAGTTCAACCCCTACCATTCTGCACTCGAAGGTCTTCCGCCAGGGTCATGTGGGGAGAAATGTGACCAAGGGTTAGGGCCGCTCCCCAATCCCTCTTCGCCAGCGCTCTCGTTGTTCACCGCCTGTGGTCACGTGGAGAACCTGTGACCAGGGGTCGAGCTTATTTCTTAGCACCTTTCCTTTTCTCCAATGTTTATGTGGGGTTGAAAATGACCAGGGGCCAGGGCTTAGTCTTGGCCCATCTCCCCAAAATGCACCCAAAGAAACTTCAACAATAACTCGTCAGCTATACAGGTTAAGTAACAAGTGCATGGCGAAGTGTTAGGGCTTGAAAGTTGGATGAGGCAGGTTACGGGTTCGATCTCTCCAGACTTATGGGTCGAAACGCAAAAATTTTGATCAACCACAAGGTGCCACGTGGCATCCTCCAATTGGACGATGAAAATCCAAAATTGACCAATGAGAACGCGCCATCCTACCCCTGTATGAGGTTGCCACTTGGAAAGCCATGATTGGTACCATACATGTCCAGTAGGCATCCTGACATCAGTGATACGAAAAACCCAGTCAGCAGCCCATTCAACTCACCTGCAATTTTTTTAATTGTTGATCCAAACGATCAGAACATCGTAGCTTCTTCATACGACATCAAATTGAGGTGATTCAAGTGTCGTTGGAATCAAAACAAAAAACACTACGACTTGACGTTAGTTTCAAAAGATTATGGGCACTTTATTTTTGAGCTTAATTTTGATCTTTGGATCATACCTCCCCACTAGGAACTTTTGGACTCCAAAAATTTAGCTTCTCCTAGTAAAAAAGAATGAGGCGAAACCTCAAAACTTTCCCAAACTCAATCCTTAATGTTATGTTTTTAATTGGTGCCTTCAAGTTCCAATCAAAGTACTTCACCTATCCTTTGCATGAAGACCTTACCTTCCTATCAAGAATTGAGCGACAATTCTTAAAACCATGCAGGAACAAAAACATTGATGGATGGAATATGAACATTATCTCCAAACCCATCTTTAATGGCTCAAACAACTTCATCTTGAATTTCCATTTTTTAAGACAAACTTAACTTTACATCTTGGAAATCAGAAGCAATTCAATGTTTTCCATGCAGTGATACAAACTTTGCTTTACTGCCCTCAAACTATGCTTGTACACAAAAGTACTTTGGTTGCAATAATTCTATGAAACATTGGGCTTTTTTCACAAAAACATATTCATTTCTTGTATAATATTTATCAACAAGTTTCATCTTGGACACTTGTATCGGTGAGTACATGACGTAACTGTAGAGAAATTGGACGACAAACACTATTCATCCTGAAAGTCCTTAAACATTTGGACTTATAAACAAGCCAACATAACATGTCATGTCAATGAAAAACATACTTGTTGCAAATAGTGATTATTCTTGTTTCACTTTACAAAGTACCCAAAAATAGGTAATGACAACAACAAGTATTTACATTTTACAAAGCAACAAACTATACAAAAAATCTACCCAATCTTTGCCTCTCCTAGGCTTATTGGTTCTCTTTTTTCATCCATTTTACTTTGAAGGTTGCCTTAGGAACTATGTCAGTATTCTCTTTTCCACCTGTTACTTTCCTTGCATTGGTTTGCATAACCTCTTTATACTTCTTGGGAAGAAATTTTGGGTGAAGTATCCAACACCTTTCATTCCCATGCCCATGCATGTTACAATGGGCACAAAAGTACTTTTGCTTGCCGATCGACAAGGAATTTTTCACAATCTTGATGCCAAGAATTTGGTCCATTCTTTTTACCATCACCTTGTTGTAACACCCTCCTCATATATCTACCCAAGCAACCAGCTAGTCGGGGTAAACATGCGACAAGAAGCCACTACGAGAGGCCACTATGATATGATTTAACCTCCTAAGTCATGTTAATGAAGTAGAAGTGACGAAAACACACCATACAGGCATTCAACATCAACATTAGGACCCTCAAGAACTAATCCAACCTTTTTGCCAACCAATCCCTAGGTCCCACTGAGATTTTGGACCACTTGACCTCTGGACGCTCTCACGCTATGGGCATACCAGCGTCTAGGGACCTCTGGACGCTCTCACAGGCCTACAAGCTAGCGTCAAAGGCCTATTTTGCACAATATTGTGCCAACATCCCCGGGATTTGAGCCACTTTTTCAGGCCCAGAGCCTAGGTCACTGCCCATAATTGAATGACATCTTTAGAATAGTAAAATAACAGAGAAATGACAGTACAAATGCAATCACTTGAATAAGGCCTTGACTGGACCCCTACTAGCCATGACAAACATTTCATCAAACATATCACTAATATGTAATCTACAAGTGTAAATAACAGATCTGAGCATAGGGGTCTCATACTTAGCCAAGAATTGCTATGAAGCATTGATGCCTCAACACATCAACTACCATTTCATCCATTAGGTCATAGATACATTTCTCATTCGTCTACCAGTAAAAACATTATGAGAGCCATACATAGATTCTGTCATAAAACATATATATAACCAGCATAATAGCAACAAAAATACCAATGAAATCACAACCATATGATCCACATATAAACCAATATAATACTCATATAAATACAAGGAGAAATAACCTCATATTGGTGATGCAAAATCAAAACCTGAGATGGGACTTCCACGTTCCACCCGACCGTAGAATGGTTGAGCCAAATCTCTCTTCAACCATTCACCCTCGTGCCATATTCCAAGCATGAATGTGGGATCTCATAGAACACATCAATCCAAAACCATCAAGGGCTTCCAGAGGTCATCCACCTCAACCCATCAACAATGATTCCACCCCATGGTTGGACATCACAAAACCATCATCAGATTGGTCTCTATCCAAGCCTTCTAGGGCTCTAAAGCTTTTGTTCCAACCAAGGCTTCCAGGCTAGTAACTCAACCCACAACTATCATCGGGCCTCCAACCCACAACTATCGTTGGAAAAGTTGTCCATACCTGGTCTGAAAAGTTGTCTTGTAAATGTCCTCCTCTATTATGTGCACTTGGTGATATCCGGATCTCAGATCAATCTTCGAGAACACTGTTGCTCCCTTCAATTAATCGAACAAGTCATCAGTGCTCGACAACAGATACATGTTCTTGATGGTCACTTTATTCAACTGCCTGTAGTGAATGCATAATTTGAGAGTACCATTTTTATTCTTTATGAACAATAGTGGTGCGCCCTAAGGTGATACAGTTGGCCTAATGTATCCCTTGTCTAACATTTCCTTCAACTGTAGCTTCAACTCTACCAACTCAGGTGTGTTCATCCTGTAAGGTTCTTTTGATGCTAGAGCTTCCCCTGGCACTAACTCAATAGAAAAGTCCACTTCCCTATGAGGTGGAAACTCTGTAATGTCCTCAGGAAATACATCCTTGAAGTGCTATAAAACTGGGTACCTGGTCAAAACATTTGCATCCTCAACTTCCTCACCCTTGTCATTAGAAATGTGCACTGCAAATAACACGCACCCTTTTATGTGACTACATTTTGCTTGCATAGCTATTACCATCCTAACTAATGTGGCTTTTTTCTTTCCCTTTAAGACACTTGGTTCCTCATTGTCATCCAAGCACTCAATAGATTTTTCATAACAATCCACCTTGGTTCTATGAAGGTACAACCAATCCATGCCCAACAACATGTTGTATGATCCCAACGGTAATACATTCAAATGTGTTGTGGTAGGCATACCATTCAAATCAAATGCACAAGCTCTTACCCAATCATGAACTCGCTTCTTTATACATGTATCCAATTGCACTAACCAAGATTCTGCATGCAATTCCTTACTCAAACCACACTTATCCACCAAGTCAGGACTAACATAGCTATAATTAGATCCAGGGTCAATCAAAATAGAAATAACTTGATCACAAAGCTTACTGTCCATCTCAATGATATATGTTTGATGGTATGTGTTGTTTGTTATCCAATGCTGCATAAATACGAGGAACGCTCTGAACAACATCCCTAATAGTTTGTGCGTCCTGTGCACTATATATCTAAGGCATACCGCCCTAATTTTGCGGGCAATCTCTCCTACGATGATCTTTGCCATAAGTCCAACACTCTATAGGCTTCCACCCTGCATCCTTATTTTGTTCTTCTCATCAAAATCCCTGTCCTCTATATGATGCATTGAACTTCTTAGATGGCACTACATTCTCTTTATTACATGTACCCTGAGGTCTTGCTCACTTTCTATCCCATTTTCCTTTATTCTTTGCATTACCTTTCAAGTTTGGCTTAGTCTCATATCTGCGCTTCGATTTCTCATATCAATGCCTTAACTTTCAAATGTTTTCCTCCAATGATTTAGGCTCATTGAACTCAATCCTGTCTTTGAATGCAACCAATAATCTGCTAATGAACCTCTGAATCTTGGCCTTTTCCTCTGTGAGATAAGGCACATACCTTAGTAACTCCAAGAACCTGCTAGTGTACTCATCATTTGTCATTGATCCCATCTTTAGCTCATAGAATTCTTTTGCCCTATCATCAAAGTATCTCTCCAACAAATACTTCTTGAATAGCCTCTCAAACTCACTCCAAGTCAAGTCTTCCTTGTGAATACATCTAACATTCTTCACATCTTTCCACTAAATGTTTGCTTTACCTTTGAGACTAAATGTAGCTACTATGGCTTTCATGTTCTCTAAACAGTCATGTAACCTAAAGAACTTCCTCATGTTAAGCAACCATGCCTCTGCATCTTTTGGTTTCTTCATCTCTCCATCAAAAGTAGGTGGCTTTGATTTCTTAAACTCATCTGACAAGTATTCCCTATCACTCCTCCTGTAAGGATGATAACGATGACGATCATAGTGCTTATTTGAATCAGAACTAGAATGGTACCGGTGTCTATCCCTCCTCCTATCTGGAGTGTCCAACAGTTTTCCATCTCTGACCGTGTCATCTCTATTCGACCTGTGACCACCATGCGATCTACTACCATATGCCCCATTAGTTATGTCCTCTTGCTTATAGCTTATTCGACGTGGTCCCTGTGATTGCAAATCTGACAGACTCTGAGGTATCACTGCATTTACCTCTACTTGTTTCTCTTGTGCCTGCATGATTATGTCATTGTCTGTCTTACAACTCCTTATTTCTTCCTTTAAGATTCTCAATGTATCTTCCAAATCAGAAGAGTTCCCAACACCATACTGCTCATTTGATTCATAGGGAGAGTCTTTGTAGTCTACCATCTTGCTAGCCATTTAATATTTCTTCCTGCAAGGTATATCATGTCAGTGAAACCAAATCACAATAAACTAACGTACCTTAGTATAGCTTAGGAAGGATACCTTGTCTACAAGATCAACAAATCAATGTGATACATGTATAACATAATCATGACAACATATAGAAACGTAACACATAAGCATATAACCATGCAACCATCATTCTAGCTAGGGTCCAGTCATCCATGCATGACCTTAACAACAACACACACCACGACCTCATGCAAGACAACCATCAGTACATCAATGCACACTTGACCACATGAAAACATGAACATACATAAGTAATGCATAACCAACCACACACATGCATAAACACATATAATCAAGAATAAATGAACAATACTTGAAACTAAATCTACAAGAATGACACATGTAACCAAGCATACAATAATATAACCAAACATACGAGAATGTAACCAAGCATACAAAATGATACATGTAAGCGACATATAACAACATGTAACCAATCATACACTCACGACGATGCAATCCACAATAACAACATCAACTTCCACATGATGACATCACTACAACCATGATCAACATCATGCAAATACAACAAGCACATGAAATGCAAGCGTAAGAGACACACATGCAACCGACATGCATGCATGATCAGCACACAACCCATCCAATCCAAGGGGTGAACCATGCTCTGATACCACTCTGTAACACTCTCCTCCCACATATACCCAAGCAATCGGCCAACTCGGGTAAAAATGCGACGAGAGGCCACTATGATATGATTCGACCTCCTAAATCACGTTAAGAAAGTAAAACTGATAGAAACACATCATACAAACATTCAACATTAGCATTAGGAACCTTAGGAACTAATCCAACCTTTTTGCCAACCAACCCCTGGGTCCCACTGAGATTTTGGACCACTTTACCTTTGGACGCTCTCATGTTATGGGCATGCCAACGTCTAGGGACCTCTAGACGCTCTCACGTGCCTGCAAGCCAACGTCCAAAGATTGTTTTGCACAGTGTTGTGCCAACGTCCCCAGGATTTGAGCCACTTTTTTCAGGCCCAGAGCCTAGGTCACTGCCCAGAATCGAATGATATCTACATAATAGTAAAATAACAGAAAAATGACAGTACAAATGCAATCACTTGAATAAGACCTTGACTGGACCCTACTATCCATGATAGGCATTTCGTCAAACATATCACGAATATGTAATCTATAGGTGTAAATAACATATCTGAGCATAGGGGTCTCATACTTAGTTGAGAATCGCTAAGAAGCATTGATGCCTCAACACATCAACTGCCATTTCATCCATTAGGTCATAGATACATTGCTCATTCATTTACCAATAAAAACATGATGAGAGGCATACATAACTTCTGTCATAAAACATATATATAACTAGCATAATAGAAACAAAAATACCAATGAAATCACAACCATATGATCCACATATAAACTAGTATAATACTCATAGAAATACAAGGGGAAATAACCCCATATTGATGATGCAAAATCCAAACTTGGGATGGGACTTCCACGTTCCACCTAACCGTAGAATGGCTGAGCCAAGTATCTCTTCAACCATTCACCCTCATCCCATATTCCAAGCATGAATGTGAGATCACATAGAACACATCAATCCAAAACCATCTAGGGTTTCCAGAGGCCATCGACCTCAACCCATCAACAATGATTCCACCTCATGGTCGGACATCACAAAACCATCATAAGATTGGTCTCTATCCAAGCCTTCCAAGGCTCTAGAGCGTTTGTTCCAACCAAGGCTTCAAGGACTAGTAACTCAACCCACAACTTTCGTTGGGCTTCCAGAGCATTTGTCCAACCAAGGCTTCCAGGACTAGTAACTCAACCCACCAAGGGCTTCTAGAGCATTTGTCCAACCAAGCCTTCCAGGACTAGTAACTCAACCCAAGTTGTTATAGGGCTTCCAGCGTTTGTTCAACTAGGGTTTCCAGGAACTAATAACTCAACCCAAGCTAAGGAAACATGAAAACCAACTAAAAAAACAAGGAAAATAAACCCATAAATCTCCATGGCTATCCAGGAAATGGTAAGTCTAGGCAATCCACTTTCAATCCAGGCAATCCTCCATGCTAGTGACAGATCATGATAAAAAATCCACATGCATATGCCATGCATGCAAAAACAAGTGAGGAAAACATACATGCAACTAAATACCTACAAGCAAATCACATTGTAGCTCCAAATTCCAAGTATGCCACACCCTCCAAGGGTGCTACTAGAAAACTCTAAGTGTCCAAGAGTGTGAAAGAGAGAGAGGAAATGGGAGAGCTCCAAAATTGAACTGACAAAAGATTACCAACTAATCCTCAGAAGCCTTTTTATGAATGAGGCCTTTATTTTCTTCATTTTCCATTATTTTCCTTCAATTTCCTCCTCACATGCAACATGTGACCTTTCACCTCCCTTTTCTCCTAATTTCCATTATTTTCGTAAATAAATGTGCCAAAATCCCATTTTGCATTTCCAAAGCCTTAGCCATTGCCTTTGCCAATTTCCTTAGCCATTAATCAATCACAAGTGATCCCCATCATTAGGATTTTTCCTGACATTCACCTTGGAATAAGTGTCCCATCAACTGTGGTTATTATTTTGCCTTTATTAACTTTATTACATGGAATTTTCACTAGGGTTGTTACACTTGCATTGCTCACAATCAGCCACACAACAGTCAGCGACATCACAAATAGTGCAAGGATACATGTCCCATAAATAATCAAAATTACCAACATTTGCAAAATTCCCATGACATTTATACCTATCCCTTGGGTTGTAACTTTGATGATGTGGACTGGACAATGACATGCAAATTCCTTTAAAGCATTCATCTCCCTTAGGAGGCAAATTGACATTATCATCACCATCTTGGTGTGACATATAATCATCTAATGATTTCTTTGCCTCAAATAGTTTAGAACACTCTCCAAACTCTTTAAGACCATATCCCAATGCTTAATATCTTGGTCTCTCTTTAACCATGATAGGATTAGTGATTCCTTGGCCAGTGATTCTGAGGTCTTCTCCTTCATAACCCATCTGAGCTAGCAACTTCATACCAATTCCTTTAGTATGTTTTTCAAAGGCTGCAAAGGATGTGTTATTAACATAAACTTAAGGATTTGAACTAGAGATGTTGATTACCTCCTTGGACTTGCCACCCATATTTTCAACTTTAGATGTTGATGAAGAATTTGAAGATGAATCAAGCCACCCACTTTTACCAACATGTATATAATGAGAATCTTTGAGATGCTGACAAAACTCACAATCATCATTCTCCACATAGGGTCCATAACCTGTGTTTGGACCATGCCCACAAATTGGTTTCACTTTGGAGGAATTCTTTACTTCTTTTGGAGTGGAACTTTCACCAACTTGTTCCTCAAGCATATTTGCAGCTGAAGGCGCATATGCCTCTTCTCCTCTTTAGCAACTTCAAGAATTCTCCTCAATTTAACATTCTCCATTTGAAGAGACAAGTTTCATCTCCTCTAGTTCTTGGAGACTTTCCAGCTTCTTACTCATACTCGCATCTTGGTCAGAACCCGCTGTGATACTAATTGATTTGGAATTGGATGATAACTTCTCCTTCCTAAAAACTGACCGTCCTTTGACGCTTTGCAAGTAAAAATGGGTCTTATGTAAACCCAAGTTTCATGGTCTCTTCAAGGATAATGAGTTAGTTTTCATGTGAACTTTAAACAGGCAACATATCATCATTTAAATCATAAAGGAAAACATGAAGAGAGACAACACAGAATTTGGCGACAGAGTTCATGATCCAGGTGGATGTTGGTGGCCACCCACCTATCCCATTTTGACCCCCACAACTGTCTCTTTCAGTGTTTCTGTTTCCTTAATTATACCACAGTTTACTATTTTTTAGCAGTTTTTCGGGTCCTAAACTTCCGGAGCCGTTTTGAGGCCCTAAACGACGTTTTTTGGGAAATCCACCACCAACGATATTTCTACCTAAAAATCGTCTTTTCTGTCGTAGTCCTCGGAGAGATCTTTCCAACGGGCTATCATGCGCGTCAAACGGAGATAGTACGACCAATTCGCGACCCCAGGAAGTTGATGTACCAACTTACCCAAGAACGGGGCCCACAATTTGGCGTTTCATCTTCTAGGGTTAGGTTTTGGAATGTGAAGGGTTTTCCATTATTTCTCAACAATAAATAGGCCCTCGAGCCTCATTGCAACACAGTTTTTGGAGAACAGTTCATAGGCATGTAGCCGACACATCTCTTCTCAGAGATAAGCTACCATCGCCCTAGCTGGGTTATTTCCATTTCTATTTGTAAGCATATTTCAGTATTTTACAGTAATGAAATGAAGTATTATTTCCGCTGCATATTGGTCTTTATGGTTATCTCTGTATTTATTGCGTTCCTGTTTAAATCCGAATCAGTTCACCCCTCCTGAGCTACATCTTCGGGCCTGTTAACACAACTAGACGACTCCATAGATTTCAATGATAAAGAGTAAATAAAGCGTGCTTAATAAAAGAGTGGTTAGTTTCCCCTCAAGGAATCATTCTCCTGCAAAGAGATCTCACTCTAAAAAGCATGACAACATACAGTTAGTCATGAAACAATCAACAAGAAAATTGCTCTCACATCAAGACGTTGTACTCCATTTGAAAATGAACATAACAAGTACAACAATTCCACATTGAAGTACTAAAAGAGAACTTTCCTCAACAAGACATAATGAGAAAAGAGAAACATGAGTTGCACCATAGATGTCACAGCTGCTGCAAATAACATATGAAGGTTGGAAAACCCCTACAAGGTCCTCTCCATGCTCAAAAGCCTTCAAAAACTGCTTCAACCTAGTTATTGATCCCGGCACCCATAGACACAAACCTTGAAAAAGTCTCTTCAGAAGTGCTCCAATCACTGAACAAAGGCTTCCATTGGATTTAACATGTCCAAAAACCCTTATCTGGACTCTTCTTGAGCTCTAAAAGGCCAAAAATCCTCAAGTTAGGTCTCTTTAAAGTTTTTTGCGCTATTCGTCCTTCAAATTGGATGAACTTCCTAAGAGAGAGACAAATTTGCTCTTAAATCCGCTCAAAAGGCGACAAATTCGCCCGCAATAGGTGAAATTTGTCGAACGGTTAATTTTGCCAATGACCCTTATTTGCTAAACTAGGGCCACATGGTGGCATAAAGCTAGGAGTTGGGCCAACGGTCTGCCCCCATCGGCCTAGGTTCTGAACCCGTCAGGTTGTTGGTCATATACGGGTGATGTGGTCGGGGGCCAAGGCTAACCGCTTGCCCCCGCCATGCTAGCTCTTGAATTATAAGATGGTGGTTACGTTCCAACACTGTGACCTGGGGACATGCCTCAACTCCACCCCCGTCCACCTAATGCCTTATTTATTAGCGCTCGGTCCTATGAAAGATCTCGTGACCAAGGGTTGGGGCTGGTCCCTAAGCCCTCGACCCTCAGTGCACGCCAACGATCCTATGCTTGGTGATAAGACTCCAGGCCTAGAGCCCCACCCCATCTACCATCTGCCTTACCCTTGGCGCTTGGTCACAACACTAGCTCACTTGCAAAAATTTTCGCTGTTGAGCCAAACGATTAGAACATCATAACTTTTTCATACGACATCAGATTGAGGCGATTCAAGTGTCGTTGGAATCAGAACAAAGAACACTATGACTTGATGCTGGTTACGAAAGATTCTGGACACTTTAGTTTTTGAGATAAATTTTGATCTCCGGATCACTTCCTCCAAGAGAAATCCCCTTCGGATGTGATCATTCCAAGTATTTTGTGAGGGCTCCAGATTGTAGATAAATTGTTGTATTGCAAACTTTTTCACACAAGGATAATGGAAATTCTTGGTCATGCAACATTGTTCTTGTGCCCCTACAATGCTTTTATTTTTCCTCTCTGCTACCCCATTTTGGTGTGGGTTGTGGGGTGCAATCAATTATATTCTAATACCTTCCTTGGCACAAAATTCTTTGAAGGTATTAGACACAAATTCTTTTGCATTATCAATTCTCAGGGATTTAATTTTTTTTCTAGTCTCATTTTCAACTAATACTTTGAATTCAACAAACTTTTGCAAACACTTCATCTTTCTTCTTCATAAAATAGATCCAACACTTGCGGTAAAAGTCATATATGAAAATTACATAATACACGTGCTTTGCAATTGAGACTGTAGAAAATGGTCCACACACATCTGAGTGGACTCGCTCCAAGATGGCTCCATCTCTGCTATCTCAGCCCTAGAAGGAGGATTTCACATATTTTACAAGGGTGCATCCCTTGCAAACATCATGTTGGTCAAGGGTGCATTTTGGAAGTCCAATGGTGATCTGCTACAGGATTTTCGAAGATCCATGGTGTAGGTGACCCACGCACCTATGTCAGAGTTCTCCAACATCTCGACCATGAACATGTTCAACCTTGCTACTCAATGCATCGTAAACATCCACCTCTATCGTGTAGAGATTTTTCACTCTAACACCAATTTGTTTTACTTGTCGAGTAGCAACATAATTCAAAAAAGATTTCCCTTTACTAAACACCACATCATATCCGTTGTCCTCTAATACAGCTACGAAAATCAAAATTTTCTTCAGCCCAAGCACATATGTTACATTTTTCAGTTGAAGATGGGAGTCTGACTCCCTCTTAAAGGTGACAATACCAATCCCTTTGGTACTATACCTCTCATAATCTCCAAGTTCTATGTGTAATTGTAGGTCCTTCTCCTTTAGGCTGCTGAAGAACTCCTTGCTTCTTGTCATATGAAATGAGGCTCCAAAGTCCAAGTACCCTACATTGCCTCATACATTAATTGCACAATGAGGGTGAAATCCAATTCAAATTGTGATTTGAGAGCATCACCTCATATAGGCTTCTTCCAAAATTTCTTGTGTGGACGTTTGGTTGCATAGTGTCCATATTCATGGCAGTGAAAACATTTAATTTTGTTGAGGTCCTTCTTCTTGCTATGGTTCTCGATGGATTATGCCTTACATTGGGCCTTCTTTCCCTTGGCTTTATTTCCCTCTCTTGCCAAGGCAATTTTTTCTTGTTCCTCAGCTCTAGATGTGACACCATCTTTAGTGTTTCTCTGATATCCTCTTGCACCGAATCAAACCAAATTCTCTCCCAATATGATATCTTGTCTCTTCCATTTACTGAATTTTGATAGTTATGCTAGTATTTTGGAAGGGAAAGGAGTGCTAAGCTCGCAAGTTCATATGATGGCACAATTTCTCCTACTCCTCCGAGTTCATCTCGAACTTGAGTGAATCTGGATAGTATTGAGGAATAGTTTCATTTTTATGCATTCTAATGCTCCTGCGTTTATCTCTTAATGCTAATTTCTTGGCATCATTGCTTCTTTGGAATAGATCTGTGAGAGTTTGCCACATTGCAAAAGGAGTCTCATTTCTATGCAAATTCGAAACCACATGATCTATAACACCCTCTGGAATAATCCTCCTAGTTTTTGCTATGTCTTTCTTTCACGAAGCAAGTGTTTGTGCATCTGATGCTGTTGGTTTTGGATATCAGTTTGTGTTTATTCCCATACTCCATTGTCATCCCGGACAGCTTTCATCATGTCTCTCCAAGCACAAAAATTCGAGGTGCCTTCCAATGCATACTCAAGCCTCAATCCATTGAAAGACATTTTTCCTGCATTGAAGAGAATCTGCACCAAAAGCTCTACAAATCAAAATTTCTATGAGAGAAGATCTAGAAAAAGGTCTCTATGTAGTATTATGTAGCTCTAATACCATGTAGAAATGCTAAGAAATTTGCTACTTCTAATGAATTCATATTGAAAACAAGAGACACAAATTTCTTCTACAATTATGTGGAAAGGAAAACACACGATAGAAACACATGCAATAATATGCAACCATCAAAACATAAGGAACACAATGATTTTACAGAGGAACCCAACTGGGAAAAACCCCTTTGCTGCTTTGCATTAATTCAGATGAGAATATGGATCAATTACAATGACTGCTTCACACATGAAGCACACCTTGTTATGCAATTCTGATCTCCTGCTCATTGTCTTGCTTTGACCAACACTTAGCCAAAATAGGCCCCAACCTTCCTCCTATTTCCTTGTGTAATCCTTGAGGAAATTAGCCCCTAAAAAATAAGAGAATTCCCTATTTCCTTGCGCAAATCCTGAAGGAATTGACCACTTGCTCCAATGCAAAACCTGTACACTCAACTAGTATACAATTGATAATTACAATGTGTCTTTTCCTCCACTCCAACTAGGAAATTCGAATTCCATGCATGACTGTGACTATTTTTAGTAAATTGATCAGTTAACTGAGAGATCAATGAGTTAACAACTATTATAACTACTCAACTGAACTTCTATTGACTCCACTAAAGACTAGATCTTAGTTAATTGAGTTTAACTAGCAATAACCCCACTAGATTGCTAAATTTTAGCAATCAACTAATGCACAACTCTACTTCTAGCCTACAAACTTGAATTTACTAATTTAACTAGGAGACAAGGCCATGTCATTCCAGCCAACTGCAATCCATGTCATCTTGCTGATGAGGAAAATTGAATTTCTCCATTTGATTAAGGCACAAGTCAAATGCCCGGATGCGGGTGCCACGGGCGAGGAGATGGGAACGCCACTTGGTCACCATGGGCGGTACCAAGATTAAAATGGGCATTCACTGCAAGCAGCCGTCGGGGATTGCAAGCGTGGGTGTTGTTGAGGGAAGGGACGACAATTTAATGCCTGGTCCAGATTACAGCCTTGGTTGCTGTGTGCAGTTATGGCAGGCGAGGGCCGAGACGTTGCAGAGAAGCATAAATACAATGAAGGTAAGGAATATTTTGCAGAGAATCATTTACAATGTGTGGAATTTGGATTATGGTGGTCAGTTCCCAGAGGTTTGGCTCAAGGCGCCCCCGTTGCATTTGAAATTGGGAGCAAGCCTGCTAGCATGGGCGACGGTTGTGTTTCTGTTCACCCTGCTCTGTTTCGCTCTCCGGTATCCAACGCCATCATGGTCAAGCCCCGACAGCGCCTTATCAGCCGTCGAGGCTCTGGCAGAGGCGGAACTTCGCGCCCCTCCGTCGATAATGCCTCTTCTCGCTGTTGCCGCTGTTTATGTCACCGAGTTGCAGAAGCTAATCCCTTGCAATCGCGCCAGTTCATGGATTCTGGCAATCCTGAAGCGGGCTCTAATCCTCTTCCTGCGTTTGGAACCACGGTTTTCTCCTTTAATAGCTCCCAGGCCAATTCGCGCATTAATGCCCATGTCTCTGTCCTTTTTCTGGAAGAACCGGTGGAGGAGGTCGGGGAGCAGCCCCGCCCACAGCTTCATCAGGCTGAGAGCTCCAGGGCTGCTGAGGGAATGCCAGAGGACCGCCCGAGGCCAGACATCGACCCTCCAGCGACTCAGCAAGCGCCTTCGTCAGAGAAAGCCAAGGTCGATTGGGCCCCCCCCGGAAGGTTCATGCTGGATATATGAGGAGGAGCCGGACGATTAGTCGTCCGCTCGCTCACTCTCTTCCTTGTATACGATGCTCTGGTTTTGTTATGGAACGTCAGGTAAGCCGCTATGGCAGCTGGTATGTTTTGAATGTCTCTGTTTTGTATGCGAATTCTACTGTTCAGTGTGTCTCCACGCCCCTGCGAGGGAGTTTGATGAAGATTTTCTTTTTCTCTTCCACGCCCCTGAATGGAATGACTACTTCTGCCCTCACTGTTACTCTAAGGTCTAAAGCCCCTGCGTGGGCATTCTATTTCTGTGGTAGCGCCCCTGCGTGGGTGTCTGGTCTCAAGGATGCTGCCCCTGTGTGGGTGATTTGTTTTCATGTCAAGGCCCCTGCGTGGGTAATCAATCTAGTGGTGTGGACCCTGTATGGGTGGTTTTTTGAGCACTGTAAGTCCAGAGTGCCATCCCCGGCCTCTGGCATATGACTTCATGGTTGTAACCGTTTTTCTTTTAATGTAAATAATAGCATAGCATAGTATTAACGAGGAAAAAAAAAAGAGGCACAAGTCAAATGAAGCCTTTTCTTGCTACAATTTTAACAAAAAGACAAGTGTTTAATCTATGCTCTTGAATCTTTGATTGTAACTATGTAACCAAGTTTGATATTTGCTTATGAATGAAATTATAATAGAATCCCTAGTTTGAACAAGAGCGTGGATGTTTATTTTTGTTACATTAATTAATTGCATGCATATATGAATTCAAGTGGCTTTAGAGAAGTGGATTTTAATTTATATTGATATTTTCAAATCTAGGTAGTATCCCTACCTCGTAGGTTGGGCATTATTTTGAAAGGGACATGACAACAACTTATGAGCTTGCTTGTGCCAGCTTTGGCAAAGTGGTTTTTTCATAACTATGATTGATAACATCTTTTAGCTTTAAAGAATACCTCTCCATTAATGTAGGAAATCCACTATTTTAATTTCATAACCAATATGAAAGATCTTTTCTATAGATTGGGTCCACTAATTCTTCATTATTTTTTGAGTGGGGTCATGGCAAAATTATTGCGAGACAAAGTAAACAATATATTAGAATTTACAGTGTCATATATTGTGAGGATTCCATATTATCCCTTAAATAAAATTTCCCCTTATAATTAAAATGAAGTTAAATTAATCTAAACAACTTGAAGATGAGGTGCTAATAAAAGGCTTGGGTGGTGGAATCTCTGTGGTTATTGTCAACCATGATTTATCAAAAGAACAATTCCTCTGAAATTTTAGTGGAATAGACTACAAGATTAAACATTGTAATGCAAGATGTTGCTTCATCAACATATAAGTTGTTTTAAATTTAGGATGTGTCATGTTTGGAATGTGAATAGACATTAGGTCCAATGTGTAAAGTGAGTCAATGTACTCATGTTATCGATGTGTTTATTCAAACTTGAAATTCATTTCATTTCACATTAATTTGACCAGATATCATCACCATATGAAAACCACTAGCTACGTGGCTTGACACAATAAAATCGATAAAGCACTCATCTAAGAAATAATCTTAACTATGTGAGGATCATTAGATATCATTTTGATTTTTGCTCGTATTATAGTTAAAATTATGAATTAACCTTTTTTTAGAAAAGTTGGAATCCATATAGTGCGTTGGAAATAATGAATTAGTCTCTCACTAGGGAGACCTGACCATATCCAAAAATAAACTCTCCTTAAATAGGATAGAAGCAATCGTGTACTAAAAAATACAAAATTTACCAAAATAGAACTTAAACATTGGCTTAAGTGGCTTTATACATAAACAATTGAAAACAAAAAGTCATAAAACATAAACATTCCACAACTAGGTCAAGAAATCTAACTTTGAGGTTGCAATTTGGATGGGTTCTTTGGGGCCCTTTGATGTTCTCCTTGTCGCATGAGATATACTGAGATGTTGTTTAATTCTTTCCAACCTTCAATATAGGTCCCTCAAGTTCCAATGCAAGTGTTCAAGGAAGTGGAGGATATCCATGTGGTTCTCACGCTGGTCCAAGAGAGTCTACCATGGTAAAAGCTTCATCTACCAATAAAGATCCATCGTTTGCATTTATTGATTGAACTATCCCCTTGCATGCCCTGTGTCTAGTATCCAATATGTCTGTTATGTAAGAACCTCCGTATCAAGGAAGGGAATCCTTTGAGAGGATGCTTCCCCCTCAACTCCATTGAGTTCTTCCTAAATGCGAGTTGGCGTGAAGCGAAGTCCTCTAGCCAATGGTGCATGTGGGTTTTCCCTATGGGCCCATTCATGGTAATAAGCGGCCCTCCTTCGAACACACACACACTGCAAAGGCATGGGGAGAAAGCAACAAGATGTGAGGATTCTTGCGAAGGCCAAGACAAACTAGGAGTTCAATGGAGTAGGGGGAGCACCACGTAAAACAATTGTCCAAAATCAAGAAATTAATGACAAAGGGAATGCTTATGAAGGGCTTTGGTATAACCAACAACAAAGAAAATGGATGGAAAACAATTATCCCCCACAACCACCAATTCCTTGCTTGTCACCAAACAAAGGCTCTACAAAGAGTCTCGGTAAAAACTAAAGCTTGCAACATAGAATGGCCAAGAGAAAGGAGATGAAACAAAACCAATGGAGGGAGGTGCAATGTGGGATCACTTTACGTTGAGAGGTGCTAAGGGTGAGAATTGGGGTCGCCGAGACAGGGGAAAGGGACCTTGCATAACTCGACCATCCATTGTAGCATTTATCATTCCTGGAGGCGTGTTAGTTGCAACATTTGTCATTCATGTAGGCATATTGCTACATCCCCCAATCCATTATCCAGGTGGGACAATGGCAACTCGCTCTCCCCCACCGCCCCCTCTCCTCATCCTTGATTGTCATCCCATTCAAGGGAAAATTATGAAGTAATTAAAAATAAATAATTGCATAATTCTCTTTACTTGCAAAAAAAACTAGAAATAGAATAAGCATGACAACGATATATGAGGAACTCTATAGTGTTTTTTACAAACTCCATTATGGTTTGGACATAAAAAAAAAACTATAGAGATAATTCTATGTGTATGGAAAATATGGACCTACATGTATCCACAAAGCCACGAGAAGAAAGACTAGTAGATGTGACCTACTAACCAAAACATAAGCTCTACTTTGCTTTCACAATTCATCCACCCCAATTCTCTTCAATGTTCTCGTTGGCCATTGTAGGGGTATATTAGTTTAGTTGATTACTTCGAGGTGTATGTAGGTTTTACCAAAATAAATTGTTTCATAAAAAATCTTTCGGTAAAAATCATATAGGAGAAAATCTCGTCGACACATTTCAAACCAACTAGTATGGTTCATATTGTCTTGAAAATGAACCACACTAGTTGATTCAAAATGTGTCCACGAGATTTTTTCCTATATAATTTTTACCGAATTTTTTTGTCAAACATATTATAGTTCACAAAAACCTAAATTCAAAATATATTTATTGATCGAAAAAACAAATTAATTTTTGCTTGATTCACACTACCTCTTCGTATCCATTTAAAGATTTTAAGTTGTAAAAACATAGATACAAGGAGTGGGCTCCTATGCCATAACCTAATCGATGTATACATTACCCATAGTTTTGGTAGGCCTAGAGCAGAATATGTAGGCAAGGTTTAATCTACATATAATGTGCTTGAACGATAGTGTTATGCGTCTTACACATTTAACCGTGCTTCACGCCGTTTAAATAAAATAGTAGGGAAATATATCATTTCATAGACTCCAAGGAGAACACAAGAATAGGTCCCCACATATATTAATCCATGTGATGCCACATCTATCTCTACCGCTAAGTGCTAACATAACTACTTGAAAGTGTCAAATAGAACCCTAAAAAAAATACTCATTCCAATTGATTACAATAACTAATAGTTATTTATATTGGGTCCACGGGGCACTTCGGTGCATATATTCAACATAATTTGAGGCTGCTTCTTCAAAATCATGGATTAATTAAGCAATTGTCTTTTCTACTATGAAAATTGATGGGCCAAGGATTCATTTATATATTTTATAAATACAAAAAATTGAATTGAGAAAAAATAAAATGAAAATGAAAATAAAATAAAAAATTATACTTTTTCAAAAAAGTAAATAGGTTGAACCAGACTTGCTCAAAAGAGAAAATTATAGTTTTTTTCAAAAAATAAATGGGTTGAACCAGACTTGCTCAAAAGAGTTTCAAATTTATTAGTATTTGAGAGAGTGATTTTATTGTTTTTTATTTTTAAATTAATTGCCTTGGCTGTAAAATATATATATCTATATATATATATATATATATATAATTTTTTTATTTAAAAATGGTTGAATGATGAATTGATTTTTATGATGAGTTATATTTGCATTATAATAGAGAGATTTGTGATGTTCTCGATTTAATGAAAATAAAACCGAAACAATCTTTTGTTAAAATAAAATTAGTTTCAAATTAAGATAATAAAAATAAAAATTCCACTTTATTATTATTTTTATTAACTTAAGGTTAATTTGACTTGATCACGTTATTGATAGTTTTTGAGTTTGAGGTTATGAGAACTCATGGTATTGACCCATGGTAGTCATGTTGAATATAACCTATTTAAATGGAGAAATTAAATCAGCCTAAATCCATCTTAACTTCGAATATACTAAGCGTTGAGAGGGATCAAATCTCTTAAGATGCAAACCTCTTTTAGAGTGCAAAGAGATTTGATCTCTCTCGGTGCTTGGTAGATCCAAAGTTAAAATGGATCTAGGTTGGTCATATTTCCTCATACTCCCTCTACATTTAATGATTTGTAACTTGTTGTAGATACTCAACTTGAATAGTCCATCACAACAAATTTTATAATATTTTGAAATCTTAGACTTTGCAATTTTTTTCCTTAGATCCCAAATTAATTAATTACTAGCTTTGTTTGGATTTTATGAAATAATTAAAATACAAAAATGAAAGAACATGCACAAGTATACAACATCCACACAAATGAACACACGATTTATCCTAAGAAACTAACATAGGAGAAAACCTAGCTAGAATGCGAGGCTTGTGTTTTTCTCTCTTTGCTTCAGCTATAAAAATGCACATACAAAGGAATGGAAACTCACTATGGAGTTACCTTTTGACATTGTGGCTTGAATGATTGCTATAAAATCCTCCTCCTCTTCTATTATGCTCATAAAATATCGTTGTCAAATGTTTTTCTTAGTTATGGAACAAGATACAATGCTAAAGAATGAAACCCTTTATCTTCCTCATGGCTTGGTATTTAACACAACCTCAAAACCATTTAGGGTTAGAGTTTTGACTCTCTCAACCCTCAATTGTGATGAGATTTTGGACCTTCTAGAATATTCTTAAAATTCCACACATGGCTATCCTCATATGTGTGAGTAATGGGGGGCTGATGTCGAATACATTCATACCACGATGGCCAACAAAGTAGGTTAACTTGCAGGACACATAACTTTCACATGTGAGCTCTATTTGAGGTGATTTTCACAAATTTGGAAAGGTCTCAATGTGTAGATCTACAACAAGGATATATGTATGAGTAACAAGCATTGTAACCCAAAATCATCATTCGACACCTCAAAATGGCATTATAAGTTTCCAAACTGGGAATTGCCGCTAAAAAGGGCATTCCATGCCAATTCCTCCAAATTTTCCACTTCGAAAGTGCTAAAATAGATCACAAATTATACGATGATCTAATTTGGGTCATTTAGATTTAGTAGTGCCTTAATTTAGCTCATTAAAACATGTGCCTCTTACTTAGTCATTCACCTCTTAGTAGTTTTAGTGTAGATAAGATGGATAGTAGGGTAACAAGAATAAGGGATCATATAGAATGGGCTAGATAAAACAAGACAAAAACAAAAGTATCATGTCAGGTTCACTAATTAAGATGAGAAGGGACTTTAAAATATCATTTAACTATTCTTTGATTGGACGAAAAGAAGGTGATCTAATGTGTTTTTTCAATAGGAAACAAAAAAAATGATTTTTCATAGAAAAAAATAAAAAATACAATTCACAATTTTTGTTGTATTCAATAAAGTTGATAAGAGGGAAATGACATTTTTTATTAGTTATTATTAATGTTTTGACAATTTGAAAAACACATACAAATGCCATGGAATTTAATTTGTGAAATATTTATTTACAATAATAATAATAATAATTGGAACGTCTTTGAGGTGTAGATCAATTGGCGATTAAGTATATTGTTAAGGAACTTCTTGTGAAGTCATTAGTTCAACTCTTTACTAGCTCTGTGTGTCGTGATTGGAGACTCACAGGCACGCTTGAAGGTTATAGTGATAGTGGATAAAATCGAGCCATATAATGCGAGTACAAGTCTACCCTAGTTGCTAATCCTACTAGTTCACAAATAATAATAATAATAATAATAATAATAATTATTATTATATGAAAATTTTCATTTAATATATAAATTTCTAAATTCATATATATATATATATATATATATATTTCAATTTCAAAGTTCAATTGGTTGAATATATTTCTATAACATCATAAATTATTTATGCAATAATTATATTTATTTTAATACATAATTAAATTGGTTTGGTATCTTTGTTTATATATTGTTTTTAAAAAACATTTTAGCTATTGGAATGATTTGTTTCTCTATTTAACCCGTTGTTATGGTCTGATTCTTCATCTTGTCCTTACGATGAACAACACTAGTTAATTTAAAACTTGTCGATAAATGAATCTTGATGTTATTATCATCGATTTTTTTTCTTAGAAACTAGATATAGTTCACAAAAACCTAAATTCGATCAAAATAGAAATCATTTAAAAAAAAAAAAATTAAAAATTTAACCTTATTCCCAGTCAAAGCAAAAAAACTAGTTGAAAAACATGGATCCTTTTAAAGATAATTCAAGTCTATAATCAACGCTACAAGTGTATATAAGATAGCTATATCTACTATATATGATAGCTATATCTACTAACTATTTGGCCTCTGGTCGTATAGAAGGTTGATATATTTAGAGTTTTTTACTTTGCCTTGAGATTATGAAATTAAAAAAATAGTTGGGTTCGTTGCCTCTTCCTAAGGTTGTTAGGTATAATCAACGCTACAAGTGTATATAAGATAGCTATATCTACTATATATGATAGCTATATCTACTAACTATTTGGCCTCTGGTCGTATAGAAGGTTGATATATTTAGAGTTTTTTACTTTGCCTTGAGATTATGAAATTAAAAAAATAGTTGGGTTCGTTGCCTCTTCCTAAGGTTGTTAGGTATAATAACCGATATTTTTTTTAGCTAAAGACAGAAAAGATAATAATTTGAATATTGTATATGCTAAGCATTGTCCTCTTCAATTGTGATCGAGTGAAGCAGTTTAATGCTAAAAAGTTGTTCTTCCTCGTCGTTTATATTTGGGTAATTATTGGGTCGCATGCAAGAGAGCGATAACTATAATTTGTCTTCTTAAGCTTAGCTCATATTTCTTGGCGCGCTCTTCCTTTAGCTACCTATTGTATGGCTTTATTAATTAGTATAAGTGAAGAGTGGCAACGCTCGCAACTCAACCTTTGGCGTGCCTTGTATCTGATACTATTTTGACCAATTCCTTATCAATCGATTTCGACTAACTTATTTATCTGACTTGCCAATTCTTTATAAAGTTGTTAGATGTGTTTTTAACTAAAACTCATGGCTAGTCATTAAGTATAAGTTTACCTCCTCTAGCTTTGGGGTGGGTGAGGCTATTACTACTCTTCAAAGGTGGTTGGAGGTCTGCCTTGATGAGTAGGTGGTGGCTCTAGGTTATCTTTTTTCATTTTCTAAATTTCCTCTATTCCCATGTGACTCGGAGTTCATGATATATCAACAACAGAGCTTCCCAATCTATGTTGTAGTTCACTACTTATGATTTGTAGAGTGGGGGTTTGCTATCGAGCCTAGATATTAAGGAAGTTTTAGGAAGACATTGCTTTCACACCACTCTTGGGTGGCAAATGAATTTCTAAATCCACTATAGTACCAATAAATCTATACATCCCCTTCTCACCATACTATTCACATAGTTGTGATGAAATATTGATAGGTGAGGAGGTCTACACCACCTATCATAATTCGCCATTAACTCATACACAGGGAGGCTCATCGAATATGTTTTTGCCCTTGTATTGCTACTCCATCCCCTTCTCACCATGATTACTCACATAGTTGTGATGAAATATTGATAGGTGAGGAGGTCTACACCACCTCTCATAATTTGCCATTAACTCATACATAGGGAGGCTCATCGAATATGTTTTTGCCCTTGTATTACTACTTACTAGTGTGGGGATGACACATTACTAAATAATATTATGGGAGCTGGTTTTTTCTCTATTATCCCATTTGAGTTAACAATGGATTTATTATTACTTATTATTTTATATATATTTACGATAATGACATGCACACCATTTTGTGTCGAGAGGCGCTTTCTGGCCCAATATAGTAAAGATGTTGCAATGCAATGTCATGTTTAACATTTTAACTCAATAAAAAATACATAAATATAAAAAAATAAAGAAATTAATAATTATAATTATCAATAAAACATTTCGATTCTGTCAAATTACATAAAATAAAGGCTTAGTCTAACTTATAGAGGAATTCACTAATACAATTTCAAGAAAGATCGTGATTTTTTGAATGCATAAATGGATTCAACACCCTAAAAAACCCCTAGGGCACTCTGATTCTACATATTAAACAACTTAAACTAAAGTTTTTAAAAATCTCTAGTTGGGTTTGGTTAAAATAACTAGAAAATATGCCTTGAAAAAGGATATTTCGCAAAGTTAGACTAAGCAAAAAAAATAAAAATATAAATTATATTTATAATTAGAATTAATTATGATTATTAATTAAACCTATCTAGATCCATCTTAAGTCTGGATCTACCAAGCTCTAAAAGGATTACATCTCTTTTCACTTAAACGAGGTTTGCATCTTAAGATACTCTCGGCTCTTGGTAGATCCAGAGTTAAGATGGATGTAATATTAAAAGGGAATATAAATTATACAATTCTTTTAATTAGCGATAAAACAATATATAATGTTTGTTCGTTCGCTTGGGGTAGCTCAATTGGCAATGGATGTGGAAATGAAGTCGTACCAAATTGGAAGTCTTGGGTTCAAATCTTGTGTTATCCCTCGATTGGGGTGAGAAGTTGGACATGATGAAGATGTAGCCCTACCAAGCTTAATATATATATATATATATATATATATATATATATATATATATATATATAATGTTTGGTCAAATAATTTATTTAATAATCAATATTGGTACCAACTTCTTGAGTGGTGCAACTTGCGAATAATTAATAGAAAGCTACGATTTTAATCATGTAAATCAAAATTAATTTAATTAATAATAACAATAATAAGATTTTATTATTTAGCCTCGAAGGTTAGCTCAATTGGTTGAATTCCCCTTGTTAAAGCACCTTTATTATAGAGAGGTCACAGGTCCAATTCTCTCGTCACTCTCGAGGTCAGGCTCAATTCTCTCGTCACTCTCGAGGTCAGGGTCTGTGGTTGAGCTGGTAGGAAGTGATCCCTCGGATGGATTTGTTAGGTACAATTATTTCGTGGCTGTAGCAGTCATCGATCTTTAAAGTTCATGAACCATATATGAATTTTATTAGTCAAATAATATATATATATAATTTTTTTTTTGGAAAGAAATTCGTAGCTCGGGGGCTAAAATGATGTTGTTGAGGTTGCTTGTACTAGGTCAGCAACCTACAGAGAAAATACTATACTTGTGGGCTTGATACTATAAAATCTAGTGTAATGCATCCTCAGAGAATGTGATCACACAAATATGAGAGATACATATGCAAGTTACTTATATAGGATGCAGATCATAATCAAACCATTGAAGTGGATGATTTCATCATTTTTGAGATTTGAATTTATGCACATAATTTTGTTTAATGCACCTTAATCCAAGTGTAATCTTCAACCCTTTTTATTCTAAACTACCATGTTGAGAAATCTATTAAAGCAACACTAAGGTGATTTCTCTTAAATTTAAGAATTACTTATAATATTTTAGATTCTACAAATTATTATAGAAAAACCATTATAATTCAAAATAATATTTTAGATTCTACAAATTATTATAGAAAAACCATTATAATTCAAAATACAAACCATCTGAATCAAGTTAAAAATTCATAAAATAACCATTACAACAATGCTCAAAACCACTATAATTCAAAATACAAACCATCTGAATCAAATTAAAAATTCATAAAATAACCATTACAACAATGCTCATTATGACTGGTGGAGATAAATCTAGCGGCAACCATTCTCATTGATCACCTAACCATTCTCGTTGATCACCTAAACTAATTTCAATTAGCATATTGTTCATAATAATATCAGTATAAAATGAAGAGAGAATTGTTAATCAAACACCGTGATTCAAACCCTATATAACCTGTTTGCCCTTTATTGAAATTTGTTTACATTATTGAATTTTTTGTACATTAACTTTAGCTAGGTGGTCACTTTCCACTAATAATTGATAACATCAAAGACTTTATTTAATTTTATAATAAATATATTGCACATAATAACTTGTTTATAAATATAAATATAATGCGTATTAATTGGGGTTAGTTCAAAAGAAAATGAGGGAGAATTATTAATCAACACCATGATTTAACCCCGCTATATAACATATTTGCTATTCATTGAAATTCTTTTATATTAACTTTATTAACTTTTTTTTAGACTAAGTTTAACAAGGAGGTCACTTCTTAGTGACAATTGATTTAAAAAAAAAACAGACTGCCCATTTGGGAAATCCACTCTTTATTTTTTTTTCCATATTTTCTACAGTGTGCGTCCTGCGTGTCCACCTACCATTCACTATTTTTAGAGTGGGGTCATGGCAAACTTATTGTGAAATAAAACAAACAATAAATTGAAATTTGCCGTTTCCGTCAATTGCCGGAATCAGAAACCCTTTCTCAAATATTTTTGTTAGTGCCGCGAAAAGGAATAACGGGAATTCAAAACGGTTCTCCGTCAATAGGCGGACTGTTTTAGATTCAAGGCCTGTCATGCCTGGAATGTGAACAGAAATCGGGCCCTACGTGCAGAACGAGTCGGCGTACTCCTGTCGTCGGCATGTTTAGTCGAATTCGAATTTCATTTCATTTCGCTTTAATTTGGCCAGAATGTCCTCACCACGTGACGTTGGGTTGGAAGTTCTCCCATTAAATTGCGTAGCGTAGAATCGAATCCCGTAAACTCCAATAAAATGTTTTTAATAAGATAAGGTACCGGAAACTTATGCGGCAATGAATTTTGTTTTGAAATCCGAGTCTTAACCATGAGTAAAGAAGTTCGGGTTTAGTTAACCCCGGCGTTCGTTTCTTTTTGGCCAATCTCACCGTAGGTCGAACTCGTTTGGATTAAGATGGAGACCGTCCGATTTTTTCCACGTGTCGGACGCGGATGGGAAGGTAAACGCTAGGGGTGTAAAAGTGAAAACATCGGTGGTTAAAAACCAACCGGGTTGCCTTCACCTTAGGGTGAACGATCTCGTCGCTAATTCGCACTTGTGTTTTGTATCGCGGGCTTTCAGAAGGACCGACTTTAGTGTTTTCTTGTGGCAGGAAAATTGATTCGTTCTGCTGTAATCTGTAAATTTTTATGGTGTGTGCAGTCTCTTGAAATCCGCCTGGGCGATCCTTCCTTTGTTGCCGCTCTGACGTTGTGGCTTTTTGGTTGGAAAGGGTTCGTATTTGCGCCCAAGGCGCCTGCACAGGGTTGTTTTTGCTCCGTTCAGCTGGAAGACGACGCGGCGTTTGAGTGAGCTCCTTGCCCTGCGGGCGGATACCAGAACTGGGCGATTCAGTGGCGCGCGCGGAAGTTTAAAGGATTTGGCAAGCTATGCGAGGAAATCTAGAGTATTCAATCGGTTGTGGGCAAAATTGTGAAGCATGTGCTAAAACGCCATTAGAATGTGGCATGTTTTAGGGTAAAGCTCTCCAAATGACTTCTAAACCAATCTTTAAAGGATTTAACAAGGTATGCAGAAAGCTTCAGAGGATTCTCCGGGTAAAACTCACAATATTGGTATAGTTATGCGAAGACTTGCAAGGGATTCGAGAACCGATGCAAAAAACAATGAGCGCGACACGATTCTTGCAATGGGAAGAAAAATTCGTGTCCAGCGACCGCGGCAGCCGTATAGTGCACTATTATCTTAAAGATCAGCACGGAAATGCGACCCTGGCCGTTGTTGGCACCGAGAGGAGCCTGCGGCACATGGTATATGTTGTATCCGACGAGTTTTTGCATCTTCCAGGCCATGCCAAGCCGTTGAACCCTTCGTTTAAGTGGAGATCAAGAAGAGAAGTTGTTGACTGGCTTACATCTCTGCTGTCAAAAGCGCGGTCCTCAACAACGTCTTCAGGCGACCATACCACGAGTATTTCTCGTTTCCCTTAGATCATTCCTGGAAAAAACTTGTTTATTCTCTGTGGCAGCTGCCGCAGGACAGTTTTTATCTTTTCGTTCAATTTCTGGTTAAATTTAAGGAAATCTGTGCATAGTAAGACTATGTCATAATAGTGGAGACTCAGAGTATTATTACAGGGAAGAATTTTGCGACTTTCTTGCTTTCTATCTTTTATTTTATAATAGAACTTTTGCAAGCATAAGAATTCCTGCCAAGATCAAAAGATTGATGTTTATCCAATCGTGGAGTTTGAAGACCCTCTATCAAGGTCCCAAGGGACGCCGCTTCAATGATGGCGCGCCTTTGTGGATTCCGTGACATAATTTTTCTGAACAATTTCTTCTGGGAACGTTTTGACTTTGATTCTACCAGGATCTGTATAGTTTTTTTATTTTTCCATGTTTGGAAGATTCTTCCCCTTTCTAAAATATCTGTATAGTTTTTTTCATTTTTCCATGTTTGGATGTTTCCTCCTGTTTCTAAAATATTTCCACTAGCATATTGCAGCCCTGTTTTCTGCAGCACGTTCCGTTACAACTGCTCTAAAATCGAAGGATATCTATCATCGATTTCCTCTTTCAATCTTTGGAGTTTTTCTATCAGGCATTCTAGATGGGTCAGGGGAATTTCTAGCAAAACTTTGGTTGTATTTCTCCTTTCGAGTATAATGCAGTGCATTCCGTTTGAAAAGGTACTGGTTACTATTCGTGGATACTGAAATGGCCTTGTACTGGTCAGATCTACTCTTAGCGGAGTCCTCAGCTGGACAGCATGCAAACCTTAAATAATTCTACGAATTTTCGTCTATTCCAATGTCTGATTGCCCAGCTTGTAGCTTAGAGCTGCACATGTCAGCGAGTCTCAACGTCTTTGTGATGTTTTAATTCAGCCCGTGATGATGAGTTTTGTTAGCAATAAGGTGCCGCTTGTTAATGGATTAGAGATCCTCAGAAAACCTGTAACAAGACTACTCAAACACCAGCTAATTCTTGTAGCAGATCTATGCATATTCTTCACTCAGACACAGCGATTCTTCTAGCGGATCTAGGCGTATTCAGGAATATTATGTATAGGCTTATTTGTTGGAGCTGTATTATATGTTAATAATAATGATGTGGCTCCAAATATTTAGTCAGAGGGTCTCGAAAATATGTTTGTGCCATGTATACTCCTTTTGCATATATAGCTTGTAAATGGGTTCCAGGTCGATCTAAGACTTGTGATAAATGTTGCTGCAAAAGATGATAAGGTCCAGATATTTTCTTCAGATCCAACCATATTTCTTTGTGAAGTTTGATCGGCTTCTTTGTTCGAGATACATTATATGTTAAAGATGTGGTTGCCTTAATTTCTCTGGAATACTGGAAAGTGTGATACGATCCTATAATTTTGGTTTTCTTTATACAGAGATCAAAGATGAGCATTAGAGTGAAAATGGAGATTTCAGATAGTGTTTTGGTTGCGTTGTTTATTCTTCAAGTGAAAGCAAAGATTGTTCTATGAAGAGCTTTGACCTTTCAGCCCTTCAAACTGACAGATTGAGTTTTCGTAAATGTTAATATTTCGCATAGAAATGACAAAAACTCATATCTTTTGTCTGTGACGTTGGATTTACTGGCAACGAATATATCAATTCCGTTTTTGATTTGTAACTAGTTTTTGTTTTTGTGAGAGGGGGGCTGATGCATGGTGTTGGAGGATCATGATGAAGTATTTTTGTTAATCTGGCAGGAATGCCATGAGTCGTCATCGTCACTTCTCCGAGGAGATTCTGGATATCTGTTCATGTTGATTACAATGGGAGTTATAGTTGGTAATAGTTATATAAAGTAATAGAAGTTGTAGGTTTTTGGATGTTAATATGGATTTGTGTCTTGTACTAAATAGATTGCAGACTCTTGGGCATTTTATAGTTCTGATTTGCAGTTTTCTTCTATGGCGAGGTGCCTTATAAATTTCCTTGTTCACTTGTCCTAGTGAGAAGTGAGTTTCTATAAGCGATGTGTTCTAGGCTTCACAAATTACCTACAAAGCTGCTGTTCAGTCTTTCACTCTGGGATGGGGGTTCTAAAGAAGCAAAAATGAACAAGTATTGGCTTGAAACCAGTGATCATCTGGGTACGCAATGTTAGTTTATTTTAGCTTAAACATGTTTAGATATCCTCACTTCTATGATTAAGATGAGGCAAATGCAGAATCTTATTGGGTGTGGGGAGTCGGGATAACATAACATATATGGGATTTCATTGTCTCTTTCTTATTTATTTATTTTTGTTCTCCAATTATATTATCTGTTAATGTTTTGGGTGTTTCCTCTAATTTGAATTGGTAGTAAAAATCATTTGATTTTTTTCAGACATGTATTTTCAGTCGATTTTAATTTGGGTTTTCAGTATCCTCCTCATTCTGGATGTCTTTCTTTTGTTTGAAAGAGCATTACAGAGATTGATTTTGAGGTATTTTTATAGATTTTGGTACACTACCTTTCCTAGTTACTTGTTGCTTTAGTGAGAGGTCAAGCCCATAGCATGTTAATTTCTACATAATTACATACATCTATTCTTGAACTTCGTTTGCATCAAACGATACAATTGTGCTATTTTGTTGCTGTGAGGGTGTCATGCTTGTATCATGCTATTTTGTTGCTATGAGGGTGTCATGCTTGTATCATGCTATTTTGTTGCTTGTTGTGGGTTTTTTTCCATGGGCTGCATATTGCTTTGTGTTTCCATTCTTTTAAGCTTTATAGTTTTTTTGTACATAGGTTGGTTTATTTATTTATTTTCATTTTCCTCTTTCTGGTTCCTGCCTAATACTGCTGGCAAATCATAACCTTCATAATGGACTGATTAACTGCTTTTGGTCATTGTCCATTTCAGAATTTTCCAGGCACGACGCATCTCGAATTTCAGACACTGATCTTTCAAATGGGGAAGATATGGATGAACAGGACAGCTGTCTTAATAATTACAAGGTGACAAGATCTTTTACATCCTCTCTCGCTTTTTCTCTTTCCTAATTTCCCTGTCATTCTTTGTTTTAAGATTGTTTACGATACTTAGGAGTTTTGCTTATAAAAGTGTTTTTATTGATTCTTGTTTTTGGATTACATACACTAATTAGAAATATGGATTGCAGGGTAAATTTTCAAGGAAGATCAGACCTACCAGCAAGGGTATTACATGGTTAGGTTCTTCTTTTACTTGTCGAAAGCGCTTGAGGCATTACGAGTCTTTTCGCCGAAGTGGCATTACTATTTCGGTAAGTTGAAGTTCCTTAGAACCATTTATTTGAACTTCTCGTGGTTATAGCTTTGCGGGTTATAGTTTGAGCTTATACAGCTCATAACTTGACACAATATTTATTTTGTATGATAATGATTTATCTCTCTGTAACTGTTCTGTTTGATCTTGGACTTTGGTATAGTGTTTGTAATAAATTTAAGTTTTACGGTTGGTAACATTTTGTTTTATTTGGTTGTTAGGTTAATGATTATGTCTATGTCATGGCTGAAGAGAAAATTCATCATATAGCATGTTTAGAAGACATGTATGAAGACAGGAAGGCTCGGAAGAAGGTTAGAGTTCGTTGGTTTCACAGGACAAATGAAGTGGTTGGCAGTATCCCTCCTCCGCCAGCTCATGTGGCAGAAGTTTTTATCACTCCATTTCGTCAAGTCCTCAGTGTTGAATGTGTTGATGGACTGGCTACAATACTGACTCCAGAGCAATATGAGAAATGCTTGGTCAAACTCCCATCAGATGTGGTGTCTCAAATTCATGTCTGTTCCAGGCAGTTTGACAATGAAGGCATCAAACCTTTTAATTTAAATGAGATGCAAGGCTATTGGCACCAGAAGATACTTAAAAGTATTGATTTGGATGATCTGCAAGATTCTTCCAAACATGATCTAAGTGACAGCTTGGATGTGGATGAAGAAGAAGATGCAGACATTGGGATTGCACTAAAGAGATGTCCAAGAAGAAATAGACGTTCTCGAAGATGTGTAAGTAGCTCTGATCGTATTTGTGGGGGAAATGCGGTGGAAAAAAGTCGAGCTGTTTCTGGAAATGTCTTCAGACAGATGGAGGATGTTGGAGCAGATAGAGATTTTAACAACTGCAGATCTGAAAGGAGACAAGTTCTATTGGATTCAAATAAAAACACAAAAAAAAGTTGTGCATATGAACAGGAATCTGTGCCTTTTGATATTGGTGACAATATTGAAGTCCTGTGTCAAGATAGTGGCATCAGAGGTTGTTGGTTTAGATGCACAATGACAAGAAAGCTACCTCATCAATTAAAGGTTTGGTACAGAGATATTCTGAATGAAGACGGGAATGGCAATTTAGAGGTTTGTTATTTGATCCAATCATTCATTATTTGTTCAATCTGAAGAACAATTGTCCAAAAAATGACAGTGATTTGCAAACTGAGCCTTCTGTTTTTTGTTTTGTTTTGTAATTGCAATTCCAGGAGTGGATCCCGTCTTCAAGAATAGCCACTCCAGATAAATTAGGTGTGAGAATTATTGGGCGTCCTACTATTCGTCCTTGTCCACCTCAGAATATGCCTAATGGCTTTGAAGTTGGAACTGTAGTAGATGCATGGTGGAATGATGGCTGGTGGGAAGGAGTTGTAGTTATGATCAAGGAACCCTCTGATGAAGTACAAATATTTTTTCCTGGTATGTTTTCTGCTTTTCATTGTTTAATAATATAGTTCCTATGATATATACATATAATTCCAGGTTATTTTGAATTTCTGGTGGACTACCTCTTTGAGAATTTGTAACATAGCTTGTTTATCTTTCAGGTGAAAGTGTTTATTCAACATTCCATAAATGTGATTTGCGCCTTTCCAAAGAGTGGGTCCACAATCGGTGGGTTGATATGGAAAAGAATGTCGATCTAGCTGCAACACTGGTTTTGTATGATGCCAGCCAGCGTCCTGAAGCTGGGTTACATTATTCAACCTTAAGTAATGATTTTTTTGGATACGGAGCCTCACATGAATTGGGAGATCATGATCACTCGTCCAATAGAAAGTTACATATTTTTTCCCAGGTTGCAGAGAGAGAATCCAGACTGTTGGCAAGATGCGAAAATACTGAAGATGGCAATAATGATACTGTAGCAATGGCTGGGAAGGGACAGACTAAAGTTGCAGGTGGACATGACGATTTTATGAATGTTTCAAAATTTAAGAACATGACTTTGCATGACTGTAAGTCTAATATGGATGCATTCGGGAACTGGACTGATTTCACAGGGCAGAATGTCAGCAGCCCTTCAGACCAGGGAAATCAACTGTTGAACATAATTAAATTGGAGAGTGATGAGAGAGAGGCCTGTAACACTGCTAATGACGGGCCATGTAGTGACTTTGACTTAAGATGGAAGTCATCAAGGAAACGGCAACGTGCTGGTGACTCTGCTTTCTTATCAAGATCCCCAACATCTTGTGGAAAGGAGGAATCAAAACGGTTTAATGGCAGTAAGTTGGTTGATACAGATGGAATAGAGAATGACAGTGAATCCCTTTTGGGCAGAAACACTGAAGATTTGTCAAATGGACAAGAAGGGCCTATGGAAGGAAAAAATTTGAAGCAAGGTCATGAGAATCTCAAGCCCATGCACGGGGCTTCTATCAATGAAAGTCTGTTCATAAGTTCAATGCCTGTTGCTAACCTTGTGATGTCAAGATGATGGGTTGTTTGGATGGCAGCTTTGCAATTTCATTTGATTGGTTGGTTTGTTTGGTCCAGTGCAAACTGGCAAGGTTGGCAGGGCAGGTAATCTTTGGGAGTGTCTGTAGAGGATTTTGAAGTCAAGTTCAGAATTGCATGTAAGTTTTGATTCATGCCATTGTAAATTAGAACACCTGGTGAAGAATGAGTCATGCTGACATGAAATGGAAAATTCTTAGCATCCTGTAAGTTGGTAACTCTTGTCAATTAGAGATTAAGAGGCTTCTTGGTTCTTAATTTGTTTTCATATGCAGTTTTGTCATGTTCAAATTGTAATGCACAACTTTTAAACTCGAGTAGAGCAATTCTAGTGCTCCCTTCTTGTTGCATCTCTAGAAATGCAACATGTATTTAATACATCCATGTTGTACATTAAAATTATTCTGCAATGCAATCTGTGCTTTTCCAATGAATTTTGTGTGTATTTAATTGAGTTTTATTGTACTAACGGTGCCATGAGTTTCTGCAGTGCAACCTGCAATTCTTACTAAGATACGACCTTATCAAAATGAAAACAGGTTATCTTTTTTGTTGAAATAGTGTTTTTCTTTTAGCAGAAAATGCTAAAATTTTCTGCAGTGCATTGTGCATTCTTTTGTTGAGATGTGAACTGGTAGAACGAAGATTCTTTCTTGTACCAACTTACACTTGAGTTCATTACTCAGGTTCATCTATTTAAGGTGTTTAAGAGATGGATCTTGAAATTCAATGTCACTGCGGATTTGGAACAAGGAAAGAATGTACTGATTATGCCTGAGTATATTTTTTGTTTTTTAGGTATCCATAATCCAGGACCTTCTCACTATAGGTTCAGTTATACAGCTTCTTTGACTAGAAGACGATTTTCAAATTGGGTTCTGCAATAGAATCAGAGGACAGGCAGCAAGCTATGATCAAGACAGAAGTGTCAATGTTATGGTTGCTGTAAACTCGGTATTATGAAGTTTTTCTTTTCTAGGAATCATATGCAAATTTTGTTTTTTAGCTGCACTTTTCTGAGGCTTACATGTCATAGACAGTTCAGTTAAAAGCTTTCATCTTAAATACCACCTTCACATTTATGTTCTGCAAGAGAATCCAGGCAGGCAGCAAACAATGATGAAGACGGGAGCTGTAATGCGAGTGTCTGCTGAACTTAGTAGTATGGCATATTCAAGTGTGTATCTTTGCTGACCATTTTCAAATCTCAGTTTTCATTGTATACTCAAGTGTACCTTCTCACTGAATGTTAAAGATTTTAAATTGAGTTCCTTCAGGAGTCTGTGGGCAGGCAGCAAATTTCCAGAATATATATGTTAGAAATTTAGAATCACCTATTCGAGGCACGTCTTTTCAGGAAGCTTAGTTAGAAGCGTTCCTTGAATTCTGCCATTTATGCAAGAAAATTTAGATGTCAGCAACTGGAAACTTTTAGGGATTCATGCTTATCTGAAAAGGTTGAAATATTGGTGATTCTTTCTAATTCCTGAAATGCCAACTTCAAAATGTCTGGCAACATTTTGTAAAAATATTCATATTTCCAAGAGAAATTTAGCCTTTTTAAAAAGTAAATAAGCTTTATTCTATAAAATTTGGGTGAACTGAAAACATGGGAATTACTGTTGGAAAAAATAATGGATAACTAGTCGAATGGCAAAATTTGGCCCAAAAATTTTCCTCGATCGGCAAATTATGATAAATGCAGGAGATTTTAATGTTACTGCACTTTCAAGTTGGTTCAACAAAGAAGTGAAATGAAAAGTACTGCTTTTGTTTTTCTTTTAATACTGATCCAACAGAAATTTAATGAAAGTTGTTGAAGTGCCAGATTTAAGGAGAGACTTAAGCTCTGTTAAGCTCTGTAAGAGAATGCGTGAAGAGAGGCATAACCTCTACTAATTCTGCGAGAGAACACGTGCAGGTGTCCAATCAATTAATTGATTGCTTTCCCCAAAGTCCCAGCCAATTAAAATCGCCAGGAAATTTGAATCCCAACTTTTCTTCCAACAAAAAAGCATTCAAATTTTACAATTTCAAATTTGGATGTATATATTTAGATATATTAAATGCTGAATCACATTTGCACAAAAGGTACGAAATGAAAGAAGAATACCACAATGACTTCAATGGAAGACTAGAACGGGACTGGGTAAATTTTAAGTTCAGCATGGCAAACCTTGTGCTGTGTACATAGTGACAACCATGACTTGTACAAATTGACTAATGTACACAATATGATCGAAAAGTTCACTGAAAGTAACAATATCATCTTGTGCCAGAAGTTCAAAACGCATCTATTGCATGACTACTATATGTGCGGGAATCTGATTCTTGCCTCACTGTATGTGCAGTGGTACGGTGCAAAATCACACTTTTCGGTTGAAGCAAAATCAGCCGGTGTTGGAAAATCATGGCGAACATTTTTCACAATGTAATAATAGTAAATTGTATAATTATAAAAATGGCATGTACATGGGAGTGCGAAGTTTTCCTTGATTAAACGAGTAGCAGTTGTCCAAAATCCTTTATTCTTTGTAAAAGAAAAAATGATGAATAAAGCAGATAATTATTTGCCTTAGGAAATTCTTTTGTTGTGCATCTTCCAGAGGTTGCTTTCTAATTTATCCCTGTATTTCTTAGGCTTCAGGCTAACCAGCAAAGTTTTGCATGGTACCAGAGCATTGGAGAATGACAGTGAGTGTTGATTTTGAGAGTTCAATGGTTATAACTTATGACTTTACTTTGTGGAAGATAAAGATGGAAGTTTTGTTGATAGATAAAGGTTTGTGCATTGTGATTGTTGGGAGACTAATAAGTATAAGCGAAGAATAATGGATCAAGATGAAGAGCATGATCTGCGATCTGTCTTTACATTACAGATTCTATGATTCTTAATGTCCTTGAAACCCCATTGACAAAGGAGAGACTGAGACATCAAATGCTTCGTATGCTTCCAAGTCATCGGTCAATAAGATGCCATCGAGAAAAAAAGGCTGCGACACTAAAGAAGGAAGGGGCAGAAGGCTGAGACGTCACATGCTTTGTATGCTTCCCAGTCATTGGTTAATAAGTTGTCATTCGGGCTAAAAAGGTTGCCACACTAAAGGAGGAGCAAAGTTTGCCAAGCATTTACATGATGTTAATACTTCGATGTGACATTTAGTGGCCATTGGATGTTAATGTAATTGGCGGATCAATGTATTGCTCTCCTTGTTACTGTGCTAGCTTCATGGGAGAATTTGGTAAATAGTTATTGGGGATCTTTGTGGGATAATCCCAAGTTTGAGACTAATTTGGGATAATTGTTGAATGCAGTACCAAGTTGACTATTAATAGATTCATTGGTATTATTTATGGGAGGCCACTCTAGAGAATGGAAAGAGCATTATTTATGGGACTCCACTCTGGAGAAAGGAAAACAATGGATATCATTGTGTTGAGAGGCACTCTCATGAGTCTAGTATAGTATGAAGAGATGTTGTAAAGTTATGTTATGTTATATGATGCTATGTAAACCATTTTGACTATGTTATGTTATATGATGTAAACATTTTGACTAGGTCAAATTACATAACAATAAAAAATAAAAATATACTGTGAGAAAACTCAGGAAAAACTGTGTAGTTGTTCACTGGGACAAGGTAAACAACTATACAGTTTTGTCTGAAAGTTAGCCCAATTTGATAATTGTGGAAATTTACCACTCTAAAATAATAATAAATTACAATTAAAAAAATAAATAAAATATAAAAATAAAAATAATATTATAATTATTAATTAAAACATTTTTGCCAGGGTCAAATTACATAAAATAACACTCAAACTTCTTCTAACTTTCCCTTTTGCCATTGGTAGGGCAAGAGTGAGTTAAGATAGATTCCAGCGGAGTTGGAGTTAAGATGAATCTAGACTTCTTTGAGATGGCTATCTTTCCTTCCCATAACCATTTCTTTTCTTGCAATTTTGGGGAATTCAGAGATTAAAAGGGTTTATTGTAAGCATAAATCTAGGATTCTGCTTCGATTCAATAATAATTCTCAATGTTAAGTATATCTATTAAATATTAGTAAAACAGACTTAGAAAAATTGCGTCTTCTATTTAAATAGACAAGTAATCATTCCTTGAATTCATTTAACAGATAAAAATAGATTACAAATATTTTAAAAGAAATCTTTTCCAAATATCTTCTTATGTAATGATTTGTAACAATTTCACTGGACAAAAAAACCCACCAAGCTTTTCGCTTCCAACATTATGCCCCTTTCCTCGCTCTCATCCTCACATTTCACTCTCGTCTATCGACCCTTGAAACAAAAACCATTTTTTTAAAACAAATGCCAAGTACATAATTCGGGAAAAAAACCAGAAGGAATAAATGAATATTTTATTTGACTGATAAGGGCGAGCGGGATACCTGGACGATCAATGGAGTTTGCCGTTCAACGGTGTCCCGGATCCGAAGTTGGAGCAGCAATCTAGGTTGGAGTTCTCCATGGTAATCAACGTCTTCCGGATCTGAAATTGGAGTAGGAATTTGCGTATATGTTTAAGGAAGGAAGAGGGTTTGAGTGGCGATTTGCAGATCTGATCAGGTACTGTCCTTCAAATCTCAGTCAAATCTCAGATTATTCTATCATCCTAGATCTCCAAGTCAAATCTCAACCATCAAGGCAACGACATCCTTGTGCCCTTTCTCTGGAGTTGTATGCTGCAGGTAAATACTCTATTCTCCGGTACCTGCATCGTCCTGGGAGCATTTCAGTGTGCGGGGGACTGCCGGGCTGTTGGTGATATGGCCCTGAAATGCCGTCGGAGTGCAGCTTTATTTTGTGGAGTTTGAAAGAGCGCGCTATAGGAGTTTTCTTGGCGTTTGAAGGCTTGGCTGGAAGAGACATGTTTCCTTGAAACGCACCATTGCTTGAGTTTTTTTTTTTTTTTTTTTCCCACAAGGATAAGTTTCCTTAGCTCCTTGGTGTTGGTTTTGCGGGAGCCCTAATTGTGTGGAAAACCTAGTATGCGGGAACCCTAATTTTCCTGTCTGCTTAGATAGTGCTATTATTCACAACTGCAGGAACCCTAATTCACGAGCGCTATTGGTGCTGCAGGAAATTATTGGACCGTCATATACATCGTCATATACATTGTGTATATGTAACTAACTAGACTTAGGAGCAATCGCAGATAAATTTTTTTGCTCCCAAGCGCCACAGGAGGCCCTACGCAGTGACAGCTCTGACAATCATGATCGATGTGTTGGCATCCCTCCGAAGCTCAAGAAGTGTCAACTCCCTCCCTCTGTCATACTAATTAAAACTAGACACTGAATTAATGGATTGTAGAAAAGAGAAGCGGTATATATAATCTGAATATTTCTTCTTCGTGAGTGGTCATGATTTGTGTGCGAAAATGGTGAGAGTTTACCCCAAACTATTGGGGAAAACAACTATTACAAGGTCTTGACTGTTTGTGGATAAAGATTTGTTCATAACGATGGATTGTAGTGGGGGATCGTATTTGCACTTGGTGGATAAAGATTTGTTCATAACGATGGATTGTAGTGGGGGATCGTATTTGCACTTGGTTTAGCAAGAGGAGAGTAGATTAATGGAATATATTCTTATACATAGCAACTTCTCTATGAATGAATGGTTTCCTACATTTGTAAATGTAATAATCAAACTGTTGGGAGAGTTCTGCAATAGAAAATAGAAAAGGTTTTGTAGGAGTAGCTAGAGTGAACTTTTCTGGGTTGATGTTTGGAAAAGGCTAGGTGGAAGACATTATGGTTTCTAAGGAGGAAACAAATGGATTTCTTTGATGATTTTATGGAGTGTTAAAGGATCTAGTTTAGCTTTGGGTAGGCTGATTTGATGTTACGTGAGACATAAATAGGCTTCTAGCCATATGGGGTTTAGAACATTAGAGGAGACAATCGTGGAGATTCTGAGTGAGTTGGCACATGAGTTGGGTGAACATGTGATGTGAGGAGCTCTTTGCAATTGGAGGAAGGGGTAATAGGTCCTTTTGATTATAAACCAAGGACCATAAATAGATCTATTAGTAATGGCCTTGTAGATCTATTAGATTAGTATGCTTAGTTAGAGAAGGACAATGGTTAATTGCACTCAAGGCATGAATTGGTAACCACATTGAAGAGGTTTGTAACGAGTTTGATTTCCTCTGAAACTATGATATTGATATTTAGTGGGACAATTTTTATGGTTTTGGTTTTGTTGGTAATATGTTGGATTTGAACCTTTTAAGAAATGTCCTATCCTAAAATTTTGGAGGTTGTGTGGCATTTGTCCTGGAAGGGGTCTTGAAAGCCAAATAAATGTAGATGCATCAAGGAGACATAAAAGGCCATAAACTTGAACTTGGGGGGCAAAACAAAACTTAAATGACATGATGGACGTGGGAGACTAAGGGTAAGTACGATGTCTCCTAAGGAAGAGAATGAGGTTAGAGAAATTAAAGGGTTGGACCAAACAAAATTCAACCAAGTAATGAGTTTCTCTCCATGTATCATGATATTGGTAAAAGAATGGTTGGTTTGGGTGTTTAGGACAACCAATGAGGTAGAAACTATCTTGCATTAGTATTGGCAGTGGGGATTTGAATCCTTGTTACTAAAGAAATGACATGTTGAGTTCAATGCTAGGTCAGCTTGATCCAAACTTAAACAAGAATGCAACAACTTATAGATATAATAATAAACACAGAGATGCAATAGAAAAACACTTCATTTCATTAATAGAAAAACATTGAACTATGCTTACCGATGCAATAGAAAAACACTTCATTTCATTAATAGAAAAACACTGAACTATGCTTACCAATAGAATGGAAATAAGATAGCTCGGGCGATGGTAGCTTATCTCTGATAAGAGATGTGGCGGCTACATGCCTTTGAATTGTGTTACAATGAGGTTCAAGGGCCTATTTATTATTGGAAAACATGAAAAGACCCTAACCAAGAGTTTGTGGGTCCCGTTGGGGTTAGTTGCGCAACCAACTTCTCGGGGTCGTAACGTGGTCATATTATCTTTGTTTGGTGCATACAATACTTTGTTGGAAAGGTCTTGCCGAGTACTATATGCTTCGTCGCAGGGCCCTGCATACAACTACGAGCCTGCCACAAACCTCAAAAAACACTGTTTATGAGGTCAAAACTACTCCGAAAGTTTAGGACTTGAAAAACTGCTAAAAATAGTAAATGTTGAAATGAACAAGGAAACCGATGAAATTGACTGGGGGGTATAGGTGGAGTAGGCAGGTGGCCACTAATATCCACCTGGATCATAGCTAGTGTGGACATTTTTTTGATATGTGTTTCTATTCTAAAGTTGCATTGATTTTGTGTTTCAAAGGGTGTTTGAAAAATTGTTAACACCTTAGATACCTTTTATGAGGTAGATTTATATTTCTTAAGAGTTTGGGTACAATGGCATGGTAATAATCTTAGGAAGGTTAGAAGTGAGAAAGGTTTGACGCAATTGATGGATATCAGAAGGGGAGTTGACCTCTTCTATCTCAATTTGGAGTATGAACAAATTCCATTAAGGTGTGTGCACTACCACTATTATTGGCATTTTGTTGTAGAATGCAATGACTCAAGTATATTGAAGAATTGGGTTTCGTGGAAGCCTTTAAAAGGCCTAGAGATATTGGAACTGGGAACAATTCATATTACGAGTAATAAAAAAGATGTAGTTCAAGCGAATTCAGATGGTCTTGGAATGGGACCTATGGTAGCATATAGTTAGAACTCAAGTACTAGACATGTCAAGGAAACTAACTTATGCACAATCAATGATATCAAGGAGAACAAGACAATTTCAGGAAATATCTATTAATCTCATTCCATGAATTCAATTTTTTCTTTGGAAAGTTGTTTTTGGGACATGGGGAAATGAGGTTGGGTCTAAAGAACTAGAATCCTTGAGTGATTTTCTACCCAGTTTGTTTGGTATAAAAAATTCTAGCGCATTGACCCTCGTATGTATACTTGGATTAGTAGAGGGTTTGGGTGTACAAGCACCATAAAGTCCTCTTGCAAACCCTACTATGGTTTGTACTATAGATGGAAAGGGTAGTTCGAATACAAATCCATCCAAATCAATTAAGTACAATTTAAGACCTAGAAGCAAAGGCACCATTGGTGCAAGTATATTGTTAATAAAAACAAAAAAGATGTAATGACACATGCCCAAACATATTTTACATAGAGATTTTACCTTGGAAATCCAAACTGGAAAAATAAAAAAGATACTTCAATATATTATATTTTTACAATGTAAGAATACAATATGTATATCCCGAGGCATTCATAAACCTCCAATCCATAATTTTGGATTAGAATACAACTGTAGTTCCTTAATTGAAATTACAAAACCATGGGTTGAACCACCATGTACCACAAAACTGCTAAGAGCAAAAATTGTGCATTGAAAATTGTAGGCAAACATACACAAAAATTGGCCAAAAGTTTTTTTTCTGGGCTCTTTCCCCTTTTGCCCCCTGGGACATGGGTGGGGGGGTGTTATTTGTCTACTATTACTCCTCTATTGTGCTCGGGTCCATACAAATCGCACGAGGGCACTAATCATGTGAAAAATGTAACACATGCCTAACAAAGACACTTGATTTTCTAGGAAAAGTGGTGGGGGGCTTGGATTTTCTTAAAAAGAAAGTACCTAAATCAAAATCCAAAGGAGAAGAAAATCTTTCATGTCTTTACTCCCAAAGAAGCATCCTTTGAAGTCAAGTGTAGAAAACAATTGTCCGTAATTGGGGCCCTTAGAGAAAATGCCCCAATTGAGGGTTTGAAATGAATTCTTTGACCCTCAATTGCAAAAGGTTGGCCAATATGATAAAGAAGTTAGTTGTAAAGAGACTAGTAGATGTTATCAAACTTTTTCTTATTATGTTGCAAGAGACAAGTCAAATGGGGAGAGAGCATCTCATGAACTCTTTAAACTGTCAAGTAATCGAGACTTTGTTTTATAAATGTTATTAAGAGGTTGGGTGGGATTATGTCCAGATGGAATAAATGCTCCTTTATGTTTAATAATTCTGGGACCTTTCCCCTAGAACTAAGGACATCATTTTTCTCTTTAAATTTGAGATTTACCATGATGTTGAATGTTTATGGCCGTCACATGGATAGGGTGGACTTTGTTTTATAAATGTTATTAAGAGGTTGGGTGGGATTATGTCTAGATGGAATAAATGCTCCTTTATGTTTAATAATTCTTGGGCCTTTCCCCTAGAACTAAGGACATCATTTTTCTCTTTAAATTTGAGATATACCATGATGTCGAATGTTTATGGCCCTCACATGGATATGGTGGATTATCGAAATAATTTTTCAAAATGGAGTGTATAATAGATTGGTTGTGATAGGTGGAGACTTTGACTTTCACTTTATGAGCATAAGAACTCAACTAGATTCTCTCCCTAGTTGTTTCATAAGAAGATTGGAGGAAACTAGACTTATGATATTGTATCTTTTAAACTATCTCCCACATGGAGTAATAAGAGAGTTGATGAAGTTATAATTTTGATAAGAGGCTTAATAGGATTTTAATCTCTAAAGCCTCCTTGGTTGAAGTTGTAAGGATCAAACAATAGGTCACCATTGTGGGGGGCCTTTGATCATAATTTTGTGGTGTTAGAAGTGGCCCATGCCTAGAGAAATACTGTAGCTTCCCCTGATACATTCAACAATACTGAATCTGAGACACACAATCGTATTGTGCTCTTTGCCTTTCGATCCAACTTCTTCCATTCTTCATCGGACACTCCTGTTGGTTTAGTACTAGGATCTACCGCGATCCACTGATCTTTGTCTACCAACAAGTTCTCCATCTTGAGTTTCCACAACTCAAAACTCTGACCATTAAATTTCTCGATCTCTATCTTTCCACTGCTCGCCATCTTCTTTCATCACCAGAATCGATCTCATAGATCTCCCACTGAACAGGGTCTACCACAGGCTCGAGCGAAACCCCTCAGCAACAAAGGCGTCCCCTTGAAGCCAAATCTGCTCCGATACCAAATGTAGGTTTTAACCCCGTACAGAGATTACCTGCATACGAATTCTAAAACACAGAAAATAAATAATGCGAGAGCAGAACACTTAAAACACATATACACAGATATTTTCCCCTGGATCCCAAAACCGGGACTACCAGCTTGATTTTTCATTATATCCCTTTCAATGTTATAATACATATTTATACATGCCGAAGCATCCAATACCATGGACCGAAAAACATTGCATCCAAAAAACATGTGCGAAAATCATGCACAAAACCATAGGTGGGTCCGCCCAACCTAACATAGGGTCCAAAACCAAAATTTTCCGGGGCGCTGCCCCGGACCCCATAAAGTGGGGCTACGGGTGCCCCTCAAACCCCCTGTTAATTACGTGGAAAGAATATAACACAACCCAACAAACCCAACAGTGAGGAGGGATGACCCCGAGATAGTTTGGGTAAGGAGGGAGTGGAGTCGATACCGAAACCTACAACGTCAAGCCCTGTGATCGTAGCCTTGAGCGAAAAGGATATCAGGGTTCTGTGTTGTTAGGATGATCGGATGTTGAGAGTAAAGGGGCCTCAGGAATGGATGGCTGAGAGATGGTGTATACAGGAGGGGGAGGCGCGATGGAGCAAAGCTGGTTGATGGGGGTCTGCCGGGAGGGCCTGGGGGAAGGGTGGGGTGCCAGAGAGGGAATAGGAGAACAGTGGGGTACCTCCGGGGGATCAGAAACTCTATCTTGTAAATGAGAAGTAGAAGTGCAATGCAATTCAGATGTAGTAAAAGCAAGGGAGAGAGGAGGGTTTGTCATACCCGTGGAAAATGCGTCCCCTATAGCCACCCGAGCTCTCGTCAGAGGTGGAGAGGGTGGCCGAAGTGGAGCTTTCCCACGCTTCTTCTTTGCATCTTTCGCGGGCACCTTGCCCTCCTCAGTAGGAGCCTGCTGTGGCTGATCTTCAGCCTCCATAGCGATCTGAGTCGAATCCTGAGGGTTTGCGTTGCCTGTATCATTTTCATATGTCCTTTGTCCCCCCTTATTAGTCAGCGGGCAATCCCTGAACACGTGGCCAACCTTGTGGCATCGTCGACATCTGTAAGGCACTCCTTCATAATCCAGCAGCTGTTTCCTAGAGTATGTCCGCCATTGAATGGTGATATGCTCCTGCAGGCCCCCTCTTGTGTCCATGTGCACCAGTACTCTGGCATAAGCCATCTTGCCTGTGGAAAGGTAGGACTTATCGAACTCCATGTAAGTGCCGAGAGAGTTGCCAATGCGCCAAAAGATATCTTCAGACCAGAAGTGAAGCAGGAGCCCCGACAGTCTAATCCAGATTGGGCCAACCCCTATCTGCTTTATTTCCAGATCAAAAAGAGGTGTCCATCTCTTCAAGAGGACAGGCGCGTGTTCAAAATGCTAGTATGATGATAAGACCCAATTCGTGTGGTCGGGCCTGGCAAACCTGAATGTAAACCAACCTCTCATGAAGGTCTGCACTGTGGGAAGATCGGCCAAGTGTTTTCCCTAGACCTCAGAGGCCCATAGTTTTAAGCGGGCCGCAGAATAGTTTTGACCTTGGATACTTCCGACTAAAACCCTATCAACGATATCCATAGTTTCCCCAAGTTGTATGTCCTCCTCGAGCCGAAGAATAATGTCTTCCGCTTTAGATTTGAAGCACCTGGATTTCTTGCGAGGCCTCGCTTCCATGGATGAGTCCTCCTTTCGGATAGAGCTATCCCCAAAGACAGGAGGGTCCTCAGGTGGAGGGGAAGGTACAGATGGTAGGGCATCAGATAAGGGAGGGATATTCGAGAAACTTCTAGAGGGAGGGACAGGAGGATGCGACGAGATCAGGGGCTCAGAGGCTGCAAAAGTCGACGAGCTGGGTAGTGTAAAGGTGTAACCGGAAGATGAAGGGAAGGAGGTAAGACCAACACTAGTCTCCGTAGGGTTAGGGTTAAGACAACCAGAGGCAAACCCTAATGAGGAAGGTGACGGTGGGGGAGTGGAAAGGGACGACCATGTCGAGGGGTCGTCCGGCAGGATCACCGGATGGTTCGAAGGCCCCGAGAACGGAGGTAAGCCAGCAATAGCTTCGTTCAGCTCACAGCTAAACGGAGTCGAGCCTTCCTTGGATGAATGCGGGGTCGTCCAGATAGAGCCCTCCACTAGCGGTTCCTCCGAGTAGTCAACAAGATCGAGGTCCATAGCTGTCGGGGGGCGCAGATTGCCAGTTGCCTGTGGTTAACCGCTGAGATAACAGCAGGAAGAGTAGGTGAAGGTGATCAGAGCCTAAACTTTGGGCGCGGAGCGTATCGGTAAAACGACATAGTAAAAAAGTAAAAAATCCTTGTTACGGTATGCTAATACAAGGGGTATGGTAGAGCAGTCCTCCCAGGCTAGATTGTCTACATGTTCCTGCCCTGTTCTGCCAGCTGTAGCACTGTACTGCATACACGGGATCTCATCCGTATTCGCCTTGGCGCTCCATCCTCCTCTCTACTCTCTCCTCTCTTGGAGTTCCAGAGAGAGCTATATATATATATATATATTAATATTAAATATTATATTGGTCAGAGCTCAACTAATGGGTAGTCAAAAGGAAATCGAATGCTAGAGTCCTGCCTTGGTAGAGACTAATATGACATCAATATCAATTATAATTTTATGAAGTTATATGAATGTGTGGTGTTGTTTACAAGTTGTGTGTACAACTATACTAGTGCCAATTGCATTAAGCATCCTCATCCGTTGAATAATGAGAAGTTGAATTAAAGGGTAGGTTATAAGGAGATTTTAAATATAGTTGTTTAAGTATGTGATAATCATAATATGTGATGATTTTTATCATTGTATTTATGTTGTAAGTATTAAAGTTTAATATATTTTTTTTGTAAACTTGGTGGGACTACATCTTCATTATGTCCAATATATCACCCCGATCAGGGTGAGGAATTGAACCAACGACTTCACATCAAGGAGTGCCTTAATAGATCACCTGGTCACCGTCTATCCAAGACCTGTGGACTAAAGTTTAATATAATTAATGTTTTTATAGTTTTAATAAAAACAATTGGTAGAGTTTATGTTTTTATGGTTTTTTTCAATGAAATTTAGTGTTATATTTTTTGGCGAGATCACAAATTTCCATCGTTTAAATTGTATTTTTATTGTATAAATGGATTTAACACTTTCAATTTTTTAATTTTTTTATGAGATTATAATTTTCCATTATTTAAATTGCACTTTTAAATACAAATGGATTTATCGTCTTAAAAACTCGCAAAACATTCAAATTGTATAGATTTAACAATTCAGATATATTATTTTTGTTTTGTTTTGTAAACTTGGTGGTGCTTCCTCTATTTATATTAATTTTCCAAAATCAAGGACTTCCATTTGCTCCAGGTGGCTTACCTACCCGAAGCCAACTAGATAGCCACCTGTCTGCATTAAAACTTGTCCAAAATTTAAAAAGGTTTTTTGCTATCCATCTAGCGACATTGTCTTTACTATCTATACTACTGCTCAGATTAAACAAATTAAACAAGTAAAAGCATTTCATCAAAATTTTATCAGATTTGTACTGGACTGCTGCTTCAATCCTCGTCCGAGGATATTACTGGGGCTGGCGCTTTGGCACTGGAGCCAAGCATCTCGCTCCTCTTCATATCTTGTAGTGTCTGCTCAATTCTTCCCAAGGCCAAGTTGTTTCTGTAGGTCTGTATCTGAACTATTGCTATTTCCCTGAGTAGTTCAACCCTCACTGGATCCTTTTCCTTGGTATTCTCCTTTGCCTCTATTCTGCCACACGTTGCTTGTTCTCGATTCAGGGTCATGGCCCGTGCCACCACATTCTTCATTACCCAATACTGCTGTATTGTTTTCCTGAAGAGGGAGTGGCGGCCTCGAGAATTCCCTGGATCGGGAACCATACTTTCCCACTCCTCCATGGGGATGTCCTGGTTCTTGATACTGTCATTAAGTTCTCTCTCCCAACCAGCAATTTGGGCTTTGATGTCTGGCGGGTTCCCTGCCATATAGGCGTCAATAAGGGTTTTCATGTGTGCACTGCCCGGCTTCCTCCCTCTTTTCCTTTGTTCTTTGCTCGAACCACTTGTTCCTTCTTCCATCTTTTTATCTCGCTTGCCTCTCCTGGGCGCCATGTTACTCCCTGCCTGCCTGTAACTGTCTTCTTCTCGTTGTTCTCTGTCTTCCTCACTGTGCTGGGCATAGTGTGAGGTGAGACCTATCACATAGCCATTACATTTATCAGAATTATAATAGTAAAACAAAACAATTTCCCATTTACCTATTTCCTTTTTGTTATCCCTTCTGTTTCCAGAGTTTGTTTCCTTCAAAATTTCTGTCGTAATGTCGCCAGTCCTCTCCATGTTATGGGTTCTTTCCTTTCTTGATTCTCTTACCATTTTTCCCTCACGGCAACAGTCGACATGCGACCTGCCTGTCCTGGGCATCCTCATGGTTTCTTCCCCAGGTAAGGTCGGTTTTTTGTTCCTCTCTTCCCAGGGTCTCTCTGGTTTGGCTACGTCTTCCCTCAGGGTGCTGGCCCTATATTCCTCCCCTAGAGGTTTCTTGTTCCCCTGGTTCTCTTTTTTCTCTATTCTTTTTCTTCCCCAAGGTGCTTCCTTGTTACCTTCTAGTTCCCTCCCATAGTTTCCTACAGGGGTGACTAGAGTCGCGCTCTGTCTGATTTTATTCCGAGCTTTTGCCATGGTGTAGACCTCTCCCATCCTGGGTTCTAGTCCCTCCCACCTTAGCTTCCTACCCCGGGTTTTCATAAGCATTTCTACTATTTTTTCCAAGCCAGGGTCGCAGGAGGGTCTGGGTACCTCCTTGTCTGACTCATTCTTTTTCCTTATTAGATTTCCTATATTCCTACAGATATTCATCCTAAGCCTTACAAGGTTAGGGAACAGAGGAACTACATACCAACTTGCAGGTCTGATGCTGCTTCCGTCCGCAGGCTGGAGCGTCATTCTTCGGCCACCTTTCCTCTCTCCAGCTCTCGTCTCTGTCTTCTGCATGCATCTAACTATGCCCTGATTTCCCTTATGGTTTATGCCCCTCCCCTTCCTGTCGCTTGCCTTTGCTGCCACCTGTCTGTCATTATTACCTGCACTAATCCCTATGTTGTCACCTCAGAATGATGACCCCCCATCCTGGCTGCCACCTCCTCGCATTAATCCTCACTTGCTCCCGGCTGCTCTTGCCGTATACATGCTGTCCTTGTCCTGCCACTTGCTGCCATCCTTCTGCCTACCCCCTTGCTTACTTCCCTACCCTCTTCACTATCGTGCTCATCCGTCACCACCCTCATTCTCTCAGGGGCTGTGCCTTCTTTGCTCTGCTCATCCACTTGCCTTCTTCCCTATCTGCTCACTTCATTTCCCTCGTCTATCCGTTCCCCCACTTGTCCTCTTCCTCTCCCTTCCCGGTCTCGTTGCCTCGTTCCCTCTTGATTTCGTGTGTTACACCCCGATCAGGGGAATTCAGATGATTTTTTATTTCAAATAAATTTAATCAAAAAATATGATTAGTCAAAATAATTTGATTATTGCCCCAATAGGGTCTCTCCATCCCAGTATGGTAGAGATGTTGTAATGTAATGTTTAACATTTTGACTAAGTCAAATTACATAAAAAAATAATAATAAAAAAATAAATTAAATAAAAAGATCGATATAATGTAATATAAACATTTTACTTGGGTTAGAATAAAATAAAAAATAAAAAGATAAAATAACAAAATAAAAATAACCTTATAAAGTCTCAGGGGGCATGTGATAGAAGTAATGTGAAATCTGTGAAAAGCGAGAGATCCAAGGATCAAATCTCTCCATTGTGACCTGATTTACAGAGAGGAGGACAAGCTGTAAACCCCCAGAGGTTTACTAGTAGTTGCTTGTCAGGCGAGCTGGGTTCCTCTGGGATACAAAAAAAATAACCTTTTAACTAGGAGGGACCAAGTCTTAAGATGGATCCTCTTTGCCCTTGGAAGATCCGGAGTTAAGATGGATCTAGGCTGGTATTTATTGCACCTAGAGGTACTGTCCAACCTAGTATGGTAGAAGATCCAGAGTTAAGATGGATCTAGGCTGGTATTTATTGCACCTAGAGGCACTCTCCAACTTAGTATGGTAGAGATGTTGTAATGTTTAACATTTTGACTCAATGAAATAAAAAATAAAATAAAAAGCACAAAATTAATAATTATAATTATAATGATTAATAATTATAATTAATAATTAAACTATCAATCTATCAAGCTCTAAAATGGTTCCATTAAATCTCTTGAGATGTAAACCTTTTAAAGTGAAAAGAGATTTGTTGCCTCTAGGGACTTAGTACATCCAGAGTTAAGATGAATCTATAATAATTTGTTGAGATTGAAACCTCTTTTAGAGTGAAATGAGATTTAATCCCTCTTGGATCTTAGTAGATCTAGATTTAAGATGGATCTAGGCTAAGATGTGCTCTCCAACCTAGTATGGTAGAGATTTTGTAATGTAATGTAATCTCGTGTAAACATTTTAACTAGGTAAAAGTAAAATAAAATAATTAATAATTATAGTTATGATTATCACTAAAACATTTTGACGAAGTCAAATTTCAACATGAAAATAAAATCATTAAAAAATATAAAATTAATAATTATATAATTAGATATACTTAATAATTAAGACAACCTAAATCCATCTTAACTCTACCAAGAGTTTATATGGATCAAATCTCTTGAAAGACAAACCTCTTTTAAAGTGAAAAGAGATTTGATCCCCACAATACTTAGTAGATCGAAATCAAGATGGATCTAGGTTAGTTATACATATTTAAAATTAGAGGAATTTTTAAAACTCTATATTATATTATTGATAGTGAAGAGATGAATATAATAAATGATGATAATATAGAATTAAATATATAAAGATATTATGTGGTTTTTAAGAAATGATTGATTTAAAAATATATAAAGATTATAGTAAATTATGATATATAATTAAATATATAAATATCATGTATTAAGTTAATGATTTTTTGTTGTTGTTGCTGCATCTTACATTTTTCTTCGAGGAAAATTCTGGCAGATTGACCCAAAGGGATCGCATCCCCGTTGGCTTACTAAGAGGGCCTAATAAATGATGATAATTTCATGAATACAAATTATTATTAAGAATTATTCAATTAATGTTCAAGAATATATTAACTACTAAATAAAAATTGATTCAAAATAAATGATAAAAATATATAGAGATTTAAAAAAAAGTAAAATAAATTATGAAAAGAAAAAGATAAGTCAAACCCAACAAACCCAAAGGGATCACATCCCGTAGGCTTACTAATAAGGCCTAACTCCTAGGGTGTCAAAGAGAATTGAATATATGATTTCCCCATTGGAAAGATGCTTTAGCAATGGGAAACCAACCAATTGAGGTAACCCTTGAGACTTATTTAATATTACATGATTCATTAGGTAACATATGCAATTAATAAAATAGAAAAGACTCATTAAATTAATACAAATAAAAAATTATTTTTAAAAAATTGACTTGAAAACATAACATAAATATATAAATTTTATGGGGAGAGATTCTCTTCAATCTCGATGGAAATCATGAAATTGAGTTTGCTTAAAGTTTGGTCCAAAAAAACAACCTTGCCGAAGTGTATGGGCTTCTCTTCAGATTCCAATTGGCAAAAAACAATATCTCCTAGGATTCCACTTGGCAAAAAAACAATATATCTCTTTTTTTCAGAAGAAAAATCACAATGTAAATTATATTAAGGGAATATAATAAGCTGTATACATGAGAGGATATAACAGAGCAGCCCAGAGAACTGTTCCTGATAGACAAATTAGGCACTGCCTATGAGCCTAATAATGAAAAAAGAAGCTGATAACCAAGATCGATCAGAGATCATGAGCAAAAACAAAATATCCTTCCGGAATTTGTGCCAAAAAGAGAGAGATCCCCATAGCAATGAGGGAAACCAAAAAGAAGAGAAAAACATATCAGCCCAGAGCCGCCAGTGAAGTTATGGAGTCCATCACCGAATCAATAGGAGCGTTTGAATCCTGAAAAATACGAGCATTTCTCCACTTCCAGAGAAGCCAGCAAGTGAGGATAAAAATCGATCGCCAAGCTGGATTCTGTTCACTCCACCACCTGAAAGCGTCCTGTACAGAGGAGAAAGATTGATGAGGAAAACCATGAATTAATGAAAGATCATACCATATTTTGGCCGATGCCGAGCATTGAAAAAACATATGGATGTTTGTTTCCAGTGCTTGACAGCACATGACGCATCTGCCAGGACCCGTCCAACCTTTTTTTTGCAGAACTTCCCATGTAAGATTCCTATTGGAAAAAACCAGCCAGGAAAATAATGTAGCTTTGAGCGAGCATGTTGTTTTCCAGAACTTCATGGGGAACAAGGGCATATGGAGCGGCTGAAGAGACAACGATGCAGCGACATAAAGGTATTTGACAGAGACAAGCATAGTGGATTTTGACTTCGACCAAACCAGTATATCATTGAATCCTGATTGTTTAATTCCTTTCCCATCGAGACTCTTAACCGCCGATGCCCATAACTGACAAAGAGAAGAAGGCAGATGAAGATCATCAGCAGACATCCAAATAGGAGTCGATGAGGACCAATGAAGATGACTACGAAAGAGATATATTGTTGGAAAAAACAATATATCTCTTCCGTAGTCATCTTGGAAAACTCCCTCTTCATAATTCAACATCTCCAATTGGGAACTCTTCCAAATAACAACCTTCTCTCCCTTCTTCTTCGAATAATTAATGGCATCCTGGAAACATTTTCACGTCAAGTCCTTTCACATTCGTCTCTCTCTGTGGTCCAATCTTCTAGGTTTTTGGCCCTCTGCACCTCTATGTTTACGAAGTCCTCCTTGCTCGATCTTCACCTCTTAGCAGTTCTGAACCAAGACTCAAAATGGACAATAATAGTGCTCCCTCTTCTACCTGAGATAGCTCGGGCCCCTGTCATCACTGCTCACATCCTCTAATTTTCAGAGAGAAAAAAAACATAATTTGTATTATATTGAGCTGTAAGAACAGTGCCTGCTCACATCCTCTATATCCTCTAATTGATAGGCAGGAAGTGATTAATGACCGTTTCCAACAAATCTGCCTACAATCAGAGATCAATTTCTTTCTGACTGAAGAAGTTCAAAGGTTTCAATCCAGAATTCAATAGCTAGAAGACGAGTGAGACTGGATTCGGTGGCATCTTGCCGACATGCAGTTCCAAAGAGCTCTTAAGATAATCGAAGCATGTCCAACAATGCCATTGGTGGACACTCAGACAAGATGTCCATTGATCCTCTTCGTAAGTTATGTTTGGTTCATATAAATGTATTTTGTTATGTGGTTGGTACTTCCGAGCTTACCATGGTAGTAGTTTTTGTATTTGGTATATTAAAAGTAGTAGACCAGAAGTCAATTTTGAAACGCTTCTCATAATCAGCTATATTAAAGCTCCTGCTCCTGCATATTGGAATAGAATGCAAAACTTTACGAGTAATTTGCAGCATTTGAGTGCAGATTTAATACAGATCTTTCTCATCCCTGTATAAAAAAAAATCCAAATAAATGGATTCAATTGATAAAAAGAACATTAAACAAGTCATTCACTTAAAACACATAGAAATAGGTTTTAGGAAATGGTCGACTTGAAAACACATCATAAATTTATAAATTTTATCAAATATAATAAAATATAATGATTGACTATCAGGAAAATTATTACGTATTAATAGGCAATAAAAATAGTATCATATAAGTAATTAACATATGTTAAGGTTTTTTTGTTCATTAAAAGGTTTGAGTTTATTAGAGATTACATCAGGTTTGATTTGTGGCTTGAGAAATTGCGACCCAAGGGAATTTACGCCATCAAAATCACCCGGAGATCGCACTCGGTCTGGGCCACAACAACCCTTAACATCAGTGGATTTTTGCCCACGGAGTTTCGAACCAACGACCTTCATATCACATAGTGACTTAACAATACACCCCATTACCGTCTATTCTACGCCCCGTGGGCATTATTAGATGTTAAATTATTAATAAAATAAAAGTCCTTCATATCACATAGTGACTTAACAATACACCCCATTACCGTCTATTCTACGCCCCGTGGGCATTATTAGATGTTAAATTATTAATAAAATAAAAGTCGATTAATTGGAAGCCTGCGTGGCTTAAAATAAACGATGATGGGGTATCCTCTTAAGACACTTTGTGATGTGAAAGTTATCGGTTCGAAGCTCCATGGAAAAAAATCCATCCATATTAAGGGTTGGTGTGGCCTAAGTCATGTGCAATCCCTAGGTGATTTTGACGGCTTAGATGCCCTTGAATCACGATTTTCAAGCCAAAAGTTAAGTGCGCAGTCATCTTAGGATTTACACAACTTAACAAAAAAAATTAATAAAAAATTATATTATAAGAGTAATATGAATTTAGTAAATTTATTTTTAATTATATTTACAAATTTAAAATTTATTAAGTAATAAAAGTTATATTTACATAAATAATTTATAAATAATAATTAAATAGTAAATAATAAAATAATCATTAATTAATATTTAAATAAAGAAATTATATTGTAATAATAATAACCCCGATTGGGTGCGACCCTGAACCATCTCGCTGTCACATGGTTTAAGCAGTTGTCTATAATGAGACTTTTTGGAAGCCTTTCCGTTGGGTTTTTTCGGTCAAAATCCGGCAGTAATTTATTGGAATCACAAGTTTGATAGCTAGTTTCTGCACAATCAAAGCGTCCCAGGGGTTTTCCAGGGCGCTGAATCCAAATATGCAGTTAAAAAACCATTTTAACTGCAACAAATCAAGATTTAACCTCAATTTCCTCAGCCAGATTCCGTCACCGAAATCTCCAAAAAATCACATTATAAACAACTCCATGGTTTAACATAAAGTGTACGGTACGAGGACGACGTTATACCACCCCTCGCACACTCAACCTGTATAGTGAGGTGACCTCACACATGCAGCGTATTAATAGGATAGGTGAAGGTTGCAGAACCACAGTTAAGACGAGTTTTTATAGTAATTCCACAATGGGGTAAGTATTTTTCCTATTTCGAGGAAGGATTTGGATAGAGGTTTGCTCGTGAATTGTTACAAGCTCAAGACGGTGCTTTAAGCGGTCCACCACCTAGTTTCAGTCAGCCCTTGCTCTGCTTCGGTCTCTCTTAGAGGCTATGTTTCCTTTTTAGGTTATAGCTGTATAGTGAGGTGACCTCACACATGCAGCGTATTAATAGGATAGGTGAAGGTTGCAGAACCACAGTTAAGACGAGTTTTTATAGTAATTCCACAATGGGGTAAGTATTTTTCCTGTTTTGAGGAAGGATTTGGATAGAGGTTTGCTCGTGAATTGTTACAAGCTCAAGACGGTGCTTTAAGCGGTCCACCACCTAGTTTCAGTCAGCCCTTGCTCTGCTTCGGTCTCTCTTAGAGGCTATGTTTCCTTTTTAGGTTTTTATAACCTCGCCTCCCGTGCTTGCCAAGTCTCTCTGCTTTTTCTCTAGAGGAGTAGTCATTTTTCGATGTCCACTGGTTTTTATTTTTCCCAATCCCTTCTTTTCCAATGGCAGCGGTGTTGGCCTTGTTGCAACACCCACAATTAATCGATATGTTGTGGAGAACATTGTAGAGTTTGAGAAACCCTATGCATTTAGGCTTGAAGTTGGTCGAAACCAGAGTTGTTTCTGGCCATGGCTTCCATGTGTAAATCAAGGTGCCTAGATTTGTTCAAAGAAGGGCCCCTGGGCTTGAACAATTGGCTACGGTAGACAGGATGTGTAATCTTGTATCTACTCCTCTCGTCGAAGGGCCTACCATGTGTCATATAAATCTTTTTGGAAGAAACTAATTAATTCCAACTACCTGCCACAAATGTTCAACAACGATTTAATGTTGATTCTAGAAACCGTTGAAAACAGGGAAGCTTCTCCAGCAAGCCACCGACTCAACTGATCTCCAGAAACTTCTCCAGCTTGTATATATACCTGTTGAATCTGTGAATGAAGCAAGTGTTCAGATTTGTTTCTGAGTTGTGTTGGTGTGCTGTGCGCCTCTAATCTTTTCATGGTATCAGAGCAAGGTTGAGCGCTGAGTGTGAGAGCCCAAGTCGAGTAATCAGAGTGGGTAAGATATCATTGTAAAGTGAACTGTGTGTTACAAAGGAGAGTTGTGTGAGCTGTGGGTTGCTGCAGTGAGCGTGGAGAAGCTTGCGAAGCACGCCGTTTCAGAGGGAACCAAGGCCAGCGGATTTGAAACTCTTGTTTTGTGTAATGAGTGCTTGCGAGTGTGTAAGTAGTCTGGTCAATTAATGGATATTAAGATGGACGTTAACTCCCTGTTGAGCAAGCTGTGATCAGATTGGAAGATTAGGTGGTTCTACGAAGTTATTCTATGTGTAGTTGATATTATTCTCGTGTATTGAGTTGCTGTTCATCAAATATTTGTGATTCTAGTGTATTGATTTGCTGCTTCGTGGATCATTTAAACCATTTTAAACCTGTCCTATTTTTATTAGGGTGTATTGGTGCAGAAGGGCTATGCAATTTAGAAGGTTTCTCCTTTGAAAAGTTGATTACTAAAAACATTGCATTATGAATGATGCTACCTATAAAATGCGGTTTCGCTGTTGGTTTTGGTAGTCTTGTACGTTGAATGAGTATATGTTTTTTTATGATTTAGTGACAAAGAAAAAAAAGGGAGAGGAAAAGTGTTATTATTGGTGATATTAAAAAAAAAAGAAAAAAAAGGGTGGTTATTATTAAGGAAATATTGAAGTTGTGAAGTTGCAAGTTGTGGTTTTTGTGTTATGTGTATGAGTTTGCCCTCTCTAATATTTGAATATTGGTGATTGGAGAAAGCTTCTCATCATGGCAAATTTGTTGCTTGATAATTATATGAATGAATCCACCAAACTTGATGGAGAAAATTATGTGAATTGGAAATTCAAGCTAATGACTATTTTAGAAGGAAATAATTTGTGGTCCATTGTAAGTGGGGATGAACCCAAACCCACTATTGCAGGTTCTATTCCAGATTGGGAGAAAAGGGAGACAAAAGCAAAGGTGCTGCTGCGTATGTCCGTAAAGGACAACATTATTCCTCATATCAGAGATTGCAAGACATCAAAAGAAACATGGGATACGTTGAAGGGTTTGTATGAAACAACAAATACAAACCGAATCTTGTTTTTGAAGACTAAGCTTTTATCTCTAAAAATGGAAGCAAATGAAAGTATAAGCAATTTCATATCTCGTGTCAAAGATTTAAGTGATAAGTTAGGAGATATTGGTGAAAAGGTGTCTAATACTGACTTAGTCACCATCATATTAAATGGTTTAGTGCAAGATTATCAAATTTTTGTTTCAAGTCTTGCAGCTAGAGAGAAACCCCCTTCATTTGATGAATTGACATGAATTCTTCTACAAGGGGAGGAGAGGATGAAGAACTTTAATTTGGGCTCTAGCAGTTCAGATTTGGCATTGGTGGCCAAGGGCAAATATCCATGCAGAGGCAAGCCATGGGACAAAAACAAAGGAGGCAAGTTTCAAGCAAAGCAAAAAGGTATGACACAGTCTAAATTTCCAAAGAGAAATGATGAGTGTTATTATTGTGGCAAACCTGGGCATCATTCTAAAGATTGTTATAAAAGGAAATATAATGAGTCTAGGCAAAGAAACAGAAGGCATAATGGAAATTTTGTGGACAAGGATATCAATGATGGATTTAAAAATCTTAAATTGTTTGTTTCTGATGCTGCATTGTCTGGGAAATGATGATAAGAATGCTTGGTTCATTGATTCTGGAGCATCACTCCATATGTCTTGTAATAAGGAGCGGTTTGATGAATATCATGAAAACATTGATGGAACATATGTTTGCCTAGGAGATAACAGATCACTTAAAGTTCAAGGTTATGGAGTAATAGGTGTGAATTTGCCTAATGGACAAGAGAAACAGATCCATAATGTGATGTATGTTCCTGATATCAAAAAGAATTTAATTTCTGTTTCTACTATTACTGACCAAGATTTGAAGGTGGAATTTGTTAAATCACAGTGTGTAGTGAAAGACAAGTACAAAGTTATTGCCACAGGAATCAGAGTTGGAGGCTTGTATAAGCTGGATGTGACCAGGAAAAGTCATCAAGCATTGGCATCTACAACAATATCAACAGTAGATTTATGGCATCAAAGGTATGGACATCTAAATCACAAATATTTAATGCTACTTCAAAAGAACACTATGGTTGAAGATCTTCCTGTCTTGAAGAATGATCATATTGAATGTGAAGCATGTGTACTTGGCAAGCAACATAGGGAGGAATTTCCTATACATAAAGAAAAAAGGCAAATGGAAATACTTGAATTAATTCATACTGATGTATGTGGACCTATGCAAACTAGATCTATTGGTGGAGCATGGTATTTTCTTATTTTTGTGGATGATAGATCTAGATATACATGGGTTTATTTCATAAGAAAGAAGAGTGATGTTTTTGAGTACTTTAAATAATTTAAGAATATGGTAGAAAAACAAACGGGTAATTACATCAAAATTTTGAGATCTGATCAAGGGGGAGAATTCAAATCAAGAAAATTTAATCAATATTGTAAAAGCAATGGGATTCAGCAACAATTTACAGTGCCACATACACCTCAGCAAAATGGAGTTGCTGAGAGGAAAAACAGAACTCTAGTTGAATGTGCACGTAGTATGCTTCAAGGTAAAAATATATCTAATGTTTTTTGGGCTGAAGCCATTAATACTGCTGTTTATTCGTAAAATAGGAGTCCAACCAAAAGTTTAGAGCTTAAAACACCTTTTGAAGCATTTTATGGGTACAAACCAAAAGTAAGCCATTTAAGAGTTTTTGGTTGCAAGGCATTTGCTCACATTCCAAAAGATGAAAGAAGAAAACTTGATGCAAAGTCAATTAAGTGCATATTTATTGGTTATTGTGATAGTCAGAAAGCATACAAGTTGTTTGATCCTAGTACTCATAGACTGCTTGCAAGTAGGGATGTGGTGTTTCATGAGAATGCAAATGAAGGTGATAAAATAAATAAAACTAGTATATGGCATGATATTAATGACTATGTCAAATTAGACACAAGTTTTGAACAAGAACATGAACAAGCACAGGAACAGGTACAAGCTCAAGAGCAAGGAGCATCAAGCAGTCATGATACTCCAAAGAGAGGAGAGGAGACTCTACAAAGCCAAAAGAAAGATGAAAGCAGTAAAACTCCAAGAAGGTCATCACGTCAAAGTCAGGTACCTGCAAAGTATAAAGATTATGCATTAATGTCTCAGGTTATGAATGTTGTAGAACCTTCAAGCTATGATGAAGCGAAAGAATATGAAGAATGGATAAATGCAATGAATGAAGAATATAACTCTATAATGAAAAATGACACATGGGAATTAACAGAATTTCCTAAAAACAAAGTTCCCGTAGGATGCAAATGGCTTCATAAATCGAAATTTAATGTTGATGGAAGTATTGATAAACATAAAGCTAGATTGGTTGCTAAAGGATATTCACAAAAGGAGGGAATTGATTATGAAGATACTTTTGCACCTGTAGCTAAGTTGAACACAATAAGAATCATGATTGCATTAGCTACAAAATATAATTGGAAAATGCACCAATTAGATGTCAAATCTGCATTTTTGAATGGTGAGTTAAAAGAAGAAGTTTATTTAGTTCAACCTGAAGGGTTTGTAAAACAGGGACAGGAGCATTTGGTTTGCAGGTTAAAGAAAGCTTTATATGGCTTGACACAAGCACCAAGATCATGGTATGTGAAAATTGATTCTTTCTTTTATGAGAAAGGTTTTATGAGAAGCAAGAATGATCCTAACTTATACATCAAGGAAGATAAAGACAAGAATGTTGCTTTAATATCTGTATATGTTGATGATCTAATCATAACAGGAAATGCATGCAAGTTGACTGAAGAAATTAAAAATCAGTTGTCACATGTATTTGAGATGAAGGATCTTGGTGAATTGCATTATTGTTTAGGTCTTGAAGTTTGGAGGGAGCCTGGTAAAACACTGATCACATAAAGCAAATATACAAGGGAAATCCTTAAAAGATCCAATATGATTGAATGCAAGGCAACATCTACTCCTTTAGAACAAAATGTCAAATTGTGCAGTGATGATGGAACCAAAGAGGTGAATGGAACTATGTACCGTCAATTGGTGGGAAGTCTGAATTATCTCACCACTACCAGGCTAGATATAGCATATTCTGTCAGCATACTTAGCCACTTCATGGCTAAGCCTTGTGAAAGCCATTGGAAAGCAGCAAAGAAAGTCCTTCGATATCTGAAAGGAACACTTAATTTTGGTATTATGTATACTGATGAATTTGATGTTGAATTGGCAGGTTATTCTGATTCTGACTGGGATGGAAATCTAGATGATAGGAATCTACTACTGGATACATGTTCAATATTGGTTCAGGACCAATATCATGGAGCAGTAAGAAACAACCAACTGTTTCATTGTCATCCACTGAAGCTGAATATAAAGCATTATGAAGTGCTACCTGTGAAGCAATGTGGCTTAGGAGGATACTTGAAGATGTTGGAGAAACACAACAAGCACCTATAGTAATCAGATTTGACAATCAAAGCACTATCAAATTGGCAAACAATCCTATATATCATGCAAGGACAAAACACATTGAGACACAACATCATTTTGTAAGAGAAAAATTACAATCAAAAGAAATTGACTTATCATATTGTAATACAAATGAAAATGTGGCTGACATTTTCACCAAGCCTCTTGGAAAGGCTAAATTTGAAATATGTAGAAATATGTTGTACATTGTAGAAAATCTAAATTATGTTGTAAGCCTAGCTGAGACTTAGACCAGCAGGCATGACCATTAAGAATATAGTGTCTTGTTTATTATATGTAGTTGGAATTAAGGGGGAGTGTTGGAATAAACTAATTAATTCTAACTACCTGCCACAAATGTTCAACAACGATTTAATGCTGATTCTAGAAATCGTTGAAAACAGGGAAGCTTCTCCAGCAAGCCACCGACTCAACTGATCTCCAGAAACTTCTCCAACTTGTATATATACCCGTTGAATCTGTGAATGAAGCAAGTGTTCAGATTTGTTTCTGAGTTGTGTTGGTGCGCTGTGCGCCTCTGATCTTTTCAAATATGTCAATAGTCAAGTCGATTCCTGACTTCTGGGCAATTGGGAAGTTCTTTCTAGTGATGCCTATCCACAATATCCACAGGCTCAACAAGCAGCCCACTGTGCATGCCATTCTGTCAACCTCACTTGCGACAACGATGGCAAGGTGGACATTTTCATATCTGGCGACGACGGTGGTGGAACCCATGGCTTGCCTTTGCATTCTTTGGAGGAAAAGGAGTGAGCCATACTTTTTAGGAGAACCCATAGCTTGCCTCTGCATTCTTTCGAGGAAATGAGTAAGCCATACTATTTGGGAATGTTCTTTGGTGCGGGCCTATTAGGAGTCACTGGGCAGGCTCCATAACTTTTTCGGTGTGCCCAAAGACCATGACCATGATACTTGGTACCCTTGCTCTAGGTTAGTTGATAAAAATCAATCATTCATTTTCCTTAAATTTTCTGCTAGATTAGGTATAACTAGGTACGTAAGTGTTTTTTTCATCTACAGAGGGTCACCGTTTACAACAGTAACAACCATGTTTTGAACTTCATTATGGAACCAGAGAACAAAAATTATTTGAGATGTAAAGTCATTTCTTAGTGCTAATTGTATAGGCCATTTGGTTGTAACCCAGATTTAGAAGGTTAGTGGGCCTGCTCTTGACTGTTATGATAAAAAGACAATCTTGAATTTCAATCTCTCGTTTTCGAATGTGAATTTCTAACTAAAATGGAGGCATCTAAGTTAATTTTACCTGCAATGGAACAACACACTTATGACCTCTAATGGTACAACACCCCATATCAAGGTGCACCGTGGAAATACAAGGCATGTCAATGGCCATATATTTGGTTTATAACTAACCTGCCTAAGCTTCGAACTACCCTACCTCACCCCTGTAAAAGGGGTAAATTCAAGAAGAAAAGGCAGCGTCTTGATAATTGCCTTGAAATGGTAATTGTAAGAGTTCAAACCCTTGTAAAAGTTGTAAATTCAAGAAGAAAAGGTGGCGTAACTAGATTTATTGCAACATTAAGTGGAGAAACTGTATCAGCCATATTTCTGTTGGCCCTGCCTTGCAAGTAGGGATTCCAGACTTGAAACAATTAAGTTCAATACCACATTGTGCAAAGGAACTGCGTAAGGAATCAATTACAGGAATTACTAGAATTGAAAAATCTTAGCTGATGGAAGACAGAGGAGGTTGGTTTGACTGGCCATTTTGTGGCTTGGCAGCTTTGGTATTAAATCCGTCCCCCAATCCAAGTTGATGCAGTGGCCTATCAACTCATCCGGTTTGACTGATTTTGAATCAGAGAACTCTGAGTTTTAAAACTATGATTCACACAGAGAATTGAGGTGCACTCTATAGTGTAGTACATATGAGATTTATTGTGTCCATGTGTGTTTATACTTATAAACCAACATGAGAAACAAATATATGCCTGTAAATAAAAAGGGGAAAAGGCTGACTATTAGTTACCATAACGTAAAAAATATAGTTTATTATATAATAATAAGATAAACTAGCAGAGACCCATTGTAACCCTAGATTATTTGGTTTCTTTTTTATCCTTGGGTGAAGATGGACCTATGTGGGTTATAGTTTCTTGATGAAATACATGACCTTTTTCTTACTGCTGACCTTGTCTCTTCTCATAAAGAGGCCTCTGTATAGCTAAAGTCTAAAGAGAAGATAGAGAAATATGATAGATATGCATTAAATAAATTGCTAGTGTTTCAATACCTTGTTTTCTAAATAGGAATATCAAAAAGGAAGCGCAAAAGCATTTTCTACAAAGATAGCCAAATGCTAGAGATACAAAGGGCAATGGGAGGAGCAAGGGCGAGTAATAGATTTTTTTAATTGAAAAGTACCCAAACATGGTAATTTGAGATAGAAGAAAAGCTGCTAGAATCCTGGTGTGCATATGAGGCCACATACACCCATTTCTCCCATAAGATGGAAACACCACACGTTTAGTGCCTGCACCTGCACACAGGAAAAAGGAGGTTTTCAACTTACACAACACTTCTAAATTGCCATTTATTTGTTTTACAACAATGCATATGCGCTTCTCTCAATCCCTTCTTTAGCTTCTCTTCTTTATCACATGTCTCCTTCATATGGATATTGATGCATCAATTTCCATTTGTTATAAACAAACAAGGCTTATAGAGAAAGAGAGTCCAATGAGTGACAAAGCACCTATTATTTTGTCTGTAGATATAACATCAACACATGAACATCTAAAGCTTGTCAAGGAGGCAACTAGATCACTATTAAAAAAATAATAGACATGTAACCACTTCGTTCTTTCTTCCAGTCAGACATGTAACCACTTGCAATGCCATAAGCAATATTTGGGTGACAACTTTGTATCTAATGATCTTGGAAATATGTTTTAGCCCTGACAGGCCAACCAATTGAATATATCAAAGAAACAAAAGTCTATATATATAAGACACATTCTCACACCTGAAGAAACATCCACTTCCTGAGTTCTGTTCTGAAGAGGTCAATCAACCTCATTTGATCTGTCAAGAAAATGAGAAGGTTGTTGTTCTACCATATACTCCATTCCCCATGAGTGTTGGTGTAAGCTTATTGTCTACAAATCATTGGATGAAAAGGCACTGACCTTATTGACCCATCAGAATGATGACCTTCAGAAACTGGTACCTCTTCATACATGGCATGAGTCTGTAGAACACTATCAGAATGCACATGTGGCATTGTTCGCTATTGAATGCATAACTCATCTAAGCGTGACACCTGATCACAAGGTATTTTCTGCTGGGGCAATCACTTCCAGAAAATATTTCTCTCATGTCACTTTCTAAATTGGATACATTAAGTGCCTACTCTATTCATTTGAGAAAGCTCTGTATTGTTTGAACTGACTAAAATAAAAATTATTTGAGGTTTGAAAACATCAATGTCACATTCAAAATCAATAGTAATGGTAACTTGCCAATAATATTTTTTGGTAAGTTAGGCCTCCTTTAGATATATATGGCCTTCAAATATGGTAGTAAAAGCTTCTAATTACAACTCTCTTAATAAGCGTGCAAATTGCATTAACCCCAAGTCTTAGTAGGATTTTGTCCTTCAACGATCATATGATTTCAAGATTTATGGTTACAATGACTGTAATTGTCCTTGGGGTTTAAGTTCTTAAAATTTACATTGCAAGTAGATGCAAAGATTTGTGCATTTGCCAACAAATTGATGCTAGAAACTATAACACCATAGTCATCAAACATGTTACTTCCAATGCAGGAACTCCAATGAGGCCTAATAGAGTCATAAAGACCTTTATTTTTTCACTTTTTAATGAGAACCATAAGCCAGGGCCAACCACTGAGAGGAACTTTGGGCTACTAAACCCAAATGGTTCAAAAGTATATGATGTATATTTGAGTTATGGTTGGTGTGCATCTCCTCCTCCACCATATTTTCCTCTTGCAAGCCCACTACCTAGCACGATTTCTTTATTCTAGGGACCACCAAAAGGTTCAAGGGGAGGCCTTGGTAGTGCTGTTTATTGCATTGCCAAACCAAGTTCTGATCCATATGTTCTTCAAGAGTCTTTGGATTTGTCTTGTGGGATGGGTGGTGCAGATTGTGCTTCAATTTGTCAGGGTAGACTTTTCTATTTGCTTAACATATAAAGGCTCAAAGGGGCTCAAAGAATGTTAAAATGTACATTCCATCAAAAAACAATTGAGTCCTTGCTTCTACAGTTTCAAAGGTGTCGAGCAAGTGACATGTTCGATTATGAGGGAGGTGAATCTCCGTTGCCCATTTGTTCCATTGCCTCTGCCGAACTCCTTGGTGGTGTTTTCTCATGTTGTGTCGAGCTGCATCTAGACTTTGATTTTGCCTGTACATGCCTTCCCTGGTGCTTGAGAATGAGAATGGTGTTGGCAATAAATGTTATCCATGTTAATTTAATGTCATCTTTTGGCATTTAAGGTGTGTAATAAAGTAACAAGTTTAGTGAAGGACATTTTATAAAAATTTAAATTATAAATTTAAAATTTGAAAGACATATTATAAAATTTTATTAGGTATGGTTAGGCTGGGTTATATTCATTATAGTTTAAATAGGATATAATGAAATGATATGTTTATATATTTTTTTCAAAAAAAAAATTGAAGAATATTTTTATTTTAAAGGGACAATATATAAAATTTAATAACAAGATTAAAGATTGGAAATTATTATAATATTATGGTGCAGTTGATATTCTAATGAGTGACAAAGCAACATATGAACATTTAAATATTTATAGCTTGGATGGTGGTGTTGAAACAGATATTGGAAAGTATTATGGGTTAAATGAATCATTGAGATGGTGGTCTTGAGACATATATTGGAAAGTATTATGGGTTAAATGAATCATTGAGACCATTATGAACCCATGGATCAATTGCACCCATTGTTTGCCATTGTTTTCCAACAAACTTTTTTAACTGATATATTATAATGACAGAGAATTCATCACTGACCAATATGCACCTCTCTCCCCCTCCAAGCCAGGATGAGAATATGGGTGGGTGCTTAACACAGTTGAGAACATGGGTTCATACGAATTATGTTAAATGCGGTTCCATACATGGAATTATGTTTTAGTTTTACCAAAGTTTTTCAGGACCAATTTTGATTATTAAGTGCAGCTTTATTTTTGCTCCAAATGTTGCAGTTGATATTTTCACTATCAATACTACTCTTTCCTACGCCACTGCCTTACGACGTTCCCTTTACGGCCTTTGGTGCAATTGCTAGTTTATATGTTTAGTAATTCATTTTCTATGTAGTTATTTATTTATTTATTATAAATTTTATATTAATATAATTCAATTATTTTATACTTTTTAAAAAAAAAAAAATTTAAATATATAGTGTGTTTTTTTTTTTAATTCCATATCGGTAGGTAAATGAATTATTGAGAAATCTTATGACAATAATCACATAAGAAATATTTAACATTCTAAAATAATTTTTATTAATAAACAATATTTCTTTATTCAAATCTAGCTCCATTAAAATTAATTGTCTCTACATTGTTCTCTCTATTTAATCTGATGAACCACACTACATGGTTTACACCTCTCGAAAAAATATTTCTAATGGGATTATTTCCAAAAGATTTCTCAATAATTTAAGTATGGATCACATAACGCTGCATTGAAAACAAAATATTTCTAATGTGATTATTGCCAAAATATTTCTCAATAATTAAGTATGGATCACATAAGCCTCAATTCAAAACGATTCACTCTAAGATCATTTGATTTTTTATAACTTAAATTTTATTAAAAGTAAAAAAACAAATTACACAAAACTTTTAATTATTTTTATTTTTTATTTAAGAACAAATATTTTATTTTCTCAAGTTATGGTAATTCAAGGTTATTTTCATCTTTTTAACACACAACAAAATCAATTTTCCAATTTAAAAAGAAATTTTTATTTTCCCAAGTTATGGTTTTTTGTGTTTATCTTCATCTTAGTTAGATATCTTGAATACACACACAATTGTTTATGAGAGATAGCTCAATTGACCATAGCCTTGTTATGAAGTACTATGTAAGCCATGATATTCAAGGTTCAAATCTTGTGGATCCTACTAATAAAAAAATTATTTTCACAAATTTATTATTTCATATGTATTTTCATTTTAATTAAATATTCTAATAACTTAGTTAATAAAAATAAAACCTTGGATTAGTATATACTTTTAATATAACAAAGCACCTAAATATTCAATTTTGTATCAATCATTTTTTATTTTTTTCAACCTTCACTTCTCTATCCTACTACGATAAAATGATGCTCAATTCGCAATGGGGGTGGTATCAAGGTTAATTTTTTGCAATAGGCAACATCATTAACATGTTGGTCATTGTAATGACGCACAAGTTGGCGACCTTGGGGTTGAGAGCTATGCTCTCCACCTGTCACGCTCAATCCTTGCATGGTGCCCTCATTATTCACAAGCCTCAAATCACCTACCTCGGTCCTGCCAGCTTAAATGTGGGCAAGTGGTTGTATTTGGATATTCATATGAAATTTTCTTTCACTCCAGGTTTCAACCCTTAATAATTGTAATGGGTAGGCTCTCTCACAGTGGATTGGTCATGGGCGGACGAAACCCTGACACAGGTTGCAAAGCTCATTCATGAGCGCATGATTCTTGGGTGTATTGGGCCCGTTAAAGAGTGTTTCATCTTACACCTTTCTCGACATTAATTTCACACATCAATTATTTCACTCAAAGACTCCATCCTCTCATGTACATGCCTCGCTATATATCCATGGGTAAGCTCTCAGGGTGGTGACATTTCAGTGTTTTAGGTCATGTTCATATAGGGTTCCATATGTTGAGTTGCTCTTGGATGAGTAGTATGGATCCTTCTGGCCCTGTTGGAAGTTTGTTCTCTTATCTTTCTCCCTCATTTTATTCATGTTGTTCACCTGCTAATTACTCAACGGTCTAGTTCTTTCTATATCGCTCTAGGAGTTTATGCATGAGTTAATGTTTTTTGTGCTCTTTCTCCATAATTTGGGGTTCGCTCCTTCTTTTGAACTGGTGGAAGTTTCGCTCACAACATCATCTCAAGTCTCTGATTCTGCTAGAATTTATTTCAGTTGTCCAGTGTTGGTTTGTGGAGTATGGTACCTTTTCCATTTGGTTTTGAAAATTCTCTCTGTTCCCTGAAAATTTGGTTTGTCAAAGTGTTTGGGTTGACCTTTATTTTCAATTTTCGTGGCTTCGTCTTATATCCTCCCTTGCCACACAGTTCACACTTTATTTTTCCCATACTTGATGATGTTTTACTTGCTCAAACTTCCTACTTTCCCTTGATATTGTGCTTCTCTATCCGTCTAGTTTCTTCTGCCTTCCTATTATTTCATTTCTAAAACTCATATGTAAACATGGCCCCTTGAAAGATATTGCCTAATAATCATGTGGTGCACCAAGTTCATCTTTTCCTTATCGTCGACGTTTATTTGGATGGGAATCTGTGACCAACCACTTTGACTCAAATCCTCTTGAGGCGAGGAAGGAAATTCTTCACACAGAGGCAATGAACTCTGGGGACCGTATATATTTTTATGATCCCGAGATTGGAGGCAACAACCTCAAGTGGGTTCCTAATCCAGGGAAATTCTGGAAGCAGAGGCTCCACTTCCTTCATTCTATCACTTTGCATCGTCAGTTGGAAACATTGATAAATATGGTCATTCATGATAAGCAGGTCAACAATTACAAACGGTTTGCAGGTTAAGAGGAAATCAAGAGAATTTTATGGGATATTCGCTATGATTTGGATGACATCGTGGCAAGACTTACTAGGGTGGATCAGTTTGTGATATCCGATTCAAATATTGACTTGAATGAGAAACATGGCATTCCTGCAATTATTAATACTCCAACTTCAACCTCTCCTCAAGCTCTACGGTCATCATTTCGGACTAACAATCCGTCAATGGTATCACACTAGTCTCTTTAGCTGAGAATTCTCTGGTTTTGTACTAAGTTTTTATAGTGGGTTGACATTGTTTTTAGTGGGTCGTCGATATGCTTTTACAGAACATAGTTTTGTTCTTTATTTGGTTATATTAAGAGTACAATGGAGGCAATTTGGTTGTAATCGTTTTTGCTGTAGTTATCATGTTTTTTATATCTCCTGCAAATCAATGTTCTTATCCTTATGTTGTAAAAGCCTCAAGGGTGTCTTAATATGATATTTTTAGACCTTTGGTAGTAATGGTGTATATTTTTGGACCTCTGGTGGTAATGGTGTCTATGACGTCACATCTAATTGAAGATGTTACCTCCTAGGGTGTTTTTTGATGTATGAAAAGCTATCATTGTAAACTTGTGTTTTTTAATGTATGAAAAGCTATCATTGTAAACTCTTTTACTATTAATGAAAATCTATGGATGAAGCTTACAAAATAAAATAAAATGATGATCATGGTTTAAGAAATCTACACTTTCCAAATAAGGAAAAGATGATGCTCAACATAAACATAAATGGTTGCTGAAATAGTTTGGAGTTTTTGAATTTAAGATAGATGTGTTACATTTATAATAATTTTCACACTTGCAATAAAATGTGTTTGAAAAATAAACATTAAAAAATGTCTTTGAAAAATAAACATTATAGGTAATGTTATCAATGTCTTATCATGTTGAATGTAATTTTAACATGGAAACAAATCATATTGATTGATCATCTTATCATGTTGAATGTAATTTTGACATTGAAACAAATCATATTGATCGAGCTTGACATCTTAACGAGATTTTGGATAATTTATTATAATATAAAAAAATGAATAAATCATATTGATTGATCATCTTATCATGTTGAATGTAATTTTGACATTGAAACAAATCATATTGATCGAGCTTGACATCTTAACGAGATTTTGGATAATTTATTACAATATAAAAAAATGAATAAATAATGCAATAGTGTCATTAATTCTTTAACATGAGTGTAATTAATTCTTTAATATGAATGTTACTTATTTAATATGAGTGTTATTACTTATTTAATATGAGTGTTATTCATGACATATTTGAAAACAAATTTATTTTAATATTAAATATATATTTTTATTAAATTAGTATAAAATATAATTTAAATCTTTTTCATGATAATTAAGCCATACAATTTCAAGTTTTAAAAAATCAGGCTAAATTTTAATTAAAAATTAATGAGAAAAATACCTAAAAAATAGTATCATTAATTCTTTAACATGAGTGTAATTAATTCTTTAATATGAGTGTTATTCATGATATATTTGAAAATAGATTTATCCTAATATTAAATATATATTTGTATTAAATTAGCATAAAATATAGTTTAAGTCTTTTTTTTATGATAATTAAGCCACACAATTTCAAGTTTTAAAAAATCTCCCTAAATTTTAATTAAAAATTAATGAGAAAAATACTTAAAAAAAACCATTTTATCAATTTATTAGACCAAAAGTTAATAAAAAACTATTTTTTTCTATTAATTAACTAATAGTTTATATATTAAATTTGTTTTTCAAAATTTATTAAGATATTTGTAATTCACAAAATTAATTTATGATTTATAAATATATTTCCTTATTTAATTACTATAATATATTTGTCAATTTATTAGTGAATCTCTTGAAGAAAGTCTGCCACGCTAGGCGCTAGGCACACCACATAATTAATTTATGGTTTAACAAATTTCATAATTAAAGACATTTAAGTTTACTCCACTTCCATTATAGATGAGATGGACATGGTAAATGATCTTGCTTTTCACAATAGAGAAAATATATTGTTTCTAATAAAAAATTTTCATAATTAAAGGCGTTTAAGTTTTCTCCACTTCCATTATAGATGAGATGGACATGGTAAATGATCTTGCTTATCACAATAGAGAAAATATATTGTTTATGATTTGCAAAATAAAGTCTACCAACCTAGGCACACCACATAATTAATTAGTGATTTAAAAAATTTCATAATTAACAGCATTTAGTTTTCTCCACTTCCATTATAGATGTAAATGATGTTTCTTATCACATGCCTTTAAGTTTTCTCTAAGCCAGGCAGACCACAAAATTAATTGGTGGTTTAAAAAATTTCATAATTAAAGGCATTTAAGTTTTCTCCACTTCCATTATAGATGTAAATGATCTTGCTTATCACATGCTTTTAAGTTTTCTTCACTTCCATTATAGATGTATATGATCTTTCTTATTGTATTATATATGTAAATGATCTTGCTTATCACAATAGAGAAAATATATTGTTTCTGATTTGTAAAATTAATTTGTGGTTTAAAAATTTTTAGATATTTAAATTTTCGCCAATTCCATTATAGATGAGATGGACATGATAAATGATCTTGCCTATCACAATAGAGAAAATATATTGTTTTTGATTTGTAAAAATAATTTTTATTTAAAATATTTCATTAAAAAAATTCAAACATTTAAATTTTCCCAATTCCATTATAGATGAGATGGACATGATAAATGATCTACAGATGAGAAGAACATGATAAATAATCTTGCTTATCACAATAGAAAAAATATATTGTTTTTTATTTGTAAAATTAATTTGTATTTTAAATTTTTTTATAATGATCTTGCTTATCACAATAGAGAAAATATATTGTTTTTAATTTGTAAAATTAATTTGTATTTTAAAAAATTTCATAATTCAAAACATTTACAGACTAGTGTTATTGAAATAATTGTGTTATCAAATCACATCAATATTTTTCTCTATTATTATTATTAATTTAAAATTTTAATTACCTTACAAAATGATATACTAATATTAAAAAGTATGGATTTTTGAGGATGTAGATATGGATATTAAAATATTATTATATTCTAATATTAGAAAGTATGGAATTTTGAAGACCCAAATATAAATATTAAAATATTATTATAGTGCAAATATAAATATAAATGCTATAGTTGAAAATAAAAATAAAGATATAATATCAAAAAGTATGGAAGTTTGAAGATGTATATATGAATATTAAAATATTATTACAAACTAATATTAGAAAGTATGGAATTTTGAAGACATAGATATAAATATTAAAATATTATTATATACTAATATAGTGATTTAAGGGTTAAATCTTTTTGACTAGCTTTGTGGGCTGTGTGTTGGGGCACACATGAGTTCATCTAGAGATATAATAGTTGTCGTCCCAATGCTAGTGTGTTGGGATGCTAATGGATTCACCTAGAAATATAATAGTCCCAATGCTAATGTGTTGGGATGCACATGGGTTCCCCTAGAGATATAATAGTCCTCAACGTGTTGGGATGCACATGGATTCACCTAGAGATATAAGAGTTCCAATGCTAGTGTGTTGGGATGCACACGGGTTCATCTAGAAATATAATAGTCCTCCACTCACTAGTACTCAGTTCCCCATTCCTATATATATAAATATAATACATTTAAAAATAATATCCCTTATATATGAATTTATATAAGTAATATAAAATGTTTCTTATATAAAAAGTTTATATAATTTATATAAATATTTCATCTATAATTAAAATTATGATAATTTCGTTTGTTTGTTAGGTAGTATTAGTTCTAAAATGAGTTGCACTTTTAGATGTAGCTTAAATAGCAATGAACTAGGACATCTAAGCCATTAAAATCACCCAGAGATTGTACACAGCCCTTAGCATGCCCTTAGCATGGTTGGATTTTTGCCCACATAATTTTGAACCGATAACCCTTTCACCTTGAAGTGCCTTAATTAAAAACCTGTCACCATTTACTCTACCCCAAGAACTAAAATTATAATATATTAATATAAATAACTCATGAACTAAAAGTATGATATATTAATATAAATATTTTATATATAATTAAAATAATAAATTATGATATATTAATATAAACGCCAACTAAAATTATAATATATTAATATAAATAACTCATGAACTAAAAATATGATATATTAATATAAATATTTTATGTATATTTAAAATAATAAATTATGATATATTAATATAAATATTTTATATATAATTAAAATAATAATATACTATTGTGATTTATATAAATGATATATAATAATTTATTAATATAAATATTGTATGTATAATTAAAATAATAAATTAGGATATATTAATATAAATATTTTATGGAAAGAAGTGATGGAAGACTTTGATTAACCTTTCAAACAAACTATTTGATGAAGGTGGAAAGAAGTGATGGAAGGCCTTTGCTCCAATATGGATTGCTAGCGTTACCTTGGTCTGATACATTGAGGGCCTTTCTACATCATTTCGATGTAATGACCCATAAAAGCCAAAACAAAGATGTAATGACCTCTAAAATCCAAAACAAAGACAAAGAGTGAAGGGAAGCACGGATATGAAGAATCATTACTATGATTCAAGATGAAAACAAAAGACCAAAGTACAACAAATGAACGACTCAAATCAGCCATTGGGTATAGTGAAAGAAGAATCACACACATTCCAATGGTGATAAAATGATGGCACTACCTTTCATCATCGTTCCCATTCTCATTTTGTCTCGAACCATCATTCCACAAGGTCCTTGTTAACCAATCACAACATCTCATAATCATAATAACATCTCATAATCATTGGTGTTGTTCTTACACGTTTTGGAGTTTTTTTTGGAATATGACGTTTTATTTATTTTTTTTCTCAGTAAAATTTTAAAATTTATTGTTTAAAATTAATTTTTGATTGTATATTTAATATTCTGAAAAATATTTGAAATAATAAGATTATGGAGAGTTCACAATTCAAATTTGTATAACATCTCATAATTATAATCATTGGCGTTGTTTAAATATTATATATTTTGGAATTGTCTAGTGGAATATAACAATTTTTTTAGTAAAATTTATTATTTAAAATCAATTTTTGACTACATATATAAATTGGATTCAACACCTTGAAAAACACTTGAAACAATCCGATTGTGAAAATTTCACAACTCAAATCTATAATTCCAACAAATCCCTATATAAAAAAACCTAAACCTATTATATCACCGTCATATATAAACAAGATTTTAAAACCTCATTTCACAAGCTCCCTGTTGAACCAACCATGACATATACCTGACAATCTTATATGGACACGATTTTTGAAGCTAGGTGTGATGGGAAAGTTCATAGCGACACATGTTCATTGATGATGTCACTTCATCTCCGTTACATTCAAGCTCTTCAACCAAACATTCAAATACCTGATACATTAAACTTAATATAATACATTTATAAATAATATATACCTATAAATGTGCAAATTTATATCTATTATTTAATATACAAATATCTATTATGGTTCGCAAAAGACATGGGATGTTAAAGGATTCATATTTTTAAGGAATTCACGCTGGTTGTGAACTGGATTAATGGGATTCATGGATTCATATTTTTATGTATATTTATATCTATTATTTAATATACAAATATCTATTATGGTTGGCAAAAGACATGGGATGTTAAAGGATTCATATTTTTAAGGAATTCACGCTGTTTGTGAATTGGATTAATGGATTCATATTTTAAAGGAATTCAAGCTGGTTGTGAACTGGATTAATGGGATTAATGGGTTTTTGCTAGTTTTTTGGCTATCAAGGTCAAATGAATAAAATTACAAATAAAATTACAGATTATGGCATATGCTTAAAATAGAAGGCCATATATGCTTAAAATATAAGGCCATATAGAAACTAAAAAATCATATAATTATTATTAAAATTAAATAATAAAAATAATTTATATATTTTTATTATTAAATATAAAAACTATTAAAAATAATATCCTCGGAGATTAATGGTTTTTTGCTGGTCTTTTTGGCTATTTATTATTGTTTGCAAAAGACAAGGGATGTTAGAGGATTCATATTTTTAGGGATTTCACGCTGGTTGTGAACTAGATTAATGGTTCTTTTGCTGGTCTTTTGGCCATTATTGAAGAAGTTTCCTATATTATTGGATCTTATTCATGTTTCACATATTCACAGGGAAAGGAACTAGGATGGGACTTGTCAAAGGATGGTCTTTTGGCCATTATTGAAAAGGTTTCCTATATTATTAGATCTTATTCATCTTTCACATATTCACATATTCTCAGGAACTAGGATGGGGACTTGTCAAAGGATGGTCCTTTGGCCATCATTGAAGAGGTTTCCTATATTATTGGATCTTATTCATCCTTCACATATTCACATGTTCTTAGGGAAAGGAACTAGGATAGGGACTTATCAAAGGACGGTCTTTTGGCCATTATTGAAGATGTTTCCTATATTATTGGATCTTATTCATCTTTCACATATTCACATATTCTTAGGGAAAGAAACTAGGATGGGGACTTGTCAAAGGATAGTCTTTTGGCCACTATAGGACGGGTACTTGTCAAATGACGGTCTTTTGGCCATTATTGAAGAGGGTACCTATATTTTTAGATCTTATTCATCTTTCACATGTTCACATATTCTCAGGGAAAGGAACTAGGATGGGGACTTGTCAAATGATGGTCTTCATCTGGAAAAAGATCATTGGGTGATTAAGGAACATGACATGATTTTCATGAGGAGTCTCATCTTTTTGTTGGCTTTAACAACCTAAAACATAAAAACATACAAGCTAAAACATACAAACATACATATAGACCTGAAAAATAAGAAGCAAGAAACATAGGGAACAATACACCCCTTATGTGATATGTAATGTACATCTCTCCTCTTATATTAAGAGGGAAAATTTTAGGGGCTAATATTCGCAGGTGGGCTAATTTTCCACGATTTTTCCAGAAAAATGTTCGCCAATTTCCATTTTTTCTAAAATGATTCACCCAAATTATATAGTACACCATTATTTTACCTTAAAAAACGCCAAAATATTATATTGACTAATATAAAATCATTGGAAATCTAAATATTTCTACAAAAATATCACCAAATTTTTTACAATTTGGATATCATGGACTAGTAAGATTCGCCAAGGATTCTAAATGTTAAGATAAACTTACATCCTTAAAAATTTCCTTGCTTATATAGTTATAGGTGATCATAATAGTTCAATTCAACCTTATTATTCCATTTCAACTAACCACATAACTGTACATCCCTACTAGTTTACCTCTAACTAACTTCATTTATCGAATCACAAGTAGGAGTTACTCCAACATACTCCCCTTTAACGAATACTTGTGATATGCTACGCTCATTATTCTGTACTTGCAAAGAAAAACAACTTCACTCCCCCTACATCATGTCCGATCATCATCATGGGTTTTCTGTGGTTGACCCATAACCATACCATTACACCTGTGGGATTTTGCATAGGCTTACCATCAACCATTACAAGTGGTTTTTGCTTACCACTAGCAACACTTCACCTTGTCTGGCCATTAGTGGTCTTGACCACAAATATTACTATAAAAAGAGGGTTTTACAAAGTGGTTTAAGAGTACCACAAACTTTTCAACATAATAAAATTTGTGAGTATACACATCTCATCTTGCTTACATTAACATTGACCTAGGTACATTCAATTTAAAATAACCAAGATTGTTAAACATTTTAGGGATGTTTTTTTCTGAATTTTTAGGGATGTTGATTTTCATCTACATCTATATTCATACACATCTACATATTGTTGTTGTTCTTCCTTGATTCTTTTGTTTGTTTGTCCCTTGCATATCATCTTTCTTTGTTTTTTGTGTCGTCATCTTTTACTTTTCATCTTCCCATGTTGCTGCATCATTTTCTTTGTTTACCATTGTCTTCGTTATTGCATCACCCTCTTTCATCAATCATCATTCTCTCTATTAGTACATATTTTCTTTCTTTGTTGTTGCATCCTTTTATCTTTCTATGTCGTTGCATCTCTTCGATCTCTTTAGTGTTGCATCCTTTTCTCTTTCTTTGATGCTACAAACTACTTCTGTCATGGAGTCACCATTCTTCCTTCAAGCAATTCATTATTAATTATAACTTTGTCCTCACCTTATGAGATTATGACCCAACCTTCAAAGATTAATCTCCCTCATATTCCCCCTTCAAACAATCCATTATTCGTTATAACTTTTCCTCACCTTATGAGATTATGACCCGACCTCCAAAGATTAATCTCCCTCATATTCCCCCCTTAATCAAAGACTCAACTTCTTTAATCTCACATCAAGCTAGCATACGAGTACACCTATTGCTCTCGTACCTACCTTAGTGGCTAATTCCACAAATTGATGTCATATCCTCTCTTTACATAAGAAGATACATGCTACATGATTACTACATGTTATAACTTTGTCCTCACCTTATGAGATTATGACCCAACCTTCAAAGATTAATCTCCCTCATATTCCCTCCTTAATGGAAGACTCAACTTCTTTAATCTCACATCAAGCTAGCATACGAGTACACCTGCCGCTCTCATACCTACCTTAGTGGCTAATTCCACAACTTGATGCCATATCCTCTCTTTACATAAGAAGATACATGCTACATGATTACTACATGTAGCCTGACTTAACAAGGATTTCTTTTTTCAAGGAGTTAAACTTGTCTATACTTAGACTCTTATAGGACCAAAAAATTTTATGGAGTGTAGGGAACAACTAAACCTGCACCCCTTTACAATACACCTCATTACATCATTTAAATAAAATACCACCAACATGCAAAATGCTTCTTTAACTCACAATGTGACCATTCACCATACTCACGTCACCTCTTGTCTTTTAACTCTTTAGTTAAAGTGAATAATCTTAACTTTCATAAATTCTTAATTCATGTACATTAAATATGTATACCTTCAAAATAATAGATGAAGACCATTTACTCTTATGTGAAGATGAAAGAAAATAATGCAAGTCCATTACAAAGTATATCATTTGCTGTTATGTGAAGATAAAAGAAAATAATGATCATTTTACTGTGTGAAAAGCACTTGACTTTTTTTCATTAGGCCATCTTTTCCATTCTAAGAAACATCACCATTCTTCATTCCATCAAAGATCACCAACTAAACATCAGTGCTACGTCAATAATTACTTATTTTACATATATCAAATTAATTTTACCACACACGCATGCCAATAACATTTTTATTTCTATTTCATTTTCATTTTTCATATAATTTTAACTTCCATTTTAATTAATTCAAGAATTAACCTCTTTTACTTTCTCATTTCACTTTTTTTCACTATTTTATTTTCTGTAATTTAATTGATAAAATACCATTTTAGTTTTTTTTTTTTTTAAACCAATATAGTTTTTTAAATATCTTTCAACTTCTATTTTAATTAATTCAAGAATTAACTTTTTTTACTTTTACTTTCTCATTTTACTTTTTTTTCACCATTTTATTTTCTTTAATTTAATTGATAAAATACCATTTTAGTTTTTTTTTTTTAAACCAATATAATTCTTTAAATACCTTTCACATTTTATTTTCTTTAGTTTAATTGATAAAATACCATTTTAGTTTTTTTTTTTTTAACCAATATAGTTCTTTAAATACTTTTCACATTTATAGTCTTTTCCTTCTATTTCATTTTCATTTTTAATATGATTTGAACTTCGATTTTAATTAATTCAAGAATTAACCTCTTTTACTTTTAGTTTCTCCTTGCACTTTTCTTTTACCATTTTATTTTCTTTAATAAAATTGATAAAATACTATTTTAGTTTTTTTTGTTTAAACCAATATAGTTCTTTAAATACCTTTCACATTTAATCATAATATGATGCAGTTGCAATTCACTTTTAACCATAATTTGACACAATTGCAATTTACTTGATGTGTTCTATTAGTTGAAATAAAAATTACACTTTGTAGACACACATTGTATTGCAATTCACTTGATGTGTTCCATTAATTAAAATAAAAATTACACTTCTTAGACACACGTAGTATGTATATATCTTTCACATTTAGCCATAATTTGATGTAGATGCAATTCACTTTTAACCATAATTTGACGCAATTGCAATTCACTTGATGTGTTCCATTAATTAAAATAAAAATTAAGCTTCGTAGACACACATAGTATTGCAATTCACTTGATGTGTTCCATTAATTAAAATAAAAATTACACTTAATAGACACATAATACGTATATACCTTTCACATTTAACCATAATCATTAATTAAAATAAAAATTACACTTAGTATGTATAAACCTTTCACATTTAACCATAATTTGATAGCAATTGCAATTCACTTTTAACCATAATTTTACCGCAACTGCAATTCACTTTATGTGTCTTATTAATTAAAATAAAAATTACCCTTGCTAAACACACGTAGTATGCATGTTGACGTAGACACGGAAAAGACATGTACACATAGTATGTACGTCGACGTAGGGAAAAGACAAACATTACATGGGTGAGCAGAAAATATGGACCACATGGCAATAAGAGACTACATGCCAAGTAAATACTGGAAAAAAAAATAATAATGGTCATGGATGACTAATTATGCTGATTTTTTTTGGTTGCTTAACACCTTTTGCCCTCCTTTTTGATCAATTAGAACTAATGCAAAAATAATTATCAATTAGAACTAATGCAAAAATAATTGTTATAGATGACTAATTGTGTTGAATTTTTTTTCCCTAACACCTTTTTGCCATCTTTTTTGAATCAATTAGAACTAATGCAAAAATAATTGTTAGTCATCAATAATTGTTATATAGATGACTAATTGTGCTGATTTTTTTTTTTCCTTTCTTTAACACCTTTTGCCATTTTTTAGGATTTGGATCATTAGAACTAATGCAAAAATAATTGTTATGGATGACTAATTGTGCTGATTTTTTTTCCCTTTCCTTAACACCTTTTTCCATCCTTTAGGATTTGGATCAATTAGAACTAATGCAAAAATAGTTGTTATGGATGACTAATTGTGCTGATTTTTTTCCCCTTTCCTTAACACCTTTTGCCACTTTTTGCCATCCTTTAGGATTTGGATCAATTAGAACTAATGCAAGTTCTTGCCCCCCATAATGGGAGAATCTTTGTCTGAATCTAATGATTTTGAAACACGTGTTTGTTTTGTGCTTCCTTGACTTGATTTGTCGAAGGCAATTGGTTTCCTAGCTCCGAACGATTGAAACATATCGAACCGTAGCCTCACCCTCCATTTTGTCCTCAGAATGTTATCACTGTGCCTCTTGGTTTTCCTCCTCATATTCCGAGACATGAGAATCATTAAATTGCTATCCTTTTGGTTTGTTTCTCACTCTTGTGGCCTTGTTCGCATCATTTCTCTCGCAGAAAGAAATTTACTATTCTTCCTTCATATTTGTTTTAATTGCAATCAAACTTCCTCATCACATGCTTTGATAATATTTTGGCAAGAGTTGTTTTGTGCACCAACTCAAATTTGCTCTGCATTTACTATTCAACACTCAATGGAATCCCACTCATTTGCTGCATTTTTTTTTCCTTGGAAAAATCATAATTTTCATTAATATTAAGGAAAATTACATGTTGTAGATGTTGTGTGCATATGCAGTTTTTATAGGCTGTAAGCCTATCAAAAATAAAAGCAGATATAAATATGTTCTCCACGTAGGGAGACAACTCCGTAGATATGTTCTGTTTAGTTCTCAAAATTTAATTTACTCTACGCAGAGAGTATTTCCTGTAAATGTAGCTGTATATGTATAAGCAAAATAAATATAAATAGATAAAACAGATCGCATATCACATATCTAATGATATCAGGTTCCTGGTGAGCCTGTGCAGCATGGTCCATGTAGGGGTGGTGGTAATACTGGTAATGCTCCCCTTCTCTTTGTTCCTGTATTATCCAAATGTCGCGTGGTCGGATCACTGCCTCTTTGGAAAGTTTTTCAACGAGTGAGTTTTGTTCCCTGTAGATATAATGACATGCAAAGTTGTCAAAAAAATGATATATATCTATGTACCTCATCCAATATGTGTCACAAAGTGTAAGCATAACATGTTGTTGTTTTGTTAATCCAATTGCAAACAACTTTGGAGTCACCAAATACTTGTAGATTCCTATACTTTTTTTCAATAACAAATTGAATGAGATATTTGGCTGTGATGAGCTCTGCATAGTTGTTTGTGCCTACTCCAAGTCTCATTTGAATGTGATAGTAATGGGAGTCATTTAAGTATAGTACAACACCCCCCCCACATCCAAACTCTTGCGTTGATTCGTCAAAATAAGCCCAAGGTTGGGAGTGATCAATGGTTTCAGGGATGATATGTCTGGGTGGAGTGTTATCATCATCATCAGGTATATTACTGTAGTCGGCAAGGATTCAGGTGATGATGGAGGGCCAGTGGGGGGCAATGTCTAGAAAGATGATGCGGTTCCTGGCAATCCAAATTTCCCAGCTAATGAGGAGGGGGAGGTTCCTTGTTTTCTGCAGGGATGCTGTTGTCCACCAATTGGCCCAAGCCTCCATGATAGTTTGACCCCTCCATGAGTTAGCTGTAGGAGTGTGTGAGATAGTAGAGTTCCAGAGGTCAGTGGTGATGGGGCAAGAGAGAAATAGGTGATCCACTGTTTCTGAGTTGTCTTTACATAGGCAACACCAAAAGGGCCCATGTTGACCCCTTTTGATCAGGTTGTCTCCAGTCGGGACTTTTTTTTTCAGGATTGACCACATGAGCAATCTTGTTCTAGGGGGGCTTTGAGCTTCCACATTCCTTTCCACCATATATCAATATGTTGTGGTCTATGTCTATTGGCAAGGTGAAGATAGCCCACTTTGGGAGAGTACCGGCCATTTTTTGCAATTGCCCATATAATCTCATCCTCCCCTTCCAATATATAGATGTGAGACTCAGTAAGAGCCGATGTGTATGCCCTCCAGAGCTGGTGCCAATGATGAGGTATGTGCAGGCTGTGGGAATATTTCCAAGCTTGGTGTAGGAAGGTAGATCTCTCTTGGTCAGCAATGTGACAGATGTGTGTGATGCCAATCTCTTTGAGATGCTGGATTAGTCCTTTAGGTAATAAGTGTGCATTCCCACACCCTATCCATGGGTCAAGGCCGATACAGACAAATGTCCCATCATAAATTCTCCATGTAAGTCCGTCACGAATTAGTGACAATGATTTCAGTACCGCTTTCCAAATGTTTGAGATCCCAGATTGGTTCCAGCTTGTCTGTCTCAACCAATCCATCGGCCTTAATGGATCAATGTATTTTGAGGAGGCTACTTTGGTCCAGAGACTATTAGTGGTGATTAATTTCCATCCTAGCTTGGCCACTAGTGTAGTGGAGAAATCTTCCAGTTTCTTAATGCCCCAGCCTCCCCATTTCTTCGGAATGGACAACAGATCCCATTTAGCCCATGCAAAAATCCTCCCTATTTGTTTTCCTTTCCACAAGAATCTGCAGTAGAGGTTTTGTATTCTCGAAAGGATGCCCCTTGGGATCCAAGCAAGTGACATCCAGTATACCAGGGTGGCCTCGAGGACAACTTTGATAAGCACTAGTCTTCCTGCTCTGGAGAGATACTTGTGATACCATATATTAAGTCTCCTTTCTAGCTTAGAGATCAACCATGTCCAGTCAGCTATTTTGTAACCGAGCGACTTCAGCCTGTATCCCAGATATCAGAGGCCTTCATCTAGCTGCAACAGGGTGAATGGGAATCTTTGTAGTGCAAACTGGATCTCATGTGGGGAGCAGTCAGATACGGTAATGGTGGATTTTGAGTTATTAATAGTCATGCCAGTTGCAGTTTTGAAAAGGTTGATAGAATGTTGTATAGTAGTCAGATCTCCTAATCCCCCATTAAGGAAAATTAACACATCATCCACAAAGAGGAGGTGTGTTATCATGCATCTGTCCATGATCCTGATACCCGTGAGCCTGCCTCTGAGGTGCATATCCTTAAGCAGTCTGCTGAGCCCTTCCATAACCAGTAGGAAGAGTAGGGGTGATAAAGGGAATCCTTGCCTGAGTCCTCTTTCAGAGAGGAAGAAAGGAGAAGCAACACCATTTATCAGGACACTAAAGGATATATTAGTGATGCAACACATTATCCATTTAATAACTCCCACAGGAAATCCTAAATGAGTAAGGAGAATTTAGATATATAACCAGCTTACCCGGTCGAAAGCCTTAGATAGATCAGCCTTAAGAATCATACCTTTGATTTTATTTGTCTGTATTGAGTGTAATACCTCCTGGGCCATTCCTATAGCTTCATGTATTTGATGATCTTGCAGGAAGGCAAATTGTTCAGAGGAGATGTGGGTAGAAAGGATAGGGCGGAGGCGATTAGCAATGATTTTGGAGATGATTTTGTATATGCAATTGCACAGGGAAATGGGCTGGAAATCATTGAAAGTTATCAGATTTTCTGATTTGGGGATGAGAGCGATAAAAGTGGAATTGATGGCCCCATGCATTCGTCCAGATATCCTGCAATCCTCGATGACCTTGAGTAAATATTGTCCTAGGATATCAAAAAAGGCCAAATAGAACTCCACCGACCAACCATCTGGGCCAGGGCTCTTGTCTTTCTTAAACCATTTCAGAGTGGCCTCTAGTTCCCCAAGAGTGACTTCTCTATTTAGATCCATAACATCTTCCTACTCGATAAACCGAGGGAAAAGTTGTGCTACCCTTATAACCTCAGCTAGGGTGGCATTGGGAGGAGCCTGGTAGACCTGTTTGAAATGTGAGGTGGCAAGAGTGGCCAAGTGAGGGAAGGTGTCTACCTCCCTTCCCTGCTCATTTGTTAGCTTCCAGATAGTGTTGATTTCCTTTCTTCCATTTGCAAATTTATGGAAGAATTTAGAGTTGTCATCTCCTTCCTTCAGCCATATCGCTCTGCTTCTCAGTCTCCAAGTTTCCTCCCTTTCCTTAAGGATGTTCCGCATTTGGTTGTTAAGGCTGTAAGCTTATCCCTGATGATTTGATGGGAAGAGACCCTTGCTTTCTTCCTCCATATCAACAATTTCTAATTCAATGTCTCTTAATTGTTGTTCCTCTTGTATCCTCTTGTTATGAGCCCAGATCTTTGATAGCTTCTTCAGTTCCTTTAGGTTATTGATGAACCCATCAGTGATGTTCCTTCCGATAGCAGGTGGGTGGGCCTTCCAAAAATCCGAGACCAGGTGGATATAGGAATTATCCTTCAACCAGGAGGAGTTGAATTTGAAAGGGGCTCGTGGCTTACTTATCTCTCCCCGAATATCAAGGTATATCAGCAAGTGGTCTGATAATCCACCCAAGCCAACCCATTGACGGTAAGTGTATCCTTGCTCCAGGAATCGCTCCTTGATAAGGAAGTGATCGAGACTCCTGGCGAGACTGTCCTCCCCACCTCTTCTATTCCTCCAAGTCAGGACTAACTTTGTAGATGGGATGTCAATGAGACTGTGTGTTTCTAGGAGTTGCTCAAAGAAGACCGATAGAGGATCGACTTGGGCATGGTGCCCCCAAGACTCAGAGAATCCAAGAGAGAAGTTTAGGTCTCCACCCAGAATGATATTGTCTGGTTGCAAGATATTGGATGATAGAAGTTGCTTCCAGAAGTTCTCTCGGTGGTGGCAGGGCCCGTAGACATTCAATAGTCTGATTTCAATTCCCAGCTCAGTAGAGAAGGTATCTGCCCCAATGAAACCAATGCCACCCTAGGTGCTTATCAGCTTTATTGAGCAAGGATTATACCCCAGGGCAATGCCACCAGAGTGGCCGCTTACATCAATGGCTTGGAAATGCCACCCTGGAAGCATGGATTCCAGGAGAGGGGAAATGGCATCGGCAACACCCAGGGTTTCTTGTAGGAATACAATGTCAATCATCTCCTTTTGGAGAAGCCTTCACAGTGCTAGTTTTTTCTCGGGACTAGCAATCCCTCTGTAATTGAAGGAGAGGACCTTCATGGTGGAGATGACTCCAGGGGGTTCTATGCTCTAAGGACCCTGTCAAGTGTAAGTTGTTTGCCCAAGGAAACCTCCATCCTTGCTTGTTTAGCTTTTGACAGGGAGGATGGTCTACCTCGAGGGAGCTTCGGAGAGGTGGGGGGAGGGACTAGTCCAATGCCTAGAGCATCTGGAGCCCGAAACCTAGAAAGTGAGCAGAGGTGGTATCGATGGGGGATGGGATCAGTTCCGGGATTCAAATCCGATGGAACTTCCTCTGGGAAGGAAGGGGGGGTACAAGATATAGTAGGTGGAGGGGGAATCAGGGGACATTCAAGGTGATTGAGGCTGGATTGCGAGGTAACAGGGCTCTGCTGAGGTCCCATAGCTATATCATTATGTGCAGAAGAACTAGTAATTGATGCAGAGCAAGGGACAAGATTTGACATACCCGAAGATAGCGCGACTCCAGCAGCCACCTTAGACCTGGTCAATGGAGGTGAAGGAGGCCAGAGAGGTGTTTTCCCATGCTTCTTCGGTGTTGTCAAGACCAGCCTGGATCTAGCTGCATCAGTGTCAATTTGCTCTGCCTCATCCGAGTGATCCGCCTGTGTTTGAGCTTTCAATGAGGGAGATGACTTCCCCTTGTACCCAACCTTCGATTTCGCTAGAAGAGGGAAATCTTTGTAGAGGTGTCCAACTCTGTGGCATCGTCTGCATCGGAAGGGGACTCCCTCGTAGTCAAGGATCTGGGTACGATTGTAATTCCTCCAGCGCAGGGTAACTTGCTCCTGCAACCCTCCTCTGATGTCCAAGTGTACCAGAATCCGAGCATAGGCCATAACCCCAGTGGAGAGGTATGATCTATCATAATCGAGGTAGGTGCCCAGGGAGTTCCCAATTCTCCTGAAGATGTCCTCAGTCCAAAAATGGAGCAGCAACCCGGGGAGACAAACCCAAATTGGCCTAGCCCCAAGCTGTTCTTTGTCTGGGTCAAAAAGTGGACTCCACCTTCTTAGCATAACCGAGGCCTGCTCAATGTGCTAGAAGGAGGACAATACCCAATTAGTATGTTCTGCTTGTGCAAAACGCAAAGAAAACTAGCCATGGACAAAGGTCTGAACGAGAGGCAAATCAGCCAGGTGATGGCCCCAGATTTTTGTGACCCATTGCTTTAGTCTTGCTGCAAAGTAATTATGTCCCCTAACTCTGCCCACTAGGACTGTCACCGCCAAGTCCATGGTATCTTTCCACTAGAAGTCCTCCTCCTAGTCGATAAAAACTTCTTGTCCCTTGGACTTAACACACCTCAACTTCTTTCCAGGTCTTGGCTCTGCGACCTCTACACACCCTTGAGCTTCGTCGAAATTAGGGTTTGTAGGGTTAGGGTTAGGGTTTGGTGGTGTTGGGTCAGGGTCAATAGGGAAACCAGAAGGGAAGGCGGTTGGGAGGGGGGAATGCTTGTGTAGTAGCTGAAGGGGGGAGCAGGAGCTGAGGTCAGGATAATGGGAGTATGAATGGGTGGAGCCACTCCCTGCAGAGACTGTGAGGGATAATGCGAGGCGACAGAGGGTTGGAGTGAGGAGAGGCCAGAAGAACCAACTGCCTGATCAGGGCCAGAGATCCTGGATGCAAAATGATGGGGGATCAACACCAAGGGAGGAACGTCAGAGGGTGGCCAAGAGGACGACACTTCTGGCAGATCGATGACTGCACTGTTCGGACCCGTGAGCGGCGGAAGCGGAGCGATAACCTCAGTTAATTCTCTACTAAATGGGAAGTAAACCTCGGAGCTGGACTGCCTGCCAAAAATGGATATGCCTTCGAGGGGGTCCTCAGAGTAGTCTATTAGGTCGGTCTCCATTGTTGCCTTGGGGGTTATGCTAGCTGCCACCATTTTCCGGAGTAACCGTCACAGGAGGGGACCAAACAACAACGAAAGTTTGATGAACGTTAGGGTTCAGTCACGGTAGCGGGGGGTAAGGTAGGCGTGTGTCGAAACGGAAGGAGCGTAAATGGTGTGGAGATGAGCAATTGTAGGGCATGGGCCTCGGCTAGCGGGGGCATGTATTGGCTGTACAGCAGAGGCCCTACCTCATGTCAATAAAATTTTCTTATTTCCAATGCACACTTCTTTTTAGTTGAAGATTAATAAAAAAATATGTCTGATTCATACTTTTTTTTATGCTACAACACTATTTCTCCATACAGTGCCATTTCTTTATTACGAATTTCTTTAGTATGAGCTTGGAATGCAAGATCCAAGTCTTCTTAAAGAAGCTGACCTTCCTCCTTCAACAAAAGATGAATTACATGTTTCATTCTACTTTTACATAAAACATGCGCCAAGCTCTTCACATGTCAACAAACATCTATCTCTTTCACAAATACTAGATACCATTAGTTATGATACCAATTGTTGGCTTTAATAGCCTAAAACATTGTATGGTTAAAATTCCATGTAATAAAAGTTAAAAATAATAATCACAGTTGATGGGACACTTATTCCAAGTGAATGTTGGGCAAGACATTCTAGGGGGTTTTCATTTGGTTGTTTATAGCTAAGGAAATTGGCAAAGACAATGACTAAGGATTTGAAAAGGAAAAATGATATTTTTGGCACATTTATTTATGAAAATAATGGAAATTAAGAGAAAAGGGAGGTGAAAGGTCATAGGTCGAGTGTGAGGAGGAAATTGAACGAAAATAATGGAAAATGAAGAAAATAGAGGCCTCATTCATAAAAATGCTTCTGAGGATGAGTTGGTAACATTTTGTCAGTTGAGTTTTGGAGCTCTCTCATTATTCTCTCTCTCTCTCACTCGGACACTTAGAGTTTTCTTGGAGCATTTTGGCATTGGAGCAAGAAAGGAAAAGAAGGAAAGAGGAAGCACAAATCAAGTAGGGAAAGGCATTATCAAGTAGCTACAATAGGCTTCATTGCAGATATCGACCTGCATGTGTATTTTCCTTGCTATATTTGGCATACATGGTATTGCATGTGGTTATTTTGCTGTTGTGGCATGGGGTTTTTTAGGTGTAACAGTGTTTTCAGCCTAGCCTTACCATTTACAAATAACCATGGTGTGATGGGGTTCTCATGTTTTGGTTGAGATGGATGGGGTGGATATTCGAATGATAGAACACATGGCCTAGTGGTCCTTGAACCAGACTGTGGATCACGGTAAAGCCACTGGCATAGTGATCCCTGATCCAGACCGTGGGTTGCGGTAAAGCCAAGATTGTGTTGCCTCGATGGGCCTAGGAATCCTTGTCGGTGAATGGAAGGATATACGGTAAATCCAAGAGGTGGTTTTCTCTTCGTTGGGCCTAGTAATCCCGAGTTTGGGATATGCGATAAATTCTGGAGAGTGGGTCGCAGTTTAGGGCCTAGTGATACGAGTTTGGATCGCGGTAAAGCCTGACAAAATATGAGACATAAAAATTCCTCACAGTGTAGGTGGAGAAATCTGGTGGCGTCCATGCTTGTTTGGCCTAGTGATCGGGTGGAGATCGTGGTAAATCCTGTTATGATTTGTTCATTGTGTTGGCCTAGTGATCCAGGATGGATTACGGTAAACCCTAGTTTCTATTGATGAGGGTGAGGTGGTTTAGCCTTGGTATGCCATGATTAGTTCTTTTGGTTTGAGTCCCACATTCATGCTTGGAATATGGCATGAGGGTGATTGACTGAAGAGAGATTCGGCTCAACCATTCTATGGTCGGGCAGAACGTGGAAGTCTCACCCCGGGTTTGGATTTTTCATCATTAATGAAAGGTTATTTCTCCTTGTATTTCTATGAGAATTTTGATGGACAATATGTGATCTATATGGATGTAATTTCATGAGTATTTTTGTTGTTATCATGCTGGTTATATGTATGTTTTATGACAACAACTATGTATGAATCTCAACATGTTTTTACTTGTAGATGAATGGATAATGTATCTATAGCCTAATAGATGATAATACAACAAATTGCAGGAGGGAACAATGGTTCATAACGATTCTCAGATAAGTATGATATCCCTACACTTAATTCTGTTGTTTACACCTGTACGTTACATGTTGATGATATGTTTGAAAAAATGCCTATCATGGCTAATAGGGATTCGATTAAGGTCTTGTTCACTTTATTGATTTTGCATCATTTTTTGCCTATTCTTTTACTGTTCTTGAGTTATCATTCCATTCTAGGAAGTGACTTAGGCTCTAGGCCTAAAAAAGTGGCTCAAATCCCGGAGTTGCTGGCATAACACTGACAAATTTAGTCTCTAGTCATTGGCAGGCAAGCCTGTGAGAGCGACTTTGGGTTTCTGGACGCTCTCTTGCCTATAGCATGAGAGCGACTGAGGCCTAAGATGTTCAGAACATCAGTGGGACCCAGGGACATGATGTCTGAGTGGATGACATGTCTCATGAGGGTTCTATTTCGGATGTGGATAGGTTGGTTGATGTGTTCCATCGATTCCACTTCCTTAAGATCACATAGGAGGTTGAATCCAATCATAGTAGCCTCTCGTCGCATGTTTACCCGATTGGCATGGTTACTTGGGTAGATGTGGGAAGAGGGTGTTACAGAGTGGTATCAGAGCATGGTTCACCCCTTAGACTAGATGAGCGGTGTGTGTTGTTCATGCATGCATGTCAGTTGCATGTGTCTCTTACACTTGCATTCCATGTGCTTTTTACATTTGTTTGATGATTGATTATGGTTGTAGTAAGGTTTTTATGGAGAATTTGATGTTAATCTTGAGGAATGTAGCGTCATGAGTATATGACTAGTTGCATATGGTTATATGTTGCTTACATGTTGATTTTATGTCGCCTACTTACATCCTTGTATGTTAGGCTACATTCTTGTAGGTTGATTACAATAATTGATTGCTTATGCTCGACTACATGTGTTTATGCGTATGTGTAGTTGATTTGGCATTGCTTATGCATGTTGATGGTTGCATGTGACAATGTGTACAGTGGAGTAATGGTTGTTTTCATGCATGAGGTCATAGCATGCATTATTGACATGGCCTTGTATTGATGACTGTAACCTGGCTAGAATGATGTTTAGGCATTAATGCACTTACTTGTTATATGCCTATATGTTATTATGATTATGTTATACATGTATCACGCTGATTTGATGATCTTGCAGACAAGGTATCCTCGTCGAATCATGCTAAGGGACGTTGATTTATTGTGATTTGGTTTATCTGACATATTATGCATTGTAGAAAAGAGACCAAATAGATAACAAGGTGGTAGACTACATAGAATCTCCCTTTGCATCAGTTGAGTAGCGTGGTGTGGGGCATTCTTCTGATTTGGCAGACACATTGAGGAGCTTGAAGGAAGAGATAAGGAGTTGTAAGGAAGATAATGATCGGATTATACAAGCATAATAGAAGAAAGTAGAGGTTAATACTATACTCCTTCAGAGTTTGTCGGACTTGCAACGACAAGGGTTGCTTCGGATCAACCTTGGACATGAGGATAGAACTAATGGGGCATATGGAAGTAGGTCTCATGGTAGACACAGGTCAGATAGATCTGATACGGTGAGAGATGGGAGGTTGTTGGATACTCCAGATAGGAGAGGTGATGGATATAGGTACTATTTTAGTTCTGGTTCTGATAGACATCATGATCATCTTTGCTATCATCCTTATAGGAGGAATGATAGGGGATACTTGCTAGATGAGTTTAAAAGAGAGAAACCACCTACTTTTGATGGAGATGTGAAGAATCCAGGAGATGTAGTTGCTTGGATACTCAGGATGAACAAATTCTTTGAGTTGCATGAGTACATAGATAACATGAAGGACAAAGTAGTGATCTTAAGCTTGAAAGGTAAAACAAAAATTTGGTGGGAAGATGTTAAGCGGGTCAGAGACATCAGGACAAATGACTTGAGTTGGTAGGAGTTCAAGAGGAATTTGAGGAAAAAGTACTTGTCAAAGAGGTACTACGACTGTAAGGCCAAATAATTCTATGAACTAAATATGGGATCAATGACAAATGAAGAGTACACGACCAATTTTTGGAGCTATTGAGGTATGCACCGTATCTTACTAATGAGAAGACCAAAGTTCAACGATTTTTCAGTGGTTTTCCATTAACATTTAGAGATCGGATTGAGTATGATGAGCCTTGGTAACTTGAGGAAGTTATTAGGAAATTGAAGCATTGCTATGAACAATCAAAGCGTAAGAATGAATCTCAACAAGGATGGAAGGGAAAAGACAAAGGTAAAGGTAAATGGAAGCCTAAGAGGACAAGGCCTTAGCATGCATATGAGAAAGAAAATGTGGCACCACAAAAGACGTTTAATGCAACTAGACAAAGACATGAGTCGCGACAACAACATAGATGTGTTGGTATTGTCCGTTTGAAGTGTTGGGCATATGGTAAGGAGCACCTTAAGAGTGTTTGTCCACAAAATCAGGGTGGTAGGCCTCATATATACATTGCATATGAGGCGCATACTATTGGGGATGTTGGTCAGAGCATTCCTCGTATCTATGCAACAATGGACAACAAACAAGCAGAACACCAAGCATCTATCATTAAGATGGATGATAAGCTTTGTGATCAATTTATTTCTATTTTGATTGACCCTAGGTCTAATTATAGCTATGTTAGTCTTGACTTGGAGGATAAGTGTGGTTTGAGTAAAGAGTTGCATGCAGAGTCTTGGTTAGTGCAGTTGGCTATAGGTACAAAGAAGCGAGTTCATCATTAGATAAGAGCTTGTGCATTTGATTTAAATGGTATGACTACCCCAACACATTTGAATGTATTACCATTGGGATCATACAATATGTTGTTGGGCATGAATTGGTTGTATCTTCATTGAACCAAGGCAAAAAATTATGACAAATCTATTGAGTGTGTTAATGGCAATGGAGAACGAAGAGTCTTGTAGGGTAAGAAGAAAGCCACATCAGTTCAGACGGTGACAACTATGCAAGCAAAGCGTAACCGCAAGAAAGGGTGTATGTTATTTGTAGTGCACATTTCTAGTGATAAGGGTAAGGATGTTGAGGATGCAGATGTGTTGAGAAGTTACCTACTTTTGTAGAAGTTTCAGGATGTATTTCCTAAGGACATTATAGAGTTACCACCTCATAGGGAGGTAGAATTTTCTATTGAGTTAGTGCAAGGGGTAGCTCCAACATCAAAAGCACCTTACATGATAAGCGCACCTGAGTTGGTTGAGTTAAAGTTGCAGTTGAAGGAAATGATGGACAAGGGATACATTAGGTCGAGTGTATCACCTTGGGGTGCACCAGTATTGTTCGTGAAGAAGAAAGATGGTACTCTTAGACTATGCATCAATTACATGTAGTTGAACAAAGTGACCATAAAGAACATGTACCCGTTGTTGAGGATTGATGACTTGTTTGATTAGCTGAAGGGAGAAACAATGTTCTCTAAGACCGACTTGAGATCTGGATGTCATCAGGTACGCATCAAAGAGGAGTACATTTAAAAGATCCATTTCTGGACTAGGTATGGGCATTATGAGTTTTTTGTAGTTCCATTTGGCTTAACTAATGCTCCAACTACATTTATGTGCTTGATGAATAGTGTGTTGCATCCATATTTGGATAAGTTTGTTATTGTGTTCATTGATGATATACTGGTATATTCTAAAAATGAGGAAGAGCATGCCAAACATTTAGCAGCAGTGTTGAGGTTGTTGAGGGAGCATCAGTTGTATGCTAAGCTCAATAAGTGTAGTTTCTTTTAGACTAAGGTACACTACTTGGGACATGTTGTCTCCAAGGAGGGCATTGCAGTAGATCCAGAAAAGATAAGGGCCATCATGGAGTGGGTAGCTCCTAAGAGTGTGGATGAGGTGAGATCTTTCATGGGTCTGATAGGCTATTATAGGAGGTTCATCAAGAACTTCTCACAGATTGCTTATCCTATCACATCATTGCAAAGGAAAGGTAATAAGTTCAAATGGACATAGGAGTGTGAGGGTAGCTTTGAGCGGCTTAAGCAATTGTTGACACATGCACCAGTGCTACAGATTACAGATCTGGACAAAGAGTTTTCATTATGCATAGATGCTTGTAAGAGAGGACTTGGTAGAGTCCTTATGCAAGATGGATAGGTGGTATTCTATGAGTTGCAAAAACTAAACGAGCATGAGCAGAACTACCCGACGCATGATCTTGAGTTAGTAGTGATCACACATGCATTGAATATGTGGAGACATTATCTTCTTGGCAGAAGGTTTGTACTTATGAGTGATCATATTGGGTTGAGATATTTATTTGACTAGCCAAATATGAATGCCAGGTAGGCTAGATGGTTGGCCATGATAAGTGAGTTTAATTTCGAGATCAGGTACATCAAAGGTAAAGAGAACAAGGTGGTAGATTCTCTTAAGAGGCGGGTACAGGTAAATCACTTGGAAACCATGAGATCCTATGGGACATATCTATAGAATAGGATCTTGCAGGTAGGTCAGTAGGATGCCAGGTATATGGAGATTGTTCACAGGTTGCAACAGGCTTTTGGTACATGTATAGGTGGTAGTATAGGTACATGTATAGGTGCAAGTAGGAGTGCATGTACAGGTAGTGGTACAGGTACAAGTATAAGTGCAAGTGCACATGGTACGGATTATTGTCTTACAGCGGGTGGATTGGTTAGATTCAGAGACATGATATATGTGCTAGATAACAATGAGCTCAAGAAGGTGATCTTGAGAGAGTTTCATGCGGAGCTTTATTCATGTCACTTAGGTTATCAAAAGATATTGACGGTAGTGAATAAATTCTATTATTAGCCGAATTTGAAGACAGATGTAGCAGAGTTTGTGGTGAGATATTTTTATTTTCAATGAGTGAAGGCAGAGTGTAAACATCCAGGTGGACTGCCACAACTGATCACAATTCTAGAATCGAAATGGGAGGTTATTTCCATGGATTTCATCACAGGGTTTCCAAAGACAGTGAGACAGCATGATTCCATCATGGTTATCATGGACAAGTTGACAAAGGTTACACATTTCATTCCAGTGAAGTCTACATTCTCAGCTAGCGATGTAGCATAGGTATTCATCAAAGATGTGGTAAGATTTCATGGTTATCCAAAGAAGATTGTGTCAGATAGGTATGAGAAGTTCACTTCCAAGTTTTGGAAGGCGTTATTTGCAGGTTTGGGCACAAAGTTGGCCTTCAACACAACTTATCATCCGTAGACAGATGGAAAAATAGACAAACAGAGAGTGTCAACAAGATATTGGAGGACATGTTGAGGATATATGTGATGCATCAACAACAAAAGTGGGAAGAGTATCTCCCCTTGATAGATTTCACATACAATAATGGTTATCAAGAGTCATTGAGGATGTGTCGTTTTGAGGCATTGTATGGGCGGAGTAGCAATACTCCCATCAGTTGGAGTGATTCGATTAACAGTGATCCAGATTTAAACAGGAATGCAACAAATTACAGAGATAACCATATACACAAAGATGCAGCGGAAATAATACTTCATTTCATTAATGGAAAATACTGAAATATGCTTACAACCAGAAATGGAAATAAACCAGCTAGGGTGATGGTAGCTTATCTCTGAGAAGAGATGTGGTGGCTACATGCCTATGAACTGTCTTACAATGAGGCTCGAAGGCCTATTTATTGTTGAGAAACAATGGAAAACCCTTAACATTCCAAAACCTAACCCTAGGAGATGAAACGCCAAATTGTGGGCCCCGTTTGGGTAAATTGGTACATCAACTTCTCGGGGTCGTAACTTTGGCATACGATCTCTGTTTGACGCGTACAATAGCTCGTTAGAAAGATCTATCCAAGCACTACCACTTTGGGAAGGGCAGCATGGGTCCATGGACCATGGGTCCATGGACCCATGCTGCCCCTAGATTTCCCAAAAAAACGTCGTTTAGGGCCTCAAAACGGCTCCAGAAGTTCAGGACCCGAAAAATTGCTAAAAATAGTAAGTTGTGATATAATTAAGGAAACTTAAAATGATGAGAGAAACAATGGTGAGGGTCCAGGTGGACTTGGCAGGTGGCCACCAATATCCACCTGGATCATTCCTCCCCCCTTAGGAAGCAATGGTCCCCATTGCGTTGAGTTCCTCCATGAGATGAGGAAACTTTTGCTGAACTTGTTCCCTGGTGAGCCACTTGCCCTGCTGAAGGAGTTGGCCTGCTTTGACAACTCGATACAGTTGGATATTGTGTTGGCGAGTGTTCTTGATCTGTGTGTCCATGATCCGATCAGTTGCAACTTGTTCCATGCAATTTGGATTTAATTCTGTGGGTTTGAGCTGTTCTGCAATGTCGGATGTGTCTAGCAATGGTGGAAAGTATGGCCGAAGGCGGTCCACATTGAACACTGGGTGCAGGCCAAGGAATGGGGGAATGCTGAGCTCAAATGCATTGTCTCCCATAGCCTTAGTAATGGTGTAAGGACCATATCAGAGTGGTCTCAATTTCCGATAGGCTCCAGTAAGGCATTCCTTTTGCAAATGCAACCGGACTTTGTCGCCCACCTGAAACTTGTGTGGCACCCGATGTTGCTCATGTCACTACTTGTACTTGGCATTTGATTTCTCCAGAATGTCATGGACCTGCTGCCAAATATGTTGGATGCCCTCAATGAAGCTGGCGGCCTTATCTGTTTCGAACTGGACATGAGCTGAATTTATGTGAGTAGCTGCAAGTGGCATGGCCACATCAATGGGGCATAGTGGCTGGAATCCCAAACCCACTTGAAAAGGGCTATGGCTAGTGGAGCTGTGAAGAGCTCGGTTGTAGCTGTGCTGAACATAGGGGAGGCTCTCGTCCCATGTGCGTGGATGCTTTGAGTTATACATGCGCAAAATGTGCACAATCATCCTATTGAAAACCTCTGTCTGGCCATCAGTTTGAGGATGGAAGGCTGTGGACTTAGTGCGTTTGGTGTCTAGCATTGACCAGAGACTGGACCAAAATGTGCTGAGAAATCGATTGTCCCGATCTGAGATGATAAACTATGGGATCCCAAAGTGCACCCACACTCGTTCAAAGAAGAGTTTAGCAGTGGCTTTTGCTGTGATATTCTTCTTGCAAGCCACCATAATAGCCATCTTCGAGAACCTGTCGACGACCACAAAAACACAGTCATTTCCATGCTTAGTGGAAGGAAGGCCTGACATGTAATCCATGGAGATGGATTCCCAAGGTCGACTAGGGGTAGGCAACGAGGTATAGAGGTCGTGCTTCTTAATGGTCGATTTGGCAATGGCACAGGCAGTACATGATCTGATGTACTTCCCAACATCCTGTCGAAGATTCGGCCAATAGAAATAATTTTGCAGTACTGCCACTGTTTTCTCGACCCCGAAATGCCCAGCAGCCCGACTGTAGTGTGCTTCCCAAATCATCTTGGCACGCTCACTTGAAGGAACACAAAGGTGACCCAGGTGGCATAACAGGGCATCCTGGAGGTGAAAATTTGGAACATGCCGACCCTCCAAGAGTGTCTGGTATGTGTGGCCGAATTCTGGGTCGCTTTTGTAGAGAAGTGGCCAATCAGAAATCTCATGCCCACAAGAGTTAAGCACGGTGGTTAATGCCATGATCGGTGGTTGACTGAGGCAATCTGCAACATTATTGGTGCTGCCCTTCTTATACTTGATATTCAAGTGGAACTGTTGCAGGTATGTAGACCACTTCTGATGGCGATCATTCTGCAATTTCCCTTGGGTCTGTATGAACTGCAAGGGTCGGTGGTCTGTGTGGATGACCGTTTCCTTCCCCAAAATGTAATGCTTCCATTGTCGGCAGGCCTGTACAATGGAATACATCTCTTTATCATAAGTGGGGTACTTCCGGACTGTGTCTGAAAGTGTTTCACTGTGATATGCCACTGGATGTCCATGTTGAGTAAGGACTGCCCCAATAGCATAGTCAGAGGCATCTGTCTTGACCTAAAATGGTTGTTGTAAATCTGGTAACGCGAGCACTGGTGCCGTGCAGAGGCAATCCTTCAACTCCATGAATGCCTTTTGTTGAGATTCAGACCAAAAGAATTTTGCTTTCGCCCCTCCCTTGGTGATTTGACTAAAGGGCCAAGTAATATGAGAAAACCCCAACACGAATCTGCGGTAGAAGTTGGCAAGACCTAGAAAGCTGCGGAGCTCTGTTAGAGTGGTTGGAGATGGCCAATCGCGAATGACTTGGATCTTAGCTGGATCGACATGCACCCCCCTGTTCATCAATGATGTATCCCAGATACTAAACCTGGGTCATGCCAAAAGTTCATTTCTCCAAATTGGCACATAGCTTGTGTTGCCGCAGTGTTTGGAGAACCTGTCGGATGTGGTGGAGGTGCTGTTCCCAACTCTGGCTGAAGATCAGAATGTCATCCAAGTATACTACTAGAAAGGAGTTGGTGAATGGCCGCAAGATGTCATCCATTAGCCTCATGAAGGTTGCAGGAGCATTCGTCAATCCGAAAGGCATAACCAACCATTCGAAAAGGCCCTCCTTGGATTTGAAGGCAGTCTTCCACACATTAGAGGGTTTGATTGGTACCTGGTGATATCCTGACTTCAGATCGATCTTGCTGAAATATTTTGCCCCCTTTAGTTGGTCCAAGAGGTCATCAATCCGTGGGATCGGGTACCTATTATGGACAGTGATCTTGTTCAGCGCCCGATAGTCAATACAGAGTCTCCACGTCCCATCCTTCTTCTGTACCAACACGATCGGGCTCCCACAAGGCGATGAACTCGGACGGATGTGACCTTTCTGCAGGAGCTCCTGAATCTACCTCTTGATTTCAGTGTTCTCCAGAACGAAGCGTCGATAAATTGGTCCATTGGGTAGCGGCGCACCTGGGGTCAGATCGATGGAGTGCTTGACCTGATAGTGTAGAGGAACCCCTGTAGGGGAGGTGAAGATGTCCTCGTACTCCTCCACAACCTTGTCCATCTATAGTTGTCATGCAGAGGGACCCCGTCTGGAGGCCGCGACCACCGTCTTCTTCTTTCCTTGAGGGCGTATCATCAGGAAAACAAATTTCCTGGTTTTGGAAATGATCTTACTACATTGTTTTGCAGTAATCAAAGAGATGGCGGTAGGTGGTGCTACCTCTGGTATCTTGTACAATTTATTTCCAAATGTAATAATAACAGCACGGGGCCTTGATTCATACACAGCATGTCGCTTCCACAAGTATGGTTGTCCTAATAATACATCACAAACTTCAAGGGGAGCAATGTCACACAATACCTCATCCGTGAAGGGCTTGATGTTGTATGGAAGGCGACACTGCTGGCTCATGCGAAGATCTCGTCCTTGGTGAAGCCACCCAATGGTGTATGGTTGTGGATGTGCTGTGGTCGGTAAGCCCAACCGCTTCACGACCTCTGCCGAAATGAGGTTCTTTTGACTCCCGCTATCAACAATGAACTATATCGGGGAGCCCTTTACCCACATTTGGGAGTGGAAGAGACGCTCCTCCTCCTCTGGATCTTCGGGTTCATTTTTCTGGATCTTGGCTGTAGTAACAGTGGTGTCGGGATCCACATCAATGATCTGCTTCCCTTTTTCATTCCCCTTATCGGGTTCTGACTCAGAGTCGGAACATGCATCTGCTTCTGAAACCTTTAGCTCAGCCACTAGTGACTGCTTGGCCCAACACTCACTTGTGTTGTGAGTGGAGCTCTTATGGAACTCACACCATTTTCCAGTGTCCTTTTTCGGCTTCGTGGCGCTGTTCTTTGCTTGCAGCTTCGGCGGGTTGTCTTGGGCTGTCCTGCCTTGGCTTTGTCCTTTGTTCTGTTGTTTAGGGGCACCTTTCCACTGCTTTGGATTTGCAGTTCCAAAGTCTCGCTTCTTTTGTTTAAACTTCTGCTTGACCTTGACGGCATATCGGTATGCTACGCCGAGCGAGGAGATGTTCAGGAATTGTATTTCTTCCTGGATGTACTTGTGCAGGCAGCCACGGTATTTGAGTATCAAATGTTGCTCCGAATCCTTGATACCCAACTTTGTGCGAAGGGTATGGAAAAGATTGGTGAACTCCGGCACGTCTTGGTCCCTTCCCTGCCGCAGCGTGGTCCACTTTATGTATTCATCCTCATAGCTTTCGACAGGGTAGTACTGCTCCTTGGTGGCATCTCGGAATGAATTCCAGGTGGGTGCGGCTGAAAATAGTGAGCCAGTACTTTCATCCTTATGCTCGCAGTAGGTTTCCCACCAGTCCTTGACGTGGGGGGCTGCTTTGAGAAGAGCGAAAACAATCTTTTCCCGACTCGAAAATTCATGAACAGAATAATAACCCTCTAGCAGATTTAACCATTTATCTACGGCATCTGCGTCTATCTGACCCTCGAATATGGGGATTTCAAAATTAAATTGTACCTTAAAGGGCGTGGCGTTTCCAGAGTAGTTGCTGGAAGCCGATGCGTCGCTTCTAGGTAGCCGCTGAAGGATTTGGGCAAAGCTGTCCATCATCGCGTTCCGTTGTCGCTCGAGGGCTTCTTCGAGAAAGATTTTGATGGGATCTCCCGCCCCCTCGTCTTTCTTCTCATCCGCCATGGGAGGCCGTCAGGATTTGCGAGGGTGGTCTTGCAAAGGTTCAACCAGTTCAAGCCCTAACTCCTTATATCCCGACCTTGTTGGGGACATGCAAAGAAAAACAGAGAAAAAGCAGACCGCTCTGATACCACTGATCCGGATTTAAACAGGAACGCAACAAATTACAGAGATAACCATATACACAAAGATGCAGCGGAAATAATACTTCATTTCATTAATGGAAAATACTGAAATATGCTTACAACCAGAAATGGAAATAAACCAGCTAGGGCGATGGTAGCTTATCTCTGAGAAGAGATGTGGTGGCTACATGCCTCTGAACTGTCTTACAATGAGGCTCGAAGGCCTATTTATTGTTGAGAAACAATGGAAAGCCCTTAACATTCCAAAACCTAACCCTAGGAGATGAAACGCCAAACTGTGGGCCCCGTTTGGGTAAATTGGTACATCAACTTCCCGGGGTCGTAACTTTGGCATACGATCTCCGTTTGACGTGTACAATAGCTCGTTAGAAAGATCTATCCGAGCACTACCACTTTGGGGAGGGCACAGACCCATGTTGCCCCCAGATTTCCCAAAAAATGTCGTTTAGGGCCTCAAAACGACTCCAGAAGTTCAGGACCCGAAAAATTGCTAAAAATAGTAAGTTGTGCTATAATTAAGGAAACTTAAAATGCTGAGAGAAACAATGGTGGGGGTCCAGGTGGACTTGGCAGGTAGCCACCAATATCCACCTGGATCAAACAGGGTGTTGATTGGACCAAAGATGTTGGCAGACATGGAACAAGAAATTCAAGTTATAAAGAAGAATCTAAAGGCAACACATGATAGGCAGAAAATCTATGCAAATCAAAACATGTTGTTCAAGGAGTTCCAGGTTGGGGAACATGTGTACTTGTGCATCAAACCAAAAAAGAGCTCCTTGTAGATTGGATCATGTGCCAAGATCGCACCATGGTTTTTTGGACCCTTCAATATCATTGAGAGGATTGGGACAATAGCCTATCGACTTGCATCGTATCCAACAGTGAAATTCCATGGTGTTTTCCATGTATCTTTTCTTAAGAAGTATGTTAAGGATGTTGATCATGTGATTGACTGATCTATATTGTAGGTGGAACTAGATGGAGAATTCTAGCTAGAGCCTTAGTGTATATTGTAGAAAAATGTGCTCATGCTTCAGAACTGATCAATTGAGCAAGTTAAAGTGCATTGGAAGCACTTTGGGCCTGATGAAGCTACGTGGGAGATGGTTGATCAGATGCAGACTATGTATCCTTCCTTGTTTTCCATTTGAGACAAAGAAATTTTGGTATGGTGTTTTGGGTATATGTCTTGATATATGTTTTGGTATATGTTTTGGTGATGTTGATATATGTGCATATGTACATGGATGCAAATACCTCCACGAGCAAAGTTATAAAGCTCTAATAAGTGGTATGGGTGTCATGTTATTATGTCGTCATGATGGTTTTCTTTTAGTAAGGTGATCATTGTAAATACTACATCGAAAAATGCATCAAGCTATGTTATAAAACTCCATGGGCAATATCTTTTATTTTAACCACTTTTTTTGAGGTCTTGGTGTGGTCTAACACCAAGGACGATGTTCCCCAAGGGGGAGGGTTCTATAACAGGCTTGGTGAAAATTGCATGTGACAAAAGTTAAAAATAATAACCACGGTTGATGGGATGCTTATTCCAAGCTGAATGTTGGGCAAGACATCCTAGGGGGTGTTCATTTGGTTGTTAATAGCTAAGGAAATTGGCAAACACAATGACTAAGGATTTGGAAAGACAAAACAACATTTTTGGCACATTTATTTATGAAAATAATGGAAATTAGGAGAAAATGGAGGTGAAAGGTCACAGGTTGCATGTGAGGAGGAAATTGAAGGAAAATAATGGAAAATGAAGAAAAGGGAGACCTCATTCATAAAAAGGCTTCTGAGGATCAGTTGGTAATCTTTTGTTAGTTGAGTTTTGGAGCTCTATCATTATTCTCTCTCTCTCTCTCTCCTTCTTGGACACTTAAGATTTTCTTGGAGAATTTTGGCATTGGAGCAAGAAAGGAAAAGAAGGTAAGAGGAAGAAAAGATCAAGCAAGGAAAGGCAGGATCAAGTAGCTACAACAGGCTTCATTGCAGGTATCAACCTGCATGTGTATTTGCCTTGCTAGATTTGGCATGCATGGTATTGCATGTGGTTCTTTTGCTGTTGTGGCATGGGGTTTTTCAGGTGTAACAATGTTTTCAGCCTAGCCTTGCCATTTCCAGATATCCATGGTGTGATGGGGTTCTCATGTTTTGGTTGAGCTGGATTGCTGGATGGATTCGAAGTTGAGTGGGGTGGATCTCTGAATGATAGAGCACACAACCTAGTGGCCCCTGAACTAGTCTGTGGATAACGATAAAGCCATTGGCCTAGTGACCCTTGTGCTAGACTTTGGGTTGCGGTAAAGCAAGGATTCTTAGGCCCATCGAGGCAACACAATCCTTGATGATGAATGACAGGATATACGGTAAAGCCAAGAGGTAGTTTGCTCTCCTTTGGGCCTAGTCATCCCGATTTTTGGATATGCGGTAAAGCTTGGAGATTTCGTCTCGGTTTAGGGCCTAGTGATCCGAGTTTGGATTATAGTAAAGCCTGAGAGACTAGGAGACAAGAAAATTCCTCACGGTGTAGGTGGAGAATCCGGTGGCATCCATGCTTGTTTGGCCTAGTGATCGAGTGGAGATCACGATAAAGTCTGTTATGATGTGCTCATTATGTTGGCTTAGTGATCTGAGATGGATTACGGTAAAGCATGGTTTCTATTGATGAGGGTGAGGTGGTTTAACCTCAATATGTCTTGGTTGGTTCTTTTGGTTTGAGTCCCACATTCATGCTTAGAATATGACATGAGGGTGAATGGATGGAGAGAGATTGGGCTCAACCATTCTATGGTCGGGTGGAATGTGGAAGTCCCATCCTGGGTTTGGTTTTTTCATCATTAATGAAAGATTATTTCTCCTTGTATTTCTATGAGTATTTTGATGGATTATATGCGGTCTATATGGATGTACTTTCATGAGTATTTCTTTTGTTATTATGCTAGTTATATGTGTGTTTTATGACATCAACTATGCATGGCTCTCAACATGGTTTTACTTGTAGATGAATGGATAATGTATCTATGGCCTAATACATGATAATACAACAAATGGCATGAGGGAACAATGGTTCATAGCGATTCTTAGATAAGTATGAGATCCCTACACTTAATTATGTTGTTTACACATGGATGTTACATGTTGATGATATGTTTGACAAATGCCTGTCATGGCTAGTAGGGATCTGATTAAGGTCTTGTTCAACTTATTGCTTTTGCATCATTGTTTCCTTGTTATTTTACTATTCCTAAATTATCATTCCATTTTGGGCAGTGAATTGGGTTTTGGGCCTGAAAAAGTGGCTCAAATCCCGGAGTCAGTAGCATAACATTGACAAATTTAGTCTCTGGTTGCTGGTAGGCAAGCCTGTGACAGCGACTTTGGGTTTTTGGACGCTCTCTTGCCTATAGCATGGGAGCGACTAAGGCCAAATATGCCCATAACATCAGTGGGACCCAGGGACAGGATGTCTGAGTGGCTGACATGTCTCCTGAGGATTTTGTTGCTGATGTGGATAGGTTGGTTGATGTGTTCCATCAATTCCACTTCCTTAAGGTCACATAGGAGGTCGAATCCAATCATAGTAGCTTCTCATCGCATGTTTACCCAATTGGCATGGTTACTTCGGTAGATGTGGGAGGAGGGTGTTACAAACATACACACATACAAATAGACATGAAAAATAAGAAGTAAGAAACATAAGGAGAAAAAAACCCCCAAAGGGGGAATTCATTAAATTATGTCATCTCCCTTATGTTACATGTAGTGTATATCTCTCCTCTTATAAAGCTATAGGCAATCATAAGAGTTTAGTTCAACTCTATTATTCTGTTTTAACCAACCATATAATCGAACATCCCTACAATTCATCTCTAACTTACTTGATTTATCGAATCACAAGTAGGAGTTACTCCAACACTTTCTGTTTCTACTGCTTGATCTTTTATATTGCAGATGTCTGGAATGACAACAATTTTCATGTCTACTGCTGTTATATTTAATCTTTATGAAGTATATCCTTAGTGTAGCAACAATTTTCATGTCTACTGTTGTTATATTCAGCGTTTCTGATGTATATTCTTTGTGTAGCAACACTTTTCATGTCTATTATTCAATCTTTCTTATGTATAGCCTTTGCGTAGTAAGATTGCTGTTAATTTGGATCCTCTATATTTTGAGATGTAATGAACCTTGTTTCTTTAGATAATACTTTTTTATATTAATTCAGATCACTGCGACAAAAAATGTAACTACAAATATTAGATCATTGCGACAAAAGATGTAACTAAAAATATTAGATCATTGTGACAAAAAATGTAACTTAAACTATTAGATCAAATTCCTCTTACACAAATTTTGACATTCCACTTGATTTATTAATTAATAAATTACCTTTTTAATAAATTTGAAAAACTTTATATCATGTACCTTAAATGGAAATTAATTGAAAAACTTTATATCATGTACCTTAAATGGAAATTTTATATTATAAGAAATAGTTTTTTAATAAAACTTACACTTCTTACACCAATTTTGACATTCCAATTGATTTATTAATTAATAAATTATCCTTTTAATAAAATTTGAAAAACTTTATATCGGGTACCTTACATGGAAATTTTATATTATAAGAAATAATTTTTTAATAAAACTTAGGGCGATAAGAAAGAAAAAGTAAATAAGGAAATACAAAGATAATTATATTCACTTTTTAATTACTTAAAAATAATAAAAAGTTAAATACCACAAAACTTCCCAAAGTAAATAATGAAATATAGAAGTAATTATCTTCATTTTTTTAATATCTTAAAATGTATAAAAAGTTAAATATCACAAAAATTACAAAAGTTCACAATAATTACATTGTAATGACTTGATAAACTCGTAAATACCTTAAGTCGTATTATTACATCATTGAAAAAGTTTGGGAGAGAAATGAATAAGTCTTTTGTTGATTTCAGAAAAGAATTTGACACAGTACCTAGGGATAAGATTTGGTACAAAATAGACGAACTTGGGGTTCCTAAAGATTTGAGAGCAGTTGTGCATATGTTGTATGAAGAGGTGAAAGTCAAAATTAGAACTTCAACAAACATTTCTGAAAGTTTTAGAAGGGTCAAGCAAGGTTTCCCATTATTTCCTACCCTTTTTGGTTTATATATCGAGAAGATTGAGGAGTGGTTAAATTCACAAGGGGGTGATGGTATCCATTTGGGCAAGTTTGTTATAAGGCTTCTTTTGTATGTAGATGACCTTATTATGATATCTAAATCTACTCTTGGTTTGCAAGAGCACTTACTATTCCTTGAGAATTTTTGTAGAAGGGTGGGGATGCAAGCCAATATTAGCAAAACGAAAGTAGTGGCTTTCTCGAAAAAAGAAAACACAACCAACATAAGTTCTACTTTGAAGGCAACATTTTGGAAGAAGTTACGGTTTACAAATACCTCATAATTGACTTCAACAAAAATCTAAGCTGGGATGGATGTAGAAAGAAATAAACTTTGGGGGGTTGGAAAACATTTTATGCTTTTCAAAATAGGTGTAGAGAGGCAGAGTTACAAGATTGGAAAACCACTCAAACTCTTTTTGGGCTTCTAGTGATTCCGATGATTCTCTATGGTTGTGAAATGTGGGCCAGTAGTACATTTGATATGCAATGGAAACAAATTGAGAAAATTTAGAAGCGTTTGATTACAAACAAATTCAAAATTAAAAGTATAGTTCCTTATGCTTTCATGTTAAGTGAAACATGGGTTGCTCCTATTGAAGAAATTGCTATGGTGCGAGCCATAAGGTATTTAAAAAAAATGTGAAAATAAAAGAGGGAAAATGGACTAAGGTTGTCTTTAATGATATATGGTGCAAAAGAAAGAAGACTTGGATGCAACAAAATAACAAATGCTTTAGTAAATGGGGCATTTTCTTGAACACGTGTCCCATAAACAGTAAAGAGATAAAATATTTTGTTATGGATAAGTTCCACAAGTGTACTTGGGATAAGGAGCTAGTGAGAAAGAAAAAATACTATATTGAAGTGTTTAATCCCACTCATAATCATAAACAAAATGCGTACATGGAGGCCAATATTTCTTGGAGAGCCAAAATTCTTATTGCTCAGTTAAGAACTAATTTTCATAAACTCCGTTGTGAAATAGGGCGCTGGAAAAAGCCAAAAGAAGTGTAGGAGGAAAGAGTATGTATTTTTTGTTCTTCTAGAAAAGTGGAAAGAAAAAAGCATTTCATTTTAGAATATCATGCCAAAGTTATGCAGATATTCTGGCAGATAGCTCTTGGGATAATCTATTTAGCGAGAAATTTGTCGAGAAGCTAAGAATTTTTATTGTGAGACTTCACAGGAAAAGGGATGAATAGATCAACCAGATGAAGAAGAAATCTGTCTCATAGACTATCTTTAGCCTCGTGGAGGTTAACAATTTATTTCTAATAACTTTTAAGATAAAGTTGTATGTACGTAACTAACTTAAAAGGAGATGCCCAAAAGTTTATCAAAAAATATAAAAAATTATTAATTTCTCCTTGTACAAAGTTGATTGGTGAGAAGAGAGTTGTGATTATTAATATCAATTTTCTCCGCCATGTAAGGCAATGTATCTTCTTTTTTTAAATTTTCTCTAATCATTTAATGGGTTATATCTTCCTCCTTAGATATAATATACTTAATATATAATATATTTGAATAGAGTTAAATATAATTGGATCAAGTTTGTTAATATTCTCTCACAACCATATTTCTTAAGTTACATTATGTTTATGCTTCTACTTTACTTTTGAATAGAGTTATATATAATTTTGAATAGAGTTATATATAATTTAGACACTTTTCATTAATATTTCGAATTTTAATTTCGACCCTTTGTATTATTATTTCCTAAGTTATATTTTGCTTTGAATAGAGTTAAGAGTTTCTTAACATTATGATTTTTTTTTTTTAATAATTTAAATATTAATATTTTACTTCTACATTACTTTTGAATAGAGTTAAGAGTTTGTTGACATTATGACCCCCCTTTTTTAATAATTTAACAATTTGTATTAATATTTAGAATTTTAATTTCGACACTTTGTTCAAAATAACTCTACTCTTCCCAACGGGAAATTAGAGGAGAGGTTGAGAAACAAAGTCTTAAGTTCGTGAAGACCTCTCATGATAATATCAACCTCTCATTATAATATTGTCGGTTAAACAAAAAGACTAAAACATAAACTAACTACATAAAAAGTGGCTAGAGATAGAATTCGAGAATCCATCATAATAATTGTAAACAAAAAATTAAACTTGCATGAGACCTTCCGTTCGAAACTATATTCGAAACTATCTTGCTTGGGGGCTTGCTAAGGAACAACTGCACTTGTAGGGAAGTTTTAGGGAAGGGGTTGTTGTTTCATTTGATAAGGAACAACTACACTTTTAGGGAAGTTTTAGGGAAGGGGTCGTTGTTGCATTTGCTAAGGAGGATGTTGAGCTTGTGGTCAATTCCATCAAACTTTTTCTCCAATTCAACGGGTTTGTAAGCGTTTTCTTGTTGGACATTGTTGTAGTCTCCAATTCAACGGGCTTGTAAGTGTTTTCTTGTTGGGAATTGTTGTAGTCTATAAGGATGCGCCCAAGAAGAATTTTTATGTGCTAGTACAAATTAACAGCCTACATGTAGCCGACATATTTGGAGCGTGTAGAGGTGCCTAAGTTGGGGACCCAATCCCAGGTCATAGCATGGATGTGATGGTTTCGAGTGCAATGGCAGTCTTGTTAAGCAATGACTCCAATTCATTCAATCTCATGGCGGACAAGCTCGAGGATAAATTGTTCATAGCGAGCCCTGGAATCTCTTGCTTGGATTTGGGTTCTTAGTTGAGAGGTGGAAGTCAATTTACTAGATGATGGAGTGGCAACATAGGGGCAACCTCTACCCCTTCCTTGACAAGGAGCAACCTGTCATTCGCAAGTCATGGTACAACAAAGTGGCTAGCTAAAGGAAGTAAAGGGTTTGAGATAGGTGAGAGGATGAGGATTTTTCGACTGAATTAACTAAAGTTGAGGAGTGGAGAAGAGGTGGTTAGAAGGGAGGGTGTGTAACACCTTCCTCCCACATTTACCCAGGTTATTAGCCTGCCAGGATAAACATGTGAAGAAGAATTACTATGGTATGATTCGAACTCCTAGATCACCTTAAGGAAGTCGAACCAATAGACCAACACTTTAAAGACCTCCCTTAGGAGCTACAAAATATTCGAGAGCCAATCGACCCCTCCAAGTGTCCAACCCCTAAGAGAACTTGCTTCTTGACTGAACTAGACCCCAAGTCGCTACCATGACAAGCTTTCCATGAGATTGATACCCTCCAGTTGCTCCTAGATCGAGGCATCCATACGAATGCAACCTATTTTAGGCAGTTATGTGCCAATGACCCCAAATTCTGAGCCACTTTCAGGGCTAGGACTCAAGCCTCTGTCCAAAACTTCATGAAACTTCTAGAAATGATAAATAACATTGAAACAAGGATACTAATGCAAAAACTTGAACAAGGACTTGAACTTACCCTTACCAACCAGGATAGACATTCCATCAACATATCGTAAAAATGTGATGTACATGTTATCACCCCAAGAAACTCACCTAGGTTGTATATCAGTGATGCTCAGGAACATTACAAACTCAACAAAATGTTGGATAAATGGTGGATGAATGAAAGAAATGCTGCATATTCAAGCTAGATAACCACTTCTACTATGATTGACCCCAGACATGGGTGAACACCCCCAGACTACAAGGCTTTTAACCACAAATTACTCACAGTTTTGGAGACAAGGTGATAATGGAGAAGACTGACCACACCAGCAGATGCACAGGACCCTGTGATGGCTGGTTGCAACCAATTAAAAGGTCTGTAAATCTGTTTTCTAATACACAGATAGGATGATAGCTCTCTGGTATTAAAACAATAGAAACCTATAAACAATTTCAATGATGCATGCTAAATCCTAACACAGAGGTGGGCTGACAGCCCCTCTGATGCTAAACATTAACAGCACATGAATAGATGTAAAACAAGCACAACCTAGAACATAGAAGAAGTGAAAAATGAACAATTGACAACAAAAGAAGCTTGTATTAGTTGGAAATGAAGACCAGACACTGCAGGTTACAAAGTAGTTACAGTCTCTAGAAGTTGAAGCTTGCAACAGAATAACACTCATTTAACACTCATCAACCTGATTACATTGTGTCTCTGGATATATATAGAATCTGTTTACATAGTCTCTCTGCTAGGCTTTGCGTGGAGGTGTCAATAAATGACTACCAACCACATTTACAATATGAAATGGGCCTCTGCTCCAATTCTCAGAGCCTTAATGGAAAAAATCGGCCTTTGTTGATGCTCTGCAGTCCTCCTTAGAACAGGTGGCGTACTGATTGTTACAAGGCTCCATCACTGATAAATGGTTGAACTGCTCGAGGGCGTACTGTTTGTCCTTGGCCATGCTGCTCTTTAATTGCAGTTGTTGGAGTCTTAATGCGCAGAGGGCAGGTAGATGATCCTCTTCATCCTTCGGGTGAATAACACAGGTTATGGGCGAGAACAGAGTGGTGGAAGCATGAGCAGAAGGCGAAAACAAATACTGGCCATCGGATCATAAAACTCAATGGTCGAGATCGCGCGGGAGAGGCTATCGGGAGTAGAGAGGAACAGATGAGCGCTGATCGATGGATCACAAAGATCGACGACGAAGATTGAATTATGGAAGCCATTGGGAAGAAATGCGAATGGAGGATCAGGGTAAATGAGGGTCGTCGGATCAATAAAATCAATGGCGGAGATCGATTTACACGAGTTAACGGGATTGGGACAATGAGGGCCATCGGATCTAGACGCGCTAGATCCGACGGTGATCGCTATCGGAAGGCGCGCACCGGTTAACGGCCAGAGAAAACGTACAGGACGACGGTTTTATTGGCGGGCAGTATTCCCCGCACCACTTTTGGTGCGACGACGGTTTCCGTATCGCGGGGCGTGATACAATCAGATTAAGACACGTGGCCGCCCAAAACCACTTCCCCGCTGGCTATCGTGTGCGCAGGTCGCGCGATCGGGGGAAGCGACTGCCGTCGATCTGGCGATGGACAGTCAGAGGGAGGGGAAGAAGCACACTGTTTAATGTGCAGGAAAAGGCACATAGACCGTTGGATCGCGACGATCAACGACTTCGGTTTCAAAAGCGATAGAGGGTTAATAATGGCACGAAACTATGTTTTAAGCGCCTAAGCAAAAGAAACGGGTTATACAGAGTTTAAACAGATAAAACAGAGGAAGTATGGTCATGGCGCTTGGGAGTTAAAGCCAACAGGTTTACACTGAAGCTTGAAGGAAAACAGGGCTAGCGGGAGGTTAGGGGAAGGTAAGGAGAATCAAGGAGAAGAAGGTAAAGGCGAGGGATTGAAGGGGTTTATGAAAGGGACAGAGACAACAGAGTGTGAGGAAACTTGAAGGAGCAGAAAAGGGAACGACTGCTGCGAGGCCCTTTTGGCACAAACCCACCATCAAACTTGAAATGACCTGCAATCACTGAAAATTGTAGCAGAGCTAACAATACATGTCATAAATACACATCTGAACATAGGTTCTTCATACTTATCTGAGAATTGCCAAGAAGGTCTGATGCCCTCTCATAATCGCTGAAATATCATCTATTAGGTCATACATTCATTAACGTTTGATTTACAAAACCAAACAAGATTGGAGCCATAAATCAAGTTTTTCATAAACCATGCTTATAACCAACAAAACAACAATGATAGAACAACCACTATAACCACATAATAACAAACACATTTACACATAAAACACAAGAGGAAGAGAGCTGTTATTAACATATGCAAAATGCAACTAGGTTAGAGACTTCCACGTACCACCAAACCATAGATTGGGATGAACCAAATCTTTCTTTCAGCTAATCACCGTCGTGCCATATTCCAAGCATGAATGTGAGACTTATAACAAAACAACCAGGGCTTCCTCAGGGTTTACCGCAATATACCAAGGGATTCCTAGGCCCAAAACCTCATCTATACAACTAGGCTTTTTAGTAATCCCACTAAGGGATTCCTATGCCAAAACAAAAAACATACACTACTAGGATTTACCACAATCCCACTACATAACGGTCCAGAGATCACTAGGCCTACAAAAGAATGTATGCCTCTAGATTTCTCAACCTAAACCATGAGGAATTTGTCCGTCTCCACCCTCTAGGTTTTATCGTATATCCTGCCATTAACCAGTCGAGGATTCCTAGGCCCAATGAGGGTATACACAATCAGGATTTACCACAATCCCACCTTCACCAATCCAAGGATTCCTAGGCCTTTTGTTTCCTCCTAAGACCACCCCACTCAGTTTCGAAATCATCTGGAAATCCAACTCAACCATGTAAGAGAAACCCCATCACTCCATGACTATCTGGAAATGGAAAGGAAAGGCTGAAAACCACTGTCACACTTGGAAAAACCCATTCCAATGACAACAAGAGAACCAAAAACACACATGCATGTACCATGCATGCCAAAACTAGCAATGAAATCATACATGCAACTCGATACCTGCAAGTAATTCCACTTTAGCTGCTTGATCCAACTCTTCCTTGCTTGATCTTGTCTTCCCTTTGCTTTCTTGTCCTTCCTTTTCCTTCCTTCCTCCAGTGCTAGAGTGCTCCAAGAATGCTCAAGTGTCCAAGAGTATGAGAGAGTAGATAAAGTAGAGAGAGCTCCAAAATTGAACTGAAAAAAGGTTGTGAACTGATCCTTAGAAACATTTTTATTAGTGAGCCTTTTATTTTATTCAATTTCCATTATTTTTCTTCATTTTCCTCCTCACATGCAACGTGTGACTCTTCACCTTCCTTTTATCCTAATTTTCATTATTTTCATAAATAAAATGCCAATAATTTCCTCTTTCCTTTCTAAAGCCTATATCAATTTCCCTTAGCCATAGTAAACAAAATGAAAACCCACTAGGAACTTGGAATACATGTCCCATGAATTTGGTATTTTTAATTTAATAAACTTTATTACATGAAATTTTGACCCGAGGCTATTACAGGATAATTCCGGCACAAGAGCAATTTGAAAAAAGTGAGAGGTTTGAGGCATTTGGGATTTGATGCTCAGGAAGAGGCTTGAGGGAGATGGTGTATGAGCAAAGGGGATAACAAAAGAGAGCCTGAGAAAAGGGTTGAAAAGAGGGAGCTATGGAAGGTGTTATCACTTAGAACTAAAATTGATACATGTAACTTTCCATCCTAGCCCGATGACGAAGGTCAGTGTTAGTTTAATTTGGTTTTAACTTTTTCCCTTAGAATCTGGAGTTTTGATGAGTTTTTGAGTCAAGTTATTCTCAGCTCCCATTGGTTCCCCTCCATCTACCATTGTTATAAAGCCACCGGTTATCTTATGTCAGTCACCGTGTATTTTTGTAATTTCACAGCGCAATGCCAATTAGGCAGTTTCGCAGCGCAATCATAGTTAGGCAGTTTCGCAGCGTATCATGATTAGGCAGTTTCGCAACGCATCATTAAAATTTTAAACTGACAGTGCTGCGAAATCATGGATTCGTACATTCCGCAGCGAATCTTTCCCGAAATGTCAAGTCTGTTAGGTGAGTCATAGGCCATGTCTTCTCATGTCAGCTCATGTAACCCTCTTATCACATTTTACCTCTCATTGCCACTATCACCACCACTAGATCTGTTGATACGCACGAATTATCATTCCCAAGAAAGACAACCGTGCATAAACCTTAATGATGGCCGTATGTCTTGCATGAGTGAGAAATCTGCAAGATTACATCTTGAAAGATTTTAAACGGAAAAATTCAAAATTCAAGCGAGGCTGATAATCAAGCGAGGCTGAATTCAATTAGAAGCCGAATCACAATTCCAATCGGAGCTGGTAGTCATTGTTTGTGAAGATCTGGAAGAATCAATGGAGAAAAAAGAGCACAGATCCGGTAAATGTCTAAGGACTGAACCTGAAGGCCTGGATATAACGCTGAGAAATGAAGAGGTGAAGAAAGCATTTAAAAAGGCCGGGTACTGGAAGTTTCGCAAAAAGTTACAAGGAGGACACGCACATGTAACTATGGAATTTGCACTTAACTTCACAGGCTTGAATTCAAAGGTAGCCATGTTAGAATTGCAGGTTTCGCCAGAAGTGATATCTACTATAACAGAGATCCCACGAGGAAAAGAGGAATGGTTTAAAAATTTCAAATTTGACATGAATCCTTGCAAGGAGTTTTTGAAGGATGATTATGTAAATGAAGATTTAAGTAAGGCAGTGCCCAGGAATTATGTCAAAGAATATTATGCTCACTTACTCACCTGCATACAGAAATATCTGACTTGTGAAGGAAGGTATAACAAGGTTTATTCTTACCATTTTAAACTCCTTTTGCATTTCAACGGGAAGGTCTCCATAGAATTACCTTTTTATCTGTTCCGTAGTTTGAGTAAGATGTGTGATAAGGTACAACTGAGGAAAGAGGATTGTGAAACCTCTTTGTTTCATCATGGTTTGATTAAACTACTGGTTTTAGATGGGCTCCAAAAGATAGACAGAGATTGGAATTCATTCATTTTTATGGCTGGATTCAAAAGCCAGACTGGCCTCACTCCACCACCTGCTAGAGATTTTACAATAGCTAAGCTCCAAACAGAAGTAAGAGCTAAAAGAGTTCCAAAGTCACAAGTAAGAAAACAAGTGAAGCCACTTATCATCCAAGATCAACCTCAGCAATCAACTAAGGAAAAAGCTCATGGTAAAAAGATTGTACCTGAAACAAGCACATCTGAAGTAGTCTCAAGGGTAAGAACAAGAAGTCAGATAAATAAGGAAAAAGGTAAAGCTATAGCAGTTGAAGAAAGTCTAGTATCCAAGGCAAGTTTAAATGATTTATTACAGGCTATTGAATTCGAGCAGTCTCTACCAGTTCAAACCGAATTGATGCCGTCAGAAAAAGAAAGCACCAAGAAATCCAAGGCCTCAAAAAGGCTTAGATTTGATGTGCCAGCTGAAGAGTTCGTTTTTAAACCTAGAAGACCTATGACAAGGAGATTCCAGCAAGTACAGGAAGCACTGCCAAGAACAGAGGAAACAGGGGAAGAGACACAAAAAGACACAGGCAAAACAGTCATTGCAGCTAAAGAAAATAATATAGCAGCCCTGAAGAGCCAATTGGAATCAGCTAAATATGAGATTGCCAAATTGAAGAAAGCCGCTAGAAAACATGCAGCCATACATGCAAAGTATTATAAAACTCTATGGGAAGGGAATGCTGCTGTAGAAGCTCAGCTGAATTCAGTGTTTGATGGCCATTCACAATTTCACACATGGACAGTACCAACAATCAAAGAAGCCAAGTACATCAGAAGGATCAATATGCAACTGAGAGATGGGAATAAGGCTATGAAGAAACAAATTGAAGATCTGAAGGCACAGTTAAGTCAGCTACCTGCTAAATGAGTTTTCATTTCAAGTAAGATTTTGTTTTAAAGTTTTGACAAATTTTCTTGATTTTATCTTTCTGAGGAAATATAAATCCCTATTCGACATGTGGAAAGTCTAAAGGAGTTTTTGGAAATCAAGTACTCGGCTAATAAAGGTCTTGGGTTAAAAGCAAGCTGTTTTAAATAACTCAACAGTTTCGTAGCGCGCTACGAAACTGCTGAAGGTGATGATTTTAACGCAAATCAAGCAGTTTTGAATTATAAGCGGGAATTTTGAAAGGGAAACGTCTAAAAGGCATACAAGGCATCATATGAAGTTATCAACAGTCAACCAGGTCAAGACAGGTGGAGAAAAGATATATTCAAAATCCAACTTTAAATTTTTGTCGTAAAGTGAGCAATTTACCACAGTTCAGGATATGTTAAACAGTTTACAAGAAACTTTTCCCTGCACACATGTAGATGGGAAAAAGCTTACAACGCATCAAGGACGTGGCAGACTTCTACATTTTGGGTGATTAAAAGATAAAGGACATGCTTCTTTGCATTCGAATATTTTGGGGAAAACTGAAGCCGAGAAGCAAGGATAGTCTCCTAATATTTCTAGGCAGTTAAGAAGATTCAGCATCCAAGGTCAACATGGAGCATTAAACACCCATCTCAGCCAAACTGAAAGAAAACCAGATGTCAAAGAACGAGGAGAAGCCATCATGCATGTAATATGGAGTTAGAGTGAAAGTTGATTTAGATCTCTAAAAAACTCCAGTCAACACCTTGTTGTATTTATTAGTTAGTTAGAGGGTTAATATGTGTCATTAGAAGTAGTTTTCGAATTCCCCTCATGCTGGAGGAGGAATCTCGATCAGTTAGAATAAGAACTCTATATATAGCTGAAACAACAATGTAATCAAGGGTGGAAAATTTTATGATACAACTTGTATTTGGCTTATGTAAAGACTCATTTTCAGTAATATAATTTTGACTTTACTTCTCAGGATTCATGAAGGATTTCTTATGTTCAGAATATGTGATCTTGTCCTTTCCATAATTTTTACAGTGGTATAGATGTATAATCACTCAGAATTCACTGAAGGTGCTCTGATTTCTTGTATGCATTTATAAACTGTGGTCCCATATGAGTTATGTTTTGAATGTCTAAATGCTGAGTGCCCTGACTTCTATGTAAGGTTGAGTTCACTGTTATATTGAGGTGTTGTTGACTCCATAAGCCCAATGGATAGTTGTTTAATGTATTTCCAGCATTCATATTTTTCACAGTTGTTCTATAAGAGTTAGCCATCTTATCTTTAATCAAAATCATTAATCCTTTAAGAGAGAGCCCTCTCAGGTTGAGGAGGCTAAGCCTCAGCCTAAAGTAGGTCTGAAATAGTTACTTAGAGTCAACCTGACCAGCAGCCTATCAGGGTCTGATTTTGAGATAACAGAAGGCAGAGAATGGATAGTAGGATGATTCCAATCGAATTGTTGGCTGGAGATATTCCATTCCAAAAACTGAGATAACCAGAGAAAGGCCCAAACAAGAACAATTCAATGTGAAGGAAACTAAGGTCAAGCGATATTTTTCTTACCCTAGAGGTGGAGGGGCCTACACCAAAAAGTCAAATAACAAAGTTAGCAACATAGATGACAACATGCACCAAATGAAATTCTCCATCCATAAGGGATGTTATTCTTATATAACTATACATGGTCATGATGAGAGCACATAAGAGTCTTAGTATGCACACTTTTTTTGGGACTAAGGGAGATTATATTACAAGTAAGCGAGGTTCACCAAGCATGATTTAAGGCCACTCCACATAGTTTCTATAGAGATCGTCTGCGTTCCAATTTTCTTACTGCGAAGGGTTCCCATGGCGACCACGTCCTTAGAGAATTGATCACAGGTGTTCTGGAAATGAGTAATGGCTATCATTTTAGAATAATGATTCAAAGTATTCACCCTAATCCATGAGATGGTTGTGTGGAAAGTTGTACTGACCTGGTACAAAGTGTGATGCTAGAGGCAATGTTTTAAAACTCATACTCAGATTTGGAACCGACCGATGGCTAACTCAGACTCAGACTCCGAATCAGTATCGACTCAAACTCCAACTCTGTATCAACTCAAACTGGTTGATTCCAATGACTCAGTCTTTGTAAAAACAACATTAAATATTTAATTTTAATGAAAACTCATATTTTTAAAGATTTTTATTCATGTTTCCAAATTCAAAGCATTAGAATAATAGAGAGAATGCAACACTTGATTAAATCATGCTCATGAATATATATATTATATCAAAATGGCACCAAGTGCACTGTCCAATACATGTAATATATAGAGATCAGAACAAAAACACATAACTAATGCTGCTCCAAAAACCAACTACAACTGCTCACAAAATCCTCACAAATGCTCACATAAAAGTAATGATATAGTTGTGAGGAAATGTGAGGGGGTTGGGTCACCTTTATAGGTGTGGGAGAAGCTTAGAGGGGATAGGAAATAGTTTAAACAAAAAAAAATTGATTTCAAGTCTGCCTAGCCTACTTTTTTCTTGCCGTGGAGACCGACCAGTTTAAGTTGGGCTCGGTCGGTTTGGCCAGTACATTATCAAACTGGAAGAATTTGAGACCAACTTGTCTAGTTTGGTAATGGAGCGGCCACTGAACCGAATAATTTACCTAGTTGGTCTAGGCAGGGGTATGGCTAGGTCAACCAAGCCGATTCCTAGTCAGATCGACCTAGTTTTAAAACTATGGCTAGAGCTAGAATATCATAATAGAATTTTAGAAGATGACATTCATGGTATGATTCTTGTTAATGTGTTTATTCATCATGTTAGAGTAGGTGGGGAGAGCTCGTGTCGGGGGTGTTAACATTCCCTGACTTGAAATTAGATTGAAATATGTGCTAACATTCTTTGACTTGAAATTATATTGATAACCATATTTCTAAAGTTACACATTACACTTCTACATTACTTTTAACTTTCTTTGACTTGAAATTAGATTGATAACCATATTTCTCAAGTTGCATTATGCTTCTACATTACTTTCATCCTTTCTTGCACCAAAATACTCATGATTATAACATCTCGTGATGTACAAGAATGTTATTTTTCATAGTTGTAGAATAAAATACTCATGATTATAACATGTTTTGATGTACATTACTATTCATTTACACCATTGTAGTTTCATACAACACTAAGATCATTTAAGAAAGAAGATGAATCTTTATATCATCTCAAAACTCTTTAGGTAATGGACACAAAAAAAACCAGTGTCAAACTGTGATTAAGGACATCCTTGCTTGAAATTGGTGCACAAAGATAATAGCAAGAAGAAAGCCCCGTTTCCTTAAAAAGATGGGAAACAAATTATACCACCATAAGATGCCAAAGGACCACAACTTTCCAAAACCAGGTTGGAAGAAATCAAGATCCAAATTTCCTTGAGAAGAAATCACCCAAACTAAAAGGATCATGACCCAAATAAAACCTAATAAATGGGAGGTCTCACGAATCACCCAAACTAAAAGAATCATGACCCAAATAAAACCTAGTAAATGGAGAGGGTCTATTCTAGGTAAATGATAAAGGTGCAGAGATGCTCATGGGAAGCTATGCAATGTGGACCAAAAAACCACACATATAATACACACACACTCTAGAGACCAACACCAAAAAAATAATGCACCTAACTCATACCTAGACTTAGCACATAGATGCTCATGGAAAGATATGCAACTATGGACCCAAAAACCATAAATAGAATATACCCACCCTCAAAGACCAAAACTAGAAGAACAATGCACCCATCTCATACCCAAAAACCATACATAGAATACACCCACCCTCAAAGACCAAAACTAGAAGAAGAATGCACCCATCTCATACCTATAGGTTGTTTTAAACAAACAAAAATTCCAAACCCTATACCAAATTATAAACCATACATTCAATGAGGCTTTTACTAGTTTGGGAACATACCAACATTCCTCCCTTCAACACAACAATGGCTTTAACTAGGTTGGGAACAAAACAATGGCATTAAATAGGTTGGGAACATGCCAACTTGTAATCCTCTCTTCAACACAACAATCTTCTCTTACACGAGATTTCAACATCTAAACTTTCCAAATTCATTCTTCTGCTGAGGGGTTCATGTCAATGAGTCAAATTAGTTTCATGCATACAAATCAGGGGAAGGCTTTTCCTTTCGACACTAGTTTTAGTTTCTTTGCTTATAAGCAAATTATAATCCATTAATCCATTGAAATTGTTTAAGCAACAAAATAACGATATTACAAGCCCTCATTCCAAAGCTCGTTCCAAAGCTCGTGTTTTTTTTCTTCAAAGTGATAGTTAGGAGTTTTATATTAAAAACAAAATCTAGTTTTCAGGCTAGAACCCTTACATATTTCATCCAATTCCATTATAATCTCGTTTTTAGGTGTCCAAACCATAAGGAGCCTATGCTTGTGGCATTTTTTCCTGTAATTATGAAAATATTCCTATTGTATTCTCTGTGAAATACTCCTAGATACAAAAAAACCTACATAACATCAGATAGATACAAAAACAAACAAGTAACTTTCTTGCCTATAATATCCCCTAGTTGATTTTCCATGTAAATAAATAAGATCAAGGTCATGGGACACATTTGAAGTTGAATGGTGGGTAAAAATTATAGTGGGCATTACTTGTGGTTTAAAGATGGTTATGGAAATTGACAAAGGTAAAGAGGCAATAATTGGCATTTCCTTATGAAAATAAAGGAAAATAGGAGAAAAGGAAGGTGAAGAGACACAAATTTTCATGCAAAGGAAATTAGAGGAAAAATGAAGGAAAATGAAGAAAAAATAGACATCAATTATAGAAAGGCATCAGAGAATCAATTGCTAGCTGTTGGACATTTTTGAGTTGAGCTCTTGTTCATTCTCTCATACACTCTTACACACTTAGAGCCTTTTTGGAGCATTCTAGCATTCACTTGGACTTGGAGAAAGCAAGCAAAGGACAAGCAATGAATTGTTGGGCAACGAAAGAGAAGGTTGGATCAACAATTATAGCAGGGATACTTTGCAAGTAACATGTTGCATGTGTGATTTCCTTGATTATTTTTGAATGCATGATATATACATGTGGTTACCTGGTTATGTGTTGTCATTGGCATGGAAAGTTGTCTGGATTAACAGTGGTTTCAGCCTTGCCTTTCCCTTTCCTGGATAGCCATGATGTAGTGGGTTCCCCATTTGGATTTGCTGATTAGTTCTTAGGTTCCATATGGTTGTGGGTTCAGATAGGATCTCTGGAGCCCTGGAACAACTTGGGTCCTAGAAGGCTATGGGTTGAGATAGTAGTTCTCTAGATCCCTATAACAACTTGGGTCCCTAGAGGCTATGGGTTAATATGGAATCCCTGGATCCCTGGACAACTTGGGAAGAGACCAATATGGAGGATGTTAGTGATTTTTGGACTGGTTAGGTGAAATCACTGTGGTTGAGGATTGATGTGGTTTGGACTCCGAAAGCCTTGGTTGATTTAATTTGGTTTAACCCATATGATCCCACATTCATGCTTGGAATATGGTGTGGGGGTGATTGGATGAAAGAGATATTTTGGTTCAGACAATCTATGGTCGGGTGGTACGTGGAAGTCCTGAATTGGTTGGAAATTACACATGTTAATATGTTCTATTTTTCCTATTGTGGTTTATGAGCACTTGTACTAACTATCATGTGGATCTTACGACTGATTTGTCATGGCTTCTGTTCTAGTTATATGATGGTTATATGCATGTTTCTATGATGTGCTCTTACTATGGATTTCTTTCATGATTTGATAAGTTATTGAACTGTTGATCAATGCATGGGCTAACAAGTGTTGTTGTAGCTAGCTTGAGAGGGCATAAAGTCTTCTTGGTAATTCTTAGATGAAGTTCAAAAATTTATGATCAGATATGCATTCATGTCTTATAGCTTTTATGTTTAACATGTGTTTGACAAAATGTGTATCATGGATTAGGCATGTCTAGGTCAAGATCTTGCTCAAGTTTTGAATGGTTGGCATTATTATCATTTTAGTTATGTTTATGGAAAATTGCAAATAGTTCTGGGTAGTGGCCTGAAGGCTAGCTTGAAAAAGTGGCATAGATCTCACCATCACATGCACATAACTGGGGATTTTGGGTCATAACCGCATGGAGACAGGTTTGTGCATGCAATTATAACCTCCAAAACACATGGATATTGTGTTATGGGTGTGGTTGTGGAGTTAATCTAGAGAAAATGAGTTCCAGATCAAGGATTGACCACCTAGGGTGGCTGTCAGGCGCCTGAGTGGTTTGTAGTCTCTGTGGGATGTCGGTATGTGTTTCGATTTTTCAATTTGTAGGCCACACTTCCATAACCAAAACTTGGATGTTGGGTCATATCATAATGACACTCATCTCATGTTTTCCCTACAGATCTTGTAAAAGTGGGTAAATGTGGGACGAGGCATTTACACGATCACTCTAGGATCTTCTTTAAACAAGATTTCATTGGTAAAACATGCTGCTATGGACCTTAGACTTTCTTCCCCTTTTTCCTTGCTACACCTTCACTAGCTTCAACCTCTACTATCGCTAGTTGAAATATGGTGGAATGCATTTTTTCCATATCTGCAAATTTACAGTGCATGGCTTTTGTTTCAGTCCTAATTTCACCTTGTAACATGTTGATTTTGATTTGCATCAACTCGAGCATGGTATTTATAAACATATGGAAATATTTTTGTGCTCTCTATTTTGCCTCATTCTTCTGAGTAAAATTCCTCATCATACCTTCCATTGCTTCCAATATACTGTCCATAAGCTGGTACATATCAACATGCTCATTGTTATGGAATGAAGAGCCTATATTCTCCATGAAGGGATGACAAAACATTGGGACTTGCCATGGATGCAGATGCTCATCACCAAAGCTATACTAAATCGTGTAGAGAATTTATGATTTGTACCCTTAATTCAGTTCACAAGTTTGCATGTATTTTTTTAGGTCCAAGCCACATGTTTTGTCATGCTGATATAAGTTTCAGTATGCAATCATTGCAAACATAATAAGAGTACTTCTACTATTTTCACTTTCCTAACAACTGAAAATTAACACATAATTTTTGGCAAGCATTCACACATATGAGACACTTATTTTTGGTCAAGTTGACCCTAGAAAAACCCCACAACCTATTGGGAAAATCGGTCTTCAAAGGAGAATTTGATTGCTTAAGGAAATTTAAATAAGTAATAAAGCACAATACTTATCTCCCTTTTTGATGTAGCACTAATTGCACTCATTTTGGAAATTTGTACCCACTAAAATTTTAGATTTCCACAAAATTCACATGCCCAATAATTTAGCAAATTATCTTTGCCCAACTTCTCGAAAACTGTGCCTAGAATCTGCCTTGAAAACAGTGCTGAAGTCTGCCTCATTTTCTGTGTGAAAGGATGTCTGTACCTCCTTAATAATCATGCCAAACAATAGTTGGAAACCTCGTCGATTTTCGTGCTGCCTGGAGAAGACTTCATTCCTTAAAATTCATGCTTAGAACCTCCTTAAAAATCATGCCAAGCTCCTCAATTTTTGTGCTAACGTCCCTCGAAATTCACATTGCCTCTTCCTAGAAATGCGTGCAATTGTTTGTATAGTCTCCTTCTTGGAATTTGAGCACCTTATTCTTAGCTATAAATTCTCCTTATCCTTGAATATTTCTCTTCTCCTCTTTTCTCCTCATGCTCTCTCAAGTGTGAAGTGAATAATGAGATCCCTTTTCCCTCTTTTGTCTCATGGGAAAATATTGAATCCCTAAACCTAGGATCCATTGGTTTAGATTTAATCTCCAAATCTCAAGATGTGTGGTGGGGATCAATTCCTCCCAATTGACCCCCTCAACGCATTGGCCCCATCACTTAAAACTATCCTAGTACCTTTTTCAATTTGTGTACATTTTTCTATTTTCTCATAAAGTGATTTTTTAACTCACTTTAATATTTGACAAGTACACTATGTGCCTTACACATAAAGTCACTTTATAAAGTACAAGTGACTTTAATATTAGAAAAAGTACATGGTACAACACTTGTAAGTATATTTTCCACTCATGACATTAATATAACTCATAAATGTCACCAAGACAAAAGTAATTAATGTGTTCACTAGGATAAAATGGATGAATGCCTAATAACACCTCACCTTGGTACTATTTCTAATAATCCCTCTTATCGAGGAAGGTGTTGCTCACCATTCCCATCTTGTCTTTGAAGAAAACATGCTTGCCTCTTGGAAATGACTTGGTGATAATGTTTGCTACCTTCTCATCAATGGATATATACTCAAGCTTCACTGCTCTTCATTGAACCCAATCTCTGATGAAGTGGTATTTGATCTCTATATGCTTTGACTGATCGTGAAATACTGGATTCTCATAGAGTTTAACACAACTCTGATTTTTGGAGTAAATCATAGTTGGTCTCAACATCTAACCAAATAAACCATGAATCATCTTGCGAAGCCATAATGCCTCACACCCTTCTTGAATAGTTGCCATATACTCTACCTCTGCGCTGCTCAATGCCACTGAATTCTATTTCCTACTAAACCATGACATAATTGCTGAGCCTAATGAGAAAAAACATTTGAAAGTACTCTTCTGGCCAATGACACTACCAGCCCAATCTAAGTCTATGCAACCAATCAATTTGACTCCATCACATCTGAAATAGTCCAAACCATGATACACTATGCCTTGTAAGTACCTCAACACATGTTTTGCAGCCACCCAGTGAACTCTCATGGGCTCCATCATAAACTGACTCAATGTGTTGACTACAAAAAAAATATCTGGTCTAATATTGACTAGATACGTCAATGAACCGATCAACTGATGATACAAAGTGGGATCCACCAACTCAGAAAAAACATCATGCAACTTCTTCCAGTTGGTGACCATATGAGTAACCATAGGCTTGCAACCATCTATATAGAATCTCCGTAACATATCTCCTACATACCTGCCCTAGCCCACAAAGATGTGCCCATCCTCCTGCCAAACCTCCAACCCAAGAAAGTAATGCATCAATCCCATATCAGTAATATCAAACTCTAAAGCAAGATCTCTCTTACAGTGTTGGATGAGACTATCCTCCCCTATAATAAACAAATCATACACATACAATACTATAATGAGTAGATCGTCACCTACCAAGAGAAAGTATAGAAGTATAGGTTCAGATATGCATCACTCTTCTAGAACCCCATCTACTGCATGTAGGCATCTATCATCTCGTACCATGCCCTCAGTTCCCGCTTCAGTCCATACAAGGATTTCTTCAGCATACAAACATGATACTCCCTCCCACGCAACTCGAAGCCCTCAGGCTGCTCAATGTACACCTCCTCTTGTATAACAGCATTGAGAAAGGCGGTATTCACATCCATCTAGTGAATCCTCCAGCCCATCTCAACTGCTATAGATATCACTACTCTAATCAAATTATAACTAGCAACCGATGCAAAGGTCTCCTCATAGTCAACTCCCTCTACCTATGAGAACGCCTCTGCCACAAACTGAGCTTTGAAATTCTCCATGCTACCATCCACAACATTTTTGATCTTATAGAGCCACCTAGAAGTCACCACTGACTTCCCATTAGGACGTGGAACTATCTCCCATATATCATTCTTCATGATAGAGGCATACTCCTCCACCATGGCATCCCTCTAGATTTGCTGTCTAGAGGCCTCCTCAAAACTAGCTGGCTCTGTCTCCACAACATCTTCCATAAATCCACCCAACCTCTCTGGTGGTATTCTCTCCCTCATTGACAACTTGGGTCTCCTCATTTCCTCTTGAGCGTCCTTCAGGGTCTCCCAAAGCCATCTTGGTTTCCCCTTCCCTGCAGTATTATCTTGTTGTGGTATGGGAAAATCCTCAACTAGTGTCTCTTCTCCAAGCGAGGAAGCATCTGAAATAACCAATGGAGATATTGAACTCTGAGATATTGTGCCTGATGAACCTGCACTAGGTGATCCGGTACCAGGTTAAATTGTGCCTGATGAAATTGTCACCCCTGAAACTTGTACCTGAAACTTGCGGTGTGTCCCCTTGTTGAGGCGCCTCCTGATCTACCTGATCAACCTATAAAGACCTTCTCAAAGCCCTCTCCTCCTCAAATGTCACATCCCTCATTAGGAAAATCTTCCTCTGTGCAAGAAGGTATGTACGTTAGGCTATTCTGATCTCACTGTAACCCACTAGGACACCCATCTCTGCAGTTGGTTCCAAATTTGTCCTATTCTCCTCGGGGACGTGTGAATATGTTAGGCACAAAAATATCTTGATGTACCTAACTTCTGGATTCTTTCCGATATACACCTCCTTAAGAGTCTTTCTCCCCAAGTCTCTATTTGGGCTCTAGTTCTGCAAATAAACGAAAGTGTTACATGCCTCGACCCACAAGAAGAAAGGTAAACTTTGATCATGCAACATAGCTCTAGATTCACCCACAATGGTCCCGTTCTTCCTCTCTACTAGGGTTATAAGGAACACTGAGCTCCCTCTTGATGCCAACACTCCCACAAAAATCCTTCATCTCAACAGAAGTGTACTCGCCCCCATTATATGATCTCAACACCCTAATTTTTCTCCATATTTGGTTCTCCACAAGAGCCTTAAAATCTTGCAATATCCGGAAGACCTCATACTTGGACTTTAGGAAGTAAATCCAGGTCCTCCTGGAATGGTCATCAATGTATCTCACATAATACTCATACCCACTCAATGAAACATGGGACATAGGACCACATATGTTAGAATGAATCAAGTCAAGGATACCTGCAGCTTTGTTGTCACTGTTTTGGAAAGGTGTCTTGGTGTACTTTCCCAAAGCACACCTCTTGCACACATCATGATGCTTTGTGTTGAAGTTAGGCAACCCTGTAACCATCTCCCTCAAAATTTTGAAATCTCCATGGTGCAAGTGGGCCATCCTCCTATGCCATAACTCACATAACTCACTGCCACTGGTCTACGCTACCATAGCTCAAAGAGGCTAAAATAAAAGTATATATAGTCTCCCACTACAAGCTCCAATCAAACGAGAAGACTTGATACTAGATCCCTTGGGATATATCAACGTTGGTCCCTTTCAGAACAATACCTCATACAATAAATATGTTCTCCAAGTTAGAGATTGATATCAAACTCTTCTTCAACCCTAGAACATTCTTTAACCCTGGAACATAAAGAACATCTTTCACCTTCAGAGGAGGCGATGACTCCCTCTGAAATGAAAAAATCCCCATATGATATATCTGTCGCCTTGAATTTGCAGTTGTCACCAAACACAACCTCCAAGTCAATGCCATCCTCCAAAAGACCCTTGAAGTGCTCTCTAACTCCGATCATATGGAAGAATGCTCCATTGTCTATGAGCCAAGAAGAGGAACATATGGCATGAGTGGCTAAACTCACCACCAAAGCACACTCTGAATCAAACATAATCACAAAATCATCCACATTTGCTGACGGTGCAACTCCCTGTTTCTTCTTACCCTTCTTATTGGGACATTGAACAACATAGTGACTCATCTTCCCACAAGAAAATCATTTCACTTTGCTTATGTCCTTCTGCTTCCCCTTCTCCTACTTTTCTCCACTAGAAGACCCCTTATTGATGTTCTTTCCCTTCTTTCCCTTAGCTGCAAGAGCAACATTCTCCTCTTCACCTTCCCCACCACTCTTGCTGCCACCTCTCACACTCATCTTGATCTCCTCCTAGATGAATCAGTAAAAGCACAATCCACCTCCTCCAGTAAAAGCACAATCGTCTCCTTCCATGGGCAAAAGTTTTCAACCCCCATCAATTTGTCCTCTAGTCTCAACCCAATAGCCATGACCCCACAACCATCAAAATGAAGCAAATATGGAAGCTAAAACCTTCCTCCCTCTGAACCATTGAAGTCTTTAGGTTTTTGGAAAAGTTTCAAATTTTTGTTTCATTGTTTGAAGACTTTAGCTGCTTTCTTCCCTCTTAATAAGCTAACTGAAATTGAAGATTTGAGCTTCAACTTAGATCTGAAATCATGTAGAAAAATTATGATCTACACCCTTTATTGGGTATGTGTTATATTCTTTCCATGACTAGCCCCACGTGCGAAGCTTGGGGCTTAGAGGGTGGCGAAAACCCCCCTTTACGGGATTCGGGGCAGTGCCCCAGGAATTTTTTTTTGGACCTTATATTAGGTGGGCGGACCTACCTATGGTTTTGTGCATGGATTTCACACATGGTTTTGGGCATGATGGTTTTCTGCCCATGGTATTTTGTAGATTCGGTCAAGGGAACTACGGTTATGTCTTAATCCGGGGTTAATGGATTGTGGTTGATGGATGATTCGACATGTATATATATGTATTGTAACATTGAAAGGAACATAATGAAAAATCAATCTGGTAGTCCTAGTTTTGGGATCCAGGGGAAAATCTGTGTATATCTGTTTTATGTTTTATGCTCTCACCATTGTTTATATTCTATTTTTTAAGAATTCGTTTGCAGCTAATTTTTGTGCAAGGTTAAAACCTACACCCTTAACCCAATTTATAAGTTTTCATGTTTTTTTTTAGGCCCAACCCACATGTTTTTTCATACTGATATAAGTTTAAGTATGCATTCATTACAAACATAATAAGAGTACTTCTACTATTTTCACTTTCCTATCAGCTCAAAATTAACACATAATTTTTTGCAAGCATTCACACATATGAGACACATATTTTTGGTCAAGTTAATGTTGGAAAAACCCCACATCCTCTTGGGGAAAACCAGTCTTCAAAGGAGGATTTTATTGCTTAAGTAAATTAAAATAAGTACATAAAACACAATACTAATCTCCCTTTTTGCTGTAGCAATAATTGCACTCATTCTAGAAATTTATGCCCACTGAAATTCAATTTTCCACAAAATTTACATGCCCATAAATTTAGCAAATTATCTCTACCCAACTCCTCAAAAATTATGCCCAGAATATACCTTGAAAATAGTGCTGAAGTCTGCCTCGTTTTCTGTGTGAAAGGATGTCTATACCTCCTTAAAATTCATGCCAAACAATAGTTGGAAACTTCGTTGATTTTCGCATTGTCTGGAGTATACTTCTCAAAATTTGTGCCTCAAAGGCATGAATTGCGCTTATTCTTCCTCAAAATTTGTGCTTAGAATCTCCTTGAAAATCATGCCCAACTCCTCAATTTTTGTGTTGTTGTCCCTCATAATTCATGCTACCTCTTCTTAAAAATGCGTGCAACTGTTTGTACAGTCTCCTCCTTGGAATTCAAGGACCTTATTCTCATCTGTAAATTCTCCTCCTCCTTGAAGCTTTCTCTTCTCCTCTCTAGTTCTCATGCTCTCTCAAGTGTGAAGTGAAGAATGAAATCCCTTTTCCCTCTTTTGTCTCCTTGGAAAAGATTGAATGCTTACACCTAGGATCCAATGGTTGAGATGTAATTTCCAAATCTCAATGTGTGCTTGAGATCAGTTCTCCCAAATGACCCCCCTCACACATTAGCCCCATCACTTAAAAGTCTACTAGTACCTTTTTCAATTTTTGTACCTTTTTCTATTTTTCTCATAGAGTGATTTTTCAACTCACTTTAATATTAGAGAAGTACACTATGTACTTTACACATAAAGTCACTTTATAAAGTACAAGTGATTTTAATATTAGAAAAAGTACATGGTACAACACTTCTAAGTACCTTTTCCACCCATGACATTAAACTCACTTTAATATTAGAAAAGTACACTATGTACTTTACACATAAAGTCACTTTATAAAGTACAAGTGATTTTAATATTAGAAAAAATACATGGTACAACACTTCTAAGTACTTTTTCCACCCATGACATTAATATAACTCATAAATGTCACTGAGACAAAAGTAATTAATGTGTTCACTAGGCTAAAAGGGATAAATACCTAGTAACACCTCTCCTTGGTACTATTTAAAACAAATTGGTTCCCTTCCTTGCTCGATGTCCTCCGTAGAGTGGGATGATGACTTCTACTCATTGTATAATCCTAAATGACCCTAACGCCAAAACTGTCATTTCTATCTCGGCCTCTGATCCCTCTCCATGTCAGAATTAATTGCGAGACTGGATCATCGATTTCAAATTGGTTTTGAATTTCTTATATAAAGTATAGATTGATACAGAGAAGGAGAAGAACTAGCGCAAACCTAAGACGAATTGAATGCAAACTCAGAATTGCAACCTCGACCAATTAAAAATCCAAATTCCACTGTAATGTGGAGGGAACAATGGACATCTAGACATTGACTTAACTCGATTCTCGTGCCATCTGTGGATACGATTTCAATAAGGGTACTAGAGATGAGCTGTTTAAGACTAGGGAGTTGATGTCTGCTGCTAGTCCATATGGGCCATCATCAAAGGTTGAACTCGAGCCTTTAAATTCCATATATGGGTATGCACTTCAAAATACTCATATTCCAACATTCTTAATTAGCATTTTATGATTATAATTATTCCCTTTGTCATATGAAAGGTTCATGGCAGAAGGGAGATTAATGAAAGTATATTATTCAATTCTAAGGACCCTTGGTCTAATCTTGTTCCTTTGTTGGCTAAATCATCTGTAGTAGGATTCAAATTCCTTAGAACATGAAAAAATTCAACTGGTTCCAAATGATGGACTTGAAGAAGAATCATAAGAAATATGTGGGAGAGATTGTTGTTATGTCGACCTTTTGCCTCCCATAACTCCTAGATTACAATCAATGAATCACCAAATACCATGATTTTTTGAATTTTATTTTCGATGGCTAACTCTAATTCTTTCCAAAGAGCAAGATACTCTGGTTGATTATTAGTTGCAATCCCCAATCTCCAAGCATAATGTATCTCAATTTTTTCATCGGTTTAAAGGATCAACCCTTACACTCCTACCGCCCCTAGATTTCCTTTTGAGGTTCCATAAAAAAATAGAGAACATTGATATTTGCTTGCACACCAATTCTGGAAGTCCATTGGGTTTTGTCTAATATAGGGTGTTTTCCTTCCAACTGGGCAGAGCTTAAATCTATTAGCATGATCTAAAGGCTTACCCACCCTAACCCAATATTTTTTTAGATGGGGTGAGATCATCCAACACTAAAGCTTTATATCCATGGGATGTGACAACTTTAGACATGAGAGTTAATGCCTTATGAACCAATTTTGACGCATTTAGCTTTTCGTCTTTACAAAGTATCCCATTTATAGCTAGGAATACTTACCAATAGATATAGTTAGGAAGTACTGAATAGCATTGACAACACAAGATGCGGGATTTCTAGGCCAAGGAATTTATTTTTTCCATGCTATGAACATTTTAGACCAGGTCTCTAGGATTACGTCTTTGTGAAATAGATTCACATACCTACCAAACCTCTAAGGAGAAGGAACAAACCTTGAATAGATTGGGAATTATCCCCTCCAAATCCATACATAAAGGGCATCTAGATGCACCTTCAATGCTCCACTCTTTTATATTTCTAGCTATGAAAATATTTTGATGGACTAAAGTGCAAAAAAATCTATTGACTTTTGGAATGCCATCCTTGTGCCATATCTCCTTCCACAACTTATCATGGGTTAGATGAGCCAATTGTTTAACAAGGGAAGCGTAACCTTATTTGACTGTATAACTTTAGAGTGAACTTAGTCTCCATGTGTGCTAATCCTCATCTAAACATGAAATGGGGGTTATTCCTTTAAGATTACTAATTAAAAATTCCCATTGTTGTTGAAGATTAGGAGGGAGGTTCAAAAAAGACCAAACATACCAAATTCTCTTATCATTCTAATTTCAAATGTCTTTGAGATTTTTATATCCCTTATGTTGCATCCAATCTGTGGGTTCATAGATCTCTTCTTGATTTCCCAATGAACCATTTGTGGTGAGGTTATCCTTCTACAAATTTATGTGCTCCATTTCCCACTCGATAGCTTACATGCTTAAGCACAATTGAGTTGCCTTTTTACATAAATTCCAAATTTTAGAACTTGATTAGGACCAATTTGTCGATTCAGCTCTAAGTAGACAAGTTTTGTGGAAACAAATTTTTAGGAAAGTTTGTTGCCACCAATGCTTTGAGTCAGATAATAACCTCTAGACTATCTTAGCTCCAAGGGCCAGATTCATGAAGTGAGGGTCCTTTATTTCTAACCCCGTATGAGATTTAGGTAGCTAAACAATGTTCCATTACACCAAGTGAAATCTTCTTTCATTGCTTTTCCATCCTTGTTAAAGGAATTTTCAAACGAGGGCACTGATTTGATTGACCACTCCTTTTGGAGCCAAGAATATAAAACATGGGCATAGTAGAAGTGACGAAAGGATTGCTTTAATCATTACTGATTTCCCTGTAGTCATAATCCACTGAGCTTCTCATGCATTTTTTTTTGGCAAGACCTCGCTCCAGTTCTCTAAGCTCATCATTCCTAGTGAGAGGATTTCCCAAATATTTAAAGTTCCTATGTCTAATTCTTACTTGGATTTATAGAGAGTTGGTGATCTCCTATAATGTGGAATCAAGGCATTCCAATATAATAGTTGATTTTTCTTTTTATTCACTAACCCCTAATAAGTCTAAGTAGGAATCCAAAATTCTTCTGAATCGACGATTGATAAATTTTTAGGCCCCTCCTAGAAGAAGCATGTGATTTGAAAATCGAGAGTGGTTGACCTCTTTGACATTTATAATGATGCTAATGCCAATCAAATGACCCTCTGTCCTTGCCAACTCCAAATTTATACTCAAACTTTCGACAACTAGGATTTATAATAGAGGGGAGATAGGGCATCCCTGCCCAAGGCTCCTAGAGGCTGTAAACAAATTGGAGGGTCTGCCATTAACAAGTGAAAAAATCCAAGGAGCACCTATACATGCCATTATCCATTTGATGAATTCTTTACTAAATCCAAACTTTTCCATAACTAAAAAGGGGAATATTCAGTCAAATGTGTTAGCCATATCAAGCTTGATAACTATACTAGGATCCCTGCTTTCCTTGCTTGTATGAATGATCTCTTGCACTAGAATGAAGTTATACAAGATTTGTTGATGAGCATAAAACCCCCTTTATTTTAGGATATAATTTCTAGAAGGACCTTCCTTAATATGTTTGCAATGACCTTTGTGATGATTTTGTAAGCTTAGTTGCATAGGGAAATTAGTGTAAACTGAGAAAAGGTGAAGGGATTGGAATATTTTGGAATCAAGGCAAGGAAAGAGGAATTCATACTCTCTCCCAACTTTTATTCCCCCTAGATGAGTTAATCATTTGCATACAATCCTTTTAATAAGTGACCAGAAGGAGTGAAAGAAGCTTATTGAAAATCCATTTGGTCTGGGGGCTTTATCTGGGTCTAATGACCATATAGCCCCAATTACTTCCTCCTCTTATACCTCCTTGATAAGATGATGTTTTTCAAAATTTGAGACTATAAAAAAATACAGGATAGGAAGTCCCTTTCTTTGATAGGACCAGCCTCTTTATATTCTGTGTATAGCGCCTAAAAATGAGAGAGATATTCTTTATTTATTTATTCAAAGGAGGTTAATTTGGGTCTTCTTTCCATAAATATTTCTGTAACCTGATCACGGATTTCCCTAGCCTTGGATTGTTTATGGAAGAAAGTTGTGTTATGATCTCCTACTTTTAGCCAGGTGCTTCACAATTTAGCCTCTAATATTCCTCTTCTTGCCTTTGGATTACCTATATTTTTTTGGTCATCTCCTCCTCTTTTTCAATTTGCCAATCTTCCACCGATCTAGAATCCATCAGGGATTGATGCCTTTCTATTTTCCTATATAGATATAGATTTTGATGTCTAGGGGGTTTATAATTATCCTTGGCCTAGGATCTTAGAGCTATTTTAACTCCTTTTAACTTAGATTCCCACACAGAATCAAGAGATCGACCAATGGGGGAGTTCCAAGCTTGTTTTATGATATCCACCACTTCTACTTTCTGAATCCCAATTGGATTGTAGAAAAAGGGGATTGGTCTTAGATCTTCCAGTGGATCGATTTTGAGTCTGATGGGTTGATGATCAGATTCCCCTTGTGCTAAAATTGATAAAATGTGTTCTATCCCCTTAACTAGCCAATTAATATGAAGACAAAATCAATCCAACTTGGAAACTATAGGCCTCTCCCCGACCCTTCTATTTTTACATGTATACTTCCCTTTCTTTGGGACTATATCAACCAAATTCTATTCAACAATCAAATCCTCCAATATTTCTCTAAATAGATCATTGGCTATACTCCCCCCTCTCTTTTCCGAGGAAAACCAAATTGTGTTGAAGTCTCCCCCAATGAGGTTCTTAGCATACCAATCATCTTCCTTGAGATTAATAAGGGACTCCCGAAATGCACTTTTGTCTCCATAAGTTACTGGAGCAAAAAAAATTATTATGGAGAATTTCTCCTTGGAGTCGTTCTTTTCTAGTCGAACTACGATCCAAAATTTCATCTTAATACTATCTATTTAAGTAAACTAAGAATATAACCATAAGGTAACTAAGCCACCATAAGCACCTTGATAAATTTTAGCTTCTCTAGCACTTTCTTGCCATTTTTTAAAGAGATTCAATATCTCTCTTTCTTCCACGCTTGTTTCTTGAAGTAATAGGATCTATGAATTCTCTTGCACTACTAATTCTTTTACTGCTTGGGATTTAATGGGGTTTCCCAATTCCCTTGTGTTCCATGAAACAATTTTCATTATATTTTAGGAGGGCTATATCTCTTACCACCTCCCACTTTAATACTCCCATGCTGACAATTTGCCGCAGGTTTTAGGACATCCGTGATTTGGGGCTGGATTCCCAATTTTTTGTTCAGCTCCACCTTTGCCTCTCTTTCCTCTTTTATAGAGTGTCTACCTTGTCCCCTTTTACAACTTTATGATTTGTGGCTGGTTGTTTCATCTCCCTAGATCACATTCTTTCTGACATTTCTTGTTAAGATTCTAGAACCAACCTTTGTTCCTTTTGATGTTGATGAAGTGCCTTCTGGTTCTTGCCTTATTAAACCTTGAGGGTTTTCTTTTTGATCTAGGACTATGGCGTTCTGAGCATTTTTTTGAACCTTTGATAAGAGGGGTCATGGGACAAGTATTCCAAGTTGAATGTTGGGGAAATAATAGTGATGGGGATCACTTATGATTAATTAATGGCTATGGAAATTGGAAAAGGATTTGGAAAGGAAAAGTGGCATTAATTGGTATTTTATTTATGAAAATAGTGGAAAATAAGGGAAAATTGAAGAAATTAGAGGCCTTATTAACAAAAAGGCTTATCAATATCATTTTGTAGCTTTTTATCAGTTCAATTTTGGAGCTCTCATTTTCTACTCTCTCTCTTTCATACTTTGAGACACTTAGGGTTTGCTTGGAGCACTCTTGGAGGAGTGTGGCATACTTCAGATTTGGAGCAAGAAGGAAAATGAAGAGAAGGAAAGTGCAAGAGGACATTAGGATCAACAACTACATTGGGTTTTTCTTATAGGTACTGAGTTGCATGTATGATTTCCTTGCTAGTTTTGGTTTGCATGGCACATGCATGTGGTTTCTTGGTTATTATCTGTCATTGGCATGGAGGATTTCCTGGATTGACAGTGGATTTGCCTAACCTTTCCATTTCCTAGATAGACATGGTGTTGTGGATGTATTTCCTTTTTTCTTATTTTTCTGGTTGGTTCTCATGTTCCTTATGTCTGTGGGTTGAGTTACTGGTTCTTGGAAGCCTTGGTTGGACAAATGCTCCGAAAGCCCTGTAAAAACTTGGGTTCAATTACTAATCCTGGAGGTCTTGGCTGTACAAATTCTCTAAAATCCCTTGGTGGGTTGAGTTACTAGTCCTGGAAGCACTGGTTGGACAAACACTCTGGAGGCCATGCAACAACTGTGGGTTGAGTTACTAGACCTAGAATCCCTGGTTGGAACCCTAGTAAAATTGGGTAGAGACCAATCTGGTATTGGTTAGTGATGTCTGACTGTGAGGTGGAATCACTGGTTGAGGGTTGAGGTGGTTTGGCCTCTGAAAGCCCTGGTTTGGTTTTGTTTGATTTGTTCCATGAGATCCCACATTCATGCTTGGAATGTGGCACGAGGGTGATTGGATGAAAGAAATATTTAGTTCAACCAATCTATGGTCGGGTACTATGTGGAAGTCTCAGACCTCGTTTCATTTTGCATATATTAATAAGAGCTTATTTCCTCTTGTACTTGATGGGTAAATATACTTGTTCACATGTGGTTTTTATATCTTTGTTATTTCTATTGAATATATGCTGGTTATGAGGATGTTTTATGATCGTATTGATGTATAGATCTCATCATGTTTTGATTAGAAAATGAATGAACAATGAATATATGACCTAATAGATGATAATGCATATATTATGATAAGGAATCATTGTTTCCTTACGAATCCCAGACAAGTATGAGACCCCTATGCTCATATCTATTGTTATGAAGATTATATATTTGTGACATGTTTGATGAAATGTCTGCCATGGCTAGTAGGGGTCAGATCAAGTACTATATCAATGATTACATTAGTAGCTTTATTCCATTATTATTTTCCATTTCTGAAAGTTTCATGAAGTTCTAGGTAGTGGCTTGAGTCCTAGCCCTAAAAAAATGGAACATAATCAAGGGTCATTAGCTCAGAACTAGCTGAGAAAGTCCACAGTCGCTAGCATGCCTTGTTGTGGGAGCAACTAGAAGGCCTCAGTCGCATGCATGGCTTGTCATGGGAGCGACTGGGGGTCCAAATTAGTGAAATGTCAAGTTGTCTCAGGGGTTGGTCTCCTGGAAGGGTTGGTTGGATTTTGAAGGTTTTGTAGCATGTGTGGAGGGTCAAATGGTTTTTTTTGTCAATTCCACTTTCTAAACTATACATGGGAAGTTGAATCACATCATAGTACTCGCTCGCCATATGTTTACCCCGAAAAACCGATTAAATTGGGTAAATGTGGGAGGAGGGAGTTATAGAGTAGAATCAAAGTAGGGTTTACCCCTTGGACTGGATGGGCAGTGTGCATTGTTCATGCATACATGTCGATAGCATAGGCGTTCCTTATGCTTGTGGCATATGTGCTTGTTGCATATGCATGGCGTTGGTCATATTTGCAATGGTGTCACCATGTGAAAATTTGATGGTGGTGTTGTTGGATGTGATCATCATGAATGCATGTTGGTTGTGCATTGGTCATGCATGTCAGTGTTTATATGTTGTTATGAATACATTGGCATGGTGATAGTTGTCATGCATGAGGTCATGGTATGTGGTTGGTAAGGCCACGAATTGACAACTGGATAATGATTGAAATTATGGTTAAATGTTGATATGATTATTTTATATATGTATTGCGCTAATCTGATTGGTCTTGCAGATAAGATATCCTCCCTTGAACTAAACTGAGGTACATTGGTTTGTCTATGATTTGGTTTAGTTGACATGATATACCTTGCAGAAAGAGAATATCAAAGATGAATATCGAGATGGTAGACTACAATTCACGATATTCTCCCTATAAAATAGATGAGAAACATCGTGAGGGATATTCTCTTGACATAACAAACACTCTGAGAACTTTGAAGGAAAAAATAAGGATTTGCAAAGAAGATAATGATTGAATCATTCAATCACAAGAGAGACTTGCTAGGGCACAAAAGAAACAAGCAGATATCAATGTAGTGATTCTTTAGAGCTTGTCAGACTTAGAGAGTCATGAACCACTTAGAATCAGTGATAGACATGAGGACATCACTAATGGAGCATATGGAAACATGCCACATGGTGGGCACAGGTTGGAAATAGAGGACACGGTCAAAGATGGAAAATTATTGGATACACCCAATAGACAAGGCAGTGGACATGGTATTTACTCTAGTTCTAGTTCAAACAAGTATCATGGTCATCATCATTATCATCCTTATAGGGGGAGCGAAATGGGTTATCTTTCGGATGAGTTCAAGAAATAAAAACCACCTACATTTGATGGAGAAATAAACAAGTCATGGGATGTAGAAGCATGGTCGCTTGGGATGAATAAGTTTTTCAGATTCCACGAATACTCAGAAATCATGAAGAACAAAATAACTACATTCAGTCCTAAAGGTAAAGAAAACATTTGGTGGGAAGATGTAAATAATGTCAGAGGTATTCATGAAGAGGAGTTGACGTGGAGTTAGTTTGAGAGACTACGAAGGAAGAAGTATCTATCAGAGAGATACTATGACGATAGGGAAAAATAGTTCTTTGAGCTGAAGATGGGATTTATGACTGATGAGGAGTACACTCGTAGATTCTTGGAGTTATTGAGGTATGTGCCTTACCTCAAGTAGGATAAGGTCAAGATTCAACGATTTATCATTGGGTTTCCAGTAGAATTCAAGGACATGATTGATTTTGATGAGCCTAGATCATTGGAGGAGGCCATCCGGAAGCTAAAGCATTACTTTGAGCAATCAAAGTGCAAAACTGAGATGAATCCCGACTGGAAAGGTAATGCAAAGAATAAAGAAAAATGGGACAAGAAGCGAACAAGACCTTAATATACAAGTAACAAAGAGAATGTAACACCACATAAGAAGTTCAACACATCTCATAGAGGACAAGGCTTTCTGTCTGAAGAGAAGAATGCGGGTGCAGGTTGCAAGCCTTTGCATTATTGGAATTGTGGAGGAGAGCATCATAGGAGATATTTTCCATAACATTAGGGTGGTAGACCACAAATCTATAATGTACAGGAAGAGCAAACAATGGGGGATGTTGGATAGAGTATTCCGTGGATCTATGCAGCATTAGAGAATAGGCAGGTAGATCATCAAGCATCTATTATCGAGATGGATGGTAAGATTTGTGATCAAGTTGTTTCTATTTTGATTGACCCTAGATCTAATTATAGTTATGTTAACCTTGACTTGGTGGATAAGGGTGGTTTGAATAAAGAAGTGCATGCAAAATCTTGGTTAGTGCAATTAGCTATAGGTATAAAGAAGAGAGTTCATCACTGGGTAAGAGCTTGTGCATTGGAGTTGAATGGTATGCCTACATCAACACATTTGAATATATTTCCGTTGGGATCATATAGTATGTTGTTGGGCATGGAATGGTTGTATATTCATAGGACCAAGGTGGTTTTTTATGACAAGGCTATTGAGTGCCTGGATGACAATGGGGAACAAAGAGTATTGCGGGGTAAGAAGAAGGAAACATCAGTTAGAATGGTGACAACTATTCAAGAAAAGCGCAGTTGCTGAAAAGGGTGTGTGTTATTTGAAGTGCATATTTCTAGTGAAAAAGGTAAGGAAGTTGAGGATATAAATGTCTTGAGAAGGTACGCAGTTCTACAAGAGTTTCAGGATGTGTTTTTGACAGATTTCAGAGGTTCCACCTCGCAGGGAAGTGGACTTTTCTATTGAGTTGGTATTAGGGGCAACACCAACATCAAAGGAACCTTATAAGATGAGCACACCAGATTTGGTGGAGTTGAAGTTGCAATTGAAGGAAATGTTTGACAAGGGATACATTAGGCCAAGTGTGGCTCCTTGGGGTGCATCAATGTTTGTTTGTGAAGAAGAATGATGGTACTCTTAGGTTATGCATTGATTACATGCAATTGAACAAGGTAACCATCAAGAACATGTGTCCGTTGCCAAGGAATGATGATTTGTTTTACCAATTGAAGGGAGCAATAATGTTCTTGAAGATTGATATGAGATCATGATACCATCAGGTATACATTAAGGATGAGGACATCTACAAGACTGTTTTGTAGACCAGTTATGGGCATTATGAGTTTGTTGTAGTTCCATTTGGTTTGACTAATGATCTAACTACTTTTATGTGCTTGATGAATAATGTATTGCGTCCTTATTTGGACAAGTTTGTCATTGTATTCATTGATGATATATTGGTATATTCTAAGAATGAGGAAGAACATGCAGAACATTTAGCTTCAGTATTGAGATTATTGAGATAGAATGAATTTTATTCCAAGCTTAACAAATGCAGTTTCTTTTAGACAAAGGTACACTACTTCGGACATGTGGTTTCCAAGGAATGCATAGCAGTGGATCCAAAAAAGATAAGGGCTGTCATGGAGTGGGAAACTGCTAGGAATGTGGATGAGGTAAGATCATTCATGGGGTTAGCAGGGTATTATAGGAGGTTTATCAATAAATTCTCACAGATTGCTTATCCTATTACGTCGTTGCAAAGGAAAGGAAAAAAAAATTGAATGGATAGAGGAATGGGCAACCAATTTTGAGAAGTTAAATCAATTGTTGACAAAGGCTCCAATTCTAAAGATTGCAGATCTAGATAAAGAGTTTGTGGTATTTACATATGCTTGCAAGAGAGGGATTGGTGGAGTCCTTATGTAGGAAGGACAAGTAGTGATCCAGGTGGATATTGGTCTGAATCTCAACAGAAGGCATTCAGGGAGTTGAAGGATCGCCTCTGCACGGCACCAGTGCTCGCATTACCAGATTTACAACAACCATTTGAGGTCGAGACAGATGCCTCTGACTATGCTATTGGGGCAGTCCTTACTCAACATGGACATCCAGTGGCATATCACAGTGAAACGATTTCAGACACCGTCCGGAAGTACCCCACTTATGATAAAGAGATGTATTCCATTGTACAGGCCTGCCGACAATGGAAGCATTACATTTTGGGGAAGGAAACGGTCATCCACATAGACCACCGACCCCTGCAGTTCATACAGACCCAAGGGCAATTGCAGAATGATCGCCATCAGAAGTGGTCTACATACCTGCAACAGTTTCACTTGAATATCAAGTATAAAAAGGGCAGCACCAATAATGTTGGAGATTGCCTCAGTCGACCACCGATCATGGCGCTGACCACCGTGCTCAACTCTTGTGGGCACGAGACTTCTGATTGGCCACTTCTCTACAAAAGCGACCTAGAATTCGGCCACACATACCAGACACTCTTGGAGGGTCGGCATGTTGCAGATTTTCACCTCCACGATGCCCTATTATGCCACCTCGGTCACCTTTGTGTTCCTTCAAGCAAGCGTGCCAAGATGATTTGGGAAGCACACTACAGTCGGGCTACTGGGCATTTCGGGGTTGAGAAAACAGTGGCAGTACTGCAAAATTGTTTCTATTGGCCGAATCTTCGACAGGATGTTGGGAAGTACATCCGATCATGTACTGCCTGTGCCATTGCCAAACCGACCATTAAGAAGCAAGGCCTCTATACCCCGTTGCCTACCCCTAGTCGACCTTGGGAATCCATCTCCATGGATTACATGTCAGGCCTTCCTTCCACTAAGCATGGAAATGACTGTGTTTTTGTGGTCGTCGACAGGTTCTCGAAGATGGCCATTATGGTGGTCTGCAAGAAGAATATCACAGTAGAAGCCACTGCTAAACTCTTCTTTGAACGAGTGTGGGTGCACTTTGGGATCCCACAGTCGATCATCTCAGATCGGGACAGTCGGTTTCTCAGCACATTTTGGTCCAGTCTCTGGTCAATGTTGGACACCAAACTCACGAAGTCCACAGCCTTCCATCCTCAAACTGATGGCCAGACAGAGGTTGTCAATAGGATGATTGTGCACATTCTGCGCATGTATAACTAAAGCATCCACGCACATGGGACGAGAGCCTCCCATATGTTCAGCGCAGCTACAACCGAGCTCTTCACAGCTCCACTGGCCATAGCCCTTTTCAGGTGGGTTTGGGATTCCAGCCACTATGCCCCATTGATGTGGCCATGCCACTTGCAACTACTCACATGAATTCAGCTCATGTCCAGTCCGAAACAGATAAGGCCACCAGCTTCATTGAGCGCATCCAACATATTCGCCAGCAGGTCCATGACATTCTTGAGAAATCAAATGCCAAGTACAAGCAGCGACATGATCAACATCGGGTGCCACACAAGTTTCAGGTGGGCGACAAAGTCTGGTTGCATTTCCAAAAGGAACGCCTTACTGGAGCCTATCGGAAATTGAGACCACTCCGATATGGTCCTTACACCATTACTAAGGCTATGGGAGACAATGCATTTGAGCTCAGAATTCCCCCATTCCTTGGCCTGCACCCAGTGTTCAATGTGGACCGCCTTCGGCCATACTTTCCACCATTGCTCGACACATCCGACATTGTAGAACAGCTCAAACCCACAGAATTAAATCCAGATTGCATGGAACAAGCTGCAAATGATCGAATCATGGACACACAGATCAAGAACACTCGCCAACAGAATATCCAACTGTATCAAGTTGTCAAAGCAGGCCAACTCCTTCAGCAGGGCAAGTGGCTCACCAGGGAACAAGTTCAGCAGAAGTTTCCTCATCTCATGGAGAAGCTCAACGCAATGGGGACCATTGCTTCCTAAGGGGGGAGGAATGATCCAGGTGGATATTGGTGGCCACCTGCCAAGTCCACCTGGACCCCCACCATTGTCTTTCTCAGCATTTTCAGTTTCCTTAATTGTAGCACAACTTACTATTTTTAGCAGTTTTTCGGGTCCTGAACTTCCGGAGCCATTTTGAGGCCCTAAACGACGTTTTTTGGGGAGCCGTTTTGAGGCCCGTTCCAACAATGATAGTGCTCGAATAGATCTTTCTAATGATCTATTGTACGCGTCAAACGTAGATCATATGCCAAATTTACGACCCCGGGAAGTTGATGTACCAATTTACCCCAAACGGGGCCCACAGTTTGGCGTTTCATCTACTAGGGTTAGGTTTTGGAATGTTAAGGGCTTTTCCATTGTTTCTCAACAATAAATAGGCCTTCGAGCCTCATTGTAACATAGTTGAGAGGCAGGTAGCCATCACATCTCTTCACAGAGATAAGCTACCATCGCCCTAGCTGGTTTATTTCCATTTCTGGTTGTAAGCATATTTTAGTATTTTCCATTAATGAAATGAAGTATTATTTCCGCTGCATCTTTGTGTATATGGTTATCTCTGTAATTTGTTGCGTTCCTGTTTAAATCCGGATCAAGTAGTATGCTATGAATAAAAGAAACTTAGTGAGCACGAATAGAATTATCTGACACATGATCTTGAGTTGGCAATGATCATCCATGCAATAAAGATGTGGAGACACTACCTTCTTGGCAGGAGATTTGTACTAATGAGCGACGATAGTGGATTGAGATACTTGTTTGACTAACCAAATTTGAATTCCAGATAAGATAGATGGTTGGTCACGATTAGTGAGTTTGACTTTGAGATCAGGTACATTAAGGTAAATATAACATGGTTATAGATTCTCTCATTAGCATGAGAGTACATGAAAATCACATAGCCTCTATGAGCTCCTATGGGACATACTTACAAGATCAGATCTTACAGGAAAGACAACATGATGACAGGTACATGGAGCTTATGCACAGGTTACAACAGGGTACAGGTAATTAGCATGTGGACTGTCATCTCACAGCAGATGGCTTAGTCAAATTTAGAGAAAAGATATATGTGTTATACGACAGTGATCTCAAGAAGGTTATCTTGAGGGACTTTGATGCTAAACCATATTCAGGTAACCCAAGATATCATAAGACATTGAAAACGATGAAGAAGTTCTACTATTAGCTGAACTTAAAGAAAGAAGTGGCATATTTTGTAGCTAGGTGCTTGGATTATCAATAGGTAAAAGCAAAGTGTAAGCATCCAGGTGGATTACTTTAAGCCTATTCTGATTCCAAAATGGAAATAGGAGGTCGTTTCCATGGACTTCATTACAATTTTTCCAAGTACATCTAGACAACATGATTCTATTACGGTTGAGGTTGACAAGTTGACAAAGATAGCACACTTCATTCCTGTAAAGTCTACATATTCAGCTAATGATGTAGCTCAAGCGTTCATCAAAGATGTAGTGAGGCTGCATGGTGTACCGAAGAAGATTGTGTCAGACAGGGATGCCAAGTTCAATTCTAGATTCTGGAAAGAGTTATTTTCTGGTTTGGGTACAGAGTTGGCCTTCAGTACAACTTATCATCCGTAGATAGATGGATAGAAAAAGAGGGTCAACAATATATTTTGGAGGACATGTTGAGTATGTATGTGATGCATCAACAATGGAGGTGGGAAGAGTATCTTCCACTGTTTGAGTTTTATTAAAACAATAGGTACTAGGAATCTTTGAGGATGAGTTCATTTAAGGAATTGTGTGGGCGGATTTGTAATACTCCCATTGGAGTGATTCAGTTAACAAGGTGTTGATAGGACTAGACATGTCGACAGAGATGGAACATGAAATGTAGGTAATCAAGAAGAATTTGAAGGAAACACAGGATAAATAGAAGATTTATGTAGATCAGAATAGGTTGTGTAAGGAGTTTCAGGTTGGGGAACATGTGTACTTGCACATCAAGCCCAAGAAGATCTCTTTGAGGATCAGATCATGTGCCAAGCTAGCACCTCGGTTTTGTGGACCTTTCAAGATTCTTGAAAGGATTGGACTAGTAGCCTATCGACTTGCATTTCCTCCCAAAGTGAAAGTCCATGATGTTTTCCATGTGTCATTGCTTAAGAAGCATGCTAAAGATGCTGATCATGTGATTGACTATTCTATATTGCAGGTGGAACCAAAAGGATAATTTCATTTAGTGCCTCATTGCATTTTGCATAGAAATATGCTCATTCTCCAGAACTGAGCAATCAAGCAGGTTAAAGTGCAATGGAAACACTTTGGGCCCGATGAAGCTACATGGAAGATGGTAGATCAAATGTGTGCTATGTACCCTTCTCTATTCACTAGTTGAGAGGATGTCTTTTGGTATATATTTTGGTGTTATTATTTGTATATGTATATATGTATATGGATGTAAATAATGCCATGAGCTATGTTATAAATCTATAATAAGAGATATGGGTGTCATGTCATTATGGTTTTCATGTGGTTATGTTTTTCATGATTGGTTTGCTTCCCAACAGAATGATCATTGTAAATACTGCAATGAGCTAAGTTATAAAAAGCCATGGGTAGTATGTTTTCTTTTCAATAGCCTTACTGGTTGTAGGTGTCATTGAACACTGACGATGGTGTTCCACCAAGGGGAAGGGTTTTGTAACAACCCTGGTTAAAAATACATGTAATAAAGTTAATAAAGGAAAAATAATAACTGTTATCATGGGACATGTATTCCAAGATGAATGTTGGGAAAAATATAGTGATTGGGATCACTTGTGACTAAATATTGACTATGGAAATTGGAAAAAGCAATGACAAAGGCTTTCGAAAGGAAAAGTGGAATTAATTGGCATTTTATTTATGAAAATAATGGAAAATTGAAGAAATTAGAGGTCTCATTAACAAAAAGGATTTTGAGGATCAATTTTTAGCTTTTTGTCAGTTCAGTTTTGGAGCTTTCATTTTATACTCTCTCTATCTCATACTCTGGGACACTTAGAGTTTTCTTGGAGCACTCTTGGAGGAGTGTGGCATACTTGTTATTTGGAGCAAGAAGGAAAAAGAAGAGAAAGAAAGCACAAGAGGACATGGAGATCAACAACTACAATGAGTTTTGCGTATAGGTACCAAGTTGCATGTATGATTTCCTTGCTAGTTTTGGCATGCATGGCACATGCATATGGTTTCTTGGGTATGATCTGTCATTGGCATAGAGGATTTCTTGGATTGACAGTGGATTTTCCTAGCCTCGCCATTTCCTAGAGATCCATGGTGTTGTGGGTGTCTTTCCTTTTGTTTTCTGGTCGATTCTCATGTTCCTTATGGCTATGAGTTAAGTTACTAGTTCTTGGAAGCCTTGGTTGGACACATGCTTTGGAATCCCTGTAATAGCTTGGGTTGAGTTACTAGTCTAGGAAGCTGTTAGTGTTGGTCTTGAAGCCCTCCATCAGCGATCAAAACTCTTTGCATTTGCATAGGTAGGTGTCTCATCAGTGTCAAGTTTTGCATCCCGTTAGGCATGCCATAACCCTGATGGAGGAGCTAGTGTATTTATACCCCTCTTGGCTTTGGTGGATCAGTCATATCAGTCATTAAGCTCTTTCAAGCTTGTCTTGTTTTGTCTTGAGGTCAAAGTCCTAGGTCTAGGGTTTTGGTCATTTATCTCTGCAAGGTCATGTCTTTGAAAGTCCATGAGTGCTCAGCAAGCCAGAGGGAGGGTTGTAAACATGTTTCTTCGATATTTTTATCTTGTACAGTGAATTTTCACCTTGGATTTAAAAACTTTGTTTTTTAAAAGCCAAGGTCATTTTTTTTGAATTTTTGTAAAAAGTGATGAAATTTTCAAAAGACTGCAACATACATCATGAAACCCTGGTCCCCATGCCAAGATCCCTCAGATGATCTACCTGCAAAAAGAATCAAGAAAAAGCACTAAAAGAGTCAATTTCAGGACAAAGAAAGCCAAAAAGTCAGTTTTATAAAGTGTCAAAGATAAACTTTAGAAAGTGGGTTTGAGCATGAAATTTTTTCAAATGGAGGTTACAAAAGCTCAATTTCCCTCCTATTATTCTTATTATGCATCCAAGGCATCGTTGAGAGAGAGTGAGCAAGCATCAAGAGTGTTAGGCGAAAATTGGTCGAATTTCGGGCTCAGCACAGGCGCGCGACGCGTCAAGATAGGTGCGCGACCTGTCAGGAGGGCGCGACCCGTCAGAGGCCATCTAGCAGTTCAGTTTTTGAACGGGCACGACCCGTTGGGCGTGGTGCACGACCCGTCAAGGTTTCCCCTGCAAACTCGAAATAAAATCGCTCAGACTCCCTCAAATCTTCAAGATTGCTCGAGGTAGGCCCTCTACACTTCAGTTTGGTGGTTGGTTATGATTGATGACCCTCATGCTTGTGTTTAAAAGTTAAATTGTGCAAGTGGATGAAATTTCAAATGACTGTAATGTTAATGTTTAAATGTGCTAGGGTTTGTGTTGTTTCAAGGTATTTCCCTTGGTAAATTGTTTCCTTCCTTCCCTTTGTACTCATATTTGCATTCATATCTATTTTCCCCATGCTATGTTGTAAATAATTGCAAACCCTCCCCTCTCCCTAATCACCAAAAATACAAACCCTACCCCCCTCCCAAAGCATCAAAACTCAAACCCTACTCTTGCCTCACCATATGCATGCTATAAACATAAAGATTTCTTGGTGAATATGTGAAAGGTTTTGTAAATAAGTTTCCAAATGTTCCCTTGTTACATACATGTATTCCCTTATGTTCACTGTTTATACATGTATTCCTATATGCAGTGATTTTGTAAATGATTCCCTATATCCTTGTTATGTACATGTATGCCTGTATATATGCAAATATTTGTTTGCAATGTATTCCCTAAATTCCCTGTTATTCATATATTCCCAATTCCTTGTGCAAGAGGTCCCTCCCCTAACATTTCCCTCATGTCATTGTCCCCTTGAAACAACATAGAATTCAGCACTTTTAAAGGCAGAAACAGTAGTACATTTTGTCCATTTTGCTCCTCAAACATGTCAGAGACTAAAACATGTGAGCAGAGTGATGACCATTCATCATCTCCAGAGATTGAGGTACAGAGGAGGCCACATAGGGTGGAAAAGGTGGCCATCACAGGAGAGAGGAACCTACTTCTTTGGCAGGTCTACAAGCTTGTCCTATGGCAGTTTCTTGCTTTCAGTACATGTCCTGTTATGAGTTTTGTGAGAGGATCTCTCAGATTCAGCATCACCGAGAATTGGCCCGCCTCTTTGTCTTGCACTTGCATGAGGGTCATGTTAACCTTGTTGGGGTGGATTTCATTTTGACACCCGAGATCATTGCACAGGCTACAGGGATTCCAAATGTCGGGGAGATTTGGAATAAACGCAAGGTATTGGATACAATTCACTTTGAGCCTTTTGTCTGGCCACCATTCATGAGACATTTGGCCGGTGTGTTTCCTTTCAGGTTCCTCCGGAGTCAGTATACCCCCATGATGAGACTCATTATGCTTTATTTCACCTGTGAGGGCAGATTTTCCCAGGTATACTCATATCACATTCACCTCTTGATGCAATTCACTCGAGTGCGGATGATGAACATCCCGATATTATTTTATCAGAACATTGAGAAGATGGTGTCCATGATGCAGAGGAAGAGACCAGCACAGCAGTACAGGAGCCTTTATCATTATGGTTTGATTCAGCTAGTGGTATTGCATTAGTTGACTCAGCAGGGCATCTCTTGGGATGAGTTCATCTCTCGAGATTTTTTCATAGCACCACCTTCACCACATCATGGGGTGATTCACGAGGAGGGAGGACCATCACAGTAGCATGACATCCCTGTCACTAGACATGTCAGCTCCTCACCTCTGGTTACATATCGGAAAGGCCCGAGGGCCTTATTTGCAGCAGCTAGGCGAGTATTATCTCCACAGCAGGTGGAAGGGGTCTCGCCTTCATCATTGGCTCAGCGAGTGTTATCTCCACATCAGGTGGAAGGGGCCTCGCTTTCTTCACCAGCACAGGTACCAGAGAGGGGCAAACAACCCATGATTGATGAGGGTCCATCAGGAGTTCCCGATATTGAGCTTGTTGATCTAGAGGCTAGTTCTCCGAGCCAAGAAGCAAAGGAGACCATTCAGCATCTCAGAGCTGAAAATGATGCTTTGCAGAGGAGATTAGAGGGGGCACAATGGACCATCACCTACCTTGAACAACGCAACAAACAGTTAGAAGATGAGCAGGCACTTGATGAGTTATGGAGGATTCGTAGTGACCGAGTCTTGAACCGAAGAAGACCCGGTGATCCATTGCCCGCTGACCGAGAGTCCATGCTCATCCAGGAGAACGCACACTTGGAGAGGCTGTTGGCTAAGGCCAACCAAGAGAAGAAATTGCTGAGGAACATGAAAAACCATTACTGGGCGAGAATGCATGTGTGCAAGGCCAAGATGAAAATGTTTCAAAGGCGGTTGTCCGAGGCCCTAAAACGGAAAAAGAAGACCAATCCACTCCGTATCTTGGCTGAGGCTTCCCTAAAAGATCAAGGCACTAATTAGCTCAGCCACAGCACAAATCCCAATTTTTTTTTAGAATTTTGGGTGAATTTTGGCAATTTTTAGCAATTTTCAGGATTTTCCCATTAACGGGTCTCACCCTGCGCGCGACCCTACATCATGGCAACTCAGTTTGGTAAAAACTCAACAATTCTAGATTTTTCATGCAAAGTTACATATGCCCATGGATGGACTTGAGATTTTGTGCAGTTTTGGTCCCCCAAAAGGTCAAAAGACTACCAAAAAATGACTTTCTGGCCCTTTTTTGAGTTGCAGAAACCAGTCTTGGGAGAATTAAGTTTTGACAGGGCAAATGACCTCCAAATTCAAAAATTCCAGTTGGGTTGGAAAGTAGACTCACAGACCTTTCCAACAAGCCCACTTTTTCTTAATTTCGACATTTTAAAGTGCTTCAAACATCGCTCCAAAGGCGCGCGACCCGTCAGACAGGGGCGCGCAACCTGTCAGGCAGTTTTTGCCAGATTGCATTGTACAGCCCAGAAAACGTAGTTTTGACCCAGTTTGACTTTTTGGGGTGGAAGATGATTATCTTTGATGTAATTATTGTAACTCTAAGATAATTTTACTCTTGTTTAACACTTCTATAAGATTCATTCATGTAAAGGGTAAATATTTAATGAATGGATTGGTTTCCTAGCTTATAGAGGCAAGTTGTTTTGACTGCCTAGTTTGTAGTGCTTAGTTTAGAAGTGGTTGAAACAGCTCCTAGGATAGTGAGCTCGACCCATGGAGGCAGGGAAAGAGGTTAGATCATCTATATTATGGACTTTCTTGCTCATTTTCATGGTTGGACTCTTGATGGATAAGCTTTCATTGTATTATTCACTGTATCTCTGCAATTTTTGGCTAAGGAAGACCAGGGTTTTGCAGTCCTCTTTGAGATTCTTGTGGACTCATGTGTTGATGGTGGGCTTCTTAATGTACTTGTAAGCTTGTTATGTGATTCATTTCTTTTCTTTTACTTCTGCACATTAAACAAATGAAGTGTTAAAGTAAGAATTCATGCCTGCCATGCTCTGCTTTTAAGTTTGTTTAATTTCAATGTTTTCTACTGTCTAAAGAGAATTCAAAGTGATTGTTTGCTCTCTTTAGCTCCTCAAATTTCATTCCTGACCATCCACTTCAGTTAAAGGCATCAACACTGTCTCCTACCTCGCCCCAAGGAACCCCCTGCAGAAACTGTGTCCAATCCCCGCACCCAAAATTGCCCTCTCCTCAATTTGCCACCAAAAACCCAAAAAACCCCAAATCAACCTTTTTTATCAGTTTATTAGCCTAATATCAGTGTCACCTTGTTGGTCATCTCATCCCATTGAAGATTTCACAAGATAGACTGGAGAGAGCCTTCTCTTGCCCCGTAGGGCTAGCTACGAGGCTAAATGGTTTGATGTTGCCTTGAGGTTTACCTTTCTCAGCCTGAGGTGAAATTTCAAGCGCTAACAGAAGCCTTGGTTGAAAAAATTCTTTGGAAGCCCTTGGTGGGTTGAGTTAATAGTCCTGGAAGCCCCTGTTGGACAAACAATCTGGAAGCCGACATCAACTGTGGGTTGAGTTACTAGTCTTGGAATCCCTGATTAGAGCAAACGCTTTGGAGCCCTTGACATCTTGGTAGAGACCAATTGGTAATATTAAGTGATGTTCAACCGTGAGGTGGACCCATTGGTTGAGGGTTGAGGTGGTTTGGCCTCTCAAAGCCCTAGTTTGGTTTTGTTTGATTTGTTCTAGAGATCCCACATTCATGCTTGGAATATGGCACGCGGGTGATTGGCTGAAAGAAATATTTGGTTCAACCAATTTATGGTCGGGTGGTACATGGAAGTCCCAGACCTGATTTAATTTTTCATATATTAGTAAAAGCTCCTTTCCTCTTGTATTTGATGGGTAAATATACTTTTTCACACGTGGTTTTTATGGTTGTTATATCTTTGTTATTTCTTTTGAATGTATGCTGGTTATGAAGATGGTTTATGGCAGACTTGATGTATGGCTCTCATAATGTTTTGATTAGAAAATGATTGAAAAATGAATATATGACCTAATAGATGATACTGTAGCTATTTTTATAAGGCATCAATGCTTCCTTATGAATCTTAGATATGTATGAGACCCTTATGCTCAGATCTGTTGTTATGACCCGTAGATTAAATATTTGTGACATGTTTGAAAAAATGACTGTCATGGTTAGTACGATTAAGATCAAGTATTGTAACAATGATTGCATTAGTAGCCTTATTCCATTTTTACTTACCATTTCTGAAAGTTTCATGAAGTTCGAGGCAGTGGCTTGATTCTTGGCCCTAAAAAGTGGCACTGAATCTAGGGTTGTTGGATTAGAAATAGTTGAAGAAGTCCGCAGTCGCTGGCATGCCTTGTTGTGGGAGAAACTAGAAGGCTTCAATCGCATGCATGGCTTGTCATGGGAGCAGTTGGGGGCCCATATAAATGAAATGTCAATTTGTCTCAGGGGTTGGTCACTTGGAAGGGTTAGTTGGCTCCTAAAGGTTTTGTAGAATGTGTGGAGGGTCAAAATGGTTTTATTTTTTTGGTTCCATTTCCTTAATTCTATATGGACAGTTGAATCACATTATAGTAGCCTCTCATCACATGTTTACCTCAGCGGACTGATTAACTTGGATAAATGTGGGAGGAGGGTGTTACAAGTTTCATTATCCTTAGGACCAAAGTCTCGAGTTTCCCTTCTTTTGTTCTGTGGAGATTCCTCATTCCCTTCTAGGGTTTCTTTCTCCTGTTGTAGGTCTTCTTGTCTAGGCTCTCCTTATGATTGAATAATTTCAAAAGGATTTACCGAGGTCGTGGTTTCACTTCTATTTTTTCCTTGAGCGTTTTTTATTTTAATTATTTTGTTGTTTTCCCCCTTTTCCCTGTTTTCCACTACTACTCCTTATACTTTCTCTATTTGCCCCCTTTTCTGCATTTTCCACTCCTCCTCTTGACCATCCTTAGCTCCCTCACCTTTATCAAGTTGATATTTCTTACAATCCCTAGAAAAATATCCATATTCATGGAAAATTCTGCACTTGAAGGGTAGCTGCTCATAATCCAAAACTTGGAACTAACTCCATTTCCCCTGATCTTTAATGATAACCCTTTTTCTAGGTTAAATTACACGTATTTTTTGCATAAGAAAATTGATGGCCTTTGCGCTTAGCATGATCTAAATATCTTCCCACTCCATTACTTATTTCTCTCGAGCAATCATTGCTCGAACACGAATGAGGGAGCTGAAAGAGTTTAACCTGGACTAGAACCGTGTTGGGAATATCTTCATCTGGGTCAAAATCTAATGACCATGAGTTGAGGTACAGTCCTATAGTTCCAAAGAAATACAACCCATTCTCAATCCATTACCACATGCGTAGAGGGAAATATTCCCCTTATCCATTGGATTCCAAGTTATCCATTATCACATGCGAAGAGGGAATTATTCCCCTTCATCATTGGCTTCCAAGTTTTATCAATCCATTGATCCATCAACTTCAAAGAAGGCCACATTCCAGTAAATTTCCCTACCAAATATTTGTTTGAGTAAGTTAAGGTTGTTCTACAAAATCCAGAGGGGAGCATGATTGAAGGGATGTTTTCCGATCTCTTCAATTTTTTTGAAGAATTCTCCTTTAATCAATTTTTTTTCGAAGGCTGACCACCAAGGCCTGAAACATCACCAAATAATCCTTGGGAGGGGAAAAACCCTCTCCGAGCCTAACGCCATGTAAGATCAATGGTAAAAGTGCCAAAGATTGTAGACCTACGGTTAGGGTTGCAGAGCACAGTATCGTTAGTAGGCCATGTGTTAGAAGAAGTGTATTGGAATCTCTTCCTTGATATATTCATTCATTCCAAACCTACTGTTAAAAGGAATTCCCCTATTCTATATATATATATATATATTTTTTTTTTTTTTTTTCAGATTACATCTAAAAGGAATTCCCCCGTTCAATTTTTTCTTTTAGGTTACATCTAAATTGAGTGTAGCCACTTTAGTATAAAAATTTTGTTGAAAAATGTAACTAGGTTCGGTCTTCATTAATGTATTTGAGTCATCATGTAATGTATTTGTCGAAAGAATAAAGAAAATAATTTTATTATTATTATTATTATTATTGTGACTTATTAAAGCATGGGTTTGTTCATCATGTTTTAGGTCAAATTCCCCATTGAGGACTTCTAAGATTTATTCTGAGTCAATAAAGTCATTGTACTTTTAAAGAGATCCTTCTTGGGATTTTGAATCATATAAAAAGATTTAGTATTGAGTCAAATATGAATTATGTTACCTCCACACCAAGGCAGCCTTAAGATGATCAAGTCGGCCTCAAGAAATGATATTCAACCTCACATAAGGACTATAAATGAAGCAGTTTGAATTCCATTTGGAGGAAATTTAGCTCAAGCAATTTCGATATCTCTTGAAGCTAGGAAAAAGTGCGAAGTGGAGGAAATAAGGCAAAAGGAGTGCGAGTTTGGTCTAGTAGATGGAAGGAAGGAAAATCGAAGTTTTGGTGCATCTATCTCTCTCTCTCGTGCTCTAGTTTGGGGGATCGAAGTTCTCTTGTTGATGTCGTAGCCAGTTACTGCATGTTCCTGTTGCTATAGGTCGAAGTTGCTATTGTTAGTAGCTTCTACCTCTAGAAGTTGTATTGGGCCAAGATCGAAGTTTATAAGTGAACATCAAAGTATTTCATTGAAGATTGAAGTCTCCAAAGCAAGGTCAAAGTTGTTGGGTCGAAGAAAGTGCTGCTAATGCTATCAAGTCAAGTAGGATCATCTACAAGAGATGAAGAAGGTTGACTTGGCGTGGAGGAAAAGTATGGAGTCTTGGAATATCTTAGGAAAACTATTGAAGGAAGAATTACTGACTAGGTTTTCCCCTAGAGAGGGGTTTTCTCTGGTTGTGAGCCTATAACTAGTGTCCATTGATTTATGTGCTATTGATTTGGTAATTGCTTGATGGACTAAAAGAAAGAATATATAAATAAACCTAATAAGAAATCAAGAAAATCACAAGTAATTATCAAGTATAGCAAAATATTTCTACCTTTATGAATTTCTAACATGGTTTCAGAGATTTGGTGAAGAAAGAAGCTAAAGGAAGTCTCCAGCACTTGATCAAGGGATCATTCAAAAGGATTATGTCAAGGAATAAGTATAATATATTCAAAGAAGATGTCTAACACAATCAAGGGAGAGAAAAAACTTGAAGGAGCCTCAAACTACAGATCTTGGAAGAATAGGATTGACCTCATCCTTGAAAAGAACAAGGTAATAGACTTGGAGAAAGAAAAAGTAAAGAAGCCTACAAAAGACTCCAGTGACGATGATAAAGTGAAGTTCATAGATTTGGAATTAGTGGCCATGAACCTAATGGTAGAAGGAATAAAGGAAAACCTTGTCCCATGTTGAAGAATCTTGGGCATATGTCGTTAGTGAGATTCTTTTACGTGATAACTATTTGTGAGGCATTTTATCTTTAGATTATGTTGAGAAGCCTGAAGTCGGGTCAACAACAAGGGGGATACCCACCCGGTCCGGAACCTGGTTGGCGGCTCCTTGCCCGTTTGGAGTAGCGGGTCCGACTGGGGGTAATGGGACCAGTTTCCCAATGTGATGGGTGTGTGTGTGTGCGTAGAGTCTGATGATATTAATCTAGAGGTTTTTCTAAACTAGTCTCGATTCTAACTGCTAAACTAACTCTATGCTAATGTAATCTAATGAAGAGAAATACATCTGATCTATGCTAACCCGGGGTGTTTTTCTTATGTTTATGCGATCTAGAAAGATTTCTAACAGCAGCTGGTAATAAAGATCATTCAACTGATATCAAAATATAAACCAATAAAGATAAACCATTCTGCATAAGAAGTTAGGCAGAATAGTTGTGAACAACATATCGCATAATCAGTCTTCTATATGTTAAGCATGATTAAATGATCCCACCGTACAAAAGTGCCAAATGGTAATGCAGACATTCATACAATAACATATAAAGAACTCAGCTACATATCACTTTAGGGATACTAGCAGAATCTAGTCAAGAGATAAAAGTACCATTTATGACTAACTTCACCAATAAACTTCAAGTAATAATGATTTATTTCTACTTGTTCTAAAATTTGCTAAGAGTATAGAAGTGCAACATCAGTAACAGATATTGAAATGCAAACATAAATAAATCTTGATCCATCTATTCATCAAAAACCTCCTCTGAGGGTGCAAAAGTGCATGTTCTGAGGATAAGTTTTTTGACAGATTTTCGGACCCTTCTCCAAAAACCATGAGAAGGGTTCAATACTACTAACTAATCAATCTTAATTACATGAAATTAGGGAATCGGCTTCAAATGACCGCCCTTTTACTAAAAGCAACTTTATTTCTAAACTTAAAATCTAATTTCTGACCGTTTCTGTATATTCTCTTTAGTGCTGTCAACAATGCAACGTTTTCCTGGGAAGAGTCGGCTGGCCGCTTTCTTCTTTCTCTTTGGAGATAAAAGTGGAAATAACAGGAGCTGGCACTTCCTTCCGGCAGACCAGAAGATATTTTCGAAAACCTTTCTCTAGCTGGGTGTATTCGCCACGTGTATACTTAGCATAACCCAGGTTCTTCTCGAACTGATTTTGCTGTTGCTGTTTTCCGTTTCCGGTCGTGCGAATGACTGAGTGGGTTAGGAGTCGTGCTGTATGGACATCCCCCTGTTTTAAGAATTGTTTCTATTCTTTGTTCCAGGTTTTCCTGAAGCGTCTTCCTTCTCATGCGCTTCTTTCTCTGCTTTACCAAGTCTGAGCTTCAGGATCTTTTCTGAACACGCTGCTTTTGTGCGCCTTTGACTCTGAGTCCTGAATAGTCTAATTTCATCAGTGCCGGTTGGCTGATAGTCTGGAATCTGCGGTTCTGCTGCATGCGGCATCCGTTTACAGAGGCATTCTCTCTTTACTATTTGATTGGCGCTTTCCTCTTTCCCTCAAATGTTTCCTGCATATAAACTTATATTAGTTGCGTGTCTTGCAGTCTACGCAAAGAAGAAGGGAAATGAAAAGATTTGACGTGAAAGTATTAATCTCTAATGAATGCATAACCCTGACATTCATCATGACTTGACTCTTTGATAAATGTAATGCAATCATTCCTAGATACTCAAGCATGCGGTCATTAAATTCCTTCAAGGCGCGCACTTAATCCTGGGTTTATCGTGTGATAAGTCTTTTCAGATCGCAGATCGCAAATCGCTGCCATCGCAGATCGCAAATTGCAGATATCGCAAATTTTGTTTAATGGTTATGCCGTATAGCGCGATGCTTGCGATTTGTGATATCGCATATCGACGATCGGCATTTCTCGAAGGTCTTCTTTTAAAGGGGCGCGTGTGATGTATGCGACGCGATGAACTTCGCATCGCTCCTTCGCAGTCTTGCTTTTCGCGCTCGAGTAATGCTTCGGCCTTTCTTTGCGATGCGATTTAAGCCTTAGGGAGAGAAATACAAAAACTTTAGAAAAATATTTTTTGGGATTTTTGTTCAGGGTCCCCTCTTTGCTTGACGTTATTGCTAATGTCAAGTGAAGAAGGGGGGTTGTTGGTGACCACAACAATGGCGATTCACTGTGAAGAACCAGTTATCTCTGCTTGTTCTATTGCATTTTCACTTCCAAAACATAAAAGTTTTCTTATGCCTAAATTTTGTTATGGACAGATAGAGTATTACCTTTTATCCTGTCAATGATGCTTCGTCACAACTTCTTATTTCATTCTGATTGTTTGTTTCCTCTGGGTTATTTCTTGTATTCATACCTAGTCATTACTCAGTCTTTTCAAAGACAAAATAAGGTCTTCTCTGCGTACTGGCTTTGTAAAGTATGCTCCTTTGTCATAGGTAGAGCCTCTGCTGCCCGCAAGCGTCCATAGCCTCGATAGGGTTACCATGTTATCCAGCAATGATCCTTTTTCCTGCTTGAGGTTATTTACAACATTCCAGAGAAAAACCCTTTTGACACTTTTTCTTTCTTTTTTAATTTTTTATTCTCTAAAGAACAATGTCTTGGTTTGGTGGCCAAATTATGACACAGTCATCCACTTGATTTACACTTTTGCTGAACAAGCTGGCTCGTGATGAGACCCCTTGTCTTTCGATTGCAACAATCTTGAGTCATTGCCCTGTTTTGATAGACAGTAGTGGCAAAGTCAGCAAGTTATAATATCTGTGATCATGATAAGCCGGCTCACGATGAGACCTCTTATTCTTTGAGATATAGTGTTTTCTTGGATTGTTTCTCTGGATGCTGCGATTCTCCTTAGCAGGGAGGAAGTCATTGTTTTTCCTTAAGAAAGCTCTGGACGACAATAATAGAGTTTAAGAACAACAGTTTTGCAGAGAATACTTATTTTGCTATCGATGATACTTTTCATTGCATTGGCATAAAACAATTTTTTGCTAAAAGTTACTTTCATCCCAGATTTCTTTGTAAAGTTGGAACTAACATCACATTCAGGCTAAAGTTAACTCTACCTGTCAATAATAAAAGTCAGATTTTTCGAAAAGTTTTGCTATTTATACAAGTGAAATCAAAATCTGATAGAGAAATGGTATGTTTCTTCATGAATACTATTTATGATCGTTCACAACCAACCCTATTTATGAAAAAAAAAATGGAAAACTAACGTAAAAAAAAAAAAAAAAAAAAAAAAAAAATATAAAAAAAAATTAAAATTATCCTACAAAAACAGAAGGATGACCTTCTATGGGAAATACATTTTGAGGATTTGTCCGTTTACAGGCAGAGAATCTCTCCTGCCTGTCAAGTCCTGCAACACAAAAGTCGATGGGCCTATGACTTCTACGATTTGAAAAGGACCAAGCCATAGCTTCTGGAATTTCGTATGTTTGCCCTTTTCTTCGTGAGCCTTATCCCACTTCAAAACTAAATCACCCATCTGAAAGTTTTTTCTGGTCATTATGTTCGAATGAAAAGAGGATTTTATCAGCGCTTGGTGGTGAGCATGGGTTTTCTTGGCCTGCTCTCGTTGTTCTTCTAACTTGATTATTTCCATTTGCCTTAGTTGTAAGGGAGAAGTAGGTACTTCATCAATGTATTGCACTAAGGACAAGGAGGGAATGAGTAAGTGAGTAGGAAGAACTACTTCTCTCCCGTAAACCAAATTAAAGGGAGAAGTCCCGATAGAGGATTTCTTGGTAATTCTGTCTGCCCATAAGGCGTTTACCAGCGCTTTGTGCCAATTCTTTTGGTTTTGGTCGACTGTCTTTTTGATGATCCTGATTAGGTTCTTGTTCGTTGATTCAGCCAACCCATTACCTTGCGGATAGTAGTTGGCGGAATACTTTAGTTTGAACCCTCTTTTGAGTGCGAACTCAATCATGGTATTTCCAGAAAAATATGAATCGTTATCAAATATTAAGGCCGTTGGCAATCCAAACCTAGTAATGATGAACTGATCTATGAATTCAACAATGTTTTCAGAATTAGCTGTCTTGAGAGGAACTGCCTCTACCCATTTAGTAAAATAGTCAGTTGCAGTGAGGATATACCTATGCTGTTTAGAGGAGTGAGGAACGATCTCACCTATTATGTCCAGGCCCCATTGGCTGAACGACTGTTCGATGTTAACCGGCTGCAGTGGCATGGATGACTTCTTTTGTTTCCCTGCAACCGTTTGGCAGACTTGGCATTTTCTTACGTGATTGTACGAGTCTTTGAACAACGTGGGCCAGTAGTATCCTGCACGTAAGATTTTGTGTGCGGTGGCTTCTCCAGCATAGTGTCCACCTGCTGGTCCATCGTGGAGTTCCTGCTAAACCTTTTCGGCTTCAGTTTTCTCAAGACATCTAAGAAGCACAGAATCATAGTTTCTTTTAAACAAGACATCATCTACGAGCTGACATTGTTTAGCTTTCAACCTCAGGGCTCTCTTTTTGATGTGATCTAGGTGAAATGGAGCATATCCGTTTTTCAGGAAATAAATGATGTCAGCATAAAATGATTCTGCGTCGTTTAGGCTTACCTCATACGTGTGTACCTCTTCAGGCGATTCTTCGGGGATTTGCGATGCTCCGGCTAACATCTTGCAGAAGCCTTGGCCTCTTACGATGTGTGCCGGCTTGATTTCCAGGTCGTATTCTTGCAAGGCGGTGATCCAATTCGCCCTCTTTTCACCCACGTCTTTCTGAATCAGGAGGTTTCTTACCGCTGGGAATGGTACTATGACCTTGGTATGGGCCTTTAGCAAGAAGGGTCTGAAATATTTGACCGCTTTGAAAACGGCATACGCCTGTTTCTCTACGTCCAAATATTTCAGCTCAACACCTTGTAAGTTTGGCTAAAGAATGCGATTGGGGCTTCCGCCTTTTCTTGGTTTGCCTGGGTCAAGATCGCAACATAAGAATTTTCTGAGGCAAACGTGTATAAGATGAATGGTTCTGAAAAATTTGGGGTTGCTAGGGATGGAGCGTTGATGATGGCTTGTTTGATTAAGTTAAACGCTTCGTGCTCGTCTAGACCCCATTTAAAGTTTGAATTCTTTTTTATCATTTTTTGTAAAGGAGAAATAATACGTGAAAAATCTGGGACAAATCTTTTCACAAAATTGATCTATCCTAGGAAAGATTGCATGGTCTTTTTGTTATGGGGCATGGATATCTCGGAAATTTCTTTGATTCTGTCAGGTTCAATGTGAATGCCCGATTTGGACACTATGAACCCTAGCAATTTTCCTTCACTTAACGTGAAAAAAGATTTCTTCGGGTTAAGCAAGATTCCATACCTTAAACATCTTTGAAAGATTTGCTTCAAATCTTTGAGATGGTCGCTTCGGTTCTTGGAGTACACAGTTATATCATCCAGGTAAATCACTACTGATTTATTGACTAACCCTTTGAACGCAATGTCCATAGCTCTTTGAAAAGTAGTGCCGGCGTTGATCAGACCGAACGACATCTTCCGATACGCGTAGGTACCCCATTTAGTTCGGAAGGTGGTTTTTAGCTGATCGTCTGGATGTACCAGCACTTGATTATATCCTGAAAATCCATCTAGGAAAGACATCAATTCTGAGCCTGCTACAGCCTGTAATATTTTCTCCATAGGTGGGAGGGGAAAATTGTCTTTCTGACAGGCTTTGTTGAGATTCCGGAAGTCAATGCAGATTCTAATATCTCCGTTTTTCTTCCTAACAGGTACCATATTGGATACCCATTTGGAATGTCTGACCGGGAAAATTATTCTGGCTCTCAACAACTTATTCAACTCAGTTTTTATCTGATTTTCCAGGTTGGGGTGGATTTTCCTGAGCTTCTGTTGGACGGGTTTCTCGTTGTCAATCATAGGGATAGTGTGCTGAATGATAGAAGTGTTATAAGTTTTCAGCTCATCGTAGTTCCAGGCAAAGACGTTTTTGTACTGTCGTAGAAGACGGATGTATGCTGACTTTTCTTCAGGAGCCAGGCCTTGGCCTAGATTGACGTTTTGGGGTTTCTCTTCGGTTCCTAAGTTCACTGATTCGTAGTTCAAAGTTGAACTGTAAAGTTTGGCGTTAGCTGACCTTTTGAACCGACTTTTTAAGTCATACAAATCTTCTGATTTGACCACTGATTTGGGTATAGCATTATCAGTGCCATTTTATTGTATTTGGTGGTCATGACAGTCCTCGTCGATTATCTGGTTTGAGTAGGATCCTTCAGAGGTAAGGAAACTTACGATGTCTGGGTCGTCGTTGAATACTCTCCAGTTGGTGATGTTGTCAGGGATAGACGGTTTAAAAATTAATTCTATGGAAAACCTATCTGGACTAAAGTCTTCGGAGGGGATGAGTCTGGAGGCTACGTTTGCTAGCAGGTCTGCGCTTGCATTGTGAAGTCTTGGGATTGATGAAATATTGAATGCTGTAAAATGCGCAGTGAGATCTTGCACTAAAGATTGATAGTGCTTTAAATGACTAGACAGGTAGTGTATGGTGTTACGTACCTGTTTGACGACGATCTCGTAATCTCCAAAGACTTGAAGATATTTGACGTTGCAGCCGATTGCTTTGTATAGGCCTTGCACCAAGGCTTCGTATTCTGTTGTGTTGTTCGTGCAATCGAACTTCAGCCTGCATGTGAGCATGGTCTTATTTCCGTCCGGGCTAATCAAGACGCATCCTGCTCCCGCTCCCTCATTGGACTTAGAGCCATCAAAATATAATTTCCAAAATAAAGAAGTATTTACAGGGTTATCTTAGAAACTAACACATTTTGAATCATCAGTCTGGGAAAAGTTTTCTACTTGGGACATGACTGAATTTTCTAAATATGGTGATATGTGAGCATTGAAATTTCCAAGGAAAGAGTCTACCGAGTAGTTTCCTATGATGCTGTTGTTGTATGCTATGGATTCGTTCTCTCCTTCCAAATCCGTCACTATGTACTTTTGGTGCAGTTCTCGTTCAGCCTTTATTTGATTTGGCTTCCCGTTGAAGGGTAACCACATGTGTGACCAGTCAGTCGAAAAGTATCCGTGGAGCTTCTCGGACCAATCCCTGCTAAGAATTAGACCATAAAATTCAGGGATGTCAGCAACTAGAATATCGATGACCTGGCATACCTTGGGGTTGGACGACAGTCTTATGTTCACTTGATTAAGTTCGCCTATCACTTTGACTTATGATCGATCAAGTTGAACTATGCGCACTGTGGATTTTTGCTGTTGAACATTAAGTTTGGCACATAATGACTTGGGTAGAATATTGGTTGAAGCACCAGAATCAACCAAGTAGTTATGCACGTTTCTGTTAAAGATCTCATAAGTGAGGAGGAAAGGAGGAGTGTGAGATCTAGACCTCCCTCCAATCAAAGCGATGTCATTTGGATCGATTTTATTGATCGAATTGATTGGGGGTCTTCCTATATTATGGGAAGCTATAGCTGTAGGTAGAGGTGCAGTAGGTACGGCATGTAACTCTTTCATCATGATCTTCTGTTGGTGTTTCAATTTGCTCAACTCGTACAGGGTGATATTAGCCCTAGTCTTCTTCATGTCGTCGATGATGTTATACTCCATTTCATCTGACACTATTAGTGTCTTTGATGGAGGCGATTGCTCTGATTGGACTGGACTAAATGAGGTCGCTTTAGGGGTTGTCTTCTTTGTTGCGACCTTTTCTTTCGCTGGAGGGCTTGCGCCCTTCTGTTTTGGGGTAGTCTGGGGAGGATCAAGTTGATTTCTGCTTCGTGTGCTAATCGGAAGTGCTTCTTGATCTTCCTCTTGTGGGAGGATGAAATCCCACATTCCTTGCAGTTCCACCACTTCTTCGTCGTCGGTCTGCATTTCGATGGTGCTCTCTTCTTCTTCTTCTTCAGATTCCACATTTGAGACCACGTTGGGTGGCTTCGTCGCCATAGGGGGATTTCTTTTGAAATTCCTAAAAGGCTTTCTTGGGGACGATTCTGCTACTTGCTTTCTTATGTCAATCATCTCATTAGACATGGCTTTCAAGACTTTTTGTAATCCTTCCATGTCGAAAGGATCCTTCGTTTGCTTCTTCTTGGTTTCTTCTTTGAAAGAGATTTTCTTAGATTTACGCTCTTCGATTGTAGATCTCTTTTCTAGGGCTACTACGCGTCTTTCGACTGCCAATGCCTCAGCCAAGTTTTCGACTAAGGTTGTCTTGCTTGCCCTATCTACGAAGATGGCCAAGTTTGAAGGTAAGGCCGTGATGTACCATTCGCATCTTACTTCCTCGCTGGGCTGGGAAGCAGCGGGGATTTTATTGAGGATCTTGTTGAACCGTAAGTTAAAATCTTTAATGGGTTCCCTAGCCTCAGCTTTAAGATTGGACAGATCGTTGATCAGTGTCGCTGTCGATCTATCATCGCCAAATTTGGTGAGAAATTGATTTTGAAAAATATCCCAGCTGGTGATAGATCCGGAGGGTAGCGAAAAGTACCATGACCCGACTGTCCCTTGCATCGTATAGGGGAAGAGTCGGACCACGGCATCTTTGTTGGTGACCCCGTTGAGATTAACAGAAAGCATGAAATTATTGATATTTTCTTCAGCTAGCATTCCAGTTTCTGGATTGAACTTTGGTAACCACTTCTCAGGATGGGCAGGTATTGGACTCAGGGGTGGAGGCATTAAAACCGCCCTAGGGTTGTTCCATGGAGATTGTGCCATTGCTGAGTTGCTGGTTAATAAAAGTGCAGAAGATGATCTTCGAGGTTGAGAAGATAGAGATGTTACGATCTTTGACGATTGTGGAGGAAGGGTTGCGGAAGATGGATGAGTGATTTGAGGTGGAGATGTGGGTGGTTGACTTCGCGGAGAGGGAGTTGAAATGGACGAGGTGGATGAAAGAGTCTCTCTGTCAGACTCTTGAAGTGCTTTCCTTGCTCTTTTCCTAGTGGGGAGAGGGATTTCAGTTGGCTGAATGCCGAACTTTTCACTCTTCAATCGGGTCAGGGGATGAGCAGGGTTGTATTGCGAAGTCAAGCTGCCTTTAGATTTATCAGATTTCTGGTTAAAAATAGAGAATCCCTGGAGTTTAAGGATCAAGGTTTGAACTTCAGGGGGATCGACAATAAGTTGTTCTGATGTATCGGGATGTATAGCAGCGGTGGATGTCCGAGCGACTTCCAGTTCCGAGTTTAGTCATACCGGGGAAGTCGGGGAAGTTGGTGAGGGTGATTTGCTCTTAGAATGGTATTTGAATTTTGAATTATGCGCCATTCATAGCTCAAGCCCTCCTTCTAGCGCCAGAAATGTTGAGGGGCCCGAAGTCGGGTCAACAACAAGGGGGATACCCACCCGGTCCGGAACCTGGTTGGCGGCTCCTTGCCCGTTTGGAGTAGCGGGTCGGACTGGGGGTAATGGGACCAGTTTCCCAATGTGATGGGTGTGTGTGTGTGCGTAGATTCTGATGATATTAATCTAGAGGTTTTTCTAAACTAGTCTCGATTCTAACTGCTAAACTAACTCTATGCTAATGTAATCTAATGAAGAGAAATACATCTGATCTATGCTAACCCGGGGTGTTTTTCTTTTGTTTATGCGATCTAGAAAGATTTCTAACAGCAGCTGGTAATAAAGATCATTCAACTGATATCAGAATATAAACCAATAAAGATAAACCATTCTGCATAAGAAGTTAGGCAGAATAGTTGTGAACAACATATCGCATAATCAGTCTTCTATATGTTAAGCATGATTAAATGATCCCACCGTACAGAAGTGCCAAATGGTAATGCAGACATTCATACAATAACATATAAAGAACTCAGCTACATATCACTTTAGGGATACTAGCAGAATCTAGTCAAGAGATAAAAGTACCATTTATGACTAACTTCACCAATAAACTTCAAGTAATAATGATTTATTTCTACTTGTTCTAACATCTGCTAAGAGTACAGAAGTGCAACATCAGTAACAGATATTAAAATGCAAACATAAATAAATCTTGATCCATCTATTCATCAAAAACCTCCTCTGAGGGTGCATAAGTGCATGTTCTGAGGATAAGTTTTTTGACAGATTTCCGGACCCTTCTCCAAAAACCATGAGAAGGGTTAAATACCACTAACTAATCAATCTTAATTACATGAAATTAGGGAATCGGCTTCAAATGACCGCCCTTTTACTAAAAGCAACTTTATTTCTAAACTTAAAATCTAATTTCTGACCATTTCTGTATATTCTCTTTAGTGCTGTCAACAGTGCAACGTTTTCCTAGGAAGAGTCGGCTAGCCGCTTTCTTCTTTTGCTCTGGAGATAAAAGTGGAAATAACAGGAGCTGACACTTCCTTCCGGCAGACCAGAAGATATTTTCGAAAACCTTTCTCTAGCTGGGTGTATTCGCCACGTGTATACTTAGCATAACCCAGGTTCTTCTCGAACTGATTTTGCTGTTGCTGTTTTCAGTTTCCGGTCGTGCGAATGACTGAGTGGGTTAGGAGTCGTGCTGTATGGACATCCCCCTGTTTTAAGAATTGTTTCTGTTCTTTGTTCCAGGTTTTCCTGAAGCGTCTTCCTTCTCATGCACTTCTTTCTCTGCTTTACCAAGTCTGAGCTTCAAGATCTTTTCTAAACACGCTGCTTTTGTGCGCCTTTGACTCTGAGTCCTGAATAGTCTAATTTCATCAGTGCCAGTTGGATGATAGTCTGGAATCCGCGGTTCTGCTGCATGCGGCATCCGTTTGCGTTTAACTATCTGATTGGCGCTTTCCTCTTTCCCTCAAATGTTTCCTGCATATAAACTTATATTAGTTGCGTGTCTTGCAGTCTACGCAAAGAAGAAGGGAAATGAAAAGATTTGACACGAAAGTATTAATCTCTAATGAATGCATAACCCTGACATTCATCAGGACTTGACTCTTCGATAAATGTAATGCAATCATTCCTAGATACTCAAGCATGCGGTCATTAAATTCCTTCAAGGCGCGCACTTAATCCTGGGTTTATCGTGTGATAAGTCTTTTCAGATCGCAGATCGCAAATCACTGCCATCGCAGATCGCAAATTGCAGATATCGCAAATTTTGTTTAATGGTTATGCCGTATAGCGCGATGCTTGCGATTTGCGATATCGCATATCGGTGATCGGCATTTCTCGAAGGTCTTCTTTTAAAGGGGCGCGTGTGATGTATGCGACGCGATGAACTTCGCATCGCTCCTTCGCAGTCTTGCTTTTCGCGCTCGAGCAATGCTTCAGCCTTTCTTTGCGATGCGATTTAAGCCTTAGGGAGAGAAATACAAAAATTTTAGAAAAATATTTTTTGGGATTTTTGTTCAGGGTCCCCTCTTTGCTTGACGTTATTGCTAATGTCAAGTGAAGAAGGGGGGTTGTTGGTGAACACAACAGATTATTAGCACAATATTTTGTTGATTTCATTAGTGTTTGTATTTATTACTCCATCAAATATCTATCAGAACAAAGAGACGAGAACACAAGAAATTGGCTATTCTGCCACGACCAAAACCTCTCCCTCTTGGAGAGGAAAACTCGCACGAAATTCTTCTTATAGAGATTCTTATTGACGAACACCAAGAACACAACCGTCGAATTCCCGAGCCATTCCAAGACCAAGACACCAATCCTCTTCTTTGTATAAAATCATCATTATTATTGTTGCTTCACCGAAGCCATCATTAATGCACTTTTACTAAGGTTTTCATTACTTCTATCGCGATCATGAGTATGTCAAGATAGAGATATTCTCATCACATGTATCCGAGACTGATGACTGTGATTTCTCTTCCTACGTTTCATCATTATACATATGCTTCTCTTGAGACAGATTATACATTAAGATATAGTGAGATCATCGCGATCCTATCCATCAAGACCAAGTGTTCCTGTAGGATTATCGAGGTCATCATGATTATGTCGAGACTGATAGTTTGCTGTGATGAGATCACTGATATTTATTGTAACTGTGTTGTGATTACAACTACGTTAAGTATGTCACATAACTACCTCGAGACTTATTACTGAGATGTCCTATGATGTTTCTTTATTACGCATATACTGAGATCGTATATCGAGAGTATGTTATAGGGACTTCGATCACTGTGAGATTACATTGACTGTTGCGTCGTGATTTCATTTTGCACTCCGTTGAGATTGTGATCATAACAATGCCGAGACAAAGTTTCCTCCTACATCGACACAGATTATCCATTGTTTTCCGTGATTCTATACTTCCCTGTACTCACCGAGACATATGGAAGAGTTCAATAATCTTCATATCTAGAGTGTACGCTCCTATAATATCCATCGATTATCATGGAGACTTCTTCAATCGAAACCCTGCCATATTTTCTTTACGCGAGATACATGAACCCATTGTGCCATACGAAGCCTTTTGGAGATATATCCAAAATTATTTTATTTTCTTTCTCTAAGTTCACATGCTTATTTATAGTGGGTTGACCCATATATTTAAGATGACATGTTATGGTGAATCGTTGTGACCTTTTTATTGAGTCGACATGTCTTCTTGACTATCGTTGATATTGCTTAGCTTGCAATCTTCTTCTTTAGAGGACGATGCTTGTCTTGGAGGGCTACGTGACACTAGGTTGACCCATGTATATTACATAAATTCTCAAGAAGAGTTATTTAACATGATTTTGACTCTTTGAATTTCCTAGGCCTATGGAATGAGCAAGAAAATCATTCATATAATTTACAAAAATAATATTTATTTTATTTACAAGTACAAATATCAAAATTACATGTATAAATACCGAACCTAGTTACATTTTCTTCAACACTCCCTCTTAACTAGGGAGGTATTTACAATGGTACTTGGTCATTCTCAATCTGAAGAATTTGTCATAAGAAGATTTGGATTTGGTAATCCCATCTGTATAGCATCATATCAACCAACATTGTCACCGTGCAAGGCCTTGACTAACAAATCCATCTCTTCATAAGACCATGAGCTACAATGCTGGCGAGACCAATGATTTATAGACACCTTCATCATTGTCTCCCAAGGTACATACCCACCCGAGTGTTCACTGAGTATGACTTGCTACGAATATTCCTATCTTGGATTCCCAACCCTCAAAGATATTGGTCCTCTTGCCTACTCTTATCTTGGATCCCCTACACATACTCAAAGAGTATTAGATGCAAAATTATTACCCAATCCTCCATTATTTCTTCCAAGGTGAAGACAAGAATGTTGTGTCTACATTTCTATTCATGGCCTTCACCTAGACTTATAGCTGTTAGTCCTGGTCTTGTGCATGACACATGAAATAGAAAAAAACGACTGTCTCTCCTTTGTAATAAAAGGGTGATATAATTCAAGCTCCCTCTTGATTAGGGACCTGTCAAAGCTTCCTCTTAGCTAGAGACTCTTCAATACATCAACAACATCTTCTTCGTGGGTCCTTCAGCTGCTTGATCAACTTCTCTCCTTAATGTCATGAAAGTTAGTTGAGATTCTTTCTTGTAGGGAAACAATCATTGATCACTTTCTTCCTCAGTTCATCATGTCATTCCTTTATTCATGGAAATTGGGCTTCTTCATTTCTAGAACATTCTTCATATGACTACTTCTTTCTCATCATGCTTCTTCCATTCATTACATGAATGTTAGTTGTACTTGTAAGTAGCCTTGCATGAGCTTATCCATATATTATTCAAGAAATCAAGTATATCATTAAATCAAATCGTACCTTACTAGTTGGATCTTCATCACGACATATTTCTTTAGGTATCAACATCTTGCACACACATTGACACATCTCCCAAAGATATCCATTGTCAAGGGTCTTCATCTTTTTTCAGACTTTCATCAGAGTCTTCATATCTTTTCGGGAGATTTCATATTCAAATCTTCTTGGTATTTTGGATGTTGACTCCTTAATCATGGTTACATATCTCACAATCTCCTCCTTCCTCACACATTCCATTCCCAACAACTTTTAATCAAATTTTCTTCATTGTAGTCAATCACCTCATACTTCATATGAGGACATATTATGTTGATTTCATCTAGTGTGACTTATGCCTTTCTCCATCCTTTCAGAGGAGGATATCATTTTCCCTCGATCATGCTTCTTAAGATAGAAGTGAAGATCTATATTACTTGCAACCATATGACATGACATTATAAAAATTAAATACAAGCATACATACCTCATTTTATATTTAGGTCATCTAGGCTTCTTCCAATAGCTTCCCTGATTAAAGTGTCTTGAATCCCTTGATCTACTTCATCTCTTATGACATCATACCATCATCCCATAAATTCCATAAGTTGGAGTTTCTGATGAAACACTTGCTTCCTCTCTTGATTAGTGAATCCTCTGACTAGGACACTATTAGAAAAATATAAGAGAGAGCATATATCGATTACGCACAACACAAATCACTCTTCAATATTTTATTAATCACAAGAATTACAAATATATAGGACATAATACATTGACTATGACACATTTGGATCATGATTCCAATTCACAACATAGGAATCAACAGATTCCAGACTGATGCCTAGGGACTCATAATGAAAACTACGCATGACATGGAAGCATTACTTCCAACACCCTCCCTTAATTCTTACATGGGAAACATACTACAAAAATAAATAAATATATGTCTGACTGGTCTTCATCACCGCCCACATCCACTCTGGAATCTCGCAAACACTGTTCTTTCACCACCACATCTTCGAGCTGTCACTTGACCTCCATTTAAAATGTAACCACCTCTAACCATCATTGATGAACTTTGCAGGATCAACAATATTGAAAACTCGGCTCGTCGGGGCTTCCGCAATAAGAGCCATCAAGTAATGAGCCATCCTATGGACCAACCATCATCTGTCAGATATTTCGCTTTTGGGCTATCCATCAGTTGATAGGATGGAGGTCTGGATACTAAATGTGCTCAAGAGTTGATTAAACAACTTGAAATCACACAAGAATTGATGTTTCAAACACCGAGGCTTCTAGTTTAAGAACCATCAATCCTTTTTATAACTAATAAAAAAACACACAATAAGAAACTTCATCAACTCAAACCACACAAAAGAACTTAAATCTCTCACAGTCTTTATTTATTTTTTAAATAGCTCTCCATTATTTATATACAAATATATCCTCTACCCTTAAACTTTGGCAATTGGTCTAAGCCTCTTGGATGCCCAACATGGTGGGATCCTCCTTGCAAAGTGCTCCAAAGATGGCCCTCATATTCTCTAACGTAGCAATCATCACGCTTTTGCTTTTCCTTCATGAAGTGGTGCGTGGTTTTGTGGCCAAATGGTTGGAGTCCGCACTGTGAGTAGAATGTGACGTTGAAACCAGCCTTCTGATACCTGATACCTATGCATCAGACGTCTCTCAGCTAAGGCTATGTAGGCGTACAATAGGATCCAATGAATTTGATGACGTGCATGCTTGATTAACACTCCAGAAACCAAAATTATGCAGAGGGTCTTTGGATCCACGTTTACAGATACTCATTGCTAGGATTGACTGCTCCCCTCAATTTATGCTTGAAATTAACTATTATCTACCACAAACCCTTACGTGCAGTCGTGTTGAAGTAATTCCTCACGAATTACTTATATAATACTCGTGTTGCATTGAATGTTTTAATCAATACCACCGATGGCTGCAGCCGCAACGATTTGATGCTGGTGAGACTAGCATTAACAACAAACATTCCCACTACGACAAATCGAGCAGAAATGTCCCAATCTGTGGCTACTTCTATGAATTTCACACCACCTTTTGGCTCAGCGGAATGAATGAAAGGCTCCACGGTTTTAAGCTGCACGCAATCAATGAATTTATTTTACTTTTTTATTTATTTATTTTATAAATAAATAAATAAATAAATAAATATATATATATATATATATATATATATATATATATATATATATATATATATATATATTTTAATTTATTATTATTATTATTATTATTTTGCAGCTTTCACATCTTCTTGGCCCTCCCTAGAGGGAGTCAAGCCAGTACTTGCTCTGATACCATGTTAGTAATATAGAGATAGAGTGAGAGATTGTTCAGACAACATAAACCACTTTTCAATATTTTATCGATCACAAGAATTACAAATATATAGGACATAATACACCGATTATGATACATCTGGATCATGATTCCAACTCACAACATAAGAATCAATAGTTTCTAGACTGACGCCTAGGGACTCCTAATGACAACTATACATGACATGGAAGCATTACTTCCAATAGATTCTATTAGAGAATTTTGAGGATCTTGTATATCCTTTTATGGCAGATGTTTCCATTTTGACTTTATGTATGATGAGACCTGTCTTGGATGACTTCTTCCTTTGCTTCAATGTTCAATGAGGTTCCCAAGAGTTATGTCCTTCATGTTCGACTATCATGGATTTTGTTTTCCATGATTCCCATGGTGATGCCACGAACTCTTGCTTCTAATGCTTTCATGATGCCACAATGCATCTTAATATCGTGGTCATATCTAAAGATTTAGGAGCTTATGATAGGGCCCCTTTTGTGAGGGAGACCATCTAATCATAGTGGAGATTTGTTGCTCCCTCTTTCCTTAGCCCTTTTTCTTCAGCTTCTTCCATCTTTCCCAGATCTCTCTCATGAATATATTCCTTCATTCTTTGATACCTTTATTTTTGTGTAGGTATAAGTGATGTGACCTTCTTTACTACAATTTCAGAGAGTATATCTTCTATCATTTCATATATCTCTCTTTATGTCTCCTCTTCTACTACATAGGCATGAGAAGACCTTTGAGTGATTTCATACGAAGTTGCATTCAAACAATGCTCGATCTTCAGAGACCTTTCTATAGACATCAATGAATTTTATTTTATATGAGGATTATGGTGATCCTCCTTATTCTATGCAAGGAATTTCGATGACTCATCTACTTGTAGATCTCCTTGCAATCATGAAGTCATTTTACCAAATTGACTAATGAAAAGTAATTACTTCATTTGTGAAGAAAAACTCTTCACCTTGATCATGTTGATGAAGAAGATGTATGATGGCTTCTTCTTGGATGATCTTCTTTCAAATGAGAAAGCCTTTCCTCAATAGAGAGGTTTCTCCTTTTCATGAGGATGATCTGTTGCTTCATCAGATGATCTTCTTTCGTAGTGTGAATCAGAATTGCTGCTAGGGTTTCAAATTTCTCCAAGATGATGTGATCTTCGTTTTGAAATCCTTCGAGCTATCTTGATTTGTAGACATCCTGATGAGAGTCTTGGTGGCCTTTCGATGATGACTGTGGAGACACAAGTTCTTGCTTGTTGTAGATTGTCTCCTTGATTGCATAGACAAAAACCCTTGCTAATGTAGACTGTTGTTGTAGATTGTTAGGGTTTGATCCTGCAATGTAGATCTTGATATCCTTTCAGCTTGCTTTGATGCTCTGCTAGAAACTTGGTCCTTGAAATGTTTCTTTTCTGCCCTTCCTTTGACTGCAACCATAACTCTGATACCATGTTGAAGAATCTAGGGCATATGTCGTTAGTGAGATTCTTCTATGTGATAACTATTTGTGAGGCATTTTATCTTTAGATTATTAACACAATCTTTTGTTGATTTCATTATTGTGTGTATTTCTTAATTCATCAAATAGTTATCAAAACAAAGGGACGAGAACACAAGAAATTGGCATTCTTCTAGGGTCAAAACGTCTTCCTCTTGGAGAGGAAAACCCGCACAAAATTCTTCTTATAGAGATTCTTATTGACGAACACCAAGACCACGACCCTTGACTTCCTGAGCCATTCCAAGACCAAGACACCAATCCTCTTCTTTGTTTGAAATCATCATTATTACTGTTGCTTCACCGAAGTCATCATTACTGCACCTTTACTAAGGTCTTCATTACTTCTATCAAGATCATGAGTATGTCAAGATAGAGATATTCTCATCACATGTATCCCGAGACTGATGACTGTGATTTCTCTTCTTGCGTTTCATCATTATACATATGCTGCTCTTAAGACAGAGTATACATCGAGATATAGTGAGATCATCACAATCCTATCCATCGAGACTGAGTGTTCTTGTAGGATTATCGAGGTCATCATGATTATGTCGAGACTGATAGTGTGCTGTGATGAGATCACTGATATTTATTGTAACTGTGTTGCAATTACAACTGTGTTCAGTACGTCACACAACTACCACGATACTTATTACTGAGATGTCCTGTGATGTTTCTTTATTACACATATGTTGAGATCGTATATCGAGAGTATGTTACAGGGACTTCGATCACTGTGAGATTACAGTGACTGCTGCGTCATGATTGCATTTTTCATTCCATTGAGATTGTGATCATAGTAATGCCAAGACAAAGTTTCCTCCTACACTGAGACAGAGTATCCATCATTTTCCGTGATGCTATACTTCGTTGTACTCACCGAGACGTATGGAGGAGTTCAATCATCTTCATATCCAGAGTGTATGCTCCTATAATATCCATCGAATATCATGGAGACTTCTTCAATCGAAACCCTGTCATCTTTTCTTTATGTGAGATACCTGAACCCATTGTGCCATACGAAGCTTTTTGGAGATATATCTGAAATTATTTTCTTTTCTTTGACTCTAAGTTCACACGCTTATTTATAGTGGTTTGACCCATCTATTTAAGCCGACATATTATGGTGAATCGTTGTGACCTTTTTATTGAGCCGACATGTCTTCTTGACTGTCTTTCATATCGCTTAGCTTGCAGTCTTCTTCTTTGGAGGATGGTGCTTGTCTTGGAGGGCTACGTGACACTAGGTTGACCCATGTATATTACATAAATGCTCAAGAAGAGTTCTTTAACATGATTTTGACTCTTTGAATTTCCTAGACCTATGAAATGAGAAAGAAACTCATCCATATAATTTACAAAAAATATATTTATTTTCTTTACAAGTACAAAGATCAGAATTACATGTATAAATACCGAACCTAGTTACATTTTCTTCAGCATCCCATTCATAGCCAACATTGACCATGATTAAGAAATGTACGAGTCTTTGTCAAAGTTATTCACTATTAATACCAAGCCTAAACAATGAACTAAGGACCACAAATATGACTAAATAAGATACAATGTCCTCCTCCTTTGTGAAGATAGCAAGAATCATAGATGATCTTTTGGTCATTGATGAAATTTCTCCAGACAAAGAACTTGTGATCACTACTATACTAGGATTTACAACTACTTGGGGTGCATTTGTTGTAGGACTCAATAGTTGGAAGGAACCTCCCACTTTTGAAGAACTATGGACTGCTTGCAGTCAAGAAGAATTAAGGATCTCATTAGTTGCCAACCTCGAAGGAGTGTCAAATGCATATATTGCTCAACACAGAGGAAACTTCAAGAAATCGAAAGGACCAAAGAGGAAGGTTGACATGTCCAAAGTAGAATTCTATCTATGTCATAAGAAGGGTCACTACACGAGTGTCTGTCCTAACAATCCAAAAAACAATAAGAGAGAAAGAGATGAAGCCAATGTTGCTGAAGAAGAAGACCTAAAGAATTCCAAACTCAAAGAATCGAATATAAGGGACTTACTTACACTATTAAGTCCTTTGCCCTTTTCTTCTTGTCTTAGATATTCCATTTTGTATTTTTTATGTTTAGAATTTATAGGTTTTAACATGTTTTTGGAAAAGACATTTTTCTTTTGTTTTATAAGTTTATAGGTATCCCTCAAGCTTTGGAGGGAGCCCCCAACATCTCCCAAAGATAAATATCTCATTTCCTTTCAATTTCTAGTTTCATATACTTATTTAAGTTTTGATTATATTAAATACTAATCACCATTCTCCCTCTATTGTCTTGATTAGGAAAATATGTGCTATATCCTCAAGGAGTATGGAAGGTCTTCCAAGACAAGGTTTTTCAAGGAACAAAGGTATGCCTTACATCATGAAACATTGATTTCTTTATAATAAATGCTTATTCATTTGATAATCTATTACTAACATCATTATGTCTAGCTGTATTAAATCATAATGATTCTTGTTTCGGGCGATTCATCACTTGATAAATCTACCCCCTTATATTCTTAATTAAATTTATAGAACCCTAGACAAGTTCTTTGAAAAGCCCTAACATGAGGACGTCATAATGTAAATGTTTGAAACCCTAAAAATTCTTAGGGTTATTGGGAAATGCTATTTGAAGTTTTTTTTGTTAATGATGTCATGTTTGGGATTTTGGTATGATCATGAAAACCCTAACTTGTTAGGGTTGAAATGATGTTGTCTGAAATATCGAACCTTTGAAGTTTTAGTATAGTAGGGTTTGGTTTTCTATGTTATGAAACCCTAGATATTTAGGGTTTGGTTGAACCTTTTATATGTAATGTAAGATCTAATAGGAATGAAGCCCTGCATTTATATATATTTCCATGTGGTTGAAACCCTAGCTTGGTATAGGTCAATATATGTCTAATATGTTACCTGACATATGCTATGCTAATGATTGATGATAAATTTATAGATGTGTGTGCTAACCTAATTATTGTTGGTTGTAAGTCTTAGAGTTTAATCTAAGCCCTTGTATGAGTTTTGTGTTCTAGAATGGCGTTGTTTGGTAAATATGGAGTTTTGCAGCTAAACCTTAGTATTAGTTAAATTCTCTAATATATGTGTGATATGACAATATGGAATCTATGATACTATATAGTGATTGCTGAAATAAGAAAATCTAGGGTTTGTAGCTAACCCTAGTGGATGCTTGTCATATTGTTGATTGAGCTATAATTGGTTTTGATTGTTGAATGTCTTGTGTAAAGTCTAGGGTTTTACACTAAATCTTAGTAGGAAGTCTAAGATATGAATTCTGAAAATTGTTAGATACTTTGTAGATCTATATTTGTTTGAATTGTTTTTATGGTTTTCTATATGTTGTAGTAGGGTATGTCATACCATTATTAGAAACATTGAAGCCCTAGATGTAATGAAAGTTGTTATGAAATAATCCTTGATGAAGTAGTTTGGGGTTTGTAACTAAGCCCCTAGAAAAATCTTGAAGAACATGTATCTCTTGGTTGGGTATATGATATATATAAAGTTGAAATGCTTCCATGATTCTAATACGACTAGCTTCATGCTTCTATAGATTTGGTTGTACTTGCTATCTAAGTTGTGCAGGTACATAATCTTCAAGATGGTGAAGATGATCGTGAGTAAAGTTGATGAGAATGATGATAATAATGATAACTCTAATCAAATGGATGGAAGCCATGGAAAAATTCTCCGATGAGAAGAAGTTGATCTCCCTGAGTTTAAGAGGGAGTATGGATAGAGAAAATCTCCCTAGTTGAGAGGGAGAGCATAGTTTTGATTGGAGAATGAAGTTTGAAGGATATGTTGCTGTATGTGAAGATGAGAAGCAAAGTATCTCCTGTCAAATATTTGATTGATAGGCCTACCATGTTGAGAAGCAATATCAGTAAAACCTTGAAGGTTTGTGTTTCTTTATGAATATGTGAAAGTGTATTATTAATTGGGGTTGTATTTGTATAGGTGAATATCTCAAATGTTTTTGATAGCATGGCAGTTACCAATCAATTTTCTTGGGAGAGATTGGTTTTCCTCGATGCTGGATCAAGGAATCATGAGGCTTTGTGAATGAAGCATTTATTTGGAGGAAATTTGGAAGACACTTTCTGTTTATGTCTAGGTCCCAAAGTAGGGAGGGTGGTGTGGGTCATAGAGATCTGACCATGGATACACACCTAGGTCCCTAGGTTGATGGTTAGCAAGTAACACTGATGGTACCTAGAGAGGCTAAAAGTTTGAGTCCATCTTAGTCCCACTTGGATAGATTGTCTTGGATAAGAATCTAGTCCATGGCATTGTAGTGTCTTAATCGTTGAGAGACCAATGGATTGATTATTCTGGTCAAGAATCTAGTCCATCACATTGCGGTGCCTAAATTTTTTCACAGTTTATATGGTTGAGAAATTCCTTGTACTTGTTTATGATGAATACCTCCCTAGTTAAGAGGGGGTGTTAAAAAATGTAACTAGGTTCGATCTTCATTAATGTATTTGAGTCTTTATGTAATGTACTTGTCAAAAGAAGAAATAAAAAAAATTTAGATAGAGGAGGAATGACCTGTTATAGAGTTATGTGAATCCAACATTTCAGACCAACAAATGAGTCCATCATGATGGGATGTGTTAATAGATATTCTCCAGATATTAATGATGTATCCATCCCCTGATGATGGACTCACTTGGTAGTCTGAAATGTTGGGTTCACAAAACTCTATAACAAGTCATTCCTTCTCTATCTAAAAATATCCTCACGTGCATGGATTCATTAGTTAACAAAATAAATTATTATTATTATTATTATTATTACTTATTAAAGGATGGGTTTTATGCTTGGGTCATCATGTTTTAGGTCAAATTCCCCATTGAGGACTTCTAATATTTATTTTGAGTTGATATAGTCATTGTAATTTTAAAGAGACCCTTCTTGGGATTTTGACTCGTGTAAAAATGTTTAGTATTGAGTCAAATATGAATTATGCTACCTCCACATCAAGTTAGCCTTAAGATGATCAAGTCAGCCTCAATAAGGGATATTCAACCTCACCCAAGGACTATAAATGAAGCAGTTTGAATTCCATTTAGAGGACATTCAACTCAAGCAAGTTTAATATCTCTTGAAGCTGAGAAAAAGTATGAAGTGGAGTAAAGAAGGAAAAAGGAGTGCTAGTTTGGTCTAGGAGGAGGAAGGAAGGAAAATCGAAGTTTTGGTGCATCTATCTCTCTCTAGTGCCTCGGTTTGGAAGATCAAATTCTCTTGTTGATGTCGTAGCCTATTGTTGCTGCTATAAGTAGAAGTTGCTATTATTTGTAGTTGTTGCCTTAGGAAATTGTATTGGGCCAAGATCGGAGTTTATAAGTGAAGATAAATGTCACCAAAGCAAGTTCGAAGTTGTTGGGTCGAGGAAAGTGTTGCTGTTGCTGATGATGTCAGGTCAAGTAGGATTATCTGCAAGAGAAGGAGGCTGACTTGGTCTGGAGGAAAAGTCTAGAGTCTTGGAATAATTCTGGAAAATTATTGAAAGAAAAATTACTGACTAGGTTTTCCCCTAGAGAGGAGTTTTTCCATGGCTATGAGCCTATATCTGGTGTCCATTGATTTATGTTCTATTGCTTTGGTAATTGCTGATGAACTAAAAGAAAGAAGATATAAAGAACCTATTAAGAAATCAAGAACATCACAAGTAATTATCAAGTATAAGGAAATCATTCTGCCTTTCTGATTTTCTAATAGAGTCCGCCTAACCTCATTCCAAACCTAGTTAAAAGGATTTCCTTGGCTCATTTTTTTTTCATTATATTTAAATGGAGTGTGGCAACTTTATTAGTTAAAGAGTCCCCAATTTGCTGATTGAAATATCTTAATAATTGCCAAATGATATCTTGTGTATATTGTCAATATCCTAAATTGGGGATTCAACTACAAGTTAATTTAAATATGATATGTAATTCACTCCAAGTTAAATTTATCATGCTAGATTACAATTTATCATGGCAAACGAAATATGACTCTACAAAGTTAAATTTAAATGACAATATAATTCTATAAGGTAAAATTACAAGTTATTAAAAATGAGATATAATTTTACGGAGTAGTCTATAACGAGGCGGAGGAGTTTCCCGGAAAGTTATGGAAATTCCGGGCATATTTAGAGAAAATCGGGCAAAGATTTTTGCAAATCCAAGTTATAGTTGTTAAACTTCAAAATTTTAGGTGTCCTAGACATTTTTGATGGTGCTGAATCCATTTCTACCATCAAAAATACTATTCAAACACTGCCTCTACAAGATTTTTTGAAATTTTTTTTCCCAGATTTCAGCCACTTGGCCATCCTGGCAATTCCTCCGCCTCGTTAGACGACTCTGTCTATAATGCGACTTTTCGGAAAAACAGGTCACACGAAAAGTGTATTATTCCAGCATGCCTATGACTGATGCGACGTCACCTGAACCTCTCGTCACCCCTCGTCCACCGGTGCCCTCTCCATCACCTCATCTCCGGCTGCACATTACGGCCCTCGTCCACTGGTGCCCTCTCCATCACCTCATCTCCAGCTGCACGTTACGCCCCTCGTCCGCCGGTACCCTCTCCATCACCTCATCTCTGGCTGTACGTTACGTTGACTGCGGCTTCATTAACTCTCCCCCAACCTGTGCATTTCAAATCGAAATCCAAACGCATCACCGCGCTAATTTTTCATTTCAAATTGAAATCCAAGCGCATTACCGCACCAATTTTTCACCAAAACGAATTGGTTTTGATGTTGAGGTAGAAAGTATGAGGCAAATATTTTGCACTTTCATGCATGAGCGATCTGTCATGAGGATTGTGAGATGAAGAATATAAGCAGCAACTCATACAGTTTTCAGAATTTTTTACTGTGGAAAACATTTGAGATGTATATCTTGCTCGGATTGCTAAGGATGTGAGATTAAATCCAAGCAAACTCGCAGAACTTGTTGGGATTTTGCATTGTTCTACTTGTTCTAGTCACGATTTATTGAGATTGTGAGCTCAGGATAGTTTCCACTTTCATGTGTCTTTCTTCTGGTAATAAACATAATAAGTATTGAACCATGACTGATGAAGAGCTACAGAATCCATAGAATGGAAATCATCTTCTTGCTCTCGGCTTGCATGTCTGGAAGCCTGTCTCGCCAAGCTTCTACTTCCAGAGCCCGTGTCTGTGAATTTTTAGGCTGCAAGGAATGGGGATCATCCATATCAAAATCCTCCAACTCAAATAAACCTTTACCAAATACAGTGAAAGCAGACACATATACTTCTTCCATGGATCGAGATCGTGAATGCTTCCTCGATCTCCCTGCGGTACCTTCCATTCAAAAACCCGATTGAAAAAAATTAATTTGAATGCAAACACCCATATTGGAGATACTGGTTCAGACAACATTATATTAAAAGGGCAATTTTTCCCTTTTTTTCTCTTCTTGGATTCTAAATTGAACAAGAGATACTCTAGCCTACCAACAATTACAAAAACTTCCTAATTCAGGAAATTAAACTTGAATTCTCTCTTTAATACCTCCAAAATCAAGAAACTTCCTAATTCAACAAATTAAACTTGAATTCTCTCTTTAATGTTGAAATGGTAATTTCCAATGCAGGTCAGAAAACCGCAAGACTTCCCTGCACCGCTTTTCAACGAATGCTGGTAATTTTCAAAGGGCAGTGATCACAATCAATGATGGACACGTGCCTGAGCAGTCCTTTCCAAAACTACCATTCCCCGGCCCGTAAAGTCCAGTAGAAAGGGCCATGCAGGATTGACTGTCAGTCGTCCGATTAATTTGGGGCAGATCAACGGTTGATGTACAGGCCTGCACCATATTACTTGACGTGAAGTGAATTCTCATTGACTACCAATTTTTTCAGTGAAACAATTAATGAATTAACGACGGTTGGTAAACGTAGGTAAAGTCTTTTAATTTTATTATTTTTTTTGTATTCACGGGAGTAGTTTTTGTTTTTATGGCACAAGTAAAACAAATGGTTATGTCCAGTTGTTCGTTGAATATGTAATGGGAAAAACTCACCGCATCGAATGTAAGAAGAATTTTTTTATAGCAACGTGAATGTAATGTAATGCAATAGGGGAAATATACGCAGCATCGTGAAAGAGGAAAATGTTATGTTTTTTTTCGCTGTTGAAAATGTAATGTAATATGCAGCACGCGTATGTAATTTTCTTTTGTTGAATATGAAAGAGGAAATACGCAGTAGCAGTGTGAATGTAAAAAAAAAGGTTTTTACACACAACAGTGTATTTTCCAGCAAAGACAGAGCTTTTTTTTTGTAATGCACAACAATGCAGAGACATAGTAAATTTTTTTGGGACTGCATCTGAAGAGTTCTTGGTGAAATCCCTCTCTGAGAGGAAGAATTTTGTAATAGCTATCTTATTAATGAAAACAAGTTTCTTTTTATGTGTGTTGATGAAACTCTGTCCTCTCGAAACATTTTTTTTTTTTCCTGTGTTAAGAAACAGAGCATTATTCTCTGTTCAGTTATTTTTGTTCTGGAATTATCAGAAATTCCCAACATGGTATCAGAGCTTGTCCAGGCTCTTTGAAGGTGTCAAAGAAGCTGAAGGAAGGATTTCTTGCTGCAGCAGCTTCTCCAGCAGAGTGAAGACTCAGTTAAGAAAGAATCCAAGGTATTTCTCAAGTTAGTTTTTGTGATTACTGTTGAGGACAGTCAACTATTTTAATACACAATCAAGTATTTTGAAGCACAGTTAAGAGTGCAAGAATGGCTGGAACCAGCACTAGCATGGATATTAGTAATACTCAGCTCCCACAATTTAATGGGAAAAACTATGACTATTTGCAATAACTATGAGAGCTTTGCTTGCTTCCCAAGACCTATGAGAATTTGTTGAGGATGGTTTTGAAGAACCAACAGATGAAAATGAGTTTAATAATTTAATTCAGGCAAAGAAAGATCTGTTGAAGAGCAATAAGAAGAAGGATTCTAAAGCCCTCTACTTTTTGTATCAAGCAGTGCATGAGAGTATGTTTCCAAGGATAGCGGTAGCTAAGAGATCCAAAGAAGCATGGGAAACTCTCAAGATAGCATATCAAGGCATGGATAAAGTGAAGACAGCAAAACTACAGTTGCTAAGGAGAGATTTTGAGAGTCTCTGCATGAAGGAGTCAGATAATATTGACATATTCTTTACACATGTGATTGGTTTGGTCACACATATAAGGTCTCATGGAGAGATTCTTGAAGAAAGGAGGATTGTGGAGAAACTATTGAGGATCCTACCCTCAAGGTTCGATGTGATTTTCACCACCATAGAAGAGACAAAGGATCTCACAAACTTCTTAGTAGATGAACTACATGCATCACTGATAACACATGAGCAGAGATTGAGTAGAAATGAAAACTCATCTCTAGAGAATGCCTTTAAGACCCAGATGTTCTTTGGAAGAGGAAGAGGTCAAGGCAGAGGAAACAAGAGAGGAAGAGGCAGAAGCCAAAACAGAGGTGGAAGAAACAGTCCAGCAAATGCTCAAGGAAGAGGCGGCAATCCAAATCAGAATCAAGGCCAAGGCAGCAGCCAACAAAGTGGACAACATCATGCTCAAGGACAAAGGTATGATAAAGACAATACAATGTCATTATTGTAAAAAATATGGGCATTATGCAAATGAATGTAGGAAGAAGTAGCATGATATGAGTAATAGAACTAGTGCAAATTTCACTAGAGAAAATATAAGCCAAGATAATTTGTTTTTAGCCTGTAATATGGTTGAAGAAAAGAGTGAAGATGTATGGTTTCTAGACTCCGGTTGCAGCAACCATATGACAGGAAACATAGCCCTGTTTTCTATGTTAGATCAGAGTGTGAAGTCACAAGTCACACTAGGGACTGATAATAAAGTTTCTACTATGGGAAGAGGAGAAGTAAATGTCTTTACAAGGAAAGGTGAAAAGAAAACCATAGCAGATATTTATTATGTTCCTGGAATGAAATGTAACCTCTTAAGTATTGGACAACTTGTTCAAAAGGGGTACAATGTTTTCTTTGTAAATGATGTATGCACCATCATGGATAAAACACCCAGCAAACAATGTATTGCTGAAGTGAAGATGACAAGGAACAGGATGTTCCCTCTCAGAATGAAAGCAGATTTAAAAAATGGAGAAGAAATAGCAGCAGTGACACAAGAGGCTTTCCAAAGCGAACCAAAAGATGAAAATTGGTTGTGGCACTTGAGATTTGGACATCTCAACTTTGGAGGTCTTAACTTGTTGAATAGAAAAGGAATGGTAAGAGGATTACCATTGATAGAGAAACCAGACAACCTTTGTGAAGGTTGTATCTTGGGGAAACAACACAGAGAAAGTTTTCCATCTGGGAAAAGCATAAGGGAAAAAACACCCTTAGAGATTGTCCACTCAGATTTATGTGGACCGATGCAAACTCCATCACTTACAGGCAGCCACTACATACTAACATTTATTGATGATTTTACTAGAAAAACTTGGGTTTATTTCCTGAAGAATAAAAGTGAAGTGTTTGAAAGATTTTGCAATTTCAAATCACTTGTAGAAAACCAAAGTGGGTTGCATATCAAAGTTCTAAGAATTGATAGAGGAGGTGAGTATATCTCCAAAGAATTTCTACGTTTTTGTAGAGAAAATAGAATTCATAAGAAGTTTACCACTAGGTACACTCCGCAGCAAAATGGAGTTGTCGAAAGGAAGAATAAGACAATCATGGATATGGCGAGGAGTATGTTAAAGGAAAAGCATTTGCCAAATGATTATTGGGCTGAAGCTGTACACTGTGTAGCGTACATTTTGAATATATGTCTTACAAAAGCAGTCATGAACAGAGTGCCGGAAGAAGCATGGAGTGGGACAAAGCAAGGAGTCACCCACATGAAAGTTTTTGGATGTGTGGCCTATGCACACATTCCAGATCAATTAAGGAAGAAGTTGGATAGCAAAGGGGAGAAATGTATTTTCATTGGATACAGTGAGGAATCCAAAGCTTACAGGTTATATGGCCCATCCACCAAGAAGCTTATTGTGAGTAGAGATGTTCAGTTCATTGAGGAGGAAGCTTGGGATGGAAGCATAGAGAAAACAATGAATGTTAAAAACTCTTTGTCACATGATAAAGATGATGAGGAGATAGCTGAAATACATCCCCAAACAGCAGCACCAACACAAGGGCAGCAAGAGACACCCTTGAGGAGAAATGAAAGTGCTTCTCCAAGCACACCACAAGGAGAAAATTCAAGTGCTTCTTCAAGCACTTGTACGCCAAATGAAAGAGGTAAGAAGTTAAGAAATTTAAGTGATATTTATGAACAAGAGGCAGCAAATGAAGGTATGAATTCTTTGTTTGCTTTATATTGTCATGTTAATGACCCTGTTCATTTCGAAGAAGCAATTAAGGATAGGAAATGGATAGAAGCTATGGATGAGGAGATCAATGCCATAGAAAGAAACAAGACATGGGACTTAGTTGAACTACCAAAAGGAAAGGAAGTCATTGGAGTTAAATGGGTCTACAAGACCAAGAGTAATGCTGAAGGCAAAATAGAAAGACACAAGGCAAGACTAGTTATCAAAGGATATAAGCAGCAGTATGGGAGAGACTATGAGGGAACTTTTGCACCAGTTGCTAAAATGGAAACCGTGAGAGCAGTGTTGTCCATAGCAGCACAAAATAAGTGGAAAGTTTACCAAATGGACGTGAAGTCAACATTTCTAAATGGAGTGTCAATGAAAGAGGTATACATTGAACAACCTCTAGGCTATGAAAAGAAAGGCCACGAGCACAAAGTGTGCAGATTGAAGAAAGCTCTTTATGGGCTGAAGCAAGCACCAAGAGCGTGGTACAATAGGATAGATTCCTATCTACTGGAAAATGGATTTGAAAAATGTATTTGAAAAATGTGAGGGAGAACCCACCCTCTACATCAAAGAAAAGGATGGTAAATTACTAATTGTTGTGTTATATATTGATGATGTTATTTTCACAAGTAATGATGATTATCTTATTGAAAATTTATTAACAGTCATGAAAGAATAATTTGAAATGACTGACATGGGTTTGCTGAGATACTTCTTAGGAATAGAAGTAGAAAAAAATGGAAATGGGATTTTTATCTCACAAGCGAAATATGTTAATGAAGTGTTGGAAAGATTTAATATGCAGGAGAGCAAAACAGCAATCACTCCCACAGTGATGGGGTTAAAACTCAGCAAAGAGGACAACAACAAAGATTTTGATCCTAGTTTGTACAAGAGCATAGTTGGCAGCCTCAAGTATTTGACTGCAACTAAACTGGATATAATGTATGCTGTTAGTTTAATTTCCAGATTCATGGAGAGGCCAAAAGAAACACATTGACAGGCAACAAAAAGGATTCTGAGGCATGTTAAAAGTACTAAAAGGTTTGGCATTTTATATATTACTTCAGAATGTTCAGATTTAATTGGATACACTGATAGTGATTGGGTTGAAAGTGTACATGATCAGAAAAGCACATCTGGTTATGTTTTTCACATGGGTTCAGGAGCCATTTCATGGGCTTCTAAAAAATAGCCTATTGTAGCATAGTCTACAATAGAGTCAGAATATGTGGCAGCTACAACAGTAGCATGTCAAACAATTTGGATGAGAAGGATGTTAAGCAGTTTATGCCAAGAGCAAGCAAAAGGAACTGTGATTTTTTGTGACAATAGTTCAGCTATTGCATTATCTAAGAATGCTGTGTTTCATAAGAGAATGAAACACATTGACACAAAGTTCCATTACATCATAGAATTGGTAAACAATGGAGAAATTGTTTTAAAACATTGCAGAACTCAGGAGCAGGTTGCTGATATTCTGACCAAACCATTGGGGGAGAAAAGTTTTGAATTTTTGAAGAAATGTCTGGGTATGACTGATAACCCAGTGGTTGAAATTAAAGGGGAGTGTTGAAATGGTAATTTCCACTGCAGGTCAGAAAATCGCAAGACTTCCCCACACCGCTTTTAAACGAATGCTGGTAATTTTCAAAAGGCAGCGTTCACAATCAACGATGGACACGTGTCTGAGCAGTCCTTTCCAAAACTACCATTCCCCGGCGCGTAAAGTCTAGCAGAAAGGGCCGTGCAGGATTGATCGTCAGCCGTCCGATTAATTTGGGGCAGATCAACGATTGATGTACAGGCTGCACCATATTACTTGATGTGAAGTGAATTCTCATTGACCCCCAATTTTGTCAGTGAAACAATTAATGAATTAATGAATTAACTACGGTTGGTAAACATAGGTAAAGTCTTTTAATTTTATTATTTTTTTTGTATTCATGGGAGTAGTTTTTGTTTTTATGGCACACGTCCCAACTAATTTGGCCGTTTTAGCTTGGCGGAGGATGCGTAAGCAGGCTCGACCATAAGGGAGAGGTTTTCAAGACCAACACCAAAACAAGCAAGACCAGCGATCCCAGCGATACAAAGCAAAAGAAAAAGCAGCGAGTAAGGCCAGCAGGTTCATATATCTAATTTCCCGATATGTCCTAGCCTCCTCCAACCGAGACCTAGGTTATTAAGTCAGGTTCAAATGCTTCCCTCACTCACATATATCTGGTCTGGTCCTTATATAACTCGCATCTCTCTGGTTCAGAAATGACATATATCATGTGGTGACGGAATCTCTCTCATTCAGAAACCGATCACGTAATGACATATATAGTCGGTTTGGGACAAGTAAAACACATGGCGATGGGAAAAGTGGCCGCAGAGAATGTAAGAAGAATTTTTTTTTATAGCAGCGTGAATGTAATGTAATGTAATGCAATAATGTAATGTAATGTAATGCAATAGGGGCAAAATATACGAAGCAGCGTTAAAGGGGAAAATGTTATGTTTTTTTTGCTGTTGAAAATGTAATGTAATATGCAGCATGCGTATGTAATTTTCTTTTGTTGAATATGAAAGAGGACATGCTTGTTGAATATGAAAGAGGACACAACAGTGTATTTTCTAGCAGAGACAGAGCATTTTTTTTTGTAATGCACAGCAGTGCAGAGACAAAGTGTCTTTTCCAGCAGAGACAAAAGCATTTTTTTTGTAATGCACAGCAGTCTATGAAAGGAAGAATTTTGTAATAGCTATCCTATTAATGAATAGGAGTTTCTTTTTATGTGTGTTGTTGAAACCGTGTCCTTTGGAAACAATTTTTTTTGTTCCTCTGTGTTAAAAACATAGCATTATCCTCTATTCATTTTGTTTGGAATTATCAGAAATTACCAACATTTAATACCTCCAAAACTAAAAAAACCAAAAAAATTGTCAGAAATTACCAACATTTAATACCTCCAAAACTAAAAAACCAAAAAACTAAAAAACTTCTTAGACATTGCTACACAATACAGATCTCATTCTGAGATCTGAAAGACTATGATGCAAAAGCAAAAAATTGTTTTAGATGCAAAAAAGTGCAGAGTGGCATTATTTTTCAGTTTCTGTATATACTGAGCAAATTTTATTTCTCTATTAAGTTGTCATTCATTCAGCCATTGTGGTTTCAGTTGGCTTGGGAGAAGGAAATCTGGTTTTTGTGGTGCGTATGGATCCTTGTTTCTGTTAAGAAGTACGGAGAACATCGTTCTGTAGTTTGGAAAGGAGGGTTGTTTAGTTTTTTAGTTGATCAAGTAGTAGTATATGTCAAAAAATTATGAAGTATCTAATGTGAATACTCAAATTTATCCCAAAAACGTAAATAAATAACTATTTGATAAAAGGAAAACACATATATAAAAGAACTAAAAGGAAATTTTGGATGACAATTCAGATATTTGTGGATGGATTTTACACAAATCGTGACTAGAACGAGTAGAACAAGGCAAAATCCCAACAAGTTCTGCGAATTTGCTTGGATTTAATCTCTCAGCGATCCGAGGAAGATATACATCCCAGAGGTTTGGCACAGTAAAAAATTTCTGAAAACTGTATGAGTTGTTGCTTATATTTTTCAGCTCACAATCCTCAATTTTGAGAGATTCTTGAGGCATGAAAGTTGAAAGTATTCACTTCATACTTTTTACCTTAGCATCAAAACCAATTCGTTTTGGTGAAAAATTGGTGCGGTAATGCATTTGGATTTCGATTTGAAATGCACAGGTTGGCGGAGAGTTAATGCAGCCGCAGTCGACGTAACGTGCAGCCGGAGAGGAGGTGAAGGAGAGGGAACCGGCGGACGAGGCGCGACGGGAGGTTCCGGTGATGTCGCATCAGTCAGAGTCATGCCGGAATAATACACTTTTCAGATGACCGGTTAAATTCATCATCGAAAACGAAATATAATTCTATAATTGATATAATTTTACAAGTTAATTTTTATTGAAAATGGGATACAATTTTACAAGTTAAGACGTAAATTGAAGGCGTAAATTAAGAAATAAGACTATTACAACAACGCTCACGTAACAAAAATCAGTGGTTCTTCATTCCACTTGCATAGGCTGAGTTGATTGCCGTTCCGTTTCTCCAAAAACATATTCATTTGCTTGATCAGATTGTTGAGAGGATTGTCTAATGCTAGTGAGAGCCTGTACCGCGGTCACAGGTGTCTGTGCTGCTTGAGCGGCCTGTTGAGCTTGAACCATTTGAGCTTGAGCCACATCTGCTTGACTCTTCGCCCCCTGAGGATAACAATAGGCTTATCTATTACCCATTGGAATCCTAAGAAGAGGAAATGTAATAGATAGAGAACAATAGAATAACATACCAGCAAGGCTTGTGGATCTTGTGTGCTAGAAGCCAAGGACTGAGCAACTGACATCTGAGAAACAGCAGCGGAAGCCATTTGATTGGCCAATCCAAACATCACTTGTTGCTCCACAGTTAAACCTGCCAAAATCAAAATAAAATAGAAACATTACACGCTTTTTTAAATAAATTTGCCCAGGAAAATGAACCTCTAAAGCATATGTAGGCTAGTAAATAGGGACTTTTATGTTCCAATGAATTAAAAAAACCATTCATGGAGGGGGTAAAGATGGAAGATAAAACGAGGAAGCATATCAACTACGAAAGTGTCACAAGGGCTACGAACGATTGTATTTCCATTGGATGAACTTCTAAAGCATATGTAGGCTAGTAAATAGGGAATTTTATTTTCCCAAGAATTAAAAAACCATTGATGGAGGGGGTAATGATGGAAGATAAAACGAGGAAGCATATCAACCAGGAAGGTGTCACAAGGGCTACGAACGATTGTATTTCCATTGGATGATAATGTCGTACTGCACTAGATTGGTCTTCAATGAAGAAAACCAACGCCAAATGTTATATTCAACTTTATTTTTGGATAATAACAGGGGAAAACCAACGCATAATGTTATATTCAACTTTATTGTTGGATAATAACAAGCACAACCACATTTACTGGTGGATAGTAACCAGCACAACCGCATTAGTAAATGTGGTTGATATATGCTGATAAGTATTATTTTCTACAACCGTATTAGTAAATGTGGTTGATATATGCTGATAAGTATTATTTTCTATAGTAAATGTGGTTGATATATGCTGATAAGTATTATTTTCTACCTTTAATAAGGTAGAATAGACAAAAAGGTAGAATAGACGACGCTTAAGTGAATTTCAAAAATACATTAGCTAATCTTTTAAGATCCAAACTAAATTATTTATAAAAATGAGCAGAGTATGAATACGACATTAAAAATGTCCTTATGTATACAATCATTCATTATCGTTCCATTAAAATGTACTTATGCATGCTATCATCCACATGGTTAAATATCTTTTTCTCTATTCTTCTTTTCAAGAACCCTGGATCTTTTGTTAATCCAGAAATGACTGATATGTGAAATTCAAAAGGGTCCACAACAACAAAGTGAATGGCATATCATTAATAACCACCACTTGAATGGCATATAATTAAGCATCGTTAGATGTCCACCATTACATTATTTTGACATTGACATAATGGATTACACGAGGTGTCGACCATTACATAACATTGGATTATTTTCTCCAAAAAGAAATTGAAAAAGTAAAGCATACAAATGATAAACTGAACTAAGCATGTTACAAATTCATATGCATAAAAATATATTAAAAATTTATGCATATAAGCTTGTAAATAGTTCAGTTTACTAGAGTAAAACATATTACAAATTAAAATAAATAAGATCATATATTACAAATTTTATATGCTAAAAAGAAATATTAAGTGAATTTGTGGTTGATTTTATTATCTGGGGTAAGAGAAAAACATATGAACCCTAATCTAATATCATTTGCGGTTAACCCTAATTTGATTAGGACTGCATGGTGAATTCCCATGTGAACCATTTGTACTTCTGTGGATGGTATGGTACTGTGATGATATTTCTGTGGATGAAAATTTATGATTTGTGATATTCACTATACTTATGCACTGGTCCTTAAATTCCCAGGCAGATTTAAGAGAACCGTGGTGAACATTGCTTTCAATATACACAAACATGAGACATATGATAGAAAAACCAAACCTTAAACCTAAATCTAATATCCATTACAAAATGCAGTACTCCCTTTTTAATTCTCTCGCTCTTTTTCACAATTGCAGAGTCTCACAAACATAAAGAGTAATGAAACTCTGAATTGAGCAATGTCAGAGCCAAGCCGCGGTGATGAAACTAGCGGATGGGAGAATGGAGAGTTCTGTAAAATTTATTAATTATATTTTGGAATTAAAACCTGGTAACCTCGTATTGCAACTGAAAAGCTGTTAAAACTGCTACAATTTCATCCATTGGATTGTGATTGTGTATAAGATGAAGAATATTCTGCCACGATTAAATCTCAGCCATTCATAATTTGTTATTTTATAAAGAATGAAAATTCTTGCACCCTAATTCCAATATAGACCACTCTTATTATGGAAGGGCGGAAATGGGGGGAAGGAGTCCTCATGAGTAATCAATAACGCTTTTTTTTCAGAAGAAAAAAAACGTCATAGCTTTATATTAAGGATATATAAAGGTCTAGAATACAAAAGAAAAAAAACGTCATAGCTTTATATTAAGGATATATAAAGGTCTAGAATACAAAAACTGAGAGAGACTGATACGGCTGGATGCCCAGACCTCATTCATATTGCTGTATGACAGTTCTATACCCAGACCTCATTCATATTGCTGTATGACAGTTCTATACCAGCAGGACTAATGCCTAACCATCCTTATCAGAAAGACCCGGATCAGGAGAGCGACATAAGATAATATGGGAAGAGCCTAAAACTTCTCCCGGACCAAAACTTTACACACTATACCAAAAAAGTAAACCATCAAGGACATATGGATGAAACAGTTGCGCCCAGCCTGCTGAAAAGAGGAACCATGTTCAAAAAGAACATGTGACATAGAGATGTTAAGCTCCAAGTTTATTAGTTTTCTAACAAGAGAGTCTGCTTGTAGATCTAAAATGACGACATCAAAAGAGAAACATATTTATACAAAAAATTGTCAATGGAGGGACTCATGATAGGCCAGAATACGCTGGAAGATAGCCTGGATAGGCTCCTTAGAGTCTTGGAAAGTGTGCGCATTCCTCCAGATCCATAGATGCCAGAAGGTGATTATGAACAACTATCTCCTAGAGGGGGGTTGCCCACTCCACCAAAGAAAGCCTTCCTGAACAAAAGAGAAACGGATGAGAGGGAAAACAAAATGCATAGACAAATCATACCAGATTTTAAGGGACGCTGGGCAGTGGAAGAACATATGTAGATTTGCTTCCGAAGCTTTCAGGCACATCGAGCATCTGCTAGGTCCCTGCCAACATCTCCTTTGCAATGTCTCCCATGTGAGGTTTTTATTCCAGAATAACAACCAGGAGAAGATAACCATCTTCATCGGACAAGCAGCTTTCCAAAAGCACGTAGGAAAAAGAGGATGTGGATTCCCTGAAACAACATAAAACATGTCTTCATAAATGTTCTTAACGCTGACCGGCTTATGGATGGACCATACCAAGCTGTCATGAGCGCCTGTCCTGGAGACCCCCAAGCATATACGTCGCTCCTTTGCCGACAACCATAAAGGAGCTAATCAATAACGCTTTATGTTCATTGGAAGTTTTCATTTTGCCAAGTATCTTTGTTAAGCGTCTTATCATCATGTTAAGTGTCTTCGTTAAGCGTCTTATACAAGGGAAGAAGCCAAAGTTATTACATGGCATAGGCATAAAATCCAAACCCTACTTACATTCTAACCTAACCATAATTTTAAAGCGTAGTCTAACTAATAGACATAACGACTTTTTGGCTGGAACCTGAAAATACAAATTTTTAATAAGATTATGAATTTTTATTCTTTAAAATGCACGTTTGAATGCATAAATGGATTCAAAAGTGTAAAATACCACGAGGTTCTCAATCTTTGAGAATTAAAAAACTTGAACTTGCGATTTTTTTTTTTGCTGGATTTTGGACAAAAATTGATTGGTTTGAATTGATGACTGGTTAAACCAGTTGATTAGAAAACTTCACCCAATTATTTTGATAGGAAAATTAATTTTAAGATTGATTGGTTTGGAACATAATTGGTACTAATCCGCTGCAACTGGGTGATTTTTCTCCAACAAAGCTTGTTAGAACCCACATGTGTGAGGGGAGTGTAAGACCCAAAATGGTAGTTTTTTAGTTGGTTTAGAACAATGTTTCTTTCCCAAAACAACCCGATTTTTCTCCAACAAAGCTTGTTAGAACCCACATGTGTGAGGGGAGTGTAAGACCCAAAATGGTAGTTTTTCAGTTGGTTTAGAACAATGTTTCTTTTCCAAAACAACCCCCTCGACTATAAAACCAACGCCCTCCTAAACCCTAAGCTTAAACAAAAAAAACTAACCAACCCTCTCCCAAGATGTTTGGAAGTGGTTCCAACTTTATTGGACTTCATATGAAGAAAGTAAAATTTCATATCCCACTCAAAATTCAATAAATTTAAATAACTTTATAAATTGATTGGTGATATATGAAGACTCGAGGGCATGAATCTTAATGTTGATGATATTGGTTATTAATTGGCAATATTGATTGTTAAACCCTCTTCCATCGGGTGAACAAAAATGCACACTTCACTTAAACCAAAATCATTTTTGGTTAGACATGTTAAGCTTTTTCAATTCCAACCAAAATCATTGATTAGACATATTAAGATTTTTCAATGGAACCAAAATCATTGGTTAAAGAAGCCACAATTGCCGGTTCCTCACCCTACCAACCCTTATTCATTCTAGTATGTAGATAGATTGCGAATATGGTCCAAGTAATTAATGCCCAAGTCTCTTTTGGATCCCAGCTCCAATAAGATCCCCATGCTTCATTGGCCCATATTGCTCCAGAAAGAGTACCTATAGTTGAAAGAGTAGACATACTAAGTTTTTTCAATTACCATCTTATTATAAAGCTCAAGTGATGATGTTTATGTATCTTTGGTTGACGATCCCATTTCTCATAGTGGTGAATTAATGATGAGTTCGATGAATGATCATTTTGACCAGTGATTTATAGTAAGTTAGTAGCCCAATAGCTTCAGACATCGTCTTTTTTGGACTCAAAGGCTAATTAATTAATAGTCTAGAATCATGGTTTTAATATATATATATATATATATATTTATTCAAATCCAATTCATTGTATCCAATTCAATTCGATGAATGATCATTTGGACCAATGATTTATAGTAAGTTAGTAGCCCAATAGCTTCAGACATCGTTTTTTTTGGACTCAAAGGCTAATTAATTAATAGTCCAGAATCATGGTTTGAATATATATATATATATATATATATATATATATATCCAATTCATTGCATCCAATTCAATTCAATAATTGATTTCGATCCTTTTGGGTTGAAGCCAAGTTAGTAAGGTGGGCTAGCTCAAAACCCCGTTCCAATTTTTAAAAAATTAATAGTCTAGAATCATGGTTTGAATATATATATATATATATATCCAATTCATTGTATCCAATTCAATTCAATAATTGATTTCGATCCTTTTGGGTTGAAGCCAAGTTAGTAAGGTGGGCTAGCTCAAAACCCGGTTCCAATTTTTAAAACTATGGTTCTGACAAAATCCAAGCTAGGCACCAAACCCAAACTAGGTAAAAATACTCATTTTAGTGTACACGATGGTATCATCACCCAACCATATATAAGTTATTGTCATCTCCACCACCCACCCATAAATAACCTACTATCATCTCCTCAAAGGAGGGAGACATACTTAGATAACTAATTGTCCAACATGAAACCATAACCATGGCCGTCCATAAATATTGTATCCTTACTTCTATAAAGATCATATCCTTGGTTTTAATATATTTAGATACATTGACATGCCACAAATTCCTATATATATCCTCAAAGGAAGGTAACATACTTGGATAACTAATTGTCCAACCTGAAACCATAACCATGGTCATCCATAAATATTGTATCCTTACTTCTATAAAGATCATATCCTTGGTTTTAATATATTTAGATACATTGACATGTCACAAATTACTATATATTTATATAGACTCACTATATAACTTGCCAAAGTATGACCAATGTGCCTTCAATAAAGGAGGGAAGCACATAGACTCACTATTTAACTATTTAAGGCTACATGCCCTATGTTGTATCATTGCTAATGACACCTCAAGTCAGATCTTCACATCTTCATTGCGATGGAAAGGGCTCAATTAGATAGAGCTACCCCTTAGCTCAAGCCCAAATAATCGACTAAAAGGGAGTAAGAGTAAGAGGCCTAAAAAACTAGTTCTATTAACGAGGTCAACACAAACAACTCTTTGTTCAAAGTGAAACCTTGACTTTTGTCACCAAAAGATATTATTGCACGGATAACACTCAATAATGAGGACCTTCACTACATACGTAGAGCTTATTACCAAGACTAGGACCTTGCTTAAGCATAACTATTGGCACCCAAAGCCCCTTATCCCAAGCCCACCTAGATATTTGAAGGAAGAGCAATCCCTATCATTCAAAAAAAGCGGGCCCCATTAGTGAGGTCGACCCTTAGAAGGAAGAGCATGCCCTAGAATTCAACAAGAGCGAGCCCCATTAGTGAGGTCCACCCTCATCCCTAGTCTAGGTTAGTGAGGTCTACCCTTATCTCTAGTTTAAGTTCAACCTTGTTCGATTGAAAATGCCTCTAGTGCATGTCAATAAGGCCATTTGTTGGTTGGGGGGATGTTGAAGAATGTAACTAGGTCCAGTCTTCATAATTGCACTTGAGTCATAATGAAATATATATATATATATATATATATATATATAGAAAGAAAAATAAAATTTATTATTAAATAAATTGACTTATAAAGCACGGGTTTCATGCTTGGGTCAACCCTCCATTATAGGCTTTTTTTTATTTTTAGAGCCAAAGTCAAATCTTGTAATGTAAAAAGCTTCCTCCATCCAGTCACCTTACAAGTCGGCCTCTAAACTAATCTTCTATAAGTCGGCCTCAGAAAGTGCTCATGTTGGCTCATTTCTTAGTCGAAAACAACTATAAATATACATGTAAATTTCGCTAAACAAGAGGGAGAAGCAACATGTTTAGTTAGTTGCAGAGCAAGATAATTTCGAGATTGAAGGAATATAATTGTAGGCCGAGAAATCTGAACTATCATAGAACTGAAGCATGATTGGATCAAAGCATGATTAGGGATCTCACGGGACCAAAGCATCAGTAGACTTCCACAGGATTGAAGCATGAATAGGTTGTCACAGGACCGAAGCAAGAATAGGTTGCTATAGGAACAAAGTATAATTAGGCTACCACAAAACTCAAGTATGACAATTCTGAAGTATGAGATGACATAGTTGTAATATTGAAGCAGAATACTGAAGTTTGTCAAGAATTGTTAGACTATGTTGCGGGAACAAAGTATTATAGAACAAAATACTTAATCTAGGACTCAAAACTGAAGCATGATGTGACAAGGTTGACTTGATGGATGGAAGAAGTCTTCGGTTTAGGTTATGAGGGTCTTGGTCATCTTTGTTTTATTTTGAATCTACTGAAGGAAGAGTTCTTGACTGGGTTTTCCCTTACCTAGGGGATTTTCCCTGGCTGTGTGCTTACATCTTGTGTCCTCCTTTGTTTATTGAATGGCATTATACTTGACAATAAGGATAAGATAAATTGAAAGAAGAAAAACTAATAATGAAACATCACAAGATAATGTCATAATAAGAGAAATCAATTAATTTTCCATCCTAATGGATTTCTGAACATGGTATCAAAGCTATGGTGGAAGAAGGTTGAATATCACCTTGTTGGCAAAAAGGAAAAATAGTCTTGGAAGAAAAAGGTTACTCCTTGATCTACAAAAAAATGAGCGAAGACATAAAACTTATGTTTGAAGGTCTAATGGTTAATAAAGGAGCCCATGAAAAATTGAGTTGTTTGGAGAGTAAAGCAAAGGTGTAAGGTGACGGGAAGCAGATTTTGGGGGTTAACCAAAATTCCTTTCCCTTAAAAAATATCGATCTTGAGGCTTGTGGGTTATGGGTCCACTAAGCGTTTCAAAAGCATCTCTTTAGGCTTTAAGCCTTTAAACCGTGGACTTATACTTCATCAGAGCAATTATACTATCGAGTATTTTTCACCATCGGAGGCTTTTTAAATACATGGTTAGCCTTAAAACCCGCATCCATACATATATCGGATCTACACGGAAATACATCGGAAAACACAGGAACAAGTGCCGAAGCCCTTAGTACCGGAATTCAAATATTACCAGCCCGAATCTATATATCATCGGGTCCGTTCCTTTTTGCTTTCCCACAACACTGTTCCAACGCCGACCTCCGATTACTAACACCTCCATTTCGCCGATCAGTCCATTGACGTTGTCGCTGCATCGCTCATCGCATGTCGCATATTGACGATATCGCTGTCGGCATATCACTTATCGACTATTCAACTTTGTCGTCCCTTGACCTCTGTCAAATGTGATTGTCGATCACACCTGGGCCATTGATCTGGGCTTCTGATCTGACGGTCCAAGATCCATCGCTTTATTGCTGATTGCTCTGTGATGATGGTTGGGTTTCGATAACACCCTAAGGGCTCCGCCGATGCGATAAAGGATCTGGACCGTTGATCTTTCAGATTCAACGGTTCCTGTGTATTCTTGTCATTTCCTTTTTTACTTAATCTCGCTTGGCTTTGAAGGGTTTCTGTGTTAAACACAGTTTTGGCACACTCTGTCAAGCACACACAAATTTCATAAATATCTCTGGGTCGCCATCGATCCTTCTCGTGATCGATGTTCAAACAAATTGCAACATTTGAACACACACTTACAACTATATATATATATATATATATATATATATATATGAAACACACAAGGGCACACAGTTTCATGCTAAACACACATTTTCCTGTTATTCACAGCATAGCTACAAATCTAAGCAATTTCAGCCTTAGTAATAGGTTCTCCTCTCGACTATATTGTGGTCACTCTCTGTTACATGAGTTCTATTCTATGCTCTCTCCTTAACACTTGAACACGCAGGTTCAACACACACACACACACATATATATGGAAGCATTGTTGGATTGGATCACGGAAGGATCCGATCAATCCTCTAACAAAAGCCCCAAAGCTCTTGTTACGCATACATGCATATGAACACATGGAAGATTACATTAATAAGTCTCCTCGAGACTTTATCCATTCCATCTTTTTCTTTGTTTTAAAATAGAAAAGTCCCTGTTTTTCTCCCCTGTTCCACGTGCTCCTCTTCGCTCCGCTTTGGATTCCTCCATTAATTAAGGGTGCTAGATGCTCCTACATCAGACTCTCGAGGCACAAAAATTTATGACCTTCTGGTCATATGCTTCTCCTTGTCCTTAGCAATTCTACCCAGTACCCACTTCACTTCTTCAGTGGAATTGCCTTCATGATCTTTGTGAGCTGCAACCAACCTTTGTAGTAACAGTCCTCCCCTGCTACATGATACCTCACCAAGCCATCCTCACTCAGTCTTTTGGCATCCTTCAGGTTCTCTCCTCTGGAACCATATGAGCACTCCATGCTCTAGGTTGCTGCAACTTGTCTCACCTTTTGCTGCCACTATCTGCACGACACTAAGATCATAAACTCTCCAACTTTAAAAAACTATACCTCCCGCTCCTCCTTCTTTCTCTCTGGAATCCTTCTCTTAGGAATTTCTTTAATCTTCCTTTGTGTGCAGAATCTTCATCTGCTCTGATACCACTTGATGGGAAGAAGATTTTGGGGGTTAACCAAAATTCCTTTCCCTTAGAAATATTGATCTTGAGGCCTGTGGGTTATGGTTCCACTAAGCCTTTCGGAAGCGTCTCTTTAGGCTTTAAGCCTTTAAACCGTGGACTTATACTTCATCGGAGCAATTATACAATCGGGTCTTTTTCACCATCGGATGATTTTTAAATACATGGTTAGCCTTAAAACCCACGTCCATACATACATCGGGTCTACAGGGAAATACACCGGAAAACACAGGAACAAGCGCTGAAGCCCTTAGTACCAGACTTCAAATATTACTAGCCCGAATATATATATCGTCGGGTCCGTTTCTTATCGCTTTCTTGCAACGCTGTTCCAACATCGACCTCCGATTACTAACACCTCCATTTCAACGATCGGTCCATTGGCATTGTCAGCGCATCGCTCATCGCATGTCACCTATCGACGATATCGTTGTCGGCATATCGCTTATCGGCTATTCAACTCCGCCGTATCTTGACCTCTGTCAAATGCGATTGCTGATCACACCTAGGCCATCGATCTAGGTTTCTGATCTGACGGTCCAAGATCCATCGCTTTATCGCTAATCGCTCTGCGATGATGGTTGGGTTCAATAACACCCTAAGGGCTTCGTCGATGCGATAAAGGATCTGGACCGTTGATCTTTAAAATTCAACGGTTCCTGTGTATTCTTGCTATTTCCTCTTTTACTTAATCTTGCTTGGATTTGAAGGGTTTTTGTGTTAAACACAGTTCTGCCACACTTTGTCAAGCACGCATAAATTTCATAAATATCTCTGGGTCGCCATCCATCCTTCTCGTGATCGATGGTTGAACAACCTGCAACATTTGAACACACTTACAACTAGGAAATGAAGACATTAACACACACACACACACACACATATATGAAACACACACAAGCGCACAATTTCATGCTAAACACACATTTTCCTATTATTCACAACATAGCAACAAATCTAAGGCATTTTAGCCTTAGTAATGGGTTCTCCTCTCAGCTACATTGTGGTCACTCTCTGTTACATGAGTTCTATTCTATGCTTTCTCCTTAACACTTGAACACGCAGGTTCAACACATATATATATGGAAACATTGTTGGATCGGATCACGGAAGGATTCGATCAATCCTCTAACAAAAGTCCCAAAGCTCTCGTTACACGTACATGCATATGAACACATGGCATATTACATTAACAAGTCTCCTTGAGACTTTATCCATTCCATATTTTTCTCTGTTTTAAAATAGAAAAGTTCCTATTTTGCTCCCCTGGTCCACATGCACCTCTTCGCTCCGCTTTGGATTCCTCCATTAATTAAGGGGCTGGATGCTCTTGCATCATAAGGCTCCTTTAAATAGTCTGGAATCATCATATTTTCTGTGCCACAAAACGTGTGAATATATCATCACCAGTCATCAAAGAAGCAAGCTATAATGATAAAAGATCCTCTACTAAAAAAAAATATGAATCTCGACAGTGATATAGAAAGCTGACGCTGGAAGATGAGTATATATCTTATAAAGACTGTCATATAGATATACATTCAAAGGTAGAAATCCAAATGAAAAGATATTGATCCTAGTAACCAAAAAGGGCATTCATCCTAGGCACATTCAAAATATGGACAATATTCGATCTTAAAGCCTCCTCACACAAAGGGCATTCAACAAACCAACTCAAAGAAATCAAATATAAAATATCATGGCTGAATTCAAAGAGAGAACTTGGCAAGGAATCCCATGAGGTTTGTTAAGGAACATATCTAGGTACGTCTTAGATTATACACATTATTATCTTAATACAAAAGGTATGTTCATTATCTTTTGAAATTTGCGTTACATTACTAACATCGTTATGTCAAAGGTATTTTGAATCTTAAAAGATTCTTATTTGGGTGATTAATCATTAGATTGAATCTACCCCCATTAAAATCATTCATCTTTTTGTGGAACCCTAAAAAGGTTCTATGTAAAACCATAACCTAAGGGTATGTCGATGCTAATGTGAAAAACCTAACCTACTTAGGGTTATTGATGAAATCTAGAAAATACTATTCTTTTGATGTTTGAGGTTTTGATGATAGAAACCCTTGTCCTCCAGGGTTGGATGGTAATCCTAGACCTTTAGGGTTTTTGGTAAATTAGGGTTTATTAGAAAAACCCTTATGATATCTAAAATAAGATCTTGGGAATGAAACCCTAGGTGTATGTTTGATTGAAACCCTAGCCTGATCAAAATTGTTGTCTAACTTTAATGTGTTGATATTTGTGTCACGAGTTTGTTTGATAAACATTTCTATGATGTGTGCATGATTATGAAATCCTAGATATGTATATTGTTATAGACATTTTTGTGCCTCGCGTCATGGAGCATGGAATGTCAATAATTACAGGGATCCTCAGTCCCTAAACATGTTGTTCTTACCCCTAAAAGAACAAGGTCATCAAACAACAACACTTCCAATCAGTTCTCCACCTGAAAACACTTCAAAACAGGCTAATTTTGGATCATGTCAGCTGCTCCACTGAGCTTCTGCGCTAGAATGCAACTGTTCCTCCTTGTACCTGCGCTGGAAGTCAAGATTAATGAAGGCTACCTGCGCTGGGCGAGATTGGCCAAGTGGCACAGTCATCCTGCAAGGTGTCAACTGCCCAGGAAGCTTCCAAACTGACACTTGGTTCATGAGATTCGCCCTGTGATGAGTAAGAGGTACTTGATCACCATGTGTAAGCAAAGATCTCCAAGTGGACTCAAGAACTGAAGATTAACTGAAGAGGGAGAGGACACTAGTCAGCTCTATGCCAGCCTCAAGCTGACTCATCCTCTCTTCTTCTCTCCTATATATAGAGCTCTTCTATGAGGTCTAAGGAGGCTGGAATTTTGTGTAAAGCAAGGAGGTGCTGTTGGATTACAGTTAGAGCTATTGGGTGATTGTTTTACTAGAGGTGAAGAGGAGAGTTCTTGCTGCTGGGGAGGTGCTGCTGGATTGGAGCCATCATTGGTTGTAACCTTCTCAGAACCCTGTTACTTCTATCAATAAAGTTTTGCATGTTCTCCTATATACTTGCATTGCATTGATGTATTGTATTTACATGTATATTTGATTCACTCTAATCCATGTATCAGTTATGAGTACTTGTATCTTGTAGTTTCCTCTCTTGTTTTGTGCAGGATCTGTGTGTAGCTGGACCGGCAAAGAGAGCAAAGAGTTAGGAACAAGAGACAAAGAGAGAGGACAAGGATCGACTAAGCGAAAGACACCAGGTTGGTTAATCTTTTCTTCCTTCTCTCTGTACTTTCATAAAGGAAAACATCAAAGCTTTACTTTCAGTTGTTGCTAAAGACTGTCACCTTTAGAGTAGGGATAGGGTCATCCGCATCGGATACTTTTCCCCACAACATATATGTGCTAACCTAATTATTGATGATCATAGTTCTAGGGTTTGTAACTAAGCCCTAGTCGAAGTGTGATATTCTAGGATATGATGTTTAGCCTTGATGATGAATCTAGGGTTTACAACAAACCCTAGTAGAAGTTGGTCATATTGTTGAAACCTTAGATTGTGCTATAATTGGTTTTGACTATTGATATCTAAGGTTTATTATCTCAAAGATGGAATCTAGGGTTTGCATTAAATCCTAGTAGAAGTCTAACATATGAATTCTGAAAATTGTTAGATGCATTGTTTGTTTGAATTGCTTCTAGGGTTTGCAATATATCATTAAAGAGTTTGTCATATCTCTAAAAGAAATATTAAGGCCTTAGATATAATGAGATTGATATCTTGATTAAATTACTAATGTGATCTAGTGCTTGTAAAAAACCAGAGCAAGAAAGTATAAAAGTATATGTCTCTTAGTGATTATGAACGTAAAGTATAAAAGTATATGTCTCTTAGTGATTATGAACGTAAGTCTAGGTATTTGTTTTCTAAAGTATAATGCTTCCATTATTGTATGATTTTAATATGGTTAACTTCATGCTTCTATATATGTATTTGGTTGTACTTGCTATCTAAGGTGTGCAAGTACATAATCTTGAAGATATTCGTAAGAAAAGTTGACTTGATTGGCAAGCATGACGAAGGAAGTTATATGAATGATGATGATAAAGATGACTATGATAAGAAGGATGGAAGCCATAAAATATTCTCCGATATCATAGAAAGTAGTTAATATCCCTAACTTAAGAGGGAGCTTGGATAAAATAAAGGGTATATCTCCCAAGTTGAGAGGGAGGGCGTATTATAGTAAGGATGGATACCTTTAAGAAGAAATTGGAGAATGTATATTGAGGTGTTGCTAAAAGAAGGAAGGAAAGCAGGATCGTGTTGTAGAATATGTTGCTACATGTGAAGTAGGAAAATAAGTTGTATTATTGAGTAAAATTATATCAAGATTTGTTTGGGAAGCATCTAAGTCCTACTGTGATAAATTGTGAAGCAACATCAAGATGTTTGAAGACCCCAAAGGTTTTTGTTTACTTATGTACTCGAAAGGTTGTTACTAATTGGGGTTGTGGTTGTACAAGTAAATATATTAGAGTTTTGGAAACATGTTTTACATGCTTGATGTTAATGATTTGTTTGATTGGGAGAGATTTGTTACCGATTTGAATAATCGAGGCTGTTGATGTTGTTTGTGTAATACACATTGCTTGGGAGGACATCTAGGCGACCTGTGTGTTGATGTCTAGTTAGCTAAGTAGGGAGGGTGGCCTTGGTCATAGAGATTTGACCTTGCATTACACACTAGATCCTGAGGTCGATGGTTAGCAAGTAAGCCTAATGGTAACTAAAGTGTATGGAAGCTTTAGTCCATCTTAGTCCCACCCAGATAGATTACCTTGGTCAGGAATCTAGTCCATGGCACTAAGTGCACCTAAATTCTTCATAAATCATGTGTTTTGAGATCTTCCATGTACCTCTATAGATATATGTAAGTATGGATACCTCCCTAGTTAAGAAGGAGTGTTGAAGAATGTAACTAGATCCGATACTCATAATTGTACTTGATTCATAATGAAATATATTTATCTAAAGAAAGAAATTTTATTATTATTATTAATTAAATTGACTTATTAAAGCATGGGTTTCATGCTCGGGTCAATTGTCATAGGTCAAGCCTCCATTGTAAGCTTTTAGGATTTTTAGAGTCAAATTCAAATCTATTTTGTGATGTCAAAAGCTTCCTCCATCAAGTCACCTTGCATGTCAGCCTCAGAAACTACTCGTGTCGGCTCATTTCTTAATCATAAACAACTATAAATAGACATTTAAACTTCGCTCAACAAGAGGGAGAAGCAACAAGTTTGGTTAGTTGTAAAGCAAGATAATTAGAAGATTGAAGGAATATAATTACGGGCCGAGACATCTGAAATATCAAAAAACTGATGCATGATTGGTTCGAAGCATGATTAGGGATCTCATAGGACCAAAGCATCAATAGGCTACCAAAGGATCGAAGCATGAGTAGGTTGTCACAAGACTGAAGCAAGAATATGCTGCTACAGGAGCAAAGTATGATTAGCCTACCACATAACTGAAGTATGACACTACTAAAGTATAATTGAAGCATGACATAGTTGTAAGATTGAAGCAAAATACCAAATTTTGTCTAGGATTGCTAGACTATGTTGCACAAACAAAGTATTATATAACAAAACACTCAATACAGGAATCATAAGTGAAGCGTGATGTGACATGGTTGACTTGATGGATGGAAGAAGTCTTTGGTCTAGGTTATGAGGGTCTTGGTCATCTTGGTTTTGTTTTGAATCTATTGAAGGAAGAGTTCTTGACTGGGTTTTCCCCTACCTAGGGGTTTTCCCCTACCTAGGGGTTTTTCCCTGACTGTGTGCTACATCTCGTGTCCTCCTCTATTTATTGATTGACATTAGTCTTGATGATAAAAACAAGATAAATTCAAAGAATAAAAACTAATAATGAAACATCACAAGATAATGTCATAATAAGAGAAATCAATTAATTTTCCATCCTAATGGATTTCTCAACAGGGGAGGGGTTCTTCATTCTAACCAAGTTTCCTATTTTCTTCTGTCAAGTTTGAAGAAATATTTTAGTTAGAATAATCCTTGAAAAATACTGCAAGATTTGTAAAGAAAAACCATTGGGAAATAAGGTTTATTTTCTACACAAACAAACCATTCCTAAATAAGCTATTCCCCTTATGAGTAGCTTGGCTTCAATTGGGGATATATTGACATCGTTCTGCTTTCAAATAATGTGATAGAATGGTGGCACAAGTATCAATTAAACTCACTTCAAGGTAAGGAAGAGTGGATGATATGAGAATTTATTGCAATGCCCTTCAACTATCTCAAATTTCAAAGCACAAGTAAACTACCGATCTCAAATTCTCTTAGAAGGGTAACTCCCATTTGTGTTAACTATTGACTGGGTTTGTCGTTTGTCAAGGGTATTTGAAGCAAAACCTTCATATAACACTGCCATGAAAAGGAGCATGGAGATCTCGAGTTTCGACTGTAAGGCACCTTAGCTCATGCTCACACTCGCCAGCTAGAAGGAAGTAGGAGGCAGGCCCCATAAGTAATAGTCTGATTAGTAAAACCAACCCTTAGCTCTAGCCTGATTTCAACCCTTGTTCGATTGAAATTTCCTCTAACGAATGTCCATAAGGCCTTGAAGGGCCCTCTTGGTTGGTTTGTCGGTTGATTTACTTCGTTCTAGTCAACTAGCCTATTTTCCCCTCTAATTCCTGCCAGATTTGCAAAGAAAACGCACATGGGAAACCTGCTCTATTTCCTACATGAATGGAACAAACTATTTCCTTGTGACTAGTTTGGAAAATTGGTGGCTCTATTTGCTACATGAATCAAATAGGCTATTTCCTTGTGAGTAGTTTGGCTTTAACCGGTGGAATATTAACAACGTACATAAGCAAAGCCACCACAAGGTAACACAAAGTTGCATTGCAGATCGGGTTCCACTATCCCACCTAATCTTTGCTGATGATTTGCTGGTGATTGGAAAATTTGATCCCTTAGAATGGTAGGCAATATTTGATATTCTTCAAGACTTTGGACTTGTTTCGAGCCTCTACATAAATCATAACAAGATCATACTGATCTCAAATGAGCTCGAAGCGCCACAAATTTTGGAGATACAAACATTTTTGACGTAGAGATCAAACATTTGGATGGGGCTTTAAACATTTGGGTTTTTTTTCTGAAGTCAAATGGCTACAATAACAAGGATTGGGCTTGGATACTCAATAAAATTGACAAGAGGCTTAATTTGTGGACTCCCAAATGGATAACATTAGGAGGACAACTTATCCTCATAAAATCAGTTCTCCACAACATTCCAATTTTCTGGATGCATATTTACAAAATTCCAATGGGTGTAGTCTACAAAATCAATTCCATGGTTTCCCATTTTTTGTGGGTAGGTACACAAAAAGAATGAAAAATCCATCTTGCTAGCATGGAGATGCTCAATCTGCTGATCACTCTTGGTGGTTAGGGCCTAAAAGATTTGGCTTCTTTCAATATGGCTCTTCTCCTAATTTTTTTTGGAGGGTTGTTTGCAGTAATGGACTTTGGCATCATATCGTAAAGACTAAATACTTACAGAACAAAGATCTTATTAGTTGGTTGCATGATGGTGCTCCGATCCTCCCCACATCTCACAATCTTGCCGTAGTCTTCTTAAGACCAAGCATTGGTTTTTTGGGAACCTCAGATGGGATGTAGGCTCAAGCTCTATTCCATAGATTGACTTGGATATGTTCTCAGGTATGTCTGGCTCTCATCTACTATCTCTTACTCTCATTAATTATCTTCATAATATGGGCATTTTTGTGATTAAATATATGGCAGACACATCTCTTTGCGCTTCTTTCTACACTCATTGGAAAGATGCAAATGAACTTGAGATGCGAGATCCATCGATACCGGAATGGAAATCTTATATATCTATCCTAAAGCTCTCTGGGATAATTCTCTCTCCTAAAGAAGACAAATTGATATGGTTTGGAGGCACTCAACAAGGAAAGGTTATTGTCAAGGAGGCATATCAGCTAATCTTCCAGCCCTCTAAACAAGTTCAGGTTTTTTCTTGGCTAACCCGTGCATGGAAATGAAATTTCCCTCTTAAACTCAAATGCTTTGCCTAGCTAGTGGTGCATAAACAGATTCTCACTTGGGATATCATGTGCAAAAGGGGCTCCCAAGACCTGAGTAGTTGTGGACATTGTCTATCCTTCGGAGAGGACATCAGCCATATTTTCATCCATTTCCCTTTTGCCTCATTGGTTTGGATTTCAGTGCTTCATCAACTTGGTTCTCCAACAGATTGGGACCGTTGTGACATTGCCTCTTGCCTTGGTAGATGGTCAGCAGATCATTCACACCACATGTATTTGGTATTCTTCATCATTTGGGGAATTTGGAGGTCAAGGAATACCCTTATTTTTGACCAAGTGAGACCGGACATCTGGTAGACCAGCTGCAAAATAATTTCATTCTATATGGAATTTTCCTCATCCTCGCTTTCTAATCCAAAATGTCCTCCTCCTCATGACATTTGGTCAGTCTTCCTGGTCAATTTTTTTTTATGGTGGCTCGTCCTTTGGTCTTTGTGGATGTGGCATGGCCATTCACTTAGGGCCATCACGCTCTACAAATTTCATTGGAACTGTGGCTTTGGATCCAACAGCCGTGTAGAGTTACTGGCTCTCTGGGGGATCCTTTATTGTGCCACTTGGCTTGGTCTTGGGGAGCTCACTGTTTTTGGAGACTCCAAGTCTATTATTGATTGGGTAAATATGAGAGGCTCCCTCAACTCCCCTGTTCTCGAGCCTTGGAAATTAAGAATTAGAGCCCTGATCTCTGAATTCCAGTCTTTCTATCTCCCACATCTATCGAATTCAAAATAGCGAAGCATACCGTTTATCAAAGGCTGGCTGCTCTTGGGGGACTGACTGGATCTCCTTCCAGTCCTTTGACAATGGCATCCTTCTAGGGGAAGGACAAATTCCAATTTAAGATCTAACCTTTCCTGGTCCGGACTGTCTTTATCCTAGCCTGTGGTCTGATTTGATTGCTGGAAGTTTTTCGTCATATCAGTATGACGAGTCCTCTATTTCATCATTATTCCTCGTTCTTCTGGATTGCTGGAGGCTTCCACTTTTTTGTTTGGTTGGATGACTATATTTCAGATTCCTCGTTCTTCTGGATTGCTGGAGGCTTACATTTCCACTTTTTTGTTTGGCTGGATGACTATCTTTCACTTCTGTTTGCTGGGCCATTTAGATAGCCTTTGGTCTTCTGGTTTGCAGGATAAATCATTTTTACCTTTTGTAATGGCTTATTGAAGTGTCTCTATCTTGACCTAGTTCTAAGTTTTCAGCCCACGGATCCAGTGGATTGAATGTATGTTCTCTGTTATCATGCTCCGCTTCAGGCGAAATAGTGATATAGGCACTTTCTTTATTTTTAATAGAAAGAGGTTTTTTCTGTTTGAAAAAAAAAAGGTAACGCAGAGTCGATGAGATATAAGAACATATTGCAATTATGAAGATTATTGCATTTATGAAGATTAAAGAGCAGTTTTCTTCAGCTACTTCAAAGTTCAAGAGGCAGGTAAGCTGCTGAGTTCAAATTCTTCTGAGATGAGTAACTCCGTTGTGTGTTAACTATTGGCTGGGTTTGCCCTTCTCAGGGAAATCTGAAGCTAAGCTGGCCTGTAACTTTGCCATGAAAAGGCCATGAAACGGGTAGAGAGATTACAAGTTTCAATTGTTGAATTACCATACATGAGATTAACATTCAACTAACATTCAACTAGAAAACTAAAAGGGTATGATCTCAAAAATTACTCTTTCAGAATTAATTAAATACCGTTACCTCCAGGCTGCTGGAATGAGGGCACACTACTTGGTTGTAGTACATTCCCTCTTGGATTAAGCCTTGCACTAGCAGAGCTTTGATTGGAGGCCACGGTTTGCTCTGCTATCTGCGCGCCCAAGACTTGTGCTGTAATAACTGCTTGGTCCATCTGCTTCTGAGCATCAGATTTCTGCTCCTCAACAGCAGTAGCCGCTGCCTGACGAGCGGCGAGTCCTGCTGCTTGCTTACCACCTTCTTGCTGTGCAAACAGCTGCTCAGCAGCTCGCCGACCCTTATCTTGAGCTTCTAATTGCTTGGTATAAGCACGTTTGATTACTTCCTGAGCTTCCTGCTGGGCTACAAACGCCTCTTTCGCTGCCTCTTTTGCCTACAAGTGTCCCAAAAGAGAGAATGGTATTTTGGTCAAGATAACCTAAAATTAGTGTCCAAATTTACTGCCAAACAACGAACCGGTACAAAGAGGCCGATTGTATTGATCTAATTTACACGAATTTTCTTGAAATGTTCCTCATTGTGTATTCATTGATACATTCCTTAAAACTTTAACTTCTGAGTCTGAGTCATATATAGAGCTCATTCAAAGATTTAAAGACACATTCATTCAAAACTTTAACTTCTGAGTCTCAGTCATATATAGAGCTATATACGAGATGAGTCATTCCTCTTTAAATCCCAAACTTTGAAAGAAAATTTAATTAGAAAACTGATCACTGTTACGAAGAAAATTATGGAATTCAGATATACCTCTTCTTGGACTTGGAAAGGATTGAAATTCTGTGCATCTTTTGATTCACCTGCAGTTTGCTGCTGTTGTACACCCTTTTCTTTTTCTGTAGCAGATGGCCGTGATGCTTGCGAGTACTGGTCCGTTGTCTTTGCTGACGCCATTTTATGATCTTAAGCTCGTGTCGCAGGCTGCAGCTTACAGCAAAAGGCTGAAGGTGTCAGACAAGGGTAATTGAAACTGAAAACAGTATTAACAAGATTTCTGAGATAAGCGTGAGACATAGTTGCAACATAATGTAGTTCCAGCATGATTACATTTATTTCAGAAACAGTTCAAAGAGGAGACTAATTTTAAAGAAATGGAAAAAAATGACTGTTCGAAAAATTCGGGAAAACTATTTTCAGTCAACCGATTAATACAGTTGGCTGGAAACAATTAACATGGTTTAGTTTTAGGTTTAGTTTCACGAACAGGCTAAATTAAATTGTTTACTTACATTCTAAAGGTCATCTTGGCTATGGATTACATACTCTACATTTTAAAGATATTTGTACATATTTTAACGAACGGCGGCAAAACTAACCTTATTATCTACACAGCTTCAGACTTCTGCTTATGTATGTTTGAAGAGGGTTTGCGACTTCTTACACGCGAAAAAGAAAAAAATAAAAGACACACTGCTAATTTGTTGCGAAAAATTCTAGCAGAATCGTGAATTTTTGCTGCGATTTTTGTTTTTGCAAGGAACAGAGCTTAATTAAAGAAAAACTCATATTTTATATTTTAAAGGAAGGACAAGCTTCACAGACCGCCGCATTGCTCAGAAGTAGCATTTATCTCGGAAAGGGTTAATAAAATCATAGTTTCATCTATTTCATGCGTTTTAGCTAACGAAGCTCGTCACAGATATTAAAGGCTCGCCTTCTTCGTAAATTCCACTGCATAAAAAACTGAAGTCTGAAAATAAATTTCTTGTTACAAATTTTCGAAAAGGCTAAAAAACAGCCATTCATCTGTAACGCACAAACGGAAGTTGACTACAATTTGAGTTCTTACCTTAAAAAAAAAACACTATTTCGCCAACTCGTTCGATTCTCCACACAATTCGAGGCCTAAAATTTCACTGCAAAATGCAAATAATGATGCGGCATTTTCACACAATTTGAGGCCTAAAATTTCACTGCAAATGCAAATAATTATGCGATATTTTCAGAAATCTGAGAGAACCAGGGCGTGATATGTGAAGAAATATGAATGTACTTGCTGTTTTCTGCAATTTTCGACGGTGGAAGAAGATAACCTTGCGTCGTTTCGAACCTGGATTATTTTGTCTGGCCAGTTGCTTATTGACGTGCCGCGTAGCGCAGGGTTTGAGCAGGTGGCATGCTTTCCGGCTGACAGAACAACGCCACACGTCCGAGCTCTAACCGACTGAAATTGCACTGTGAAGTTTCTGTATATTGTCGTGAAGTACGTAAAGTCCTTAATACAGTCACTTGGATCTTTAATATATTTGAATTTCAATGTCTTATTCTTTGATTGAATTTAATTAGGTACACCCAATTGGTATATAGTTCTTACATATGCTCTTGGAAGGACTTGAGGAGCAATACGATGTATCAACCCAAATACACATTTATTTTTAAAGCAACAAAATAAAGACACATTTATTTTTGAAGCAACAAACCAAAATTGTAGAGATGATTAAACTACTATTTTATATAAATTAAATTGTTTATAAATATGGATAGTTATTAAAATATTTATATTTATGTGCCATGTGTAATGTTAAGAATTTATAATATCAAGATAGAAGTGAGACTAGAAAACATAAATTGGTTTCAAAATAGTTGTTTTATTAGTTAAATTATGTATATTATTAAAAATATTCTCACGTTATTAAATTTAAACTATGTATAATGGTTTAATTGGTTAAGAATATTGATTTTGGAAGTTTTATTTTAAAATAAATCACGTTTAATAAACCAAGTCTATTTGCCTAAAGGGTTGATAATGCTGCTCAGGTGAATTATGTTTTTCTAAATTGTGAAGACATATTAGAATGGAGGATGTCTCTAATTTGGGAAAAAAATGGTGAAAACATATGGTTGAATTATGATAAATAGAACAAATTATTCATTTCTTTTTATTTTCCTCAAAATATATATATATCACAAATTGATTATAAATAGATAAATGTTTTGATTAGAGAAGAAAAAGACCTAACAATTCTTTTTAATAAAAAGAGAAGAAATATCCATTTTTGGAAGAAAAACTATTTTTGAAGCACTTGCTAAAGCACATGTTCATAAAAGACAAAATTTATTGAAGCCCCCCTTTTTAATAAGGCTAGGCTACCATGTGATTGAAAATGGGAGTATAAATTGTTACACACACCAAAAATTGTTGAGTATTCTATTATTTCAATGTAATAATACATATATAAATGCAAGAATACACACTATACTAACAACCAGTTGGAAAAAATCTCAATCACACACCAAATTAGGAACCAACTAGTTGGAGGGAATCTCTCAAATCCAACTATATCTAACATCCTCCTAAAGTCTTGGAAGCAAGCTTCTTACATAGAGATGAAATCCACACACTAATGACCAATAATCATAACAACCACAAATATGATCACACATAAGACAATTATGAGTTAATATTCTCACACTACCCCTTAATGATGTCTTGTCTTAACCTCTATTAGATTAGGTCTTCATCACCATGTAGTCCTTTGCAACAAATGCTCTACTATGAATTGAATAACCTCATAATCAACAAAGATTATATCTAGTCCCTCCTAGCACTTACATCTCATACCATGATCATGTATAATTCACCAAAATATCAAACTCCATATAAAAGAATAACCATCCACTTAAATGTATGGGTACCTAACTAGTCTAATAAGATGTCCTTTGCTTACATGGTTCATTCAACTTCTTAATGAATCCACGAAATGTAAAATTTTTGGTTTCTAGGAACCTCCTAGAGTCTACAACCAACATGGTCGACTTATAGAGTATCTAGCTAACACATGGCCCACAAGGCCCACTCCTCCCAAGTATTTACCAACTCTATAATATAGGTATTTGCATTATACCAAACAAGTTATCCAAATAATTAGGGGAACATGGGAAAGGGCTAAGCATGTCTATGCAACAATATTCCCTTTACATGTTACATAGATGCAAGTACCTACAATTAACATACATAATCACATGGAGATACCGGGCACAAGCTTAGAAATAATGCCTAGATATCATTACAATACTTCTTTTAAGTACAAATTCTAGGCAAGATACAAGCTCAAACTTTTCAAGGACTAATACATTGGATCAAAATATGACATCATAGACTTTCTATAGATATGAGGTGTGTGTTACATTACAATATGGTCAAGAACACTTTCATTCAACATAACTCACACAATTTACCTTATTTTCCCAACATCATTTGATCTCAATTTGTTCTCATAAAACTACCATGACTAAGCTTCCAAAATAACTCTTTGTTATATCCAGAACAATGTCTCTATTCTCCTTGCTACAATCTCACCATTCCACCTCAAAATTTAGTTTGCAATCAACCCTTGGCTTTTATAGTGAGAACAATTTTAACTTACATAATCACTAACCAATGGTTATTGACCCAAGCAACTCACTTCTATATTAGAACTAAAGTGTTCATGCTCCTCCATTCACCTGTAGAACTATTATCTTGAACACATCAATTGAGAACTAGTTGTACCTTGGGCAAAACATTGGTACCACATAGATTGAATGGGAACCTGTTGTACTCCAGGGCCTAACATCAATCTAATTGTAAATATTGAGAAACTGACCATCCTATGGACATATTTCCATATATCAAGACAACTAATTACCCAACCATAATGTTTGCTAGTTATCTAAGATAACAATCTAGATATGGGATGTATCCAAGTCAATCTTACATTCTCTACACTTTCTAATGAGGATTTATAGTGCAAAATTCATTAAATAATATGATATCAAGGAACAACTAGAGGAAAAAAATATGCAGCTAGAACTTCCTTCTCGCAATAATGCGCTTTACCAAGCAGATTCAGGAATGAATTTTGCATTGCAAAGTATTACTATGTAAGGCTACAACAAGATAAAATGGTACAAATGATAGGAAAACCATTTTCATCCCCTAAAATCATGCACACATTGGGCATATTTGTCTTCATATTCAAGATATCCATTTATTGTCATGGATCTTCCTTATTTCACTTGCCATTTGTTAGAGTGATGAATTCTAACAAAACAAACAAACTCCCATATTGAGTTAGCTATGATTAATAGGTTTGTTAACTCCAATGAATTCAAGAATTGAAAATGACAAAGGTAGAGTCTGACCATTACAAATATTTCCAAATCATTCTCATTGTCACTAGCATGCACAAACAATATATCCAACAAATCAATTGTGCTTTTACCAAGCACATGCCAACACACAAGCATCCATAGTTGAGTTCTTCAACTATTTATTGAGGTATTTTATTATTTGCAGGTAATCTTGGTCAATTAGAGTTCAATTAGTTGACTGAGTAGTGGGGAAAATTGACTAGGGATGAGCCTCAATAGGTTTATTTAGGGATAACCAATTAGGGGAACAAGTTGACTAGGTGATGGAAGTCAAGTCAATGGGTTGGTCAATGGATGGTCAAGTTGAAGAAAAATTGATGGTTGAGCTGAGGATAGGAACCATGGTTGAAGTTTACAGATAGTGAGTAGAAGAAAATTGAGTAGAGCAGTTGAAAGAATCACAATTATGCACACGTTTGTAGTTGACTTAAATTGGTGGTCGACTGGTGATCAAGCGATTAACTATAGTTGGAATTGTGTCAGAAATGGTTAGGAATCTTGAAATTCTTAGGATCTTGGAAAATAGGATTCAACCATCTATAATTGATTTAAGAGCTACAAATTGGGATTTTTGTGCCCATAAATAGAGCATGATGTAAGGTTGATAAAGAGTAATTAAAAACTCACAATCGACAAAGATTGAGTGAGTACAAATACATTGGTTTTAGGTGTATAGCAATGTCAAAATTCATATTAATTTTGCTAAATATCCGGTCGAGAATATAATATAATTGAAGCTCAAAGGTTGGTTGGTTTTCTCAATTAAGGGTTTCTAGGGTAAAATCTCTTATATTGAAATAGTACTGTTATTTCACAACCATTTGCCACAAGTTTATTCATTTATCCCATCATTCCAAGTTGGTAATGGTTACAAGGGATGCCATTTAATATTATCGTTTGAATATGTGTGAATCTTTATGGTGTGCAATTACTTATTTTATGTTCTTTAAGTTCTCTCATGTGAATTTAAAGACTTGTGTTAATTGATCTTCTAGATTGGTTTATCTGTCTAGTGGAGTCTGTAATTGGAGTATTTAATTGGACATAAAGAGTGTTCGATATTGGTAAATATCATTAAATATCACTTAATACTTCCAGAATTTCTATACATATAGTATCAGAGCATGTTTTGGATGTAGGGGGATGCCTCTATTGCCAAAGGTTATGGATCTTAAACTTGGATCTATTCAAGAAATACATTATTGATTAAATTTGTGATAAGCATGTTCGAATGGGATTATTTAGATAGAAATTTGATTAAATAAGGATGGATAGTAGTATAAGAACTGAGATCGATAAGTTTAATGGCCAAAATTTTGAGCTCTATCAGCTTATAATGGAACACCTCCTTGTGGATCAAGAGTAGTGGATAACTATGTAACATGAAACACCTCTAATTAGCACGTTGGTGGAATATTGGGAGAAACTTGAATGGAAAACAAGGAGTATGATTTGAAATTGTTTTGTATATTTGGCATTGTTGAATGTCTTGAGAGGGGGGGGGGCATGACCAAGAAAATATAGAACAAGTTGAGAAATTTGTACCATTCAAAATCGTTGGTTGACAAGTTGTATCCTTGTAAGAAACTTTAGTTCAAGGATGAGAGAGGACGATTCAATAAAAAACACCTAAATGCATTCAATACTATGATTAATGAGTTATTGAGTGTGAATAACTCTATAATAAGGGAGGATGAATGCATTAGGATTTTGTGTTCTTTTCCAAACTCATGGGATAGTCTAGTCATGACTAGTAATATGACCATGTTGGTGCTTGGTTATGTGGTAGTATATATATTGTGAGAGGAGATGAGGCAAAAAAAAATAGAAATATTGACCAAATATGCACTATTGATGATAAGGCAATTGATGTATGGAAGTAAATATAAATTCTCCAAAGTGAGATATAGGTTGAAGGGGAGATGTAAATCCTTGTGTTAGTTGATGAGAAAATGTTGGAAATATGGTAAAGTAGGGAACTACAAAATATATTGTAAGTCAAAGATTTTTTATCAAGGAAAGGGACTTGATGAGAAGTTGACTACAAAGAGAAATTATTTGGATGAAGAAGGGGGTAACAAAGTTTCCTATCAAACATGTACTGAACTGAGTTCTCACATTTTAGAGATAGCAAAAAATCATCCGATTTTGAAAGTATTGATTTAGAATATATTTGGTCTTCATAACTGATTGGGTAAGGCAACACACGCTTAGGAATGTGTAATAACAACAACTCACGGAGCCTTTAATCCAAATCAGTAAAGGAATTGAAATGTAATGTTGTAACAACAAGCTTCGACAGACCATTCAAACCTAAAATAACCCATATATTAGTTTTTATGATAAAAAAGTGGCTTGAGATAGTAGTTCTAATGTCAAATATAAGTGGAATTGGACTAAGAAAGTGACAAGTGAAAAATGACATACCTAGATGGATAAGGGATGTTACAATAATAATATATGGTCTTGTTGGTAAAAAAGGAGCAAAAGAAATAGGAAAATAAGTATGAAAAAGATGACAATTCCGTGATCCAACATCTCCTCCCAACTTAAGCTTCTACATGTCCTCATGTAGAATCATGTCATTGATCCATGACATGCTGAGAGTGAATTTGTGTGAGGTTGTAAGTTTCTGCCATGTCTTCACCTCTGGCCCTGTATCCTTGAGAAATGAACAACTCTCCTCCCAAAGGTTATCGATAGTATGATATGGATGTTGATATTGATAGGTGGGCAACCAAATAAAGGGAGCTTGATTCTAAGTCCTATCCAACCTGCAATGCACTTCTTAATATAGTCAACATAGATGAACTCTGGAGACTGCCTGCTCAAGGTTATGATAGTACCATGGGCCCCCCTTCTTCAATCCTTGTTGAGAAAAATTCCATCTCAACTTGCTTCCCTCTAAGGCACTAGATCTCATCCCTTCTATGTTTATCTGCCATCTTTATAGAATTGATTCTTTATGATCCATCAACAATGTCTTAGTGGCCAGAAATTGCCATCTTTTATTGTATTTATGTGTAACAGTTTCAACTGAACCAAGTTTTTCTCTAATGCACAGTTCTACTCGTCCCTCATTGGTTGTTACAATATCATAGGTAACTTTCCATCCTATCTGATTTTGGATAAAAGAAAAAAAAGCCCAGAGTTGTACATCTCCCACAGGGGGTTCGAAATTATATGATTGATCTCCAAAACAAGTGAGATCATGTAGGTACAACTTGCACAACGAATGCTGTTTTGAGAAATCAACACTTTGGAAGGTTTCCAAGAAGTCTTGTATATGTCTTGTTTTGTATGGTAACAAAGTTATCGATCAAACGAGAACTATTACCTCAAAACAAAAACTTTAACCAAAAAACACAAAAAAAAACATGAAAAAACAGGCTGAAAACAATAAATGTTGATGTTGGAATATATATATGTGTGTGTGTGCGCGCGCGCAAAAGACACTGTGAAAACGAAGAGTGTTGATGCTGGAATAACATCATTTTTTTTGTTTTTATTTGTTTGTTTGTTTTTGTTTTTGTTTTTATTTGTTTGTTTGTTTGTATTTATTTTTATTTATTTTATTTATTTATTTTATATTTTTATTTATTTTTATTTTTAATTTTAATTTTAGTTATTTAGACATGCCATTAAATAGAAAATATCATTTAATTGAAAAACCTTAAAAGTCCAACAATTTTCAATCATGGTGCTAAAGAAAAAATACTTATAATTGTTTTCAACAATACCATTAAAGATAAAATATTTTGACTTAGAAAAACATTAAAATCTTGACAATTTCTCAACCATGGAATTAAAACCAAAGATTATGTCTACAAAAAACTTAAGTTTTCAAAATATTTCAAGCATGACATTATGGAAAATTTTTATGATTAAAAAACTTTAAAACTGAACACTTAAATGAAAGAGTTATTATACCAAAAGTAATTTATTTTTTAAATGCTAAATGTATAACGATTTTAAAATCTCAACGTAAGACAACTTGATACATTGCAACAAAAATTTAAAAATCAACCATCAAATTGACAAGCTGTGTAGGTGAACTCGACCAATTGTAATGAAAACTTAAAGACCAACCATGAAATTGACACATTGTGGGGGCATACTCGATTCATATGAAAATTTTAAAATCAACTATCAAATTGCATACAATGGGATCAGCTTGCTAGTTGAGCATCGACACAGACACTGCAGAATAAAATAAAAAATAAATATATAAAAAAAATGAAAAATACAAAAGTAAACAAAAGTTCAAACATTAAAAAAAATACAAAAAAATTGAAAAAATAATAACAAGCAATAAAACATTATTATTATTTTTTTTAAAACATGACAAAAAAATCGAATATAAAAAATATGTAAAAAAGGACAAAAAATAAAAATAAAAAATAAAAACGTAAACAAAAACAAAATTAACTTGTAAACTATAAAAATAAAAATTAAAAAATGAAACAAAATTTTCTAATGTATTAAGTGTAGATATTTTTTCTTAAATTTTGTTGATTTTCATGTTAGTAATAAAACATAAAAAAAAAAGACAAAAAAAAATAAAATATAAAAAAGAAAAACATAAAAAACAACACATAAAAACGTAATTAATTTTTTTTTTTTCTTCATCTATTTAACTTGATGCCAAGATCTTGTTCTTCATCTTGTCCCAACGATGAAACGCATTGACAAAGCTTTGATGATGTGATTTTTATCGAAAGTTTTCTTGCTTTTCATGATATGGATAATACAAGCCTAAATTCAATTAAAAACAAAATTAACTTATACAAAAAAATTAAAAATAAAATTAAAAAGAAGAAAATTTTCAAAAAGACACATAATTAAGAAAAAAATTAACAAAAAAAACATCAATTTTTTTTATTTTTTATTTTTTATTTATTTATTTTTATTTTTTATTTTTTTAAGTTAAAAATAAAAAAAACCACAATATATATATATATATATATATATTAAGGTCATGGCCAAGCCAGACACCAAATTGGTGTATGAGACCCCCTTGTTTGTGGGACAAGCGATCCATCTCTGCGCAACAATTTGGCTGCTAAGTCTACGAAGGCATACATATTCTACCCCCCTCTGGTTTGAACCAGTAACCTCTTAGGAGGATACACATGCTCTTAACCATTAGGCCCACTCAAGTTGTATATATATATATATATATTAAAAAAAAATTGCCTTAGCGGGCCTAGGTTAGCTATTTTTATTTTTATTTTTTTAAACAGAATGAGTAGTGTTTATATATATATATATATATATATATACATATATATATACATATATATATATATATATATAGACATATATATATACATACATATACATATATACATATATATACATATATATATATATATATATATATATATATATATATATATATATATATCGCGCCCATTCATGCACAAAATTGACATTTTACATCATATTTTTGAGTCTGCTAAGGGTTTCTGATACATCAATTGTTCCCTATCCCTTCCTGGAGATTTTTTCCCATGCTTCTTGGAAAATTTTCTCATTTCTGGTAGCCTATGGCTATACAATCGACATAACTGAAATAGTAAATATATACATTTATAGTGTGTCATTCGATTTTTTTGTTGCAAAAATAGAGTGAGAGAACAAACTATTCTTCCATTGGCACTAGACTATTCAGATCCAGGCCAGTGAATTCTTCTTCCTTTCTCTTGCTGCTCTCGTCCATCTTGAGTTTCAATTGTTCAATTTGCTAACGCAACACATCCACCTCATCTTCTAATTTCCAAATGCGCTCCTTCTTTTCCAATTGTTGCTCTTGCATGGCCAAAGTCTCAAATTGTTGTTGTTGGATACATTGCTGTAGAATTTCCAAACCTTCACGAATCACCAAATGTTACTGCACAGAATCATTGCAGGCCTACCTATCGTTGCCAACTTCCCGAGCTTTTCCCTCCCTCAACCCCCCTGTCGTAGGCCTGCAGCAACCCCAAGAGTCAGACAAAGAGCTGTCCTTTGCTGTATTGCTATGGATGCTCATGATTTTTTCCAAAATGCCACAGATGCCCCACTCCAGAATGCCACAGACCCACAACTCCAATATACCACAGATCCCCAACTCTAGAATGCCCATGAAGTTCTGCTCCAGATCCCCCACTTGACTCTGCTTATCCTCACAATTTGTGGCCTCACTCAGACAACCAACACTTTGTAAATCATCACGCAGAGGTAAATCGACACCCAGATTCCCTTTGCAACAACAAACTCCTCCAAAGACCTCCCTGAAGGCTGACGCTTTGACCCAGAACCCACAACAGATCCTTGGAGACCCGAGCTTCAACCAATAGGCCTTTGCAGAGGCCACCTAAGCAAAGATTAACCTTAAACCATAATAGCATATCAAACCATTACTCCTTAAATAAAAGGTTTAGGTCTAGATATTGATGCTATACTGGAGATCGGTACTCATGGAGCTAAGATCCCCATGCTTCTCCTTAATTTCCCAACTAACAACCATAATTTACCATCTCTTCTCCTGGTCCTTCATCCTCACCCACACCTTCTTCCCATGAGCGGGCAAAGAAATTTTGAGTAGAGGAAATAAATGTTTCTCCCAATCTCCCATTAACTTGCCTTCGCCTGTACTGGAAAGCCGACCTTTGCAACATAATTCATGTCGTGGGGGTTGGATTCTCACGTTGTGTGATCTCCCAAGCCTAAATGTAGTTCCATCATGAAGGACGTAGACACGTTGCTGCAATAGACTAAGATAACCATTGCCACGAGGCACAAGGACAGGTTGGGCCAAGCATGGGCCGATGTGATAGGGACCAATAAGCAGGAGGTTGAAAGAAAAGGCAGGGGGGGGGTTGGGGGGTTGCATAACGAAAAGGAGAAGAGGAGGAACGATAAGAATGTGAGGGTTAACGAGATGAGAGGAAGAAAGGTGACGAAGGATAGGGAGGAGAGATAATAAAGGAGAAGAGGGGAGGGGGGGGTTTCAAAAAGAGAGAGAATGAAGTGATGGGGAGGGGGGTAGGAAGAGCTTAAGTGCAACTAACATTGCAAATTCCAACTTGTTGATACTTTCTAACTTATTGGATGAGCTAGGAATTCCATCCTCGGACCAATAGTCGAAACCCATGAATACAATTAGGGAATGTATACCGTTTCCTCTACCTCATTCACTATACTTTTTTCTTCATTCAACTGGAAAGCCAAATTTGCTTGCTTATTTGCTTCCTGATTATTCCCTCTTAGGATATTGAAAAATGACACAAAATCAAATAAGGGAATCATCCCTTGGGATCTCTTAGAAATTTGATTTAGGTTCATGTTTTTTGCTGATGAAATTTATTTCATATGCTTTATGATCAACATTGAGTCTCCTAGGACTTGTATCTTTCTGATGCCCTTATTTTGAGCCAATGTTAGACCGAGAAACAAACTATAAGCTTTAAATTGTTTTTTTAATTATTATTCTTATTCTTATTTTAAATTTAAATTTAAATTATTATTATCATTATTATTTTAATCATGCATGTTTTTTATTTTATTTTATTTTTTTAACTTTAAAAGAAAATGTTTTTGATGTTTTTTTAAAAATTTTCCCCATTTTTAAATTTATTTTTTGATATATATATATATATATATATATATATATATATATATAATTTTTGTTTCAATTTTTTTTTTTTTTTTTAACATTTTAATGGTTTTATTTATTTATTTCTATATTTTTGGTCATGTTTTTTTTACCAACATGAAAATCACCAATATTTAAAAAAAATTATCCACACTTAATACATTAGAAAATTTAAAGTGTAAAAAATAAGTCCTCTAAACAAAAAGGGTTGATGTTGCATCAACACTTTTCAAAACCAGCATGAAATCCACTAAGATTTTAGAACAAATGTTCATACCTGATACAAAAAAAAAATCTGAAGTGTCAAAAATAAACCCTCTAAAAAAAATGGGTTGATGCTGCATCAACACTTTTCAAAATCAACATACAAATCACTAACATTTAAAAAAATATGTTACATAAGAAAATTGAAAGTGTCAAAAATATGCTAAAAAAAAAGGTGTATTTTGAATAACCATGTTTCAAAATTGGGTGGTTTTTTTGCTACCTCAAAAAACAGGTAATCGGTAATTTTCTCATTTGATCGGTAACTATGTTTGGGCACTTTTCCTTAAGTGTTGTTGATTGGAAGATGTAGTGTTTCTCTTGCAAATATAAAGGGTAAGAAGGATAAGGAAGCCTACCACACAATAAACCATTAATGGGCTCTTAGATTGGCTCTGTTTCTTGTTGTCACAACTAAACTTCTCCTTACAACTCTTTCACCTGCTTTATTGCTTGATTCCTCTCCCTCTAAATTTTTACAAAATCTTTAACTCTTAGTTTCTCAGACTACTTCCTCTTAAGCTTATTGAATATTTCCTCGTGCTGCTTTAGGAACATGACTTCATTTTTAGGAAAACCACAAATTTCTCCCACTGCTATGCTACCCTCATTAAATATTTAGACTTAAAGTAAGTTCTTTCAGATGTTGTTTCAACATCCTCTTTCTCCTACTGTTCTCTATCTCAACTATTGGTTCTTGTGTAACAACAACATCATCGATAGGTTCTTGTGGAACAACAATCTTTATATTTTCAATTCATGCTGTTTCAGCTGCTGGTTCTTATGTAACAACAACATCGTAAACAAGTTCTTGTGGGTTAGCAGACTGTTTTTCTTCTTCCTACTTTTCTTTGACTACTGGTTCTTGTGTAACAACAATGTCATCAATAGGTTCTTGTGGAATAGCAGGTTGAAATTCTTCATCCTATTTTCCCACTTGCAGTCCTACTAAACAATAATAGTTTCCATGATTTTGCCTTCATCAATAATTTGTTGGAAGCCCTTGCAAAATGTCTTTGTGAAAGTAAATGATGTCATTTATACAATCTCTGCGAAACATATCTAATCTAGTTTCCTTCTTGAAATGGAGTTATTCCTTAACCAAGGAAAGTTGTTTCTTTAACTCCTCATTTTTCTTTCTAAGATTTTCAATTTGAATAAGAGGGCCAATTTATGTCTTACTTGGTGAAGCAACAACCTCTTGTTCTTATGTTCGTTCTTCTGTTACTGGTTCTCATGTTGATTCTTCTTTCTCATGCTGTTTCTTTGGTTCTTCTTCAGGTTTTTGTGTAACAACCAAGATTTTAGATGTAGAGGGAACTTCTTTTGTAGACTTCTCCTACTTTTCTTTATCTTGTTGTTCCTCAAGCTCATCAAGTTCATCTGTATCAACACATTCCTCCTCAACCGTAGTAGTAGGTTTTTCAGATGCCCAAGTCTCTTCTCGTGTGACTACTACTTGCACCATTTTCTTGGGGGTTCCCCCACAAATTGGCCTTATCAATTTCATTTTCTCCACCCTTACCTTTTCTCATACTTCCCCAGTCCCTTTAGGGGTTTTTACTTCCTCGAATTCAGTTTCAGGAACAACCGCCATTCTAATAGTTTATTCCTCCAACACTTCCCTTTGAATCGAGAACACACCTTGATTTCCCTCTGATGAATCGCTCGAAACCACCATAGTCTATTCTATCCACTCCTTTTTCCGTCATGAGGATGCTCTAAGAGACGTTCTAATGGAACTCTGCCTTTTAGGGTTCTGATGACTAGTCCTAAGAGGTGTATCGACCATGCTCCTCTTACAGGTTATGTAGTCGTTTCAACAATAGGTGTTGTTTTAGCACGAGGTATTGCTTCAACGCTAGGTGTTGTTTCAACGTTTTCTTCATGCTCCTCTCTCGCACCAGCACATGGTCTTATTATCAAACCATGCCACGAGCTTCCTTGTTTTGTAGTGAATACATTATAATCAATTTAATGAGTGCATGGTTAGTGAGACAAGTTTCTGGATGTTTCGCCCCTTTCATAGCCTCTACCATTTGTTGTGATGACTTCAACAGGTGATATGGCAGATTAATCAACCACCTTGACCTTAGGTGTGCCAACAATTGGAAGTGATAATTTAAAACAATCCCAAAATGGACCTCCCAGGTGATGGATTTTTGAATGAAGAGGGATACATCATCCCAAGGGCGAGGAAGATATTTTCTATTATAACCCCTACCCTTGGGCCTCAATTCTTCTCCTTCCAGTAAAAATATGCTTGGTTGAGGGATTGACCACTTTTCTTGAGAACCACTATTCTCCTATCCTGGGAAGCCCCACCACTTTTGTAATAATTTATTTCGTAAGAACAATCCTAAATCCCCTGACCACAGAGTGTTGTTCATTTAAGGCTTGGGAAAATTCCAAAGCGACCAATTCACTAAAGCCCTGTAATTTTTCAAAATATCTTAGCCATCCAACGTTTCAAAAATTTTCCAATGCTTTTGGATGTAGTAACAACACATTAACAAAGTTAGATTCATGTTTGACCGCTGCTCCACCCATATTTTCTCACAACCATACTACTCAACACTGCTAAGAACCTATTACAAAGTACTTCAACGCACACAAATGCTTTGCTCAAGGGAGAATATCAAGATGTCAGAATTATCGACAGTGACTCCTCCTTATTACCAAATCTGGGATTTTAATTCAAAATGACTTTCCACACAATTGTAATGATCTCCAAATGTAACAACAAGAATAATAAAGGAAAAAGTAATAATGATAAAGGAATATTGGTACTAACGAAGATGGTTACATTAAATTAATCATAGAAAATAATGATGTTAGGACAATCTGATCATGTAGTATTATGATAGGGTGAGGTGTATATAAATTGGATGAATAAATTTGGGTGAAATCATCATGCATCATTTTAATAATGCACTCCTCGGCCCTAGTTAATTATAACAACCATCCTCAACTTGTGTACATACGATTATAATGTCGCTTCTTAAGTGCCAAATCTACAAATAAGACAAAAGGTACATACCTATCCTAAGCTTACCATTGTGATGTCATGCAGCTGTATAACTGAATTATGTAAAAGTCAATTCATGGTACAAATTAAATGGTGAAATTTTATTGGTATATTGTGATGAAGAATTGTACTGCAATAAGGAGTACTGTATCAACACTATGAAGTTATCTATTCTTGTTCATATGTTTTGTTGTAACAACAAAATACAAATAAATCTCAGGCTGAACTTAGACATGAACCAAATAAATTCAAAATAGGATCTGTAACAACAAATCTTGAAACAAAAACAATTAGAGAAAGAAAATGAGTGGAGTGTTGTTACAGAAAAATAAAATGGCGTTGATATCTAGCGAGCTAGTTTTCGATCATCACAATTATTCAATAGTGCCCCAAAGGGGTTTTGACCATTGAATACTTTCTTTCTTTTTTTATTATTATATAATAATAATTATATATTTTATTTTATTTCAAAAAAACCTAGTAACTAGAAGCACAGGAGGATCCTCCTCTACCCTAACAGCTTCAAGGTCTAAATTTGTAGATAAGACAATGTTCACAAATGAATCCTTAGAGGTAGGCTTGTGATACAACCTGAGCTGATGTTCATTCACTAAAAAGGATATTTGAGAGTTGTCAATGGTCCTGTTTTAAAAAACTACTTCTACTTGATAAGGGCCTAACCACCTAGTTTGTAGCTTGCCTTTAAAATAATTGAATCTTTAATCATAGAGAAAATTCTAATCACCTTTCCGAAACAACTTATTTTTAAGAAACTTACCATGCCACCTAGCTTGTTGCTCCTAAATGATATCTATTCATTTCCCAACAACTAGGGGTTTTTCATCCAACTCCATTAGTTGTTTCAACCTATGCTTTTGGGCTGCAATTAAATTTAAGTCTACTTCCAAGGTAGTCCTTAATTTTTTAATCTCAAACTCAATCAGGAAGATGGGATTTGTAACCACCCCTCCCATATCTACCCAGTTTTATCAGCCTGCCAGGGTAAACATGAGAGAAGGAGCTACTATGACATGACCCAACCTCCTAGTTTCCATGAAGGAAGTGGCGTTGACCGTGGAAGACAAACTTACATCTCATAAAATCCTACAGGGCCTAAGGTCACTTAGAGGCTGAGTAACCACCCTAGGTAACCAAAACCTGAGTTGGACACCCTTTTCTCTGACCTAGGTCCCCAAACGCACCCATAACAAGCCCTCCATGTAGTTGAAAGTCTCCAACCACATGCATAAGCCTGCATCCATGTGGTTGAAACCAAAATTTTCCAGTTAGGAGCATGCGATCTCAGATTCTGAGCCTAAATTCCAAGTCATCCTCCAGATCACTGCCCATAACTTCTTATAACTTCTTAGATCCATAAAAGACATCAAGACAAAACTATTCATACAAATTTGATCAAGGAATTGACCTAACCAGGCCTAACCATGACAATAATTTCGTCAAACATGTTGATGACATGTAATCTATAGGTCATGAATGCATAATTAAACATATCGGTATGATACTTATCTAAGAATCATCAAGAAGGTCTAATGCCCTCTCATAATAGCTGCAATAACATATAATAGCTCATGCATTCAATAACCATTCATCAACAAATCAAAACACATCAAGAGTAATAGAAAATATACATCATATAACCAACATATAACCGACATATAACCAAAAAATGCGCAACATATGCACCATGATAAAACAACCATCAAAGCCACATAATAACAAGTACAATTACTTATGAAAATACAGGAGGAAAAGAGTTCTTATTAACATATGCAAAATCCAACCAAGTCGGGGACTTCCACGTACCACCTGACCATAGATTGGGCTGAACCAAATATCTATTTCAGCCAATCACCCTTGTGCCATATTCCAAGCATGAATGTGGGATCTCGTGGAATAACCTAAAAAAAACCAAACCAGGGCTTCCAGAGACAAAACCACCTCAACCCTCAACTAGTGATTCCACCTCACAGTTGGACATCACTACCACCAACCAGATCGATCTCTACCCAAGCTGTCTAGGGCTCCAGGAACTAGTAACTCAGCCCACAACCTTCCAAGGCTCCAGAGCATTTGTCCAAACCACAACCATAAGGCTATCCAGGAAATGGAAAGGCTAGGAAAAACCATTGTCGATGCAGGCAATCCTCCATGCCAATGACAAATCATAACCAAATAATCACATGCATATACCATGCATCCATAAATAAACAATGAAAATCACACATGCAAGTTGTTACCTGCAAATCAATCCAATTGTAGCTACTGATCATGCTGCCCCCTTGTGCTTTCCTGCTTTCCTTTGCCTTCTTTCTCCAAAACCAATGAAAACTAGAGTGCTCCAAGCATGCCACAACACCGGTCTAAGATTTCTCTAAGTGTGCAAGAGTGTGAGAGAGGGAGAATATAGAGAGAGAGATCCAAAAATAGACTGGAAATGTTTTGAACTTATCCTTAGAAGCCTTTTATCATTGAGGCCTCTATTTTATTCATTTTCCTCTATTTTTCCTTCAATTTTCCTCACATGCAATTATGTGACCTTTGACCTTCCTTTTCTCCCATTTGCCATTATTTCCATAAATAAAATGCCAATTAATGTCTATTTTCCTTTACCAATTCCTTTGCCAATTTCCATAGCCATTAATTAATCATCAGTGATCCCCATCACTATGTTTTTTTTCCCAACGCTCATCTTGGAATACGTGTCCCATGACCTTGGTTATTATTTTTATTTATTTATATAGGAAATCAACCAAGGGCTATTATAAACCCCTCCCCTTGAGGGAACACCGTCCTCCATGTTCAATGACACTTATAAACCAACAAACACATGTTGCTTCTGGAGCTTTATAGCACAATTCAATACGAAATTTACATCTTATCCATCTGTTGAAAACATAACCAACATATCATGAACACCATACCTCTTATTGGAGCTTTATAATATAACTCGATGTGGTATTTATAACATATGCATAACCAAAACAAAGAATCAAAACATATATCAAAGCACACCTCTCAACCACAAAATAGAGAAGGATACATAGCCCACATCTGATCATCCATTTCCCATGTAGCTTCAATGGGTTGAACGTGCTTCCACTACACTTTAACTTGCTCGATTGCTCGATTCCAGATCATGAGCATCTTTTGCTGCAAAATGAACTGAGGTTCCGACTAGAATTCTCCTTCTGGTTCCACTTGCAATTTGGACCAATCAATCACATGATCAAGATATTTCACATACTTCTTAAGAAATGACACAGGGAAATTATTATGGACTTTCACTGAGGCAGTGCAATTCAATAGGCCACTGATCCAATCCTCTCAACAATCTTGAAAGGCCCGCAATACTGAGGTGCTATCTTGGCACATGATATAATATTCAAGGAGTCCTTCTTGGGATTGATGTGTAAGTAAACATGTTCCCCAACCTGAAACTCCTTAAATACCCTGTGTTGATCTACATAACTCTTCTGTCGTTCTTGTGCTACCTTCAGGTTCTTCTTTATTACTTGCATTTCCTTCTCCATCTCTGCCAACATGCCCAGTCCAATCAATACCCTATTCACTGGATGACTCCAACTGATGGGAGTGTTACAAATATTCCCATAAAGTGCCTTAATAAAACTCATCCACAAAGATTCCTGATACCATTATTGTAAGGAAAATATACCAGTGGAAGATACTCCTCCCACCTCCTCTACTGGTGCATGACATACATTCTCAACTTGTACTCAAGAATCCTGTTGACCCTCTCTATCTCTGAGATGATAAGCTGTATTTAATCCAAATCTGTCCCAAAACCTATAAATAAATCTTTCCAAAACTAGAAGTGAACTTGCATCTCTGTTTGACACAATCTTCCTAGGAATGCCAAGAAACCTCACTATCTCCCTGATGAAGACTTGTGCTACCTCACTAGCTGAATAAGTAGACTTAACCGCTATGAAGTGAGCTACCTTAGTCAACTGTTCCACCACAACCATAATAGAGTCATGCTTGGAATCGTAATCAACTACAATAAACCACATGGATTCTTACACTCTGCTTTTACCTGTTGACAATCCAAGCATCTCACAACAAACTCTACCACCTTTTTCTTCAAATTCGGCCCAATAATAGAAATTCTTAGCCGTTGTCAATGTCTTATGATATCTCCGGTGACTTGAATACAATTTAACATGAAATGCCCTCAAGATAAGATTCTTGAGCTCACTGTTTTCCAACACATAGATCTTGTCCCTAAATCTGACCAAACCATCTACTGTGAGATGATAGTCCACATCTTCTTCACTTGTACCATGCTGCTATAACCTATGCTTAAGTTGCTGGTATCTGTCATCCTGTTGTCCTGCTTGCAAGATCTGATCGTGTAAATCTGTTCCATATGAGCTCATAGTTGCTATGTGATTTACCTGTGCTCTTCTGCTAAGAGCATCAGAAATCCTGTTCTCTTAACCCTTAATGTACATGATCGCGAAGTCAAACTCACTGATCGTAGCCAACCACCTAGCTTTACTAGCATTCAGATTAGGTTGGTCAAACAAGTATCTCAGTCCACTGTGATCATTCATAAAAATGAACCTCATGCCAAGAAGATAGTGTCTCCACATCTTCAATGCATGAATGATCCCTGCTAACTCAAGATTATGCGTCACATAATTATGCTCGTGCTCATTTAGTTTCCTTTATTTAGTGTGGACCTGATTATCTTCCTAATTGTTTAGAGGTTTTTTGTTTCATCCGCATTGGATCCCTGTTCCTAACGAGGCGACAACATTGGACGTTTAATCACCATCATGGGGGTCTAGGGGGTGTGACGACAAATTTTATGAGCCCCCCCTGGTGGGGGTTTGGGGGCAACACCCACAAAGCTAAAAAGAGATGTAAAATTGCCTTGTAAAATATTGTAATTTCATAGTCAATTTGGACCATTCATTAGGAAAATGATATGGTAGTAGAAGTTATGTTAATTTGCGGTTTTTTACCATAGAAGGCAACCCTCAGTTTATATGAGGGAATTGTATTGCAACTGTGTATTATTATTCTGAGCGAGAGAGAGAGAGAGGAGGCTATGCGAGAGAGAAGAGGAAATTACAGCGGATTTGTTGTAGGTTGTATCTCTTCATTTTGCTAGATAATATAAAAGGAAGGAATGGATTTTTCTCTGTGGACGTAGCCCAAATTGGGTGAACCACATATATTTGTGTCTCTTTTGTTTTATGCATTTCTGTATTTATGTTTCTGCAATATTTTATGTGTTCCATTGTGCTTTTAAATAATTTATGACAATTGGTATCAGAGCCGAAGGTTTATTTGACTGATAAAGTCACAGGAGAGAAGGGTTCCTGGTTCGAGTGGGAGCAATGACAAAATATGGTGGGTTTAGGGTTGAGAAATTTAACGACCAAAACTGCCAGTTGTGGAAGATGTAGATGGAAGATTATTTGTATCAAAAAGATCTATACTTACCATTAAGCAGAAAATCAAAGAAGCTGATAAGTATGACAAACTTAAAATACGAGATTCTTGATAGAAAGGCATGAGGAATAATACGATTGTTTCTTGAAGTGTTAGTGGCATTCAAAATTTCAAAGGAAATGACAAAAAAATGTTTAATGATGACATTGGACAAACTATATGAAAAACCCTCAGCCTCAAATAAGGCATTTCTTATGAAGTGTTTATTTAATATGAAGATGTCAGAAGGTGGATCTATTACTGATCTTTAAATTAATTTTACACAGTTACCAGTCAGTTAAGTTCTGTAGGGGTAAATTTTGATCATGAAGTTAGAGCTCTGTTATTTTTGTGCTCATTTCCAGAAAGTTGGAATGGCCTATTTATGGCTATTAGTAACTTTGTCTCCGAATCTAGTACTTTAAAGTTTGATGATGTTGTTGGTGCCATCCTTAGAGAGGAAATGTGATGGAAAAGCTCCGGTGTGACATTAGGTAATTCTTTGATTGCAAAGACTAGGGGAAGAAAAATGGAAAGAGGAAGGAGCCCGGGAAATCATAGTAAGTCAAGGAAAGGCAGATCCAAATCCAGATTAGGGATAGTGCAATGGAAATGTGGGAAGAAAGGTCACCTGAAGAAATACTGTAAATCTCGTAAGGGAAAAAAGGAGATGGAAAACAAGAGAAAAATCATGAAGCGAATGTGACAGGTGATGTATAGCAAGATGCTTTGATTATTTCATTAGAGAATATTATTGATGTTTGGGTGGTAGATTCAGGAGTCTCATTCCATGCCACACCTGATAAAAAAAATTGTATGAATATGTTCAAGGAGATTTTGGATAGGTTCATCTAAGTGATGATAAACCCTGTAAAATTGTTGGAATGGGTAAGGTTTTTATATAGAAACATAATGGAAGCTAATGGCTATTGAAGCAGGTAAGTCATGTCCTAGATGTGAAGAAAAATATAATTTCAATAGGGCAGTTGGGAGGTGAAGGCTATGTAACTACTTTTATAGACAAAACCTGGAAGGTCACTAAAGAAGCCTTGGTAATAGAAAAAAGAGAAAATGTTGGTACATTATATTTATGAAATAGTATTTCTAATTCTGTCAATGATTTAACCTCCATAGAAGCAGATACGATACTCTGGCATCATAGGCTCGGGCACATGAGTGAGAAGGGGATGCAGATTCTTCACTTAAGAAATTTGTTGCCAGGTTTGAATCATGTTGATTTGGATTTATGTGAAATTTGTGTTTATGGAAAACAAAAGAGAGTCAGATTTATCAGAGTTGGGAAGGAAAATAAGAGCAAAAAATTAGAGATTTTTCATACAGATGTATGGGGGCTTGCTCATGTATCATCTCTTGGTGGCTCTTGCTATTATGTTACTTTTATTGATTATGCAAATAGGAAAACAGGGATTTATTATATTCGAAATAAATATGATGTATTTGATACTTTCAAGAAATGGAAATATTTGATTAATAATGAGACAAGAAATAAGTTGAAGTGTCTCAGATCAGACAATGGAGGTGAATACTGCAACAAAGAGTTTGATAACAAATGTTCAGAGCATGGAATTCGTAGAGAGAAGAAATTTCCAAGAACACCACAGGAAAATGGTGTGTCAGAAAGAATGAATAAGACAATCATGGAGTGTGAAAGGTGCATGAGATTGCATTTAGGATTGCCCTTACAATTTTGGGTAGGTGATGTAGATGTTGTCATTTATATAGTAAATAGAGGGCCTTCAAGTTCCTTGGAGCGTGGTATTCTAGAGGAGGCATGAACAAGTAAAAAGGTAAACTACTAATTTTTAAAGACTTTTTTGTTGTGAAGCCTTTGTACACATCAATAAATAAAATAGAACAAAGCTTGAGGCAAAATCAAAGAAATGTACCTTTATTGGATATGGTGTAAATGATTTTGGTTATCACTTATATGATTGTGAAAATCACAAAATCATTAGGAGCAGAGATGCCATATTCAATGAAAAGGTCTTGTATAATGATTAAATGTAGGGAAAGAAACATGAAAAAGAAAACAAACAATACACAACACTTGATGAGATCTCACAGAAAGTAAAGGTGCATGAAAGTCCTAATGATTAGCAGCCACAACAACAACAAAAATAACAACCACAACAACAAAAGACACCTCAAACACATGAAAGTGGTGTTATAAGATCTACCAAGATAAGTAGAAGCCCTGAACAATACTCTCCTTCATTATATTATGTATTGTTGACTATTTCTAGTGAACCAGAAGAAGCAATGTAGGTAGAAACTAGGAAGAAGTGGGAGCAATCCATGGAAGAAGAGATGGACTCCTTGATGCATAACCAGACTTGGGACTTAGTCAAGTTTCATATAGGTAAAACAACATTGCAAAATAAATGGGTTTACAGGTTGAAGGAAGAATATGGAGGTAAAAAAAGGTATAAGGCTAGACTTGTGGTGAAGGGGTTTGCACAAAAGAAATGTATATAATTTGATGAAAATTTTTCTCCTATTGTTAAAATGACTTCAATCAGAACTATTTTAAGTCTAGTGGTAGCAAAATATTTGCATCTTGAGAAGTTAGATGTAAAGGAAACCTTTCTCCATGGGGATTTGGAGGAAGAAATATATATGCAATAACCACAAGGGTATGAGGTAAAAGGGAAGGAGAAGTTAGTGTGAAAATTGAAGAAGATCTTGTATGGATCAAAACAGGCTCCAAGGAAATAGTATATAAAGTTTGACACGTTTATGACTAAACAAGGTTATACTAGATGTCACTCTGTCCATTATGTTTATCTTAAGAAATACAACGATTAAAACTATATTATATTGCTATTCTATGCAAATGACATGCTTTTTGCAGGGTCTAACATGCAGGAAATAAATGTGCTCAAAGGAAAATTGGCAAATTCATTTGCAATGAAGGATTTGGGTGTTGCAAAACAAATCCTTGGTATGAGAATAACTATAGACAAGAAAAATTGCAAATTAACATTGTCTAAGAGTGAGTACATAGAAAAGGTGTTGGAAAGCTTTAATATGTAGAATGAAAAACCAATTAGTACACCTTTGGCTAGCCATTTCAAACTAAGTAAGTAGATGTGTCCCAAGGCTCAAGAAGAGTGGATTATATGTGTAAAGTCCCATATGCATCAACAGTTGGAAGCTTAATGTATGCAGTGGTCTGCACAAGGCCTGATATTGCACATGCAATAGAAGTTGTAAGCAGGTATATGAACAATCCAAGAAAAGAGAATTGGATGGCAGTAAAGTGGATTCTCAGGTATTTGAGAGGTACCACAAATCAAGCATTATGCTTTGGTGGTTCAAATATTCCTCTACAGGGATACATTGATGTAGATAGAGATAATAGGAGGAGCGCCATAGGGTATTTGTTTACTGTAGGTGGAACAACTGTTAGTTGGGTTTCAACAATGGAATCAGAGTATGTTGTTGCTACAAAGGCTAGTATAGAAATGATTTGGTTACAAAGGTTATGTATGAATTGGGAAAGAAGCAGGAGATGGACAAGTTATACAATGACATCCAAAGTGCCATTCATCTTGCAAAGAACTAAGAATTTCATTCCAATACTAAACACATACATCTCAAGTACCATTTCATATAGTTAGTGTTGGAAGATGGACAACTGAAGCTGGAAAAGATATACACTACCCAAAATCCTGTAGATATGTTAACAAAAGTCGTAACTAGGGAAATTCAGATTTAGTTCAGTTTCAATTCGTCTTCAAGTACGATGGTGGATATGAGAAACAACCAAGTCCAAGTGGACTCATTTTCTAGCAACTAAAGCAACGATGGAGTTTATATAATTAGTCTCCAAGTGGGAGATTGTTGGGTGTGGAGCCTGATCAACTTTTTGATTGTTTATAGGTTTTCTCGTTTCAACTACATTGGATGCCTGTTCCTAACAAGGCACCAATTCTGCCTGTTTAATCACCATTGGGGGGTGGAAATTTTTTTCATGAGCCCCCCTAGCGGTGGTTGGGGGGAAACAAACCTAAAGCTAAAATAGATGTAAAATTGCCTTGTAAAATATTGTAATTTCGTAGTCAATTGGGTCCTTAATTAAGGGAATTATCTGATAATAGAAGTTATGTTAATTTAGGAATTTTTCCCTATAAGGCAACCCTCAGTTTATATGAGGGAACTTTATTGTGGTTGTTTATTATTATTCTAAGTGTGCGTGAGAGAGAGGAGGTTGTGCAAGAGTGAAGAGGAAATTACAATGGATTTGTTGTAGGTTGTATATCTTCATTTTGCTAGATAATATAAAAGGAAGGAATGACTGTTTCCTTGTGGACGTAGCCCAAATTTGGTGAACCATGTATATCCATGTCTTTCTTATTTTATTAATTTCTATATTTATGTTTCTAGAATATTTTGTGTATTTCATTTCTTCGTTAATTAATTTCTAACATCCTTGACTTGTAGCATATTACCTAACCTTCCTACATCATGAATCCACCAAGTCCTCTTTTGCAAGCATCTGTACATACCACAAACTCTTTGTCTGGATCTGCAATCTTTAGAATTGGAGCATTCATAAGCAATTGCTTCAACTACTCAAAACTCGTTGCACATTCCTCTGTCCATTCCAATTTCTTTCCTTTCCTTTGGAAATATGTAATGGGGTGGGAAATTTGTGAGAAGTTCCTGATGAAGTTACTGTAATGACCTACTAGCCCCATGAATGATCTGACCTCATCCACATTCCTAGGAGTTTCCCACTCCATAATAACTTTTATCTTTTCTAGGTCCACTGCTATACCTTCCTTGGAAACCACATGCCTCAAGTAATGTACCTTTTTCTAAAAGAAATTGAATTTACTAAACTTGTCATACAACTGATTCTCTCTTAACATTTTTAACATTTCTACCAAATGTTCTGCGTGCTCTTCTGCATTCTTAGAATATATTAGTATTTCATCAATAAATGCAATCACAAACTTGTCCAGATAAGCACACAACACACTATTCATTAAACACATGAATGTAGTTGGAGCATTAGTTAAACCAGAAGAAACAAAAAAAAACTCACAATGCCCATACCTGGTTTAGAAAGAAGTCTTGTAAATGTCCTCTTATTTGATGCGTATTTGATGATATCATCACCTCAGATCAATCTTTAATAACATTGTTTCTCCCTTCAACTGATCAAACAAGTCATCAATCCGTGACGAAGGGTACCTATTCTTACATGTCACCTTGTTTATATGGCTATAATCAATACACAACCCAAGAGTATCATCCTTCTTCTTCATAAACAATACTGGTGCACCCCAAGGCGACACACTTGGCCTAATATATCCCTTTTCAAGAATTTCCTTCAACTACAACTTTAGTTCCACCAATTCCAGCGTTCTCATCCTGTATAGTGCCTTTGATGCTGGTACAACTCTAGGCATCAAATCAATATAAAAGTACACTTCCCTATGAGGTGGTAACTCCAAAATATCTATTGGGAATACATTTTCAAACTATTGCAAAACTAGATACCTCTTCAAGACCTTAGCACCCTCGAATTCCTTACCTTTGTCACTAGAAATATGAATTGCAAACAATACACATCCTTTCCTTCTACTATGCCTGGCCTGCATAGCTGTAAGCATCCTCATTGATGTCAGCTTCTTCTTACCATAAAAGATTCTTTGTTCTCCATTGTCATCCAAGCACGCAATAGCCTTATCATAGCAATCCGCCTTAGTCCTGTGAATGTACAACCAATCCATACCCAAAAGCATACTGTATGATCCCAACATAAGTGCATTTAGATGCACTGATGTAGACATGTCGTTCAACTTGAATGCACAAGCTCTTACCCAATGATGAACTCTTTTCTTAGTACCTATATCCAATTGCCTAACCAATATTCTGCATGCACTTCTTTATTCAAACCACACTTATCCACTAGGTTAGGAATGATATAACTATAGTTAGATCTAAGGTCAACCAAAATAGAAACATCTTGATCACAAAGATTACATTCCATCTCGATAATAGATGATTGATGATCAACCTTCCTGTTATCCAACGCTGCATAAATCCATGAATACTCTGTCCAACATCCTCAACTATTTGTGCCTCTTGAGCACTGTAAATTTGTAGTATGCCACCCTGATGTTGTAGACAATCTCTCCTACATTGATCCTTGCCACATGTCCAACACTGTAAAGGCTTCCTACCATCACCCTCATTCTATTCCTTCGACTGAAATATTTGTCCTCTTTCAAATACATTGAACTTCTTGTGCAGTGATGCATTCTCCTTGTCATTTGTATCTTGTGGTTTTCCTCTCTTCGTAACCCACATTCCCTGAATATTATCAGTACTTTTCCAATCCTTCTTAGACTTAGTCTTGCACTTTGATTTATCATAAGAATGCTTCAAATTTCTGATGGCTTCCTCCAGTGATCTAGGCTCATCAAACTCAATCTTGTCCTTGAACGATACTAGCATCCCACTGATGAATCTATGAATATTTTCTTTCTTCTCCTTAAGATAAGGCACATATCTCAACAACTCCAAGAATATTCTAGTATACTCCTCATTGGTTATATATCCCATATTCAACTCATAGAATTCATTTGTGCTATCAATGTAGTATCTCTCAGCCATATACTTCTTCCTAAAAAGTATCTCGAACTCACTCCAACTCAAATCCTCTTCTCGAATGCCTCTGACATTATTCACATCTTCCCACAAAATATATTCTTTTCCTTTAAGACTTGAAGTAGCTATCCTGACCTTCATATTCTCTGAGTAATCATGCAATATGAAAAAATTATTCATTCCAAGCAACCAAGCTTTTGCATCCTATCACTTCTTCATTTCTCCATCAAATGTAGGAAGCTTTTCTTTCTTGAACTCCTCTGGAAAGTATTGCTTCTCACTCATCCTATACATATGGTGAGGGTGATGATGATATTCTCTCTCTGAACTAGGAATAGAATAGAACCCACTGTCATTATCCCTCCTGTCAGGTGTATCCAAGAACCTGCCATCTATGACTATATCATCCTCATCAAACTTGTATCCTGATTGAGACCCGCTGTCATATACCTCATTGGTCCTTTCTTCCTATCCATGAATGATCCTAAGAGGTCCCTATCTCTGTAGATATGATAGACTTTGAAGAATCACTGCATTAACCTCTGCTTGCTTCCCCTCTGCCCTAGCAAGTATTTCCAGTGATTGAATGATCCTGTCATTATCTGCCTTAAACTTCTAATCTTTTATTTCAAACTTCTCAATGTATATGCTATGTCAACGGAGTACTCATCACCATGCCATTCACCTGATCTGTAGGGAGAATCACGTGAATTGCAATCCACCATTTTACTTGCTATCTTTGATCCTCTACTTCCTACAAACATACCATGTCAAATAAACCAAACATAAACATAATCAACAATACCTCAATGAAGTTCAGGGGAGGCTATCTCATGTGAAAGATCAATCTAGATGAGTACAACACACACACACACACATATTGAAATCAACATATCGATCACCTCAACATCCACATCATCAACCTCTACATGATGACATTAATTACAACAATGATAATCACAATGCATGCGTAACAAACACATATACAACTGACATGCATGCATGACAAACACATTCTTCCCATCGAGTCTAAGTGTTGAACTTAAGAGCTCTAATACCATTCTATAACCACCCCTCTCATATCTACCTAGTTTCACTGACCTGCTAGGGTAAACATGAGAGGAGGAGCTACTATGACATGATCCAACCTCCTAGGTTCCATTAAGGAAGTGGGGTCGACTACGGAAGACAAACTGACATATCTTAACATCCTATAGGGAATATAAGTTACTTAAAGGCTGATTAACCAACCTAAATGTACATAACCTGATATGGAAACACTTTTCTCTAAAATGGGTCCCCAAACACACCCACAACAAGCCATCCATGCGGTTGGAAGCCTCCAACAACATGCATAAGCTTGCATCCATGTTGTTGCAACCAAAATTTTCCAGTTAGGAGCATGCAGTCCCATATTCTAAGCCTAAATTCCATGTAAGCCTCCATACCATTGCCTAGAACTTCCTGTAACTTCTTAGATGCATAAAAGACATTAGGGCAATGTTATTCATACAAAATTAGATCAAGGATTTGATCTAACCAGGCCTAACCATGACAATCATTTTGTCAAACATATTGAGGACATGTAATCTACAAGTCATGAATACATAATTAAACATAGGGGTATGATATTTATCTGGGAATCACAAAGAAGCTCTAATGCTCTCTCATAATAGCTATAATAACATCTATTATCTCATGCATTCATAAACATTCATCAACAAAACAAAACATATCAAGAGCTATAGCAAATATACATCATATAACCAACATAACCATCAAATGAACAACATATACACCATGATAAAACAACCATCAAAGCCACATAATAATAAGTACAATTACTCATGAAAATAAAAGAGGAAAATAGTTCTTATTTACATATGCAAAATACAACCAAGTTAGAGACATCCACGTACCACCTAATCATAGATTGGGTAGAACCAAATCTCTCTTTCAACCAATCACACCCGCGACATATTCTAAGCACGAATGCAGGATCTCATGGGTTAAACCAAGAAAAACCAAACCAAGGCTTCCAGAGGCCAAACCACCTTGACCCTCAACCAATGATTCCACCTCACAGTCAGAAATCACTAACACCAACCAGATCGGTCTCTACCCAAGCTGTTCATATCTTTAGGAACTAGTAACTCAACCCACAACCTTCTAGGTCTCCAGAGCATTTGTCCCACCCAGATCTAGAACTAGTAATTCAACCCACTAAGTGCTACGGAGAATTTGTACAACTATTGTAGCGGCTACAACCACCATCCACATTTTATCCTTAGCCTGTTTTGGAGCCTCTACCAACCTTACACAACACTTTGTCTTACTTCGTCAAGTACTCAAGCTTCAATGTTTTCCTCACACAAAGGCAGCCTGTCGATCACACTTGATCCATTCCCCTCACATGCTTCTTACCTGGAATTAGTCCAGTTGCAGGCTGAGCAGCTTCCCCTTGAAAATTGCGCGTTCCTGGAGGGAAACCAGGCTTCCCTCCAGGAATTGCGCAATCCTCTCTGACAGCCTGCTGGGCTTTAGATTGCGCAATCCTGCCAGCCAACCCTCCCAGCAGGATCTGCGCAATTTTTCCCAGCAATTGACTGTTCAGCATAGGATTTGTGCAAATCTAGGCAGCAATTAGCTGCTCTACCTAGAAATTGTGCAATCCCCTTGGGAAGTCAGCCCAACTCCAAGCCAGGAATGCGCATTTTTCCCGAATAGTTGAGAACTCGCATGCATGAACAGTCCGGTTGACCAATTCCACCCGAGACCAAGGAAATTTGACTTGCATGCATGCATGACTTGAAATTCCCAGATTAGAAAGAGACAAAATGCAAAAGGAATCCCATGATTTATGGAACTATTTTTAACAGCCGGGGGTTACATTTAAAGTTGTTTTAAAATTTTCCCTCCAAGTGTCAATTTTTCCTAAATTTGTGGCATGCACGTCATGAGACCAAACTTATTTATTCAACGCATCAGAGCTCATTCATTCACATCGATCTTGGAGCTCTGATATCCCACAACACATCCAGGATTCTTCAACATATCTGTCTCAGCTGTTCACAGGTAAGTGGCCTCAAATTGTCGTTTTCAACAGTTCTGTCTCTTTTTGTGTATTCGCTTGTGTAGTGTTGTTTGCTTGATTTCTTTGAACGCCTACTATCGTTTACATATATTCTAGCTTGTCCTAGCTCTGTTTCAATTTTCGTTGCTATCTCACTGCTGTCGCATGCATGAAATTGTTTTTCACGGACGTTCGCCCAACTGACGAACGACGTCACCCACATGCATGTTGATCTGTTTGATGAATCTTCCATTCTTGTTTTGCATGCATTGTTTATCACTTCTGTTATCACTTAGTGTCACCATGCATTTCATTGACTTACTTTCTTTCAGTTTCCCATCGGCGAGTCGGGCCAACTTTCGCAAGTTGCATGAGTTAAGGGAGCAACTTCGGAAAGAAGAAGAGTTGCGCCAACATGAGAAGGAAGCCCAACAACAACAGATTCAACAGGGGGTGCATCACATGCAGAAAAATGAAGCAATGCCTGTACAATTAGTTGATTCTTCTGAACAATTGGCTTTAGGCAAATAGGGTGAACCCTCACAGGGGCAAGACTTTGCTCATGAGATAGAACAGGCTCTTGAACAGTTGTATGTAGACATGGAGCAGTAGGATTTGGAACAAGACACTGACCTCATGCCTTACCAAAGAGAGGTAGACTCACCTACTTCAATGCATCCAGACGATGAGGAAGTATCGGATGACCAAGGAGGCACTGAGATCCTTGGCGGTCAATCGGAAGCAGAGATGCACATCTCCTTTAACGAATCTCATCACAGAGTTGTGCAGTCTCAGAGAGTACTGACTTTGGAGGACCAAACATTCCCTTTGAAATTTAAAGAGAAAGTGATCATGACTGATGTGCATAAGCATCTAGATGCATTGGCTGATGCAACTATAGTGTACGCTAAACCCACTAGCTCAAGTGTTTGTTTTCTCATAGCTGAAAATGAGTGAATGGCGAAGGAACTACAGGTGGCCAAGAAGGGAGGAGACTTGGTGACAATTTCCTCTTGAGCTGAATGGAAGAAGGAAATACTAGATGAAGTATTGTCCTTGGACACAGTTATGCGAGCATTTTACTCCAAGTTTGGTACCGTGCATCAAGGAACTGTTCATCTCCACAAATGGCAGCAAAAATGTGCAAGAAGAGCACACATTTTGAAGAACATACATACTGCTATTGATAACATGCGAGAATGGACGATGAAGTACAGGGGAGCCCCACTTCACTTGCCAACGATGATGAAGGCTAATGCGGTCGAGCTACAAGCATGTATCCAGAGTCAGGTCTGGAACTATGAAGACCTACTGCAACTCATCACTAGCATACAGGCTTCCCATGTACGAGTAATCAAAATCATGGAGGTTATAGTGCACACTCATGCGGTCCCATCACTTGGGACCCTCATTGAGGTGAAGACCAAGAAGCAGTTCCAACAGGAGCTTGACTCATACTTCCATGAGCTGATGCGCACCGTCACTAGCCCAAACTTGCCTATCAGTGCAGACATCATGCGCAAGACCGTTGTTGGTCCGTCCACATTAAAGACAATGATGCGCATGCTCATAGACGAGTTGGACAGAGGAGCTCGAGCAGTGTACCCAGATGCTATGGAGGCAAGGTTTAGGTTTCAAAGGGATGTCATAGCAGAACACATGGACACTCTCAAGGAATACTAATCTTGGCATCAATATGTCAATGTTGATCAACATGAGGATGTCGAGCAGTTGGACTTCTATGGTTGTCTAAGTCTGAATGATGTCTAGTTTGGCTTTTCCAAGCCATTATTCACATGGGTACATGTGCATTGTAATGTGTTAGCCTCCTATTGCGACAGGTGTTCATTTTTCATGATTGACATTTTTACATGCCAAATATGTCATACTTTGCATGCTGTAGTGTTCCATATTTCCAAAAAAAAAAAGGTTAAAGAAGATACTATGAAAGAGTGCCAATCCAAATGCCACTGCTGAATTCCAATTTTGATGACTCAACCATTTTTGTCTTATAAAAGGGAGGGCCAAACAGCTTAACCTTGGTCTCCCTAGGTTTCAATTTCCTATTTTAGAATATAGAGAATAATATCTGTCCAAACAGTTTAATCTTGGCAGATTTGTAGATAGGTAGAGAATCAAAGGAGCCCAACTGCTTAATCTGGGCCCTTGGCAGAAATAAGTGTAGACTTAGATAGGATAACAGAAAAAAGAAAAATTTGTAAAGCTGGGTCTGCAAGTCTAAGTGCACCCAAACCAAAGAGAAGAAAAAATGTTAGGATGGTAAGCTGGGTAGGTAGTTTTTGAGGTTGCAGAATGATGAATCATGATCAATTTTGTGTTTCTAAGTGTCATATCTTTTCAGATCACAGCCATGATGCAATTTTCATCTAGAGGAAGTCAAGTTGGACATAACTAACTTCCCTGTTCATTCTTATTCCCCAAATCACTCACTAATTTTCCCAAAGAGGTCAAGATCTGCTTGATGCCTCTTAGTCATCATTTTCCACATCATTGGCCTTGGTGAAGATCTACTTTACTCAAGGATTTCCATTCTTATATTACAAAGTCCTATTCCCCCAAAATGGCCTAAGGTTCCCTACCTTAGCGCTTTCTCATCATCTCCATATTAACTCCTGACTATATTATACAGCCCCCTATCTATTTCCCCCTCCCCTACTAAATCTATACTAAATAAACTCTCCTATATACATACCCCGCCCTATAGCACTATAGCTATGTATTTATTAGTTCTGGGACATAATAATCCACCTGGGACTATCATGAACCCATCCGCGTCCTAACAGGAGTTAGTGTGACAGCTGGTCATGCTAACAACCTTTTTCCCTAACCCTAGCCCTGAAAAACCCTCTTTTCCGCCCTTAACCTAAAGTTGTGTGCATAAAACATTAACCCCGCTCATTAAACAACCCCATAACCCACATTTCCTAAGTTCTAAACCCCCCGCCACGCCGTATGAAGATTCGCATATTCGCGCGCCCGTCCATTATTCTCCCGTCAGCTTCGCGCTCCGTCCACCGTCGGATTGGGCCCTCCCCATCCGACGGCTCTCGGTGTTTTCGGAGGCGCCCCGCTGCTCGGTCGTTAGCTTCCGATAGCGAGGCGGTTTTTCCGCTGTACCCAAAGACACTTGTCCACTTCCTATTGCATCGGAGGGGCTCTGACGGATACCGCCCCCGTACAGAAAGCGGTCCGATGAAACCGCTTTCTGCCCTCTGTACGCGCGCCCCATGTCGCCTGTCCGGTTCCACGTGTATGCCAAGTCACCTTCACCATGTCATCTGCACACGTCGGCCCTCTCCCAAGTCACCCGTGCCATGTCATCAATCGTACATGCTGACGTCACCCTGCTGACGTCACCCTGCCATGTCATCTGCCGTACCATGGTCCCACCCGCTGACGTCATCCTAACGTCATGCTGATGTCATCATCAATTTTGAGGCGAAAGGCGAAAATCATGCTTAGGAGGCCCGGATTCAAATTCCGAGGCAGTTTTTCATGCGCGATTAGCTACGGGAAAAGGGCCGAAATGGAAAATCCCTCATTGCGCAGCCCCCAGCAAGCCCAAAAGGCACCGAATGACCCGTTTTTCTTCGCGAGGCATGCAGAGATGAACAAAAGACAATTCTAAAGAAAGCAGAGGGCCGAACAGCGGCCATTAAGTTTTGATTTGACCCGCAGCGAGAGAGAAACCAGCCCAATTCATTTGTCAAAGAGTATCAAAGGAGAGATGAAGCGGCAAAGAGTATCAATTAATTTTTTAATGGAAATCTTCAGTTCCCAAGGCAGGTCAGCATTAATTGGCCTCCAGCAGAGTCAAGTCAGGAGGTGTAAGCCCATCCCAGCTCTCAAATCACAGTTAAAGCACTTAAAGCCACCGAACTACAATGGAGCAGAAGTCCATGCTCAGTTATTGCAGAAGCACTGCACCAAGCCACCGAGGACAACGCATTGATTCAATTCTGATACGGCTGCCCTCAGTGCAGCTCATAGATATTTTTTGCATTTATAAGTTTAGGTTAGAGTAATCATTTACTTTCAGACCTGCTTAGGTCACAGCTGTAATAAACAATTTTGGAGAATCTTCCCTATATATACCACCCACTGTATTGTTTCAAGGGTTGGTTAATTGATAACTTTTCATTAGAGACTCGCACTGTATGTCTGATACTTTTCTTTAATCAAAGATTGCTGAAGAGATTGGAAGAATGAATGCCTGATCTGATTGCTACTGGTCTCTAGAGACTGAATGATGGAATTCTTGTGCTGCAACATGAATCAATAAGTGCCTCTTACCTCTGTTTTCATTTTTCACCATCCAAATAGCAAAAATAAAGATTAGCTTAGAACTTGTTTAACTGCACTCTAAGCTCAGTTTCTGCTATTTCTTTACGTTTTTTCATCTGAAATGAACTAGACATGAATATGAATTCCTTATGGCTCATATTTACTCTTATTCACATGTGTTTGACAGTTATCTAAGGATTCTTTACTGCCCTTAGATAGAGATCATCCACTTTCCTCTGTTAAGATGACTGAGAGATTCTTAATTGCCTCTCCTTCCTTAGCATTCTTTCCATCCTTTAAATTTGGAAAATTGTCCCATATGCAACTACCTTTCTCCTTATTCCTCTTGTGACCAAGAAAACGCACCAGCAGTCTTACTTCCTTGACTCCATGCCCAATGGTTTGAAACTTTCTCACTACACTTGCCTCTTTACTTGAAAACATCAATTTTCCCACCAAAACACAAGCAAAACACAAACAAAAATCCCTGAACTCAATAGCTAGCCTAAAATCATCATCAACAAAGCTAAATCATAAAGAGAGAGCCCTCTTTGATTGCAAGTGGGCTAGAACCTGTAGTCCAAAGTTGGTTTGTGGTTACCTCGGCCGTATCCCTTTACTCCGACCTGGGGGACAACATGAGAGATAACATAATGGCAACTCCACTGGGGAACATCCTCAGTTAATTTCACTCAGAAGGTTGGAAAAATCCACTAAGAGAATTGATTTTCTAATTACTGTATATCCCTTAAAAATACGGATGAAGCTTGAATGTCAGCCAGGAAGCCTTTGAAACTGTTCCTGTTTTACATTAACAGAAGCAAATAAAAGCTGCTTCAGTCAATCTTCATGCTAGTTTTTAAGCTATACACAACCATTTCAAAATCTGACACTTCCTTGCCAATTTCAAAAAATATTCCCATAAAAATACCAAAAAAACAACATTCGGAAACTGGCTCCCAAGAAGAATCCATGATATACAAGGTCAAATCCAGATCCAGACCCTCCGGCTGTTTTTGAAAATCCGAACCTAATCCCAAAGATCCTCAGGAAGCAAGAGCAAAGACAAGATTTTGCTGATTTGAGTCCTGAAGCAGCTCCTTCGAGTTGTGTTCCAACCCCTGTTAAAGTTTTATTTCGTTCAACCCCTACTTCCCCTTATTCATCATCCACATCTCAAAGTACTCCATCCACACCTCCATTCACTGCACATACTACAAAAACTACAACTGTTGTTCCAGTTACTTCAGTTACTCCTGTTATCCCTGTTATCCCCGTCGTCCCACTTATCCCTGCCAATATGGCTAATAGATATGCACCCCTGCAATTGCCTGCTAATCCCGGGGCTTTACCTCAGGAGTACCAATCTAAAATTACCTATTTTGACAGTACCGGTCCTTTCACAGCCCTTCAACATACCAAAAAGATGCAAGACTATTTTGAAAACTATGAGATAGACGATGATAGCGTGAGAATGAGAATTTTTGTTCAAAGTTTAACCAGTGATGTAAGAACTTGGTTTAGATCACTTGCTGCAAATTACATAACTACTCCAGATGAGCTTTACCAATCCTTTACCAACAGATGGGAGAAAAAGAAAGACCCCTTGCACATACTAGCTGAATACGATACAATTAAAAGAGGTGCTCAGGAGACTGTCTTGGAGTACTGTGCAAGGTTCAACAATGTCTATAATGCAATACCACAGAACTTAAGACCCCCACCTGACCTTGCCTTGTATAAGTTTCCTGATGGATTCGATCCAGATATGGCATACCAGTTAAAAGTAAGAGCTCCTCAGACCCTTGCAGACATGCAAAATGTTGCTGTCAGCGTAGAGGCCAACCTAATTGCCAAAAGAAATAGAGCCAGAATGGAAAGAAGAACCACCTTTAAGGAAGAACCCTCAACCTTTGATCACAAGCTTGATGTGATTATCAGTTGCCTACAAAGGCTAGGAGAAAGAGTACAAAATGTTGAGAGAAGATCATCATGGGAAGGGCAACAGTCCAATACCATAAGGAACCCAAATTTTAGGAAAACGCAGAACACAAATGTTGATAGGTCAAGCCCAGACCATGACATAAGACCCCCTTTTCAAGATAATTATGTTGAAGGATCTACATCCAATGAGCAAACAGAAGACACTCATATGAATCTGATGGATCTAAAGGGTGAGCATTAGACTTTTCTGAGCCAAGAAGACCAAGATGAATATAAATTTAGTCAATTTCAGACTAAGTCTGGCGAGTCTTTTGACTTTAAACAAGGATATGATACTGCTGTGTACGAAGTACACAAACAATACAAGGCTAGAACTAGAACCATTAACATTTCTGAACCTAACAAAATAAAGGATGGCAAACAGCCCAACAAGATTAAGAGCAAGGCTGTCATAACAGAACCAGCTGATACAACTATCCCAAATCTGCATCAAGTAACTGTAGAAGACATTACAGAAACACAACCTTCTGTAGATCAGCTTTTGCCACTTTCTTCCTCTGAGCAAAAATCGAACAACGCTCCAAAAGGCCTTCCTAAAGTTGAAAAACCGCAAGTAATCAATTCCCATAACACTGATTAAAAAGAGAAAAACGCTGATAATTCAAACGAAACAGAAAAAACTACCAGCATCAATAGCAAGACTCCATTGGAAAAGCCATTTAATTTAGAGGCAGAAATAGCCAAGTTGAAGATACCCATCCCCCTCTTAGAACTTGCCAAACATGATGTATATAGGTAACAAATTCAAAGATCACTTCAAATCCCAGAGAATAAGGACGATGTGAATGTCCTGGATGATACCCTTAAACTGTTGTTTGGCCCAAAAGTTAATGGTAAATCAACATATGGACCTATTCCACCCTTTTATGTCAGTTTGCATATACATGACAAAGTTCTGCACAACACTATGTTTGACTCAGGAGCATCACACAATCTGATGCCCAAAGCAGTTATGGAAAAGCTGAACCTTGATATTACAAGACCCTACAAAGATTTGTACTCATTTGACTCAAGTCAAGTCAAGTGTTTAGGCCTCATCAAAGACTTGTGTGTCTCCTTAGTCCAATATCCCAATAAGACCATCCTCATGGATGTAGTAGTGGCTGACATCCCACCAAAATATGGTATGCTCCTATCAAGATCATGGGGAGCAAAGCTCCAAGGATCCCTTCAACTAGACCTCTCCTATGCTACTATTTCGGTCTTTGGGCAACCAAAGAGACTGTACAGAGAAACCCTCATGAAATATGTGGTGAGTAGTGAGAGTAAGCTTGAAAATTTTCCCATTTACTCAATCCATTCTGATATGGATTCATTTATTTTGTTTAATGATAATACAAATTCTCTAACTGATGATGAGCCGTTGGCTCTAGAACAACGAGCACAAATCAATGAAGAATCGGTTGCATATACCCATGAGACTGTCACAACAATTAGTGCAACCAACATGATAGAAGAAACTCCCCAAACAGAAATTTCAAATCTGCCCAATCCTAACATAGCTGAAACTCTTGGCACAAACCACAAGCAAGAAATCACATGGTATTTAGAGTTTGATGGCTCTGTCAACAAGTTAGGAGCAGGGGCAGGTGTGTGGATTCACAATACACATGATAACCATGCGGAAGGTCATGCCTACAGACTAAACTTTAAATGCACAAACAACATGGCAGAACATGAGGCTTTGCTTTTAGGCCTTAAACTACTCAAAGCTCTAGGAGCTGCAAAGGTGTCTATTTTAAGAGATTCTGACCTAGTCATACAGCAGATGAAAGGTAACTTTGTAACCAATGACAATAGAATGAGGGCCTATAGGACTGCTGCCACTAATATACTCAATGCATTTACTGAATTCAAACTGGCCAAGATTTCAAGAGAGCATAACATTCATGCACACAACCTAGCCACCTTTGCTAGTACATGCAAGCTTCCTTTTGACCCAAACCATCACTTCACAGCCGAAATAAAACATAGGCCCACTGTCCCAAACAACGTGAAAGATTGGCAAGTGTTTGAAAATGACGCCCAGATCAACAATTTCCTCACCCTTGAGCATGAGTTCTCTAATATCAACATTGACATGGATGCTATGAACGATGTCCAACAACAAACAAATGAAAACCAGCAGGTTGTAACAACTACAACAGCCAAACAAATCCTAAACCCCACTGTTTTTGACAAAACAAACATAGAATGGCTGAAACAAATACATTTGGAGGAAATTGCCAAAACAGAGGCAGAGATCATTGATATGAAGGATAATTTTCTGCCTACTGGCCTAACCCCATTAGAAGACATGTTTGACGCCAATGATGTTCCCAGAAAGCCAAAATTGCAACCATTGAACACTCCTATAGAAGAACACAACATTGGGACAGCAGAGAATCCCAAGATGATCAAATTGTCCAGAAATTTACCACCTGATCAAAAGCCCAAGTACATTGATTTGTTGAAATAATTCCAAGATGTATTTGATTGGAGTTATGAAGATTTGAAATCCTATGACACCTCGGTGATCCAACACACAATTCCCTTAAAACCAAACCAGAAACCTTTCAAACAAAAACTTAGGAGAATTAACCCTATGCTTCTTCCCATGATTGAGAAAGAAGTAAAGAGGATGTTTGAAGCAGGCATAATAGCACCCATCATATTTTCTGAATGGGTATCCAACCTAGTTCCTACAAGAAAAAAGACAGGTGAGATTAGACTTTGTGTAGATCTAAGAAATTTAAACCAAGTCTCCCTAAAGGACCACTATCCTTTGCCCAAAATGGACCACATCTTACAAAGAGTAGTGGGGTCATCTAGAATCTCTTTGCTAGATGGATTTTCAGGTTTCAATCAAATACTTGTTCACCCAGATGACCAAGACAAGACAACCTTTACCACACCCTGGGGAACATTTAAGTATGTTAAGATGCCATTCTGACTTAAAAACGCTGTTGCAACCTTTCAAAGAGCAATGGATATTGCTTTTGCCAAAGAAATACATGACTTCCTAGTTGTCTATCTTGATGACCTAAACCTGTTTTCCAAATCTGATGAAGAGCACCTTAAGCATCTTAGGCAAATATTCATCACATGCAGGAAATATGGCATTTCCTTGAATCCCAAGAAGTCTCTATTTGGCCTTGAAGAAGGCAAATTACTCAGTCACATCATATCAAAAGATGGGATTAGAATTGATCCTGAAAGAATCCAAGCCATCCTCCAAATCCCATATCCAAGAAACATAAAAGAGCTACAAGAATTCCTTGGGAAAATCAACTTCCTAAGAAGATTTATTCCAAATCTAGCTGAACTGATACGACTATTAAGCAATATGTTAAAAAATATGTCAAGGTAAAATGGTCTCTTGAAACCAAACAGGCATTTGAGAGTATCAAATCCGCCTTAACACAAACCCCTGTCCTCACCAGCCCACAATTTGACAAAGATTTTATCATTTTTTCTTTTGCATCTGATCATACTATAGCTGCTGTCCTTTTGCAAAAGGATGAGCAGGGAGCTGAAAAGCCGATTGCATTTTTCAGCCGAGCTTTAAGAGATGCCCCTTTGAAGTACCCAATCATGGAAAAGTAGGCCTATGCACTTGTTAAGGCCATCAAGGATTTCAGAGTGTACATTTTATATTCCCATGTGATTGCCTATGTCCCACACGCTGCTATAAAAGACATATTGACCCAAGAGGGATTAGAAGGCAAAAGAGGCAAGTGGATAGCAAACATCCTTGAGTATGACATAGAAATAAAACCAACCAAGCTGATAAAGGGACAAGGTTTAGCCAAACTGATGTCCGAAACAAACTTTCAAGCCTTAGACATTAACCAACTGGACAATGAACAAGAGCTGGCGACTCCACAGATCAGTGAGACCTTTTTGCAATCTCCCTGGTATGCTGATATATGTTTTGTACTGTTAAACCTGTTTGCTCCCCTAGGATTGTCCAGAAACAAGAAAAGATTTTTGAAAATGAAAGCTTTAAAGTTTTGTGTCATAGATGGTGGATTATTCTGGAGAAATCATGAAGGCATATTGCTTATCTGTTTAACCATGAACGAAACTAACAATATCATGAAAGAATTCCATGCAGGTGACTGTGGAGGACATCTATATTGGAAGTCCACTGCTGATAAAATTTTAAGGGCTGGTTTTTATTGGCCCTCTCTTTTTGCAGATGTAAAGAAGTTTACCATGTCATGCCACAAATGCCAAGTCTTTGAGGGCAAGAGAAAGCTGTTACCTTTGCCCCTGAAACCCATCTCTACCGAGAAGCCTTTTCAACAATGGGGTCTTGACTTCATTGGAGAAATCCATCCCTCTTCCTCAGGCCAGCACAAATGGATCCTAACAGCCACCGACTATTTCACTAAGTGGGTCGAAGCCATTCCCTGCAGGCAAGCCAATGACATTGTCATTATCCAATTCCTTGAGTGCAATATCCTTTCTAGATTTGGCTGCCCTGAGAAAATCATCACTGACAACGCTGCTGCCTTTAAATCCAAAAAGATGGTTAGTTTTTGCCACAAATTTCATATTACCTTGGGCCACTCTACAGCCTATTACCCTCAAGGCAATGGCTTGGCCGAATCATCCAACAAGAGCCTCATCAACATCATAAAGAAAGTGTTGGAAGAGAACAAGAAGAACTGGCACAAAAAGTTGGTAAATGCCCTATGGGCAGACAGACTTTCAAGCAAGAAATCCATTGGAATGAGCCCTTATGAGCTGGTATATGGCATGGAGGCCAGATTCCCATCATCCCTGGGAATTCCTACTATCAGACTGTTACAGGAAATTCAGGCTGAAGAAAATGACATTCAAAGAAGGATAAATCAAACCATTCATCTTCAGCAAACCAGAGAAAAAGTTTATGACAGAGCTCAAATTTTGCAAGAAAAACTCAAAAAGATGTTTGATAAGAGAGTTAAAGCTGAGGATTTCTACATTGGTGACAAAGTTCTAAGGTGGGACTCACGAAGAGAAGACAAAGGCAAACATGCCAAGTTTGATTTTTTATGGAAGGGACCATTCGTTATTTCTGTTGTTCAGGGAAATAACACTTATTTTCTCAAGTCTGTAGGGGATTGTTCTGTTGAAGAAGGCCCTGTCAATGGCCGTATGTTAAAACATTACCATGATCCCTTTTAAGGGACACAGTGCAGCTTTGTATATATCTTTTGTACAGCGATATTTGTATATATCAGCACTTTGTTCTCATTTTTTTTTTTATAGCAAACCTATTGTCAAGGGAGCAACAATGAATTTTGAGAAGACACAACCAATACAAGTGCTCCAGTTCAAAAGCTCTGTCTCTGCACTAACCTCAACAAAATAGAAAAAATGGCACAGTCACATCAAAACAACTCATGGTAAAGGGAAGTTGTTGGTAATCTTCAGTCAAAGGTAGCAAAACAGACCAGTATTTCAGTACATATCAGCACCCTGATCAAAGCAAAGTAAAGCAACATTCTTGTTAAAATTGGAAACCAGGGCAAAACTTCATGTGGGTCATCTTATTCATGGCTAATAATATTTTTATTAGATTCCTCTTGTCGAGAGGTGTAGGATTGATATAAAGATCATCCAATTCTGATAAGTATTCATGGAGATATGAATTTATTTTGATTATGGAATTATTATCAAGCCGACCTACAACTCATGTAGGCTCAGAAGCCCAATAGTCGCATCTATTCACCCACCAACGTTGTGTATAAATATAAGAGGACTTTTCCTCATTTGGACTCACTCATCTCATCACATCTCTCTCTCTCTACTGTGCAGATATGAGTCTCTTCTCTACTGCGCTGAAATGGGTCTCTCTCTCTCACACATGTGAAGCCGGAAGCTGTTGAATTTGAAGCTGTAACTACAGAAGTAAAGATTGAATTGCGTGGCCTAGAAGATCTCCTCGTTGGAACTGCACTGTATGTTCATCTGAACCTCCTTTGAAAGCCGCAACTTTTGGTGGTGGAATGAAGTCAACCCGACGAACGGTTTGCAAGATATCGACTGCCCTAGTTTGAAGCCGGAAACTGCTGAAACTGAAGCTGCAACTGCAGAAGTAAAGATTGACTTGCATGGCCTAGAATATCTCCACTTTGGAACTGCGCTGTAGGTTCATCTGAACCTCCTTTTAAAGCCGCAACGTTTGGTGGTGGAATGAAGTCAATCCGACAAACGGTTTGCAAGGTATCGACTGCCCTAGTTTGAAGCCGGAAACTGCTGAAACTGAAGCTGCAACTGCAGAAGTAAATATTGACTTGCGTGGCTTAGAAGATCTCCTCTTTGGAACTGTGCTATAGGTTCATATGAACCTCCTTTGAAAGCCAAAACTTTTGGTGGTGGAATGAAGTCAATCCGACTGTCGGTTTGTGAGATATGGTCTGCCCTAGTTTGATAATGAAGCCACTAATGTTGATGCTACTGATCTAGGGTTTGCTACTGCTGATATGAATCAGATTTATTGTACTATTTCTCTCTGCTGAATTATTGAAGATAAAAGAAGATTTGATCAAAGGGTTTCCCCACACATTGTGGGGTTTGTCCCTGGCTAGCAGCCACATCTTGTGTCTCTTGTCTTGGCTTGTTTTCTGTCGATCATTTAATGTTCTATCTGCACTTTACTTTATGTACATGTGATTGCTAATCGGTGGAATATAATAAGAAAAATAAGTAAACTGTTATAAGCATAGAACATACCATAACTTAACATGGTATCAGAGCTGAGGTGAAGACAAAGCCCGAGTAAGAGCAAGAGCAATCATTGAAGAGAAGATTGGCAAGGCTATCCTAAAAGAACTATGGGGTCCTCAACACTCTTTCCTGCCGAAGACAAGCTCCGTGAGAAAGCTGACTATCACGGATGGAAGATGTCTATCGATCTAACCCTTGAAGATCAAGGAGTGCTTGACCATGTAAGAGGCAATATTGTTGAGCCTTCATCAAATGCATCTGCTGCTGCCTGGAACAAATGGAAAAATGGAGAAGTCAAAACAAAGAAGATCATCCGGGACTCTATCAACAAGCGCTTGGTGGCCTACATCTCTGATCTAGACACCTCCAAGGAAATCTACGACAGACTGGTGAGTTTATTTAAAGTTAATGATGCAAATCAAGTTTTGTTTCTTAGAAATAAGTTGAGGGAAATCAAGAAGGGTAAAGATGAAAGTATGAAAGCATACTTCTTAAGAATCACTGAGATCAAGAACGATCTCCTATCTATTGGGGAAACCATTACTGACAAAGAAATGACACTCACAACTCTCGAAGGATTACCATCTGAATGGTATGTGTTCAGGACTGCTCTTCTGAACAATAATGTAATTCCTAGTTTCGAGGAATTAATGGCTAGATGCATTCAAGAAAAAACAAGGGTAGAAGAGCAGGAAATGCCCTTGCCTAAAGGTCCTCCTGTTGCTTTTTCTTCTCATGCTAAGAAAAGGAATAATTCTGGGTCTAAATCGAAAAGAAAGGCTGGATTTAAGGGTGGAAGAAAAGGATGATGTTTCATTTGCAATAAAGCAGGTCACTATGCAAGGGAATGCCCTGATAGAAAGGACTCTCACCGTGACGATGATCAAAATCCCTCTCATGGTAATCAAAGGAATGGAAAATTCAACAACAAAGGAAAAAGGAATGCGAGAAATCAAGGAAGAGGGCAACCATTCAAGAAGGCTAGAAATTCCAGGTATGAATCTAACACTGTTGACGATAAGCAGGCTGAATATTATCTACCAGCTGCTCTATCTACCTCCGCTCCTTCGGACTCAATGGGAATTTGGCTCATTGATAGTGGTGCCTCAAGACACTTCACCGGTTACAAAGAAGTACTCTATAATCTGGTAGAGAAAGAAACTAACCTGGAAATTGTCCTTGGAGATGACATGAAATACCCAGTGAAAGGTGTAGGCAATGTTTCTCTTAAACTGAATCAAGGTAATATGATTCACTTACAAGATGTATTATATGTACCTGATCTCAAAAAGAACCTGGTATCCGTCTCAGCAATGGAAGACAAAGGCTATAAGGTAGCCTTCAGCGATGGTAAGGTACACATATGGAAAAATAATGTTAAAAATGCTTTCACTCTTGGGTTTCGAGTTTATTCTTTATATCAAGTCGGTGGAAGTACGCTAGGTGTCATGTCTTGTGACACAACGCTTCAGTCCGAACTTTGGCATCGGAGGTTTTCCCACCTTCATTACAGAGCTCTACCCGATGTAAGATAGATGGTAACAGGGATGCCCGAATTCCAAGTAGAGAAAGAAGGTGTATGTCTGGGATGTGTCGAAGGAAAGCTCAAAAGGGGACCATTCCCCTCAAGCCAAAGCAAGACCTCCGATATATTACAGTTGGTTCACTCAGGCATACCTGAGGTTGGCATTAAGAGGGAGACTACTACACCACATACTCCTGAGTAGAATGGTGTGGTGGGAAGGAAGAACTGCACGATGATGGAATCTGTCCGGGCCATGCTACATGATCAAAGACTTCTGAAGTTTCTATGGGCTGAAACTACAATCACCGCCGTATATGTACAAAATCGATGCCCTCATCAAGCATTGGGTTCCAAGACTCCTGAAGAAAAATTCAGTGGTAAGAAACCTGATGTTTCTCATTTTAAAATTTTTGGAAGCCCTGTATACTTTCATGTGCCGAAAGAGAAAAGAAATAAATTGGGAGCATCTGGAAAGAAGGGAATTTTCGTGGGCTATGGTGAAAATACTAAAGGCTATAGAATATATGTAGCCGGTCAAAGGGAAGTCATAATTAGTCATGATGTCACCTTTGACGAAGATATGGCTCTCAGCAAGGTGATCAATCTTCCGACTTTGAGGAGCTCTCAAGAAGCCGACACCAGGGAACCGAAAGAAAAGGATGATGAATCAATGCCTGATGTAGAAGAACCCATGGATCCGATTGATCCTCCTCCATATAAGCCTTCCTCTTCTAAGAAGAGGCCTTCATGGCTTAAGAGGTTACTTGATGATGCTGAAGGACATGCTGCACCCCGAGGAACCTTTTGTGAAAGTAAGAAACCTAATAGGTATCAAGGATACCTGACCATCATGAGCACGATCATACAAAATGAGCCTTCGTCATTCTTAGATGTCGTCAAGCATCAAGTATGGAAGGATGCTATGACCAAAGAATATGAGTCTATCATAAAGAATGATGTTTGGGAAGTAGTTCCCAGACCCCCAGATAAGAATGTTGTTACTTCCAAATGGATTTACAAGATAAAGCATGCAGCAGATGGAAGCACGGAAAAGTATAAGGCTCGAGGAAGGTATAGACTATGATGAGATATTTGCACCTATTGCCAGATATACGACCATCCGATCGATCATAGCCCTTGCTGCTTCACAAGGATGGAACCTACATCAGATGGATGTCAAGGCTGCGTTATTGCACAGTTTGATCAAAGAAGAGGTCTACGTGGAGCAACCCGAAGGATTTGAGATTTATGATTGAAAATCTCATGTACGCAGGTTGAAGAAGGCTCTCTATGGGCTGAAGCAAGCACCCCGAGCATGGTATGAGAGGATCGATAGCTACTTGATGAAGTTGGGATTCACTAGGAGTGAAGCCAATCCTAACCTTTACTTTAAGGTTGAAGATGAAAAGCCTATCATACTGGTGTTGCATGTGGATGACCTCTTTCTACAGGTGCAAACCCTCTCATTCACAAATGTAAGAGGGAGATGGCTTTTGAATTTGAAATGAAGGACCAAGGACTTGAAGTATGGCAAAAGCCAGGAGAAATTTTCCTATCTCAAGGAAAATATGCTGTGAAGATATTGGAAAGATTCGGAATGGTGGACTACAAGCCTGTAACTACTCCGATGGAGCTTGACTTCAAGAAGTTAAGCGGTAGTGCTGCTGGACCTATTTTACGAAATGCTACCAAGTATCGACAACTCGTCGGAGCATTAATGTTCTTATTGAACTCCCATCCAGATATATGCTTTGCAGTCAACACGTTGAGCTAGGATATGGTTGAACCCCACCACATACACTAGATTGGTGCCAAGAATCTTCTGAGATATCTTCGTGGCGCAATGGGTTAAGATACACTGTCGAAGATGTGAGACTACTTGGATATACTGATGCTGATTGGGCAGGCAATGTGGTGGACCGTAAGAGCACTTCCGAGTGCTGTTTCACCTTGGGATCTGCTTCGATATCCTGGATGAGCAGGAAGCAGAAGTCAGTGACTTTGAGCACCGCTGAAGTAGGATATACTGTTGCTAGCATGACCTCGTGTGAGGCAGTCTGGTTGCGAAAGCTCTTCAGTGAGCTGTTTGGATACCATTGTGATTCTATATAACAACCAGAGGTGGGATTCGATTATTGGGGAATCCCGTATTCGTCGATTGCTCCAGCAGATAGACATCATCTGGGATATGGTAAGTTGATGAGCAAGGAGGCTCCATCGCATTAAGATGATGTACAGGTTGATACACCTTGTCAAAGCCCTGAGGAAAGATCTAATTTGTGATTTTCCCAAACGACTTGGAGTCATCAAGAAACCCTTGTACAAGGGTCCTGCATCTTGCATACATTGAGCTCTGGGAGCTCTGAGGGCTTGTGGTTCTTACTGGAGCAACATACAACCACAGGGTGACTCACCCTCCCTGGTGGTGCGCACTCGAATAAGATGATTCGCTCTCTTGTGGAACAAGATGATTCGCTCTCTTGTGGGACAAGATGATTCGCTCTCTTGTGGAACAGGATGATTCGCTCTCCTATGAGGCCTGGATTGATGTGTTCTCCATGGCGATTGTAGCAGGATTGATGTGTTCTCCATGGCGGCCTGGATTGATGTGTTCTCTTGTGAGGACAGGATTGATTAGTTCTCCTGTCGAGGCATCCTACCCATGCAGTTTGGGACACATGGGAAGTACCTCTCATCTGATCAATGAGCAGGGAAATGAAGTTAGGGACCATAGTAGTACCGATGGACACATCGTTGTAACTACCGTACTCCCTACGCTAGGATGACCTCCATTGATCTGGGATCAATGGTACTGGTCTAGGACCAGTGGTAGGAGTTGTACCATACTATGACGCTGACTTCGGGTCGGTTGAGACTGGTCTGGGATCAGTGGTACATACTCTGAGACTGACTTTGAGTCAGTAGAAGATGATATTGGTCTGGGACCATTGGAGTTGTACTCACTATGACGCTAACTTTGGGTTGGTTGAGATTGGTCTAGGACCAGTAGTACATACTCTGAGACTGACTTTGAGTCAGTATGATACATCCTCGATCATTTCTTCTCCTTCATAATTCAGACAAAAGCAGAGTAGAACAGAACAATGCAAGAGCAGAGCAGAACAGAACAAAACAGTACAGATCAGTGCAGGGCAGAACAAGACAAAGCAGAATAGGCAAAATAGAGCAGAGCAGGGCAAGGGTTAGGCTGTACAAGGCAGTGCATTTGATGGATGAATAGTAACGACCAATAGACAGATTGCAGATGAAGTTCTCCATGGTTGAGAGGGAGTGTTAAAATTGGCAACCAGGGAAAAAATTCATGTGGGTCATCTTATTCATGGCTAATAATATTTTTATTAGATTCCTCTCGTCGAGAGGTGTAGGATTGATATAAAGATCATCCAATTCCGATAAGTATTCATGGAGATATGAATTTATTTTGATTATGGAATTATTATCAAGCCGACCTACAGCTCATGTAGGCTCAGAAGCCCAACAGTCGCATCTATTCACCCACCAACGTTGTGTATAAATATAAGAGGACTTTTCCTCATTTGGACTCACTCATCTCATCACATATCTCTCTCTCTACTGCGCAGATATGAGTCTCTTCTCTACTGCGCTGAAATGGGTCTCTCTCTCTCACACATGTGAAGCCGGAAGCTATTGAATTTGAAGCTGCAACTGCAGAAGTAAAGATTGACTTGCGTGGCCTAGAAGATCTCCTCTTTGGAACTATGTTGTAGGTTCATCTCAACCTCCTTTGAAAGCCGCAACTTTTGGTGGTGGAATGAAGTCAATCCGACGAACTGTTTGCAAGATATCGACTGCCCTAGTTTGAAGCCGGAAACTGCTGAAACTGAAGTTGCAACTGCAGAAGTAAAGATTGAATTGCGTGTCCTAGAAGATCTCCTCTTTGGAACTGCACTGTAGGTTCATCTAAACCTCCTTTGGAAGCCACAAATTTTGGTGGTGGAATGAAGTCAATCCGACGAACGGTTTGCAAGATATCGACTGCCCTAGTTTGAAGCCGGAAACTGCTGAAACTGAAGCTGCAACTGCAGAAGTAAAGATTGACTTGCGTGGCCTAGAAGATCTCCTCTTTGGAACTGTGATGTAGGTTCATCTGAACCTCCTTTGAAAGCCGAAACTTTTGGTGGTGGAATGAAGTCAATCCGACTGTTGGTTTGTAAGATATGGTCTGCCCTAGTTTGATAATGAAGCCGCTAATGCTGATGCTACTGATCTAGGGTTTGCTACTGCTGATATGAATCAGATTTATTGTACTATTTCTCTCTGCTGAATTATTGAAGATAAAAGAAGATTTTATCAAAGGGTTTCCCCACACATTGTGGGGTTTGTCCCTGGCTAGCTGCCACATCTTGTGTCTCTTGTCTTGGCTTGTTTTCTGTCGATCATTTAATGTTCTATCTGCACTTTACTTTATGTACATGTGATTGCTAATCGGTGGAATATAATAAGAAAAAGAAGTAAACTATTATAAGCATAGAACATACCATAACTTAACAATTCTACATAATAGAAAGCACGCAGAAGAAAGCAGACAGTGCTATGCATTGCACAATATTTCAGTTGAGGAGGAGGTTGTTTATATTACAGAGTTTTAATTATCTAACAGCCAGCATAAAGAAGTTCCTTCAATCCACAACAACCACAAAAGATCAAGGCAGTCTGACCTGCTGTTCTTGGCTTTTCACAAGGAAAAGCCATCCCCAAGTGGAGCCACTGTTAGCCTCCTGTTGCGACAGGTGTTCATTTTTCATGATTGACATTTTTACATGCCAAATATGTCATACTTTGCATGCTGTAGTGTTCCATATTTCCAAAAAAAAAAGGTTAAAGAAGATACTATGAAAGAGTGCCAATCCAAATGCCACTACTGAATTCCAATTTTGATGACTCAACCATTTTTGTCTTATAAAAGGGAGGGCCAAACAACTTAACCTTGTTCTCCCTAGGTTTCAATTTCTTGTTTTAGAATATAGAGAATAATATCTGTCCAAACATTTTAATCTTGGCAGATTTGTAGATAGGTAGAGAATCAAAGGAGCCCAACTGCTTAATCTGGGCCCTTGGCAGAAATAAGTGTAGACTTAGATAGGATAACAGAAAAAAGAAAAAATTGTAAAGCTGGGTCTGCAAGTCTAAGTGCACCCAAACCAAAGAGAAGAAAAAATGTCAGGATGGTAGGCTGGGTAGGTAGTTTTTGAGGTTGCAGAATGATGAATCATGATCAATTTTGTGTTTCTAAGTGTTATATCTTTTTAGATCACAGCCATGATGCAGTTTTCATCTAGAGGAAGTCAAGCTGGACATAACTATCTCCCCTGTTCATTCTTATTCCCCAAATCACTCACTAATTTTCCCAAAGAGGTCAAGATCTGCTTGATGCCTCTTAGTCATCATTTTCCACATCATTGGCCTTGGTGAAGATCTGCTTTACTCAAGGATTTCCATTCTTCTATTACAAAGTCCTATTCCCCAAAATGGCCTAAGGTTCCATACCTTAGCGCTTTCTCATCATCTCCATATTAACTCCTGACTATATTATACAACCCCCTATCTATTTCCCCCTCCCCTATTAAATCTATACTAAATAAACTCCCCTATATACATACCCTGCCCTCTAGCACTATAGCTATGTATTTATCAGTTCTGGGACATAATAATCCACCTGGGACTATCATGAACCCATCTGCGTCCTAACAGGAGTTAGTGTGACACCTGGTCATGCTAACAACCTTTTTCCCTGACCCTAGACCTGAAAAACACTCTTTTCTGCCCTTAACCTAAAGTTGTGTGCACAAAAAATTAACCCCGCTCGTTAAACAACCCCATAACCCACATTTCCTAAGTTCTAAACCCCCCGCCACGCCGTATGAAGATTCGCATATTCGCACGCCCATCCATTATTCTCCCGTCAGCTTCGCGCTCCGTCCACCGTCGGATCGGGCCCTCCCCATCCGATGGCTCTCGGCGTTCTCGGAGGCACCCCGCTGCTCGGTCATTAGCTTCTGATAGCGAGGCAGTTTTTCCACTGTTCCCAAAGACACTTGTCCACTTCCTATTGCATCGGATGGGCTCTGACGAATACCGCCCTCGTACAGAAAGCGGTCCGATGAAACCGCTTTCCGCCCTTTGTACGCGCGCCCCATGTCGCCTGCCCGATTCCATGTGTCCGCCAAGTCACCTTCACCATGTCATCTGCACACGTCGGCCCTCTGTCGAGTCACCCATGCCACGTCATCAACCATACATGCTGACGTCACCCTGCCATGTCATCCGTCGTACCATGGTCCCACCCGCTGACGTCATCCTGACGTCATCATCAATTTTGAGGCGAAAGGCGAAAATCGTGCTTAGGAGGCGCGAATTCAAATTCCAAGGCAGTTTTTCATGCGCGATTAGCGCATAAAAAGGGCCGAAATGGAAAATCCCTCATTGCGTAGCCCCCAGCAAGCCCAAAAGACACCGAATGACCCGTTTTTCTTCACGAGGCATGCAGAGATGAACAAAAGACAATTCTAAAGAAAGCAGAGGGCTGAACAGCGGCCATTAAGTTTTGATTTGACCCGCAATGAGAGAGAAACCAGCCCAATTGATTTGTCAAAGAGTATCCGAGGAGAGATGAAGCGGCAAAGAGTATCAGTTAATTTTTTAATGGAAATCTTCAGTTTCCAAGGCAGGTCATCATTAATTGGCCTCCAGCAGAGTCAAGTCAGGAGGTGTAAGCCCATCCCAGCTCTCAAATCATAGTTAAAGCACTTAAAGCCACCGAACTATAATGGAGCAGAAGTCCATGCTCAGTTATTGCAGAAGCACTGCACCAAGCCACCAAGGACAATGCATTGATTCAGTTCTGATACGGCTGCCCTCAGTGCAGCTCATAAATATTTTTTGCATTTATAAGTTTAGGTTAGAGTAATCATTTACTTTCAGACCTGCTTAGGTCACAACTGTAATAAACAATTTTGGAGAATCTTCCCTATATATCCCCGTATTTTGCCACATACGTGGGTTCGGTCCTCCAAAGCCTGTTGGAGCTCTCTTCAACCTGCTCATGGCTAGATCGATCGGTTTCGGGTCAAATAGTCACAACTGGGAGATTCCCATAAAAGCCTAGATGTCCAGGGGAGAGCCTTTCAACTACCTTACAGCCGTACAAGCTTTAGTTGAATGTTCATTTCTCATCTGTAGCAATAAATATGAACTGCGCGGCTCGCTATGCTCAACAGAAGGCTGCCTTGACACTACCTATCTAGAGATAGGCTGAATATAGTGACATCCCTTATAGTAGTTTGATAGCCAGCTATAGCGGGGGCAGTTTTCCATTTTGGGGAACCCGCGGCTATAGTGGAGGTAGAGTTCGAACCCCAGGGGGCTCGACTGGTAAGGACCCTTTAGGGTGCTCGACCATAAGGTCCGTCAGGGGCTCGACTGATAAGGCCTTCTCTTAGAAGGAACAGATGCATGGATAGATAGATCCCTTCCCTTCCTTTCCTTTTTCCTTTCCCTTATCTCCCCTTTCCTTTCTTCCCTTTCCCACCCACTATATTGTTTTAAGGGTTGGTTAATTGATAACTTTTCATTAGAGACTTGCACTGTATGTCTGATACTTTTCTTTAATCAAAGATTGCTGAAGAGATTGGAAGAATGACTGCCTGATCTGATTGCTACTAGTCTCTAGAGACTGAATGATGGAATTCTTGTGCTGCAACATGAATCAATAAGTTCCTCTTACCTCTGTTTTCATTTTTCACCATCCAAATAGCAAAAAGAAAGATTAGCTTAGAACTTGTTTAACTGCACTTTAAGCTCAGTTTCTGCTATTTCTTTATGTTTTCTCATCTGAAATGAACTGGACATGAATATGAATTCCTTATGGCTCATATTTACTCTTATTCACATGTGTTTGATAGTTATCTAAGGATTCTTTACTGCCCTTAGATAGAGATCATCCACTTTCCTCTGTTAAGCTGACTGAGAGATTCTTAATTGCCTCTCCTTCCTTAGCATTCTTTCCATCCTTTAAATTTGGAAAATTTTCCCATATGCAACTACCTTGCTCCTTATTCCTCTTGTGACCAAGAAAACGCACCAGCAGTCTTACTTCCTTGACTCCATGCCCAATGGTTTGAACTTTCACACTACACTTGCCTCTTTACTTGAAAACATCAATTTTCCCACCAAAACACAAGCAAAACACAAACAAAAATCCCTGAACTCAATAGCTAGCCTAAAATCATCATCAACAAAGCTAAATCATAAAGAGAGAGCCCTCTCTGACTGCAAGTGGGCTAGAACCTGCAGTCCAAAGTTGGTTTGTCGTTACCTCGGCCGTATCCCTTTACTCCAACCTGTGGGACAACCTGAGAGATAACATAATGTTGAGTCATGTCAAGTGTAAGTCAAGTGTCAAGAGTGGATGTAATAGTCATAGAGTAAGTGAAGAGTCATGAGGGTAGTTGAATGGTCACAAAGGGGAATGTCAAGGGTCACCCCACCCTTTGCTATAAATAGTCCCTCATAACTCATTGTATAGGATTTTTGGTTAGCCAAGCTTCTACTAAGACTATCTTGAAGAAGGCTTGGACAGTATTGTAACGTGCCTTATCTTCTCCGATGCATAGAGCTAGTACATCTCTTTGGAGGAGCAGGTGGATGTGGCTGTAACATTTCGCTGTTGGGGCTAGCAGGTTTACATGGATGTATTGTACGATTGTAACTTACACTTCTTTATATAATAAGGGACAACGCATTTTCATGCATATGTTGTTATTGTAGTTGGAATACTCCTATTGCTTTAATGATATGTGTTGTTTAACTTACGTAGTTGTGTATGAAATGATTCACATGCAATTATATGAATCTTGTTATTAATATGTTGCATATGTTGTTAATGTTGTCATTGTCCATGTCGACTGCTCTGCCGGACATTAGACAGACCTTTCATTTTAACCTTGTTATAACAACTGTCACACTTGTCTCGGACTAATTCGTAAGTGTTGTACATGTTATCTTACCTTGTATGATGTGACTGCCGCATCCGAGTGCACTGCTCCACCGGAAGATATGCATGTCCTCTGTGTTGTGTGTTCCTAGCTAAGTTGGGATTGATCCCTTTCAACCTGGAACTCACCTTCACCTGCTTCCCCTTTCGAAGTGTTGGAACCTCTCATACACCTTCCTTGACTCACTGCATCAATCACACCTTTGCTGTTGATGGAGTTATTCTAATTGCCTCTGTGCGACACTGCGGTTAAGGCATTACCTTACGACCCACTACTGGGACTCCTACACCAAATGGTCTGAGGCCTAATTGGGGCTTCTTACTGGGGAAATCCCCTTGACATGTTGGTGGGTCTAGTACCATCAACATTTTTGGTGCTAGAAGGAGGGCCTGATGACAAGCAGTGTCCTCTCATCCAATTTTTAACCTTTGCATATCTTTCATGGAGTCTTGCATTCTTCTTCCCCTGAGGTGTTTTTCGAATCGTGAAGATGTCTCCATCTCAGGTAAGCTTTTCAATCTCTTGTCCACTCACACATATGATGGTGAAGGCGAAGTGGCTTGGCCTGAGTACTTACATAACTTTCTTTCCATGATTTATGAGGAAGATGAGTTTATTGACGAACATGTCGGTTTTCTGCTTGCATACACACTTCACGAATCTCCATTTCGTTGGGTGCTCAACCTACCGGCTGACACTGTGCACTCATGTGAACACTTTTGTGATATTATTGAAGACACTTTCTATCATTTTGATCCAGACCATTTTTACTGGAAACTGTTACAGTAATGGAGGGCTCCACATGAATCTGTTATTTATTTTTGGCAGCGCTTTCGTGACTTACAGTTTCAAGCTCTAGGGAGCTAGATGAAGTTCGTTTATCTCTAGGACTGGTTTGAGTACTGCCTTAAGAAATCTGCTCTTCCCAAGAGAAAGCTTGAGATCAAGCCTCACTCAACCTTCTTCGTTGATGGAACTGCGCAATCTCATGTGGGAGAAGGCACTGTCTTAACGGACTATCCACCTCCCTCTCATTCAATAGTTCCACCATAGCCCAATGATGTTGAGAATCATGTTTGCACACCTGTTCATCCTTCACATTCTCCCAACATCACTCCACTCCATTTTCGCGCAGATTTGGTTGTGAGTCCTTCGAGTTCCCATGTGCATTCTTTTCTTTGACCTCTGTCTTTGCACTCAGGTGTTCCTCCGGATGATGTTGTCTTGTGTTCGTACATTTCAGACTCTTCACTTGTTGTCAATGAGCAACAATCCACTGACGAATTTGGTGTTGCACAACTAACATGCGTTGTCATTCGTGAAGAGTATGAGTGGGAGTTTGGACATCAACACTCGACGAAGGATGACTCCCTTCCATCCGAGCCCCCTCCATTCTTTCCTAGCCTCTTTGGTGAACCTACCATCCATGATTTCGCATGTGTGTCTTCATCCACGAATGCACCCATTGTTGATCACTCACAGGACTCACCGGATGTTAGTCCATCATTCAACAATGGAGAGGATAAGTTATTCATTGAAGATACACTTGATCCTTCATCTGTCTTTTTTGGACAGACAAAGGATGAGTTCGTTCGCTTTTCATCTACCCCTCTGTTTGATTCATCTAATCATGAGGATGTTGAAGAATTCATTGATTTTTTTAATCATGGTGGTCATGATCCATTTGCTTCCAATTTCGATCATGATCACAAATCTATCATATTTGATCTTTCAAAGCCACCTGTGTATGATGATCTACCTGATGATGAAGTTGAGACACCCAAGAATTTCGAGGCACTTCAACCCGAGCTGATGGTTATGTTAGGCCCTCGCTTTCTTAAGGTTAGTCTTACTTCCGATCATGAAATCGTTCAATAATCCAAGGCTCCTCATCCCTCATCTGTATGCATTGAAGGTCCATCTCACAAACAGATCACACTTCCTCCACTCAAACTGCACGATCCCATTGCTCATGCTTTGGCGGAGTCTTACATTGCTAGCACTCGTTCGTGACACAAGTTGTCTTTGTTTCATTCGTTTGCTTGCATGCCACAGTCAAGAATGTGCTTATGCTTCAAAGTTGCACGTAGTGTCACACAACACCATGATAAGTCCATGGAATGCTTGTCATGCACATGCACTCCCTTATTTCTCGTGGGCGCATTGAAACATGAAGTGTGGCTGTCTTCATTGTTATATATTTCTTGCTTGCTGGTTCACACAACTGGGTTCCTCGCGGACCAAGCCTTCAAAAACATGGGTCCACCAATGCACTGGTGGTTGCATTGGAAGCATCACTTCACATGATCAGGCCCATGCACTGTTAGCGTAGGAGTCGGAGTAGTGTTTGATTTCAGTTGTTTTCTTGCATGCTTGTTTTCTTACATGCTTTGTTTGCTTGTCTGCTTGCTTGTTTTCTTACTTGCTTTGCTTTCACTTTAACTTCTGCTTTTTTTTTACTTTGATGTTTGTTAGTTCGTTTGTTTCATTCATAGGTTAGTCTTGCATGAAACCATGTATGACTCTTGAAGAAAGCCGGGTAAAGTACAAGAGGGCTTGTACAACTATCACTACTTGGTTATATTGCATCTTGCCTCTGTATGATGAGCTTGTTACTTTAGTTCATGATACGTTGAAGGTAAATATGTATTGTTTGAAGTGAACCTTGGTGTAAACACAATGCTTGCACGCTAAGTAGTGTCACCTTCTCTAGTCGATTGTTTTTGGGTTAACCTTTGTCAGCTCAGTCAAGTAGAGTAAGGTGAGGGGGAAAACCTTAATAGGCACGTTAGGGATATAATAAACTAATTCTCTATTGGAACAACCTCTTCTGCTCTCAATAAGTTTGAATCCCTCTTACGCCTTTGAAATGAATAAGTGCTATGCACAGTGAAAATGAAAAAAAAAATGAAAAGTAAAAAGAATAAATTCAAAATTCAAAATGAATAAGGCAAAATAAGAGAAATGCTTCCTACACAGGGAGGTGATGCAAGTAACTCCATCAGGGTACTGACCAGGCTCACTAGCAGTGGAGCCATGCTTGTGTTCCTATGTGACTCCATCGGGGTACTGTCCAGGCCTGCTGGCAGTGGAGCAACACTAGAGATGAAACTAAGACTCTGACGACTATGCTGGTTGTGCGCCTATATACCCCTCAACCCCAATCGAAACAACTGTGTTTCCTTGGCTTGGAATGTGTGTCAATCAACCAAGGGTTTGGAAAATGCTACATCTTAAAACAAATTTTATGTGAAACCACGATGAGCTAAGAACTGAACAATACTTCCAGAGGTGTTAGACTTGCTTTTCACAAACAAGGTCTACGCAGAGAGCTGGAGTTCTACCAGTGTGTCGCCAAGTGTTGTAGCAGATACACACACCCTCCAAAATTTTACCTTAGCCCGTTTTGGAGCCTCCCTACCAACCTTACACAACACTTTGTCTTGCTTCATCAAGTACTCAAGCTTCAGTGTTTTCCTCGCACAAAGGCAGCCTGTCGAACATAGTCGATCCATTCCCCTCATAGGCTGCTTACCTAGACTTGGTCCAACTACAAGTTGAGCAGCTTTCCCTTGAATTTTGCGCATTCCTGGAGGGAAACCAGCCTTCCGACTAGGAATTTCTTAATCCTCTCTGATAGCCTACTGGGCTCCAAGATTGCACAATCTTGCTAGCCAACCCTCCCAACAGGATTTGCGCAATTTTTCCCAGCAGTAGTCTGTTCATCCCAGGCTTTGCGCAAATTTGGGCAGCAGTCAACTGTTCTGTCTAGAAATTGTGCAATTCCCTTGGGCAGTCAGCCCAGCTCCAAGCCAGGAATGTGCATTTTTCCCGAACAGTTGAGCACTTGCATGCATGAATAGTCCAGTTGACCACTTCCACTCGGGACTGGGGAAACTTGACTTGCATTTATGCATGACTTGATCTTCCCAGAATAGCAAGAGACAACATGCAAAAGGCATCCCATGATTTAGGGAACTATTTTTAGCAGCTGGGGGTTACATGCAAAGTTGTTTTAGAAGTTTCCCTCCAAGTGTCGCTTTTTCCTAGATTTGTGGCATGCACGTCATGAGACCAAACTTATTTATTCGATGCATCAGAGCTCATTCATTCACATTGATCTTGGAACTCTGACATCCCACAACACATCCATGACTCTTCGACACATCTGGCTCAACTATTCACGGGTAAGTGGCCTCAACTTGTCTCTTTCAACATTTCTATCGCTTTTTGTGTATTCGCTTGTGTGAGTGTCATTTTATTGATTTCTTTGAATTCCTGTTGTTGTTTACATACATTCTAGCTTTTCCTAACTCTGTTTCAATTTTCGTTGCTATCTCACTACTGTAGCAAGCATGAAACTGTTTTGCACAGACGTTCCCCCAACAGGCGAACGACCTCACCCACATGCATATTTATCTGTTTGCTGAATCTTCCATTCGTGTTTTGCATGCACTTTTTATCACTTCTACTATCACTTATTGTCACCATGCATTTCATCGACTTACTTGCTTTCAGTTTCCCGTCGACGAGTCAGGACAACCTTGGCCTGGTCTCTGCCTTCACCAAGGTTGCATCACAAAATCCGGATAAGGAAGGCTCACCTTCCCCTCCAGATTTGTGCATTCTAGCCCAGCATTGGCCTCCTGGACAATTTTTCGCATTCCTGGAGGACAATGGCTACTTGGCCGAGGAAATTGTGCAAATCTGTCCTTGGGTTAGCGGTACTTTCCTATTGGAATTACTCATTGTGCAATCCCAGCAGCCACCTGCCCAACTGGATTGCGCATTTCGTAGATCTAGCCTCCCAGACAGCCCAGACTTCCTTTTGTGCAGTTTTGGTAGCCAGTCACTCAGCCTCCTAGTGAAATTTGCGCAATCTTGCTCATCAGTTTCCCAGGTATGTGCTGTGTCCTTCCCCAAATTTGCTTTGTTTTCACTAACATATTTCTTGCCATGCATGCTGCTTGTTTCCAGATCTTTCAGGTGTTCATCTGTCTCAATGGCTTCCAAGAGAATAGGATCTCAGGACACTGATGGTATGGCAGCTTGAGAAATAGCTGAGTAAGTGTCCTCTGGTCTGCTAATCTATGAAGATGCAAAGCTGTATCTAGACAAGGACATCAAACTGAAGTGGAAATACGTGAATGAAACATTCACATGTACTTTTGGGGAATACCTTGAAGACCGTCACATGTACGTGAACATTCATAAGTCTAGCTTGTACCAGATTTCATGCAGATACCCTGTGTTCCCATGTGCGGACATGATTCACTGGATTGTCTCTCACACTAACCCCGAGATGATGACCTTAAGCAGTGTCAGTGGGACGAAGCTTGAAACCTTTTGGGCACTAGATTACGATGAGATGTATCATATGATCGAGCCCATGACTCTCATGACTCCGTCGTTTAGCTTGCGCAGCAACAGAGGCCACTCCAGAGACATTCTGAAGGATTGGGTAAAGGAGCCAACTCGTTTCAGGATGATCCCCAATCAGATTTATAAGACGAAGATATTGAGGAAGGCATACCAATACTTGGTCATATTCACATGTCCACTGAGTGGCTAAGCGAGCACTGAGACCTTCCCTCAGACTTGGGTGGTCGTGCTGGACCAATTGGCTAGAGAAGGAAGACCATGCAATTGGTTTGGCATACTAGCTCATGAGCTGAAGGAGCAAGTCATGAAGGTTTAACAGTCACTCGAAGGCATGCATGCATAGATTTACATGTCCGGCTACATTCTAGATGTAGTCAGTGCCTGACATGAGTTCCCAGGCTTAGAGTGGCATGGTCACCGACAGAGACTGTCGTGAGCATGTATTTCAAGTTATTTTCCAAGTGTAGCTTCAGAGGAGTGATCATACGGATGTCTGACCACCTTGTCACCCTAGTGTACAAGTTGATATTCGAACAAGATCCACCTTGCATGTCAGAAGAAGCGATGAAGGCATTGTTAGGCATTGCAAATTGGTGTGCCTCACCTGACAACATGTTCATCTCAGTGTTCAGTGCGAAGAAGCCTCCACATGTTCTGCAAAAGTTTGCTTTGGACATACATGTCATGCAGGAAGTAGCGTATCATATCTTAGTAGGATTGATAGCTAGGATGGAGCAGAAGAAGAAGGCACCTTGGCCCACTCTTCCATTGCGGATTGGGTTATACGAGATCCAGAACATCAAGAAAGTAGATTTTGAAGTTGAACAGATTAAGAAGTACCCGTTCGATCTCCGAAGCTTCAACCCGTATGACCCACATTGCATTGTGAAGGATCTCTGCATGAGATTTCAGTTCAATTGGATCCATGGGGCATGTCATTAGGCCGAAGAGGACTCATGGATGTTGGAATTATGATGTATGTGTTGTACTTGATGGCAACCCACTTGTAGCAGAACAAATCACTTGTATATGATAACTAGATGAATCTATAGAAGAGATATCAGATGTGACAGAATGCATGACAGTAGTGTTTACAAATGTGATGAAATGCAGGGTGGCTTCAATGAATCAGTTCAGAAGGAAAGTCACTCACATGAAACATCACAGTATAGAAGGTAAACAACAAAGAATGACAAATCAGTCTTCATAGAATGAAGAAAGAGTGGTATACACAGGTTCACCATTGACCAAGCTGCGTATACACGTAGGTTCACTGTATACAAGTCACGTATACATACACACGTAGTTTCGCAGAAGGAAAAGCATGTATACCTTGGAAAACTAAGTTTCTGGCCCGTGGTATTTGGTCCATGGTATTTTGATCCATGGTATTGGTCCAAGGTATCTGGTTCGAGGTATTGACCCTAGGTATTTGGTCCAAGGTATTGGTCCTAAGTGGTTTTGGTCCATGTAATTGAGAACAACCTAAAACTATATAAGGAGTAGAAGATCTTTAGGCCAAGTGAGACAAGCATTGAATATTTGATAAAGTGTAAGATCCAGTATGCAAGTTATGGGTTTATGATGCTCTGCTTGATCTAAGCCAAGGAGGAACCTCAACAGTTGATGGATGGCAAGATCTAATGATGGATCAGGATCTTAAGGCTTGGAATGAATTATCTTTATATGGTTTAATCATGTTTATTCTAGATCTATACATTGATTGGTTGATGCAGATATAGTTGATGGTTGTATTGCAGTGGTGACTGATTTGAGCTTCAATGTTGTTGATGGGTCCAATATGAAAATTGGATGAAATGTGGCCTTCAGATTATGGTGTTGTGTTCTAGGAGTATCCAGTCTAAAATTTATGAAACGAGATCCTTGGAGGAAGAGAGAAGGTTGTGGCCTTCTATAGGTTTGCACCTACACACTAGTAAACATATCAGCTAGTAAAAGAGCTAGGGGGTTGTAGCTCCCTTCCAGTAGAAGATGGAGAACGAGAGAATGTTGTAGCCTTCTGTAGGTATAATCCTGCATACAGGTATGAGTCTGCACCATTACAATGTTGTAAACAAATTTTCTTATTATTAAAATAAGATAGAGACGACAGCAGCAGGCGGTTTTCACCCACATTGGGTTTCCACCTTAAATCTTGGTGTTCATGTGTGTTGCTTATGTGTTATCAGGAAAACTAGTGTCTATACAGAGCTGCTAGTCCCACTAAGGCTGGTAGCTACCTTAGAAACAAACACACTAAAAACTACTTTCGTTTAAATTCCTTTATGAGAAAAATATAAGAGAAGAATAAGGAGACCAACCTCTGTCTTGCGCTTGGTTCCTTGCTTGATTCCTCTCTCTTCTGGTAGGTCTTTGCCACTCGCTTCCTTGTCTACTCAGCTTCAAGGAGTACCTGTAGAATCAAAGCAACATAACACTATCCAAGAACATAGATCTATTATCATAAACAATATAGGATCAGATGTACATTGACCACAAGAATGCATAAAACATCAATCATACAAGAATGTGGAGGAAAACTTGAATAACTTTATTGATAATCAAGAAAGAGAAAAGAGGATTACAACCAATTGTTCTGACCCAACATCATCCTTTCAGCAAGAAAGCCCTTCTTCACCTCATGAAAAGCTTAGATCACCCAACACTATGATATTGCACCAAGAAACCAACATTACTTCCTTACAAGATACAAAATTCCAGCCCCTGGATCTCTGGGATGAGGGATCCATATATAGATGTCTGCAAGGGAGGTGAGTCAGCTTTTGAGATTTCATTAGTGTCTTCTCTCTGATAGTTCTTGATTCCACTTGGAGATTGATGATCTCTTACTCATCCCTGGTCGAATTCAGAGAGGCAAGTGTCACAAGAGAGGTTTCGGGAAGATTCCATGCTCCTCCACCTTGCGGATTGACCTTGCCATTTGTCCCTTCTCGCCCATCGCACCCCATAGAAGGGTTTTTTGACATGCATCACACCTACTGTGTGTATTCAGGTGCGATGCAATGCACTTTGCCTATGGAGCAGGTGAAATGGTCCAGTTTTGACCAGTTCTGAGTAATTTTTCATGGAGAACTTATGGGAGATGCTTTAATCAATTGACCTTGTTCTTTTAGGGGTTGGAACAACACCTTTAGGGACTTAGAAGCCCTTCGTTTATGGACATTTATGCTTGGGGTTGCAGTGCCCAAAAATTTCTATAACGGTTGCCCCCTAAAGCATGACGTCGTTAATCTTTTGATGTCGGGTGAAATGCTTTATCATGAGGATCCGAAGTTTTTTCGAGCTGGAAGGCGACCTGTAATAAGATACAATACAATACATTATCTTCATATTATTTTCATGATCTAGCTGAGGCGGGCATTCCCATGCTCCGCTTTATAAATTCATTTTCATGTACATAGGCCAGACAAATCATCTGAGTGTAGACTGATGATTCTGGTAGAGCCATCATCCCTTAGATTGGATGATTATATGTGCAGAAATGATGTACATTTGATGTCTTTATTTTCCTGAATATATCGCAGCCCGAATGGATGAAACTAGATCTGGGGCCTTCAATCTCATTCGATCTTCACTCAAAGTACAAGTCGATCCATGTGAGAGATGTTCTGGAGTCAAAAATGGAAAGACATCGCCTGATTACCAGCCAATGATGTAAGCTATTAATAGGCACGAGAGGAATCACCGATAATGATAATGATCCTCAAGGTACTGCAGTACAATTCACATGGTGTGAATAAGGGACTTGGCGTCGAACACCACGCAAAATCTTTTGGTTGAAGGCCATTGATGTAAACCTGTCGCCGGAAGTGAGAAACTTGCCATTGAGGCATGTAAGCTTCAAAGTACTGAAAGGGTTGTTCCTAGATCGACTTCTTGGATAATGAGCTGATGTCGACAAGAAGCGATCTGTCATAGGAGGGCCTTAGTGAATCCCACATCAATGACATGGAACGGAGCAAATGATTTTAATGGAGGTGAAAACAATCTGGTGATATAAGGTTCAAGATGTCAGTCATGAAAGAATGGAGTTTAAATATATTGCAGTGGGTGAGACACAGGTGAATTCTCTGAGCGACTTCTCTTGAACATATCGGTGACACTGACATGATGGATTGGTAGCATTAACCCCAAATGTGGATGGTGTGATGGAACCATGGTGATGTGACCAATGAATGGAACAACCCAACCCGACTCGGATGCGGAGTGAAAGTGTCATGTTCAAGAGCGACTTGCTACCAACAAATTTTCTTCAAGTTTTCTTCCCAATTTTTCCCCAGTCATTGCTGACCAGTACCTCTTTATTTTTGTCAAGCTTGAGGAGGATAACATATGATTGTTCTATAATTTTCCCTTCGGGCAAACCCATCGCCATGTTTTAACAAGCCTAGCGATAGTGAAACTCGTTCTTATCTGTTATGGACAAGTTTTTCGCTATTAGGTTTTAACGAGTTTAACGACAAAGATAACTCGGTCCTTTTCAATTTTAGAGAGTTTGAAAAGGGACGTAAGGAAACTCCAAAAATCCTTTTTCGTCATCTAATCCCTTAAGTTCGAAAAAGTATAAAATAATACAAAAGGGATGAATTTTCGGTAATTTTAACGAGCCGAAAAAAACAAGCGCTCGATATTTTTGTGTAATAATCCCTCAGGTCCAAAAAGATTAAAATCTAAAGGAGGGATAGCACTTCCGATCACTTTAACGAGTTGGAGAGGCCAACGGCTCGGCAATATTTTCATATTTTACGAGTCAGTTGAAAAGAGCTTAAAGGAGACTCATTTTTTGAGGAACGAGTGATAGATTCGGGTAGCAGATGATTCCAGGTAGGGTTTGGAATTTTCCAATCACGGTAGTGTCACGAGGATGGCTAACAAGATCACTCTTCACAGCTGTTCCTCAAAAAGGGGTAAAAAATCAAGTGGAGGTGAATGATCAGCCAATACAGAGTGGAGGTGAATGATCAGCCAATACAGAGTGGAGGTGATGATGAGAACATGACCAAGGCTTCAAAGGCTGAAGTAATACATTCACGATGGTTATTTACTGGAAATTGGTTCATTTTTTAATGAGCTTAAACACTGGGGGAAACACTTGCTCATTGCTTATGTTTATTTTTTAACGAGCTTGAATTCCGCGTTAAAACTACTCGATTAATCCAATCACATAATAAGGGTGTCTCATATATAAAAACGACATTATTTCAAAGCTTTGCCCCGCATCCTTTCTTTATGCAAGTTAGGAAACGACTAATCCTACGAGTTTAAAGGGTTAGAGGATGTACAAATTTAAAAAATAAATGGTTGCTCTTTTCTTGCACGCCAGAATGTTTGCATGCCCCCAGGTATAGCGAAGTAGAGTTTCCAGGTTACCCCTCAATTTGCAGACAAAACATTTGTTTTATCGAGAAAGGCCTACCTCAACAGAGGTATCTTATTCCGGTCTAATCCCATTTTCCAAAATGGACGGGTGTGTAAGGCCAGTCATATACTCTCCACGGAAACCCACCCTATACCCAAGGTTTTCCTGTCAAAACAGGCCAGGGTGCATGCCCCCTGGGTTTCAGTCATGCCCTCCGAATCACTCGCGCTCATCAGGAGGAAGGACTGGGGATTCATGAGACATTCCTTGCGTGAAAAGACCATTCAGGGTTAGTATATGACTATTTGCTATGTGTGAACCGAGGAATGAAAGCTGGTATACGAGCTTGACCACTCTTCCTTCGTGCGGAAAACACATTACTCTAAAGAGTGAGGAGACAATGACTCCCATGCAATAAATATAGTCTTTTCCAAGGAGTAGATTATAATCCAAGGGTCCTTGGACTACCATTACGTTCATTTGAACAGTTTTCCTTCTCAATGTTATCGACACATTCTCAATGTTATCGACACATCGGGAAGTATCCCTAATGGTCCATTGGTTCCTTTGTCAAAGCCTGTTAGATTTCTCATCTCAGGCAAAAGCGATGGCGAACCAAGCGCTTTCCAAGCAGTTGAGGAAAGGATACTCACAGAAGCCCCTTCATCTATGATGGTACCGGCCATGACCATTCTATATATTTGAGCAATGATTCAGAACAGTACACTAGCTGGTAAACGGGGTCTGCCTAGTAGATTCCAGTCAAAGGAAACAACCAGGTTGCTTGGAGGTGGGACCGAATAGACGGTCGGATACGACTCCGATGAAATTATTTCCTGCGGTAAAGGAACGGGTAGACTACCACCATGTTCATCGGAGTCTGTGCTTACGAAGAGAATTTGAACGGTGTCGTTCTTGTTCTCTTCGGTGACTATATCATCTGAAGATGGACCTTTTGAAGGAAAGACCAGGTCAACTACAGCCTCGACCTTTTGACTTTCGTCTGGTATGGATTCAGATGGTTTATCTTCAATGATAGACGCTTCGGCCTACCACAAGGGCGTGTCAGCCGGATTTTCAACTAGTGACGGACTCGGCAAGAGTTTCTTGTATCCAGGAGGAAGCCGTAACGGTGAAACCAGACGGTCATCCAAAACTCTTTTAGCTTCGTCTAAGAAGGGACAACAGTGGACGGCGTGATCGCCTTCACACAATTTACAAGGAAATTTGTATCTTCCTTTTTGTCCAGGGGCTTCACTTTCACTAGTTAACGGTGTATGCTCAACATGATCATCAGAGGTTGATGACACCGATTGTGCAAACGAGGAGACCAGTCCCTTAAGATCCGAGGGATGCAAGGACAATCTCGATGATAGTGGTCTCCTTTGCAAATGACACATGGTGATTTAGGCCTGGTCGGTGCAGTGCGTGGATTTTCGCTAGACGATGCTTGGTTGCCCCTTTTTGCCTTTGGCTCCTTCTTCTTCTTCTCTTTCTTCTTCTTCTCCTTCTTCTTCTCAGTTACTTGATTTTGGGCTTTACCAGCTTCATCAAGCGAAGAGGAAGGAGGAGAGGAAGAATTGGATGAAGTAGAGGGTTGGGGGGTAACTCTAATATCGTTTAGTTGCTGACTTGATTGTTCAGGAATCACGGTGTTCTGAACGACAGAAGTTGAGAAGAGCCATACGGGCAAGCCGATTGTCAATCCTGGAAGAGACAATGTGGCCATATGGGGTGCACCAACATCTCCCTAAGAGGAGAAGGGACTAGGATTTCCTCCAAGGGGAACTCCTTGGTTGGTGGACTCCATTTTTCTCAACTTAAGATCAACGTAGGAAAGGTGATGATTATTCTGTTTAAAATAAATTTTAGACGCTTTGACACAACTTGTTTTTTCAATTTTTAAGAGTCGAGAAAAAACAAAAGATGACTCTAGTCGCCTTTGATTTTTTATGAGCCTGAAGTGACAAGTGCTCAGATAGACCTTTTCCGTTAAGGATTTTGAAAAGGAACGAAAGGGACTGCTCTGGAAATCTAGACAGAGGGATTACCAAACCAATCGCAAAACTGCAGAATACTTTTTATGGTACGGCAGTCAATCTTCCCGAATGCCGTGTTCAGTGCATTGCGATCGATAGGGCGGCAGACACGACTTCCTATGGATAAAGGATAAAGCCTATTGTGGTCTCCCAAAATATACTCGACGGTACGTGGGAGCACAAGTCCGTACTGGCACTTATCGTCTCAATGTGGAGGAATCACCCAACCAACAGTGAAAACAACAGTTACCAGGCTTTATGGAGCCGGAATACGTCTCTAGCCTAGACTTCTAGATGTTGTGCGTTAGGTTTCAAAACGTTTTTAGATTCATTAAATTTATTTTATGGTTGATCTTTCTTAAGAAATTTTCCTTTCAGGTTCACCGTGTGATGTAGATGTACAATTCCTAAAATTCAATCTAAGATGATAAACAGTCGTTTAATCTTCTTTTTGCAATGAAAATCCTAGCTACTAAGGAAAGAGAGATGGCATTCTTTCAACAAAGAGTAGAGAGCACACACTATATGCACTGTCCTAAATCAAGCCAACAAACAGTCTAAATGCAAATGCACATGCATGTATTTGTTTTCAGCCTTCTCAATGTGTGAATGATAAAAAGAAAGCTAAGCGCAAATCTGAATTATTTTCCAAAGCGAAAATTACTAACAAGTTTCTTTTCAAAACAAAATGAGGACAATGACGACACTTTGTTATTTGGAATTGAAAACTTGCTTTTGACACTTGAAAAACTACTAACTCAAATCAAATACAAGAGTAACAGTGTAATAGACTATCAAGAACAATCAGATTCTCTTCTATGACTGAAAACGACACTTGCGACACTTTCAAATCTGTTGGAAATAATACTGAGAGGGGGGGTGAATCAGTATTATCAGATCAGTAAATCTTTTTCAATGCTCAGAAACATATACGCGACTTCAGTTAAGTGAACCCGCGTGTACACGCGACTGTGTCTAAAGCAACTAGCGTATATGCAGAGATCTTATGATTCAGTTAATCTTATCTTCAGTAAATGCATCAGAATATTATTAAGCATATTAACAGTAAACAGGTGCAGTATAACAGAACAGATCATCACACAAAAGCCACACACATGAACACCATGATATAAGGTGGAAACCCAATGTGGGTGAAAACCACCTGCTGCAATTTGTCTCTTTCTTCTTTAATGAGAAACTTCTTTTACAATGTACTGGTGCAGTCCTTTACCAGTACGCAGGCTACAACCTGCAGAGGGCTACAACCCTCTTAGCTTTTGTACTAGCCGATCCATTTACTAGTACGTAGGTGCCTACCTACAGAATGCTCCAACCTTACTCGTTTTCCAGCTGCTCCTGGAAGGGAGCTACAACCCCCTGGCTCTTGTACTGGTTGATATGTTTACCAGTACGTAGGTGCTAGCCTACGATCTTCCCGGGACCACGTTTCATACATTTTCATACTGGATCCATAAGACAATCATCATTGTAGTACAACCTGCATCATCAAGCACTGAAACACCCAATTCTGAATCACTGTAACCCTGTCAACAACAACCAGACAACATAGCAATAACCAGATCCAGCTCCATATTCAAATATCATACTTCACATTGTATACGCTACTTGGATGAACCCAACCTGCGTGTATACGCTCTTTTACCAAAACCAACCCGCGTACAGATCTATAAATTCAACCTTAAAACTCTGTAGCTATATCAGACATCAAAGCATACCCAGATCATAATAATAAACATGCGTCAGTAGATCTAGTCTATCCAGAGTCAAACCATATGAAGATAATCATTCCAACCCTTGAGATCTCGTTCCATCATTCATCATCCTCCACATGAGTGAAACCTTGGTTCAGATCACCAACCCATAACCAGCACTTGGATCTCACACTACCTCAGATCTTCACAACACACCATTTACTTGCCTAATGATCTTCTCCTTATATAGCCTTAGGCCTTATTCAATACCAAGAGCCAAAACCATAGTAACCCAATACCATCAACTTCAAAACTAGGGATCGACACGCCCGTCGAGACACAATGGTCCAAAACCATAGGCACAACTTCCAAGGACTAACCGCCATGGACCAAAGGTACTTTTCCACATATACGCGCTTTTGCTGAAGCCAACCTGCGTGTACACGCGACTTGGGCTTAACGAACCTGCGTGTATGAACTTTCTTGCCATGCTGTACTAAGATCTGTCCTCTGATTAAGTTGCCATCACCTGTACCAACCTCTGAGCACCTGAACCAACCTCTGAGTGAGTTGCCATCAAGGACAACACTTGAATCATAATGCCAACAATCTCCCCCTTTGGACTTGATGGCAACCACCACACCAAGTCACTCTCCCCCTTTGACATCAAGGGCAAAGGGCGGACCAAGATATTGTCTTCTTTGGTATACCTTTTACTGTCCATACTCCCCCTGAGTACCTGCTGAAATCTCCAAATGTGCTCCCCCTTTGTGTATGCCAAAGTGTACCAATCTATCCATCCTGCTCTTGCTGAATTGTGCTGTTCATGCTCCCCTTGACTGTAGGCAAGATCTGCAAAAGATGTTCTTCAAGAAGAACAAAGACTTATACATCATAGAAGACCTTCCTATCACCAAAAGACTCAATACATACATTCATCACCCAACCTAGTGGGGATATACCAATATTGACTCATCCACCTAACCATGTGGAGATACATTAATAGTTTACTCATGATAAGACATAAACATTACATCATTCATCCCAGGCATAGTGGGGAAACCAACATAGGCCGTTACATGACCTTGACATCATAAAAAAGATACATGACATAGTGATGAAATATCTAGACCAAGACTTATGAAAGCCACCAGCAGCATCATGATTTGTACCATAAGCATCAGCCTGCAATACCATTCCTTTGATCAAACAACAAGATAGAATTTATCAACAACTTCTAACCATAATGCCAACAATGCAATATTTGAAGTATATGCTCCCCCTGAGCCTGTGCCATAAGTGTCAAGACATTTCCAAACATCCTCAGCAAACTGTAACTGTTAACCAATAGAGCACATGCTGGACTGGATTATATCAGACCCCTTTTTTTGAGTCTATCCCCACTGCTTTTTCACAAACTGACATATACGCGACTTTGCAGTGTGAAACTCGCGTATATATGCGCCTTTCCTTCATGAAACTTGCGTATGAAAATTAGAACACTGAAGTTTTACACCTTCAGCTCCCCCTGAGTCTGTTATGTCTGTGCTGTGCTGTGCCATATTTTTCTGACTGAACTTCCTTCTTCTTCCATATCTTCAAGCATGTTGATGATTTCTTCTTATCACGAGCTTTGTTCCTGCAATCCTTTGCTCTATGTCCAAACTTGTTACATGCATAGCATCTTACATGTTTCATATTCCTCCTATAGCAATCAACAGCTTTGTGGCCAAACATATTGCAAGAAAAGCAATATCCATTAAAGTACCTTGAATGTGGTGATCTTTCTGCATGATGGTCTTGAAACCTTGTTCTTCTACATATGGCTGCAACATGTCCAAGATTATGACATACATAAAATTCAACATTATTCAGTGGAGGAAATAATCGTCTATCACGTCCATAGTTAGGAGTAGAGAATCTTCCTTGAGGAATTTCTTTCCTTGGTTGTTCCTTGTTGGGCATTTCAGATTTCTCATTAGAGTTTCTTGCCTCACCTTGTGAACTAGATTCACCTTCAACATATTCATGAAAACCAAGACCAGTCTTGATAGCAGGAGATCTTTGACTACTAAGAATATCATCCAAGACTTTAGAGCTATCTTGAAATCGTAAAAGCTTATCCTTTTCTTCTAATTTGCTTTTCAAGATATTTACCTCAACTTGATGTTGTTCTTCTTTTTCAAGACATTGCTTCTTCAAGGTCTCTTCAACTTTCCTTCCTTCATCCAACTGATGCCTTAGTTTGAGGATCTCGTTTTCTTGCTCTTTATTCAGTGCTAGCAACATTTCTCGAATTCTGGAGGCACATTCCAACTGATCTTCTAATCTGATGATTTCTTCTTTGAGGGCATTCTCCCTTTTGCTAGGTAGATCTTGTTGATCTATGATTTGATCTGATGCTTCATTTGCTTGTCCATCTTCAATCTGAGGTGCTTCAGGATCTGAATACTTGCTTCCACTCAAAGACAGGTTGTCATTGTTCCTTTGAGCTGTCTTCTTCTTCTGACGTGCTTTCTTCCCCATTGTTCTACGAATCTCCTTCAAGCGATCAAGCTTCTCTGAAGGACCTGCTCCGATACCAATTGTTGGAAATAATACTGAGAGGGGGGGGGGTGAATCAGTATTATCAGATCAGTAAATCTTTTTCAATGCTCAGAAACATATACGCGACTTCAGTTAAGTGAACCCGCGTGTACACGCGACTGTGTCTAAAGCAACTAGCGTATATGCCGAGATCTTATGATTCAGTTAATCTTATCTTCAGTAAATGCATCAGAATATTATTAAGCATATTAACAGTAAACAGGTGCAGTATAACAGAACAGATCATCACACAAAAGCCACACACATGAACACCATGATATAAGGTGGAAACCCAATGTGGGTGAAAACCACCTGCTGCAATTTGTCTCTTTCTTCTTTAATGAGAAACTTCTTTTACAATGTACTGGTGCAGTCCTTTACCAGTACGCAGGCTACAACCTGCAGAGGGCTACAACCCTCTTAGCTTTTGTACTAGCCGATCCATTTACTAGTACGTAGGTGCCTACCTACAGAATGCTCCAACCTTACTCGTTTTCCAGCTGCTCCTGGAAGGGAGCTACAACCCCCTGGCTCTTGTACTGGCTGATATGTTTACCAGTACGTAGGTGCTAGCCTACGATCTTCCCGGGACCACGTTTCATACATTTTCATACTGGATCCATAAGAAAATCATCATTGTAGTACAACCTGCATCATCAATCACTGAAACACCCAATTCTGAATCACTGTAACCCTGTCAACAACAACCAGACAACATAGCAATAACCAGATCCAGCTCCATATTCAAATATCATACTTCACATTGTATATGCTACTTGGATGAACCCAACCTGCGTGTATACGCTCTTTTACCAAAACCAACCCGCGTACAGATCTATAAATTCAACCTTAAAACTCTGTAGCTATATCAGACATCAAAGCATACCCAGATCATAATAATAAACATGTGTCAGTAGATCTAGTCTATCCAGAGTCAAACCATATGAAGATAATCATTCCAACCCTTGAGATCTCGTTCCATCATTCATCATCCTCCACATGAGTGAAACCTTTGTTCAGATCACCAACCCATAACCAGCACTTGGATCTCACACTACCTCAGATCTTCACAACACACCATTTACTTGCCTAATGATCTTCTCCTTATATAGCCTTAGGCCTTATTCAATACCAAGAGCCAAAACCATAGTAACCCAATACCATCAACTTCAAAACTAGGGATCGACACGCCCGTCGAGACACAATGGTCCGAAACCATAGGCACAACTTCCAAGGACTAACCGCCATGGACCAAAGGTACTTTTCCACATATACGCGCTTTTTCTGAAGCCAACCTGCGTGTACACGCGACTTGGGCTTAACGAACCTGCGTGTATGAACTTTCTTGCCATGCTGTACTAAGATCTGTCCTCTGATTAAGTTGCCATCACCTGTACCAACCTCTGAGCACCTGAACCAACCTCTGAGTGAGTTGCCATCAAGGACAACACTTGAATCATAATGCCAACAAAATCAAGAAACGACAGTACAATTACGCTACTTCTTTGTAAAGGAGAACTGAAAATGACTCAAAAATACATAAAAACATTTACAGTTTCTTGCACAATGGAGGCGGAATAACAACAAGGAAAGGGGTTTGAAACAGAGGTGTACTGACTACAGGCAACAAAACTCCTGAATAGAGTTGAAAAGAGTGAACACAGAAACCAAAATTTAGGAACAAGACCTTGTCTGATCAGCGCACCTGTAACACAGTGAAACTGAAATGCAACGCACCTACTACACTCGGGAAGTGCGATGCATTTGAAGTTCACAGAACAGACAGTGCGCTGGACCAGGGACGAGACTTTGATTGGGTTCCGGGTCACAGTTTGCAGTTTAGTTCAGGGATTTAGGCCGAGCAAGTGGTAATCAGTAAATCAATCACAGGGGTAGATCTAAGGAGGTTACTAGAGCCACCACGAGGGCAATTAGAGAGCTTGTAAATCAATCTTTTAATTCATAAACAAAACCTGGAGATAGACTGAAGCAATATTGATCTACTTTGCACTTGCATAGCAAATGCAGTTCGAAGGCTAGCTGGCTTGACTTCAGGCTCCATTTGTAAGTTTATAAAGTAAACAAATGTAGATGAACAAACAATCTACTCGCTCCCTAGTGGAGTCGCCATTTTGTTATCGAGAAAACTAGTGTCTATACAGAGCTGCTAGTCCCACTAAGGCTGGTAGCTACCTTAGAAACAAACACACTAAAAACTACTTTTGTTTTCCTTTATGAGAAAAAGATAAGAGAAGAATATGGAGACCAACCTCTGTCTTGCGCTTGGTTCCTTGCTCAATTCCTCTCTCTTCTAGTAGGTCTTTGCCACTCGCTTCCTTGTCTACTCAGCTTCAAGGATTACCTGTAGAATCAAAGCAACATAACACTATCCAAGAACATAGATCTATTATCATAAACAATATAGGATCAGATGTACATTGACCACAAGAATGCATAAAACATCAATCATACAAGAATGTGGAGGAAAAATTGAATAGCTTTATTGATAATCAAGAAAGAGCAAAGAGGATTACAACCAATTGTTCTGACCCAACATCATCCTTTCAATAAGAAAGCCCTTCTTCACCTCATGAAAAGCTTAGATCACCCAACACTATGATATTGCACCAAGAAACCAACAACACTTCCTTACAAGATACAAAATTCCAGCCCCTGGATCTCTGGGATGAGGGATCCATATATAGATGTCTACAAGGGAGGTGATTCAACTTTTGAGATTTCATTAGTGTCTTCTCTCTGATAGTTCTTGATTCCACTTGGAGATTGATGATCTCTTACTCATCCCTAGTCGAATTCAGAGAGGCAAGTGTCACAGGATAGGTTTCTGGAAGATTCCATGCTCCTCCACCTTGCGGATTGACCCTGCTATTGTCCCTTCTCGCCCATCGCACCCCATAGAAGGGTTTTTTGACATGCATCGCACCTACTGTGTGTATTCAGGTGGGATGCAACACACTTTTCCTATGGAGCAGGTGAAATGGTCCAGTTTTGACCAGTTTTGAGTAGTTTTTCAAGGAGAACTTCTGGGAGATGCTGTAATCAGTTGACCTCGTTCTTTTAGGGGTTCGAAAAACACCTTTAGGGACTTAGGAGCCCTTGGTTTATGGACATTTATGCTTGGGGTTTCAGTGCCCAAAAATGTCTATAACATTATGTGTGATGGTTCACTCTGTTATTAACTGCATATGGTTAATGTTTAATGTTTAATAAAGTACTGATGCACAGATTAAAGATCAACATATGATGAATTAACTGAATCATTAGTTTGCTGGATATATGCTTGTTTCCTTAAGCACATTTGCGTGTACACGTGGGTTACCCACATGGAGGTAGCATATACAAATTTGAGTATGAGAAGAAAAAGATTATTGACTTGACTAATACTGATTCACACCCCCCCCTCTTAGTATTATTTCCAACAATTGGTATCAGAGAAGGTCCTTTGGTAGAAGCTTGATCACTTGAAGGAGATTCGTAGAACAATGGGAAAGAAGCTAAAGAAGAAAGCGCCTCAGAAGAAGAAGACATCTCAAAGGAACTATGGTAGTGGGAGAATCGATTGGGGATTATGTGGAAGCAACTCTTCAGATTCAGAATCTCCTTAGAATGAAGATGAACAAGCAAAATAATTATCAGGTATGAATTTATTATCCTCTGGTGATACATTTCTCCATCCATTTGAAGATGATGAAAGTGATAGCGAAACAACTGAATTTTCTCTTATGGGTGAGAATGAAAGATATCAAATAGAGGCAGACTTTAAAATGCTTACAGGCAAAATTAGAGATCAACAAGATCTATTGGACAAAAGGGAATGTGCCTTCAAAGAAGAAGCTACCAATCTAAAAGCTCAACTAGAGGAAGGAAACAAGGAAAATGAAGATCAATGTCAAAAGCTGCAGGATGAAGTAACATCATTAAGAAATAAAGTAAATAAAAGGAGCACAACAATCAAGAAACTCAAAGATAGATCAAATTACTATGAAAGTCTTGAAGCTAAGATCCTCTCTCTAAAAGAAGATCTTGAAAAATCAAATAAGCAGAATGAAGAACTACTCAAATCTCTTGAAGAACAAGAAAACAAAGTTCTCGAATTAAGGCAAAAGGTGGAAGAAGGAGGAAAAGCTGAAGAAATCATGAAGAAGCAGTATCTTGAAAAGGAAGAGCAATATCAAGTTGAGGTAAATATACTAAAAGGTAAATTAGAAGAAAAGGATAAGATTTTACAATTTCAAGATAGTACTAAGATTTTGGATGATATTCTTAGTAGTCAAAGGTCTCTTACCATCAAATCTGGTCTTGGTTTCCATGAATCTGTTGAAGGTGAATCTAGCTCACAAGCTAAGGCAAGGAACTCTAATGTAAAACCTGAAATGCTCAACAAGGAGATGAGAGGTCAATCCCATCAACAACCAAGGAAAGAAATTCTTCAAAGAAAATCTTTTACTCCTAACTATGGAAGTGATAGTCAGTTATTTCCTCAAATGAATAATGTTGAATGTTTTATATGTCATAATCTTGGACATGTTGCAGCGAGATGCGGAAGTAGAATGGTTCAAGACCATCACACAGAAAGATCATCAGCTTCCAGGTACTTTAAGGGATATTGTTTTTCTTGAAATATGTTTGGTCACAAAGCGATTGACTGCTATAGAAGAAACATAAAACATGCAAGATGTTATGAATGTAACAAATTTGGACATATAGCAAAGGAATGCAGGAGAAAATTTCGGGCACCATACCAAAAGGAGAAAACATCATCACAATCGAAGATATGGAAGAAGAAGTAAGTACAGTTAGAAAAATGTGGCATGGAATGGTGTACAAACATGACAGACTCAGGAGAAGCTGAAAGTATGAAACTTCAATGTTCTAAATCTCGTACGCAAGTTTCATGAATACAAGTCATGTATATACGTGAGTTCGTAGTTGCACAGTCTCGTATATGTAGGTTTGAGAAAAATGTAGTGGGACAGACTTAGAAAAACTGATTTGATATGGTTCAGACAATTATCAGTTATCTTTTCTGTCATGATGATAGATGACTACAGTCTGTGGATGTTATTTAGAAGTGTTTTTGATCCTCACAAGTTGTTGATAACTTGATGTATATCTGATTGATGATGATGCCTTGATACTTCTTACTAATATATGTAATGACTAGATTTAACAGTAAACAGGTGGAATAGGTTCAGGGAGAACATGCTATACTTCTAATAAAGCATTGTTGGCATTATGTTTAGAAGTCTTTGGTACCTAATCAATGATAATGATGCTTATATGGCTAAATGATACATCTTGCTATGTTATGGTTATGAGTTTCCCATGATAAAATCTCATATGATTCTTGGGGTCACATAGTTGGTATTCAGATCAAATTTATGGATGATTGTGGATGACTCTTTGATGATGCATATAGTACATATATGTTTCTTACATGATGATCTTCATAAGGACAAAGAGAAGTACAAAGCTTGAGTACACAACTTCATTATTTGATGATGAGCCACTCATTTCCTTTATGTTGTTGTCATCATGCCTTCAAAGATGCATAAAGTTCATATGGTGTAGTTATGATTTCTATAGTTCTTGGCTCTCACATGGTTGAGGATTGTTGACAAATGACCATGAGCTCATGGTTTGCTAGATACATATTGCTATGCTAGATACATGGATGATTACTTAAGTTGCATATTGACAAATATTGTTGGTTGGCCAAGAGAATGGCGTTATTACAAGTCTCATGAAGACATGGATATTTGAAGACATGGTTTACTTAGTCACATAATAATGATGAGTTCTTACCTTATGATGATAGGTTGATACTCACATATGTTGATTATCATGGTTGATGCTTATCAAAAGTGGGATGTTCCCTAGTGATGATACATGATTGATTTATTGAAGGTTCTTGTGGAGAGATCATGCAGTTCTTGATGATGATGTTATGATCATAGATGATGATTATGGTGTTTTCACATACATATGATATGATGTGAATGATTTTGTGCTACTGCTTGGAGATATGACATATGATGATTTGATTCATGGAAGGTTATGATAAGGCTCTTTCTATTAAGGAAATGAAACAAGTCGATCTTGATGAATTGATATATATATGCAGACATACTTTGTCATAGGTTGATGATATTTACATTGTCATGGACATATACAGGTTGCTGGTCTGGATGCTGTTGACAGATGCTTATGGAGCAGATCATACATGGTGTATGATAGTTGCTGATGACTATCATGGTCTTGTTTAGATTCTGGTCTCTGTTATAAATGTCATGTATATCATTCAATGTAAAGGTCATATCAAGATCCATGATGTATTAATTTGTCTTTGTCTGTTGTAGTCTTTTGATGAGTTCCTTTTGGTCATATGATGTAATTTGTACCCCCACTATGCATGGGAAGGATGATGTAATATTTCAGTCATGTATAAACAATTGGGTTCACCCCACTTGGTTGGGAGGATGAATCAAATTTGGTATATCCCCACTTGGTTGGGAGATTGATGTATGTATGAGTCATTGGTGATAGGAAGGTCAAACTCACATAGTCAAGTGATAGAATCATGTTATTCATTTTGAAAATATTTGCAGACTCTGCATGTGCTCAGGGGGAGCATGGACGATATAGTGCATCTCAGCATGTACAAAGGGGGAGTTTAATAAAAAAATTCAGCATGTGCTTAGGGGGAGCTTGATCAATGTTTATATTTAGTTGCTCAGATATGGAAGTCTTCGTTTTGGTCAGCCCTTTTCCCTATATATCAAAGGGGGGGGGGTGGGAATATCCTGGTCTGCCCTTTTCCCTTGATATCAAAGGGGGAGAGTATTTTGGTGTTGCTTGTTATTTCTAACAGTTTCTACAGCTTGCGGTAATCAACACCAACATAGTTGCCATCAAGTCTAAAGGGGGAGATTGTTGGCATTATGATGTATGTGTTGTACTTGATGTCAACCCACTTGTAGCAGAACAACTCACTTGTATATGATAACTAGATGAATCTATAGAAGATATATCAGATGTGACAGAATGCATGACAGTAGTGTTTACAGATGTGATGAAATGCAGGGCAGCTTCAATGAATCAGTTCAAAAGGCAAGTCACTTAGATGAAAGATCATAGTATAGTAGGTAAACAACAAAGAATGACAGATCAGTCTTCACAGAATGAAGAAAGAGTGGTATACACAGGTTCACCATTAACCAAGCTGCGTATACACATAGGTTCACTGTATACAAGTCGCGTATACGTAAACATGTAGTTTTGCAGAAGGAAAAGTGTGTATACCTTGGAAAACTAAGTTTCTGGTCCGTGGTATTTGGTCCATGGTATTTTGATCCATGGTATTGGTCCAAGGTATCTAGTTCGAGGTATTGACCCTAGGTATTTGGTCCAAGGTATTAGTCCTAAGTGGTTTTGGTCCATGGTATTGAGAACGGCCTAAAACTATATAAGGAGGAGAAGATCATTAGGCCAAGTGAGACAAGCATTGAATATTTGATAAAGTGTAAGATCCAGTATGCAGGTTATGGGTTTATGATGCTCTGCTTGATCTAAGCCAAGGAGGAACCTCAACGGTTGATGGAGGACAAGATCTAATGATGGATCAGGATCTTAAGGCTTGGAATGAATTATCTTTATATGGTTTGATCATGTTTATTCTAGATCTATACACTGACACATGTGTTGTTCTGTAAATTTTATGATCTGGGTATAACTGAAGTCTGGAATAGTTGCAAAATTATGAATGAATATTTATAGATGTATACGCTAGTTGACTTTGGTAAAAGCATGTATACACATAGGTTCAACACATCGAAGTAGTGTATACCTTGTGAACTATAATGTTTGAAGTTACAATTGGTCTTTGTTGTTGATGCAGAGTTCTGAGTTTTGCTTTATGGTCTGGTGACTGCATTCTGGTAATAGTGTTCAGATTTATTGATTGTGATTTGCTTCAATAATGATGGATGAGATATAATAATGGATCAGAATCATAATGACTTATCATTATGTGATTTGATGGGCTAGATCTAGTTGCTAACACATGTATTATCATTTATATGTGATGATCTGGGTATGTCTGAAGTCGGGAAGTGTGGCGAAGTTATACGTAAGTATTTGCATATCTATACGCTCATTCGCTTTGATGAAGTTGCGTATACACGCTGGTTCAGCTCTTCCAAGTTGCGTATACACTTTGATGCATGGTTTTGAGGTTACAATTGGTTCTGATTAATGATGCAGTGTTCTGGGTACAAATCTGTGTACTGACTATAGTGATCTCTCCGTTCCAGTTGATTTGTTGAAGTTGATTAAAGTATGAATGAATGGTTGAATCAAAAAGTAATGGTTGAGTTTCAGTGATTGGTTGATGCAGATATAGTTGATGGTTGTATTGCAGTGGTGATTGACTTGAGCTTCAATGTTGTTGATGGGTCTAGTATGAAAATTGGATGAAACGTGGCCTTCAAATTATGGTGTTGTGTTCCAGGAGTATCCAGTTTGAAAATTTATGAAACGAGGTCCCTGGAGGAAAAGGGAAGGTTGTAGCCTTCTATAGGTCGGCGCCTACGTACTAGTAAACATATCAGCTAGTACAAGAGCTAAGGGGTTGTAGCTCCCTTCCAGTAGAAGTTGGAGAACGAGAGAAGGTTGTAGCCTTCTGCAGGTAGAAGCCTGTGTACTAATATGAGTCTGCACCAATACAATGTTGTAAACAGATTTTCTTATTATTAAAATAATACAGAGACGACAGTAGCAGGTGGTTTTCATCCACATTGGGTTTCCACCTTAAATCTTGGTGTTCATGTGTGTTGCTTATGTGTGATGGTTCACTTTGTTATTAACTGCATATGGTTATTGTTTAATGTTTAATAAAGTAATGATGCATAGATTAAAGATCAACATATGATGAGTTAACTGAATCATTAGTTTGCTGGATATACGCTTATTTCCTTAAGCACAATTGCGTGTACACGTGGTTACCCACATGGAAGTAGCATATACAAATTTGAGTATGAAAAGAAAAAGATTATTGACTTGACTAATACTGATTCACACCCCACCCCCCCCCCCCCCCCCCCCCTCTTAGTATTATTTCCAACAATGGAGGTATTGCTTCAATTCCTCTAGATCCAATGAATAGGTTGGTTTCACCGTAGAGTGGTTAGCATAGCAGCATGAAGCAACATCACATAGAACATCAGTAGTAGCAACAATAACATAAACAACAGAGCCAAGCATACCTATGCATAGTAAAGGGAAGAGAAATATTGTCGACCGCATGGAGGAGGAAAAAAGCTACAAGTTTCAAGCAGATCCACTTGTAGAACAAGCAACTATGGCTATTCAATAGAAGAGTCAGTAGCGCGATAAGAGAATCGTGTGAAGGCAGAGGGATAAGAAGAGAATTGAAGAAGCAGAGAGGGAGTTGCATGAGTTGAGGGAGCAACTCTGGAAAGAACAAGAGCTGTGCCAACATGAGAAGGAAGCGCATCAACAGTAGATTCAACGAGGGGTGCATCACGTCCAGATAGACGAAGCAATTCTTGTACAAGTAGTTGATTCTTCTAAACAGCTGGCATCAGGCGAACAGGGTGAACCCTTGCAGGGGAAAGACTTTGCTCATGAGATAGAACATGCTCTTAAATAATTGGATGCAGACATGGAGAAATAGGAGTTGGAATAGGACACTGACCTCATGCCTCATCAAAGAGAGGTCGACTCACCTGCTTCAATGCATCCAGACGATGAGCAAGTCTCGGATGACCAAGGAGGCACTGAGATCCTTGGTGGTCAACTAGAAGCAGAGATGCACAATATCTCCTTTGATGAATCTCATCATAGAGTTGTGTAGTCTCAGAGAGTACCGACTCTGGAGGACCAAACATCCCCTATGCAATTTGAAGAGCAAGTGATCATGACTGATGTGCACAAGTATCCAATTGCGTTGGTTGATGCAACTAGAGTGTACGCCAAAGCCACTAGCTCAAGTGTTCATTTTCTCATAGCTAAGAATGAGTGAATGGCGAAGGAACCACAGGTGGCCAAGCAGGAAGAAGTCTTGGTGACAATTTCTGCTCGAGCTGAACTGGAGAAGGCAATACTAGATGAAGTATTGTCCTTGGACATAGTTATGTGAGCATTGTACTCCAAGTTTGGTATCCTGCATCAAGCAGTCGTTCATCACCACGAATGGCAGCAACGATGTGCAAGAAGAGTACGCATCTTGAAGAACATACATACTATTGTTGATAACATGCGAGCATGGATGATGAAGTACAAGGGAGCCCCACTTCACTTTCCAAAGATGATGAAGGCTAATGTGGTCGAGATGCAAGCACGTATCTAGAGTCAGGTCCGGAACTGTGAAGACCTGCCGCAACTCATCACTAGCATACAGGCTTCCCATGCATGAGTATTCAAAAACATGGAGGTTGTAGTGCACACTTATGCGATCCCATCACTTTGGACCCTCACTCAGTTGAAGACCAAGAAGCAGGTCCAACAGAAGCTTGACTCGTACTTTGACAAGCTGATGCGCACCACTACCAACCCAAACTTTGTTATCAGTGCAAAAATCATGCGCAAGTACGTTTTTGGTCCATCCACACTAAAGACAATGATGCGCATGCTCACAAATGAGATGGATAGAGGAGCCCGAGCAGTATACCCAGATGTTATGGAGGAAAGGTTTAGGTTTTAGACAGATGTCACAACAGAACACACGAACACTCTCAAGGACTACTAATATTGGCATCAATATGTCACTATTGATCAGCATGAGGATGTCGAGCAGTTGGACTTCCATGGTTGTCTAAGTTTGAATGATGTTTAGTTTGGCTTGTCCTAGCCATTGTTCACGTGGGTACATGTGCATTGTAATGTTGAGTCATGTCAAGTGTAATTCAAGTGTCAAGAGTGGATGTGCTAGTCATAGAGTAGGTGAAGAGTCATGAGGGTAGTTGAATGGTCACAAAGGGGAATGTCAAGGGTCGCCCCACCCTTTGCTATAAATAGTCCCTCATAACTCATTGTATAGACTTTTTGGTCAGCCAAGCTTCTACTAAGATTATCTTGAAGAAGGCTTGGACAATATTGTAACGCGCCTTGGCTTCTCCACTGCACGGAGCTGCTACATCTCTTTAGAGGAGCAGGAAGATGTGGCTGTAACGTTCCACTATTGGGGATAGCAAGTTTACATGGATGTATTGTATGATTGTGACTTGCACTTCTTTATATAATAGGAGTCAACACATTTTCATGTATATGTTGTTATTGTAGTTGGACTGCTCCAGTTGATTTAATGATATGTGTTGTTTAACTTACGTTCTTGTGTATGAACTGATTCACATGCAATTATATGAATCTTGTTGTTAATGTGTCACATATGTTGTTAATGCTGTCACCGTCCATGTCGACTGATCTACCAGACATCAGACAGACCTTTCACTTGAACCTTGCTATAAAAACCATCACACTCGTATCAGACTGATCTGTGAGTGTTGTACGTGTTATCTTACCTTGTATGATGTGACTACCACATCTGAGTGGATTGCTCCACTGAAAGCTGTGCATGTCCTTTGTGTTGTGTGTTCCTAGTCGAGTTGGGACTGATCCCTTTCAACTTGGAACTCACCTTCACCTCTTCCCCTTTCGAAGTGTTGGAACCTCGTTACCTCTCATACACCTTCCTTGACTCACTGCATTAGTCACACCCTTGCTGCTGACAGAGTTATTCTACTTGCCTCTGTGCGACACCGCGGTCAAGCCATTACCTTACGACCCACTGTTGGGACTCCTACACCAAATGGTCTGAGGTCTAATTGGGACTTCTTACCAGGGAGATCCCCTTGACATGTTGGCAGGTCCAACATCGTCAACAACAACCTAGGATCTAGGACTAGTAACTCAACCCAAGTTGTTCTAGGGCTTCCAGAGTGTAAGTTCCAACCCACAACCATAAGGAATTACAAGCACCAATTATAGAATAAATCAATGGAAAAACCCACAACACCATGGCTATCTAGGAAATGGAAAGGCTAGGGAAAATCATTATCAATCTAGACAATCCTCCCTTACAATGACCGATCATAACGAAATAATCACATGCATATAGCATGCATCCATAAATCAACACAGAAAGTCACACATGCAACCTGTTACATGCAAATAAATCCACCTGTAGCTGTTGATCTCACTGTCCCCTTGTGCTTTCTTGCTTTCCTTTTCCTTCTTTCTCCAAAATTGATGAAAACTAGAGTGCTCCAAGCATACTCCAACAATTCTCCAAGATTTCTCTAAGTGTGTAAGAGTGAGAGAGAGAGAGAATATAGAGAGAGATCCAAAACTAGATTGAAAAAAGCTATGAATTGATCCTCATAAGTCTATTATCATGGAGGCCTTTATTTTCTTCATTTTCCTCTATTTTTCCTTCAATTGTCCTCACTTGAAATTATGTGACTTTTCACCTTCATTTTCTCTATTTTCCATTATTTCCATAAACAAAATGCCAATTAATGCCTTTTTTCTTTACCAATGCATTTTCCAATTTCCATAGTCATTAATTAGTCATCAGTGATCCCCATCACTATGGTTTTTTGTCCAAGACCCAGCTTGGAATACATGTCCCATGACCTTGGTTTTTATTTTTATTTATTTACATAGGGAATCAACTCTAGGCTATTATATGATTCTTACCAAAAACCAGTTCATAAGGGGAAAATATTGTGGTATTCCTCCAAGTTGTCCTATAAGCCCATAATACCTTAGGAAGTCTCTCCACCTAATATTTCCTATTTCATGCCACAATTTTTGTAAGAATAGTTTCAAGTACTTTATTGGTACTTTCCACCTATCCATTTTCTTGAGGATGATAAGGTGAGGTAACTCTATGATGTACTCCATATTTCTTGACAAGATCCTGTATCAGCCAAGAGGTGAACTGTGCTACTTCATCTATTACTATTTATCTAGGCACTCCATATTGAGTAAATATTTTTTCAAATAGAAAATTTATAACAACACAATTAGTTTCCCTGGTAAGTGCTCTAGGTTCCACCCACTTGGTCACATAATTTGTACAGACAAGGATGTAAACATTCTGTTGAGATGGGGGATTAATTGGTCCCATAAAATCAAATTCCCATCTCTCAAAAGGTTCCTCTACTAGCTAGGGATGTAATGAAATCTCATTTGATTGTACTGGTTGGCCCATTCTTTGACAAGTATCGCAACCCTGAACATACCTTCTTGCATCTCAGAATATGGTGGAACAAAAATAACCCATTTGAAACACCTTATGATCTATCCTCCTATCTTAAAAATTCCCTCCACAAGGTTCATCATGATAGGCCTTGAGGATCTCATCCTCCCTCACATATCTCCTAGTTTGCTTATCAAAACTCGTGCAAAAGAGGTTTTCATCCACCCAAAAATATCTAGCACTTTGTTGTATAATTTTCTTCTTTTCTCTAGGGGAAAGGTGATGAGGCAACTTCCCTACAATGAGATAGTTAACAATATCTACATACTAGGGTGAATAAGTGGAAACTGCAAATAGATATTTATCTGGAAAATAGTCCTCAACAGGTAGATCATTAATAACATTAGTTAACCTATAAATAAAATCCGCAACAACATTATCTTTTTTAGACTTATATATAATAGTAATATTAAATTCATGGGGTAACAACAACCACCCAGTAAACCTAGCATTTGTAATAGGCTTTTTTATTAAGAATTTGATAGTTGAATGGTCTGTATGAACAAAAAATTTCTAACTAGTGCTATAGTGCCTAAATTTATTAATAACATGTACAACAACAATAAATTATTTCTTTGTAATTGTATAATTTACCTTAGCAGGGGATAAATTCTTACTGATGTAATATATGGATTATGGTTTATTTCCTTCTTACTTACCAAGCACAACACCAATGGATATATCAAAGGTTTCAATAGAAATTTGGAATGATAGGTTCCATTCAGGTCCTCTCATCATAGGGGTTGTTGTTACACGTTTCTTCAATTTTGTGAAAGCACTATCACACTTATTATTCAACTCAAAATATTTATGTTTTGCTAGTAGGGCAAATAGTGGCAATGCAATTTTCGAAATTTTTTCAATAAACAGTCTATAATACCCTGCTTTTCATAGGAAACCGCGTACCTCTTTTTGTGTTTTAGGAGTGGGAACTCTTAATATTACCTCTATATTTTCCAGATCCACTTGAATACTTGCAACATAAAGGTAATGTCCTAGAACAATACCCTTGGTCATCATCATATAACATTTTTAAGTTTTGAGACAGAGGTGGGTCTAAATGCAACACTAAAGTTATTTTTCAAGGCTTTATCAAAATCACTCCCATAAGGTGTGAAATCATCCATAAAAATTTCTAGACAATCATTAACCATGTCCACAAAAATTCCCAATACTGCACTTTGAAAGGTTGCACGTGCATTACATAATCCAAAGGGTAAAAAGTTATAAGCATAGGTACCCAAGCTCAAGTAAAGGTAGTTTATATTGGTCTTCAGGGGCAATTTGAATATGATTGTAACCACTGAACCCATCAAGAAAAGCAAATAACTTTTTACCGGATAAGTTATCTAGGACTTGATCAATAAAGGGTCATGGAAAATGGTCCTTTTGAGTGGCTTTATTCAACTCCCTATAATTTACAAAATTTCTCCACATCCCTTTTTTTTTTGGTACAACAACTAGTGGAGATATCCATTGTCTATCTGAAATAAGATAGATGAAACCTGCATCTAAAAGTTTTTGGATTTCTTCTTTCACAACTCCCTTCAAGGTTGGATTCATTCTTCGTTGAGGTTTCTTGACAAGTCGAGATCCTTCCTTTAAATAAATATGATGTGTACATAGCTTAGGATGGATTCCCTTCGTGTATTTATAACCCCATGTAAAGGATTCCTTATATTTCTTGAGTAAGAACACTAATTTTTCTTTCTTTTCAAAAAATAAACTAGGATTGATATTAAGGGTTTTTCTGGGCTTGATTTCTATTGGTACACTTTTAAGGTAGTAGGTATATCATGTGTAACAATTTCATTAAGAGGCTCCTTCTTGTTAGATTCATTTATTTAATCGTTTAATAAATGGGATGTATAGGGTGTAATAGTAGATGGGTCAATAATGAAATTATTGATGACACCATCTTCAATTTTACATTTAAATTGTAAATCTTTACTGATAGTGATTATTGGAAAAGCATCCATGATTCTAAAAAGTTTTTAGTTTTAACACTTGGTTTAGTGAGAGGATATATGATAAGATTCTTGGTCGTATATCCATCTGAAATAGCCATACACCTAGATCTACATCCTATATAAGCATCAACAATTTCCAACCATGATCTCCCTAATATCAAGGGGTGTCCACCCAAGTATGTTTTAAGTCGAAGTACCATGAAGTCAATTGGGTATTGCCAAGAGTCAAATGTAATAACAACATCTTCTAATATCCCTTCTGGTCAGATCTTAGGCATATCATCCAATTCTAAAACAATATGATTTGGTCTTATATTTGTCATCCCAAGTACTCCCATTGTTTCGTTAGTCATTATAATTCCTAAATCAATTAAAGTATTAGGAAGAATCATTCCACCAATAGTTACAATTACAGTGGGGTTCCCAGGGTCCTCATACTTGATAGGAACATTATTTCCTAATATTAAGTCACATAGTTTGCCAATAATGTGCATAGTAGGAGGATCTTGAGGTTTCCTACTTGGATTTTTAACACACATCTCTTAAATTGTCTCAACATAAATGAGTACATCCCAATTTTTTTGAAGAAAAGGAATATGAACATGCAATTTTTCAACTCTGTTAGAAAGTCAAACTCAACTAGGAGCACATTTTTAGCCTCATTAAATCTTTCTAGATAAGGTGGATTCAAATAAGTCTCATTTCTAGTAGTTGTTACATATTTCACAATGTGATAAACATATGTTGTTACAATGGATTTTGTTGTTACAGGGGAAATGCCACGGTTTCAACACTTTGCACCTCATTGGTTATTATAGCTTGTTGTTTCCCTATAGAACCTTGAGTCTCGTCTCCTTCCCCTAACACAGTTTCTTCCTCATTTTATATTATAACATGGGGAGGAGTGGGGGTTACTGTCTTACCCAAGCGAATTTGGATTTCATTACATTCGAAAGTTGAAATGCAGTAAGTAGGAAAAAATAAAGGTTATACATGTTGTACTACCTTATTACTAGGATTAGGATTGGGTTGTACAGGGAGATGAGTAAAGGAGGGGCACTTTGGAAGGAAGTTGTAGTAGTTTCTGCATTAGAGGGATATGGTTGGGAGAGAAAGTCCTCGCCAAGGTTGACGCCATACATGAATAAGCCACTGAGACCAAGGCATAGGATTTTGAGCATAATAAAATTTGGGATTTTGCCATGAAATTGTTGGTTATTGAAAGTGTTGAGGTGGTTGTTGAGAATTATATATACTAGACCAAGAATCAAAAGGAGAAATATAGTCTTGCATCATACCTTGTGGTTGAGATTTCCAAGGCTTCTTGATCCCAACAAAGTAGGATGCTTTAGCATCTTCTCCTTCTTCTTTATAAATCGCCTTCAACCCAGGTAAATAAGGACATTAATCAGTAGAATGATCTCATTCACATATGATGAAACTATTCAGTGGACATTCCCTCAAGGGATGTTTTTTCCTACACTAAGAGTAGAAAATGGCCATTGCTTACTCAAATTCTCTTTGTTTCTCTTTTGACTGCATCCTATCAAGTTGAGAAGATATCAAAAGCATAATGTCATTTTAAAAATTTTCTAATAAATTTCCACTTTCTGCACGGGTTGCTCCATTATTTTTTGTCTTCAAAATCCTGGCAGAGGGATATGATGTTATGGTTCGATTTCTAGTAGATCCTCTGGAACACCTTCGACAAAGTTTAACTACTTCAACATAGTGTTCCCTAGATATATCTCCTTTCTCCAAGAGGTTCAATGTATTTAGGTAGTCTTCCCTCATCCCTTTAATCAAAATGTGTTATGAATTTAGCTCACAGAAAAGATAGATCAATGACTAAAAAATTATCCTCTTCGAGGGGGAAAAATTCTTTACATTACATAAATGAACAATTCTTCGATGATACAAATGAACATACCTCCTTTGTATATATAGGAGTCTAAGGGGTCATAATATAATCAGAGCCTACTTAAAAATAATAATGTAAGGGCACAACAATAAAAATATAGGGCCTATATGGGAACAAAAATAACAATAAGGGGGATACACTAGTATTATAGGGACCTAACATGCCCCTCTCCTTTAGAAAAGTGTTTTCCTCAACGATTGAGTAGTTCTTGATGCTTTTGTATAAAATTATCATCCTCCCATGTAGAATATTCAGCAGGTAAGTTCTTCCACTTAACGAGATACTCTAAAATTGATTGATTCCTTAGCTGTCAGGTTCTTGTACCCGTGACTGCTTCATGCTTAAATATGATTTTTCCTTCTTCGTCAAGTTCTGGAAAGACTGTTTGAACTGGAAGCTTGTCATCAATAACCTTCTATAAGCATGAAACATGGAAAACTAGGTGTACTCGGGAAGATGCAGGCTAATCCAATTTGTATGCCATAGTACCAATATTTTGTAACACCTTGTAAGGACCGTAGTACTTGGCTGATAATTTATTATGCTTCTTAGCTTGCTCGAGAGACATTTTTTTGTATTGTTGTAGCTATAAAAATACTCGGCCACCTACATCAAAACTTCTTCACTGTGATGTTGATCTTCCTGTTGTTTCATTCGATTCTGTGACAGAGTGAGGTTATCCTTTAAGGGTTGGAGAACTTGTTGTTGATGCTTGACGTGATCTTCCACTGCTTGAACCCTTAGAATTGTCTCTTAAAGATGATGTGATGGATGGTGGATGATATCCATAAAGTTCTATAAATGGAGTCATTTTTGCTGCAGCATGGAAGGAAGTGCTATACCACCATTCAACTAGAGGTAACCATTTGACCCATTGTGTTTGTTTATCAGATACAAAGCAACAAAGATATCCTTCCAAACATTTGTTCACTATCTCAGTTTTCCCATTAGATTGAGGATGATAAGATGAGCTATGAGCTAATTGAGTACCAAGACAAGAAAATAATTCCGTCTAAAAATTTCCAGTGAAAACGGGATCTCTGTTAATTACTATAATCTTTGGATTTCCATGATGATTTTGAATTATTTCCATAAATGCAGTAGCAATTGTACTAGCTTTAAAAGGATGAGATAATGCACAAAAGTGTGCATACTTGCTAAGTCTATCAATTACCACCATGATGACACTCTTTCCTTCAGACTTGGGTAATCCTGTGATAAAATCCATGGGGAAATACTCCCAACGCTGACTTGGAATGATTAAAGGATGTAACAAACCCGGGGTCTTAATTGTCTCAAATACATTTTGTTGGAAAACCAAACATTTTGCCACAAAGTTTTGAATATCAGATTTAAGGCCATCCCAAAAAAAATCATTCTTAACCCTATGGTAAGTTTTTAAAAATCATGAGTGCCCTCCTAAGGGAGAGGTGTGCAATTCCAAAAGAATCTTTTGTTCGCGCTGGGAATTCTTACAAAGATATAAGTGATCTTTGTACCATAATGAATCTTTGATCTGGACTTATGCAGGAATGGAACATAATACATATATAAACATAAACACAAAGATGCATTAGAAATAAAACTTCATTTCATTAATGTCAAAGAACTGAAATATGTTTACATACAAAATGGAAATAAACTAGCTTAGACGATGGTAGCTTATCTTTGAGAAGAGATGTGGCGGCTACATGTGTCTGAACTATGTTACAATGAGGATCAAAGGCTTATTTATTATTGAGAAATAATGGAAAACCCTAAACATCCAAAAACCTAACCCTAGGAGATGAAGCACCAAAACTATGAGCCACACTTGGGTAAATTGGTACATCAACTTCCCAGGGTCGTAACTTTGACATATCATCTCTATTTGATGCGCACAATACCTTGTTAGAAATATCTATCCAAGGACTACAAATTTCAGCTAAAAACATGAATTTATGGGACATGTTTTCTGGTTTAAAAAAACATCGTTTAGGGCCTCAAAACGGCTCTGAAAATTCACGACCCGAAAAACTGCCAAAAATAGTAAATTGTGCTACAATTAAGGAAACTGAAAAATTGAAAGAAAAAATGGTTGGGGTCCAAGTGGAGTAGGAACGTGGCCACCAATATATACCTAGATCAGTCCTCCCCCCTTAGGAATCAATGGTCCCCATTGCATTGAGTGCCTCCATGAGATGGGGAAACTTCTGTTGAACTTAGTCCCTGGTGAGCCACTTGCCTTGGTACATGAGTTAGCCATCTTTGACAATCGGATACAGTTGGATCTTTTGCTCGCGAGTGTTCTTGATATGTGTATCCATGATCCAATCTGTTGTGGCTTGTTCCATGCAGTCTGGGTTTAACTATGTTGGTGTGAGTTGCTCTGCAATGTTTGATGTGTCCAATAATGGTGGAAAGTATGGTTGAAGGTGATCCACATTGAATACTAGGAGAAGGCCAAGGAATAGGGGAATGCTGAGCTCAAAAGAATTGTTTCCCACAACCTTGGTAATGGTGTAAGGCCCATATCAAAGTCGTCTTAGCTTCTGATGGGTTCTATTGACAGCGCTGGACCCACTAACATGTAAGGGGATCTCCTCGGTAAGAAGTCCCAATTAGACCTCAGAGAATTTCGTGTAGGAGTCCCAACAGTGGGTCATATGGTAATGCCTTGACTGCGATTTTGCACAAAGGGAAGTAAGATGTCTCTGTTGTTAGCAAGGGTGTGATAGCTACAACAAGCCAAGGAAGGTGCATGAGAGGTTCTAACACACGGAGGGTGAGGTGAGTGCACCCCTTGGAAACCTGTAATAATATGCGCTTGGAAGGGAACACATGAGTGACGATGCATCACAAGCTGGAAAGAAAGTTAGCGAGCAATCCAAAGTGATGGTTAAACCAACAACACATTTCAGAAAAATTCATACATACATGCATGCGTAAGAAAACAAGTACATAGATCATTTAGAGTAAACCAGATATCATAGAATACAATTCAACATATGCATGAAATGTGTTGCCTTTGTTATATTAAGAAGTGTAAGTTCTAGTCATACAATACATCCATGTCCAACCGCTAGTTCCAATAGTGGAACGTTACAACCACAACTACCTGCTCCTCCAAAGAGATGTACTAGCTCTGCACAGTGGAGAAGCCAAGGCTCGTTACAATATTGTCCAAGCTTTCTATAAGATACTTCTATCGAAGCTTGGCTGACCAAAAGCCTTTACAATGCGTTATGAGGTTCTATTTATAGCAAAGGGTGGGGTGACCCTTGACATTCCCCTTTGTGACAATTCATCTACCCTCATGACTCTTCATTTACTCTATGGCTGTTACATCCAACTATTGACACTTGACTTACACTTGACAAGATATTACATTACAATGCACATGTACCCATGTGAGACAAAATGACTTGAACAAGCCATGCAAGACATCACTGACACTCGGTCCATTTTGGTGAGACCAAATCTTAGACATTTTTGTGATGGTGAAGGTGGTGAGATGATGCCAACCTTGGTCATCTGTGATGGTGTGCATGCACTCCATGGTGACATCTTGTTGAAGCGAACTCTTGCCTCCATTTCATCCGGGTGCATTGGTATGGCTCCTCCATCCAAATCGTCTTCTAACATGCACATGGTCTTCTTGGGTGTGGTCGAACCAAAAATACATTGATGCATAATGTTCGTGTTGATCTTCTAGTGTGTGATGGTGATCTTGTGCATCAACTGTCAACTACATGCTCAGCTCCAGTCAGACTTGCTTCTTGTCTTCACCTTGGTGAGTGTGCTGAATGGGTTGGATTGCATGCATGCACATAATGACATGCATGCTGCTGAATCCCTTGTGTGTGATCAACAACACTGCTCACCATGTTTGCTCCATGCCAGCTTTTGGGATGGATCAATGAATTGTATGGGCACAGTTTCATCTGTGAGTGCATGTTCCGCCCCCTGCTATTCCTGTTCCTGCTGCAACTCATTTACTTGTTTGTGCAACTCATGTTCTTCCATGAGTTGTTGCTTCACCACACGTGACTCCTTCTTTGTTCCATTCTCTGTCCTAGCGCAATCTTCATGTCGCGTCGTCACCTCATAGCCTGAGTCTCCAAAGTTGCTTTCATCATCAGTGGATCTGCTTGAGCTTGCAACTTTGTTCTGCCTCTGTGTTGTCAACAACCTTCCTCTTACATTCATTGCATCTGGTATGCTGCCTTCAGCTGATGTTCATGATGCTACTCGCTGTGATGTTGCTGCCATCATATCTTGATGTCCTTGTCTACGAACAACTTGATGTCTTCGTGGGTAGGCAAGTTCATAGACACTTGATCGACTACATCCCCAAGTGTGCTCTGAACAGTGTCTTCGAATCTGCTCTCCTGAAACCATTGTACCTGTACTGTTGAGAGGCAGATGAACACCTGCTATACTTGGAGACATGGCAACACTTATGGAAAGAAATTTGTTAGTCAAAATCCAAAATGAACTCAAGAATTGACTTACAACATACTTGTGTGATTGATCATGAAGGTTGCGCAATTTCGTCTTGGAGTTCGGGAGACTGACTGTCAAGACTGCACAAGGTACAATATGGGCTACTGGGAGGCTGGCTGACTGCTGGAACTGCACAAAGCACAATCCAGTCTGGCTGCTGACTGCTAGAATTCCGCAATGCGCACTTCCAGCTGGGAGTGCCTATAGGCTCAGGGACTGCATTGTGCAATTTTCTGGGCCAAGAGTCACTGTCCCTCAGAAATGCAAAAAATAGTCCTGGAGGATAGTGCCTGGGTAGAAATGCACATTTCTGGAGAGGAAGAAAGAGCCTTCCTTCCCTGAATTGTGCAATGTTGTCTTAGTGAAGGCAGAGTCCGGGCCAAGGTTGGCCAGACTCACCGATGGGAAATTGAAAGAAAATGTGGAAGTGAATGCATGGTGGCATTAAGTGAAAGTCAAAGTGATTGATCGTGCATGAAAACATTGAAGAAAAGTTTTAGTAAATAGATTAACATGCATGTGGGTGAAGAAAGTCGTCGAATCAACGACCATTCGTGCAAAACAATTTCATGCATGCGACAACAATGAGATAGAAAAGAAAATTAAAACGGCACTGGTACAAGCTAGTATGTATCAAAACGACAAAAAGCACTCATTGAAATCAAGCAGACAACATTCATACGAAGCGAAACACAAAAAGTGCCAGAAATACAACACAAGACATGGAAAACGAGCTTACCCCGAAACAACTGAGTGGAATGTGTCGATAACTCGTAGATGCGATGTGGGATGTCAGAGCTGCAAGGTTGATGTGAGGAATAAGCTTTGCATCATCTGATTGATGAGTTTTGATAAAATCGAGGTTGTGACGTGCATGTCACAAATGTAGGGAAAGTGACACTTGGTGGGAGGTTTCTAAAATGATCCTTGCATGTAACCTCCAACTACCGAAAATAGGTCCCTGACACAAGGGATGCCTTTGCATGCTACCTTGGGAGAAGCAGCCCATCTATGCAAGTTTGTTTTTCTCAGCCCCGGAGGGAACCGATCAACTCAGGTACACATGCAAGAGGCTCCTCAATTGCTGGGAGAAAATGCACATTTCTAGCTAGGATCTGGGCTGGCTGCTCAGAAGATTTGTGCAATTTTTGGACAGAGCAGTTGATTGCTACCCATATTTTGTGAAAATTATGGGCTGAGTAGCCTAGCTAGGAAGGATTATGCAATTTTCTGGGTGAAACTTGCTTAGCAGAATTCACAATTCTGGGGTCTAGGAGGCTGCCAGTCAGGATTGTGCAATTTCTGTAGGGAAGGCTGGTTTCCCTCCAGATTTGTGCATATTATTGAAGGAGTTGTTCAACCTGCTACTGGACCAAGTCCGAATGTACAACCTGTGAGATGAATGCATCAAGGTTTGATCGACAGGCTGTCTTTCTGCAAGAAAATCACTGGAGCTTGTGTACTTGATGAAGCAAGACATGCTGTTGTGAAGGTTTGTAGGGAGGCTCCAAAACGAAGCTAAGGAAAATTTTTGGAGGTTGGTTGTAGCCACTACAACAAGTTCCAGTAAGGTGTTCTTTTCTGCAAATGCAACCAAAATTTTTCTCCCATGTGAAACTTGTGTGGCACCTGATGTTGATCATGTCATTGCTTGTACTTGACATTAGATTTCTCCAAGATCTTGTTAACTTGCTGATGGATGTGTTGGATGCGTTCAATAAATTTGGTTGCTTTATCAGCCTCAGACAATACATGTGTGGATTCTGTCTGTGTAGTCGCATGAGGCATGACAACATCAATAAAAAAAAATGGTTGAAATCCTAGAACCACTTGAAAGGGACTGCGACTAGTCGAGCTATCGAGAGCTCTGTTATAACTGTGCTTCACATAGGGAAGAATCTCATCCAAAGTTAGTGGATGCATGGAGTTGTACATGCGGAGTATGTGCACTATCATCCTATTGACGACCTTTGTGTGGCCATCAGTCTGGCAATGGAAAGCAATCGACTTGGTGAGTTTGGTGTCCATTAGTGTCAAAAGGCTTGACCAGAATGTGCTTAGGAACCTGCGATACCAATTTGATATAATGGTCTCCAGCATCCCGAAATGTACCCACACTCGTTCAAAGAAGAGTTTGGTAGTATCCTCTGCTAGGATACTCTTCTTATAGGCTGCAAATATAGCAATCTTAGAAAATCTATCCACAACTACAAATACACAATCATTATGATGTTTAGTAGAAGGGAGGCCAGACTGATAGTCCATGGAGATGGATTCCCAAGGTTGAATGGGAGTAGGCATAGGAGTGTACATGCCTTGATTCTTGATGGTTGGCATGGTGATGGCGTAGGAAATGTAGGATCTCATATCTTTCCCAACAGCCTATCGGAGTTTTGGCTAATAAAATTAATTTTGTAGTATGACCACAGTTTTATCCACACCAAAGTGTCTCGTGACTCGACTGTAGTGCGCTTCCCGAATTAGTGTGGAATGCTTGCTTGAGGAAACTGTAGGAATTTACAGGTTAAGTTCCTCAGAAAGAACACCAAAAGGACACCGCTCACAACCAGATCTCAAATCAATACACGAGTATTTTTGACGTGGTTAAAACCCTCAAAGTGCAAGGAGGGAAACAGTCCACGACCTGTCCCAACGTGGGTACTACAGGCAATTTATTAATCAAAGAATGAAAATTTACATAAGCTTCTCTCATGCACGAATTACCCGAACAATGACCCTCCATGCGCTTTAAATAGAACTCATGGACCAATCAGGTGTCAAGCCACGGATCAAGTGTCGGTAATACCGAGGTGAGAGTGAACCGTCGGATCACTACATATTGTGACCGTCGGATTGTAAGTTACAAAATGTACAACGGTAAAGAAACACACTTTACCTAACTCTAACCTAACTCTATACTGGACCAAGTTGAACTTAACTATATCCTATGTGTCGGAATATCCTAACATCCCCCCTTAAGAACAACTTGGGATAGGATTGAAGGATTTACAAAGATGACACAATAGGAGAAGGAAGGAGGCACTAGAGCCCTATCCCCCCTTAGTGGCAACTTCCTGAACTCCAAGCATATATCGAAGTTTAGTGAACTTCGCCTATATGAGAGCCTTTGTGAAGATGTCTGCAACCTGATCATCTGTTGGACAATATTGCATTTCAAGAACATGGTCATGAATGAGCTTTCTGATGAAGTGCATGTGTAGTTCAATGTGTTTGCTGCACTGATGCTGGACTGGATCTTTGCATAGCTGAATGGCACTTTGATTATCACACCAAAGTGTGGTTGGATGCTGCTGCTCAAAGCCAAACTTTGATAGGATCTGACGAAGCCACAAGGCTTCCTTACTAGCTTCCACGACACCACGATACTCTGCTTCTGCTGACGAAAGAGAAATGGCAGCCTGTTTCTTACAAGCCCATGTAATAGGTCCTGAACCAAGAGTGAAGACATAACCGGCAGTAGACTTCCGATCATCAGGGTCACCAGCCCAATCAGAATCAGTGAAACCAACTAACAGAGGAGCTGCTTTGGCACTGTAATGCATCCCAAACTGTACTGTACCTCGAACATAACGAAGTATTCTTGTAGCTACTTTCCAATGACTTTCACGGGGGTTTTGCATAAAACGAGCAACAAGGCCAACAACAAAGGAAAGATCAGGACGAGTATGGGTTAAATACAAGAGTTTTCCAACAAGTTGACGGTATAAGGTAGCATCAACTTCAGGAGAAGTACAAGAGACTGAAAGTTTGACTCCAGACTGAAAGGGAGAAGGGGCTGGCTTACAGTCTTCCATGTGAAAATGACGAAGAATATCACAAGCATACTTGGACTGGGAAAGGAAAATACCCTCCTGGGATTGCAAGACTTGAAGACCGAGAAAATAGTGTAAGTGTCCTAAGTCTGTCATTTCAAATTTCTTTTTAAGGCTGGACTTTACATGGTTTATAAGGTTGGGATCACTACCAGTAAGAATAAGATCATCCACATAAAGAACAAGGATGATAAGAGAGTTGCCCACTTTCTTGGTGTAGACAGTATTGTCAGAATGACACCTAGAAAAGCCAGATTCTAAAAGAAAGCTATCCATTTTGGCATACCAAGCCCGAGGAGCTTGCTTGAGGCCATAAAGGGATTTCTTAAGTCGAAAAACAAGGCTGGAGTCTGTTTTTATGAAGCCAATGGGTTGTTCCATATAGATTTCTTCCTGCAAGTCCCCATGCAAGAAGGCAGATTTAACATCCATCTGATGGACTTCCCATTTTAAAGAGGCAGCAAGGGAAAGAACAAGGCAGATAGAGTTCATTTTGGCAACAGGGGAGAAGGTTTCAGTGTAGTCAATGCCTTCAACCTGTGAAAAGCCCTTAGCAAAGAGACGAGCTTTATGTTTATCAACTTTCCCATCTGGTCCATACTTGGTTCTGTAAACCCATTTACATCTAACAAGTTTGTCCCTTTGGTAGAGGAACAAGATCCCATGTATCATTTGTCATCAATGAATGATATTCTTCATTCATAGCTGCTTCCCAATGTGGATGGCTTGAAGCTTCTGCAAAAGTGTCAGGATCATGATTTACTGGAGCTTGAGCCAGTAAAGAAGAGGCTCTTTCAAACTGAGAACGTGTACGTCGCTGATCTGTAGGATCACCGGCAAGATCACCTGCTGCATCCCGAGTAGCACGGACCCATCGTGGAAGTTGAGGATCCTGAGAAGGTGGGGGAGGATTATCATCCTCGCTTTCATCATCTGAAGAAGAAATGTTTTCAAAAGTAGAAGAGATAGGAAGAGGTGGCACATCCGCCGGACTAGGCTCGCAGGCCGATTTATTTTCATCAAACTTTACATCTCTTCTAATGATAACATTTTTGGACTTAAATGGAATAAGTCTATAACCTTTTACATCTTCAGAATATCCAACAAAGGTACATTTCTCACTCTTAGGTTCTAAAGCTTTATGCTTTTCATCTGGAATATGGGCCCATGCTTCACTTCCAAACACACGAAAGTGACTTACATCTGGTTTAATGGAACTCCAAGCTTCTTCTGGAGTGATATTCTCTAGAACCTTAGTAGGAGTGCGATTGATTATATAATTTGCACAATTAATTGCTTCGGCCCAAAAACTAAGACTGAGTCCTTTAGATTGCAGCATACAATTAGCCATTTCCTTTAAGGTGCGATTTTTCCTTTCAGCTACACCATTTTGTTGTGGAGTGTATGGAACAGTATGTTGCATTTGAATTCCATTTTCGGTGCAAAAGTTGATGAATGTTTTTTTAACATATTCTCCACCATTATCAGTTCTTAGCTTAAGAATTTGATGTCCAGATTGTTTTTCAACAAAGGCTTTGAAGGCCAAAAAGGTGTTAAATACTTCGCTCTTGAGTTTTAAGAAGTATACCCAAGTGCGTCTGGAGAAATCATCAATGAAAGTTAAGAAGTACTTGCAGCCAGAGAATGAAGCAATAGGAAGAGGACCACATAAATCACTGTGCACAAGCTGTAAAGGGGCTGAGGCGTGCCAAGAGGCACGTTTGTCAAAACTATCCCGATGATGTTTTCCGAGTACACATCGGAACAAACACCATCTCTGCAAGATACCATAGGAAGACCTGTCACCATATTTTCTTTACATAGATGCTGAAGGGAGCGATAGTTTAAGTGACCAAATCGCTCATGCCAAAGTTTGCTCATTTCATCATTATGAGCAACAAATACTGAGGGAAGATTTGATGACCCAAAGTTGTGAAACTTATACAACCTTTTGGAATCATCAGCAAGACCAGTAGCTAGAATCTGTTTAGGATCTTTTAGATCCTTGATTACAACATCATGAGGTGAAAATTCAACAATTTTACCTTCACCTGAATGAGTTATCTGATAGACAGATAGAAGGTTGCAGGATAAGGTTGGAACACATAATACATCATTAAACTGACCATTGTCTAGATGAACAGTTCCAGTCCCTACAACATTAAGAGATCTATCATCACCAACATATATATTTTTGGTGTTACAATCATTTAAAGAAGAAAACATGGCTTGGTTTTTGGCCATGTGACAAGAGGCTCCAGAATCAATGAGCCACTCATGAGAATGAGAATAAGAAGAAGATACATTTAATGCATAACCAGACTGAGATGATTGACAATGACATGCAGAAAGTGCCATTCCGGAAGTTGAAGTTGAAGTAGGCTCCACATGGATGTTATGTTTCTTCATTGCGGCTTCTAAGGCTTCCATCTTCTTAAAGCATTTAGATTCTAAGTGGCCATCTCGATTACAAAAGTTACAATGTCTATCAGTCTTCTTCCATTTGTTTTTATTGGTCTTATCATTTTGCTAAAATGATCTTTCATTTTGAGGTTGAGATGGTTTAGGACCATTCTTTTGAGGATATGACTTCTTAGGATTCTTTGAATTTGGTTGCTGTTGGGCGGCTAACGCTTTCGTGGAAGAGTTTCCAAGATTAAGAAGACCAAGGTGTAAGATTTTTTCTTGTTCTCTTATTAAGGAATCACAAAAGGAGTCAAAGGAAGGGGCCTTGTAGTCTTTTCCTTGACGAATGAAAGCTTCCCTTGTAGAATGGAAAGTGGAAACAAATACAGAGTAGGCTGGTCCCAACTTAGTAAGGATGGAATAAATAAGGTTACCATCTTCTTTCTTAACTTTAACACCTTCCAAGAGATATCTAAGGGTCTTGAATTTGGACAAGAAATCTTCAATGCAAGAAAAATTATTAGGATCCAAAGTAAGCAGCTCATTTTCAAGTTGATGGGCTCTAATTTCATTTTTAATCCCAAAAACTTTAGCGAGTTTTTCTAATGCTTCATGAGGAGTCTCAAGGTCTGCAATGTGGAATCTAAGATCAGGAGAAATAGACATCCCTATCAAACCACGTGCTTGATCTTGTCTATTTTCCCATTTTGCAACCTTGTCTTCATCTTTTGGTTTCTTCTCTTGGTCTATGGCTATTCTGAAGAGACCTTTACTTCTAAGTAAATCTTCCATGTAGGCTACCCATTGGAAGTAGTTAGTGCTATCGAGAATGACTTGGCATGGACTTTCCATTTTAAAAAAAAAAACTGAAGCTGAAGATGCTGAAAGTAAGTGTTCCAATGGATAGATCTCGAAAAAATAGGCGGTTTTAAAAAAAACGGCTCTGAAAAAGGCTTCCGGATGAAGAAGTTATGGCTTTTTGAAAACAAATTGTTAACGTTGCCGGCAAAGTGCGCGAATGTGCGGGAATGAAAAAAAAAATCCGCCCCCACAAAATGGAGACTTGAACCCAAGACCTCTACTCTCTTAAAATAGCTTTGAACCAATTGATCTATACAAAAAATTTGAGAGAGAGAGAGAGAGAGAGAGAGAGCGCGGGGGGGGCTTGGTTTGCGTGCTTGCCTTGAGAAAGCTCTTTTTCCCTACAAAACACAAAACCCAACACGAATATGCAAAGAAAAATGAACCTTGCGGCTCGAAGTTAGCTTTAGCCAAAAAACTAGAAATTTTAAAAAAAATCTCAAAGTTAGCTTTAGCCGAAAAACTAAATATTTTTCTCAATGTTTCTGATTTTCCGAGATCACACTAAGGTGCAGGGAAAAGAGCATACGCATGAGAAAAATCCTTCCTTTTTGTTTCTGATTTGCCCAGATCGCACAGAGTCGCAGGGCAAAGAGCATACGCAGAAATGAAAGGTATAGATCCGGTTAAAAAAAAAATGCTAAATAAACTGAGACCGAAATAAGAAGAGAGAAAATAACAGTAAACTGCAAAAAAAACACTGTATACCTCCCGATCTGAAAAATGACGCAGCTAGGGCTACCGGAAACCTTTTCGCGTGAAACGAAAGGGGTTCCTCACTGGAACAGATTCTCCGAACGCAACAGAGCAGTCCTCTCGGCCCGAAAGCAGTCAGAAACAGCAGATCTAGGAAACAATAGCCGCATGCAGTTCTACCGGCTTCAGATTTGGATCACCAACGGACGCGACCCTCAAATAGCTCTGATACCATGTAGGAATTTACAGGGTAAGTTCCTCAGAAAGAACACCAAAAGGACACCACTCACAACCAGATCTCAAATCAATACACGAGTATTTTTGATGTGGTTAAAACCCTCAAAGTGCAAGGAGGAAAACAGTCCACGGCCTGTCCCAACGTGGGTACTACAGGCAATTTATTAATCAAAGAATGAAAATTTACATAAGCTTCTCTAATGCACGGATTACCCGAACAATGACCCTCCATGCGCTTTAAATAGAACTCATGGACCAATCGGGTGTCAAGCCACGGATCAAGTGTCGGTAATACCGAGGTGAGAGTGAACCGTCGGATCACTACATATCATGACTGTCGGATTGTAAGTTACAAAATGTACAACGGTAAAGAAACACACTTTACCTAACTCTAAGCTAACTCTATACTAGACCAAGTTGAACTTAACTATATCCTATGTGTCGGAATATCCTAACAGAAACACAAAGGTGGCCCAGGTAGCATAATAATGCATCTTGGAGGTGGAAATCAAGAACTTTATTTCCATTCGCTAGCATATGGTATGTGGAGGTGAAATCTGAATCATTTTTGTATAGTTATGACCATCTAGAGGTCTGTTGGCCATAAGAGTTGAGAACACTAGTCAGTGTTGCAACTGGGGCCTAACTGAGGTAGTCTGCAACATGATTGGTGTTTCCCTTTTTGTATTTAATGTTAAAGTGGAATTGTTGCAGATATATAGATCACTTTTGATGGCGATCGTTTTGCAACTTCCCTTGTGTCTGTACAAACTAAAGAGGTCAGTGATCGGTGTGGATGATCGTCTCCTTCCCTAGAATGTAATGCTTCCATTGCTGGCAAGCCTGCATGATGGAATGCATCTCTTTATCATAGGTGGGGTACTTCTGAATTGTGTTGGAAAATTTCTCACTATGATATGCCACTAGATGGTTATGCTGGGTGAGGATTGTACGAATAACATAGTTAGAGGCATTTGTCTCAATTTGAAATGGCTATTACAGGTCTGACAATAAGAGTACCGATGCAGAGCAGAGGTGCTGCTTCAACTCAACGAACGCCTTCTTTTGGGACTCAGATTGGGAATTTTTTTCTTTAGCTCCACCCTTGGCAATGTGAATGAAAGTTTAAGTGATATGGGATAATCCAAAAATGAACCTTGGATAAAAATTTGCAAGGCCCAAAAAGCTGCGAAGCTCTGTTAGAGTGGTCAGGGTTGGCCAATCCTGAATGACTTGGATCTTAGTTAGATCCACATGCATGCCTCACTCATCTATGATGTGACCCAAATATTGGACTTGGCTCATGCCAAAGGTGCATCTCTCCAAGTTGGCACACAATTTGTGTTGCCGTAGGGTTTGATGGGCCTGTCGAATGTGTTGTAAGTGTTCTTCTGAACTGTTACTGAAGATGAGGATGTCATCTAGATAAAAAACCACAAATGAGTTGGTGAAGGGCCACAATATGTCATCCATTAGCCTCATAAAAGTAGCAGGGGAATTTGTGAACCCGAAGGGCATAACCAACCATTCAAAAATGCCTTCCTTGGGTTTGAAGGTGGTCTTCCATACATCTATGGGCTCTATTGGAACTTGGTGATAGCCATACTTCAAATCGATCTTGCTGAAATACTTCCCCCCTTGAGTTGGTCTAAAAGGTCACCAATCTGTGGGATTAGATACTTGTTCCAAATAGTGATTTTGTTTAGTGCCCGATAATCAATGTAGAGCCTCCAGGTCCCATCCTTATTTTGTACAAGTATAATCAGGCTCCCACACAACGAGGAACTTGGTCGAATGTGCCCTTTTTGTAGAAACTCCTAGATTTTCTGCTTGATCTCTTCATTTTCCAGAATGGAGCGATGATATATCAACTCGTTGGATAAAGGTGCTCCATGGGGGCTTCACTTAATGAACCTCTGGCCTATCGCATGTGTTCATGGCATATTAAACAATACCCCTAATTTGACTACATATTGGAAAATACCCCTAAAAGTCACATTATTTAACCCCTACCAATATGAACCCAATGCACCTTCCCAATTTAAAAGACCCCCACTTTCATTAGATATTGTAGGTATCCATTTTTTATACCCCTTTATATTTTTTCATTAGCTTTGAGCTCCATTTTTATACCTGCCAATACAAAAAGCCTTTGCCCCCTATATATCCCCCAATATATTATGCCATCATTTCCTCAAAATATATCCCCCAATATGAACCCACGTGGTATGGTATTTCTCCCTAAGTGAAGCCCCCGTGAGGTGCTCTGGGAGTCAGATCGATCAAATTCTTGACTTGATAGTGCAAGGGTACCCTTGTGGATGAGGAGAAGATGCCCCTGTATTCTTACACAATCTTATCCACTTTCTTCTACTGCGTGGAGGAACCCTTCCCGGGGGCCATGGATGTGGCCATGATCTTCCCCTTACTTTGAGAGTGAATTAGAAAGATATGGTAGTAGGCGGGGTTACCTCTGGTATCATGTATAACTTGTTACCCAAAGAAATAATAACAGTGCGAGGCCTCAAATCATATACAACATGATGCTTCCACAAGTATGGTTGGCCTAATAATACATCACAAACTTCAAGAAGAGCAACATCACACAATACCTCATCCATGAAGGGATTGATGCTATAAGGAAGGTGACACTGCTGGATGATGCAAAGATCTCCTCCTTGGTGAAGCCACCTAATGGTGTACAACTGCGGGTGTGGTGTGGTCAGTAGGACCAACCACTTCATGACCCCTTATGAAATGAGGTCCTTTTGGCTCCCACTGTTAATAATGAATTGCAGTGGCGAACACTTTACCGACATCTATGAGTGGAAGAGACACCCCCCCTCCTTTGGATCTTCAAGATCATTCTTCTAGATCTTGGTGGTGGCAACAATGGCGTTAGGCTTCAAATCAATAATCTGCTTCCCTTTCTCATTCCCATTTTTAGATTCTGACTCAGAGTCGGAACATGCATCTGATTCTGATGCCTTCAGTTCGACCACCAGTGACTGCTTGGCCTGACACTCACTTGTGTTGTGAGTGGGGCTCTTATGGAACTCACACCACTTTGCTGTGTCCTTCTTTATTTTCGTGGTTTTTTTCTTTGCCTACGGCTTCAACGGGTTGTCTTGGATCACCCCACCTTGGATTTTTCCTTTGTTTAGTGGTTTAGGGTAACCTTTCCCTTGCTTTGGATTCGTAGATCCAAAGTCTCGCTTCTTCTGTTTAAACTTCTGCTGGATCTTGATATCATATCAGTAGGCAGAGCCAAGTAAGGAGATGTCTAGGAACTCCATCTCATCATGGATGTATTTGTGTAGATAACCATGGTACTTTATCATCAGATGCCACTCAAAATCCTTGATACCCAACTTCGTGCGAAGGGTATGAAAATATTTTTGAAATCCGGCACGTCTTGGTCCCTTCCCTACCATAGTGTGGTCCAATTTATGTACTTATCTTCATAGCTCCCAACAGTGTAATATTGTTCCTTGATGGCGTATCAAAAAGAGTTCCAAGTGGTTGTAGCTAAAAACGATGAGGGTTCCCTCACGTCCTTCTACTCACAGTAGGTTTCCCACCAGTCCTTAACATGGGGGGTGACTTTGAGGCAGGGAAAATTTTAAGGATGGAAATTTATCTTAAAGTTTAGAAACCTTGGTGAATGTCACTAGTCCATAATATGAAATCTATAAAATGTTCGAAGATATTTTTGTAAAAATATTCAAATTTATAATATTTTTATATAGTCTATATATAATTTTTTGGCGATTTTTAGGGTAAAATAATTTCATTCTATAAAATTTGGGCAAATAATTTTTATAAAAAATTGGAAGTTAGCAAATCTTTTTTTTGGAAAAAGTATAGAAAATTAGCCCATGGGTGAATATTGGCCCCTAAAAGTTTCCCTTCTTTGAGGAGTGCAAAAGTAATATTTTCCCTATTGGAAAAATCATGAACCTAAAAATACCCTTCCAATAGATTTAACAATCTATCTACGACGTGTGCATTTATCTAGCCTTCAAATATAGGAATATCAAAGGTGTCTTGTACCTTGAAGGGAGTGGTGCCTCTAGAGTGGCTACTAGATGAAGATGCGCTGACTGTGGGCATCTGCCAAAAGATCTGGGCAAAGTTTTCCATCATTTCATTCCTCTGTCGCTCGAGGTATTCTTCGAGCAATATTTTGAAGGGATCTCCTACTCCCTCATCTTTCTTTTCTTCCACCATGGGAAGCCGTCGAGGTTTGCGAGGATAGTCTTGCAAAGGTTCAACCAGTTCAAACCCACACTCCTTATACCCCGACCTCGGTTGGGACATGCAAAGAAAAAAAGAGAAAGAGCAGACCACTCTGATACCACTAATCCAGACATATGCAGGAATGCAATAGAATACAAATATAAACATAAAAACAAAGATGCAACATAAATAAAACTTCATTTCTCTAATACCAAATAACTGAAATATGCTTACATACAAAATTGAAATAAACTAGCTCCGACGATGGTAGCTTATCTATGAGAAAAGATGTGGTGGCTACATGCCTCTGAACTATGTTACAATGAGGCTTGAAGAGATATTTATTATTGATAAACAATGGAAAACCCTAAAAATCCAAAAACCTAACCTTAAGAGATGAAGCGCAAAAACTATGGGCCCTGTTTGGGTAAATTAGTACATCAACTTCCCGGGGTCGTAACTTTGGCATAAGATCTTTGTTTGACGCGCAAAATAAGTCGTTAGAAAGATATGTCTGAGGATTACAACTTTCAATTGCAAACTTGAGTTAAATAGTAATGTTCATGTTTTCCAAAAAACCGCCTTTAGGGCCTCAAAATGACTCTGGAAGTTCAGAACCCAAAAAATTGCCAAAAATAATATATTGTGCTATAATTAAGGGAACTGAAAAACTAAAAGAAACAATGGTGGGGGTCTAAGTGGAATAGGTGAGTGGCCACCAATATCCACCTATATCAATCATTTTTCCAGCTAAATGTATTATATGTACTGGGATCTTCATGAAACTTTTGAATGAGTGACCACACCTCTTCATCATTCCTCCATTCATCCCTTGCTTCGGTTATCAACTCAGGTTGGATAATAGAAATGACACAGAACAATGCTTCTACATCCTCATACTTTCTTGAGAGTGCATCTGCAAGAAAATTTTGCTTCCCTTTTTGTAGATGATTTCAAAGCCATAACCCAACATCTTTGTCAACAATTTTTGCTACTCTTATGAAGATAATATTTGTTCCAAAAAGTATTTAAGACTATCATGATTTGTTTTTAACTTAAAATGTTTTCCCATCAGGTAAGGTCGCTATTTCTTTAGTGCATGTAGTATTGTCAACATTTCCTTCTCATAAATAGGTTTATGTAAATAATTTCCTTTCATTGGATGATGTTCAAAAGCCTTTGTTTCTTCCGGAGTCCAAGAAAATGCATATTTCTTCAATAATTATGTTAGAGGTGTCGTTATTCTCCCATAATTCTTAACAAACTTGCTATAATACCTTGTCAACTTGAGAAATCCTCGAAGATGCTTCATGGTTGTGGGGATTTTCCATTCCTTAATGGCTTTAATTTTGTCTGCGTCTACCTGAACACCCTCATCAGATTCATTATGACCCAAATATTCCACCTTTTGCTCTCCAAAGAAAAATTTGGAGGTTTTTTCATATAATTTTTTCTCCTCTAATAGTTCGAGCACCCTGTCAACATGCTAAACATGATCCTTCCAAGACTTATTGTAGATTAGTATATCATCAAAACATACTCACACAAATTTTCTAAGGAAGGGTTTGAAAATGGAATTCATCAAACCTTGAAATGTGGAAGGTGCATTAGTAAGGCCACAAGGCATGACCAAAAATTTATAATGACCCTCATGATTTCTGAATGTTGTTTTCAGAATGTCTTTAGTATTCATCCTAATTTGATGATATCCTAAACAAAGATCTAGCTTAGCGAAGTAAATTACTCCATGTAATTCATCCAACAATTCATCAATGAAAGGAATGGGAAATTTATCTTTAATAGTGAGCTTGTTGAGCTCCCTATAATCTGGACACATATGCCATGATCCATCCTTATTGTGAACCAATACTACTGGAGAAGAGAAAGAACTTTGACTAGGTTGAATTATACCAGTCTCTAACATTTTTGCAACCATACGTTTAATTTCACTATTTTTGGCATAAGGATATATGTAAGGCCTAAGGTTTAGAGGAACACTTCTTGGAATCAAGTGAATCACATGATCATAATCACGAATAGGTGGGAGACCTTTTTGAGTCTCAAACACCTTGTAATGATTGTCCAAGACCATTTTGAGATCTGAAGAAGTATATGATTTCGATGTTTGAACCCCTAGTGAGCATAATTGTGCAATTACACCCCATTGTTATTTCTTCAGAAGCTTTGTCATGCCATGAGAGCTGATTATCTTTCCTAGTTTCGATGCGATACCCCTTAATTCAACTTCCTTTCCTTCCCAAAAAACATTCAAGAAAAGTTCTTGAAAATTGAAAGCTATCGTCCTCAAAGATTGTAACCATTGGACTCCTAGTACAACATCAACACCACCCATTGGAATGGAAAGCATTAGAATATTCAGTACATACTCCCCCATGGTTAGCTTGATATTATGGCACTTTCGAGAGAAATTTATAGTTCCTCCATTTGCAGCCATCACTTGAAACTTTGGTGCTGGATATAGGAAGCAATTCAATTCCTTGGCTATCTTACAATGAATAAAATTATGGGTACTAGAATAAATTAGCACTATTACCTTTTTATTCTTGATATATCCTTCTACCTTGAGAGTTTAAGGAGTGGTAATTCTTGCCAATGCATTACAAGATATCATCGAATTCATTTCTTCTTTCTCTGAGATTGGTTCCTAGTGTGTATCCTCCTCTTTTGATGTTTCTTGTTCCTTTTCTTCCTCCTCTTCATAATCTATGTAGAATAATTTCTTCTCATCACACTTATGAATTTTAGTGTATTTTCTATCACAACTGTAACAAATCCATTTTCCTCCTTTTTCCTCTAATTGTTGTGGTGTCAACCTTGTAGGTTGTGGAAGACTAGGAGCATCAACACTTCCATCTTTATAGTTGGCAGTGGTATACTTCCTTGTTGCCATAGTTTTGCTTTCAACTTTTCTTGCCACTTTGAATGCCTTCTCCAATGAATCAGGTTCCCAAAGGGGAACCTCATGTTGGATGTTATCTTTTAAAGTCCATATGAAGACATCAATATTATGCTCCTTTGGAATATATATTACCCTAATATTCAATTTTTGGAGGTCTTCAATGTGCTCCGCCGTGGAACCCTTTTGTTTGAGATTTATCAAGTGATAAAGAAGGTGTTTCTCTTTTTATCTTCATAATGTGCTATCTTTCCTCCATAAAACTTGACCATGTGACAATTGGTTTAGGAGAACAAAGCCATCTATACCATACAAATGGACTGGGTTCTAAATATAAAGATGCAATATATACCTTTTGTGAGGGTTGCACATTCTGTAGATCAAAATATTGCTCCATCTATAGTATCCATGTTACCAGATCCTCTCCATCAAACTTCCTCATATCTATGTTTGGAATGTGGTGGTTCTTAAACCCCACATTGGAGTCTTTAAAATTGTAATTCATATTCCTTTAGTCCTCATCATGATCATGAATTACCTTGTCACCATCGGGAAACCTTTCTTGCAACAACTTTGTCAAACCTTCCTACAAGACTTGCATGTTTGCTTTTAAACCATTCATGTCACCTTTTAAACCATACATGTCACCTTTTAAACCATCTATGTCACCTTTATTTCATCGTTGGTTGCTCTTTGTGAGAGTGAAATTTGTTGCATTTGGTCTTGTAATTTTGATATACCATGCAACAATTCTTCCTCTTCATGTGTCATAGTAGAGATTTTTGAGGGCTTAATGGATGTATAATTATTTTTATTAGGAGGAATTTTAGAACCCAATACTGATATCTATGCTTCATTATGCCCTTGGAATCATTTGAAACTGATTTTTCAAACAAAAGTTATGCAATTTAAAAAAAATACAACATTTTTCTCACTTCTAGGAGCTCGATCTTGAAACAAACTATGTAATTTCTGATCTCCAAGTTCTAAAATTTATTTTTATAGTATCTCTCTGAGTTTTCTTTCCAATCCCACAAGTGTCATCGAGATGGGATTATTCAAGAAAGAGTTATGCCAAATCTCCCACAATGATCGAATTATGGATTGGTTCAGTAGATCGAAGTTGTACGGGATGCCACGTGTCACTTTTTCAACCTTCAGCCCTGAAATTGATATAAGAAAAAATAAATTTTGTTCAGTTTCAATCAATTTTTTCAAAATTCAAATCTGATGCCTGAAATAAAGTTATGACAATTTTACCTAGACCACCTTGTTGAGATTGAATTCTGGATCCTGCAAAAGCCATAACTTCCTCAAATCATATCTCCAAAAATATATTGAACCAAGATCTAAACATTTTACACAAAGCTCACTAAGATTTCGGCTCCACGTGGTAAAAATTTCAGCTTCTAAAGCCTCGTATAAAAATATGTTATAGCGAAAATTCCAAGATGATTTGTTTGAAGAAGAAAAACCCTATAATCCAAGGCACTTCTACCAAATGTTATGCAACCAACTCACATAAAAGATAGATGAATGAATTAAAAATTATCCTCTTCGGGGGGTGGGGGGGAACCTCGTTTACATTACATAAATGAACAATTCTTAGATGATACAAATTAAAATATCTCCTTTGTATATATAGGAGTCTAAGGGTTCACAATATAATTAGAGCCTACATAAGAATAATAATGTAAGGGAACAACAATAAAAATAATGGGCTTCTATGGGTCACAACAATAACAATACTAGGGCTACATGGGCACCACAACAACAATAAGGGGGATACACTAGTATTATAGGGACCTAACAAAATGGTTTTCACTATCTCGTTATCTAGATCACTATATTGAGACCTTTCCAAATGATAAAAACGACGCTCCACATATTCTTATAACTACTCATTTGGAGTTTGGTAAATTCTAAATATTTCATGCTTCTAGTCCCTAGACCAACAACGGTACTAGTGTTTTTCTAGAAAATCTTTCTTCATTACATCCCAGGTATTGATAGTTCCCTCATCGAGTCCCATAAACCATATTAATGCCGCTCCTTTCAATTTGGAAGGAAACAACTTCAATTTTTGATGCTATGTCGTGTAGTCATAACTTCTACAAAGGACATCAAATTCAAATAGGAAATTATCAGGATCTTGTAAGACCATATCCTCAAAAGTTGGAAGTGCAAATAGAGGTATATTCTTCATTGGAGCCCGCTCTTGAAGATACCCAATAGGGAAATCAAAGGTAGAAACTAAACTTCATGCCATGGGATTCATTAGTAAATTATGAGCAATTGTTATAAGTGGTTCCCCTAGTGATAAAAGATGCTCAGGCTACTCATATGGATTTAATGATCTTAAAGAGTCCCTTGTACTCTCTGTAACAAGAGGTTGTTTCACTACACTTCCTAAATCCAAAGTATGCTGACCAAAAAAATGTTCTTCCAAAATCAATCCCTGATCATTTAAATCTGTATCCCCATAAGCTTCCTTCAGAATCTAGTCCTCACCTCTAGTTGTTACAGAAGGGCCAAAAATCCCAGGGCTCACTTTTGAAGGATCCCTGAATTACTCCTCCTTAGTTATAACATCTGTAACAAGAGTTCCTGTATTCTGTGAAGTAATATTACCCAATCTCTTTTTCTTTATTACCTTCCCTTGAGTGGAAGATTATGCTTCAACCTTGAAATGATTTCCTATATATAAGTTTTCCTTCGTAGATCCCAATTCTTATTTTTTCTTCCACATCATCTACCTCTTGCATGATTAGTAGGGTTGGGAGCACCGTCTTTATCTACATCACTACTAATGCAATGAAATCCTATGTGCCCTAATCCAAATAAGGTCGAGCCCACTTCGGTATGTTGAAGTGATGCACAAATTAATACCTCTTGCCTTACTTCCTAGAAAGCTGAGGACCAAGAACACATCTATCACACCTTCAAATCATGTACATAAATGAACTAGTCACACATTCACCTCTAACAACCTTCCCTTACAACGATGCCAAAAATGTCAGCCGAACCAATTGTTCCTTTAAATCAGAGCAACAAATCCACTCTTATATTTAATTACTGATCCAAGTAGGCTTAATTTTTACAAGAGTATCGCACACTAACTCTCAACAATCATTAAAGATGTTATACACTCCACACAAATTCAATGTGAGAAAATATTGTAGAATAAGCTACTTTGTCACTCAACCACTCGCACAACACTCCTGAAAACCATCACTCATTCAATCTGCACACATTAAAGAAAGTGCAATCCAAAATGTAACAATAAAAAAAATAATTCACTGCCACACTAAGATGAGGGACCGGTCCAGGAATTAAGCTACCATATCATCCAAAGCTTAATGTAATCAATTAAATTACACAAAATTAACTGTAATGGCAGTAGTAACAAAAATCACATAACTAAGAAGAATAGATGAAATCGAGTATTATACTCTAACTAACCAATGATCTGTGCTAAGAAGGAGGGCCCTTCGTCCTCAACATGGCTTGGTGCACTAAAAAGCACATGGGCTACTAAGAGGAAATAATATTGAACCACAAATTTGATATTTTCATTAATAAAAGTACCAAGATTACAAAGCTTTGGTGTTTTCCCCCTTCAAATCCTATTCTCTAATTCTTTTCTCTAGCCCTCATGGGCAAACAACATTCTCGTTTATAGATCTTAGATACAATGAGAAAATCATCATGAGAATCTTTTTATTCTCATGTGATCTTAAAATTAAAATATAGCTTAATAGTTACACAACAATTTCCATGGAAGGGGTGAAATTATAACAGTTTCCTTTAATTACAAATAAAGTTACAAAACATCTCAACCAAATGATTTGGATGCTCCACAAATATCTCTGGGTGATGAGCTGTTTCTCTTGAATTTAAAACTCTCCTAGATTTGGTCTTCATAAATGATTAGGAAAGACAACACATGCTTAGGAAAATTGTTTGTGTAACAACAACAACTCAGATAGGCTTTAATCTAAATTGGTAAAGAAACTGAAATGTGATCCTACAATAATAAGCTTCAACAAACCATTCAAACCCGAAGCAACCCATATGTTAGTTTTATGATAAAAGTAGCTTGAGACAGTAGTTCTAATGTCAAATTATAAGTAGAATTGAACTAAGAAAGTGACAAGTGAAAAAGGACATACTTAGATGAATAAGGGTTGTTACAGTAATAAGATATGGTCTTGTTGGTAAAAAAGGAGTAAAATAAATAGGAAAATAAGTAGGAAAAATATGACAATTCTATGTCCCAACAAGGATCATAGGAGTGGGATATAGAAATATAGGGTTTAAGAGAATATTTTGGTGTAGGGTTTTAGAAAAAGAAGTTTAGAAATCTTGGTAAGAAAAGAAACCTTAAAAGAGGTCGTGGTTAGGTCATCATAAGAAAAATTATTGATAAATCTAATTAAGTATTTTTCTCAAACCCTTACCTAGAGGTCATAGAGAGTTGGCACTTGGCTATGGTACCATATGTAATGATACCCTATTCAAACATACAACTAGCTACATCAATTTATGAAATTAATAATCAACAAACAAACTGTTAAACTAAATGGCATAGAATTATTGAAAACCACGAGAAAATAATATTTACTTGTAGCAACGATATAGCTTACATGTGATTTCGAAGTTGTAATGCTGATCAGACATTGCTCACCATAACAAAGTTTCAGGGACAACTCTCCAACCAACCATAGACACAAATTCACTTAATCTTTCTACAGTTGACCACCCCTAAGACCTCAATCAACTACTACTTCTAGGGAATCCGTTGTTTCACAACACTCTTCTTCGAAAAGAATGAATGAATGCTTCTCATCTCCCTTTTCAACCATCAAATAGAACAAATGGTTCCAAAAATGGAAAGAGATTGGAAATAGATATGCACGCACACAATCCATCTGTCAACTTGCCAACTTTAATTTCTTTGTCTTAATTTTTACTTAATTCAACATTTTTTCTTAATTTACTTTTTCTTTCTATATTCATTTTTACTTTTGTTAAATTATTCTTACTATTTTTATGATTAATTTTTATATATTTTTATTTAGAACTTCAATTTATTATTTATTATTTACTATTATCTTGTATTCTTTATTATTCTTTATTTTCTATTCTTATAATTTCTTTATTATTTATTGTTTTATTTATTTATATATTATTATTATTATGGGGCATTACATACCTAAAAGTATGCTTTTTCTTGGCTGATAGTAAGGCACCTTAATATAAATTGTGCTCATCCATAGTAAATATGAATAGTCAGGGAATGACTAATACATAAATGAATGCTTGTCATAAAATACTCAGTGGAGTAGGATAGAATCATAAGTCTCTCAAGTTGAATGATTGTTAAATTTTGATAATATATGTGAATACATGCATGTTTGTGTGGGACACACATTAGAATGATCGAGTGTCATGAAATACAATTATTTTTAATGCTTATGAGAAGCTATTAAGTGATGGAGTGAGTGCTGTGAATTCCTCACTCCCTTAGAAAGTACAGTGGTATAATTGATTGCTAATTGATTCTAAGATCGATATATAAATGGGGATAGTGAATATGAAACTCTCAACCTTGAGCTAATTTGATTTGATAGCATGAAAAGTTCGGTTTCCATATGAATTTTTTGGAATGGTTGTGATGATATTGTATGAATGTGTAATGCAATGATGGATTTATTTCAATAGTACAATATGCAACTAAAATAAATGAATTTTTGGATATTTCATAGTTTTGAAACCAATTTAGTGGTTATTGGAAATGATATGCTGAAATGATTTTATGCATGAGAAAATAATATTGTTTGGTTGAGTGTAAATGCAAATTGTAGGTATAAGGCCTTGGGTATAACACTGAATGTAAGCCCATTATGAAGGATGGGGATGTTATCACCTACAAAGAGTTAAGCATTATGAGAAGAGTATCTTGTTTGTGAGACTTGGCTTCTATAAGAAGCAAGTTTGGAAAATAAATTTTCTTATTGAAGAGTTCATGATAAATTTAATTGGAAATTTATGCATGTGATAAGGGTGAGATGATGCATTTAACAAGGGAGGATAGATGACGGCTATAAATTAGAGTGGAACAACAAAAGTATTATTAAGCAAAGGACAACCATAAATGCATTAGATCGTATTCCATGAGTTTGGAGGTGACTAGAATGTGAAAAGGAATGCCATTTATAGAATGGATGGAAAAGGACATGAAATAGTGTTGTTGATATGCAAGAGAAAGGATGTTGGTACAACTAAAAGGGAGCAATCCATATATTGTTGCAGTAATAAATTTTATGTTCATGACTATTTGTACATAGTCAAACCTTATTGCATGTAATTTGGTCTTGGATATGGAAAATGTGTAAGACTCTACGAAAGACTAACACCCACTACAATGATAGCAAATGTGCTAAGAAATGGGGTACCTCATGATGAGAAATATGAGTCCCTTGATAAAACAAATTAGAATATATACCTCTATATGATCAAAGTTGAAAGGATTTCTTATTTAAAATTTCAAGATAACATCTCATAATGAATTGTGTACATTTGATATGAATAAAATGATGAAGCAATCTAGAAAGAAAAATTGATGGATTTTGGATCAAAAACCGTGGAAAGAAGCTACTACTAGGACACCACTTAATGATATACTATGACCTTCTGCATCGAAGACTATGTAGTATGGATCAACCAAGGAATACCTTGTTAGTAAAACTCCACAAATCTCCATACTCATCATATGCAAGAAAGCTTAGGTTAAGTGATATCAATTGAGAGATTGCATGCTGAAAATAAGGGGATCGTTTGAATCCCAAATGGTGAGTAACTACTAAGAACAATATCACATTGGGTATGTTCAAGGAAATAAAGGTAGTGAGTTAAGTTTTTCCATGGTAACCACATGGATTGGGATCCACAAACATACAAATAAGTATTACATTTGAGTAAATATCTTATCTAGATTTGTGAAATTTGAAAAAAGGCATATTCATGGAAAATGATTTTAATACAGTTGTTCACCAATAAGCATTGTAGGAATTCCAAAGGTTTAGAGGTGGCTAGATCATGTTGAAACAATGAAAGGAAAGAATAGATGAAGATAAGTGTTTCTACAGTAAAAGGTAAGTGCTTGAAATGGTGTGATGCTACAGAGAATGACACCTAAAAGGGCTTGAACATCAAGGACAATGTTCCTTTGGTGGGGAGGGGATTGTAACACCCTTAATATTTAATTTCCCATAGATATTGTAATTGTATTTAATTATGTTAATGATGTCTATTAAATATTTAGTAAATTTAAATGGGTCAAAATGACCTTGAATAATTGTAATATGCATTCTTATTAAATATACTAGCAAAGGCTAAAGGAGAGGAAAACCAATAGAGATATTGATGTCTGAGACGGAAGATTGCTTGAGGGAAAATATATAAGGGGGTTTGGGATGTTTCTTACGTTACCTAAATTAAATATGTTAATTTTTTTGACTTTATATTTGACCCACTCACCTACCAACAATTATGTGAAGGAATGGGAGTGATACTAAGATGCTCTTGGAGTATGGGATATGTACCCTAGGAGGGATCAAAAAAAAATCTCGTGTTGGACATGTGCGTGGAGAGGGAATGACTATGTGTGAGGTGACCTAGTGAATTCTAGGAGCTAAATCTGAATCGGGAGCTATGATAGTGATCCTAAAGAAAAGGATACATAAGAGCCTTTTGAATCACTATCTACCTATGTGGAGTTTGTGATTTAATTAAGTTGAAAGAGGAATTTAAGGAGAAAGGCATTCAAATTTAGTCATAGTGCCCTAAAGTACTAATCTATAAAGGAGAAGAATTGAAGGACTACCAGAGAAGTGGAGGGATTCCTTTATTTTGTTGTGTAGACATGTGTTCATGCACTAAGGCACTGATAAACAAAGGAGAAGTAAAAAGGGATTACTATGCTAGTGAAGGTCTCCATTTTTGTGCCATGTAGGCCATGGAGGTCATATTTTGCCGTGTTAATAGGCCTTGACTCATAAACTGAAGAGAAAAAATCCCCATTCCTATGAATGAAAGAGAGTAGCTTTCATGTTCTCTAAATTGATTTGAATTCTAATGAACCCTAAGTGAAGGTTCCTCTTAATAAATTAGATTTACCTGTGGGGTGGCCAACTACTAGAAATACTGTAGTGTAGCTTCACCTATTGTTGGGTGAAGAGTGGCTCTCCCTTCTTCAGTTTCTAACACGCTATTGGTGAATTAGATAAATATATAATTCTCTTTCTGTTATAAATGTATTTGGAAATTTTGGATCGAGTAACCTATAATCTATCTCACCTAATTGGAATCCTAAAATTCATTGATTGAATGTCTCAAGGCCTCTATAAGATATAAATAAAAACTCAAGCATAATATGGCTTGGATTAAGAAATTGCTAGTTATCTTGGATGTTTGATTTTCTTTTCTTTCCGTATGATTTTCTTTAGTTTTAGTCTCTTTCTAGTTTAAGTGGGAAGAAATGAAGTTACTTATATGCATGCAAGACAAATATAAATCTTAAAGCCAATAACTAGGCTTAATTTCACCTCATTTACTTAATTGGAGGACTTTACCAAATTTGATGTATTGTGCAAGGAAATAATTTAAGTGGTAATTGTGCCAAAATTAAGCATGCAGACTTGTTAATTGTTATTTTATCATATATTTTTGGGGGGCTATAATTCTTTGTGAAAGAAGGGAGCATGTCCATATATAAATTTATTGATTTTTGCAGAATTTAAGCTCATGAGATAAATTCCATTTTCTCTTTTTTTGGAACTAATGTTTATGCACTTCTTCTTTGAATGAAATATATTCATGTTAATATTTTTACAATTATGCGATAAATATTCTAATCATTCTAAGTTAAAATCTTTGTGGGATTAGTCCATGCAGGAGTAAGGGCCTTTGCGGGAGACTTCTTCCATACCCACAACTCAAAACTTGCAGGGTTTTGAAACAAACTAAGTATGGTGGTGAATTTTGCACAACATGGAAATGCAAGTGTAAGAAGGTTAATGCAGATGTGGGTTACATGGAGCCTTTTTGAAGTTTCCTTCCCACATTTGTGGGCCCACATCACTCAAAAATTGGCTAAATGCAAGTGAACATGAGTGAAAAGTGGTGAAAAGTGTTCGCCTCACATAAGATGGATATTATAATATTATATTGTTTGGAAGTGGAGTCGAAAATAAGTGTTAAAATAGTATTGTTTTAGGAAAGAGGTCCAAGTATTTTGAGTGGGACATGAAAAGTAAATAATAAAGTTAAGGTGAATAAACATAAGAAGTGGGTAATAAATAAATATTTATTCTCTTTAGAAATTTGGCTAGATTAGTTAAAGTGGACATGAAGTACTAAAATAATGATGTTATATGGAGAAGGTAAAAAGACTTTCCATATAAATAAATAAAAAGAAAGTAATTCCTAAGAAAAGTAAGGAATGGCATGGCATGGACAAGTGGCTCTAGTGCTAACAAGACACACCTTGATGTCTAGGACTTACAATGGGACAAGGCTTCTAAGGGCCATATCTTGATGTCTAGGACTTACATTGGGACAAGGCTTCTAGGGGCCATATCTTGATGTTTAGGACTTATAATGAGACAAGTTCTATATTTTTGGAAAGCTCTCGATGAGTAGAAGATGGCGGGGACCTTATAATTGGGATATGAAGTAATTAGAATACAATGAATGGTATTAGAGTTAATTTTCGAGCTATTAACAATAAAAACTTGACCTTGTAACTGGGATATGAAGTGATTAGAATAAAGTGAATGGTATTAAAGTTAATTGTCGAGCTTGTAAAATGAAAACTTGGCACCCTGTATCTCTAATCAAACATTAAGAAACTTGGTATGTTACCCAAGGCATGAATAAGGATTCCAAATTTTATAATCTCTCACATTGAAAATATATTAAAATAACACGTTTATTAGATTTGATGAACATGTTCAAGTATGTTTCAAATTTCCTTTGGAAACATATTACTTACTATGAGAAAGATGAAAATGCATACTTAAGAGATTTTTGGATATTAATGACAAAGAAATATCTACAAGAAAAAATATATAATGAATGACTCGATGGTAAATAAATTTATTTTACTACACCGTGAACACTGTTTAGGGATGAAGCTTGTGAATTCACGTATGTAACACCTCTTCATTCCTTCCATCGTTCCGAACCGTTCAGTCCAGCCTAGGTAGGAACATTCCAATGTTCTGTAGCGGTAAGTGAAAGATGTGATTAGTATAATTTGAATGCAAAGGAAATATGTTTTTTCATTAACAAAACCATTTATTATTGACGGCTAGTTGATGGGTCTCAAGGCACATGATTGCCAAAATTTGTTAAAGGTACATATTATTCATGTCATTGTGATATAACTGTCATAAAATATTAATTTACCCCCAATCATTGTGATATTTAATTTCCATCTAAATGGTTTGAGATGAATATGTTCAACATGCTTATTTGATAGCTATATGTGGATGAGACCATTTGTGGATGCACTAGTCTCGCAAAAGATGTATCTAGGCCATCAAATTTTTGTAATATAAATACATCTATAATCCTTAATTCTGCCCCAACCCTTACAATATTTAAGAACCATTTGAGTTATTTGAAATGCATATGTTCAATACATCCATCTGATAACTATACATCAATGCACTAGTCTAACTCAAGAAATTTTACAACACGCAAGATATGTGTTGTTTGTTTAATAAATTTTATGTAGACCATAAGTTTATTTCAATGTGTATATAAATAAAACTATCAAATACTATGACTTTATGAACTTACTAAACAATAACTAACTAAGGCCATCTTGAATTTTGGTGATCGCATTTAAAGCGATACATGTCATGAGCATCCCTAGATGGCACAATGAAATAGGAGAATTTTATTGTATTTTTGAGAACAATTTTTTACTAGTATCTTAGATACATAGGCTTGTCTTTTGGTACATTTGGTATAATAAATTTAACTCGCTAATGTGGGGAGTTGTATATGGATGTTTTTTCTTCGTAGAGTGGTACATGAAAGCACTTAAAGGGTTGAAAGGATACAATCATTTCCTAAAGGGTGCATCACAAAGGTACACTATTAATGAAACTTTCTTTCTTATATTTTGAGTCTATGGAACAAATGAAAGTAGGTGCATCAATAATGTGGGATGGAGATAATGATGAAGAAAGATTATGACAAATTGAAACAAATGGAGAAAGATAGGTTACGAGGGTAAATATATTTATTTGACATATATAGAACCTAATTGTGTTTTAAATGAATAACTATTTTCCTTGTTAAAAATATAATATTATTTTCTCATTAGCATTACAAATGAATATGCATGGGATAAAAAGAATAACTCCATTTTGTCCAATACAAAGGATGCCTGGAAATGGTGTGCAGTGATGATCCAGATTTAAATAGGAACGCAACAAATTACAGAGATAACTATAAACACAAAGATGCAGTGGAAATAATACTTCATTTCATTAATGTAAAATACTAAAATATGCTTACAAACAACAATGGAAATAGACCAGCTAGGGCAATGGTAGCTTATCTCTGAGAAGAGATGTGGCGGCTACATGCCTCTAAACTATTTTACAGAGAGGCTTGAAGGCCTATTTATTGTTGAGAAACAATGGAAAACCCTCAACATCCAAAAACCGAACCCTAGAAGATGAAATGCCAAACTGTGAGCCCCGTAAATTGGTACATCAACTTCCTGGGGTCGTAACTCTGGCATATGATCTCAGTTTGATGCGTACAATATCTTGTTAGAAAGATCTATACGAGAACTACAACTTTGGGAAGAGAAACATCGGTCCAGAGACCCATGTTGCTCCCAGGTTTCCCAAAAAACATCAGTTAGGGCCTCAAAATGGCTCCAGAAGTTCAGGAACCGAAAAACTACTAAAAATAGTAAATTGTGCTACAATTAAGGAAACTTGAAAGCTAAAAGAAATAATGGTGGGGGTCCAAGTGGACTTGGCAGGTGGCCACCAATATCCACCTGGATCATTCCTCCCCCCTTAGGAAGTAATGGTCCCCATTGCGTTGAGTTCCTCCATGAGATGAGGCAACTTCTGCTGAACTTGGTCCCTAGTGAGCCACTTGCCCTGGTGAAGGAGTTAGCCTGCTTTGACAACTCGATACAGTTGGATATTTTGCTGGCGAGTGTGCTTGATCTGTGTGTCCATGATTCGATCAATTGCAGCTTGTTCTATGCAATCTGGATTTAACTCTGTGGGTGTGAGATGTTCTGCAATGTCAGATGTGTCTAGTAATGGCAGAAAGTATGGCTGAAGGCGGTCCACATTGAACCCTGGGTGCAGGCAAGGGAATGGGGGAATGCTAAGCTCAAATGCATTGTCTCCCACAACCTTGTTAATGGTGTAAGGGCCATATCAGAGTGGTCTGAGTTTCTGATAGGCTCCAGTAAGGCGCTCCTTTTGCAAATGCACCCAAACTTTGTTGCCCACCTAAAACTTGTGTGGCACCCGATGTTGATCATGCCGTTGCTTGTACTTGGCATTTGATTTCTCCAGAATGTCATGGACCTACTGGCGAATATGTTGGATGTGCTCAATGAAGTTGGTTGCCTTATCTGTTTCGGACTGGACATGAGCCAAATCTGCGTGGGTAGCTGCAAATGGCATGGCCACATCAATGGGACATAATGGCTGCAATCCCAAGCCCACCTAAAAAGGGTTGTGGCCAGTCGAGCTGTGGAGAGCCCGGTTGTAGCTATGTTGAACATAGGGGAGGCTCTCATCCCATGTGCGTGGATGCTTTGAGTTGTACATGCGTAGAATGTGTCCAATTATCTTGTTGACAACCTTTGTCTGGCCATCATTTTGAGGATGGAAGGATGTGGACTTAGTGAGTTTGGTGTCCAGCATTGTCTAGAGACTGGACCAAAATGTACTGAGGAACCTGCTATCCCGATCTGAGATGATAGACTGTGGGATCCCAAAGTGTACCCACACTCATTCAAAGAAGAGTTTAGTAGTGGCTTTTGCTGTGATATTCTTCTTGCAAGTCGCCATAATGGCCATCTTCGAGAACCTGTCGATGACCACAAAAACACATTCATTTCCATGCTTAGTGGAAGGAAGGCCTGACATGTAATCCATGGAGATGGATTCCCAAGGTCGACTAGGGGTAGGCAGCAAGGTATAGAGGCCTTGCTTCTTGATGATCAGTTTGGCAATGGCGCATGCAGTGCATGATCTGATGTACTTCTTGACATCTTGTCGAAGATTCGGCCAATAGAAATACTTCTACAGTACTGCCACCATTTTATCGACCCCGAAATGCCTAGCAACTCGACTATAGTATGCTTCCAAAATCATCTTGGTATGCTCGCTTGAAGGAACACAAAGGTGACCTAGGTGGCATAACAGAGCATCTTGGAGGTGAAAATTTGGAACATGCTGACCCTCCAAGAGTGTTTGGTATGTGTGGCCGAATTCTAGGTCGGTTTTGTAGAGAAGTGGCCAATCAAAAGTCTCGTGCCCACAAGAGTTGAGCATGGTGGTTAGTGCCATGATTGGTGGTCGATTGAGGCAATTTGCAACATTATTGGTGCTTCCCTTCTTATACTTGATATTCAAATGGAACTGTTGATGTGGACCACTTTTGATGGCGATCATTTTGCAATTTCCCTTGGGTCTGTATGAACTGCAGGGGTTGGTGGTTTGCGTGGATGACTGTTTCCTTCCCCAAAATGTAATGCTTCCATTGTCAACAGACTTGCACAATGGAATACATATCTTTTTCATAAGTGGGATACTTCCGGGTTGTTTCTAAAAGTGTCTCACTGTGATATGGCACTGGATGCCCGTGTTGAGTAAGGACTACCCCAATAGCATAGTCAGAGGCATCTGTCTCGACCTCAAATGGTTGTTGCAAGTCTGGTAATGCGAGCACTGGTGCCATGCAGAGGCGATCTTTCAACTCTGTGAATGCCTTTTGTTGAGATTCAGACCAAAAGAATTTTGCTTTCACTCCTCCCTTGGTGACTTGACTCAAGGGCTAAGTGATATGAGAAAATCCCAACACGAACCTGCAGTAGAAGTTGGCAAGACCTAGAAAGTTGCAGAGCTCTGTTAGAGTGGTTGGATATGGCTAATCCTGAATGACTTGGATCTTAGCTGGATCCACATGGACCCCCTGTTCATCAATAATGTATCCCAGATACTGAGCTTGGGTCATGCCAAAAGTGCATTTCTCCAAATTGGCACATAACTTGTGTTGTCGCAGTGTTTGGAGAACCTGTCGGATGTGGTGGAGGTTTTCTTCCCAACTTTGGCTGAAGATTAGGATGTCATCCAAGTATACGACTACAAATGAGTTGGTGAATTGCCGCAAGATGTCATCCATTAGCCTCATGAAGGTTGTAGGAGCATTCATCAATCTGAAAGGCATAACCAACCATTCAAAAAGGCCCTCCTTGGCTTTGAAGGAAGTCTTCCACACATTGGAGGTTTCGATTGGTACTTGGTGATATCCTGACTTCAAATCGATCTTGCTGAGATATTTTTCACCTTCAATTGGTCCAGGAGGTCATCAATTCATGGGATCGGGTACCTATTATGGACAGTGATCTTGTTTAGTGCCCGATAGTCAATATAGAGTCTCCAAGTCCCATCCTTCTTCTGTACCAACATGATTGGGCTCCCACAGGGTGATGAAGTTGGACGGATGTGACCTTTCTGTAGCAGATCCTGAATCTGCCTCTTGATTTCATTATTCTCCAGAACAGAGCACCGATAGACTGGTCCATTAGGTAGCGGCGCACCTAGGGTTAGATTGATGGAGTGCTTGACTTGACAGTGCAAAGGAACCCCTGTGGAGGAGGTGATGTTGTACTCATACTCCTCCACGACCTTGTCCATCTGTAGTCGTTGTGTGGAGGGGCCCTGTTTAGAGGTCATGGCCACCATCTTCTTCTTTCCTTGAGGGCGTATCATCAGGAAAACAAATTTCCCGGTTTTGGAAATGAGCTTATTGCATTGTTTTGCAGTAACCAAAGAGATGTCGATAGGTGGTGCTACCTCCGGTATCCTGTACAACTTATTTCCCAAAGTAACAATAACAACATAGGGCGTTGATTCATACACATCATGTTGCTTCCACAAGTATGGTTGTCCTAATAATACATCACAAACTTCAAGGGGAGAAATGTCACACAATACCTTATCCATGAAGGGCTTGATGTTGTATGGAAGGCGACATTGTTGGCTCACGCGAAGATCCCGTCCTTGGTGAAGCCACCCGATGGTGTACGGTTATGGATGTGCTGTGGTCGGTAAGCCCAACCGCTTCACGACCTCTGTCAAAGTGAGGTTCTTTTGGCTCCTTTTGTCGACAATGAACTGTAGTGAGGAGCCCTTTACCCACATCTGGGAGTGGAAGAGATGCTCCTCCTCCTTTGGATCTTCGGGTTCCTCCTTTTGGATCTTCGTAGTGGTAATGGTGGCATTGGGCTCTGCATCAATAATTTGCTTCCCTTTTTCATTCCCCTTATCAGGTTCTGACTCAGAGTTGGAACATGCACCTGATTCTAAAACCTTTAGCTTGGCCACTAGTGACTGCTTGGCCCGACACTCACTTGTATTGTGAGTGGAGCTCTTATGGAAATCAGACCACTTTCCCGTGTCCTTTTTCGGCTTCACGACGATGTTCTTTGCTTGCATCTTTGGCGGGTTGTCTTGGGCCTCCCCACCTTGGCTTTGTCCTTTGTTCTGCGATTTTGGGGCACCTTTCCCTTGCTTTGGATTCGCATATCCAAAGTATCGCTTCTTCCATTTAAACTTTTGCTCGACCTTGACGACATATGGGTATGTTGTGCCGAGTGAAGGGATGTTCAGGAATTCTATTTCTTCCTGGATGTACTTGTGCAAGCAGCCGTGCTATTTGAGTACCAAATGCTACTCCGAATCCTTGATACCCAACTTTGTGCGAAGGGTATGGAAAATATTGGTAAACTCTGGCACGTCTTGGTCCCTCCCCTGTCGCAGCGTGGTCCATTTTATGTATTGATCCTCATAGCTTCTGACAAGGTAGTACTGCTCTTTGATGGCATCCCGGAATGAATCCCAAGTGGGTGCGGCTAAAAATAGTGAGCCTGTACTTTCATCCTTTTGCTCGAAGTAGGTTTCTCACCAGTCCTTGACGTGGGGGGCTGCTTTGAGAAGAGCGAAAATAATCTTTTCCTAACTGGAAAAATCATGAACAGAAAAATAACCCTCTAGTAGATTTAACCATTTATCAACAGTATTTGCGTCTATCTAACCCTCGAATATGGGGGTTTCAAAATTAACTTGTACCTTAAATGTTGTGGCATTTCTAGAGTAGCTATTGGAAGCCGATGTGTCGCCCTTGGGTAGCTGCTAAAGGATCTGGGCAAAGTTGTCCATCATTGCATTCCTTTGTCGCTCGAGGGCTTATTTGAGCAAGATTTTGATAGGATCTCCTGCCCCCTTGTCTTTCTTTTCATCTGCCATGGGAGGCCGTTGGGATTTACGAGGCCGGTCTTGTAAAGGATTGACCAGTTCAAGCCCTAACTCCTTATATCCCAACCTCGTTGGGGACATGCAAAGAAAAACAGAGAAAAAGCAGACCACTCTGATACTACTAATATGGATTTAAATAGGAACACAAAAATTTACAGAGATAACCATAAACACAAACATGCAGCGGAAATAATACTTCTATTCATTAATGTAAACTATTGAAATATGCTTACAAACAGAAATGGAAATAGATTAGCTAGGGCGATGGTAGCTTATCTCTGAGAAGAGATGTGGTGGCTACATACCTCTGAACTGTGTTACAATGAGGCTCGAAGGCATATTTATTGTTGAGAAACAATGGAAAACCCTCAACATCCAAAAACCTAACCCTAGAAGATGAAACGCCAAACTGTGGGCCCCATTTTGGTAAATTGGTACATCAACTTCCTGGGGTCGTAACTTTGGCATACGATCTTCGTTTGACGCGTACAATATCTCGTTAGAAATATCTATACAAGAACTACAACTTTGGGAAGTGCAACATCAATCCATGGATCCATGTTGCTCCCAGTTTTCCTAAAAAACGTCGTTTAGGGCCTCGAAACGGCTCCAGAAGTTTAGGACCCGAAAAACTGCTAAAAATAGTAAATTGCGCTACAATTAAGGAAATTGGAAAGCTGAAAGGAACAATGGTGGGGGTCCAAGTGGACTTGGCAGGTGGCCACCAATATCCACCTAGATCAAGTGAAGTTTTGAAAATGACGTGAAGGCATACAATTGTTTAGAAGGTGCAACTCTCATATTCCATTCCATGACGAATTATGTGAACAATGTCTTAGTGAGTGCATAAAGGCATGGGTGAAGAAGAAAAATTATAAATTGGATATAATCAACTAGACAACTGAACTAGATGCATTATACATTGGAATTGGATGTGAAAGCATAGTATGTAATGGATGATAATAATTGGATATACTTAAATTAGACATATTTATACATATTGGTAGAAGTTTAAGAATAATAATGGATTTTAATATGATAATTTGTCTATGCAAGAAGGTATAAACATACTTTGCGATGTGGGCATATGGTCATGATTTTTGAGTCACATAGTGTGCATCAATTCAAACACATAGGTGATTCTCGAGTGGAGTCTATTGCATTTGATTAAACAAGTAATGCACGTTCAAAAGAGACAAACCCAAGAAAATGGACAAATGGATTATATTGACACCATTCATGAGATAATTGAGTTGGACTGTAAGTCCTTTAGAAGTGTGATTTTTAAATGCAAATGGTTTGATATTTTTAATGGAAGGAGATAACTAGACAAAAACTTGTTAGTGAATTGTATTTTATTGATTCTATAATTGGAGACATATTAGCATCTCAGGTTGAACCATGTTTGCTTTCTGTGAATAACGTTTCTTCCATTTGGATGTCTTTGATGAAAATTGATGCTTTATTTTTCCTTATACTTTTGATTGAAAAAGGGCTTTTAAAAATGTACATGTTGCAATTATTGCACCAAGTTAGAAAGACAATGATGTAGATGTAAGTGGAGTAAATGTGAGTGATTAGATAGCATTAGGAGTGTAATGATGTCAAGAATTCATTATAATCTCAGTGTTTTTTTATTAATACAAATATATGGTGGCTTCATCTCATTATATTTAAGTTTTAATAAATTAGAGTTGTTAAATTAGAAGCTTTGTTTTAATGAAAAAACTTACTTCCTACAAACATGTCAGTGCTTAACATAAACATGCTAGAATGATTTGAAAAATATATTCTATATTTTGAGTACATAAATTTGATGTACTTTGGATGTTATGCATATGATGGTAATTCTTCCTTACTTTAGTGTTTATCCCTACTTCATACTAGATTTTTTTCTCCAACAATGATGATGATGATGATATTATTGTAATGTTCCCTTATCACTTCTTATGTCAAAGTCCTATCACAATAATATTTTCATTGTTATTCTTTGATTATAAATTCATTGACCAAATCATTGATTATACAATTAAATATTATAGGCTAATTATCCCTTTGGATGGTGCATATATTGGGATGATAATCTTGTAGGTATTCCATAACACAAATTAACCTATTACCATCTTTAATGATATTTTTAATAGCTATGCATGCCTACGTGATCTTTTTATCATTTGATATTTTGTATATATATCTAACCTTGAACTTTAATTTATCTTCTACTTCTCGTGTTTAGTAAGATGTTGCATTTGGTATATCGATTTAGTGTTTACCCCTAGTTGTGATATTTTTATTTAGTACCCATCATGATGATATTGCTACATCAGTTTCTTTTTGCAAGGGTTTTTGATTATATCTCCTAAGTTGGTTATCAGTTTGCTACTTACTATTGTTGACGTGTTTATTTAAGGTGGAAAAAAATAATGAGTTCATTTGAATCCTCGAATGGGTTGGGAAATTGTGAATATTGACAAGGCATTGTGAGTGTCAGAGACTTAATTTCCTTTGGTATTTGAATTTTTTTAGTAGATTTTTTTATAGTGTTGGGTATGTGTTATATTCTTTGCATGTCTAGCCCTATGTGTGTTTCATTGTGCTAGGAAAAATGAGGGGGTTAGATGGGTTGATATCCCTCGTATGGAGGCCCAAAGGGGCTCATAAAGTGAAAATTCATCGATAGGATTTATTGAGTGTTTTTTCTCAATATGGTTTTTTCCTTTAGCGATTTCATAACACATGGTTTTCAGGTCCATGTTAGTCTAATTTTAGTTATGTAAATATAGTTGTACTCTAATTCAGCATTTATGGATTGGGGGGATTTAGATATTGTATTGTAACATTGTAAAGATATAATATACTAAAAAAAGTATTTTTAGTTTTCTCTGTTTTGTTTTCCAAGATAAAATATCTATGTTAATCATGTGTCTATATGTATGCCATCGCATATTTTCTATTTTACTAAGAATTTATGTGTAGGAATCAACTATATTGGGTTAAAACCAACATATAGTGGATATTACTATTGCCATGGGTTTAGTAGCAGGTTTCTAATTGCGATTAGTGAGAGCAGGTGTGCTAGTCATAATTTAGAATTCATTCAATGTGCCAATTTTTTTTGCATGTAGATTCTAGTGAGCTAAGGAGTCCATTCAATATGTCAATGTTTTCTATAATGAAATTCTAGCTAACAAATTTATGTATATATACATAGTTTGTGTGATCTAAATATGATAATAGGAAGAACACATTTGACTTTAGTATTGACTCTAACTTAACTATTGAAACATTCGTGACATAATGTGACATTAAATATGATGCAAAATTATGCAAAGACCACACATATTGTCTCAATGCTTGCACATGTGTCATGTTGAGCAATGTCAGGTGACATAATGTAATGCAAACATGACACAAAATATGGTCATGCAAGAAACTAATGCATGAAAAAGGGAATGCTTGATAAATAACATTCATAGTCTATTTGCAGAGCATTTGTTAGAAAATTATATATTATAGATCTGGAACACATAAAATATTACAGAAATATAAACACAGAAAACACATAAAACAAGAGAGACATAGATATACGTGGTTCACCCAGTTTGGACTACGTCCACGGAGAAACAACCAGTCCTCCTTTTATTATATTATCCTGCAAACTAAAGAGATATAACCTACAACAGATTCGTTGTAACTCCCTCTTCTCTCTCAATCTCCTCTCTCTTCCTCACTCCGAATATAGATATACATAGACGCAATACAATTCCCTCATATATAGCGAGGGGTTTCCTTCTAGGGCAAAAAACCCTAAATTAAACATAACTTCTACTGCCAGATCTCAGCCTAATGAATGGCCCAGATTGACTACGAAATTACAAAATTTTTCAAGGCAATTTTACATCTATTCTTAGCTTTGGGGGCACTGCCCTCGAAACCCCCTGCTAGGGGGGGCTCCCAAAAGGTCGCAGCCACCCCCGCTGGACCCCCCCTGCAGCGAATATTTTACAGGTGGCGTTGCCGCCCCATTTCGAACTGGGGTCCAATGCAGTGATACCTTTGAATACAAAAGATAATTAGGCTCCACACCCAACACATTTATGATGCACATATGTGATGTTAGAAGCCAATATTATAGTAGTGTATGATTAGTATTTATTAGGATGGGGCTAGTCTTGTAATTGTGAACATGCTTATATTCATCCTAATTATATATTTTGATTTGTTGATTCACCTTTATTATTTCCATTGACAAAATCATTCAACATGTTGCTTGATTTGGTAATGTCACTCTTAGAATCAAGTTTATCTAATGCATTATTCCTCATCTTTGGTTGTAATATTTCTAGAATTTATCTATGCACTACAATATTGTAGTTTGACCCTTAAAATGTACTAGATTAGATTATGTATAAATTCAAAATGTGTGTTTACAATGATGGGAGACAAGATTCTGCCAGCTTAAAACAATGATCCCATATGGAAAACATGTAAATATGATAGTACAAATTCCTATTATGGAGCTCAAGACCAAGGCTTGACTAGTGAATGGTTAGGTATGCATGATGAAAATATATTTCTATGGAATATGCAGTAGGATTTCCATGGTGAACACAAACTATATAAATATTAATGCTGGGATATAATATATAATGGTCCAAGATGGTTATGGAGAGCACAAGAGGAGCTATGATTCTATTAGAGGGTAAATGGAAAGGAGGCCCATGACAGAGTAAATATTGCATTTCATGCTTTTTCCTTAGATCAAATCATTTTGGGCTACCATGTGCATTAAATGAAGCCATCAATCTCCATTGACTTGTAAAAGTAATCATTGGATGCATGTAAGAGGTTGGTGGGGAAGAATTTTCATGTATTTATGGAAGCATGCGATAAATATAATAATAAAGGGGAAGTATAAAAGTCTTATATTCATCCTCTTAGAAATAATTTTGACAACCATTCCTCTCAAATCTTTCACTGCAATCATGCTCTAGACTTCTCGTGTTGTGATCTACATTGCTAACATGAAATAATGACTAGAAATTAACCAAAATCAACATTGTGAATAGGAAAGTACACATTTTGGGTGAAGGATAAATGGTTATAGGTGAGAATATGGGTTTGGAAATCGTCACACACTATGCATTTGTTTCTGTTTGGATGCTTGAGAATTAATTATTATTCTTGAAGACAATTCGTAGAAAGAAGAACAAAATTGGCTCTTTTTGCACATACTCAAAAGAATTGGAGGGAAAAATATCCTTGAATTTTGTGAAAAGTAAGTAAAAATATTCCTTGTGTTGTGTAGGATAGTGGAAGAGAATGTCATGGTTGTTTTATGGCTAGATGAGATGCTTGGAGTGTTGTATAATGAACACATTTGTTGAGCATGAAAATAAATGAGTTAAGATAGAAGCATCTTGCTTAGTTCCTTAATCTTAGCGACCTCATGGCCTCACTTGGGGATGATGTCCACACTAGATACCTATGATTGGATGAAAAGTTGCTCAAATGCATCCAATATTTTGTACTTCGTTTTGTTAAAATATAAGTGTTCTATCCCTGTTTATGAATATGCATAGTAATGTTTTTTCTATTATGGAAATCTATGTATTTTGCATGATGTTTGTCATTATCTTATATATTCTCATGGTTGTTTGGTTTGCATGGATTTTTGTTAATCCATGCTTGTTTAATTTTGCCTCATTTTAATTATCAAACTTGTGCATGTATTTTATTGAATTCTACTTTGTCGAGGAGGCTTTTGGTTGGAATTGTGCGGATATGGTCTCCGAAGCTAGATTTTGAAATCCGTGTTTCATGGCAACCCATCTTGTGGTTGAGAGTGTTGTGCATGGACACCATATGCACACTAAATTGTCGTACTCATCTAACAACCTCTTCCCATCGTAGGGATATTATTGGTGTCCTCCTTCAATATTTTCTTTGGTAATATATATGAATATTATTTTGTCTCCTTCACCATGCTCAAGTATTTCTTTGTTAAACAACACTTATCTATATTCCTAACAATACATCTCTAGATAAAATCTAGAGTTTTCTCCCATTCTTGGTGATGGTGTAGGTGTTTTTTCTTCCACCATATACGATGATCTTATCATACTATCATAGCCTCTCAAATAGTCATTAGCAAGTGACCACGAGTATAATGTCACATAGGACTTCATCCTAATACACTCCTAGGACTCCTATATCGAACACCATCCTATAGTGCAAATATATCATGATGACTTTAGTTTTCACTATAAACAAAACAACCTATATGGTTGTGGATGGTTCTATCATGTTAAATTAAATTTCTCCATCCTTTCCACTATGCCCACATTTTTTTACCATTATCAATAATGACTTTACACCACTTCTAGTTTTGCACTTAATCTTAAAGTTGTTCTTCCTAGGCCATTGATCTTGTTTTGGAAGTTGTTGCTTTGTTAACACAACCATCCCTTTATGCATCATAAAATTCCCTCATTATTATGTTATTTTTGCAACATCTCTTTGATCACTTTGCCCTTTGATGCTTATCCATTTATTGGGTCCTTTATTCATTTTTAGGTGACTTCTATTAGCGTGGACACTTAAATTACTTGCATCTTCCTTCCCCACATGTATAACAATAAATTTATCAATGATAACCACAATTTCCATTTCCTTGTACTTTGAAATATCCATGAACTCTGCCAATTGCACTATGGTATTCTAGTTTGTTTATCTTGTCAAAGTCTCTTCCTCCATATTTAATGTGTATTTTTTGTCCTTACTTCTTTACACTACTTCCTCATAATTATGTTGTGTATTAGCTTTTCCTCTACCTTTAACACCATGTAATATTCACCATCTACTAAATATATTTTATGTAAACTAATATAATCTTAAATAACACATTTCAACCTATTTACATATGCTAAAACTCACTAATCATATCCTCTCCATACTCTAAAACTGAGTGATATTGTCCTCCCATCCCCCCACCCCCAGAAAAAAATACTCTTAAAAAAAAATCCTCCCATATCCTAGAGTGACCTTATCCTCCCATATCCAGCGAAATAAATATTCTTAAAAATAAATCTTATTTCTTCACTAACAAATTCAATATCTTCAACCATACTGATTTATAATTAATAATTAATAAGAAATAATTATTTATATTTCTTTCCATTTTATAAATTCAATCTCATTTAAAAAACAAACCTTTTCATTCATTTGAGTTTTATGAAGTCAGTCACTTATTAAAACTTTTTCACCAAACTTTTTTTTCCAATCCTTTTAGTTTTATGAATTCACGCCATTAAAAAAAATAAACCTTTTCATTCGGTCGTAAATTTCATTTTTTTTTTAATATTCCAAAATTTCCAATTTACTAAAATTTCAAATTTATATATTTTTTCATTTCATTAACTATTTTATTAAAAATTTTCCATTTATAAAAGATAGAGTAGTCTAAATAGGCCATAAATTTGCTCAGAAAATAGTAAAAATTCTAATATGATTTTTGTCAAAATCTAGTCGAAATTTTGAGAAATCTAGATTACTCCTATTAAAATTTAAGATTTTGGGTGCTCGGAGGTTTTTAATGGTGCTGAATTCATTTTCACCATAAAAAAATGATCCAAACACTCTTATAATCAGTCTTTTTGGAAAAAAATCCCAAAATTCCAATGAAAATAATTTTCTAAACGAACTTGTAACCTTGATAGACAACACCATAAAATATTCCATCTTTACTATCCTTTGATTTTCCAATGAATTCAGGTGATATCATAAATCAGTGAACATCATCTCCATCTTCTAATGATCTTCCTTTCTCTTTTAAAACATTCTTTCTATCCTATAATTTATTCTCTTCTTTCTAACTTTTTATTTTTCTCCAAACTCTTTATTTTTCTCTTAATTTATTCTCTACTTTCTAACTTTTTATTCTTCTCCAACTCTTTATTATTCTCTTGAGTGTATTTTAATAATTATTAATAAATTTTATTTCAATATTTTTTACATTATTTATTTTTCAAATTAAAATTTAATAAAAAATGATATAATTTAAAAAGATAATATATTTGGTTAACCCATTCTATACATTAAAATGACTCAATTTACATACTATTTGTATTTATACAAAATACCCAACCAAATCTTAAGTATTCTTATCGATCCTTTATTATTTAATTTATAAAAGATTCTTTTAACAAATTTATTTAATACACTAAAACAACTCAATTTATAATAAGTGAATTATAATCCTATTTTATAAATTATCATCATAATCTACATTTTAAATCATATCTAAGTTATAATCATAGTTTATAGATTATTATCCTAATCTGTATTCTTGATGTTTTATTATTTGTTTTATAAATACTTATAAAACAGGGTCTAACATCTCCACAGGGTATATGGAGGATGCAATTAACAATGGACAACATCTCTCATCAGATCCAAGACTTTTCCATGCTGGGTACATAATTTTCTTTATTGGGTACATAATTTTCTTTATTGTGATCTCTATCTGGTATGACTATCTATTTTTCCTAAACTTTTGACTCCTATGTTGTTTTTTGTTCCATAAATATCTTTGGCATATGAGACCGACAATTAAACTAACATTCTATGCATAGGTGTTACTAGCAATATTTCTCTATACGTCCTATCTTTTCCAGATCTAATATAGCTCCTTAAATCCATTCCTCCATGTGAATATGATCCTCTATACAATGATTTCTGATGGTCCCCATATAAATTGCTGTACTTTTTGTTGGATGCATATAATACAATCATAAAGCCTTTTTTCGTGCTGAAAAATACTTATAATATGTACAAATTTTATTAAGTAAAATTGAGAGTACTCCTAAAAACAATAAATATATATATATATATATATATATATATATATATATATATATATTTATTAATTAATTTATATCGAAGTTAATTTTATTACAGTCCAATTTTATTATGAGTTGAGAGTATCTTTTTCCGAAATAATGAAACAAATTATCTTAATGAATGGTGAGACTTCACGTTTTACAACTGACAACATCCCACTAATGAATAAATCTCTCTCATTCAACATTAAAATTAAACTCTACTTAAACTCCCTTTAAAACAATTTTGTTCACTACATCTCACTAATAAATAAATCTTTGTTCCATTAGCCGGTAGGTTATCCTAAACTTTTATTTAATAATAAAAATATTTTTTCCGCAAATAACATAAAAATAACGACCGACGTAACAGTAAACACTATTAGCTCTTCCTGACATAGCAGGCCACGACATCCCTCCATAACAAGGCTGTACACCGACTCTGACATTCTAACTTCGGTATGGCAGCAGTAGATTCAGTAATAAAATGTTTCATAACCGTTGGAATTGAGATAAAATTTGATGGCCAAATTGTTCAATAAGTAATTTGTTAATGGGCATTAAATGAACTAGGGTGGTATCTGTCTAGTCTTGGATCTTGGTAAGTCAGTTATTTAATGGGCAGGCATATATTGCGCCAGTTCATTTAATGCCTATTGACAGGTTATATATTTGTTGCCTTCAATTGTTGTTACTGATTTTTTATAACAGTTGGATTGAGATGGAATTTGATGGGCAAATTGTTGTCTTTGGGTGATTAGTCCATTAAATATAAATACAATTAATTTTATTTTATTTTTCTTGGTATTCTTTTATTAAAATGTTTAAAATTAGTACCAAAGTTGCAAAAACTGTCAAATTTGATAAGTATTTCAGATTTGAAATTCCTATGCCATGATCTTAAAATCAGAAACTGTCAAATTTAATAAATATTTCAGATATGAAATTCCTACCTACTTGGCATCATGATCTTAAAGTCAATCTATTACACTGATATTTTTTGTTAGAATAATTAAAATCAATACCAAAGTTACAAAAATTTAATAAACATTTCAAATTTCAAATTTCTATCTTAAAGTGACATCATAATCTCAAAATCTAACTTCAGATTTAAAATTCTTACCCTATTTAACATCATGATCTCAAAGTCAAGCTCTACATTATAACCTCATCTGTGCCAGAATCTGACGTACAGAGAGAACCATCTCTCCAGAACCATCTGAACTTTTTTTTTTGTGTAGTTTAACTATTTTAAATGCTAACTTTTTTCTAGAATAATTAGACTCTGTGAGATTTATATGTTTGAATGGTGTGAATTTCATTATCAATATTTTTTCAGAATTTTTTAAGAATTTAAATTTATTATATTCAAATAAAAAAATTCAATCCGAAAAAAACATAAGTAAGACTACTGTAAATCGATTCCAAAAACCAATTAAATCACCAAATTCCAACTCAAAAAACCAAAACTTACAATAATTACACAACGCCATGATTGTACTCTCAACGAGCCACAAGGTTCATTTAATGCATTTGGATGATGCGTACTTCGCTCACATCGTTACTGGTATCTATACATACTCTGTTTCTGTATTGAATTCTATACATCGAACTTCCCTTATGTTATATAAATACTCTCGTGATTCTGTCTCAAACCTTAACAGTACAGATCCAGAGGAAGGAGGAACATACAAAATTTTTAACCTCTACCCACGTGAAATCCAACGACCTATTGCTTCCCAGAGAGGCCGCGGGTTTCATGAAAGAAAGATTTGTGCACCAAATCAACAATGGAGACCGCTTGTGAAGAATTAATATATCGATAATAAGTTCCATCATCGGAATCGTAACAGACTTTGCAAAACATGTGATGGCTGCAAATCTTTGTTATATTAATAATCTCCATGGACAGGCATGTGAACACTCTGTGTGCCTCTGTAACATTTAAAAATCACCACCGTCTCCCAATTCCTTGCATCCATAAACTCTGAATAGTTTCAGAGGAATAGAAGAGACGAAGCTATGAAGGTCGTCGTTATACTTCTGCTTGTTTTGTGTTCGCTTGCTTTTCAGCAACTTACTGTCACTGTTGGGAAGCCCAGTATAAAGGGTACAAGTTTAGATTCGAGTACAGGGGCCTGTGAAGAAGGTTGAGAGTTTAAATATTTATCAATTTTTTTTTTTTGTGTGGTTGTTTTCATTGTTCGGGTTGGAATTATTGTTTTCATTATAGGAATAGGTTCATGGTTTCACATTGTCATGTTGTTTTTCTGCATGTTGATTGTTGAACTTATCTGGATTGCAAATTTGTCTCTCTGCCTTCTTGGTTTGCTGGCCAGGCAGCTAGCTTTGTGGGCAGAGTGACAGAGTGATGATACCTAGTACTTTAGTTGTTTGGCTGCCCATGGGTTGAGGGAGATGTTGGGAATTGCCCTCCCCGCACAACACACATTGTGTGGGGAGGGCTACATTGCCTTTAGGAAAGCTCACCAAGCTTCGAGCAAGTTCTAAAAATATGTTGGAAGCTCAACAAAATTGGTTAATTGATCTAGTTGGTTGGATTCCAGAATATTTTCAAAATCTACAAGTAAAATAAAATACAATATCTTAATTACATTAATCCGGCCAAAATAATTTTATCAATGAAAATAGATATAATTGATCAGTTAAACTGCAGTTAAAACTCTGAATTGCATGTCTCAGTGTTTTCAATTTTGTTTCTCATTGTGTATCAAGGCTGATCAAATCTCTGTCTTTTCTATATTTACTTTTTTGTGTGTATCAGGACACAGTTACACTGAAGTAAAGAGGGTGCTTCAGGTTGCGGGATCGAATCTCCCCGACTGTTCTCATGCATGTGGATCTTGCACTCCATGCACAAGAGTGATAGTGGGATCTCCCAAATGTCCCATTCAGACAAAGAGAGCAGAATCCTGTCCAGTATCTTATAGATGCATGTGCAAAGGCAAATCTTATCCCGTTCCTTAGAAACCTTCCTGTGATCTGAGAGATATCATACAATTCTGGAAACATATGTAAACATGGTAGTATTATATCCTAATTTGTTTAGGATCTTTTGTATGTACAGAGTAATATATTGAGTTGTAGTAATATTAAGTTGCAGGAGGATATTACTGATAAGAAAGCAAGTTTTATTATTAATTTTGGTTTGTGAAATTTTGGAATTTAAAATGGATTTGCAAATAATTTTACCTTTATTATAAAGCTTGTTTAAAAAAAATTAATAAAAAAACCTAGTAAGTCAAAATTAGTTACAATAGGCATTACAGCTTACAGGTTGCAGCAGCTACAGCTTACATTGTCATTTTGGCAAGTCTCATCTACTGGCATATACCGTTGTCCTCTGGGAATTTGGGTTTGATTTTATGTTATGAATTAGACTTCACTGTGAGGACTTACTCTTTTAATGCTTGGCATTTGGAATTCTACAGATTTGATGAAAGACTGTCAGATCTTCATCTTAATGTATTTATGAAGCATCCAGAAATATTGGAAAGAAGTGGTTTTTCAATCAATTCGGTATATTTGGATCAAAGGCTGTTATACGTTTATCTTAATTTTTATAAGAATCATTCAGAAAAAATAGAAAGTAAAATGGAGTTTCAAAATTTTTGTACAAGATTTAATTTAATTTATTATTATTATTAAAAAATATATTTGATTTGAGATATCTAACTCATCTGAATGGTACCAGTGGGGTTTAGGCTAAATAGCTGGGCACTCCAGAGCTAATATGAATGGTTGTTTGCTTTAAATGGAAAAAAAATTAAATATATTTTAATTTTTATAGAATTATAATAAAATATTAATAAAAATAAAATTATTAAAATAATTTATAGGAATAGTAAATTATATCTCATATTATTTATTTATCTATTATTTTTAATAAATTTTTATTTTATAATTTTATAATTTATAAATTAATATAAAATGCATTGTATGTTAATCTCTGGTTAATTTTAAATTAACTCAACAAAAAATTAATATTTTTAAAAATATATTTAATTATTATTATTATAATTTTATTTATTTATTACTATGATATTAATTATTAAGTTGTTGGTAGGTTCGTTATGTACTAATATGCAATTTAGTTAAAGAATGTTGTTTTCATCTTAAGTATGGAATGATAAGCCCATTCAACTCTTGTGTTTTAAAGTTCCAGTAGTTATAATGATGTTAGACCTAATTCTAATTCTATGGTGGTGGGAGAATCAATAATGGAGTGCAAGTCTTGCAATCTAGTTAAAGAATATTGCTTTCATCTTAATTATGGGAATGATAAGCCACTCAACTCTTGTGTTCTAAAGTTTCAGTAGTTATAAATGATGTTAGACCTAATTCTAATTCTATGGTGGTGAGAGAATCATTAATGGAGTGCAAAGTCTTGCAATCTAGTTAAAGAATATTGCTTTCATCTTAATTATGGGAATGATAAGCCCACTCAACTCTTGTGTTTTAAAGTTCCAGTAGTTATAAATGATGTCAGACCTACACACATTTCCCATCTATAATCAATTAACCAAAAGATTTGATATTCACTAAAACTTCTAATATGGAGTGATTTTAAGATATGATCAAATTTACATAAGAAGTAAATACACATAATTGGCTTCTAGTTTATATACTTGATTAAGAACAACATTCTAGATTTTATCATCAGATTGAAACTAGACCTTTATTTGGCAAGTTTGAGTGGAGGTTTTGGATCTAGAGGATAAAGGATTAAGAGCACCCTCCTGGATTAAAATTTTGTGAGATGAAAATCATGATGATAGCCTAAGTAGGAGTAACAACTTCAAGAGTTTGTGATTTTTTATTAGAAAAAGGAAATTAATTCTTAAATGCCAACTTGTAACATCGATGACATATTAGAAGGGAGGTGTTGGGTCCTACGTAGACCCAACCTACAAACTCTATAACATGATACCTTCTTGACTAAGCAAGCCATATTCTTTAAGAAATTTAATTAACATAACAATATTGAAATACATGGCAAAACAATAATTGAAAATACGTAATGAGAAATAACAACCATTCATAGAGATAACAACAAAATAGAGTTAACATGTCATTTATGCTAGTAAGCCATAATCCATAAACACAAATTCCAATAGAGAAACAATATTTACAAAGGGAAACAATTGAAGGTTGGGAGGAAACCTAGAAGATCTCAATTTAATCTGCAACGAGAATAACACAATCTATCAAGGCAGGCAACCATAAATCATAACAAAAAATAACTAACATATACCATTCAATATGCTTATTTAGATATAGTGGTTTCTTAATGAGATCAACTTTCATCAAGCACCCCTTTACTTGACTTGTTTATTGTAGTCAAATTTGACCCTACTCCACCTCATTGCACTATATGGCTCGATACATTATGGGTTTTAACTACAAATATCAGGGCATGTTCACAAATGCTACTTCTTTGATATTGGAACACTTGGTAGCCTTCTCAATATGTTGGTTTGTTTGGCTTAAAATTTGCTCACTTGATCAAATAACCTATCATCGATGAATCTTTGTGTTCCTTTTCCTTTCTAATTACAATTCCTTGGTTTTAGCTTCCACTAGCTTAGTCTAATAATCTTAAACCTAGACTGCGAGTTCATATAGTGTCATCTTTTCCATTATCAAATTGGAGGGGTATACCTCCAAAACTTCTAGGTCATATTGGACCATGTATAATCTCTCATAGCCTTACCAAGTCAATGGTAGTGTTTTATCCCAAGTTTGGATATAATGATCAACCCATCCTTTCCTGATATTGAGATTTCTTGAACCCTTATTTGAAAGGATTGATTTTCCTCATTTCCTACTCAATTGAATAGTTTTAAGGCCTCTAACTTATCATACTATTTTCATCAATGAACATGTTAAGCCCCATTTTTTGAGCATAGTGGAAACTTTTTACAAGGCATTTACCATACTAGCCTTTATCCTATTGAAATCATGTTCTAAAAATTGACTCTGCCCTATAAAAGATGTTAATGAACCTCAAAACTATTTCTAGGATATTTGTTGAGCTTGACTTGGTGTAGCTTTTTGTAGAGATTTTATGACTAGAATATATGGTTTTGTAAATTTTGTTGACACCTTATAATTTCATTTGTTGCTTTTTGCTTTCAATTTGTTCCCAATGCCCACAGATATATTACAACATGGTGAAGTTTTCAAGATTATGTGTTAAAGTGAACAATTTTACATTGTCACCTGTGAGAGCTCACCTAGAGATAATGCCCAATTAACCTTTTATTTGTTTGAAATAGTAAAATCTTTTAGTTTATGGCATGGATACCAACATTGGTTTAGTGCTCAAATAACAATATTCTAAATCCTAAATTCAATTCTAATCTAACACAAACTGCAATCTTAAAATTATAAGCACCTAGTTAGGATTTCAAGAGCAAAGAGAAAATATGAAATAAATAGCTAAGAATACCAAGAAAAAAGTTTACTACTTATCAATAACTAAATTATCCAAATAATTAGTAAGGTACCAAAGTGGCCTATATTTAAATTATTAATTATAGCTTTGTATTCACAAGTTAGCAACCATTTAAGGACAACAATAAGAATAAGTCACAAATGCACAAGAAAATCCCATATCATAAATGTATATTCTTATGAGTCATTCGAGCATAAGTGAGTAAAGAGAATTTACTCCCACACCATAACAAATCCCAAAACAAGTATTCCAAAAAGTTGGCTAATTATCTTCTCAATTAACTCGAAAATATTTTACAATGCAAAGTAAAAACATCCATTATATTTTGCACTCATCCTATTTATACAAAAATAAGGTAAGGGGGTTGAAACTTTTCATCTCCCACTATTCAATATTCTCCACTTAATAACGGACCCTTGTTTTTCCCCTTTTTATATTTCTCAATGTAATTTTCCCATGCTTCAATTTTTTTCTCAATAAAATTGGCATATGGAAAATGATGTTGTTTAACAGGATCTTTAGATGAAGCAATACTTTGCTATGCTTTCTTTCCATTATTTTCTAACTTAAATAATAAATTATTAATTAGGGTGACTTTTCTGGTTGGATCTTCAATGTAGATTTTTATATATGATTTGCTAATACTTGGGAAGGAAAAAATAACTTGTCTTGTTTGTTATCCCATTTTCAAGAGCTTTTGTAACCCCATAGTGGGGATGAAAGCTATCTTTTAGTCGAAAAGAGGGAAGATTACATTTATTTGCTAATCTTCTTGTCACTTTCCACATTGTGGTACAATATGATAATTCTTCTTGAATACCTTTCCATTCCCTTTGAGAAGATTCTTTCCAATACTTAAGGCCAAAGTGAATTTTGAGCATCTTCTTCTCACTCAAATATAGATTTTGTGGGGAATATCAACAAGATAAACTTATCACTTTTAACATAATCAAATTCAAGTTGTGCTTGTTCCTATGATATTTTCCAAACTTGTATTTGATCATGGATATTTGATACATCTTAAATTTTCCCTTGAATATGTTGAACTCTCTTGTATAGTTCGCTTTGTGTAGCATTTAATTCATCTAGAACATTCAACCCATTGTCCATAAATTTTGTAACATCACAGTGACTTGATTTATAGTAATATTATTAATTTTCCAACAATGCTATTTTAGTTTCATAGTCTTTCATATGTTTAACTATGTCTATTGCTTGATTCACAGTAGCCAGAGCAAATACAAGTCTTATGAGAGTATAACATTATCTCTTCGCATATGATTCAACAAATTCAGTAATGAATAATGGATTTTCTCCTCTTATGAGTTTTCATGAAAAGTTGTTTTCTTCATATCTATATAACATTTTCAAATTAGCTCATTTGTTAGTAGGTGTTGGAAATGGCGCATCCCTTATAGTAACTACTCCTAGATTGGACCTACTAGCAAAACTTTGAGGGGTATATATCTCTTCAGTTGATTCTCCCTTTTTTGTTTGTGAATTCCCTTCATTCCTTTCTCCTTGTTTTTTTTTCTCATCTTCCCCTTTATTTTTCTTTCCATCCTATGTTTCTAATTCAACTTTCTTCCTCAGTGCTCCTTCTTATTTTCTTATTTTCTTTTCCTTGACATCAACTTCAACATTTTTACTAGTTTCCTCTTTTTTTATAATGTTTGAGATTTTTCATTTGTCCTAGCCTTTTTTTCTACATTTACTTTGTTTGTCATATGTCGTAGCCTTTGTATTAATCCCATTTTAGTGTTTGCCTCAACCTTTTCGACTCTATTGTTTTATTGTTCTTTTCTCTTCTCCTGTAGTCCCTAAATTTTTGCAACAACCATATGTGATTCTTCCATATTATTCCTTTGTTTTTATTTTTCTAATGACTACAATCTAGCTAACACCTCATCATACATTAAAGCATGCCTTTTTGGTTCCTCTAATTCATGTTTTTTGTGATTATATGTGAAAGAAAGTTTCACTTAAACCTTGTGCTTTTCCATAAATTTTTAGTGGATCAATGGGGAAGTGGTATATTTCCATTTTCTCACCTTCCATTCTCACCCATGTAGAATTATCCCACACAAATAAATGAGAGGAGGATAAGGTGTACAAAACTTCTTTTGATGCTTCGAAAGGTATGCGTTTAAACAATGCAGAGCAATTTGATATGCATTCTCTCTTATTACCAACTTGTTAGGCACATGAGTTGGAAATGTATGAAGACATATGATCACTTAATATAATATGATATATTCTAACCTAATCAATGTACCAATCTTCACTTTATATAATACTTCTATAGCCTTACAGAACAATCTTAGGCATGCTTACAAAACATGAGCTAATATGGTGACGTAAAAAAGTCATCACAAATATGAGTGTATTTATGCATATAATTATGTTTCTATGAGTGTATTTATGCATATAATTATGTTTCTAGAGGGATTTAAAATACATATAAATAAGATACTAATAAGGGTTCCAAGGCTAGCCGTCATGAATGAATTAAGAGTGCATTGTATGCCCAACAGGTATGAAGAGATGTAAATTTTTAGAGGGATTGTGGATGAACCGAGTTTAACATTTTTAATGGATTATCATAGTGTATAGAATGCAATGGATGCCTATTAAAAAAATCCCTTTGTTTGTAATGGAAAGGGTTAATGGTACCCAAACCACCTTTAAATGTGAATATTATTTTTCTCTATATTATCTACTATGTAGCTGAGAAACAAGCATATACATGGCTTTGAAATAGAAAATGAAAATGTTTTGTGTTGATGGTGCTAGAAATCCGTCAACCAAGGGGTCTCCCCGATGTGAAGTCATAATTATACCTCACACTATTTGGAGTAGGAGCCCCATCAAGAATATTTGCCCGATTACCAGTTCTCTTAGAGATATGCCTCGGCTCTAACTGTCAGCAGGAGAGAGGAGTGAACGTGCACCTTCGAAAAGCAAGGGGGGTGTGCTTGGTGAGTGTTCGATCATAAGTGTGTCAAATATCTTTCACTGCGGAGGGGAGGGGAAGTGAGTGTAGTAGTACCACCCTAATTCTTATGACTTGAGGGGAATGATACACACTAATTACTTCTTGACAAATTGACTAACTATAACCACTATGACCTTGGACACAATGAAAAAGACTCCAAAATAATGGTCTTAAATCGTTATCTTTTAACAAAAAATATTGTAACAAGTACATAGCGTCATCAAAAACTCATTGGAATGATCAATGATGACAAATGTTTTTTGACCGTCAGCAAAAGTAACCAAAAAGAGCATTGGTGAGGGTCAATAAAATATCGTCACTAGAAGTGTCACCAAAAAGAGAATTAGTGATGGGCCTTTAACGACCCTCACCAAAAGTGTCACCAAAGAGAGAATTAGTGATGGGCCTTTAACGACCGTCATCAAAAGTGTCATTGAAAAGGGCTTTGGTGACAAACCTTAAAGTATACACTTACAACAACGCTTTTTTAAAGATCGTCACCATATGCGACATTGGTGACGGACCTTAAAGGTCTGTCATAGGCATGACCCTCACCAATGACCTTTTTTCTTGTAGTGTGTTGTCAAATAGTATCACTCCTACTCACATGATGTTGGTACTTTAGGAGGATTAGTTGGTTTGTTTTATTACTCAAGATGTCCTCCTACTTTATATTTTAAGACACAACTTCATTTTATATTTCTCGTTGATATGATATTTTGACATGGATCCATTGTGTATTCTCTTCGTGGCTATGCTTGTCACTTTTTAATCATATTTCATGGATTTGCAATATACTTGATTTGGTGCCCATGGTTTTCTGTATTTGAGAATGGGTATCCCCGCCTTGGGAAATGAGTTGTCTTGACTTGGTTTCTTATTGTAGCTATTTCTGGTCCATTGTTTTTTGAAAACTTCTTGGGCCCACTTCACAATGTTCTCTTGATTTTATAATGCATTTTGATCATCCTCAAACATCAAGGGGAATTTATTATAGCTTCCTTTGCTACATAATTATAAAATGCATGTTTTTTCCTAAATATATCATTCTCTTCCCTTTTGCAAACATTCTCCCTTGAATGAAATTAAAATAAAATAAAATTATGAGTTCACATATGAAATTTTTGATTTGACATAATGCATACATGCATGGCTCTTATACAAAAAAAACACATACTAGTCTCCTTCATGCAACTATTGTATGCCTTCATTTTTCACCAAAAATAAATAAATAAATTTGTACATTATTGTGTGTTTTGGGGTGGGTTTTATGGGTTATATCAAGAGTTTACCCCTTGGAGCTTGTCCCCAATGATCCAAAACTACTTTTCAAGAGTATTTAATGATGCCTTGGGTGGAAGAGAGACACAAGTTCCCTTATGTTGGTGATTTCCCTCCCAACCTTTTTGTTTGTAATCCTCTTGATCTTTTAAGTTATCCTCTCATATTGGAAACCCTTGTTTCCTTGTCTTCCTATTGTTCTTCAAGTTTGGGAAACGGACTCCTCTTTCTCTCTTTCTTTGTCTAGAAGAAGATTACTTTGCATAAGAGAAATTCATTGTTCCATGGTAGAGGGGCCTCAAAGATGGTTTTGAGCAACACATTTAGCAAGAATCAAGTGTCTTCTAGGCCTCATATTGTTTTCAATTCCATTAGTACGAAACTCATTCCTTTCCATTTCAATTTAGAGCTTTCATAATAAAGTTTATGATCATAAGTTTTTATATTGATTTATATCAGTTGATACATCTAAATTTTCTCTTAATATACTATTATCACTTATTCTTTCTCTTTGTGAGTGTTGGTTATTTAAGAAAAGTTCAAAGGAAGATTATTTGGCTAACAAATATTCATTAGTCTTCGATTTTCTGGGCAATTAATCTAACCCCAGATAATAGTTAATAAATATTTCTTGTTTTCTTATATTATAACGAATTCTTATTATTTTCGCTTTGTTATGGTTGTAAACCTAGCCATATGAATAAATGTCCATAAATAACAATGCCACCATCATTTGAAGGATGCAACGATATTTATAAACATAGTCTAAGGAAGTAAGGTCCACAACATATCTAAACATCCTAGCTTTTGTAACTTCAAAATATACATTAAATTTTCAATAGAGACTACTTAGGAATATGTCTTGATGATTCAAACGAACTAAAAAATCCATACTTTGAAAAATTAAGCTAACTTGTTTTGATTCCAACTCCAATATCTATAACAACACAATAATGATAAAATTCAAGTTGATATAACATTTAGAGTGGAAATCATAAGTGCAATCGTAATTGGATACTTGCTAGAAAATGCAATCCAAGACTATTAGAGATTGGCGTGGAACTTGATTTGAAAGGACTTGTGTTCATAACATCGCAAACTCCAAATCTGTAGAACATGATGACTCTATACTTTTATTGTGCACAATTCCTAATGTAATTCCAATGCTAAGTTTAGCGAGGATTGTAGAGGATTATGTCAAATTTGAAATTTATAATTCAATTTGGAAACACATGATCGAATTATGTATAATTTGGTAATTTGGTAAATTTATTGAAAATAAGGAGGATTTGAACACCTTGTGCAATCATTGCATGTTGGATGCTCTCTGTGTTTGTTTTTAAAGTATAAATGGACACACTAAGAGTATCATATGAAACACTACAAGATATTCTTTAAATGGTGTAGCAAAGTTGATGAAGGATATTCCCAATAGTTGACTCTTGTTCCCTTATCCTACTATTATTATCCTTTACCTAATTCTTTATTTCTTAATACTTGCTTACAAAAGACTATCAAAACACCTAAAAATGTGCTTGAGCTTCTTCAATGGAAGGTTGAATCTTGGCAATAGTAATTGTCTAGTTGTCAACACTAATTATTGTATGGAGTTTGTAGGAGATGGTTGGAATAACTATTATGGTTTTGATCATTTGTTTATCCGTGATTACTGCTTAAAAAATTCTTTTGTTTGATATCTATATAATTTTATGATATCTTGCTTCCACTTTTTCAAAAATCTAAGTCCAACATCTCTTACTTCAAAAATAAAAAAATGATTGATTCAATCGTAATTTAGTAGCCCTAATCCAAAATTGATTTATGATTAGTTGGCTGTATGCGTCATTATTAGTATAGTTTGACACACTACTAGTTGTTGGCTTTCCATTTTTGCTCAGAATTATGTTCATGGTCAATGACGTTGCTTTGCATTATATACAAAATTATAAAAATTAAATTTACTAATTTACTTGAGGCTATTATATATTGATTACAATGTTTTAGGTTTAATATAACTAATTTTTTAATTCAAAACTAACCAAATTTAATATTTTGATAGTTCACTCTTAAAACATGTAAGTATAAATTTAAACATGTTAAGTAAAAACTTCATAATTCTAAAAACTAAATCTTAATATTAGCATGAATCTTAACGTTTGAAGTCTTAGTATTATTCAACATATACACAATCTTTCATGACCATAAGTTGTCAAGCATCGTAAAAACTACTAATTTATAAATAATATTAATATATTTTATTAACATGGTTTGTGGTCATGTTAATGTTTATCATCCGCTAAGTTTATCAAACAAATAACAAGACTCAAACTAGATATTCTTAAAAGTATTATTTTAATATTTATACATAATAGAAATAAAAGTGTATCATGATTACCATGTAGAGTGTCAGGCCCCCGAGTCACTGTTGTACTTTGGCGAGTCAGGTACCCACACTGGGCGACTGGGCGTGTTTAATTGACGAGCGAGTCAGGCACCCACACTGGGCGCCTGGGCACGTTTAATTGACGAGTTGGCAGATGAGTTGTTGGGGCATGTTTAACCGATGAGTTGGGCGGGTGCACACATAACCGACGAGTTGGGGGGAGCACTTAGCCAACGAGCCGTGGGGGCATGTTTAACTAGTGAGTCGAGGCAAACGCACTTAACCGACAAGTTGAGGGGCGCCAACACTAAGAAATGACTAAGCGTTGGGGGCACGAGACATTTTGGTTTATAGGCAGATGAGTGGAGGGCAACGAGCTGGGCGCATCACCAAGAACGACGAGCTGGCCGACGTGTTGAATTGTTGAGTTGGAGTGAGGATGGGTCGGCTGGACTAAGCCAAGCCCCCTCCTGGGAAAGAAATCTTGGATACATAGTTTGGGGTTTCTTGACTTAGAAGTTCATGGAAAAACCATCCAAGCATTGGTGGACATCGGTGCCACACACAACTTCATGACGACAAGATTGGAAAAAGAAGTTGGGTTGCAGATTGTTCCATCTAATGTGGAAATCAAGGTAGTGAACTTGAAGGCTAGAGTGTCGGGATTGGCAGATGAAGTGCCAATTCGAATTGGAGACTAGAAGGGTTGATTGGACTTCACGGTGATGGAGATGAACGACTTTGACATGATATTTGGGTAGGATTTTCTGAAGGGAAATAAGGTGATTATTGTCTCATTTTGTGATGAGGTTATGTTGATTAGAGGCTCACAAACTTGGCCTTTGCCTACTCATAAGAAAAGGAAGGAATTTAAGGTGCAACATGTTTCTGCACTAAGCTTGAAGAAAGCAATGTGGGAGTCAGATGTGGAGACATACGCGACAATCATCAGGGGATTTGATAGCGATGATGGAGTGGGGATGCCTGTTCTAGCTAATATTCTGATGTATTGGAAAAATATGAAAATTTGATGCCCGATGAGCTACCGAAATCACTTCCACTGAGGCGTTTATTGGACCATAGCATTGAGCTAGAGACAGGGAAGCAACCTCCGAAAAAAGATCCTTATTGATTATCAGGGCCGGAATTAGAGGAATTGAAACCACTGTTGAAGGATTTGGCTGATGCAGATTTCATAAGACCTTCAAGGTCCCCATATGGAGCTCCAATATTGTTCCAGTGGAAGAAAGATATCAATGAGCTACGAATATGTTGTGATTATCGTGCTCCTAACAAGTAAATGATAAAGAACATGTATCCTTTATCATTATCAGCAGATTGCTTCAACAAACTTGCGAAGGCTTGAGTGTTTTCCAAGCTAGACTTGAGGCATGGGTACTATCAAGTGGAAATAGCAGAAGGGGATGAGAAGAAAACCGTGATTGTAACAAGGTATGGAAGTTTTGAGTTCCTTGTTATGCCTTTCGGGATGTGTAATGCTCCTACTATGTTTTGCACTTTGATGAATGATGTACTATGTCCATATTTGGATTCGTTCATAGTAGTATACTTGGATGATATCGTGATATACAGTGATTACGTGGAGGATCATAAGAAACACTTGGCTTTGGTGTTTGAGGCACTGAAGAAGAGTTAGTTGTACTTGAAGAAGTCAAAGTGTATGTTTTCCTAGACCGAGATTCCATTCCTTGGACACATTGTAGGCCAAGGACACATATGGATGGAGCTGAGTAGAGTGAAGGTGATAGAGGATTGGGCCGAACCGAAGAATGTTCATGATATGAGGGTATTTTTGGGGATGACCAACTACCAACAAAAGTTTTTAGAGGGGTACTCCAAAGTGACATCGCCACTGATAGACCTTTCGAAGAAGGACAAGTGATGGAATTGGATAGAGAAGTGTCGTACAACATTTGAATACTTGAAGAAGAGGATGGTTACAATGCCAATATTGAAGTTGTTGGACTTCAAGAGACTGTTTGAGGTAAACAAAGATGCTTCATGTTTTGCGATAGGAGGAGTTCTTATGCAGGATGGGCATTCGGTGGCGTATGAGAGTCAGAAGTTGCAGGATAGGGAACGACGTATTTGGTTCATGAGAAAGAGATGACTGCAATCATCCACTTTTTACAGGTATGGAGGCATTACTTGATTGGGAAGCCTTTTGTTGTCAAGATTGACAATGTTGCAACGAGTGATTTTGCATCACAATCGAAGTTGTCAGCGAAGCAAGCTCGCTAGAAAGACTTCTTGGCAGAGTTCGACATGACTATTGGGTACAGACCAGGTAGACTCAGTGCAGTTGCAGATTCCCTCAGAAGGAAGGGACAGTTAGTTGCATTTGAGGAGGAAGAAGACCGGGAAGAATGAAGTAGGATTCGGGTACAAATGACTGATGAGATGCAGAAAATACTTTGAGCGAGCATTGAGACAGACACTCAAGCACAAAGCATTGTGAAGTAGGTGAATGAAGGAAAGACATGTAGGTTTTTTCTACGAGGTGGACTCTTGTTCTTTGGGAACCGCCTGTACATTCCAAAGTCATCTGGACTTAGGAGACACCTTTTGAAAGAGTTCCACGATTCTCCATGGGCTGGCCACCCAGGGCAGCGTCATTCTTTGGCGTTGTTGGAGAGAGGGTTCTTTTGAGAGAAGATGCGAGAGGATGTAGAGGAGTATGTGCATATGTGCATTATTTGTCAAGAGGACAAATTGGATAACCAGAGGTAGGGATGATTGTTGCAGGCTTTACCAATTCTATAGAGACCATGGATGATTGTTTCGATGGACTTCATTACTCAGTTACTGCAGGTACATGGGTATAATGGGATTATGGTCGTGGTCGATCGTTTTTCCAAGTATGTTGTCTTCATTCCGACAAAGATACCATGTGGAGCCGAGAAGACTATTGAGTTGTTCTTCAAACATGTTGTGAATTATCGGGGAATTCCATTGAGTATCGTATCGGACCAAGATTCATGTTTTACAAGAAGATTTTGGATCACTTTTTTCAAGTTGGTTGGGACAGAGTTGCTACATAGTTTGAGTTACCATCTATAGACAGATGGGTAGATTGAACATATTAATGCACCATTGGAGGACTAATTGAGACATTATGTGACAGTTGATCATAAGAATTGGCTACAATATGCAAAAGAGTTTTGCAACCGAGTATAGTCCATTTGAGTTGGTGAATGGACAGGTGCCATTTTCTCGTAACACTGTGTTACTGAGAGGTTTTATGAGGAGTCCACATGTGAAGAGATTCATGAAAACATGGGAGGAGATGTTGGAGTTGGCATGGGTGCACTTGCATGAAGTTGCAAGGACGATGAAGAAATGGGCAGATAAGGATAGACGAGACACACACTTCAATGTTGGGGATATGGTTTTTCTCATGATCATCGGAGATCAGTTTCAGCCACCGAAAGGGACTGCGAGATCTTTGACGAGGAAGTATGAAGGGCCATTCTGGGTAAAGAAGCAGGTTGGAGAAGTTTCATATGAGTTGGAGCTTCTGAACCACATGCATTCGAAACATCATGTGTTCCATATGAGTCAGCTTAAGAGATGTCGACTTGATGCACATCATCCAGACAGGACAGAACCACCGAGGGGACCAACCATGATTGTGGACAGGCCACACCTTGTTCTAGAGAAGATTTTGGATCTTCGGACTATGGGTGTTGGGAGTACTACACGATGGGAGTTCTTTGTTAAATGGAAGAACGCACCAAAGGAGAGTAGCTGGGAGATAGAGGATTCACTGTGGAGATGGAAGAAGGAGATTGCTGAGTATGATGAAGAGTTGAGGAGAGTAGCCGAATTTCCGAGGACGATAATGACTTCTGGTGGGGGAGGATGTCAGGCCCCCAAGTCACCGTCGCACTTGGGCGAGTCGGGCGCCCACAGCGGGCATGTTTAACCGACGAGTTAGCACACAAGTTGTAAGGTGTGTTTAACTGACGAGTTGGGCAGGCGCACACATAATCGATGAGTTGGGCGGGCACACTTAGCTAATGAGATGTAGGGGCACGTTTAACCAACGATCCGGGGAAAACACACTTAATCGACGAGTTGAGGGGTGCCAACACCAAGAAATGACTAAGTGTTGGGCGCACGAGACATTTCGGTTTATAAGCAGATGAGTGGAGGGCAACGAGATGGGTGCACCACCAATACAGACGAGCTAGCTGACGTGTTGAATTGTTGAGTTAGAGTGAGGATGGGTCAGCTGGACTAAGCCAAGCCCCTTCCAAGCAAGCATATATATATGCGAGAGGCATTGAACCAAAAGGCATCGGTCAACCAAACCGTAGAACAAACATAACACAAGTGTTTGGGATTTGCAAAGAAGGACAAACCTAGCGAATGGGTATGAGCCCGCGGGTTGGGCAGATTTGAAACATAAAACAACATAACAGGAGTGAGGGAAACTGCACACGGGCCGGTTGACCTGTCACAGGAGTTCGAGTGGAGTCGTTTGCAAAGGCCGCGGATGGGTGAACCTGCACACGAGTGGTCTGTCGTGTAGGGTGGCTGCGGGTAGGGCGGACCTGCACGCGGGTCTTACGACAAGGCAGTGGCACAACAAGGCATGGGTGAGGCTGCATGAAGGTGCAATAAGGTGAACTGTGGGTGCAGCAGCGCCGAGCCAAGGTGCCAAGGTTGTGGGCGAGGCTTAACGGAGCTGCAGTTAGGTCGTGTGGCAGGCTGACTGACCAAGCATCTCACCTTATTTGTGTGTAAACGCATAAATCGATTGAGTTTTATCTCCCAACATATTGTAAAAGTTGCAGCGTTATTACATACTTGATATTTATATGAAAATGTGTCTTGTGCATTTGTAAATGTCATGAATGTTGTTTAAGTTATTCCGCACTTAAACTGAATAAAAATATGAAAGATGAATGTTATAGGCATAGTTTGGAAAATGATAAAGAAACTAATGTGTTGAAGCATTTAGCCAGTGTCGCACGATGCTCAATTCGGGAAAAAAGAATTGGGACCGTGACACAGAGGGTATGAGTGGAGGAAGGGATGGTGGCGGTTGGAGAGCGTGTAACTTTCTACATTTGTCACTCCTCGGTCATCGTGTGGCGATTATATCATTTTTAGGAGAGGGTTAACTTAATACAGTCCTGTCAAGATAAATGCACATTGAGGGTCACATTATGGGAGTGATATGAGATTTAGTTAATAGTAGAGATGCACCGACTTTTGGTGGGCAGGTTGATTATTACATTGATGTAGCCTAACAAGAAATCCTGTGAGATCATTGATGAGTGCTTGTATCAGGGAAGGAATGTGGGTTTCAAATGGGGTGTTATACATCACATCTGTCTGTTCTTGAACCTTGAATGTAATGGCATTTGCTATTAAAATTCTAGCGCAAAGGTGCCATTCCTCTATTACAAATGCATGGGCACTATAGCAGGGTGGCAACCTTGCAGATATACTTGGGGTGGAACATAATATTTCTTACTACTTGATTGCTTTTGGTCTCTATGTCAGGTATATTTTGTCCTAGAGGGTGAATACCTTTATGTTCTTTATCAGTCTCTGGATACCTTTACACTTGGTTATTCGTCCATAGTGAACTGACCTAGTCTGTGTAGTGTTGTGACAATAAGAGAGGGTCCATGTTTTTTGTTTTATTTATTCGTTACAAAAGAACTAGTGCTACCTTTGAGCTAGTGGAAGTTCTCCCTTCCATGTCGCTTCAGGGCCTTGACCCGATGGGGATTTCCTTTAGCTGCCTAGTTCTGGTATGTGGGTTTTGGTTCCCAGGTACTTTCTCCATTTGGTTTTAAAGGTGTCAAGTTAGGTTCTAATTCTCCTTGGAAAGGTTTTACGGTAGTTTCTTTGTCTTGGTTTCAGGAGTCAGGTAAATGCAAACTCCATTTATCTCATTTCAAAAGTGAAATTTTTGTGGTATATTTAGTTTGTCACTATAACTCTGGTCTTGTTTTCGTTATGTTTCTTCCCAAAGGGGTTTCGTTTGGTGGTCATGATAGATGATGTTGTGATTTATGGGCGAAATCCCATATTTGGTCTCATTACAATGGATTTGGTTTAGTGGGTTGGTCATCATACTTTCACAAGACCTTTATTATTTCATAGCTTTTGTTGTGTGAGTCTTTGGGTACAATCAAATCCTTCGGTTTTCCTATTATTCTCCCCTTTTAGTTCACAAAGGCTTAAATTCCATTCCTAGTCTCAGTTGCACTCATTTGTACTGGCCATTATGGCTCCTCAGGAGAGAATGCCAAGTTGCTGATGTGGTGCAAGTGATTTTTCTTCCCATTGATGTTGGCTATTTGGATGGGATTCGATGGCTAATTACTTCGATTTTGTCCCTTCTAAGGCAAGGAAGGAAATTATCCTTCTTGAATCAAAGGAGTTTGGTGATCGAGCATACTTTTTAGATTTAGAAGTGGGAGGTGTCTCACTAAAGTGGATACTAGACCCGAGTAAATTTCGGAAGCGCAAGCTCCATTTCCTACAGTCTCTCATAATGCATCAACAAATGGAGACTGTGCTACGTATGGTCCTTAGGGATAAGAAGGTCAAGACCTATAAATTGTTTGCACGACAAGAGGACATCAACCATATCCTTAGGAATATCTGCTACAGCTTGGACGATATTATAACTCGGCTAATAAGGGGGGAGAAATTCGTGGTTTCAAACTCCGATATTCAATTAGAGGAGCTCAATGACATTATTGATGTTATCAATACTCCCTCACTCAATGCATCTCCTCATGTTGCTTCTTCTCCTCAGGGGAACTCCTCACTCCTATTTTCTGTCATCATTTCTGATTGAAGTGACAACCACCTTTTCAACACTCGTTTCTTTTATGATGGAAGCTGATGTCAACCTGTGGCGGCAATGGTAGTTCTCTAAGACAACGTCATGGTCAAATTCTATATTTTTGGTTCCGATAAACTATTATACTTTTGATTCTAGGTTAAATGATTCTAGTTTTACTTTTTACAAAGGGCTCAACTGATGTTATCATTCATATATTTTTGACAAATGTACTAAAGATAGCCAAAATCTCAATAAACTTATGTATTAATGAATTATAAAGTACAAATAGATGAAACTTATGTCTCTTTGTTTTTTTTGTGAGATAGAAAACTATCCATGCTTGATATAATCCTTTTATAATAATAAAAATTATTGGAAAAAACCTTACCCAAAAAATAAATAGAAATAAAAGTGTTAAATTCATTTTAGTTTTGTGCAGTGCAAATAGATCATTATAATTTTCAATATATATATATATAGATGGTTTATTATTATTTTTAAACTTAACTAAGATTAAAATAAAATAAGTAAGACCAATTTAAATGTATATAATTAATTTTATAAATTTCATTTCGTATATTTAATTGAAACTAAATTAGAATCTCCTTGATTTAGTTAATAAATGAAACGTTAATAAAAAGTGAAATTCCATAATGGAGTTAAAAAGTTTTTAAATTAGTTTATAAAAATGTGTGTATAGTTTTTTCTACAAATTATTTATGTTACTTTTACAAATATGTTTTTATAAAATTTTGGATAATTATTATTTTATTTATTTATTTTTAAATTTATTATTTATATTTTTTTGGATATTTTATTAATTTATTTTTTTAGTTATTATTATTTTTGAAGGTTTTTATTTTTTTAAATAAATTTTTTTTTTATCTATCTTGTTTGGATAGTGAACAGCATTAACTAATTAAAATAAGTTTATAATTATTTTAATTAATGTGATGGATTTGGAAAATAATTTTCTAAATATTTCTACTCACAAAAACCATATGTGTTTACTTTATAAATTCAAACATATAATATAATATATATATATATATAATTTAACTATTTTAATTATAATTTGTATTTTAATTTGGATAATATATTTCTTTAAAATCTTATCTTTTAATTATTCAATATATATATATATATATGTGGAGCTAAATAAATAAATATATAACTTAATTATTTTAATTTTAATTTAGATATTATATTTTTTTTAAATATTATATTTTAATTATTCAATTTATATTTAAACATTTTTTTTAATATAATAAAATCATTCCAGGTTCAAATTCATTTTCAAAAATAAGTAAAACTTCTTAAAATTCTTTATGGCTTAAAATGTTTCAATTGTTTAAAATAAAATATAATAATATACCTGGAACATTTAAGTACGTAGAAAAACTTCACTAAAAACATCATGGAAAATTACAAATTCAAATAAGAGAACATCATTAGAACACTAAAATTACAAATTCAAATGGAAGAAAGAGATCAATTCTCACATGGAATAGTTTACTAAATTTAAGAGTTTATCGCTAAGCCTAAAATAAATACTTATATATCCCTTTGTTGTATTTTATTTTTTTATTGTATTTTAATGAAATAATATATTAAATTTAAATATTTATGGTAAAGATTAATAAAATAAGTAAATATTTTTATGTTTTTTTCTTAAATTATTATTAAAATTGATAATATAATTATTAATAAAATAATAAATTTTATTATTTAATTATATTTTTAAAAATATAAATAAACATAATATCTGCTTTTTAAAATATTTAAATTATATAATTATAATAATCAAAATTTATAATCGTAACCATTCTTTTAAAAATTTCACAAAATTTCAATTTTAGTATTATTATAAATAGTAAAATATTTGAAAACTGAAAAATTGAAACTGCACAAATTACAAATCAAGTTAATGAACTTAAAAACCACCTTGTTTGTTTTTGTTCGATAAGCTTTTATAAACCATTAGATAATTAAAATGGTCAGAAATTCAACACAATTTGGAATCGCACCCCATAGATGTATGTGCAATAGAATATTTGAAAATAAAAGCGAAGAAACATTTTCCTAAAAGTTTAATGCTTCACAAAGCAATAAACTATTTATAAATTTTTATATGAGAATAAACTATTATTTTTATTAATACGTATTTATCAAAGGTGGATTCCAGCCTGCCTTTTATTCTTTGGGCCTTTCAGTTCCTATTTTAATTTGGATGATGCATCATGCTAACTAAGAAAAATAAAGGGTAATGGATTTACTAATATTTATAATATGTTCGTAATATTTATAATATTTTTCATCAAGGCGTGGATGTTTGGTTATAAGTTTAGTTTAAATTTTTTAATGAGATGCCATGGTCCTAGGGATGGAATGGAATGTAATGCACTAAGGTTTTTATTTTTTATTCTTAAATTAATTTGGATGGTATCTCATACTAACTTTTTTATTCTTAAATTAATTTGGATGGTATCTCATACTAACTAAGAAAAGGGAAACCATTGAATTTTCAAGTATTTTTAATATTTTCCTTAAACTATAAATGATTAGTTATAAGTCGAGTTGAGATTTTTTAATCGGGTGCGGTGGTCTTATGCAGGGGAAATTTATTTAATTTTGATTTTGATTTTGATTTTGATTTCGATTTCGATGTTGATAATATTTCCTATTAATTAAAAAAATTACTAAATTTATTATTATATAATATTAAATTATAAATTTAATTCAAATTTTTTAATAATAATTAAAAATTATGACTAGATTTATTATTATATAATGTTTGCTTATAAGTTTAGTTGATCTAGTCTTCTCAAGATAAATGCACATCGAGGGTCGCATTACGAGGGCGATATGAAATTTAGTTAATAGTAGAGATGCATCGACTTCTGGTGGGCAGGTTGATTATTATAGTGATGTAGCCTAACAAGCAATCTTGTGAGATCATTGATGAGTGCTTGTATTAGGGAAGGAATGTGGGTTTCAAATGAGGTGTCGGACATCACATATGTCTATTCTCGAGCCTTGAATGTAATAGCATTTGCTATTTAAATTCCAGTGCAAAGACGCCATTCCTCTATTACAAATGCATGGGCGCTATGGTAGGGTGGCGACCTTGCAGATATAGTTGGGGTGGAACATAAGAGTTCTTACTACTTGATTGCTTTTGGTCTCTATGTCAGGTATATTTTGTCCTCGAGGGTGAATACCTTTATGTTCTTTATCAGTCTCTGGATACCTTTACGCCTGATTATTCGTCCATAGTGAACTGACTTGGTCTGTGCAGTGTTGTGACAATAAAAGAGGGTCCATGTTTTTTGTTTTATTTCTTCGTTACACAAGAACTGGTGCTACCTTTGAGTGGGCGGAAGTTCTCCCTTCCATGTCGCTTCAGGGTCTTGACTTGATGGGGATTTCCTTTAGTTGCCTAGTTCTGGTATGTGGGGTTTGGTTCTCAGGTACTTTCTCCATTTGGGTTTAATGGTGTCAAGTTAGGTTCTAATTCTCCCTGGTAGGGTTTTTCCGTAGTTGCTTTGTCTTGGTTTAAGGAGTCAGGTAAATGCAAACTCCATTTATCTCATTTCAAAAGTGAAATTTTTGTGGTTTATTTCAGTTGTCACTATAACTTCGGTCTTGTTCTTGTTCCGTTTCTTCCCAAAGGGGTTTCATTTGGTGGCCAGGATAGATGATGTTGTGATTTATGGGCGACATCCCATATTTGGTCTCATTACAATGCATTTGGTTTAGTGGGTTGGTCGTCATACTTTCACAAGACCTTTATTATTTCATAGCTTTTGTTGTGTGAGTCTTTGGGTACAATCAAGTCCTTCAGTATTCGTATTATTCTACCCTTTTGGTTCACAAAGGCTTAAATTCCATTCCTAGTCTTTGTTGCACTCATTTGTACTGGCCATTATGGCTCCTCAGGAGAGAATGCCGAGTTGTTGAGGTGGCGCAAGTGAATTTTCTTCCCATCGATGTCGGCTATTTGGATGGGATTCAATGGCTAATTACTTCGGTTTTGCCCCTCCTAAGGCTAGGAAGGAAATTCTCCTTCTTGAATCAAAGGAGTTTGGTGATCGAGCATACTTTTTAGATTCATAAGTGGGAGGTGTCTCACTAAAGTGGATACTAGACCCAAGTAAATTTCGGAAGCGCAAGCTCCATTTCCTACATTCTCTTATAATGCATCAACAAATGGACACTCTGCTACGTATGGTCCATAAGGATAAGCAGGTCAATACCTATAAATTGTTTGCACGACAAGAGGACATCAACCAGATCCTTAGGAATATCTACTACAACTTGGATGATATTGTAACTCGGCTAATAAGGGTGGAGAAAATCGTGGTTTCAAACTCCGATATTGAATTAGAGGAGCTCAATGACATTACTGATGTTATCAATGCTCCCTCACTCAGTGCATCTCTTCATGTTGCTTCTTCTCCTCATGTTGTATTTTATTTTTTTAATAATTTTTGAAATAATATATTAAATTTAAATATTTACGATAAAAATTAACAAAATAAGTAAATATTTTATGTTTTTTTTTCTTAAATTATTATTAAAATTAATCATATAATTATGGAAATAATAAATTTTATTATTTAATTATATTTTAAAAAATATAAATAAACATAATATCTATTTTTAAAAATATTTAAATTATATAATTATAATAATCAAAATTTATAATCGTAATTCTTTTAAAAATTTCAATTTTATTATTATTAAAAATAGTAAAATATTTGAAAACTGAAAAATTGAAACTGCACAAATTACAAAGCAAATTAATGAACTTAAAAACCACCTTATTTGTTTTTGTTCGATAAACTTTTATAAACCATTAGATAATTAAAATGGTCAGAAATTCAACACAATTTGGAAGCGCACCCCATAGATGTATGTGCAATAAAATATTTGAAAATAAAAGCGAAGAAACATTTAATGCTTCACAAAGCAATAAACTATTATTTTTATTAATACATATTTATCAAAGGTGGATTCCAGCCTGCCTTTTATTCTTTGGGCCTTTCAGTTCCTATTTTAATTTTGATGATGCGTCATACTAACTAAGAAAAATAAAGGGTATTGGATTTTCTAATATTTATACTATGTTCGTAATGTTTATAATATTTTTCATCAAGGCGTGGATGTTTGGTTATAAGTTTAGTTTAAATTTTTTAATGAGATGCCATGGCCTTAGGGATGGAATGGAATGTAATGTAGTGTGATGCACTAAGGTTTTTATTTTTTATTCTAAATTAATTTGGATGATATCTCATACTAACTAAGAAAAGGGAAACCATTGAATTTACAAGTATTTTTAATATATTCCTTAAACTATAAATGATCAGTTGTAATGCACTAAGGTTTTTATTTTTTATTCTTAAATTAATTTGGATGATATCTCATACTAACTAAGAAAAGGGAAACCATTGAATTTACAAGTATTTTTAATATATTCCTTAAACTATAAATGATTAGTTATAAGTCGAGTTGAGATTTTTTAATCGGGTGCAGTGGTCTTATGCATGGGAAATTTATTTTATTTATTTTTGTTTTGTTTTGTTTGTTTTTTGATTTTGATTTTGATTTTGATAATATTTTTTATTAATTAAAAAAATTATTATATAATATTAAATTATGTATGGGAAATTTATTTTATTTTTATTTTTATTTTTTATTTTGATTTTGATGTTGATAATATTTCTTATTAATTAAAAAAATTATTAAATTTATTATTATATAATATTAGATTATAAGTTTAGTTGAAATTTTTAATAATAATTAAAAAATATGACTAGATTTATTATTATATAATATTTGATTATAAATTTAATTGATTTTTTTTTTACTATTATTATTGTAATTTAGTTGAAATATTTTATAGTTTTAAAATAATATTTAAAATTATTTTTAACTAATAAATTATTATTAGATATTTGAAATATTTTAATTCATAATGATATTTAATTTGAGTAAATGTTGTTTTTTTGGATTTTAATTAAAAGATATTAATATTTTTTTGCAAGTATGTTTTTTTTCTAATATTTAAGAATGATATCATAATAGAATATCCAATCTCAAATCAATGTCACATGAGACTTACGTTAGCGTCACCAAGATGATTGTCTCTTGCTAATTTTTTTTTGAAATTTTTTGTTTATAATAATAAAAGTAAGTTAACACATTTAAAAATTTATTGGATCCATTTGATGTCAATGGTTTTTTTTTATAAGTGCTCAAAATTAAAGATATTTTTTAAGATGCCTTTTTCTTGTTAACTCTTTTGAAACTTTTCTTGATGTTTTATCAAAATAGTTTCATTGGGATTTTAATGGGGGAGAAAAGTTTTTTTAATGTAGTAATGCGAGCAAGGGTTTATGGGACATAGTGGTATCAATGGTTTAATATACGAGTTTAAAATTAAAGATATATTATTTTAAAGATAAAGTTTAAAGAGAAAGTGTAATTAGTTTTTTAGGTAGTTTTTTTTAATGATTTTAGAGATTATAATTTAAGTAAAGTGTGTTTTTTAGAAATTATATAAAAGAAATTTTTGGTCGCCGCATTTCCAACAAACAAGTGTGGTTCATCATCACGTTGGAATTTGTTTAAACATTATGTTTGGACATTGTCTAGTTACAATAAAATTTAAGAATTTTTTCTACATTTTATTTGGACATGGAAAAATTAAAGGACTTTCACAATAAAAGTTGTAAAATGAGCCTCTATATCAAGAGATACTTATTAGATCAAACTAAGGATATGGTGGAAGATTTCGTCCATTTTATTTAAGAATGTTCTATGTTGCATTCTTTTTATAAGGTTAGAATGCTTGAATTATATAGTCCTTGTTTTTTATTTTTTTGTTTTGTTTAGGAGATTCACTAATTGGTGTTGAAATAGAAGAGGGAGATTATGGAATTTAACATTAGAAAATTATATTTTTTTAACTTTATAAGTGGGTTGAGTGAAAGATGATGTAGATTTCATTTTGAGCTCTATATGTTTGCATATGACTTTTTTCTAATTCTATTAATTTGACATACTAACATAATGGTTGATTGACTATTGAATCAACATGTTTACTTGTTTGGTCTTCCCTTCCTCCGCGGTGGGTCATTTTGTGTTGATGCATCTGTGCATAAAGACAATGAAATATGTGTATATTGTGATGTCTTAAATTTCTTATATGACTATAAAATATCATTTTCTCTTTACTTCTATAACAAGTTTTACCACAAAAATTAAGCTGCTTAAATTAAACATTGCTTACTCCTTCTGTAGAAAAAATGAAATAGTAAAGCCTTTTTTTTGGGGTTGTGAAGAACCATGAGGAATAAATGGGACATAGTGCACATAAAATTTCATTGAATACTTTTCAATCCATCTTGAGATTTCATCATATGTTGTTCACTCCTTGTGTTGAATAGATGTCGTCTTTGGTAATCATAAAGTGGTTTAGTAAAGCCCATTTTTTTGGGGTTGTGAAGAACCATGAGGAATAAATGGGACATAGTGCACATAAAATTTCATTGAATATTGTTCAATCCATCTTGAGATTTCATCATATGTTGTTCACTCGTGTTTGATAGATGCCATCTTTGGTAATCATAAAGTGGTTTGACTTTGTGTTAAGTGGTCTGTGTAATTATGCCTTAGCCAATGAAATGTAATAAAGTACTATCTCAAATGGGATGAATCTAGCTTTAAAAAAGGAAATGCATTAAGGTATTTCAAGGGGAGTGAAGTGCTTGATGCACATAAATGCACACCTTCACATTACCCCCCACTACCCTCCCTCTTGGCTCCCCTTCACCCCATGACCACCCACCTTCCCTAAGGGACAAGGCATGCATTTGTGCACCCTCAAAGGGGGTGAAGGTATACAAATTCACACCTCCAACCCCCAACTACTGATCATCTTGTGAGGTGAAGTTCCCCAAATAAATAGTTCCAGCACCAAACCACATGCTCTCCCAAGCGAAAGTGCACACTTTCACCATCTCCAGAGTGTGATATAAGCCTCATGAGGTGGTGAAAGTGTTCATTCATGGATTAAGAGGATCTCCAACAACCATCCCAAGTGTTAAGGTGCATGGATGAAAACCTTCACATCACCGCCTACCTTCCCCCTCCACCCCATCCATTTGCTATTAACGAAGGATCATAAACACACACTTGCACACCTTGAATCCTTCCTCACTTATAACCATTAACCTTAATAGAAAGTGAAAGTACATGTGTATACATTTAGATATGAATATGCACTAATTTACAACTTCACCAACCTTACTTATACTCCTAAAAAATAATAAAAATATATATCTTTACACCCCTTCCATAAAATCTACATTTACAATACTTTATTTTAAATAAAAATATATTTATATAGATAAATACACACTTTATATTCTTTACTTTTAAAATCTTAATTTTATATAAATAAATACTATATTTATTATTTTAAGAATTACATTTTATGTATTAAATTAAATTTATTACTTCAAATCCATCCACACATATATATATTCTTTTTCAAATTTTAAATTAAAAAATGACACCTCATAAGAAAAGGATAAAACAAAATTTTAAATTAAAATATTCATTTACCAAATAATTTTGATATTATATATATATATATATATATATATATATATATGCGCCATGCGAAAAAGAAATAAATATATATGTTCAAATTCAAAAAAAATGACTACCCGATGAGAAAAAAAGATAAAACAAAATTTTAAATTAAAATATTCATTTACCAAATAATTTTGATATTATATATATATATATATGAAAATTTACAATTTATTCGCTCATTATTATTCTACAAAAATTACAACATTTCTGGATGTCTCAACCCATTTCAACCGCATGGACTTGAAACTGAATCAAGTATATGCAGTAAATCAGGGGAAGATGATGAAGAACAGTGAGTTGTAAGTTAAGCATTATTGAGTGGCGAAAGAGAATAATAGCTGCTCATGCTGGCTGCAGCATAAGTGCTGAGAAGAGCTTCATTTTGAGATGGCCAGAATTCTGCTTTCATTCCTGCTCTTCTCACTGCTTTCAAGATCTTATTGGGATGAACACATCCAGACACCACCACTTTTCCATAACCCATATCCACTTCCACCTTTTCAATGCCTGCTTCACATCACACATCATTATTTCATTATGTTTTATGCCACTATCACAGATAGTGGAAAATTTCATATATCTAATGAACATAGAACAAAGTAAAGCTCAATCTATACATAAATTCAGGAGTTACAATTAATAAATCTATTTAAACTTGATATCTCTGAACATCATAAACCTGAAATTAAATTTCCTCTAACTAATAGCTTTAGGCCTACAATTAGGATATTTATTTAAGTGAAATTTAAGCCTCAAAATATTTGATATCACTCTCAAGATGTTGAATTTGAAAACTAGTTTCTTTTATCACTCTGAAGATGTTGAGTTTGAAAACTAGTTTCTTTTAAACCTTAAAAGATGAGATATCTCTCTAAACATGCTAAACTTGAAATTGATATCTCTCTGAACATGAACATGATAAACCTGTGACCAAATCTCTTCTAAGTCTTAAAAAATTTGATATCTCTCCAAACATGAATTAAAAAAAAATCAATTAGTTATGAATTTTAATTGAAGCATTCTACAGCTATGGCTATAATGTATCAGGCTATAATGTATCAGGCACCTTGAAGCATGATATATCTCTCAGGGTACTGATCTTTCTTCAAATTTAGCTATGAATTTGAATTGAGTCATTCTACAGTCTGTCTACAATGTATCAAACACCATCTCATATCTCCCTCCCTCAAGGTACTAATCTTTCCTCAAATTTTCTTCTTTATTAAAAAAAATTGCATATCAAAAAGATTTCATTTCTGATAAATCCGGGGTATTCATAACTCTGCACTGACTATTAATTTTAAATTTTAAAAATAGTAAATTTTTCCATCATGGATGACAGATACAGCTAACTACCATCAATGCAATGAAATAAATATTTACCCTGACAAACTGCAAAAGGTCTCTACTCCCTTTCGTTATTCAGTAAGCAAGAAGAAAGGAAAAATAGGGTTTCACTCACCTCTGAGTTTGGCCAAAGACTTCTTGATCTTTTGTTCGCAGTTATATCCGGCCATCACTACTTTCAATTCCACTGTCTGTAATAAGATCACAAACGGCTGAATCAGTCAATGTTCCCAATCCACAGAGTTCAGAGAATCCAGAGAATTAAAGAAGAAAGTAGAAATTGCCCTTGGAAAACATTGAATAATAGCACAGTCCAGATCGATAGAAAGACCTCCATGATCTTGCTTCGCCTGTTATGGCTTCTCAATCGGCGCCTGCACAAGGATTTGAGCACTCAGAGACAGTAAAATAATCAGAAGTATTCTTGTTGCTGTGACTGTGAGAGCACTGATCAAGAGGAAAGAGCTTATATAGAATCGAATTCATGCCTTATGTTTCACGTTTTCTGTGCTACGATGCGATCTGATCCGATCTCAGTTGCATTCAGACTAATATATATCTTTGCAGTAATGGATCTTAAAAGCAAACTTCACAGATTTGTTCAATATATTAATGGAAATAGTATAATTATCAGTTTAAAATAATTCTTTGAATACATTAAAACAGAAAGTATATAATCAGTTTAAGGAGTTATTTAATTTGTTGTAAATGTTAATTATCGTTTTAAGTTTTGGAATTTGTTTTTGGGTATAATATTGATATTGAAATTTAGTAATTTATTAAAATATTTTATTATTAAATATGTATTTTTGATTGTTAAAATAAATTTAATATTTTAAAAAAATATTATGTAATTTAGTTTTTTTTAAGAGGCTGGAAAATTTATCATAATTCAGTTGTATCGTTGGCTACTAACCTTGAACGCATGCTGATTCATCGTCCTTAATCAAGTAAAACCACACCACCTCGAATAACCATCGCCCTTAATCAAGGAAAACCATACCACCTGGAATAACCCATTGGTGGTTAGTAGAACACAGACTTTCACTTTCTGGGTCTTAGGTCGTTAACCTGTTTTGTTATATATGAGAAAAACTAACTCTTAACCAAGCGAAAGTGGTTTTAAAACATATTCCAAACCCTTTTATGCAATTTAGTTATTGGATATATATCTATATATATTAAAAATAATGAAAAAATATAACATGATATAAAACGTTTACACTGCTTGTTTGGATAGTTTTATGTTTATAATTGTTTGTGTTTAGATCTTACTATGTATGTGTAATTTCGACACTAAAATATGTATGTAATTATTTGATTGGAGAGTTTTATGGTAGTAGTTTATTGTAATTGTTTAATGTAAATTTAAAAAAATTAAAAAAATTATTTAATTATTTTTGTTGAATTTATTCCAATATTTATTAATTTTAATAATAATTTAACTAATTTTTATTATATTTTTTCAAATTAATTTTGATTATAAATAAATTAATTAACTAAATAAACAACTTTTTTTTAAAATATCCCCTTCGGAAAAGATATTTTTATTAGCATTATTAATGTGCCTATGCCTATCATGCTTTGCTTTAGGAAAGGAAGGCTGGCATCATTGAAATCAGTACAGCTGATAAGATACTCATATAATTGAGCGCAAAGATTCAAAAGGCTGACAAAAGGAAAATTGTAGTGGTGTGAGTGAAAATAAATTCTTTATTAATATATATGGGCGACTTTCAGTAAGGTTACAGCTGGGCTTCTTTCGGTTTGTTTCTTTTTGAATTAAAAGAATGTGAACTCCCATTTCCGCATGGCAAGAGGAAAGCATTTTTAAATTGCAATCACTCTAAAATATGATTTTAGCTTAATTTAAAGATCAATTTTGATATTTGCTTTTCATTGAATAATAAAAATGATTAAAGATAAATTTTGTTATTTAAAGTGCTTTTATAAAAAGGTAATATAAATATATTTAAAAAAATTAATATAAATATGTTTATATTATAATTTCCACATATATCAAAGTAATTTATTTCACTACACACATGATTAATTGGAAGTTTGACTTAATAATGTGGGGGAGAAATGCCTTAATAATATTATATATATATGAGACATTTTTAAAACTCTTTAACCATCGAGAATTTTAATTTTATAGAGTGACAATATGTTATATATATATATATATATATTATTTAAAATTAAATTTTAATTTTAAGTAATGACAATATGTTATTTTGTTTTATATATAAAAAATATATTTTCATTACTTAAAATTAAATTGTAATTTGAAAATTTGTATTAAACATAATATATAGTTAAATTACATTGAAAATAATTTGAGTGTTAAAAATTTAATGTAGATAGTTTTAAATCAATGAGTATCAAAATATTAGGAAATAAAGTTATTGACTTATTTTTCCATACACTCAAAAGAGCTACTTTCAATTTTTTTTTGCATTAGCCTTTTTACATAAATTGGTTACATAATAAGAGGAAAAAACAATACATGATTAGACTCGGTTATTTCTGGTTACTATAGATAGACAGTCTGGGTTACTTAGATTTAGTCCATAGTTTTTTTTTTTTTTAAGTAGGTTGAGTATTTGCCAGTTCTTTTATGCTTGGAGTTTCTTGAATGATAAATTCTTCTTGGTATAGAGATTTAGCTTCTTCAACTTGATCTATCCAACTTGTTGATAATTGAGGACCTAACTTACCATGCGCTTCTTGCCTTGAATCATATGAGACTGAATGTGTTGGTTGTGGGCTTTGGGATACCTATGCTTGGTATTATTTTTTCATAAATTAGAGACACTTGAGTTGGAGGATCTAATTGAGGAGATTTGTCTTGCAAGAGGATCATGCGATCTTTAGAGAAGCCAATCCACCATGTTGGTTTTGGTTAGTGCTTCTTGCTTTTCTCAAACCCTTTTGGGCATTGGGCTATAATATGACTTGTTTTGAAACAAGCCCTACAATGCTACGAGACTCTCATTGATCCGGATTTAAACAGGAACGCAACAAATTACAGAGATAACCATATACACAAAGATGCAGCGGAAATAATACTTCATTTCATTAATGGAAAATACTCAAATATGCTTACAACAGAAATGGAAATAAACTAGCTAGGGCGATGGTAGCTTATCTCTGAGAAGAGATGTGATGGCTACATGCCTCTGAACTGTCTTACAATGAGGCTCGGAGGCCTATTTATTGTTGAGAAACAATAGAAAACCCTTCACATTCCAAAACCTAACCCTAGAAGATGAAACGCCAAATTGTGGGCCCCGTTTTTGGGTAAGATGACATGTCTTGGCGCTATTCTACACATAAATACGTTTCCAAAGGTCCAAGAAAGAATGCTAACTAAAGTTTGGATGCAAAAGTTATGCCTCCCAGAAGTTGGCCTATTGTGATTGAAACCATAATTCAAGAGGATGCCATGTCAACCCTCGTTACTCTAGAAAAGGGGCTACCCTTGTAGAGACTATGAATAAGACTATATAGGGGCAAAACTTAAAACTCTAGTCTAGATTTAGTCAAAATTATCCCCTAATTGGCTATTAGGCTATGTCATAACCAGACCACTCAAAGGAAATGGGGTTCCATTCTATTCAAGTGCATTTTGTTTCATAGTAGAGCACAATGGATTAGACTGGACAGAAGAAAACATAATAGAGGGAGTTTGTGTTCTGTAGCATCCCACGAGCCATAAGTCTCAGGTAACTTCATTTATAAGAATTTCAACAAACTATTTATTATTACATAGTTATAAATACTATTTTTAATATAGTTGTCTTTATATAAATACATGACATTAAATGTTGCAAGAAAAACTCTTCTAAACTTATCACTTAGGAAATTACGTGTAGAATAGTACACAAAATATTGAAAATTTGGATAGAAAATATAGTAAGAAATGCTTTTGAGTTATTATTTGTCTACACTACCTTGGCATAACTATTTAAAAACATAAATCATTAATTATTTTTAATTGAAATTTCGAGTCTAGATCAAGACCCATCATTAGGATATAATCAATGAGAGAAGGAGGAGAGGGGAGTAGGTATAAATAAACTGAAGGGAAGGAGAAAGAAGAGGAAGTCAACAAGAGTGAAGCCTTAAAAAAAATATAGAGAAGGATGGCAAACCCATGCTTCCTCTAAATTTGTAGAGATGAAAACAACAATCATTACCTTGCACAAAAAGGATATTTGGATTGCGATTCGTCTACTCAAAAAATTGAGAGAAGGATGGCGAACCTATGCTTCCTCAAAATTTGTAGAGATGAAAACAAGGATCGTTACCCTGCATAGAAGGGAGACGTGGAATGAGATTCATATTCTAAAAAAATTGAGAATCAAAATAGAGAAAAGGATGGAAAACCTATGCTCACTCAAAATTTATAGAGATGAAAACAAGGATCATTACCCTCAATGAAAGGGAGAATTAGAATGATATTCATCTATTCAAAAAATTGAGAATAAAAACAGAGAGAAGGGTGACAGACTTATGCTTCCTCAAAATTTGTAGAGATGAAAACAAGAATCGTTACTTTGCATGGAAGAGAGACTTGGAATGATATTCATCTACTCAAGAAATTGAGAATAAAATAGAGAGAAGGACAATGTACGTATGCTTCCTGAAAATTTGCATAAATGAGAACAAGGATTATTACCCTGAACGGAAGGGATATTTGGAATGAGATCCTTCTACTAAAAAAATTGAAAATCAAAATAGAGAGAAGGATGGTGGACCTATGCTTCCTAAAAATTTGTAGAGATGATAATTTAATACCCCCATTCATCAACGTTAAGCATAAAATTCGATTTAATAGAAAACTTAGAGCATTTAATTATTTAAGTCTAGCTCTAAACTGCGGAGAAATCAAGAGGAATAGGTTTACGTTAAAGTTCTCTATCCAAAATAGCATTCAAACTTCACTTTGTGCTAGCCAATATTATTCATCCAAACCTATAGAATATGATCAATGAAAGCTCATCTATTAAATCTAGAAAAGAAGGATATATTGCACACAAGAGATAAGAATTAAAACTAGGTAAACTCAGAAGATGACATGTCTTTGATTCCTCTAATCAAAGAGAGGGCGGCAGGTGGTGCTACCTCTGGTATCCTGAACAACTTATTTCCCAATGTAATAATAACTGCACGGGGCCTCGATTCATACACAGCATGTCGCTTCCACAAATATGGTTGTCCTAGTAATACATCACAAACTTCAAGGGGAGCAATGTCACACAATACCTCATCCGTGAAGGGCTTGATGTTGTATGGAAGGCGACACTGCTGGCTCACGCGAAGATCTCGTCCTTGGTGAAGCCACCCAATGGTGTATGGTTGTGGATGTGATGTGGTCGGTAAGCCCAACCGCTTCACGACCTCTGCCGAAATGAGGTTCTTTTGACTCCCGCTATCAACAATGAACTGTATCGGGGAGCCCTTTACCCACATATGGGAGTGGAAGAGACGCTCCTCCTCCTCTGGATCTTCGGGTTCATTTTTCTGGATCTTTGCGGTAGCAACAGTGGCGCTAGGGTCCGCATCAATGATCTGCTTCCCTTTTTCATACCCCTTATCGGGTTCTGACTCCGTGTCGGAACATGCATCTGATTCTGAAACCTTTAGCTCAGCCACCAGTGACTGCTTGGCCCGACACTCACTTGTGTTGTGAGTGGAGCTCTTATGGAACTCGCACCATTTTCCAGTGTCCTTTCTCGGCTTCGCGGCGCTGTTCTTTGCTTGCAGCTTCGGCTGGTTGTCTTGGGTTGTCCCGCCTTGGATTTGTCCTTTGTTCTGTGGTTTAGGGGCACCTTTCCCCTGCTTTGGATTCACAGATCCAAAGTCTCGCTTCTTTTGTTTAAACTTCTGCTCGACCTTGACGGCATACCGGTATGCTGCACCGAGCGAGGGGATGTTTAGGAATTGTATTTCTTCCTGGATGTACTTCTGCAGGTAGCCACGGTATTTGAGTATCAAATGTTGCTCCGAATCCTTGATACCCAACTTTGTGCGAAGGGTATGGAAAAGATTGGTGAACTCCGGCACGTCTTGGTCCCTTCCCTGCCGCAGCGTGGTCCACTTTATGTATTCATCCTCATAGCTCCCGACAGGGTAGTACTGCTCCTTGATAGCATCCCGGAACGAATCCCAGGTGGGTGCAGCTGAAAATAGTGAGCCAGTACTTTCATCCTTCTGCTCGCAGTAGGTTTCCCACCAGTCCTTGACGTGGGGGGCTGCTTTGAGGAGAGAAAAAACAATCTTTTCCTGACTCGAAAATTCATGAACAGAAAAATAACCCTCTAGCAGATTTAACCATTTATCTACGGCATCTGCGTCTATCTGACCTTCGAATATGGGGATTTCAAAATTAACTTGTACCTTAAAGGGTGTGGCGTTTCCAGAGTAGCTGCTGGAAGCCGATGCGTTGCTTCTCGGTAGCCGCTGAAGGATCTGGGCAAAACTGTCCATCATCGCGTTCCGTTGTCGCTCGAGGGCTTCTTCGAGCAAGATTTTGATGGGATCTCCTGCCCCCTCGTCTTTCTTCTCGTTCGCCATGGGAGGCCGTCGGGATTTGCGAGGCTGGTCTTGCAAAGGTTCAACCAGTTCAAGCCCTAACTCCTTATATCCCGACCTTGTTGGGGACATGCAAAGAAAAACAGAGAAAAAGCAGACCGCTCTGATACCATTGATTCGGATTTAAACAGGAACGCAACAAATTACAGAGATAACCATATACACAAAGATGCAGCGGAAATAATACTTCATTTCATTAATGGAAAATACTGAAATATGCTTACAACAGAAATGGAAATAAACTAGCTAGGGCGATGGTAGCTTATCTCTGAGAAGAGATGTGATGGCTACATGCCTCTGAACTGTCTTACAATGAGGCTCGAAGGCCTATTTATTGTTGAGAAACAATGGAAAACCCTTCACATTCCAAAACCTAACCCTAGAAGATGAAACGCCAAATTGTGGGCCCCGTTTTTGGGTAAGTTGGTACATCAACTTCCCGGGGTCGCGAATTGGCATACTATCTCCGTTTGACGTGCATGATAGCTCGTTGGAAAGATCTCTCCGAGGACTACGACGGAAAAGACGATTTTTATCAGAAAACGTCGTTTAGGGCCTCAAAACGGCTCCGGAAGTTCAGGACCCGAAAAACTGCTAAAAATAGTAAGTTGTGCTACAATTAAGGAAACTGAAAATGCTGAGAAAGACAATGGTGGGGGTCCAGGTGGACTTGGCAGGTGGCCACCAATATCCACCTGGATCATTCCTCCCCCCTTAGGAAGCAATGGTCCCCATTGCGTTGAGCTCCTCCATGAGATGAGGAAACTTCTGCTGAACTTGTTCCCTGGTGAGCCACTTGCCCTGCTGAAGGAGTTGGCCTGCTTTGACAACTCGATACAGTTGGATATTCTGTTGGCGAGTGTTCTTGATCTGTGTGTCCATGATCCGATCAGTTGCAGCTTGTTCCATGCAATCTGGATTTAATTCTGTGGGTTTGAGCTGTTCTGCAATGTCGGATGTGTCTAGCAATGGTGGAAAGTATGGCCGAAGGCGGTCCACATTGAACACTGGGTGCAGGCCAAGGAATGGGGGAATGCTGAGCTCAAATGCATTGTCTCCCATAGCCTTAGTAATGGTGTAAGGACCATATCGGAGTGGTCTCAATTTCCGATAGGCTCCAGTAAGGCGTTCCTTTTGCAAATGCAACCAGACTTTGTCGCCCACCTGAAACTTGTGTGGCACCCGATGTTGATCATGTCGCTGCTTGTACTTGGCATTTGATTTCTCAAGAATGTCATGGACCTGCTGGCGAATATGTTGGATGCGCTCAATGAAGCTGGTGGCCTTATCTGTTTCGGACTGGACATGAGCTGAATTCATGTGAGTAGCTGCAAGTGGCATGGCCACATCAATGGGGCATAGTGGCTGGAATCCCAAACCCACCTGAAAAGGGCTATGGCCAGTGGAGCTGTGAAGAGCTCGGTTGTAGCTGTGCTGAACATAGGGGAGGCTCTCGTCCCATGTGCGTGGATGCTTTGAGTTATACATGCGCAGAATGTGCACAATCATCCTATTGACAACCTCTGTCTGGCCATCAGTTTGAGGATGGAAGGCTGTGGACTTCGTGAGTTTGGTGTCCAGCATTGACCAGAGACTGGACCAAAATGTGCTGAGAAACCGACTGTCCCGATCTGAGATGATAGACTGTGGGATCCCAAAGTGCACCCACACTCGTTCAAAGAAGAGTTTAGCAGTGGCTTCTGCTGTGATATTCTTCTTGCAGGCCATCATAATGGCCATCTTTGAGAACCTGTCGACGACCACAAAAACACAGTCATTTCCATGCTTAGTGGAAGGAAGGCCTGACATGTAATCCATGGAGATGGATTCCCAAGGTCGACTAGGGGTAGGCAACGGGGTATAGAGGCCTTGCTTCTTAATGGTCGGTTTGGCAATGGCACAGGCAGTACATGATCGGATGTACTTCCCAACATCCTGTCGAAGATTCGGCCAATAGAAATAATTTTGCAGTACTGCCACTGTTTTCTCGACCCCGAAATGCCCAGCAGCCCGACTGTAGTGTGCTTCCCAAATCATCTTGGCACGCTCGCTTGAAGGAACACAAAGGTGACCGAGGTGGCATAATAGGGCATCCTGGAGGTGAAAATCTGCAACCTGCCGACCCTCCAAGAGTGTCTGGTATGTGTGGCCGAATTCTGGGTCGCTTTTGTAGAGAAGTGGCCAATCAGAAGTCTCGTGCCCGCAAGAGTTGAGCACGGTGGTTAGCGCCATGATCGGTGGTCGACTGAGGCAATCTGCAACATTATTGGTGCTGCCCTTTTTATACTTGATATTCAAGTGAAACTGTTGCAGGTATGTAGACCACTTCTGATGGCGATCATTCTGCAATTTCCCTTGGGTCTGTATGAACTGCAGAGGTCGGTGGTCTGTGTGGATGACCGTTTCCTTCCCCAAAATGTAATGCTTCCATTGTCGGCAGGCCTGTACAATGGAATACATCTCTTTATCATAAGTGGGGTACTTCCGGACTGTGTCTGAAAGTGTTTCACTGTGATATGCCACTGGATGTCCATGTTGAGTAAGGACTGCCCCAATAGCATAGTCAGAGGCATCTGTCTCGACCTCAAATGGTTGTTGTAAATCTGGTAACGCGAGCACTGGTGCCGTGCAGAGGCGATCCTTCAACTCCCTGAATGCCTTCTGTTGAGATTCAGACCAAAAGAATTTTGCTTTCGCCCCGCCCTTGGTGACTTGACTCAAGGGCCAAGAAATATGAGAAAACCCCAACACAAACCTGCGGTAGAAGTTGGCAAGACCTAGAAAGCTGCGGAGCTCTGTTAGAGTGGTTGGAGAGGGCCAATCCCGAATGACTTGGACCTTGGCTGGATCGACATGCACCCCCTGTTCATCAATGATGTATCCCAGATACTGAACCTCGGTCATGCCAAAAGTGCATTTCTCCAAATTGGCACATAGCTTGTGTTGCCGCAGTGTTTGGAGAACCTGTCGGATGTGGTGGAGGTGCTCTTCCCAACTCTGGCTGAAGATCAGAATGTCATCCAAGTATACTACTACAAAGGAGTTGGTGAATGGCCGCAAGATGTCATCCATTAGCCTCATAAAGGTTGCAGGAGCATTCGTCAATCCGAAAGGCATGACCAACCATTCGAAGAGGCCCTCCTTGGATTTGAAGGCAGTCTTCCACACATCTGAGGGTTCGATTGGTACCTGGTGATATCCTGACTTCAGATCGATCTTGCTGAAATATTTCGCCCCCTTTAGTTGGTCTAGGAGGTCATCAATCCGCGGGATCGGGTACCTATTACGGACAGTGATCTTGTTCAGCGCCCGATAGTCAATACAGAGTCTCCACGTCCCATCCTTCTTCTGTACCAACACGATCGGGCTCCCACAGGGCGATGAACTCGGACGGATGTGACCTTTCTGCAGGAGCTCCTGAATCTGCCTCTTGATTTCATTGTTCTCCAGAACGGAGCGCCGATAAATTGGTCCATTGGGTAGCGGCGCACCTGGGGTCAGATCGATGGAGTGCTTGACTTGACAGTGCAGAGGAACCCCTGCCGGGGAGGTGAAGATGTCCTCGTACTCCTCCACAATCTTGTCCATCTGTAGTTGTCGTGCAGAGGGACCCCGTTTGGAGGCCGCGGCCACTGTCTTCTTCTTTCCTTGAGGGCGTATCATCAGGAAAACAAATTTCCTGGTTTTGGAAATGATCTTACTGCATTGTTTTGCAGTAATCAAAGAGATGGCGGCAGGTGGTGCTACCTCTGGTATCCTGAACAACTTATTTCCCAATGTAATAATAACAGCACGGGGCCTTGATTCATACACAGCATGTCGCTTCCACAAGTATGGTTGTCCTAGTAATACATCACAAACTTCAAGGGGAGCAATGTCACACAATACCTCATCCGTGAAGGGCTTGATGTTGTATGGAAGGCGACACTGCTGGCTCACGCGAAGATCTCGTCCTTGGTGAAGCCACCCAATGGTGTATGGTTGTGGATGTGCTGTGGTCGGTAAGCCCAACCGCTTCACGACCTCTGCCGAAATGAGGTTCTTTTGACTCCCGCTATCAACAATGAACTGTATCGGGGAGCCCTTTACCCACATCTGGGAGTGGAAGAGACGCTCCTCCTCCTCTGGATCTTCGGGTTCATTTTTCTGGATCTTTGCGGTAGCAACAGTGGCGCTGGGATCCGCATCAATGATCTGCTTCCCTTTTTCATACCCCTTATCGGGTTCTGACTCAGAGTCGGAACATGCATCTGATTCTGAAACCTTTAGCTCAGCCACCAGTGACTGCTTGGCCCGACACTCACTTGTGTTGTGAGTGGAGCTCTTATGGAACTCGCACCATTTTCCAGTGTCCTTTCTCGGCTTCGCGGCGCTGTTCTTTGCTTGCAGCTTCGGCTGGTTGTCTTGGGCTGTCCCGCCTTGGCTTTGTCCTTTGTTCTGTGGTTTAGGGGCACCTTTCCCCTGCTTTGGATTCGCAGATCCAAAGTCTCGCTTCTTTTGTTTAAACTTCTGCTCGACCTTGACGGCATACCGGTATGCTGCGCCGAGCGAGGGGATGTTTAGGAATTGTATTTCTTCCTGGATGTACTTGTGCAGGCAGCCACGGTATTTGAGTATCAAATGTTGCTCCGAATCCTTGATACCCAACTTTGTGCGAAGGGTATGGAAAAGATTGGTGAACTCCGGCACGTCTTGGTCCCTTCCCTGCCGCAGCGTGGTCCACTTTATGTATTCATCCTCATAGCTTCCGACAGGGTAGTACTGCTCCTTGATGGCATCCCGGAACGAATCCCAGGTGGGTGCGGCTGAAAATAGTGAGCCAGTACTTTCATCCTTCTGCTCGCAGTAGGTTTCCCACCAGTCCTTGACGTGGGGGGCTGCTTTGAGAAGAGCAAAAACAATCTTTTCCCGACTCGAAAATTCATGAACAGAAAAATAACCCTCTAGCAGATTTAACCATTTATCTACGGCATCTGCGTCTATCTGACCCTCGAATATGGGGATTTCAAAATTAACTTGTACCTTAAAGGGTGTGGCGTTTCCAGAGTAGCTGCTGGAAGCCGATGCGTTGCTTCTGGGTAGCCGCTGAAGGATCTGGGCAAAGCTGTCCATCATCGCGTTCCGTTGTCGCTCGAGGGCTTCTTCGAGCAAGATTTTGATGGGATCTCCTGCCCCCTCGTCTTTCTTCTCGTCCGCCATGGGAGGCCGTCGGGATTTGCGAGGCTGGTCTTGCAAAGGTTCAACCAGTTCAAGCCCTAACTCCTTATATCCCGACCTTGTTGGGGACATGCAAAGAAAAACAGAGAAAAAGCAGACCGCTCTGATACCACTGATCCGGATTTAAACAGGAACGCAACAAATTACAGAGATAACCATATACACAAAGATGCAGCGGAAATAATACTTCATTTCATTAATGGAAAATACTGAAATATGCTTACAACAGAAATGGAAATAAACTAGCTAGGGCGATGGTAGCTTATCTCTGAGAAGAGATGTGATGGCTACATGCCTCTGAACTGTGTTACAATGAGGCTCGAAGGCCTATTTATTGTTGAGAAACAATGGAAAACCCTTCACATTCCAAAACCTAACCCTAGAAGATGAAACGCCAAATTGTGGGCCCCGTTTTGGGTAAGTTGGTACATCAACTTCCCGGGGTCGTAACTTTGGCATACGATCTCCGTTTGACGCGCATGATAGCTCGTTAGAAAGATCTATCCGAGCACTATGACGAAAAAGACGATTTTTATCAAAAAACGTCGTTTAGGGCCTCAAAACGGCTCCGGAAGTTCAGGACCCGAAAAACTGCTAAAAATAGTAAGTTGTGCTACAATTAAGGAAACTGAAAATGCTGAGAAAGACAATGGTGGGGGTCCAGGTGGACTTGGCAGGTGGCCACCAATATCCACCTGGATCATTCCTCCCCCCTTAGGAAGCAATGGTCCCCATTGCGTTGAGCTCCTCCATGAGATGAGGAAACTTCTGCTGAACTTGTTCCCTGGTGAGCCACTTGCCCTGCTGAAGGAGTTGGCCTGCTTTGACAACTCGATACAGTTGGATATTCTGTTGGCGAGTGTTCTTGATCTGTGTGTCCATGATCCGATCAGTTGCAGCTTGTTCCATGCAATCTGGATTTAATTCTGTGGGTTTGAGCTGTTCTGCAATGTCGGATGTGTCTAGCAATGGTGGAAAGTATGGCCGAAGGCGGTCCACATTGAACACTGGGTGCAGGCCAAGGAATGGGGGAATGCTGAGCTCAAATGCATTGTCTCCCATAGCCTTAGTAATGGTGTAAGGACCATATCGGAGTGGTCTCAATTTCCGATAGGCTCCAGTAAGGCGTTCCTTTTGCAAATGCAACCAGACTTTGTCGCCCACCTGAAACTTGTGTGGCACCCGATGTTGATCATGTCGCTGCTTGTACTTGGCATTTGATTTCTCAAGAATGTCATGGACCTGCTGGCGAATATGTTGGATGCGCTCAATGAAGCTGGTGGCCTTATCTGTTTCGGACTGGACATGAGCTGAATTCATGTGAGTAGCTGCAAGTGGCATGGCCACATCAATGGGGCATAGTGGCTGGAATCCCAAACCCACCTGAAAAGGGCTATGGCCAGTGGAGCTGTGAAGAGCTCGGTTGTAGCTGTGCTGAACATAGGGGAGGCTCTCGTCCCATGTGCGTGGATGCTTTGAGTTATACATGCGCAGAATGTGCACAATCATCCTATTGACAACCTCTGTCTGGCCATCAGTTTGAGGATGGAAGGCTGTGGACTTCGTGAGTTTGGTGTCCAGCATTGACCAGAGACTGGACCAAAATGTGCTGAGAAACCGACTGTCCCGATCTGAGATGATAGACTGTGGGATCCCAAAGTGCACCCACACTCGTTCAAAGAAGAGTTTAGCAGTGGCTTCTGCTGTGATATTCTTCTTGCAGGCCATCATAATGGCCATCTTTGAGAACCTGTCGACGACCACAAAAACACAGTCATTTCCATGCTTAGTGGAAGGAAGGCCTGACATGTAATCCATGGAGATGGATTCCCAAGGTCGACTAGGGGTAGGCAACGGGGTATAGAGGCCTTGCTTCTTAATGGTCGGTTTGGCAATGGCACAGGCAGTACATGATCGGATGTACTTCCCAACATCCTGTCGAAGATTCGGCCAATAGAAATAATTTTGCAGTACTGCCACTGTTTTCTCGACCCCGAAATGCCCAGCAGCCCGACTGTAGTGTGCTTCCCAAATCATCTTGGCACGCTCGCTTGAAGGAACACAAAGGTGACCGAGGTGGCATAATAGGGCATCCTGGAGGTGAAAATCTGCAACCTGCCGACCCTCCAAGAGTGTCTGGTATGTGTGGCCGAATTCTGGGTCGCTTTTGTAGAGAAGTGGCCAATCAGAAGTCTCGTGCCCGCAAGAGTTGAGCACGGTGGTTAGCGCCATGATCGGTGGTCGACTGAGGCAATCTGCAACATTATTGGTGCTGCCCTTTTTATACTTGATATTCAAGTGAAACTGTTGCAGGTATGTAGACCACTTCTGATGGCGATCATTCTGCAATTTCCCTTGGGTCTGTATGAACTGCAGAGGTCGGTGGTCTGTGTGGATGACCGTTTCCTTCCCCAAAATGTAATGCTTCCATTGTCGGCAGGCCTGTACAATGGAATACATCTCTTTATCATAAGTGGGGTACTTCCGGACTGTGTCTGAAAGTGTTTCACTGTGATATGCCACTGGATGTCCATGTTGAGTAAGGACTGCCCCAATAGCATAGTCAGAGGCATCTGTCTCGACCTCAAATGGTTGTTGTAAATCTGGTAACGCGAGCACTGGTGCCGTGCAGAGGCGATCCTTCAACTCCCTGAATGCCTTCTGTTGAGATTCAGACCAAAAGAATTTTGCTTTCGCCCCGCCCTTGGTGACTTGACTCAAGGGCCAAGAAATATGAGAAAACCCCAACACAAACCTGCGGTAGAAGTTGGCAAGACCTAGAAAGCTGCGGAGCTCTGTTAGAGTGGTTGGAGAGGGCCAATCCCGAATGACTTGGACCTTGGCTGGATCGACATGCACCCCCTGTTCATCAATGATGTATCCCAGATACTGAACCTCGGTCATGCCAAAAGTGCATTTCTCCAAATTGGCACATAGCTTGTGTTGCCGCAGTGTTTGGAGAACCTGTCGGATGTGGTGGAGGTGCTCTTCCCAACTCTGGCTGAAGATCAGAATGTCATCCAAGTATACTACTACAAAGGAGTTGGTGAATGGCCGCAAGATGTCATCCATTAGCCTCATAAAGGTTGCAGGAGCATTCGTCAATCCGAAAGGCATGACCAACCATTCGAAGAGGCCCTCCTTGGATTTGAAGGCAGTCTTCCACACATCTGAGGGTTCGATTGGTACCTGGTGATATCCTGACTTCAGATCGATCTTGCTGAAATATTTCGCCCCCTTTAGTTGGTCTAGGAGGTCATCAATCCGCGGGATCGGGTACCTATTACGGACAGTGATCTTGTTCAGCGCCCGATAGTCAATACAGAGTCTCCACGTCCCATCCTTCTTCTGTACCAACACGATCGGGCTCCCACAGGGCGATGAACTCGGACGGATGTGACCTTTCTGCAGGAGCTCCTGAATCTGCCTCTTGATTTCATTGTTCTCCAGAACGGAGCGCCGATAAATTGGTCCATTGGGTAGCGGCGCACCTGGGGTCAGATCGATGGAGTGCTTGACTTGACAGTGCAGAGGAACCCCTGCCGGGGAGGTGAAGATGTCCTCGTACTCCTCCACAATCTTGTCCATCTGTAGTTGTCGTGCAGAGGGACCCCGTTTGGAGGCCGCGGCCACTGTCTTCTTCTTTCCTTGAGGGCGTATCATCAGGAAAACAAATTTCCTGGTTTTGGAAATGATCTTACTGCATTGTTTTGCAGTAATCAAAGAGATGGCGGCAGGTGGTGCTACCTCTGGTATCCTGAACAACTTATTTCCCAATGTAATAATAACAGCACGGGGCCTTGATTCATACACAGCATGTCGCTTCCACAAGTATGGTTGTCCTAGTAATACATCACAAACTTCAAGGGGAGCAATGTCACACAATACCTCATCCGTGAAGGGCTTGATGTTGTATGGAAGGCGACACTGCTGGCTCACGCGAAGATCTCGTCCTTGGTGAAGCCACCCAATGGTGTATGGTTGTGGATGTGCTGTGGTCGGTAAGCCCAACCGCTTCACGACCTCTGCCGAAATGAGGTTCTTTTGACTCCCGCTATCAACAATGAACTGTATCGGGGAGCCCTTTACCCACATCTGGGAGTGGAAGAGACGCTCCTCCTCCTCTGGATCTTCGGGTTCATTTTTCTGGATCTTTGCGGTAGCAACAGTGGCGCTGGGATCCGCATCAATGATCTGCTTCCCTTTTTCATACCCCTTATCGGGTTCTGACTCAGAGTCGGAACATGCATCTGATTCTGAAACCTTTAGCTCAGCCACCAGTGACTGCTTGGCCCGACACTCACTTGTGTTGTGAGTGGAGCTCTTATGGAACTCGCACCATTTTCCAGTGTCCTTTCTCGGCTTCGCGGCGCTGTTCTTTGCTTGCAGCTTCGGCTGGTTGTCTTGGGCTGTCCCGCCTTGGCTTTGTCCTTTGTTCTGTGGTTTAGGGGCACCTTTCCCCTGCTTTGGATTCGCAGATCCAAAGTCTCGCTTCTTTTGTTTAAACTTCTGCTCGACCTTGACGGCATACCGGTATGCTGCGCCGAGCGAGGGGATGTTTAGGAATTGTATTTCTTCCTGGATGTACTTGTGCAGGCAGCCACGGTATTTGAGTATCAAATGTTGCTCCGAATCCTTGATACCCAACTTTGTGCGAAGGGTATGGAAAAGATTGGTGAACTCCGGCACGTCTTGGTCCCTTCCCTGCCGCAGCGTGGTCCACTTTATGTATTCATCCTCATAGCTTCCGACAGGGTAGTACTGCTCCTTGATGGCATCCCGGAACGAATCCCAGGTGGGTGCGGCTGAAAATAGTGAGCCAGTACTTTCATCCTTCTGCTCGCAGTAGGTTTCCCACCAGTCCTTGACGTGGGGGGCTGCTTTGAGAAGAGCAAAAACAATCTTTTCCCGACTCGAAAATTCATGAACAGAAAAATAACCCTCTAGCAGATTTAACCATTTATCTACGGCATCTGCGTCTATCTGACCCTCGAATATGGGGATTTCAAAATTAACTTGTACCTTAAAGGGTGTGGCGTTTCCAGAGTAGCTGCTGGAAGCCGATGCGCCGCTTCTGGGTAGCCGCTGAAGGATCTGGGCAAAGCTGTCCATCATCGCGTTCCGTTGTCGCTCGAGGGCTTCTTCGAGCAAGATTTTGATGGGATCTCCTGCCCCCTCGTCTTTCTTCTCGTCCGCCATGGGAGGCCGTCGGGATTTGCGAGGCTGGTCTTGCAAAGGTTCAACCAGTTCAAGCCCTAACTCCTTATATCCCGACCTTGTTGGGGACATGCAAAGAAAAACAGAGAAAAAGCAGACCGCTCTGATACCACTGATCCGGATTTAAACAGGAACGCAACAAATTACAGAGATAACCATATACACAAAGATGCAGCGGAAATAATACTTCATTTCATTAATGGAAAATACTGAAATATGCTTACAACAGAAATGGAAATAAACTAGCTAGGGCGATGGTAGCTTATCTCTGAGAAGAGATGTGATGGCTACATGCCTCTGAACTGTCTTACAATGAGGCTCGAAGGCCTATTTATTGTTGAGAAACAATGGAAAACCCTTCACATTCCAAAACCTAACCCTAGAAGATGAAACGCCAAATTGTGGGCCCCGTTTTTGGGTAAGTTGGTACATCAACTTCCCGGGGTCGTAACTTTGGCATACTATCTCCGTTTGACGTGCATGATAGCCCGTTGGAAAGATCTATCCGAGGACTACGACGGAAGAGACGATTTTTATCAAAAAAATCGCCGGCGGTAGATTCCCAAAAAACGTCGTTTAGGGCCTCAAAACGGCTCCGGAAGTTCAGGACCCGAAAAACTGCTAAAAATAGTAAGTTGTGCTACAATTAAGGAAACTGAAAATGCTGAGAAAGACAATGGTGGGGGTCCAGGTGGACTTGGCAGGTGGCCACCAATATCCACCTGGATCATTCCTCCCCCCTTAGGAAGCAATGGTCCCCATTGCGTTGAGATCCTCCATGAGATGAGGAAACTTCTGCTGAACTTGTTCCCTGGTGAGCCACTTGCTCTGCTGAAGGAGTTGGCCTGCTTTGACAACTCGATACAGTTGGATATTCTGTTGGCGAGTGTTCTTGATCTGTGTGTCCATGATCCGATCAGTTGCAGCTTGTTCCATGCAATCTGGATTTAATTCTGTGGGTTTGAGCTGTTCTGCAATGTCGGATGTGTCTAGCAATGGTGGAAAGTATGGCCGAAGGCGGTCCACATTGAACACTGGGTGCAGGCCAAGGAATGGGGGAATGCTGAGCTCAAATGCATTGTCTCCCATAGCCTTAGTAATGGTGTAAGGACCATATCGGAGTGGTCTCAATTTCCGATAGGCTCCAGTAAGGCGTTCCTTTTGCAAATGCAACCAGACTTTGTCGCCCACCTGAAACTTGTGTGGCACCCGATGTTGATCATGTCGCTGCTTGTACTTGGCATTTGATTTCTCAAGAATTTCATGGACCTGCTGGCGAATATGTTGGATGCGCTCAATGAAGCTGGTGGCCTTATCTGTTTCGGACTGGACATGAGCTGAATTCATGTGAGTAGCTGCAAGTGGCATGGCCACATCAATGGGGCATAGTGGCTGGAATCCCAAACCCACCTGAAAAGGGCTATGGCCAGTGGAGCTGTGAAGAGCTCGGTTGTAGCTGTGCTGAACATAGGGGAGGCTCTCGTCCCATGTGCGTGGATGCTTTGAGTTATACATGCGCAGAATGTGCACAATCATCCTATTGACAACCTCTGTCTGGCCATCAGTTTGAGGATGGAAGGCTGTGGACTTCGTGAGTTTGGTGTCCATCATTGACCAGAGACTGGACCAAAATGTGCTGAGAAACCGACTGTCCCGATCTGAGATGATAGACTGTGGGATCCCAAAGTGCACCCACACTCGTTCAAAGAAGAGTTTAGCAGTGGCTTCTGCTGTGATATTCTTCTTGCAGGCCATCATAATGGCCATCTTTGAGAACCTGTCGACGACCACAAAAACACAGTCATTTCCATGCTTAGTGGAAGGAAGGCCTGACATGTAATCCATGGAGATGGATTCCCAAGGTCGACTAGGGGTAGGCAACGGGGTATAGAGGCCTTGCTTCTTAATGGTCGGTTTGGCAATGGCACAGGCAGTACATGATCGGATGTACTTCCCAACATCCTGTCGAAGATTCGGCCAATAGAAATAATTTTGCAGTACTGCCACTGTTTTCTCGACCCCGAAATGCCCAGCAGCCCGACTGTAGTGTGCTTCCCAAATCATCTTGGCACGCTCGCTTGAAGGAACACAAAGGTGACCGAGGTGGCATAATAGGGCATCCTGGAGGTGAAAATCTGCAACCTGCCGACCCTCCAAGAGTGTCTGGTATGTGTGGCCGAATTCTGGGTCGCTTTTGTAGAGAAGTGGCCAATCAGAAGTCTCGTGCCCGCAAGAGTTGAGCACGGTGGTTAGCGCCATGATCGGTGGTCGACTGAGGCAATCTGCAACATTATTGGTGCTGCCCTTTTTATACTTGATATTCAAGTGAAACTGTTGCAGGTATGTAGACCACTTCTGATGGCGATCATTTTGCAATTTCCCTTGGGTCTGTATGAACTGCAGAGGTCGGTGGTCTGTGTGGATGACCGTTTCCTTCCCCAAAATGTAATGCTTCCATTGTCGGCAGGCCTGTACAATGGAATACATCTCTTTATCATAAGTGGGGTACTTCCGGACTGTGTCTGAAAGTGTTTCACTGTGATATGCCACTGGATGTCCATGTTGAGTAAGGACTGCCCCAATAGCATAGTCAGAGGCATCTGTCTCGACCTCAAATGGTTGTTGTAAATCTGGTAACGCGAGCACTGGTGCCGTGCAGAGGCGATCCTTCAACTCCCTGAATGCCTTCTGTTGAGATTCAGACCAAAAGAATTTTGCTTTCGCCCCGCCCTTGGTGACTTGACTCAAGGGCCAAGAAATATGAGAAAACCCCAACACAAACCTGCGGTAGAAGTTGGCAAGACCTAGAAAGCTGCGTAGCTCTGTTAGAGTGGTTGGAGAGGGCCAATCCCGAATGACTTGGACCTTGGCTGGATCGACATGCACCCCCTGTTCATCAATGATGTATCCCAGATACTGAACCTCGGTCATGCCAAAAGTGCATTTCTCCAAATTGGCACATAGCTTGTGTTGCCGCAGTGTTTGGAGAACCTGTCGGATGTGGTGGAGGTGCTCTTCCCAACTCTGGCTGAAGATCAGAATGTCATCCAAGTATACTACTACAAAGGAGTTGGTGAATGGCCGCAAGATGTCATCCATTAGCCTCATAAAGGTTGCAGGAGCATTCGTCAATCCGAAAGGCATGACCAACCATTCGAAGAGGCCCTCCTTGGATTTGAAGGCAGTCTTCCACACATCTGAGGGTTCGATTGGTACCTGGTGATATCCTGACTTCAGATCGATCTTGCTGAAATATTTCGCCCCCTTTAGTTGGTCTAGGAGGTCATCAATCCGTGGGATCGGGTACCTATTACGGACAGTGATCTTGTTCAGCGCCCGATAGTCAATACAGAGTCTCCACGTCCCATCCTTCTTCTGTACCAACACGATCGGGCTCCCACAGGGCGATGAACTCGGACGGATGTGACCTTTCTGCAGGAGCTCCTGAATCTGCCTCTTGATTTCATCGTTCTCCAGAACGGAGCGCCGATAAATTGGTCCATTGGGTAGCGGCGCACCTGGGGTCAGATCGATGGAGTGCTTGACTTGACAGTGCAGAGGAACCCCTGCCGGGGAGGTGAAGATGTCCTCGTACTCCTCCACAATCTTGTCCATCTGTAGTTGTCGTGCAGAGGGGCCCTGTTTGGAGGCCGCGGCCACTGTCTTCTTCTTTCCTTGAGGGCGTATCATCAGGAAAACAAATTTCCTGGTTTTGGAAATGATCTTACTGCATTGTTTTGCAGTAATCAAAGAGAGGGCGGCAGGTGGTGCTACCTCTGGTATCCTGAACAACTTATTTCCCAATGTAATAATAACTGCACGGGGCCTCGATTCATACACAGCATGTCGCTTCCACAAATATGGTTGTCCTAGTAATACATCACAAACTTCAAGGGGAGCAATGTCACACAATACCTCATCCGTGAAGGGCTTGATGTTGTATGGAAGGCGACACTGCTGGCTCACGCGAAGATCTCGTCCTTGGTGAAGCCACCCAATGGTGTATGGTTGTGGATGTGATGTGGTCGGTAAGCCCAACCGCTTCACGACCTCTGCCGAAATGAGGTTCTTTTGACTCCCGCTATCAACAATGAACTGTATCGGGGAGCCCTTTACCCACATATGGGAGTGGAAGAGACGCTCCTCCTCCTCTGGATCTTCGGGTTCATTTTTCTGGATCTTTGCGGTAGCAACAGTGGCGCTGGGTCCGCATCAATGATCTGCTTCCCTTTTTCATACCCCTTATCGGGTTCTGACTCCGTGTCGGAACATGCATCTGATTCTGAAACCTTTAGCTCAGCCACCAGTGACTGCTTGGCCCGACACTCACTTGTGTTGTGAGTGGAGCTCTTATGGAACTCGCACCATTTTCCAGTGTCCTTTCTCGGCTTCGCGGCGCTGTTCTTTGCTTGCAGCTTCGGCTGGTTGTCTTGGGTTGTCCCGCCTTGGATTTGTCCTTTGTTCTGTGGTTTAGGGGCACCTTTCCCCTGCTTTGGATTCACAGATCCAAAGTCTCGCTTCTTTTGTTTAAACTTCTGCTCGACCTTGACGGCATACCGGTATGCTGCGCCGAGCGAGGGGATGTTTAGGAATTGTATTTCTTCCTGGATGTACTTCTGCAGGCAGCCACGGTATTTGAGTATCAAATGTTGCTCCGAATCCTTGATACCCAACTTTGTGCGAAGGGTATGGAAAAGATTGGTGAACTCCGGCACGTCTTGGTCCCTTCCCTGTCGCAGCGTGGTCCACTTTATGTATTCATCCTCATAGCTCCCGACAGGGTAGTACTGCTCCTTGATAGCATCCCGGAACGAATCCCAGGTGGGTGTAGCTGAAAATAGTGAGCCAGTACTTTCATCCTTCTGCTCGCAGTAGGTTTCCCACCAGTCCTTGACGTGGGGGGCTGCTTTGAGGAGAGCAAAAACAATCTTTTCCTGACTCGAAAATTCATGAACAGAAAAATAACCCTCTAGCAGATTTAACCATTTATCTACGGCATCTGCGTCTATCTGACCTTCGAATATGGGGATTTCAAAATTAACTTGTACCTTAAAGGGTGTGGCGTTTCCAGAGTAGCTGCTGGAAGCCGATGCGTTGCTTCTCGGTAGCCGCTGAAGGATCTGGGCAAAACTGTCCATCATCGCGTTCCGTTGTCACTCGAGGGCTTCTTCGAGCAAGATTTTGATGGGATCTCCTGCCCCCTCGTCTTTCTTCTCGTCCGCCATGGGAGGCCGTCGGGATTTGCGAGGCTGGTCTTGCAAAGGTTCAACCAGTTCAAGCCCTAACTCCTTATATCCCGACCTTGTTGGGGACATGCAAAGAAAAACAGAGAAAAAGCAGACCGCTCTGATACCACTGATCCGGATTTAAACAGGAACGCAACAAATTACAGAGATAACCATATACACAAAGATGCAGCGGAAATAATACTTCATTTCATTAATGGAAAATACTCAAATATGCTTACAACAGAAATGGAAATAAACTAGCTAGGGCGATGGTAGCTTATCTCTGAGAAGAGATGTGATGGCTACATGCCTCTGAACTGTCTTACAATGAGGCTCGGAGGCCTATTTATTGTTGAGAAACAATAGAAAACCCTTCACATTCCAAAACCTAACCCTAGAAGATGAAACGCCAAATTGTGGGCCCCGTTTTTGGGTAAGTTGGTACATCAACTTCCCGGGGTCGCGAATTGGTCATACTATCTCCGTTTGACGTGCATGATAGCCCGTTGGAAAGATCTCTCCGAGGACTACGACGAAAAAGACGATTTTTATCAGAAAAATCGCCGGCGGTAGATTTCCCAAAAAACGTCTTTTAGGGCCTCAAAACGGCTCCGGAAGTTCAGGACCCGAAAAACTGCTAAAAATAGTAAGTTGTGCTACAATTAAGGAAACTGAAAATGCTGAGAAAGACAATGGTGGGGGTCCAGGTGGGCTTGGCAGGTGGCCACCAATATCCACCTGGATCACTCATAGTCTAATTTCTTTATCCAAGAGTAGTTTTTACTAGTTAAAATAACTTTAGCTGGAAATGATCCAGATTAGATCACTATATAAAATGTCATCCTTCACAATTCTTTAAAAATGGAAAAATTGAAGGAATCAACTCTTAAGAGTAGTTTTAGTAGTAGGACCTAGTTTAGAGAATTGGGGTCTAAAACCTTTTAGGGCCAATTTGAGGACTTGAATGATTTTTTTGGGGGAAAAACTCTTCCAGCCAAGTGTGTCATGTCTTGGCGCTATTCTACACATAAATACGTTTCCAAAGGTCCAAGAAAGAATGCTAACTAAAGTTTGGATGCAAAATTTATGCCTCCCAGAAGTTGGCCTATTGTGATTGACTACCATAATTCAAGAGGATGCCATGTCAACCCTCGTTACTCTAGAAAAGGGGCTACCCTTGTAGAGACTATGAATAAGACTATATAGGGGCAAAACTTAAAACTCTAGTCTAGATTTAGTCAAAATTATCCCCTAATTGGCTATTAGGCTATGTCATAACCAGACCACTCAAAGGAAATGGGGTTCCATTCTATTCAAGTGCATTTTGTTTCATAGTAGAGCACAATGGATTAGACTGGACAAAAGAAAACATAATAGAGGGAGTTTGTGTTCTGTAGCATCCCACGAGCCATAAGTCTCAGGTAACTTCATTTATAAGAATTTCAACAAACTATTTATTATTACATAGTTATAAATACTATTTTTAATATAGTTGTCTTTATATAAATATATGACATTAAATGTTGCAAGAAAAACTCTTCTAAACTTATCACTTAGGAAATTACGTGTAGAATAGTACACAAAATATTGACATTTAATGTCAATATAGTTATGCCACTACCTTGGCATAACTATTTAAAAACATAAATCATTAATTATTTTTAATTGAAATTTCGAGTCTAGATCAAGACCCATCATTAGGATATAATCAATGAGAGAAGGAGGAGAGGGGAGTAGGTATAAATAAACTGAAGGGAAGGAGAAAGAAGAGGAAGTCAACAAGAGTGAAGCCTTAAAAAAAATATAGAGAAGGATGGCAAACCCATGCTTCCTCTAAATTTGTAGAGATGAAAACAACAATCATTACCTTGCACAAAAAGGATATTTGGATTGCGATTCGTCTACTCAAAAAATTGAGAGAAGGATGGCGAACCTATGCTTCCTCAAAATTTGTAGAGATGAAAACAAGGATCGTTACCCTGCATAGAAGGGAGACATGGAATGAGATTCATATTCTAAAAAAATTGAGAATCAAAATAGAGAAAAGGATGGAAAACCTATGCTCACTCAAAATTTATAGAGATGAAAACAAGGATCATTACCCTCAATGAAAGGGAGAATTAGAATGATATTCATCTATTCAAAAAATTGAGAATAAAAATAGAGAGAAGGGTGACAGACTTATGCTTCCTCAAAATTTGTAGAGATGAAAACAAGAATCGTTACTTTGCATGGAAGAGAGACTTGGAATGATATTCATCTACTCAAGAAATTGAGAATAAAATAGAGAGAAGGACAATGTACGTATGCTTCCTGAAAATTTGCATAAATGAGAACAAGGATTATTACCCTGAACGGAAGGGATATTTGGAATGAGATCCTTCTACTAAAAAAATTGAAAATCAAAATAGAGAGAAGGATGGTGGACCTATGCTTCCTCAAAATTTGTAGAGATGATAATTTAATACCCCCATTCGTCAACGTTAAGCATAAAATTCGATTTAATAGAAAACTTAGAGCATTTAATTATTTAAGTCTAGCTCTAAACTGCGGAGAAATCAAGAGGAATAGGTTTACGTTAAAGTTCTCTATCCAAAATAGCATTCAAACTTCACTTTGTGCTAGCCAATATTATTCATCCAAACCTATAGAATATGATCAATGAAAGCTCATCTATTAAATCTAGAAAAGAAGGATATATTGCACACAAGAGATAAGAATTAAAACTAGGTAAACTCAGAAGATGACATGTCTTTGATTCCTCTAAACAAGATGACAAGATACTAGGCGCTCTGAACTATAGCAACATTAATAACAACATTAATTCCAAGGTGAGCTCGAGATGAATGTTGAATTTAAGCATAAGCTCTAAAGGCTATGATTCATTAAACCTCATAGAAACTGGATCTAAACTATCAAATTTGAACAAAAATAATGAAAGAAACTCATGGAATAACCCAAATTCAAACCCTAGCATCATCACAAATCCTCATTCAAACTCTGACAATAACATAAAACTTCATTCAAATAGCCTTGATTCGAACTTCGGAAGCAATGTAAGGAACTCATGCATGGTCAATAATGATTTAAGATTACCTGTCATAGATTGTAATACAATAATCAACCCAAGCCTATGCCCAAATTCAAGCACAAGCAATGATTCGATTAACTCTAGTATGAACTCATGCATGGAAGACAAGTCCATCCTGTTGAATATGAGATCAAGTAATAAAGAAACAAATGATGATTCGAGCACAAACAATGATTTTATTAACTCTACTATTAGGTCATGCATGGAAGAGGAGTCCAACTTGTTGAATAAAAGAAACAACCATTGTTATGATAATTCTAACAACAATAATTGCAACGTTATGAATAGGGACAATACAAACAACAATGATTTCAATGTTAATGGTAAGGACATTGAAAATATAATAATTACAACATTAATGATAAGGATAGCTCATATATATGTAGCAAAAATATAATTATAAGAAACCCAAACCCATATTGCAACCTTTTGAGTGAGAACAACAATTTGGGGAAGATTAATTTGATTAAGAAAAATTCTAATGGGAATAATTTGAGAAACAATTATGATGATGAGAATAAGAATGTGAACAACAACAACCATAAAAGTAAAAATTCCCAAGTCTGAAATCAAAGAAGAGTAGTAAGAACATAAAGGTAATCAACCTATCTAATCACCCTTTAAGTAGAGATGAAATCATCATCCTCAACAAGGGGCTTTTCTTTTCTGTTGCTCCCAAATGCATTGACTTCACTATTGCTCCCAAACACATTCCAATGGAAAGCATCATATGTTGTATTGAGGGTAATATACAACACCTAAAGAGTGATGAAGAGAAAGAGGTAATAAGACAAGACCGTGCAATAATTATCAGAAAGTCCAAACCATCGAAAAATAACTTGACCAAGAATGAATTATCAGTGTTGAACAGTATAAAAATTAATAATAACATGGTGATACTCTTGAAGTAGACAAGGGAGGTGTCATGGTAATCCTTAACAAAGACAACAACATAGAAAAAATGAAGGACCACCTCAATTGTGGTAGCTACAGGAAATTTGACAAAAATATCGTCTCTAAAGTTATTAAGGATGTTATGAAAGAAATCAAGGATTCCAATCTAGTTGAAAGAATGAAGAAAATGATTCTCCTAACAACGGAAATAACGCAAGAATCTATGGTCTCCCTAAGATTCATAAAGATGGATTTCCCTTGAGACCTATTGTTAATGCCATCAGTTCCCCCACATATGGATTAACCAAGTATGTGACTAGCATATTAAGCCCCCCTATTTGAAAAACAAACTCATTTATCAAATATTCATATGACTTTGTTAAACTCATCAAGAATAAAAAAGTGGAAAAGGATGACTTAATCACTAGTTTTGATGTGGTTTCATTATTCACCAAGATTCCCTTAGAATATGTGATCAAAGTTCTCTAAAAGGTAACTGACACTAGAATAACAAACTTGCTGAGGTTTTTCTGCGCTCGACGTTCTTTAGCTTCCAAGGTGAATTATATGAACAAGTTATAGGTGTTGCAATAGGGTCCCCCCATCTCCTATTGTAGCTAACCTCTACATGGAAAAATTTGAACATAGGGCAACGAACTCCTACTTGTTCAAACTAAGAAGATGGAAAAGGTACATTGATGATAAAAAGGTTAAATGGAAACATGGTAAAGAAGAACTCAATAAATTCTTAGAACATCTGAGTGGAATATCATAGGATGTCAAATTCACAATGGAACTTGAAGATATTAATTATATTCCTTTCCTTGATGTATTAATTGCTAGAAATGATGATGGAACCTTGGGACATTAGGTATGAAAAAAAAGACATATACTGGCAGTTACCTTCATGTAGATTCTCACCATTACCTAGCCTAAAAATTTGAGGTCCTTAATATGTTGGCCTTAAGAGCCATTAGGTTATCTGATAAAGAACACTTGGATCAAGAATTAGACCACCTTACTACGGTATTTAGAAGGATTGAATACAAAAATAGATACATTTCTAGAGCCATCAAGAGAGAAACAAATAAGATGAACCCCTCACAAAAAAAACAAATAATCGCAACCTTCTAGTAAGAGAGCACACCTTCCATAGATATGTGGTGTGATAGGCATAATAGCTAAAATTATAAGGAAAAGGAATATAGGTTTTGCATTCAAACCATTAGAAACAATAAAGAAAAAAAGGAAATTGGTTAAGGCCAACATTGATCAACATCAACTAAAAGTTATAAGATTAACTGCTCATGTGGGAGAAGCTACATTGGTGAGACTGAAAGATCATTCAAAACAAAAATAAAACAGTATGGTGTTGACATAAAAAATAAATGCTCTCATGCCTATGCTGTTGTAGAGCATTCCCTCCACACTCAGCATCCAATCTAGTTGGAAGACACTTCTATCGTCACAAAGGAAGATCACTATTTCAGAAGAAGATTTAGACAGGGTCTCGAGATATTAAGACATCCAAACAACCTCAATGGGGATGGAAGACTCATTTAATAAGAATTAGCTTCCTTCGCTCTCTCAACGCTAAGGATAATTCCCTCTTCTATAGTTCAATATTAATATTAATAGAAATTATGAATATCATCACTCTCATCAAATTCTTAGTATTAATAATTCAACTCTAAGTATTAATCATTCAACTCTATTAGTATTAATATTTTGTTTTCTATTTAATGTAATTCTATTTTCCTTAAGACCTTAATGATTTTCCTTAAGACCTTAATAATTTTACATTAATATATTAATTAATCTATTAACATTAATACATTAGTACTCATTTATTAGTATATAATATTAATATATATTTTTTTTCTTGGTAAAGACTAATTCTATTAGGTAGAAAATATTGTACAATCAGGAGAAGCAAGAGACCGGCAGACCGGAAATGATGTATCCATCAACCTCGGTCCCGGTAAAAAGATTCAAACTAAAGGCAACAACAGATAGCAAATAATTACAAACATATCAAATAATCTTTACCCCATGGGGGTAGTAGCTGCAACGCATTGTTTTTTCCCTTTCTTTTTGTTGACTTTTGTCCAGCCATCCTGGGGAGGGTGAGCTAGGACAACTTGAAGACTGGGAAACTCTGATATCTGAAATTCCTTTTCGGATTCTGAGGAGGTCTCATGGCTGCGCTTCAGGGCGATAGCTGTGCCCGGGGAATGGCCCATGGTATCCATGGGAGGATCCATCGGCTGAGGTTCCTGGTCTGGTTCTGAATCGCTGTCCCCATCCTTCGAACCTGGGGAGCTGGGGTTTCCAGTCGGCTGAGGAGGGCAGGGAGCCCAATGCTTGGGCTTGGTTTTTATATTGAGTCCCTTTTTCGATCTTGCTGTCAGCGATGGGCAAGAGTTCTGCAGGTGTCCTGTAAGGTGACAATGGCGACACCTAAAAGCAGTGTTCTCGTAGTCTAGAAACTGAGTCCAAACTGAGTCCTTGATTTTAAGATTGATTTGCTCTGGCAATCCCTTGCTTAAATCTAGCTCCACACAGATTCTGGCATATGTGTAAAGACCCTGCATTTCCCTCTTGTAATCTCCCATTAAGAAACTGCCCAAAGTGTTGCCTATTTGCCTGTATACCTCAGTGCGCCACAGGTGAATTGGAAGGTTTGGGAGTCTGATCCAGACAGGAGCTTTTGTGATAACTGTAGAGACTGGATCAAAGTCTGAGAACCATGGAGTTAAGAAGAGGCCTGCCGAATCCATGAACCAAGGGCCTTCTTCTAAGGCATCATTGCAGTCCTCGAGATTTTCGAACAATACTATAAAATACCCTTTTGCGCAGAAGTAGATCTTGCATTGGTGCGTCCAGTTGTCCTTGATCCAGTCATAAAGATCCTTTGAGTGTGGCCATAGACCATTGAATCTGCAGATGATGTCTCTTTCAGCAAATTGCTGGGTGTCATCTGCTAAGTCAGGGTAAGAGATCTCAACAGAGGGGACCTCTTCCGATTTGTCAACCAGAAAGGTCTTGGGAGGAGCCTGAACTGTCGGATCTGTCTTTTCAGGCTTATTAGCATGGACTGCTTCTTTGTAAGAGAATACTTTAACTGAGGATGACTCTCCTGCCGCTCCTCCCCTCAAACGAAGGGATAAAATAATGCATGCATCTTTCTTTATACCGAAAAAAGAGAGGGGATAGGGGTCCTCAAGTTGTTTACCTTCATGGAGAAGCCGTTGAGCTGCAGAGGGGATTCCCAGTTTGATGCTCAGTGTATACTTGAGATTCTGCACTAGATCTGACTGGTTAACCCATTGTAGCATAGTTTTACCTGTTATGAGCTTGATTTGTATCTGAAAGGATGCAGAAAAAACCGAATGCCCCTTTCCATTGCCGATCTGTGAAGAGAGGCAGCATGCAAGAGGTTTGGTATTCAAATCTTGGATTTGCCTTATTTGCGGAGGAGGCATATCGCCGTTAGACGCAGTCTTTTCCTTCCCTGTAACCCGGATCTGAGAATACGCATCAAGGGGCTCTGCTGGAGCACCCTTGGCTGCTGCGCCGTCAGTGAGAGGATGGCTCCATGGGCGTTTTGTGTAAACGAGGACCTGATGCCGCGCTGCTTCAGGACATTCTACCCAGAGATCCGCATGCGTAGTCTTGTTTGCAGCCCCATCAATCCCCAAATAATCAGCCTGAGCGTCTTCTGAGAGGGATAGATCCCTTGATCTGTGCCTGCGGATCTCGCATCCGATCGCATCATGGGCGTTCTGAGAAACCATGGCGGCAGAGGGCTTCGCGGCGGCCGATTCATATAATATTAATATATTAACATTAATAAAATATTCTATTATTATTTTCCCTAATTTACTAATGTACTATATTATTATTAATACATTAATATCTTTATATTAATTCATTAATACTATAGCACATTAATCTATTATTATATTACATTAATTTTTATACATTATCTATATTATAATATATTACATCTTAGCTTATTAGTATATCATTAATATATTAATATCACTCAATATATTAGTGTATTATTATCAATATATTAATTCTAATATATATTATTAATCTTAATATATTATTAACACTTTCCTTAATACTATTATTAATGTATTATATATTACTTTAATATAATATAATACAAATATTAATATTAATATTATTTATACTAATATTATTGCTATAATATATTATCAACACATCAATACTAATATATTATTAATGTATTATTATATTATTGTAATATTTTTTAGGTTTAGGCTCTTTTTTTTAATTCTTCTCTCGTGTTAACTTTTTCTTCTTTTTCCTTCTCTTTACTTATTTATACCTATTTCCCTCTTTCCTCTCATCAATTATATCCCAGTGATGAGTTCTAATCTAAACTTGAAATGTTGATTAAATGATTAATATAAATCAAATTATAGAAACAAATTCTTCAAATTCTGATCACCACACAAACCCACAAACAAGGAACATAAATCATATTATAAAACAAAATTATGAAAATATCATGACAATTTCTAACTACTTTATTATAAAAGACTATAAAGCTAGCTTTATAAATCCATTGGAAGGTATTATGATCTGAATTTAAACAGGGGCACAACAAATTATAGATATAACCATAAACATAGAGATGCAATAGAAATAAAACTTCATTTCATTAATATCAAAGAATTAAAATATGCTTACACACTGGATGGAAATAAACTAGATCAGCCGATGGTAGCTTATCTCTAAGAAGAGATGTGGCGACTACATGCCTCTAAACTATGTTGCAATGAGGCTTGAAGGCCTATTTATCATTGAGAAACAATGGAAAACCGCAAACATCCAAAAACCTAGCCCTAGGAATGAAACACCAAACTATTGGCCCCGTTGGGGTAAATTGTTACATCAACTTCCCGAGGTTGTAACTTTGGCATACAATCTCCATTTGATGCACACGATACCTCATTAGAAATATCTATTTGATGACTAAAACCACTATAAAAAATTATTTAGATGAGAAATTATATTTTTTCCCTTGATTTTCCAAAAAAACATCGTTGAAGGCCTCAAAATGGCTTCGAAAGTTCAAGACCCGAAAAACTCCCAAAAATAGTAAATTGTGCTACAATTAAGGAAACTGAAAAACTAAAAGAAAAAATGGTGGGGTCCAAGTGGAATAGGCAGGTGGTCACCAATATCCACCTGGATCATTCCTCCCCCCTTAGGAAGTAATGGTCCCCATTGTGTTGAGTTCCTCCATGAGATGAGGAAACTTCTGCTGAACTTGGTCCTTGGCGAGCCACTTGCCTTGGTGAAGGAGTTGGCCTGCTTTAACAACTTGATATAGTTGGATCCTTTGCTGTCAGGTGTTCTTGATCTGTGTTTCCATGATCCGATCATTTGTGGCTTGTTCCATGTAGTTTGGGTTTAACTCTGTTGGTGTGAGTTGTTCTGCAATATTGGATGTGTCCAACGATGGTGGCAAGTAGGGCCGAAGACGGTCCACATTGAACATTGGGTGCATACCAAGGAATGGTGGAATACTGAGCTCGAAGGAATTTTCCCCTACTTCCTTGGTGATGGCGTATGGTCCATGTCGAAGCAGGTGAAGCTTGTGGTGGGGTCCAGTGAGCCGCTCCTTCTGCAAATGTAGCCAAACTTTATCACCCACCTAGAACTTGTGTGGCACTCGATGATGATCATGCCACTTCTTGTACTTAGCATTGGCTCTGTCCAATATGTCATGGACCTGTTGGTAGATGTACTGAATGTGCTCAATGAAGTTATTTGCCTTGTCAGTTTCAGACTGGACATGAACTGAATCTGCCTAAGTAGCTATAAATGGTATGGCCACATCAATGGGACATAGTGGCTAGAATCCCAAGCCCACCTGAAAATGGATGTGGCCAGTCGAGATGTGGAGAGCTCAGTTATAGCTGTGGTGGACATAGGGGAGGCTCTCATCCCATGTGCATGGATTCTTTGAGTTGTACATGCACAGAATGTGTACAATCATCCTTTTGACGACCTCTGTTTGGCCATTAGTTTGGGGATGGAAAGTTGTGGACTTAGTGAGCTCGGTGTCCAGCATCGACCAGAGACTGGACCAAAATGTACTGAGGAACCTATTATCCCGATCTGAGATGATAGACTGTGGGATCCCAAAGTGTATCCACACTCGTTCAAATAAGAGTTTAGCAGTGGCTTTTGCTATGATATTCTTCTTGTAGGCCGCCATAATGGCCATGTTTGAGAATCTGTCGACGACCACAAAAACGCAGTCATTGCCATGCTTAGTAGAAGGAAGACCCGACATGTAATCCATGGAGATGGATTCCCAAGGTTGATTAGGGGTAGGAAACAGAGTATAGAGGCCTTGCTTCTTGATGGTTGATTTGGAAATGGCGCAGGCAGTGCATGATCTAATGTAATTCCTGACATCCAGTCAAAGATTCGGCCAATATAAATACTTCTGAAGTATTGACACTATTTTCTCGACCCTGAAATACCCAGCGAGCCGACTGTAGTGTGCTTCCCAAATCATCTTTGCACGCTCACTTGAAGGAACACAAAGGTGTCCCAGGTGGCATAATAGTGCATCCTGAAGGTGAAAATATGGAAATTTCTAACCCTCCAAGAGCGTCTAGTATGTGTGGCCGAATTCTGGGTCACTTTTGTAGAGAAGTGGCTAATCAGAAGTCTCATGCCCACAAGAGTTGAGCATAATGGTTAATTCCATGATCGGTCATCGGCTGAGGCAGTTTGCAACATTATTGGTGCTTCCCTTCTTGTACTTGATATTAAAATTGAACTGTTGTAGGTATGTGGACCACTTCTTATGGCGATCATTCTACAACATCCCTTGCTTCTGTATGAACTGCAGGGGTTTGTGGTTTATGTGGATGGCTATTTCCTTCCCCAAAATGTAATACTTCCATTGTCGAAAGGCTTGCACAATGGAATACATTTCTTTGTCATAAGTGGGATACCTCCAGACTATGTCTAAAAGTGTCTCACTGTGATATGCCACTGGATTCCCTTGTTGCATAAGGACTGCCCCAATAGCATAGTCAGAGGCATATGTCTTGATCTCAAATTGTTGTTGCAAGTATGGGAATGTGAGCACTGGTGTAGAGTAGAGGCAATGTTTCAACTGTGCAAATGCCTTTTTTTGAGATTCAAACCAAAATAATTTTGCTTTCACTCCTCCCTTGGTAACTTGACTCAAGGGCCAAGTGATATGAGAGGACCCCAACATGAACCTGCGGTAGAAATTGGCAAGACCCAGAAAGCTACAGAGCTCTATTAGAGTGGTTGGGGTTGGTCAATCTCGAATGACTTGGATCTTGGATAGATCCACATGCACCCCCCATTCATCAATAATATATCACAGATACTAAACCTGGGTCATGCCAAAAGTGCATTTCTCCAAATTGATAGACAACTTGTGTTGCCGCAGTGTTTGGAGAACCTGTCAGATGTGGTGGAGGTGCTCTTCCCAAATTCGGCTGAAGATCAGGATGTCATCCAAGTATACTACTACAAATGAGTTGGCGAATGGCCGCAAGATGTCATCCATCAGCTTCATGAAGGTTGGAGGAGCATTCGTTAACCCAAAAGGGATAACCAGTCATTCAAAAAGGCCCTCCTTGGCTTTGAAGGTAGACTTCTACACATCAGAGGGTTCGATTGGTACCTGGTGATATCTGGAATTCAAGTTGATCTCGCTGAAATATTTTCCCCCCTTGAGTTAGTCCAAAAGTTCATTAATCTATGGGATCAAGTACCTATTCCAAACAATGATTTTTTTTTTTCAGTGCCCGATAGTCAATACAGAGTCTCCAAGTCCCATCCTTCTTCTGTACCAACAAGATTGGGCTCCCACTGGATGATGAACTCGGTCGGATGTGACATTTTTGCTTCATCTCTTGAATTTGCCTCTTGATTTCGTCGTTCTCCAGAACAGAGTGCCGATAGGTTGGTCCATAGGGCAACAACACACCTGGGGTCAGATAGATGGAGTGCTTGACTTGACAGTGCAGAGGCAACCCTGCGGACGAGGCAAATATGTCCTCGGACGCCTCCATGACCTTGTCCATCTGTTGTTATCATGTGGAGGGGCCCTGTCCGGAGGTTGTGGCCATCATCTTCCTCTTTCCCCAAGGGCGTATCATTAGGATTTTTTTTCCTGTTTTTGGAAATGAGCTTACTGCATTGTTTTACAGTAACCAGAGAGATGGTGGTAGGCGATGCTATCTTTGATATCCTGTACAACTTGTTTCCCATGGTAAAAATAACAATGCTAGGACTTGACTCATACACAACATGTCACTTCCACAAGTATGGTTGGCCAAATAATACATGACAAAAATCAAGAGGAGAAATGTCACATAATACCTAATCTCTGAAGGGCTTGATGTTGTATGGAAGGCGACACTGCTGGCTGACACAAAGATCCCATCCGTGGTGAAGCCACCCGATGGTGTATGGTTGTGGGTGTGATGTGGTCGGTAAGCCCAACTGCTTCACAACCTCTGTTGAAATGAGGTTATTTTGGCTCCCATTGTTGGCAATGAACTATAGTGTGGAACCCTTTACCGACATCTGGGAGTGTAATAGGTGCTCCTCCTCTAGATCTTTGGGTTCCTCTTTCTGGATCTTCGTGGTGGAAACGATGGTGTTGGGCTCCACATTGATAATCTGGTTCCCTTTGTCATTCCCCTTGTCGGAATATGACTCAGAGTCAGAACATGATTTGATTTAGAAGCCTTCAACTCGGCCACCAGTGACTTCTTGGCCTGACACTCACTTGTGTTGTGAGTGGAGCTCTTATGGAACTCACACCACTTTCCTGTGTCCTTCTTCGGCTTCACAGTGTTTTTCTTTGCTTGTGGATTTGCGAGGTTGTCATGAGACACCCCACCTTAGCTTTTTCATTTGTTTTGTGGTTTGGGGGCACCTTTCCCTTGCTTTGGATTCGCAGATCCAAAGTCATTTTTTTTGTTTAAGCTTCTGCTCGATCTTGAGAGCATATCAGTACGCCGTGCCGAGCGAGGAGATGTCTAGGAACTCCATCTCATCCTGAATGTACCTGTGTAGGTAGTTGCGGTACTTGACTACCAAATGTTTCTTAGAATCTTTGATACCCAACTTTGTGCGAAGGCTATGAAAAAAATTGGTAAACACCGGCATGTATTGGTCCCTTCCCTGCCGCAGCATGGTCCACTTTATGTATTTATCCTCATAGCTCACAATAGGGTAGTATTACTCCTTGATGGCATCCCTGAATGAATTTGAAGTGGGTGCGGCTGAAAACAGTGAGGGCTTACTTTCGTCCTTCTGCTCACAGCAGGTTTCCCACTAGTCCTTGACATGGGGGGCGACTTTGAGAAGAGAAAAAGTAGTATTTTCCTGGTTGGAAAACTCTTGAACAAAAAAATATCCTTCTAGCAGATTTAATCATTTATCTATGGCATCTACATCTATTTGACCCTCAAATATGGGAATATCAAAGTTTACTTGTACCTTCAAAGGAGTGGCGCCTCCAGAGTGGTTGTTGGATGTAGATGCGTCACTGGTGGAAAATCGTTGAAGGATCTGGGCAAAATTATCCATCATCATGTTCCTTTGTTTCTTGAGGGCCTCCTCGAGTAATATTTTGATAGGATCTCCTGCTCCTTCGTCGTTCTTTTCTTCCCCCATGGGTGGCCATTGGGGTTTGCAAGGCTGACCTTGCAAAGGTTCAACCAGATCGAGTCCTAACTCCTTATACCCCGACCTCATTGGGAACATGCAAAGAAGGATCGAGAAAGAGAAAATTGCTCTGATAACAATGATCTGAATTTAAATAGGATCACAAAAAATTATAGATATAACCATAAACACAGAGATGTAGTAGAAATAAAACTTCATTTCATTAATATCAAAGAACTGAAATATGCTTACATACAGAATGGAAATAAACTAGCTCAGGTGATGGTAGCTTATCTCTGAGAAGAGATGTAGCAGCTACATACCTATGAACTGTGTTACAATGAGGCTTGAAGGCCTATTTATCATTGATAAACAATGGAAAACCCCAAACATCCAAAAACCTAACCCTAGGAGATGAAACACCAAACTATGGGCCCCGTTGGGGTGAATTGGTACATCAACTTCCCAGGTTGTAAATTTGGCATACGATCTTCGTTTGATCCACACGATACCTCGTTAGAAAGATATATCTGAGAAATAAAACTACTAATATCAAATATTAATTTGAAAACTCGTAATCTCCAACAATTATTTTCCAAAAAAACGTCGTTTAGGGCCTCAAAATGGCTCTGGAAGTTCAGGACCCGAAAAAATGCCAAAAATAGTAAATTGTGCTACAATTAAGGAAACTGAAAACAATGAAAGAAATAATAGTGGGGGTCCAAGTGGAATAGGCAGGTGACCACCAATATCCACCTAGATCATATTATTAGTTGTGAGTGTCCATTGGAAGGTACTATTAGTTGTGAGTGTTTGGAGCATACTATCTCACGAATGATAAGAAGATATATATATATTTTATTAATCACTTGAATGATGTTTTTTTACAATGAGCGTACTTGGCTTATATATCACCATGGGTACCTTTTCGGGAAAGGGCATGATCTTATGATCTCGCCCTTTCGTTTAATTACACTAAATAATTTTTACAAAAGATTTCCTCCCTCTTGAAAGATGCTTTGTCCTCAAAGCATATGTAACAACGGGTGTTTGTGGCGAAATGATTTTGTCTCCTAAGAGGCTTCTTCTTTTGGTAGATTATTCCACTTGATAAGGTATTCTTTGATTATGCGTGAACAAAACTTCTTCTCCCTGGTGGTGATGTTCCCTCTGGTTCTAGAATGAGCTTGCCTTCATCATCTAACATTGGCAGGGTAGTTTGTGCTAATCGCTATTTTACCAATTCCTTTTAAAGAAAAGATCCACGAAAAATGTTGTGAACTCAAATATTATTAGGAAGTATCAAGCTATATGCTACTTGGTTGATATTTTCATTGATTTGGTATGGTCCACGGAATTTTGGTGCGAACTTGTTTTTACCCTTCTGCTTCAAGGATACTTGTTTGTAAGGTTGAAGCTTAACAAATACCCACTCTCCAACTTCAAATTTTCTTTCCAATCTATGTTGGTCATCTTGTTGTTTCATGTGATTCCTTGCAATACTAATATTTTCTTTTAATGCTTGAAAGATTTTCTGGGCCTCTTCCAACCAGAACTCCCGGAACTCTAATTTTGGTGAAGGCTAAGTCCTTCCATTTAGGAGGTTCCCAGTCGTACAAAGCTTGAAATGGGGTCATTTTTTTGGAAGTGTGATATGTTGAATTGTACCACCACTCAGCGAGGTGTAACCACTGACCCCACTTATTTTTCTTATCAGTTGCATAACAACGAAGGCAAGCTTCTAAGCATTTATTAACAGTCTCATTTTGTCCATCTGTTTGAGGATGATATTATGAGCTCATGTTGATCTATGTCCCAACATGTTTGAAGAGTTCCTTCCATAAATTCCCTTTAAATTTGGCATCTCTATCACTAACAATGACTTTGGGAAAACCATGTAATTTGTAGATATTTTTACAAAATATCTCAGCGATCTCTTTTGCTGAATCTGATTTCTTCATCCCTATAAAGTGTGCATATTTTGTGAATCTATCGAATACTACGAGAATTTTGTCCTTTTTGTCTGACGTGGGTAATGATTCAATAAAATCCATTGATACTTCTTCCCACTTTTGATTAGAAATATTCAAGGGATTGAGTAGGCTAGGGGTCTTAACACTTTCACTTTTATTCCTTTGGCACTAATCACATTCTGCTACATATTTTTGAATGTCATTACTCATTCCTTTCCAAAAAAAGACTGACGTGCGTTATAGTAGGTTTTAAAGAACCCTACATGTCTTGTTGAAAATGGGTCATGGGATTCCTTGAGGACCTTGGGCTTAAATTTAGAGGTAGGGCTTAAGTAAATTCTCCATTTATACCACATAATATCATTTTTCCATTCGAATTTTGGATTTTAAGTATGATTATTGATTATAGAACATGTTTTTGGGTCTTTTGCATATTCACTTCGGATTTCACTAAGCCATTATGGAATTATAGTTGAGACAACAAACAAGGATGTTTCTTCATCTTTTCTGGAAAGAGCATCTGCCACTACATTGTCTTTTCGCTTTTTATGTAGTATTTCCATGTCAAAAGCATCAATTTTTTCAATCCACTTTTGTTATTATTCAAAGAGCATTTTTTGTTGGAGGAGGTACTTGATACTATTATGGTATGTTCATATGGAGAACTTACTTCCAAAATTATATTGCCTCCACTTGGTTAGTGCGTGCATAATAGCGAGCATTTCTTTGTTCTATGTAGACTTAAGTCATTCTTGCTTATTGAGATTCTTTCTTTTGAAAGTTATTGGATGACCATCTTGCATCAATACTACTCCTATCCCAAAACCTAAAGCATCACATTCAATTATAAATGGTTTTGAAAAATCTGGAGTTGCTAATACAAATGCATTAGACATAATTTCTTTTAAGTCTCCGAAACATTTTTCTTCTTCATCATCCCAATGAAATTATTTTTTCTTTAGAAGGTTTATTAGAGGTGCAGTTACATGGGCATAGTTTTTAATAAACCTTTGATAGTATCCAGTTAAACCTAAGAAACCCCTTAAATTGGATATGTTATCTGGTTTGGGCCACTCTCTTATAACCTTAATTTTATTAGGATTTACTTTTACTCCTTCCTTGGATATTATATGTCTGAGGTACTTACTTCCTGTTTTTTGAAGGTGCACTTGGACATATTTGCATAGAACTGGTGTTCTTCTAATATAGTGATAACTTGCTCTAGATGTTGTAGATGCTCCTTCCATGTTTTTCTATAGATTAGAATATCGTCAAAGAACACTAACACAACCTTCCTTAGATATAGATGTGATACCTAATTCATGGTGGCCTGGAAGGTTTTTGGAGCATTTGTTAATCCGAAAGGCATTACGTTAAATTCATAATGACCTTCGTGTGTTTGAAAAGTAGTGTTCACTATGTTTTCTAGCCTTATTATGGTCCAGTAGTATTCTTATATCAAGTCCGATTTTGAAAAATATTGAGCTCCATGAAGTTCGCCTAGAATTTCATCTATAAAAGGAGTTAGAAATTTTGTTGTGCTCTTAACCTGCAAAAAGATACCCAAATACAAAATATGCAAAGAAAGATACCCAGAACATAGAATAGTGAGAGACAACAACAAATATTTTATTATTCAGAAAGCAATGTTCACTGGCCTCTTTGAGGGGGCAACCTCCAATAGAGCAGAGCTCGATAAAAATAAGACACAATTCTCCTCGCAGGGAGTCTCTATCCTTTATATATGACTCATACATGCAATACCAAGGATCAATACCATGGGTTTTATTAATACCATCTATCTAATACTACGGCCCATTTGCAACTAACTGTGGTCCCGTCATTAATTGTGGGTTAACCAATTACAATTATTAATATGGGCTTTATTGACTCTTGACTATGACTCGATCCCATTACATAAATAAGGGGGTTAGGGTGGGATCCTAACATGCCCTCCCCCTTAAGACTAGCCTTGTCCTCAAGGCTGAAGCTGCGGAAACTGCTGAAGAATAGTGGCTGGTTCCCAAGTTGCATCTTCCGGAGAGGTGTCTTTCCACTTGATGAGGACTTCCCTAATCATGCGGCCCCATAGGTGCCTGTCTCGTGTGTCTAGGACCTGTTCAGGTTGGAGCTAGATTGACCCTTCTTCGTCCAATTTAGGTAGACTAGTTTGAATTCTGCAATTGTTCCCAATCACTTTCTTGAGGCATGAGACATGGAAAACTGGATGGACTTTTGTAGTAGGTGGCAAAGCCAACTTGTAAGCCACTTCTCCAATGCGTTGAAGTACTTGATATGGTCCGTAGAATTTTGGAGATAGTTTCTAACAACCCTTGTCTTTGAGTGATGTTTGCTTATATGGTTGCAACCTCAAAAAGACCTGATCCCCTTCTTGAAATTGACGCTCTGAGCGATGCTGGTCTACCTGTTGCTTCATGTAGTTTTGAGCTTGATGAAGATTCTCTCTAAGATGGGCGAGCATGGTTGCGTGGTGTTGTAGGAGTTGATCCACTACTTGTACCTTTGAGCACCCCTTGATATAAGAAGTAGGGGAAGGAGGGAGTTGACTATATACTGCTTCATAGGGAGTCATTTTGGTAGTGGCATGATAGTTGGTGTTATACCACCATTCAGCCAGAGGTAACCACTGTACCCAAAGATGTTGCTTTTCTGAAGTGAAACACCTAAGGTAGGTTTCTAGACATTTGTTGATGGCTTCAGTTTGACCATCCGTTTGCGGATGATAGGAAGTACTGAGTTTTAGTTGAGTGCCTTGTAGCCTGAAGAGTTCCTGCCAAAAATTATTGGTGAAGATCAGGTCACGATCAGACACAATAGAAGTGGGCATGCCATGCAATTTGAAGATCTGATCCATGAAAGATTGAGCGACCAAAGTCGGTGTAAACGGGTGGGGTAGGGCGCAGAAATGAGCATACTTCGAAAGTCTGTCCACAACCACCATGATGACTGACTTGTTTCCTGACTTTGGAAGACCTGTAATGAAATCCATAGAAACCTCCATCCAAATTGATGTCGGGATGGGCAACGGTTGTAATGTGCCTGGTGTGTTGACGGTCTCCCCTTTGTGGCGTTGACAGACATCACATTCTGCTACGAAAGTAAGGATGTCCTTTTTCATGCCTGTCCAAAAAAATGATCTTCTGGTGCGAGCATACGTCTTCTGAAAGCCTGAATGTCCTGCAATGGGGGATGAGTGCAATTCTGCCAAAATGCGACTTTTGAGGGTGGATGTTGGTGATATTACGACTCTGTCCCTGTAGCGAAGAATCTCATCCTGCCACGAGTAGCCCTTGGTGGAATTTGGATCTACCTGCAATTGAGAAATGAGTTGGGAGAGCCCGAGATGTGAAAACCATTCCCTGCGAGCCTCTTCAATCCATTCTGGAATGGGGAGGGAAATTGCTAGCAGAGTACTTTCCTCCTCAAATTAGCGAGATAATGCATCTGCTACACTATTGTCTTGCCCTTTCTTGTAAATGATCTCATAATCATATCCCAGCATTTTGGTGAGCCATTTATTTTGTTGTGGGGAGGATAGGCGTTGCTCCAAAAAATATTTAAGACTGTGATGGTCTGTGCGGATTTGGAAACGTCGCCCCAATAAGTAAGGTCGCCAGGTCTCTACCGCATGTAAGATGGCCATCATTTCCTTCTCGTAAGTAGATTGGCCCAGATTCTTCCCACTTAGTTGTTAGCCTATGAAGGCCAAAGGTCGCCCTTCCTACATTAAGACTGCCCCAATACCTGTACCCAAAGCATCACATTCAATGACAAAAAATTTGGTGAAGTCCGATAGTGCTAAGACTGGAGAGAACAAATGGAATTTTTGAGAGTTGTAAATGCCTTTTGTGCGTCCTCATTCCAGAAGAATGAATTTTTCTTCAGGAGTTGAGTGAGGGGCTTCGTTATGCGACCATAGTTGCGGACAAATTTACGATAATAGCCTGTGAGACCCAAAAATCCTCTCAAGCTCTTCAAGGTCTTAGGTTGAGGCCAATCCTGCATTGCCTGGATATTTTTGGGGTCCACCTTGACACCTTCACGCCCTACAATGTGGCCCAAATACTCAACTTCTTCCATGCCAAACGAACACTTGGACATCTTGACAAATAATTTATGCTTGCGGAGCAGTTGCAAGAGTAGATCTACATGCTGAAGATGTGCGGCCCAGTGCAACTATAGATGAGGATGTCATCGAAGAAGACAAGGACAAATTTCCTGAGATATGGTTTGAGAATGTGGTTCATAAGGCTCTAAAAAGTAGAGGGGGCATTACAAAGGCTGAATGGCATAACCGGGAACTCATAATGGCCTTCATGAGTTCTGAAAGCAGTCTTTGGAATGTCAACTTCCTTCATGCGAATTTGGTGGTAGCCCAAGCGAAGATCCATCTTAGTGAAGAATTAAGCCCCATTGAGTTCATCCAGCAAATCGTCAACCACCGGGATGGGAAATTTATCTTTGACTGTCAACTTATTGAGGGCCCTGAAGTCTGGACACATCCGCCACTCCCCATATTTCTTTAGCACCATGACCACCGGTGATGAATAAGGACTAATGCTGGGACGAATGAAACCTGCTTCCAAAAGTTCCTTGATTATTTTTTCTATTTCATTCTTTTGGGTGAATGGATATCTGTATGGGCGCACATTTGGGGGTTGGGCCCCTGGAACCAAGGTGATGCTATGATCATGTTCCCCTCTCGAGGGTGGAAGCTCATGAGGCTTGTCAAAGACTGGCAGATGGTTATTTAAAATCTGTTGCATCTCAGGATGAATCAGCAGCGACTTGGTTTCGACTGATGATAGAGGGAGCTCCCGCCTGGAGTCCACAGAGGGTATGTGTGGAGTTGTTATGCTTAAAACTCATATATAACTCCTGGAAATCCATTGTGATTGGCCTAAGAGTGCGAAGCCATTCAGCACCGAGGACAATGTTGCACCCTCCCATGTGTATGGAAAACATGTGGGTCTTCAACTGATAATCCCCCATTTGAAGTTTGACATTTTCACAGCGGCCTTCACATTTCATTGTGCCCCCATCCGCAATTTGGACTTAGAAGTTAGAAACTGCTCGTACAAAACAATGCATTGCATCCGCGACTTTTTGATGGATGAAATTATGTGTACTTCCATTATCAATCAAGACTACTACTGGGTGATGTTTAATAAAACCTTTGATTTTGAGAGTTTGAGGTGAAGAAATCCCTGCCAAAGCATGCAGCGAAATAACTGGTTCGTCAGGGACATTGTCCTTTTGGTTGTCCCCTTCCATCGCCTCATGTTCCTCCGGTGGTGGATCTTCCTCCGATGAGCTGTAATCAGTGGCATCAATTTGAAAAAAAATTGGGCTCCTTGCATTTATGACCTAGGGAGTATTTTTCATCACAGTAGTAACATAATCCTTGCTTTCTTCTTTCGGCCATTTCTGCAGGTGACACCTTTTGAACCTTAAGTGTTTGAGTCGTGCTATGAGCCTGTGGGGGGTGACCCTTAGCGGTGAAATTTGGGCAATTGTACTGGGCTGCTAATGCACGTTCCACGTTACGAGCTACCTTACAAGCCTCCATCCATGTGGGAGGGTGGTGCAGTAAGACGTGGGATTTTATGGCTTCTTTAAGACCGCTGATAAAACATTCCATGTAGAACACATCTGAGAGACCCCTAGTGCGGAAGGCTAAGGCTTTAAAGGCTGTCATATATTCATCCACTGTGCCAGTCTGTCGGAGCTTAGTAAGACGACCCAAAAAAAGAAGATTCCTGGTCAAAGCGTTCTGTAAGAGCGTTTTTGAAGGAGTTCCAAGTCCTAAAAGGTCCATTGCAACGTTGATGCCATTCCCACCATTGCCACCTTTCATTGTCCAAGTACATGCTCCCCACCATAAGCTCAGTCTCATTATCTAAGATGTTATTCAGATTGAAATACTGCTCCATTTGTGCTATCCATGCTGCCGGGTGAGAACCATCAAATTTATGCATATCCAACTTGGGAGGTCGCGGACAGGATTGTTGGTGGGGGCCCCCAAGGTGAAGAGAGTGGCTAGACTCACCCTCACTGTGTCCATTGCCAATATACGCCTCCTCATGGGCTTCCTCCTTGCCCGTCGGGATTATGCTCGGGATCATGCTATTTAGTCGGTCAAGCTGAATGTGGAGGGATTGCAAGGATTCTTCAAGTTTTTCCATCCTTTCATTGGCCATAGCTTGAGCTCTAGTTTCTACCATGCACCGACCTGATGTTCTTGAAAATTGGGACCGCCTAAATTTTTTTTTCACTAAGAATTGAATGGTACCACCGTGCTCAGCTCGTCGTCCTGATTCTGATGGGCTAGATCACCAATAAGCGCCCCGGGAGATCTCAGATTTTTTTTTTTCCTGAAAACTCCTAATGGAGTTTTACTCCTTCCTTATGAATACTACAGTCGCCAAATCCTCAAAATGTCAATGTGGCCAAAAGTCCTGCGAAAATTATACCCCGGTATAGGAACCCCACACAACTACTCAGATCTGGTGGATCTGAGAGATCTGAATGGCGGATCGGATAGCTCTGGGCGGCGGAACAGACTGTTGCTACGGATCTAATGGATCTAATAGATCGGAATGGTTAGTCTGCTAACTCGGAACTGCAGTACTGATGTCTGTTGCTGCTGCACCTCTTTGCGTGTTGATTTGGCAGAGATGATGCGTGATCCCCAGATAGAAAAGGGAACTATCGTCTCGAAGAGTGTCAGGTGCTACAGATCGCAATATACATAAGGGTCTGATAGTAGTACTCAGCCCAATGTTTCAGGGCTCTAACTAAGGAGGATCAACCGTACCCTTAGCCATACAACCCGACTACCTTATCGTATGGGCGAGTAATCTCTCAGAGTGCTGTTCTCGGTGTACTCTAGCAGCAAGACGGCCGACGGTTTATCTATGGCGAGGTTGCAGAGGAGCTAAGGGGCTTCCGGTATACCTAGAAGGTACTTGGAAGACAGTTCGTACACGGTTCTGTCTAATGCGATACTACTCGAAGGGGTACCCACAGGGGTTACAAGGGAGTCCAACAAGCGTGACCACCTCTTGTATTTCCTGCGTGCATGCCTCCCCAAATTTGCAGGTTTATGCGCTCAACGACAGATCCCGTGGTTTAAAGACGCCGTAACACGTCTCTAGCCAAAAAAAAATTTGCTAAGAAATGGAGATCCCACTGGCCCTGGAAAGTGCTCTGATACCACTTGTTATGCTCTTAACCTGCAAAAAGATACTCAAATACAGAATATGTGAAGAAAGATACCCAGAACATAGAATAGTGAGAGACAACAACAAATATTTTATTATTCATAAAGCAATGTTCACTGGCCTCTTCGAGGGGGCAACCTCCAATAGAGCAGAGCTCGATAAAAATAAGACACAATGCTCCTCGCAGGGAGTCCATATCCTTTATATATGACTCATACATGCAATACCAAGGATCAATACCATGGGTTTTATTAATACCATCTATCTAATACTATGCCCCATTTGCAACTAACTGTGGTCCCATCATTAATTGCGGGTTAACCAATTACAATTATTAGTATGGGCTTTATTGACTCTTGACTATGACTCGATCCCATTACATAAATAAGGGGGTTAGGGTGGGACCCTAACAAATTTGCTCTTAATTGTTATCTTGTTTAGCCCTCGGTAATCAACACATAGTCTAAACGATCCATATTTTTTTCGAACTAATACAATTGGAGCAATATATGGACTTCTACTTTATGTGATAATACCACATTTTAAAAGATCCTAGAGTAATCTCTCAATTTCAGTTTTTTGATGATGTGGATATCGATACAGTTTGATGTTGACGAGATTTGATCCCGATTTGACTTCGATTATGCGCTCCATTTCTCTTTTAGGAGGCATCTTCATTCACAAGTCTTGGAAAAAATTTTTGTGCTTTTGAATTAGTTCTTGAACTTCAAGTGACTCTTCATTAACTAGATTTGAAGTTAGAATTTATAATTGATGAGACTGCACTAAATATGTTGGTGCTACCTTCCAGATCATTTTCATCATCTGGGATGATGATAAAATTTGATTCTTAGGGGGCTGTAACCCATATAACTTGTATTTCTTCCCTCCCCATTAAAATTTTATAAATTTCTTTTGATGGTTTGCAGAATAAGTGCCTAGGGTTTATGGCCATTTTCTACCTAAGACCACACCCACTCCTCCTAATGGTACAATGTAGAACGAAGATTCTAGATTATAGTCTTGAATTTGTAATTTACTTTATGGAATTTCCTTACTTTTTCAATTTTCTTACCATCAACTACCATAACCTTCATGTTGGGCATGGGAAATGCGAAAATGTTGAGCCTTTTCATGATAGTTGAGTCCAAAAAGTCGTGGGTGCTACCAATATCGATTAGAATCATTACATTTCTCTTTTTGATATGTACTTTTACTTTAAAGTATGGGGATGAGATATACCTATCATGGTTGATAATGACACTAGTGGAATATTCTCGTTATCTAGTTCTGGAGAAAATTGTGGAGAATCTTCAACTTCTTCTACGTATGATTCTTCACTGTCTGAATCATTAGTTGCTTCACATGTTTACATGTTACTGGTTTCTTTTCCCTTAGCACATCTATGTTTAGGGTCTCATTCTTTTCCACAACATTTGCACTTACCTTCTTTCATTCTTTTCATTTCCAAATTAGTTTTTTCTCCTTCACGAAGATGTGGTGGAACATATTTTGTATTATCCATGTTCGCAGTTTGGGGAAATATTCGTATCAAATATACTCTTTCAACTTTTGGCCATTGCATCTTTTCCTGCTTCTTTTAAACAACTTTTTCTTTATGTCCTGCTTCTTCTATAGAAGTGATGTCATGAAGCTCAAGCTTAGCCTAGAGATGGGGTTTAAGTCTCATGATGTATGATTGAATGAGACAAGTTTTTGATAATCCAGGTACTCGTGTAGCTAAAGTTTCCCATTCTCTAGTGTATTCGTCCACATCTCCTTTTTTTTGCAATCTAGTGAGTGCTGAGAAGAAATCTTCTTCTTTGACACCTTGGAACCTCTTAGGAAATGCATTTTTGAATTTTTTCCAACTGATAGCAAGTGTCATATTTTTCCACCACATATACCAATTATATGCTTTTCCTTCCACTTGGATGGATGGATGCATGCCTGATATTTTCATCATCATTGTCAATACCATAAATTTCGAAATATTATTCTACCTTATTGAACCATGCAACACTCCATTTCTTGTTATCATCAAATTTGCAGAGCTCAATTTTTCCTCTTCCTTGATATGTAGCAACTAATGGAGTGAAGAAAGGGTATTGATTCGAGAACTACATATTTGAGTGTTGATTCTAGAGCTGCATATTTTGAAAATTCATGTTAGTATTTTGTCGATTGGGCATGGAAGGTGCCTTTGGAGACTCAAGGTTCAGATGTGAGTTTGATGAGTTTGATGTATCTGAAGAATATAGAGGTTGAGTAGCTTCATTATTTTGGGGTATTTGATCATGAATAATTTTCAACTTTTCACAAACATAGTTCAACATTGCCATTGCTTGATTATGATTTCGATCCACATTATTTGAAAGGATTGCATGATCATTTTTAAATTCGATATGATTTTGTTCGAGCTGATTTTATATTCTATTTGTTGTATTCTAGAGCTCGATTTTTTTTTAGCATGTCTGGTGATGTTAGTTTCAAGATCTATTAATTTTTTATTAAAATCGACCATCAACATTCATGAAAACATTGATGGGGTATGTGGTGGAGTGTAATTGTCCAACTTAACCCTTTTCTTAACTTGACCTTAATTTTTTGTAATTTTTTTTTTTATTTACAAATAATTAACAGTTAATTAATTAATTACAAAATCAATAAATATAATTAATTATTAATTAAACACTATATATGGATTATAATTAATATGTAATGTTTAATAGTTAATTTAACAATTATAACTTATGTTGGTTTGGAATATACGAAGCGGGCGGAAAGGCGGCCGACAGGATGACAGTGAGATAGCAAGTTGTTTGGTCAGAAATGACGCTACGATACAACTGTTCAGAAAATAATGCGGCTCAGGGGGTAACAACACGATGAATAAGGGACAGTTCGAATGATGACAAGATGATGATGGAATAGCAGCGCATGACCAAGATGATGGTCAATGGGGATGCAAAGACAATTTGGACATCGGTTAGAACAACAATGGGGGACGACACAATGTATTGCAGTGGAACAATGGAAGATGGTCTGGAAGATGGGTGAGGAAAGGATGGGTGATCGATACAACGGAAACATGATGTAGAAATGATGGCAAAGCACAATGAAGGTCAAAACTAAAACAAAATTCCAGGAATGTCGAACGTGGCTCTTATACCAGATGGAGCATACCAACTCAGAAATGATAAGAAGATATATATATATATATATATATATATATATATATATATATATATATATATATATATATATATATATATATATGTTTTATTAATTACTTGAATGATGGTTTTTTACAATGAGGGTCCCTAGCTTATATACTGCCATGGGTACCTTTTCGGGAAATGGCATGATCTTATGATCGTGTTGTTTCAATTAATTAAACTAAATAATTTTTACATAATATATTACACTAATTACACATCAATATTAATATATTATTAATGCATTATTGTATTATTGTAATATATTTTTAGGTTTAGATTTTTTTGTTTAATTCTTCTCTCATGTCAACTTCCTCTTCTTTTTCCTTCTCTTTTATTTATTTATACCTCTTTCCCTCTCTGCTCTCATAAATTATATCCCAATGATGAGTTCTAATATGGAATTGAAATGTCGATTAAAAATGATTAATATAGATCAAATTCTATAAACAAATTCTTCAAATTCTGATCACCACATAAAACTACAAACAAGGAAAATAAATCATATTATAAAACAAAAGTATGAAAAGCTCATGAATATTTCTAACTACTTTATTGTAAAAATACTACAAATCTAGCTTTATAAATACATTCGAATGTACCATTAGTTGTGAGTATCCAGTGGAAGATACTATTAGTTGTGAGTGTCCATTAGGTTTGTAGGATCCCACTAGTTTGATGAGATTGGGTGGTGTACCTTCTAAAGCCTAATTATGGCTATCCTCTATAATAGAAGCATTTTGGGTGTATATGACCTTTAATATAATAATTTTGACATCGAATATTATTTTTCACATTACCTCAATTTTTTGTATAGTATGTATATTTTTATAAACTAGCTTGATGTTGTTCTACTTTTTCTTTTATGAATTAGGCAATAAAAATAAGTTTGAATTATTTTTATCTTTAGACCCAAAGAATTTAGTTTTAGGCACTGACACCCAATCCTTTAAACTTGCTTCCAACTAGATATTTGAAAGCTTCCTTCTTTTTTTAAATAGTCTCTTATAAAAATATAATCTAATTTTTTATATTATCTAGAAACCTAAAATGGAAATTCTTTACGTCTTTCATGGTGTCCACTTGAGCCGTAATTACTTGTCGGGATGTTCTCTAGTAGGTATAGCTCTTAGTGGAATGTCTAAAGTGGTGGTCATTACCTTGCCTGCTTGTTTTAGGTCATTCATTTTGCTCAATTATTTTCATGGTTAACAAGATGCAACAATTAGAAGATTTAAGGTTGAGAATGGGGGTGCCATTGATAAAATGACTCTATGAAGTGGTGGAATGGGTTTGAGTGTTGGAAAAGGATGACAATTGAACTCTAAAAGTTGAAAAGTTCCTCTCCACCCTCACCATGGTTTCTCCACCCCCAAAGCCAAAACAATCAAAGAGAATCACAAGTAGAAAAACCAGAAGGAAAAAAATGATGGAATAGACTTATTTGAGCCTTTGGTGAATGAGACGAGAAGACTAGAGTCCCACTTCTTAATTTTGAGAGATCATGTTTCATCTCCATTAAGTTATGTTAATCCATAAAAATCAATAAACCTCTTGAATTATTAACTATGCATTATAGCAGTTCCATTCATCCAAAATCATTTACCTAATGTGAAATGAGATCGTTTATACATAAGAGTCAGAGTACAACCCAACATATCCCTACATAGTCTAAATGATCCCTTCCATGCAATATTTTAAGTCGAATCAACCTCCAATTACCTTTGAACTTTTATTTAAATGATACTTCAAATACCTCGTCCAAAAAAACATAAAACTAATTAAATATGTAACACAACAACTAATTAATTTAATCTTGGAATTCTACTTTTAATTAATTTTATTTCTAATTTTGTAACTCTACATTATAAAATTTAGAACCTTTGAAAACTTATTAATCATCTTATATTAAATTTTACATTTACTTTTATAAACTTTTCAAATATTATAACCACCTTACATCAATTTTAACATTTATCCTTTCCTTTTAACTACTTTACATTAACTTTGATATATATCTTCTTTAACCCTTTCAAAATTTATTGACCATATTCCCTTAAGTTTTACATTTCTTCATAACTTTTACCTTTATTTTATAACATTCTAACCACTTAACATGGACTTTGATATTTATCTTCGAGTCATATCTATAATCTGAGTATACAAAGTCTCAAGAAATTAGTAGAGTAGTGTTATAGAAAAACATGAGCAAATTGGGAGAAATTGGCCAAACTTTAGTAGGCCATAAAATTTATCTCAAGGATCAGAATAGGTTAAGTGAATAGTAAAAAAAAAAAAAATTATTGATGAAGAAAATACATCTCGTGACCCATAATTTTTATGTGAATAACTCATTTTCTCAAAGAAAGCATGAATGATGCCCAAAGGTTCTACAACCATGAAGAAGAAATCAATTGCATGAACGTGGCCACAAGCACTGCTGATACAAAGTCAAATAGACATGGAAGTGGAATTTTAGGGAATGGAGACTTGAAGGAAACCATGAAGAGTCTTAAAATGGAGGTGATTTTCTACAAAAGCAATAATGAAGGGATTAAGAAACAACACAATATTAATACGGAAATTATACCAATCTTACATCATTTACAAAGTAGGTGGATATATAAAAGAATTACAAAGTAGGTGGATATATAAAAGAAATAAAAATAAATTAAGATTTTTTTTTAATTAAAACAAGTGATAGTGTAGTTCTTGCCACTTAAGTGGATGTTATGCATTTATAAAAATTGCAAATTGATATATGAAGTAAAAAAATAATGGTAGGTAGTAACTCCCAGTAGGTATATTTATTTCCATCTTATTTCTATTCATTTTTTTATGGAAATACTTGTTTAAATTATGGTGGGTCGTAAATGATGGTAAATAGGTTATTTACGTGAGTATGAGCTATTTTCAAGGATTTTAATTATGAAGCTTAACAATGAAAAATCATTGCACAAATATTTAAAAACCATGGCATAAATATTGCAACTACATGGAGAAATTATGGCCAAAAAATTATGAGGCATTATCCACATGGAATACAGGCTATAGTTCAAAATTATGGTCCAATCAAATGTTTGAAAGATATTTTTTTTCAATATTATTGAAAAATAAATATTTTCTTTTCAAAGTTAAACATTATAACTTGGATTGATCCACACTGAACTAATAGTAGTCAACATACGAATCATTGCTATAATCCTACCATGACGGAGACTAATGATAACATTATTGATTAGATTAATAAATAATATTATAAATAAATAATAGCATTATTAAATAAATATTATTAAATAGCTTAATACATAATAATAATAATAATAGTATTTGAAATAAAGTATTAACAATAATAATGGTATTTTAAAAGATGTAAATGGGTAATTATATAATAATCAGCAATAATAATAATAATAATAATAATAATAATAATAATAAAATAATATTAATAATATATAAAAAAACTTAGGTATTACTAATGACATTAAAACATAGATATTATTAGTAATAGTATAGTCAAATAATTACACTATCAATATGAAATAAAGAGGTAGTATAAATGTAAATAAGTGATAATATCAATAAAGATAATATAGATAAAAATATTAATGATTAAAGTTAAGTTAATAATTTAAGAAATAAAGAAAACTAACACCAAATACATAAAAAATTAAGACAACCATAAAACATAAATAAAAAGTTAAGCAAATACTTTCCAACAATGAAAAGGGATAAAAACCAAACAACAAAGACTCAAGGAAAAGAGAAACAAAACAACCTAAGTGAAAAAGAAGCTAAAGAAGAAAGCAAGGGATTAGGAGCAATCAATAAGGAGGATTTAAAACCAAATGGTAACACAAAACAACAACAAGGAGCAAAAGGTATAAGAATCAACTAGAAAACTAAATGAGAATGAGGAACCAACAAAGAGATAGAGCCTAAACAACTTAAAAAGAAGGAAAAACAAACTAAAAGAGAGGCTAAGATCAACACAAAAGGGAAATAATGGCTAAGGAACAACACATAACAAAGAAGACAAAGAAGGATAGACTTCAACCGCTAACCGCAATTTTCTTGATTTATCTATTGTGCAATCAAGGGGGACCAGTTACTGCTTACCTCTAGACCACCATACCTATTTATATTATTAGAGTGTTTGATTAACTTGAAAGATTTTTTCAATCCTCATTTGTAGTAGTGGTCCTCTCTTGCAATGATCTTGGTGTCTCCTAGGAGAACATGGTGCTTGCACTTGATAAAATGTTCAACTAGCAATAAGGTGTGTATATGCTCATTCTTGATGTCTACTATGTGCTCCTTTATCCTAACATAAAAATATCTTTTAATTTCTCCAATATAACACATTCCACATAAGCTTGATACTTTACAGATGCCTTTGAGCTAATGATGGTCAATTTTGTCCTTAACAGACCTCATTTTCAGACTAATAGTTTCTATTGGTTTGAATGAGGTCAAAATTTCCTTTCTTCTAAGAACTTGGTTAGTTTAGCTAGCTACATGGGCTAAGAGAAGTATAATTAAAATAGTGAAGGAATGTTAAATTGACAAGTATAGTTTAATTATAATTGCATATTTAAATATCATACGTTTGGGTGCATATGACTACCTAATTGTTATGAATTGGTTGGACAAAAACTACATTGCCCTAGATTGTTATAATAAGGCATTCACTTGCATTGATGAATAAGGGAAATGAATGTAGGTGCAGGGATTCCAAGGACAATTTTTGTTAAGGAAGTATCAAACATGCAATTGAAGAAGAATTTTAGAAAAGGGTACCAAATTTATGCAAATCACATGGAAAAGGCAACCAAGACAAGGTTTCAACCATTGAAGATTATCTAGTATGTAAAGAATTTGAAGACTTATTTGTTGAAATCCTAGGTTTACCACCTAAATGGGATATTGAATTTTCCATAGATTTGGTACCTAAAGTTTTCCTAAGGAACAACACATAATAAAGAAGACGAAGAAGGATAGACTTCAACCACCAACCGCGATTTTCTTGATTTATCTATTGTGCAATCAAGGGGGACCAGTTACTGCTTACCTCTAGACCACCATACCTATTTATATTATTAGAGTGTTTGATTAACTTGAAAGATTTTTTGAATCCTCATTTGTAGTAGTGGTCCTCTCTTGCAATGATCTTGGTGTCTCCTAGGAGAACATGGTGCTTGCACTTGATAAAATGTTCAACTAGGAATAAGGTGTGTATATGCTCATTCTTGATGTCTACTATGTGCTCCTTTATCCTAACCAAAAAATTTCTTTTAATTTCTCCAATATAACACATTCCACATAAGCTTGATACTTTACAAATGCCTTTGAGCTAATGATGGTCAATGTTGTCCTTAACAGACCTCATTTTCAGACTAATAGTTTCTATTGGTTTGAATGAGGTCAAAATTTCCTTTCTTCTAAGAACTTGGTTAGTTTAGCTAGCTACATGGGCTAAGAGAAGTATAATTAAAATAGTGAAGGAATGTTAAATTGACAAGTATAGTTTAAGTATAATTGCATATTTAAATATCATACGTTTGGGTTCATATGACTACCTAATTGTTATGAATTGGTTGGACAAAAACTACACTGTCCTAGATTGTTATAATAAGGCATTCACTTGCATTGATGAATAAGGGAAACGAATGTAGGTGCAGGGATTCCGAGGACAATTTTTGTTAAGGAAGTATCAAACATGCAATTGAAGAAGAATATAAGAAAAGGGTACCAAATTTATGCAAATCACATGGAAAAGGCAACCAAGACAAGGTTTAAACCATTGAAGATTATCTAGTATGTAAAGAATTTGAAGACGTATTTGTTGAAATCCTAGGTTTACCACCTAAATGGGATATTGAATTTTCCATAGATTTGGTACCTAAAGTTTTCCTAGTGTTCAAGACATTATACAAGATGAGCGTATTAGAGCTTAAGGAATTAGAAATGCAATTGAAATAACTTTTGAAGAATGGGTACATACACACAAGTGTGTCACCTTGGGGTGCCCTAGTACTTTTAATTAAAAAGAAATATGTAACATTGAAGTTGTTCATATACTTCAGGAAGTTGAACAAAGTGACAATGAAGAAAACGTATCATTTTCCAAGGATAAATGACTTGTTTGACCACCTAAGGGGAGCTAAGGTGTTATACAAGATTGAACTGAGGTTGGGGTACCATAATGTGGGAATTAAGGAGAATAACATCAACAATATAGCATTAATAACTCGATATGGACATTATGAGTTTGTGATGATTCCATTTGGGCTATCCAATGCACCAAGTGTCTTTATGTGCCTTATGAATGGAATTTTCCATAATTTTTTGGAAACATTTGCCATTATGTTTATGGATGACATCCTTGTGTATTCAAAATATGAGGAAGATTCTGAAGAGCACTTGAGAATATTATTTCAAGTGTTAATGGAGCAAAAGATTTATGCCAAGATGAGAAAATGCTCATTTTATCGAAATCATATTCCTTATTTGAGTCATCATGCTAGAGCAAGGGGTGCCAAGTTGACCCAAAGAAAATTTGAGTTGTTAGAGAGTAATTGATACCCAAAAATTTGATAGAGGTCAAATCCTTCATGGGATTAGAATGCTAATAAAAATATTTATTAAGGGATTCTTAAAAACATCACATCCTATTACTTGCTTAGAAAAGAAGGGCATGGAATTTGAGTGGTCTCATAAATGTGGATAGGAATTTCAACATTTGAAAATGCTATTTACAAGGGAACTAACATTAAGGATATTTGATCCAAATGAAGATTTTATTGCATGCGTTGATGCATGCAAGGAAGGGCTTGGATGAGTCATCATGCAAAATGAGCATGCAATATTGTAAGATGATTTTTTGGAAAATAACTATGTTTGTGAATTTAGCATGTAATATGTTATGAGTCAAGCTTAAGGAGCAAGAGAAGATATATGTCACTCATGATTTGATGTTGTAAACCATCATTCATGCCTTGAAAATGTGGAGGCATCACCTCATGGGAAAGAGATTTGAATTGAGAACATAACGCATTTTTCTAAATTATTTGTGTGGACAACCAACTTTGAATGCCATACAAATTAGATGTCTAGAATTTTTGAATGAAATTTTGTTTTTAAATTAAGCATATAAAAGGAAAGAAAAATAAGTGTTTAATGCATTCAACAAAAGGGGGCATACAATACATCCTAGAGCTATAACTATATGAAAATTTGATTTAAAAATCAAAATTTTGGAGGCTAAAAATAGATCAACATAGGGGTAATTTATAATGAAAGTATAGGAATTATGAGTTGAAAAGGGATGGAATCCTCCTGTACAAAAGTAAAATTTATGTGCCAAATTCACAAGTGTTGAAAATTATAGTGTTGAGTGAGATGCACAAGGTATCTTATGCTAGACACCCAGGGTATCTGAAAACAATTCCAGCTATAAAATGTTGATACTTTTGTCCAAGTATGAAAGAAGTAGTTGATTATATAGACAAGTGTTTGGAATGCCAAAAGGTGAAGGTTAAGCATAGGAATCCAACTAGATTTCTACAGTAAATTCCCACTCCTATGTGGAAGTAGTACATTGTGTCAATATATTCTATTACAAATTTTCCAAGGACTATGAGGCAACATAATTTCATCATGGTAGTGGTGGATAATCTCACTAAATACTACCATATTATTCCAATGAAGCCATCATATAGGGCAAAAATTACTACTAAGATATACATGTAGGAAATTTCTAGGATACATGGTGTGCCTAAGGAAATTATTTTAGACAAATATCCCAAATTTACGTCAAAGTTTTGGAAATGATTTTTCAAGGGTTTTGGAACCAATTTGACCTTTAGAACAACATTACGTCCAAAATCAAATGGATAAATAAAGAGGGCCAAATAGGTGAATGAAGATATGTTGAGAATGGATGTGAAGGATTGCATTTGGTAGAGTTTGCATATAAAAATGGGTATCTATCATCTTTGACGAGAAGCCCCATTTGAGGCCTTATATGGAGGAAAATGAAACACATATGTGAGTTGGAACAACCCAATGGAAAATGTCATTATTTGGCTATATTTACTTAGGGAAATGAAAGAGAAAATGATGAAAATCAAGGAGAACTTAAAGGTTGCCCAAGATATGTAAAAAATATATGAAAACAAGAATAGGACAAAAAACGAATTCAATGTTGGTGACCATGTTTTCTTGAAAGTAAAGTCTAGGAATAGTTTATTAAAATTGAGAAGTTTCTTAAAGTTGGCAGCTAGATTTTTTGATCCATTTGAGATCCTGGAGAGGATTATCCCAGTTGCATATAAGATTGCATTGCCAACTTTGATGCATGTTCATAATGCATTTCATATTTTCTTACTTAAAAAGTGTGTTCCTACTGTTAATCATATCATTGGTTGAAATATAATTTAGGTGGATCCCAATGGAGACTTCTAGGTTCAGCCAGTGGGAATTTTGGATAGCAAGGTTAAGCGCTCTAGTATTGATCAATTTCCTTGGTAAAGGCACAATGGACCATTTTTAGTCCTAAGGATGCTATATGGGAGCACACACATACCATTAGGGAGGAGTATTTTCATATTTTTGAATAATTTTGTTTATAACCATGTATTTAATGCACCAAGGGCAGTGCATAAATAAGGAAAAGGGGAACATAACACCCCAAGGATGACCCCCATGTGTATTGTATATATCATGCAGTGTTTAAGGGACGGTGTTCCCATATGCCTGTGTGTGTGTATTAGGTTAGTGCACCTATGTGTATATGTTTTGAGGTCAGACTACCTGTGTGATTCTAGGACACAGAGCCTATGTGCTAAAATGCTAGAGACCCTAGATTTGTAAATATGTAATCACACACATATTAATAAAATGAACCACTACTATATACCAAGTAAGACAAGAGAGTATGGGGGGCTAGAACTCCACGAGTGGGGAAAGGGGATAAGAACTAATTGACAAAGTGCTTAAGCCTAGGGAGCTAAGCCATTATTAAAATATTCCTAAGGTCAAAAGTGACATGTTTTTATCCTAAGTCCATAAATTGACTTCATGAAGTGGAACTTGTCAAAAAGGGAACATACACATGAAAGGGAGAATTTTTGATGTTGTTAATTTTGATCATTCCATTCCATCATTTAATACTAGGTTGGTTATTGGACCTCGTAGAGGGGAGAAGGGTGTGACCCTACTTATAAGTGATTTATTATCCATGGTTTTGATGAAAAATGCCGACCATAACTACCTTATATTTCAACACTCCCTCTTAGCTAAGCAGGTAGTTTTTCGTTCTCTCTCAAGATCCATCTTCCTCACCAATCCATAGGTCTCTCGACCCACCACCTAAGGAAGAGAACACAATCCTAGTTTCTCTCTCTTTATCTCATTATAAGGAAAGATACGTAACATATATCTCAAAGCATCTCCTGGACAACAAGATCTCTCGACACACAACCTACACGAAGAATCATCAATACATCTCCGAGACAACAATGTCTCTCGATGCACAGCCTACAAGAGGAATCATCAATACATCTCCTGGAAAATAATGTTTCTCGACACACATCCTATAGGAGGAATCATCAATACATCTCCTAGACAACAATGTCTCTTGAAACACAACCTACAGGAGGAATCATCAATATATCTCCTAAACAACAATGTCTCTCCGCACACAACCTACAAGAGGAATCATCGATACATATCCCAGACAACAATGTCTCTCGACACACATCCTACTAGAGGAATCATGAATACATCTCCCAAGAAATGAATTTCCATGATCTTGGGTCTAGGATAGAATCTTAAAATTTTTCATGCTACGAAACCAAGAATCTCAATGATACTACTTTGCATAGCAGAATATACACAATAGTAAATCACACATGCACAAAATATAGATAAATTTTTACATTTTTCAACCCAAATTCGTTATATTAAATAATATATAATACAACAGTATACGGCTCCCATACTAGGGATAATGGCCCTCATACACCCACTAGTACAAGATACAAACTAGGCTTGGTGTTAGTACATCGACGACAAATCTGCCCTCAACAAGATACTCTAACCATGTGGATGATGTAGCGTGCTCTCTAATCTCCTCTCGATCATACCCTATACTTGCCCAGTCCTTTGAACCACCATCTGCAGCTCCTCCCTCTATCAATGCTCCAAGTCCATCTGGCCACTGAATGTCTGCTATCCAATCTGCTCGCTAGTTATCATTCGTCCATCAATGCGTCAACACATCGAGACTCTTGTCAAGTTGTACATCGAGACTCTTGTCAAGTTGTTCACAACTCCACTTGTGAACAACTCTCAATCTACCCACTACTGCTCCTCATCTACTCAAGGAATTCAGTCCACTATGGTCTTCTTGTGCTGCACCGATGAAGACCAACATAGGGCACAGAGGGCTGCCACCTATCACTATAAGATGCATATCTCCCACAATGAACACGAGCTAGGAGGATTGCCCATCATCTATTGTAGAAGTCCTTCTACACACACAAGTCACGGGCTCCACAACTACTCCTTTGTTTCTTCAAACCTTGAGCTCAACAATTGCCACTCTATCAACTACCTTTGTCCACCAAGGTGTGCACACTGGGATCCAACTTGGACACTGTTAGGATCCTATACCAATAGGAGTCATAATTTTGAATGGCTAAGGTTAAGCCTTGTAATACTGTACATACCTTTGCTTTCTGCAAATGTTTTCCATATTAAAAAATTAAAAAATGTAAAGAGGGTATGTCCTAAAAGAAAAATCAAAGGACAAAAAGAATGAGAAAAGGTCAAAAAATGAAAATATATGAACCCCAAAAAACAAAAAGAGACCATGAAAGTGAGCAAGTCTAAATGCCACTACTATTTACTTTTATGCATAATAATGATTGTGTGCAACTTGTTATTCATGGCACAATCCATTGTAATCAAACTGTTTAATCTTTATTATAGCATGCTTTGAATTTTATGTTTATAGTTAGAGAATAAAATCTGACCAAACAGTTTAATCTTGGTAGATCATTAGATAGGTAGAGAAAATAAAAGGAGCTCATCAGTTTAATATGAGCCCTTGGATGATATAAGGTTAGAAATAGATAGTTTGTTTTATTAAAGAAAAGATAGAATAAGGGTTTGCTAGCCTAAATGCACCCAAATAAATGAAGAAAAAATGTTAGAATAGGTAAATGGGTAAGTAGAAGAAAGGTTGCTGAAGTATAAAGTTAATTGGATCAAAATAAATGCATCATGCTTAGACTCATATTTCAATATGCATCATCAATTATGGAAGCAAAAAAAAAGGTGTGCAAGTTAATGTGATTAACTCCCCGTCATTCATTTTTCCCCTTACTAATTTCCTATCCACAAGTATGCTCTAGCACTTTAAATCCTTCAAGTCAAAGAGGCTCAGAGCATTTCTCTGACTTTTGGTGGGACCAGACCCTCGGCTTAATGACTTAAGGACATCAAGTGCTAGAATCCCCTTCATAAAATCCATTCCCCCCTCATTTCCCTAATAAAACCCCTTTTCCTAAGGTTAAACTTCATTTTGCCTAGGAAAAGTGAAAACCCCTATGTAAATCCTATTTCACTCAAAAAACCCACAAAAGACATCTTATCCTAAGTATTAAGTGTATGAAAATAAAGTGTGCAAATATTACATTGACATTTATACTTAAGGGTACATATTAATTTTTAACTTTATTATATAATTCTCTGATAATACCTATCCTCGTATATTAATTAAATCCCTTAAAATAAATATCCCAACCCTTAGTTTTGATAAAAATTATACAGTTTACCCCTTATCCTGACAAAATGAATAAAACCCGTCATTAAAACCCCGCTCGATCCAGTAAACCCGTGATTAAGTCTTAATTAATCAAAAACTACTGGGAATTAAAGCTTTGGGCCCCCCCGAAACCAGTGCTCTTATCACCCGTGCACCTCCCTTGCTCGATTGTCGTCCGATGGTCTTCCCCTTCATCCAACGGTCCACCGGCTGCGTCCGATGGCCGATTGTTACCCGCCCAATAAAGAGGTTTTCTCCGAACCCCTGACTGCTACGTGTCACACTCTGGAGTAGATTGAGTGACCCCTCCTAAATACTGCTTTCATCTCATAAGCAGTGCGATGGCTTGGGAAACCGCCTCCCTGCTCAACCCACCAAACTCCCTGCTGTTCATTCATAAAATTTGCTGCCAAAAAGTAACCATTGCTCCATAAAAAGGCCGAGAAGCCCTTTTTCACCTTTTTTTGCTCATTTTCTCTTTGAACCTCTACAAACCAGTGTGATTCCTACAAATGCCGAATTCACCATTTGAACTCTGAATTCACTCCTGAAGAAAGTTGCAGAGACCCCAGTTGACCTCTCAGTCCGTACCAGATTCATTCGAACCCCTGGAGCTGCAGTGAACTCCAAATTTGTAGACAATTCACCCAATTCCAGGTATTTCACCACAAATTACCACTCGCCCTTTCAAATTTGGAAAACATTCAGCCTGTGAAGTATTTTAATTAAGTAAAATTAATTGAAAAATACTTTAAATTTGAAAACCCGCGGCCAAACCCTCTAAAAAATCCTAGTTGCCGTAAAAAACCTCTGAATTAAACCTGTAAAGCCAAATTTAAACCCACAAGAACTAAATTATGGCTGCCCCTATTGCCTTGAATGTTAGACCTGTCACAACTCCCCATTTGGACCTTGACCACCTTCCCTTGGCTGACATGGATTTCCAAATGAAGGATACATCTACCCAGAACCTCCTGCTTAAAATCCAGTGTTCAAGTAGGGATAGATAACTCAACCATGGTGATGATATTGGACTTTGGGAGTCAAATTTGCCCAAATAACAGTGCCCATAGGTACATGTTTTCCCTAAAATTGTCCACCAGTGCCATGCCTGTTACATTCCCAGTCTGAGAGCTATTATGTCCCTGACTAAAAGATTTTGTTCACCATTACAGCTGATTCCATTAATGAAATGTTGCAAATCCAACCAGGTCACAACCTAACCCCACTTTCCATTGGGGATTTTCTAGACCAGTACTCTAAGTTGAATCTGTCCAGGTTAGCCCAAATATTCCAGACATTCATTGTAGAAGAGCGGTATATTCCCAAAGATCCCTCCCCCATATGTTTCTACCATGTTCTCCAAAAGGGGCAAACAAATCATCACCATGATATCATGTGTTCTTGGCTGCACCACTAATGAATTTGTTGATGAACTTGTCCTGGCCTTCATGTCAATTTATACCCCAGGACAACCTCCTGTTGTTTTGTACAATTATGCTGAGTTCATAGCTGAGAGAATGCATGAACAGTTCACCAGGATGCACAATGAGAGAGTGTTTAAATACTCATATGTCCTCTACCATATGTTCCTATACTATCAACCAGACATATTTCCTTTTTCCCTTGAGAAGCTGGATACCAAAGGCCAGCCTAGGTCTGTCATTCTTTAGACCCCACTGTTCCATATGTTTCAAACACCATATACCTATTCAGATTTCATAGATTCGTTTGCTCATCCAGTCATGACTAAAGTCCAGAGATCAAAAGGGTCCTTCAGTTTTCTAAACAAAGCAAAGTGGGAGATTGGTACTTTTACCAAAACCACATAGAGATAAGGATTTATGGTTGCCAGCTTGCACCATATAAACTACCCAAATACCTCCCCATGAGGTTATTTTCTCTAGAGTACTATAGACAAATAATGAACTCTAATGAGATAAATTTTGTCTCGGCCAAGAAAAGATCACAATTCAAAGTAAAAAACCAGTTAGGCCCCTTCATCTGCAATTCTAGAGAGGCAGGGGAGGAGGCAGACCAAATTTTGCAGCAAATGAATTTCCAAAAGAGTTTCATGTGGAGGTATGACCCTCAAGAATTTATGACCAGATTGAGAAAGAAGGCCAAGTTGGGACCTTATATTCACCACCCCATACCAAAGATAGAAAGATATGCCAATCAATCTGAGTGGGTGGAAAATACTCTTGTAGACAGAGACAGTACAAAGGTAGATGTAGAGAATACCTTATGTGACTTAGAAAGACAGTTTGATGAGATATCATTTCTACAGGTACCTGAACAACAAGAAGCAGCCATGAGCACCCCTCCTATCATGCAGACTCCTCAGAATGAGGAAAAGAACCCCAAAAGTACCGTGGAGGAACTCTCAAGTTTAGGAATGGCCACATCAAATATACAATATGAGACTAGTTAGAGCAAAAGACCTAGGCTAAATTCTGTTTTAAAGCAGGAAGACACAAAAGGCTTAGTAGAAATAACTGATACTGAGTTGGACAGAAGTAAAGGCACAACTCCATCTAAGGAAACACAGGGGCCATCCACATCACAGACCTATATTTTGGAAAGACAACTAAGTGTAGAAGTATCCTCATTCAGTAGGCCTATTGATAAGGATAAAGATATAAAAGATAGCTAAAAAGAGATCAAGATGAGAAATGAGAAACTAAAGGCCTAAACTTATGCTCAATATCTAAAACTCACACCTACTAATCAAACCAGGTTGATGTTTGCTTTTGACATCAAAGAAGGAAAACTATAGATGTCCTTCATAAAACCAACTGCACAACAGCCAAGGACATCAACAGATTACAAGAGAATTGATTTTGAAGTGATGGCAAGGGATATTCATCCCATAGACCAAATTGAGTTTCATAAATAGGCTAGAGAAATGATTTACTCCACCCTTACAGGTAAAGCCATAGCTGCCCATCAACTAGAATTCATTGAGCAATATCTCAACTGAATATCAATTAGAGAAGGCCTCCTCACAGGCCAAGGATACTAGAATCAAGTCTTTGGAAGACATAGTGATTGAATTGGGACATGATCCCAAAGACATTAAAGCCACTGAGCAGCTTATTAAGAAAAAGAATGATGACATTGCAGCACTAAAAAACAATTGAAGATACCTCAACTACAGCATCCCCAAACACAAGAGGTCTTAGAGAGCCAAACCAGACATGAAGAGTTGATGGACTTGGTCCTAAAACTTAATGATCAGTTAAAGGAGATAGAGAAAGAATTAGACACTTTAATTCAATTGAAGCAAAGTGATATTGCCACTACATCTACAAATGTCATCCCAACGGTCTCAACAACAATCCCTTCAATGCTGGTAGCCTCATTGGCTCCCACAGCTCCCATGCCTACAGCACAACCAATTTCAACAGAGTCTACATCAGTAGCAGGTGCATTAGGAAAAGAAGCAACAAAGTTGGTCAGATCCATGGAGGAAATGTCTATTCAGGCTACATAAATGAACAAACTGAAAGAAAAGGTGACAAGCTTGGAAACAGATTACAAGCTTTCCAAAATTATGCACAAGGAAGAAGTGCAGAAAGCTACTAGAATTAATGAAAGATTAAAGGCCATGGACAAAGATATAACACTAAAGGAACCCCTTGGGTAAGCCAAGGAACTATTATGGGCCAATATCATTGACTCTGTCAATGATATTTGGCCATTTATTCAAGCGATTCTTGAATAAATAGATCTACTAAAGATGGCTACAGAAGCTATCCAGAAAGCCAAGGAAGAACTAGGAGACATGCTTGAAGATGCTACCAGACTTATCCACTTCCTCAACAGTAAAAACAAGTATGAACTTTAGGAATTGGATATAGAGGATAGGACAGAAAAAAATTTTGAGGTAAGAAAGGTCCTTTCCAAGAGAAACTTAATGTTAAACTTGGAGGACAAGTGTCAAAATATGCAGGTAGCAGTTGATAGATTTATGGCCAAGTTTCAAATTTTGAGAGAGAAAGGGTTACCTAGTCCCTTGGTGACAAATGACAAGCTCATGACACAACAGGATTATGACAACAAAATAAAAAAGCTAGCTAAAGAACAGGCCAGTACATCATCAATAAAGTCATTGCCAATAGGGAAAGTTCTTTACCAGACATTTGAAAACCTGTTTTTCCTCTAGCATGAGGTGAAATACCTATTCATCACTAGGCCTACTTTTGCTAAGTATACTGAGGCAGATGAGATATATAGGAGGATGTTGGCAATCAAGTTACTTGACGCTGAATTATGGGAAAATTTGATTGATTTACTATAGTAAAATGTAGTAAAAATGTTAATGTACAGTCAACAGGGTAAAAGGTAAAGGCAGGTTAGCATGATTAAAGAGTATCAGTGTCAAAGTGTATCAGATGAAAGCCAAAAGTGAATGCAGCTTCTAGTGTAAAAAACCAAACAGCAAGGCAGCATAAAAGGCTAGAAACCCAACTATAAAGGCTAGCAGCACCAAAATACTAGGGACAACATGAAGCAGTTCAATAGCTGTCTCTACCTTCTAGCAAGAAGATATTTTTATTTCCTAGATTAAATCTCAAGTTAGTTTGGGATATTTTGTAATAAACTTTTGTATAAATACTTCACAATTCAAAGTATGTAGGGTGGATTCTTAGACATTTCTATAGACTTCTTGATCAAAAGATTGTAAAGCTATTGTATCACTAACTGGGCCAGCAAGCTGGATTGATGAATAAAGACAAGATATTTCACAGGATTCATGTGTTGAGCGAAGTGCAGACAAGTATTTTATCACGTTGTTGTTATCTTTCTTAAAGTTTTTTCCACAATGTATATCTGAATCTGAAAGCTATAGCTGGAGTATTATCTCAAAATTTGTTTAATTACACTCTGTTTTAACAATTAGGCATACAAATGTTTTCTGTTGATATCTAAGTTAACGAATTCTTAGTTGCTCCTTAGTTTAGGTTATCTATTTATAATCTATAGCAAAGGATTCTTAATTTCCCTTTGTTTCCAATTACCCTCTATTCCTTGTTTAAGTCCTGTCCTGAGAATTCTTAATTTCTCTCTCACTCTGATTCAAACCATTTCACCCCTCTGGCCCAAAGACTTGCACTTTACTCTGCTAGCTTGCCCTTTGAACATTCCCTTTAGTGAGTTGATCTAGTCCAGTTGCCCTTCTATTGACTCCATAGCCCAATGGTCTAAAGACATCATTTTATCCATCTGTTTTAAGGATCCCACCACCCAATCTTGAATACAAATAAAAAACCCTAGAACGTTCATAACTAGCCTAAAATCCAAGCAAACAAAGCTAAATCATATAGAGAGAGCCCTCTCTGAGCCTAGGTTGGCTAGAGCCTATGCCCAAAAGTTGGTTTTTGGTTACCTCAGTCATTTTCTTTCTTCTAATAACTTCTAGAGAAAATTTTGAGTGATAACAGACACTATGACGTTGTCCTCCTTCATACCATAAATGCCCAATTGCATCCACACTTGGTCCACTCTCACGCTGCCCTCCAACAATCCATGAATGACCAAGTCCATGTTGTAGCATCTGCACCTAGTTAGGGAATCCTCACACTTAGGAGACCCTTACACACGGTTTCCCGTAGACTTATCCACATCTTCCCTTTGCTCTACAATAGAGGATCTATTGCACATATCTAGGCTCCAAACTTCGCTATGAAACTGCCCATTGGTTAGGGCTTCTAACATGCCATGTCATCCCTAGCTCCTTGGCTTCCACAGGTTGCAACAACTTTGTCCACACTAGGACACCTACATCATTCAATAATGGGATCTACTCCTAGTTGTAGTTCCTTCATGCCCAAGGAAACTCCAAAAAATGGCTCCCAACAATATTATATGTAGATTGATCCAAACACTTGTCAAACCTTTGACCCAACGCACCTCGAAACATTGTTTCTCTAACTTACTGCAATGCTGCAACTCTGGGACTAGTTAGGGCACTAACCATAGTCCCCAACCACCATTCAAATTGGCCCATAATTATTCCTTATTGTTGCAACTATCCTCTAAGTATTTGTTGTCCTTTATGCTACTATTATAGGGTAGTTTTCAGCCCAAAACACAAGACTATCTCCCTAAGAGTACTGTGGCACCCTTCAACACCCAAACTAGGGTTGCAGCAACCTCTTGGGAGGACTATCCACCCTTCAAATTAACCCACAACCTCCTCACTGATCCTTCTAAGGCCGCAACCTTCAAGAACAAGGCTGCGACCTACTAAACAACAACTTGGATGCCCTAACCTTCCAACGTTTAACCCTTTCAAGCCTCAGCCTAGTGCAACAAGGGTCACGACCTTCAAAAAGCAAACTCGGGCCCTAAAATAGACCTCTTTGCTCATTGTTATGCCCTCTCTAGCTACTACCTTCTCCTCCTTAATCGATCTGCTTCTCTAAAGTCTGTTGCACTTGTTGGATGAGGAATAGTCCTCCACAACACCTCTTATTTATAATAAACAAGAGGGCTTCCTCCAAAATCATCTAAGGGCTTGAGTAGGTGTCACAAGTAATTTTACACCAATCCAACCATGACACTTCATGTGCAAACCCATTAAATAACTTTAAAAATTCATATCTCCATTTCTACAACTCATAATCAGATGATTCTCATTGTGTTAGAATTGTCTCACTGAGAGCTATCATCCTCATCCATCACATGTCAAAATTCACTCATGGTTTTGGCCCAAATCTTGATGGGTGAAAAACCTTAAGCTTGGGTTCCAAGCCCACAAGCCTTCTTATGGCGCTTTGCCCTCCAAAACCCGAAGACTAGGGCTTAGAGTACCACCCAAGCTACACAAAAATCAGCACTCCCTCTTAGCAAGGGAGGTATTTCCAAGACTGGGAAATAACCATAATCCAACGAAGACACTAGCCTATCTCGCACCCATCATTGCAACATACCTTGTAGATGAATCCGAAAATCTTAGTAATGTCTCTACCTCATCACATCTGAACTTGAAGATCACAAACCTCCATAGGGTTGCTCCCTTTGAGGCTAGACTCCCTATGAGCCTACATGATATCCAGTACTAGCTCAGTCTTGCAAGCTCATCCTCGTAGATTAGATACCACTCATGCAAATCCCACCAATCTCAGATATGCAACATCACGATCCGATGATGACTCTATCTTTCCAGCCTGTAGTCCATCATATGAAGCCATCTTGATCAACTTGATCTCGTCCATGCAAAAAGAAACCCTTGAGTTGTCCCAACCATCCATGATAAGACATAGGAAGTCCACGATCTACAAACTGCCACACAACATATTAAAGTGCACCAAGTTCACCACCGATCCACCAGAACTCCCAACCCATGTCATCATTCAATCTATTGAGACCACATCTCCATGGCTTCATCTAAAACCTCTGCTCCATGATCCAAACATTCACAAGTCCCTCTGAGTTGCTTCGTTGTGAACACTCTAATTTACTGTCCCTCAAAGTAGCTCAGGTACGCTCTAATACCATGTTGAATTTCCATTATCTTGGGTCTAGGATAGAATCTTAAAATATCCTATGCTACCAAACAAAGAATCTCAACGATACTACTTTGCACAATGAAATATAAACAACAATAAATCACACATGCACAAAATACAGACAACATTTTACATTTTTCAACCCAACTTCATTAACAATATTAAACGACATATAATAGAATAGTATAGGGCTCTCGTACTAGGGATAACGACCCTCATACATCCACTAGTACAAGTTACAAACTGGGACTTGGTGTCAGTACATTGACTACTAATATGCCCTCAATAAGATACTCTGACCATCTGGATGATGTAGCGCACTCTCTCAACTCCTCACGGTCATACCCTATACTTACCCAATCCTTTCACTCCTGATCTGCATCTCGTGCCTCTATAAATGATCCAAGTCCATCTGGCCACAAAATATCGTTTACCCAATATGATCACTAGTTAATCGTTCGTCCATCAATGCATCAACACATCGAGACTCCTGTCGAGTTGTTCACAGCTCCACTTGTGAACAACTCTCAATCTACCCACTACTACTCCTCATCTACTCAGAGACTTCAATCCATTATGGTCTTCCTGTGTTGCACCGATGAAGACCAACATAGGGAACGGAGGGCTGCCACCTATCACTGTAGGATGTCCATCTCCCACAATGAACATGAGCTAGGATGATTTCCCATCATCTGCACTAGAATTCCTTCTCCACACACAAGTCGTGGGATCCATAATTTCTCCTTTGGTTCATTAACCCTTGATCTCAATCGCCACTACTCTAGAAACTACCTTTGTCCACCAAGGTGTTTCACATCGAGATCCAACTTGGACACTATCACGTTGTCCTCCAGTAGACCATATATGCCCAATCAAATCCACACTTGGTCCACTCTCACGTTACTCTCTAACAGTCCACGAATGGCCAAGTCTATGATGTAGCATCTTCACCTAGTTAGGGAATCCTCACACCTAGGATACCCTTACACATGTCTACCGACAAACGTCTCCACATCTGCCCTTTTCTCTACAATAGAGGAGGTATTTCACAAATCTAGGCTCCAAACTTCACTGTGAAACTAGCCATTGCTTAGGGCTTATAACATGCCACGTCGGCCCTAGCTCCTTGGCTTCCATAGACTGCAACAACTCTGTCCACACTAGGACACCTACATCACTCCATAGCAAGATCTTCTTCTAGTTGTAGTTCCTTCATGCCCAAAGAAACTCCAACAAATGGCTCCCAATAATCTACAATGTAGACCGATCTAAATGCTAGTCAAACCTTTGACCCAACGCACCTCAAAACACTAATGTTCTAATTTGCTGCAATGCTACAACTCTGGGACTAGTTAGGGCACTAACCATAGTCCCCAACAACCCTTCAAACTGGCCCAAAATTACTTCTTATTGCTGCGGCTATCCTCCAAGTATTTACTACCCTTTAAGCTACTCTCCTAGGGTAGTTTTTAGTAAAAAACATGGGACTGCCTCCCTGAGAGTATTGCGACAACCTTCAACACCCAAACTAGGGTTGTGGAAACCTCTTGGGAGAACTTTCCACCCTACAAAATCAACCCACAACCTCCTCCCTGCTCCTTTTAGGGCTGCAGCCTTCAAGAAAAGGGTTGCATCCCACTCAACAGCAATTCAGATGCCCTAACCTACCAACGTTCAACCCTTTCAAGCCTCAACCTAGTACAACAAGGGTCATAATCTTCAAACAAAAAGTTCAGACCCTAAAACAGACCTTCCTGCTCATTGTTCTGCCCTCTCCAGCTACTACCTTCTCCTCCTTAATCGAGTTGCTTCTTTAGAGAATACGTTGCACTTGTTCGATGAGGAATAATCCTGAACAACACCTCTTATTCATACTAAACAAGAGGGATTTATCCAGCGTCATCTAAGGGCTTTAGTAGTTGTCACAAGTCATTTTTACACCAAGGTGACCTTGACACTTCATGTGCAAACCCATTAAATAACTTCAAAAATTCATATCTCCATTTCTACAAATCAGACTTAGATGATTCTCATTGCGTTAGAATTGTTTCACCGAGAACTATCATCCTTATCCATAAAATGTCGAAGTGTGTTCATGGTTTTGGCCCAAATCTTGATGGGTGGAAAACCCCAAGCTTGGGTTCCAAGCCCACAAGCCTCCTTGTGGCGCTTTTCCCTCCAAACCCTGAGCACTAGGGCTTGGAGTACCTCCCAAGCTACACAAAATTAAACACTCCCTCTTAGCGAGGGAGGTACTTCCAAGTCTAGGAAGTAACCATCATCCAAAGACAATACTAGCCCATCTGGCACCCATCATTGCAGCATACCTTGTAGATGAATCCCAAAACATTGGTAGTGCCTCTGCCTCATCACATTTGAACCTAAAGATACCAAACTTACATAGGGTTTCTCCCTTTGAGGCTAGACTCCCTCTCAACCTACATGATCTCCACTAGCTTAGTCCTGCAAGCACTCATCGTCTTGGATCAAATACCACTCGTGAAAATCCCACCAATCTTGGATATGCAACATCACGATCCAATGAAGACTCTAGCATGTCAACCTATAGTCCATCACATGAAGCCATCTCGATCAACCTAATCTCGTCCATGCTAAAGAAACCCTTGAGATGTCTCAACCATTTATTACAATACATTGGAAGTTCATTATCTACAAATTGCCACAAAACGTACTGAAGTGCACCAGGTTCACCACCAATCCACTAGAGCTCCCAACCCATCTCATCGCGTAGTCTATCGAGACCACATCTTCATGTCTTTAGTTGAACCCTATGCTCCATGATCCAGAAACCCACAACTCACTCTAAGTTGCTTCGCTGTGCACACTCTGATTCATTATCCCTCAAGTAGCTCAGATATGCTCTGATACAATGTTTAATTTCCACGATCTTGGGTCTAGGATAGAATCTTAAAATCTCTAACTCTACCAAACCAAGAATCTCAACGATACTACTTTGTACATCGAAATATAAACAACAGTAAATCACATATGCACAAAATAGAGACAACTTTTTACATTTTTCAACCCAACTTCATTATATTAAACAACATATAATACAATAGTCTAGGGTTCCCGTACCAAGGATAATGACCCTTATACATCCACTAGTACAAGATACAAAATAGGGCTTGGTGTCAGTACATCGATCACCAATCTGACCTCAATAAGACACTCTGACCACCTGGATGATGTAACACGCTCTCTTAGCTCCTCATGGTCGTACCCTATACCTACCCAGTCCTTCCGCTCCTGATCTACAACTCCTGCCTCTATAAATGCTCCAAGTCCATCTGGCCACTAAATCTCAGCTATCCAATCTGCTCACTAGTTAATCGTTTGTCCATCAACACATCAACATCGAGACTCCTGTCGAGTTGTTCACATCTCCACTTGTGAACAACTCTCAAACTGCCCAATGCTGCTCCTGAGCTACTTAGAGACTTCAGCCCGCTATGGTCTTCCTGTGCTGCACTGATGAAGACCAACATAGGGTAGAGAGGGTTTCCACCTATCACTGCAAAATGTCCATCTCCCACAATAAACAAAAACTAGGAGGAATGCCCATCATCTACTGTAGAAGTGCTTCTCCACACACAAGTCACCACCTCCACAACTTCTCCTTTGGTTTGTCAAACCTTGAGCTCAATAACAACCACTCTAGCAACTACCTTTGTCCACCAAGATGTTGCACACCGAGCTCCAACTTGGACACTATCACGCTATCCTCCAGTAGACCATAAATGTCCAATCACGTCCACACTTGGTCCCCTCTCATGCTTCCCTCCAACAGTTCACAAATGACCAAGTCCATGTTGTAGCATCTGCACCTAGTTAGGGTATCCTCACACCTAAGAGACCCTTACACACGACTTCCCACAGAATTCTCCACATCTTCCCTTTGCTATGCAATAGAAGAGCTATTTCACAAATAGAGGCTCCAAAATTCACCGTGAAACTACCATTGGTTAGGGCTTCTAACATGCCACGTCAACCCTACCTCTTTGACTTCCATAGGCTGCAACAACTATGTCGACTCTATGACACCTACATCACTCGATAGTGGGATCTGCTCCTAGTTTTAGTTCCTTCAGGCCCAAGGAAACTCCAACAAATGGCTCCCAACAATCTGCAATGTAGACTAATCCAAACACTAGTCAAACCTTTGACCCAAAGCACCTCAAAACGCTGATGTTCTAACTTGCTGCAATGTTGCAAATCTCGGAGTAGTTAGGGCACTAACCATAGTCCCCAACCACCCTTCAAACTGGCCCAGAATTACTCCTTATTGTTGCGGCTATCCTCCAAGTATTTACTGCACTTTATGCTTCTCTCCTACAGTATTTTTTAGCCCAAAACATGAGATTGCCTTCGTAAGAGTACTACGTCACCCTTGATCGGCACCCAAACTAGGGGTGTGATAGCCTCTTGGGAGGATTTCTCACTCTTAAAATCAACCCACAACCTCCTCACTGCTCCTTATAGGGATGTGGCCTTCAAGAATAGGGTTGTGGCTCACTCAACAACAATTCAAATGCCCTAACTTGCCAACGTTCAACCCTTTCAGGCCTTCTCCTAGTACAACAAGGGTCATAGCCTTCAAACAACAACCTCTGTCCCTAAAACAAACCTCCTTGCTTGTTGTTCTTCCCTCTCTAGATGTTTCCTTCTCCTCCTTAATCAAGTTGCTTCTTTAGATAATGTGTTACACTTGTTGGATGAGGAATTGTCCTTCACAACACCTCTTATTTATACCAAACAAGAGGGATTCCTCCAACATCATCTAAGAGCTTGAACAACTACCACAAGTGATTTTTACACCAAGTCGACCTTGACACTTCATGTTCAAACCCATTAAATAACTTCAAAAATTCACATCTCTATTTCGACAACTCAGAATTAGATGATTCGCATTGTGTTAGAATTGTCTCACTGAGAGATATCATCCTCATCCATCACATGTCAAAATGCGCTCATGGTTTTGGCCAAAATCCTGATAGGTGCAAAACCCCAAGCTTGGGTTCCAAGCCCACAAGCCTCCTTGTGGCACTTTTCCCTCCAAACTCGGAACACTAGGGCTTGGAGTACCTCCCAAGCTACAACAAAATCAATAATAATGCCTCTCGACACACAACTTACGAGAGGAATCATCGATAAATCTCCCATACAACAATGTCTCTCATCATACAGCCTACAGGAGGAATCATCAATACATCTCTTGGACAACAATGTCTCTCAGCGTACAACCTATGGGAGGAATCATCAATACATTCCCTAAGCAATCATGTCTCTCGACACACAATGTACGGGAGGAATTCATCCATATGATATTTCTATGTAATTAGTGCTCACTCTTTAAGGGTATTCTCATTCGTTTCACTTTCTTCATATAAACATCAACAACCAGTTCACCATCAGAAATGTAGCAATGGTGGATAACATTCAATTGTTTGTTCGGCTTCAACTAGGGCTTCTCTCAGAAGGAACTATTAGTAGACAATAGTATAACTTAGTAATGGTTTCTCATAAAAGCAATCATCGACACCATAGTATAGACAATAAGTAGCTTCTCACAGAAACAGGCATCAACAACCATAGTAGAATCCAAAAGACCATTATCAAATCCATCAGATAAAAATAGGCTTCAATAAATAGATCAATGAATCAACTAAATCAATATCAGAGTCTTGCATATTTTTCAAATCATTCATCAGATATAGTTCATTATGTCAAAGATATCACCAAGCTCATGCCTCAAAAGCAACTCCCTCTTACACATAAATCACAGACCCATATATAGTACATCTAGATCAACATCCAACTTGATGAGAATGAGCTTCAATCAAGTTGATCTTTTCTTCTCCCTCTGAGTACAAATTCTTCTTGTCACATTTTTCTTCCATCATTTCCAATGATATGCCACAACTTGGAAGTCTTCATAATGTACTTGCAAACCTCACTAGGAGGCTATGGAAGAACAAGAAAAACCCAACAAAATAAGAGACTCATAATGAAATAATCAATAAAAATAATCAAAATGATACTTATCTTTTGAGGGTGTGTGAGCTCCCTATTGATCTTAGCCATCCACATCATCATTAACAATGATTCCATATCATCATTATCAAGGAGCCTTCATTATTGAATCATCATCATCATAATTAAGTTCATATCTGAGTCATCATCATCAAGTAGTCTTGTCCATATCACCAATAAGTCTATACAAGTAGTATGTATCCTCTTATGTTATCCTCATTAATTTTATTATTAATATCATCAACGAGTTCTTGTTGTCAATAAACTATCATCATCAACAAAGAGTAAGCATCAAGGAATTTAGATCACCATCAAGGAGTCTAATCATATCATATATGCTATCAATGAGTCATACATCATAGTTAGAAATGAGTACTCATCATCATTAATAGGGAGTACATATTGTCAACATCACAGGGTATGCAACATTCATCATTAAGGAGTCATCACCAACGTCCTTAAGGAGTCCATATCATCATCCACATTACCAACAAGTCCATATCATTATCAAAGAGTCCACATTATCATAAAGTCAACATTAGTATCATTAGTATCATCAATGATATTACAAACCCACATCAACATTATCATCATTATCAACATCATCAAAAAGTTAGGGTTTCAAACAAAATCAATTGTAGGATTTAGCTTCTTTTTTCATCTCCAAGCCCTACCATAAACAATCAAAATATAAGATACTTATCTTTTGAGATCATGACAACTCCCTCTTTATCTTCAATCTTCTCTTGTCATCATCTTGATCCCTTTGTAGTGAATATTAAATTTTCATTGACAAGTACAATCAAGAAAAATATACAAAAATAAGAGCATGATGCCATTTCTGACAATCTAGGGTTTTCATGATTTCTTAAATGTGTGCTTCTAGGGTTTTGGGTTTGGCTTTGAGTTTTAGCGGAATCATTTAGCCCTAGGGATTTGAATTCAAGCCCTAGATTTCATTATTACTTCAACCCTTGCTAGGGTTTTACCAAATTCCCTAGATTCTCCTTTTTAAAAGTTTAGATCTTGCAAATCCTAGATGTTATTTTCTAAGAGTTAGGGTTTCTTGAGAGGGAACGATCAATTAGGGTTAGGGTTCATTATACTTAGATTTTTCCTCTCAAAACCCAACCTAGGGTTTAACAAATAATATATAGTCCAATGTCAGTATTAATTGAGACAACAATAGAAACAAAAGATATTTATCCTTTTGAGCTTCCTTTTTGTCCTTTTACATTCTCCCTGCAAATCAACTTTAACAACAAAATGTTAAATATTCTTAAGAAAAATAAACTATGTTGAGGCTTTGATTCATAAGCCCTAGGCTTTCTTTTCCAAACCCTACCCAAAATTTACAAAATAATCCAATGCCAGTGATAATTAAATGAATGAGGTACAAGATACTTATCTTTTTCTGATCAAGAATACTCCCTCTTGAATCCAACCTTAGAACTTCTTTGCAAGTAGTTTAGATAGCTTGAATGAGTGTTTCGATTTAGATTCACTTCTTCTATGGCTCATCTAGATCAACAACATATGCATGATTTATTCTACTTCTTTTACGAGCATCGACCCTTTCATAGTCATCTCTTTAATTCCTTTGAGGACATTGAGTTTGATAATGACCATAATCTTGACAACAAAATCATTGAATATTGGATAAATATCTTTTATCTCTTTTATTTCTTCCATCTCTTATATATATTTAATCTCTTCTATCTCTTCTATATAAAGAGGGAGAAGGGTTCCTTCTATGAGAAGTAAAGTCCTTCCTTGAAGCAAATCCAGGTCCTTGTCTTTTACTAGCACTTCTTTGGAATTTTCCAAAATTTGGTTTCTTCTTCTTGTTTCCCTTAATATTCCCACAAAACTATACTCTTAAAACGAAACATCTTTGAATATATATATATATATAGGGGAAACCTATCATAATTCAGTTGTGAAACCAACAGTGGGGACAACCATCACTAATTGTTATCTACGAATGCACACTGACTCATAATTGTTATTCAAGGAAAACCACACCACCTGGAATTGTCTATTGGTTGTCTATAAGGGGTCATACTTTTACTCATACCAAATGCCTCTGGGCCTTGGGTCGTTAACCTGTTTCATTATGTTTGAGGAAGATGAACTCTTCCCTAAGAAAAAATAGTTTTAAGGGATACTCCAAGCCTAAACACCTTTGACTATTTACAATGGAGCTAGCAGGTTGAAAATAGTTTCAATTTAAATAATATATAGTTTGAAAAACATGTGCCTAAGATGATGAATGGAAGGTATTGGTTGTCTCATAAATAATGTGATGATTACATTAATGTTAATTTTAATGTTAATGATAGATGCAATAAATTATCCGAATATTTTTATTTAGATTTTTTTTTATATAATAATTCATTTTTTATTATTAACTAGCACAACCACATTAATAAATGTGGTTGATAAACACCAATAGGCCTATATCAAGAACATATATCAATTATCAATAATATTAAGAATAGTATTATACCCTAGGAATATGAACCAAATGAACCCAAGGGATTGATATTATAAATTGAAGGGACTAATAAACCCAAGGGATTAATTCTAAAACCCAAATGTATTATGAACCCAAGGGAATAATATTATAAATGCAAGGTATATAAAACCTAAAGGGATTGATATTATAAACCCAAAGGAATAATAAACCCAAGGGATTAATACTAAAAACCCAAGGGATTAAAAACCCAATGGATTGATAATATAAACCCAAGGGAATAATATTAAACCCAAGGGATTAATATTATAAACCCAAGGTATATAAACCCTAAGATAAATATTATAAACCCAAGGGATTATAAACCCAAGGGATAAATATTATAAATCCAAGGAATATAAACCCTAAGATAAATATTTATCACAATGCGACGTTGGAATATGGTTGACCATGATTGATTTTCATATTGAGACAACGTTTGTCACAATGTGACGTTGGAAAATGGTTGACCATCATTGACCATGGTTGATCTCCATATTGAGACAATCTTTGTCACAATGCGACATTGGACCATGGTTGACCATGGATGACCATTGTTGTGACAATGTGACGTTGGACCAAGAGATAGTCTTTGTCACAATGTGACCATGGTTGACCATGATTGAACCCAAAGGTATTATAAACCCAAGGGAATAATATTATAAATGCAAGGTATATAAACTATAAAGGGATTACTATTATAAACCAAAGGGATTAATACTAAAAAACCAAGGGATTAAAAATCCAACAGATTAATAATATAAACACAAGGGAATAATATTAAACCCAAGGGATTAATATTATAAACACAAGGTATATAAATCCTAAGATAAATATTATAAACCCAAGGGAATAATAAACCTAAGGGATTATAAACCCAAGGGAATAATATTAAACCCAATGGATAAATATTATAAACGCAAGGAATATAAACCCTAAGATAAATATTATAAACCCAAGGTAGTAATAAAACCAAGGGATTATAAACCCAAGGGATAAATATTATAAACCTAAGGAATATAAACCCTATGATAAATATTATAAACCCTAAGATAAATATTTGTCACAATGCAATGTTGGAATATGGTTGACCATGATTAATTTTCATATTGAGCAAATGTTTGTCATGATGTGACGTTGGACAATGGCTTACCATCATTGACCATGGTTGATCTCTGTATTGAGAAAATCTTTGTCACAATGTGATGTTGGACCATGGTTAACCATGGATGACCATAGATGACCATGGTTGTGACAATGTGACGTTAGACCAAGAGATAGTCTTTGTCACAATGTGACCATGGTTGACCATGGTTATTGACCATGATTGAACCCAAAGGTATTATAAACCCAAGAGAATAATATTAAACCCAAGGGGTTAATATTATAAATGCAAGGTATATAAACCCTAAAGGGATTGATATTATAAACCCAAGGGAATAATAAAATCAAGGGATTAGTACTAAAAACCCAACAAATTGATAATATAAACCTAAGGGAATAATATTAAACTCAAGGGATTAATATTATAAACCCAAGGTATATAAACCCTAAGATAAATATCATAAACTCAAGGGAATAATAAACCTAAGGGAATAAAATTAAACCCAAGGGATAAATATTACAAACCCAATGAATATAAACCCTAAGATAAATATTATAAACCCAAAGATAAATATTTGTCACAATGCGACGTTGGAATATTGCTGACCATTATTGATTTTCATATTAAGACAACTTTTGTCACAATGTGATGTTGGACAATGGCTGACCATAATTGACCATGATTGATCTCCATATTGAGACAATTTGTGTCACAATGCGATGTTGGACGATGGATGACCATGGTTGTGACAATGTGACATTTGACCAAGAGACCGTCTTTGTCACAATGTGATCATGGTTGACCATGGTTATTGATCATGGCTGACCACGATTGACCATGGTTGAGACAACCTTTGTCACAATGCGACGTTGGAACATGGTTGACCATGGTTGATTTTCATATTGAGACAATGCTTGTCACAATGCGACATTGGTTGATTTTCATATTGGGAAAATCTTTATTGCAATGTGACGTTGAACAATGGTTGACCATGATTATAAACCCAATAGATTTATTTTAAACCTAAAGATTAATATTAAAAACCATATGAATAATATTATACCTTAGGAATACAAAGCCTTAGATTAATAAACCCTATAAATTATTATTTTATAAACTTTTTTAATGAGAAAAATTCAAAATATAGTGCAAATTCTTAAAACAAATGAAAATAGATAATGATTTTTTCAAAAAAAAATTCATACAAAAAAAATGAAATGAAATAAGCATTTGTAAATTCATAAATTCATTTAATATAATCTCATTCCAATATATTAGATTTTTAAAAAATATGTCATGTGAAACATTATTGATGGAATTTTAAACCTATAAATTTACAATTTTTTAATGTATGATATATTTCAAAAATTGATTAAAAAAAGAAGGAAAAAACTCAATTTTATATTTTTACTTCATCTATTTTACTTATAATCAATTTACAATATAATGCATTTCAAATTTTAAAAATAAAAATACATTTCAAAACAGATTGACCATAATTTCTAAATTTCATAATTTATTAATCATGGAGGCACTTATCATGGAACTTGTTAATATAAACAATGTACTTCATAAGTAAAATATTTCAATGTCAACTAATATGTACAATGAAAAGAAATAATTTTTCATGGCTATAATATTTTTAAGCATTTCAAGTAATGTTATTATTTTATATTTGGGTTATATTTTTCTGTCAATTTTATCTTTGAGATGCAAACATTTTTTTTCAAATTTTGCATTTTAATTTTTTTTACGCAGGATGAAGTTATATCGATCTAAACACTTCTTAGATTTGTGATTAAAATACATCAATACTATTATTTAAAGAAAAAACTAATAAGATCATCTTGCAATTTGAAAATTTGTTATTGAATGAATGCTAATTAATTTTACAACACAAATTCATTCATTCTACTTTACCTAATTCTAAACTAATTGTACACTGAAAACCTAGGACATACCAAATTCATAACTGATCTACTTTTATACATTTGTATTTGAAAAGTAAAGTAATCTTCCATAGGACACTCCTTCAAATCATTAACATCTAAACCACACTCAGTTATTAAATTTATAGCAGACACATAATTGATCTCGTGGATATTCGTGGCATAAGCTGGTCAAACCTTGTACTCTGCATTTGTGCGGCGACACATAATCTTCTCTAGAGTTAATGTCCCGTAATTCGGCCACGTGATCCAATATCAAATGCCCAAACTTCTCATAGAGGTTGTCCATGTTAAATTTGTCACTATCAGGCACCTGTGGCAACATACAAATATATATATGTTCAAATATTGGTAAAGTAGACAGGGAAGTAAGTTGTTGCCTGATTATAGGAGAATACCTTATTATATATGGTATGGAAGACTATATTATTAATCGAAGAAGACATAACATTCACAACTTGTAGCCCACATTTTCCAAGCGTGAGCAGAAGATTTGGAGTAGACAATATGATCTTCAAACATGTTGAGGGACATCTTAATGCGAGAATGGATGGAATTTATTTGCACCATATTGAAGACATAGGAAAATACCTTGTTATATATTTGCTTATATATAAATGAATTTTATAAATAATAATGATAAAATTATCATGGAGGAACTTATTAGAATTGGAAGAATCTCAAATCCCTAGGAAATTAGTGGGTGGGGAGCCACGTGGCACAAATATATTTTTTAAAATTTATTAAAAGTAATGGACTATTTTGCTAAATAAAATTTGCTTATATATAAATGAATGTTATAAATAATAATGAGGAACTTATTAGAATTAGAATAATCTCAACATGGAGGAGATTATTAGAATTGGAATAGCCGTAGTCTAACTAGCAGGAGGAATTGCCCAGAAAGTTATGGAAATTCCGATCATATTTAGAGAAAATCTGGAAAGGATTTTTGTAAATCCAAGGTATAGTTGTTAAACTTCAAAATTTTAGGTGTCCTAGACATTTTTGATGGTGTTGAATCCATTTCCACCATCAAAAACACGATTCAAATACTGCCTCTACAAGATTTTTTGAAATTTTTTTGCCCGGATTCTGGCCACTTTTAGCCGTCCTGGCAATTCCTCCTCAAATCCATAGGAAATTGGCAGGAAGGGAGCCATGTGACACGAATCTAATTTTTAAAATTTATCAAAAGTATGGACCATTTTGCTAAATAAAATTTGCTTATCTATAAATGAATGTTATAATTAATATTGAGGAACTTACTAGAATTGCAATAATCTCAACATGGAGGAACTTATTAGAATTGGAATATTCTCAAATCCCTAGGAAATTGGTGGGTAGAGAGCCACATGGCATGAATATAATTTTTAAAATTTATTAAAAGTAATGGACCATTTTGCTAAATAAAATTTGCTTATATATAAATGAATTTTATACATAATAATGAGGAACTTATTAGAATTGGAATAATCTCAAATCCCTAGGAAATTGGTAGGTGGGGAGCCACATGGCATGAATTTAATTTTTTAGATTTATTAAAAGTAAATGACCATTTTGCTAGATAAAATTTGTTTATATATAAATGAATGTTATAAATAATAATGAGGAACTTATTAGAATTTGAATAATATCAACATGAAGGAACTTATTAGAATTGGAATAATATCAACACGAAGGCCTTATTAGAATTGGAATAAATCTCAAATCCCTAGGAATTTGGTGGGTGGGCTACCTGACACGAATATAATTTTTAAAATTTATTAAAAGTCAATGCAACCTAACAAACTACACTAGAGTCATTGATAAACATCAATAAAAAGCATATGCTAAGCATATTCTCTTGAGAAAGCCCTCAATTAAACAAAAAAAAATCAACATACTTCTTTCCATCTAAAATTTATATATATGTATACCTATCAACACAATATAAAAATAATATATTTCTTATAATAAAATTATTTTAAACCTCAAAAATTATAAGACATAAACGTGTTTTAAACCATAAACCATAAACGCATTAACTATAACCTTAATTTGAAGTTAAGGCATGGGCATCGGTGAACCATCTGAAAAGGGGATCTCATATCAAAAGTCTCATGTGTCATTAAAAGGTGAAGGCGGTTGTCCTTTCTAGAAATTGTTCACTCGATTTTAAAAATACAAAATTTTCAAATACAATTTTTTTATTATTAATTTTTTTACAATTTTAATATTAAATTTGATTTTAATAAATGGTAATTATTATCACCATTAACATATTTATATTTTAAAAAAAGGTTGAAAAGTTAGCTTAATTAAATATAGTCTTTATTACTCAAAAAAATTCTATATTTTTAATATATTTTTTTTAAATTAATATATGGAAACTTTTCTATTTTAAAGTTGAGACAGAAACGTAAAAACTATAACCCATTATAAAAAAAATAAAAAATGAAAGGAATATATATTTCATCAAGTTGTTTAAAAGTTGCACATGATCTCACAAGTTTTTATAACCTGTTTATAAGACTTGTAATCATAGATGTGTTATTAAATGAGGTATAATAACAATATAGAATAGTATAAGATTTGAATTTAAAATTTCTGGTTCGGTGAGATTTTATTTCCATCACTATAAACAATTAAATTATTACAAACAAATCATAATACCAACTCTTTTGTTTTCAATAATTTAATTAATTAAATACTTATAAATAAAAATAAAAATAAATTTCAAAATAATTTATTATTTTAATTAAAATCTATAAAATAAATATAAACTCTAAATTTTTTTAGATTTTTTCACTAATTTAATTAATTAAATATTTATAAATAAAAATAAAGATTAATTTTAAAATAATTTATTATTTTAATTATTTTTTAAATCATTGAAATCAATATAAACTCTAAATCTTTCTAAGTCTAAAAGGAATTAAATCCCTCAAAATACAAACTACGGAGGTTGGAAAAAGTTTTTATTCGAAAGTATTTTAATATTTCAATCATCTTTAAAAAAAATTTAAGATAAAATAAATTTAAATATTTTTTTATATGTAAGTTATTATTAAGGTTTTTTTGTTTTTTTTGTTTTTAAATAGATAATATTATATTTTTTAATATTATTTTAAAAAAATCAAACAATCTATATATTTAGGGCTTTGAATGTTAGGCCCCTATACTACTAGTGTAACCCCTTATTGTTATTAGTGTAACCCACTTATTATATTGATGTACCCATGTAGTGCCCATATTGTTACTATTGTGCCCCATAGAAGCCCACTATCGTTATTATTGTGCTCTTACATTATTATTGTTATGTCGCCTCTGATTATGTTATAACCCCTTAGACTCCTATATATAGAAAGGAGGTCTTTTCATTTGTATCATCAAAGAATTGTTCATTTATGTAATGTAAAGGAGGTTGCCCCCTCGAAGAGGCTGAATTCTAAGGCATTGATCTATCTTTTTTATCTTTCCTTGAGCTGGTTTCATAACATTTGGTATTAGAGCTTTGGATTAGAGGGTTTCGCTGCTCCAAACAGGTCATCGTGGCATTTTCGCTATAACTTTTTTTCTATGATGTTTCAGAAGTCGCAAAAAAAAACCCATTTGAGACGAAATCGCATTGAACCTTGGGTCCGAATCTCAGAGCTTTTTGCGTGATATGTTCAGAGATATGATCTGAGGAAGTTGGTCTTTTTGCAGACTCCTGAATTACACTCAAAACAGGTGACCTGGGGAAAATCGTCATAACTTTGTTTCTGAGCATCGGATTGAAATTTTGTAAGAAGGTACAGAAAGAGGACGGATTGTAGTTTTCTTTTATATATTTTTCAGAGTCAAAGGTTGAAATAGTGACACGTGGCACTTCATACAAGTTTGCTCTACTGAACTAGTCTATAATCAGGTCACTGTGGGAGATTGTGCATAACTATTTCTTGGAGAATCCAATTTGGATCAGACTGGTGGCATTGGAAAGAGGACACAGAGGGCTACTATAATTAAAAATTTTAGAACTTAAAGATCTGAAAGTACAGAGTTACAGTCGTTTCAAGGTCAAGCTCCTAAAATCAAGAAAAAGCAAGATGAGGAAGTTTGATGGCAAGGATCCAGTAAAATGGATACTTCAGATGGAGCAATATTTTGATCTACATGGTGTACAACTGTTACAAAAGGTATGTATTGCATCTTCATATTTAGAACCAGATCAATTTTTATGGTATGAAGGGCTTTGTTCTCGTAAAAAACTTGTTACGTGGTCAATTTTCACGGAGGAAATGATAGCACATTATGAGGATACAAAGAGCAACACCTTCTTTAGAGCAACACCACAACAATTGGAAAGAGTAAAAGGGCTTTGTGACATAATGGAAAGAAAAATTATGGAAACCAGGAAGCATACCCCTCACAACTATAAAGATGGAAGTGTTGTTTCTCCCAGCCTTCCACAACCTACAAGGGTTACACCACAAAAATTGGAAGAAAAAAGAGAAAAAGGGCTTTGTTACAATTGTGATAGCAAATGCACTAAAGGGCATAGGTGTGCTGAGAAGAAATTAATTTACATTGAATATGAAGAAGAAGAAAAGGATCAAGAAACATCAAAAGAAGAGGATATACGCCAGGACATCACCCCAGAGAAAGAAGAAATGAATCAGACCATATCTTGTAAAGCATTGGCAAGAATTACCACTCCTGAAACTCTCAAGATAGAAGGACATATCAAGAAGAAAAAGGTGCAAGAAGTGAAAGATCACATCGAGAAAGAAGAAATGAATCCAACCATATCTTGTAATTCAATGGACGAAATTACCACTCCTCAAACTATCAAGATAGAAGGACACATCAAGAAGAAAAATGTTTAAGAAGTGAAAGATCACATCGAGCATCAAGAAATGAATCCGACCATATCTTGTAAAGGACTGGAAGAAATTACCACTCCTCAAAATATAGAAGGACATATCAAGAAGAAAAAGGTTCAAGCAGAGAAAGATCACATCAAGCATCAACAACAAGTTCTCCAACTTTTAAAGGATAACGCCACTCCGGTGCAAAATCAAATGAAACAACAGGTAGATCAACATCGTTTTGATGTAGGTGATTGGGTATTTTTACTGCTACATCTCAAGCAAGCTATTTATGAGAAGGAAATGTTGGCAATACTACATGCACTTAAAAAATGGCGACCTTACCGAATGGGAAGACTCTTCAAGGATGAGGATGTGGAAGCATTGTTTTGTGCTATTTATATTATCCAACCAAATTGGATAAACGAAGCAAGGGATGAATGGAAGAAGGACGAAGAAGTATGGCTACTTATTCAAAAGTTGCAAAAGATCCTAATTCAAGCAATATTGCCAGAAATTGAAGAGGAAGGAAAAATCATATTGGAACCTGGAGCAGTCACAGAAAAAAGAACCCAACAGCTACGAAATTGATCAATTTCAGAGTATCTCCTCAAGTGGAAGAACTTACCCGCTGAATATTCCACATGGGAGGACAAGAATTTTATACAGAAGCATCGAGAACTACTCAAGCGTTGAGGACAACGCTTTCTGAAGGAGAGGGGCATGTTAGGCCCCTATACTACTAGTGTAACCCCTTATTGTTATTAGTATAACCCACTTATTATATTGATGTACCCATGTAGTGCCCATATTGTTACTATTGTGCCCCATAGAAGCCCACTATCGTTATTATTGTGCTCTTACATTATTATTGTTATGTCGGCTCTGATTATGTTATAACCCCTTAGACTCCTATATATAGAAAGGAGGTCTTTTCATTTGTATCATCAAAGAATTGTTCATTTATGTAATGTAAAGGAGGTTTCCCCCTCGAAGAGGCTGAATTCTAAGGCGTTGATCTATCTTTTTTATCTTTCCTTGAGCTGGTTTCATAACATTGAACCTTATAATCTTCGGTTTGAAAGAGGAGGTAAACTAGGATACTTTAGCCATAGCCCAGACAGAATTACATAACAGATTACAAATTAAAACAACTTGTCTTACAGAAGAAACAAGATTGGGGAAACTAACTGAGAATAAAGGAAGGTTAATCTGAATAAAGGTGAGCTCTATTGACGATAAGTATGACATACTTAGTAAAACCTCAAGTCTAAAAGGAAAGGGAATATTTATAAATGAAGATCTCATTCCAGAAGATCAAGCAAAATTGAGAAAGGAGGTTCAAAAGGTAAAGGAAGCTAAGAAGGAAGGAAAATGGGCAATAATAAAAAATAGAAAAGCCGTTATTCGAGATAGAAACCAAAAAGATAATAATAAATAGCAATTCAACATGCTCCGGATTCTTTCTTGGAACTGTCGGGGCTTTCCATGGAACAAAGGCCCCAAGCTAAGTTGGATTTCGAATGATGTTGATATTATTTTGCTTGTTGAAACTTGGGAGCACGAAGAATCTAAGGTCCCTAACATAGATGACTTTACATTATGGTCTACTTGGAATAAGTGATCCTCCCGTAGAGGCATTGGGGGTATAGCTTGTTTCATTAAGAAGAACATCTCTCCCCATGCCAACATTTATAAAAACGACCCTTGCAACCAATATAGTTGGATAGAAATTACTGACATTTATGATAAAAATACCTATATAGCAATCTGTTATCCCCCCCCATCAATTCTAACTTCTATAAGAAAAAGAATCTAAATAAAAATAGTCCTTACAATGGTTTAGAGAATGATATTTCTAGCCTAAGGAATGAAGACAATATCCTTTTAATGGGTGACTTTAATGCTCAAACTTCAAGCAACCAAGCTATTCTTCTAAGCAACCATTCCAACCCTAATCCTCTTTGGTTAGATGAAGACCTTCCTCTGGCTAGCCGGTACAAAAGGAGCTCTGAAAACCTCGGGGAGAATTTGTTTGGGTCGGAGCTAGTCAAGCTCTGTAGTGCTCAAGACTCACAATTTGAAATTGTCTAAAGAAGTGGCCCAATTCTAGCTAGATGACCTGCATCCATGGGCTTGGTAGCAACGTGGTAGACTATGTTATCTCCGATCTCCCTCTATACAACGAAATAACAAAATTTGACATCTTAAACGACTACGAGCCTAACTCTGATCATAGGCCTTTACTTATAGCTCTCAATTTTTTCATGCATATAGATCCCATAGAAGATAATCTTCATAGCCAAAAGAAGTTAATCTTTGATAGAAATAAAAAAGATCTCTTTCTAAATGAATTAAAAACTAATTTGCTTCCTTTATCTAGTATAGACAACATAGAAGATCTCTATAATAACTTTACTACAACCCTCTCATATTCTATTAACAAGTTCTCAATTGAAGTTTCAAGTAATAAAAGAAATAGCAAAACCAACCCTTGGTATGACAAAGATTGTAAAAGTGCGAGGAGAGCAATTAAGGAAGTTGTTGATGAATCTCTTAAATTTGGCAAGATAAAAATATACAAAGCCCTAACTAAAAGGAAAAAAAGGCATTATATTCGTAAAAGACAAGAGAATCTCTTACACCTCTCTAAGGTAGCTCCTAAGAAATTCTGGAGGCAGATTCTAACTAGGAAAACTAAAGATAATAATAAAATTGCTTTACACCACTGGAATTCCTATCTTAAAAAGCTTTATGAATCTCCAAATGTCATGGATAACTTTGAAACCCTGCTCACAACGAAAGAAGTTTTCTCATTAGAAGGCATTGATTTTGGGGTTAATTGCTTGGCTAATGGGAAATTTAAAGACATTGAAGGTTACCAGGTGGAAATCTTAAAAATTGGAGGTCATGTCCTCATCCCCCACATTAAGCTTTTCAATCAAGCAGTCAAGCAAGGGTTTCCTAAACCATGGACTCAAAGCCTCATTATCCCTATTTTTAAAAGTGGGGATACAAATAACTCCTCTATTTATCAGACAATTATGATCAGCCCTCTCCTAGCCAAGTTATATGGTATTATTTTGGAAAGGAAGTTAAGCATATGGCTTGAAAGAGAAGGTAAGTGGGCTAAAGGCCAAGTGGGTTTTAGAAAGCAACACTCAACAACAGACCACCTCGTTACGCTTAGGAACATTATGGAGGAATGCTGCAATGATAAATCCAATCTCTTTTGTTGCTTTGTGGACTTTAGAAAGGCTTTCGATACATTTCCTAGAAACAACCTTTGGAATAGATTAGAAGAGCTAAAGTTTCCTTTTGAGTTGAGAGTTGCCGCTATAAGGTTATACGAGAATTTAATTGCCAAGTTAAAGAGCAATGAGGGGTGGTCGAAAGATATTAAGTGTAATATCGTAGTTAAACAAGGTTGCCCCCTCTCCCCTACCCTATTTGGCATTTACATCGACAAGCTAGATGGTTTTTTAGAGGAAGTAGGATGTGCTGGCACGATCTTAGCTGGGATAGTCATCATCCTTCTTCTCTATGCTGACAATATTGTTCTTCTCGCAAGGTGCCCATCTCATATTGATAAGCAACTTATACTTCTTAAGAATCTCTACTCTACCATGGGTATGATTGTTAACACTGACAAAACAAAAGTTATGATTATCAAATCCAAGAAGGACACTTACACTAATTTTATGTATGACAATAGTAACTTGGAGGAAGTGTCTTCCTACAAGTACCTAGGAATTGATATTCATCACAAGCTCAATTGGAACTATAGCATTGAGAAAAGGATTAATGGGGATGAAAAGCTTATTTTGGTCTTGAAAATAATTGTAAAACGACAAACCTCGTAATGTGGGATAGAAAGAAGTTCCTCTTTGAAACTTTAGTCACTCCGATTATCTTATATGGATGTGAGGTTTGGGGTTGTAGCATCTCTAGAGAATCCCGGAGAAAGATTGAACAAATCCAGAAGCGTTTTATAACGTATAACCTCAAAATTAAAAGCAACACACCCTATCCTATTCTCCTTATAGAAGTGGGTCTTTCCCCTATCAAGAGCCTAGCTATGACTAGGCTTCTGTTGTACAAGCACAAACTCAATAACATAGGAGACCATAGACTTCCTAAGCTAGCTTTAAATTCCAGCCAAAACCACCTAAGGCTCAAACGAGGTTGGTATAAAGACACGAGGGCCTGGTTAAACCATTGGGAGATCGACGAGAATGTTACATTGCAAAATATTAATAACATTAAAAATATTGTTACTTCTAAGTTCAAAGAAAAAATGTGGTGTGAGAAAGATTTAGCAGCTAAAAGAAAATTAAGATATTATAAGGAGGTCATCAACCCCACCCTAGAAGATCAAAAGTATCTCTCTGTTTTAACTAGCTCAAAGAAGAAAATTAATATAGCCAAGATTAGAACGAACTCTCATGAGCTCCATAGTGAAACGGGTTGTTGGGAAGTTCCTAAAACACCATGGATGGAAAGGTTCTGCCATCTTTGTGAGAATACGAATATCGAGGATGAAAATCACTTCCTCTTAGAGTGCCCCGCGTACAACCACATTAGATCTCAATTTCATAACCTTTGTTGCAATACTGACCTTCCTAGCCTTTTACGTTGTCAAAATTACACTGAGCTCGTGAGGCTTCTCTCCAAGCTTTTTGAACATAAGAATAAAATCTTAAATCAAATTAAATAATTCGTTTCTTTAGATCCAATAGACTAAAATTTGATCTCAGATGACCTTAACCACCACCACCATAATAATAATAATAAATTAATTAATTATATTATCAAAATAATAATAAAATATATAAATAACAAAATATTAACTCAATAGTAAATATATTATAATAATAATATTTTACCTAAAATAAAATAATATTGTATAACCAGAATTAAACCTTTTGTATGTGGCAGCTACTGAATATCACTTACCAATATCAACCAACGTTATAACTTCAATATTTGATAACATTATATTTTTATTATTAACTTGGTTCCTAATTTAATTTATTCACTTTGAGGTAGTATATCATTATAATCTAAATATTTTATACAGTTTTTTTTCCCGTCTTTTAAAATAATATAAAGAGATATGAGTTATATTAATAAAAAATTTGTTAGCATATTTTATATAATTAATATTAATATTTTAAAACTTAAATATAACTATTTATTTAATTATTTTACATAAAATGTAATGTAGTTGTCTTTAGTGTGATTTTTTGGACTTTGTGATGATGGAATCCCGTGGAAAAAATTGAGGTGAAATCTTGATTTGTGTTATTTAAACTAGTTTTTTTATTTTATATATGGATTCAACACCCTGGAAAACCAATAGAGCACTTTGATTGCACAAGATTACCCATCAAGCTTGTGATTTCAATAAATTCTTGCCGGAATTTAAAAAAATTACACTGTAAAAACTCATCGTAAAAGCTTCCAAAAAATCACACTAAAACAACTCCAAATGTAATTGTAATAATATATACATATATATATAATAATAATAATTTTAATTATATATTATTATATTTTACTCTTTTATTAATATAGCTTTCATTACCAAAAATATTTTTCATAAACACGGTCATATATATATTCTTAATTTGCCCTTTTTAAATGCTAAAGCACCTCTCTCATTTACTGAAGATTAGTGAAGTGAAATGATTTCAAATTCGAATGCTAGATTATGCTTTTATTTATTTATTTGTCAATTTATTTGAAACAATAAGTAGACCTCTTTCATTTTAATTAAAAAATAAATAAAAATTGTGAGTGGCAAAAGTGAAATTTGAGCGGGTTTGCATACTATAAAATCCAACGAGCCATGATGCAGAAGCGCTGGGAGAGAATATGCAAGCAATTGTTAGGAATTATGAGGCCATCCTCTTGTCTAAGCTCCATATCCCTCAGGCTGTTCTTCGCCAGCTTCGCTCTTACATCCTGCATTCTTTATATTCCTACGCTACAGGGCGCTCTTGATCCCACGTCATGGCTTCAATCTGCGGGACTTGCTCAAGAATCAGACGTTTCAGAAACTACTGCCATTGCTCTCTGCTCCGGCGTTCTCGGCGATACAGCCGAAAATGAAGAAGAATCAATGGAATTCGACCCTGAGCTTTCCGGCGTAAGCCTGGCCGAGGACAGTATTGCACAGAGAAGGGAAGAAACGATAAGTAGTGCATTGGTAGCCAATATTGAAGCACCAGCGTCTCAAGGAATTAAAGAATCATCTCCCCTGGTTCCTGCGTTCTTTATTTTCGGGGACTCTACAGTTGATTCTGGAAATAATAATTATCTTGGAACGTTTGCCAGAGCTAATAATCCTCCATACGGAAGAGATTTTGATACTCACTTACCAACAGGCAGATTCTGCAACGGCCGGCTCACAATCGACTACCTAGGTTCGTTCAAGAAAAAGCCCTTTAATCTTTGATTTCTTTGTTGAATCTTGAAAATTCGTCATTCTCAGTGTAGGTTGCGGCTGAATTATTTATTTATTTTGAATGCCACAGCGGTTCTCATGGGGCTGCCATTTGTTCCCACGTATCTTGGATTGGGAGGAATCTACCAACACATGCAGCAGGGGGTTAATTTCGCTTCTGCAGGTGCAGGAGTTTTGTTTAACAGCGGTTCTGATCTGGTTACCTCAAATCCCCATTTCCAAAGAGATTTCCTGCTCTTTTATATCTTCTTGTTTGAGGATACCTATTTTCGACGAAAATTCCTGTTCTTTTATATCTTCTTGTTTGAGCATCCCCATTTTCGAACAAAATTGCTGTTCTTTTATAGGTTCTTGTTTGGTCCAGGGTTAGCATTTGGAGTCTGATAATAGGGTCGTTAATTTGCAGGGGCAGCACATATCCCTGACTCAACAGATCCAGCAAGCCTCAGACACGTTCCAGACAATGTCCCTATTCTTAGGTGAAAAGGCGGCGAAGGACATAGTATCGGAGTCTCTGATATACGTTTCCATTGGCAGCAATGACTACATTCATTTCTACCTGCGCAATGTCTCTGGAGTTCGATCGATTAGTTCTCCATGGAAATTCAACCAGCTACTCATCGAAACCATCAGTAATGAATTGCAGGTATTGGTATTTACTCTTTCTGCCTATTTTGAGTCTCAGTAGTTAAAACTTATTACAGTCACAGAAGATTCTATAAAATTTATGCAAAAAGCAATTTATATTTACAATTCATTTATTTAAATCACAGATATAGCAAACTTACACTGCATTAACTTCTTTTAATGTGAAAGACATATAAAATTTAGATAATTTTGTTAATAAATTTCCATTATTCCAAGCTTCAGGTTAAATGAAATGCATTTAATGTTGGTTACAGATATTTGTTTTCAATATATTTTTATTTTATAGTAAATCTTTATTTAAAATGCTTCTGTATTTTTTGTTCATGAAAATATGCTATATTGCAGCATTTATACAACCTTAATGCGAGGAAAATGGTGTGCATCGGTATGGGGCCTCTTGGATGTGCTCCGCGCTTCTTATGGGAGAGTAACAGTATCTATGGTGAATGCGCAGAGGAAGTAAACAATATGATTATTGAGTACAATTTTGCAATGAAATACATGGTGCAACAGCTTAACGCAAAGCTTCCTGATGCGAATATAGTTTTCTGTGACATATATGATGGAATCATGGATATTCTCCAGAATCCTGAACGTTATGGTAAGCAATATTGTCTGGAATGTTGATGATTGGGTTCAGAAATTGGTCAAAAGTTTATCACAAATTGCTTCGGCTTATAGAATGGTGGGAGATCATCACTGTTACTTTTCATTTTGAAGATATTTTGATGTTTGGGCTTAAAATTGGTGAAAGTTTATTAGAATAATTTGGGCTTATTGAATTGTGGGAGATCATCACAGTTACTTTTCATTTTGAAGATATTTTTAAATGGGGTTTACCTGATAAGGTCTTATTATGATAAACCATTTTCTGAAAATGGTTTTTGTTTTATTCACTTAACTGTTCTGAGCAAGTAAGTTTTTCCGCTCAATTTTGATGAGTAGGTTTAAACTTTTAGTCAGTTAAATTTAATAGTTAAATATTTTATGATTTTTATAGTATTAGATGGGCTGGATATTCATTCATATTCGTCTTGCAATGCAGGTTTCCAGAATACTCTCCATGCTTGTTGTGGAATAGGGAAATACGGAGGTTTGCTTATGTGCCTCACTCCAGAAATGGCCTGTAACGATGCGTCCAGCTACATCTGGTGGGACGAATACCATCCCACGGATGCTGTTAATGCCATCATAGCAGACAATCTATGGCTCAGCAAGTATGCCAACATTTGCGAGCCCATGGATATCCATGATTTGGTGACTATTCGTTCATGACATTTTGTATATATGTATGACGAGATTGCGTTATTCAGATTAATTTCCCTAGAGTGATTAAAAGATTAATTTGGCAAAGCCCATAATCATGTTTGAGTACTCTGTCCGGGAAGAATTTGTGTGGATTATAACATTCTTACCGTTTTGGTTGAAGTCACCTTATAATACATAAATACTGGATACACTACTTCTGGATTATGAAGGATTGATACAATTTTATCATTTCGCAGTTAGAGCCTCCTCAGAGGGATTGAATCGCAGGGAATTTCCCCCCTTTTTTTTAATATTGGTTGATGGATAACAAATCTCTGTATGCTCTCTGAATGAGACAGCTGGTTTTCACGAAAACTTTGAGTGGTGAGCATGTCATGTCTGATTGAGGTTATATTAAAGCAAATAATGGATTATTTTTGTGGTTAAATAAAACAATATGTACATTCCAGATTTTCAAAAACGGACAAACAGAGGTTAAATAATTCACTTTGTTAATTAGATTTTGAAATAATCTCAGAAATTTGCAATACAATCAAAATTACATTCAACTCAATAAGAATAGTAATAAAGCCCCAAGGGATAGCTCAAATGGTCGAGTTCCCGTTGATAGTACTCTCCCGGTTTGGGAAGTTACGGGGTCAAATCTCCTCGATGCCCTCGGGGTTAAGCCTGATGGCCGTACTTCTCTAAGTGGAAAAAATAAGAATAGTAATACAAAACCAATTGAGTGCTTTTATTTAGAGCTAAATTAAAATGTTATAAGAAAATATTTTTTTTTTTAATAATTAATAATAAAAAATTCCAAAGATATTTTTTTTAATAATTAATAATATTAAAAAATTCCAGTTTAAACGGGCATTTCCTTAAGATTTTTTTTTATTTTATAATAATTAATAATAAAAAATTTCCAAAGATATTTTTTTTAATAATTAATAATATTAAAAAATTCCAGTTTAAACGGGCATTTCTTTATTTGTTGAAGCTTCATAGGTTTTTCCTTTTCATTCACATAGAGAAAATTAATTATTTTTTATCTCCCTAAAGATGGAATTAATTATGCTATTATTTGAGAATATAACTTTATATAACTTTATATATACAATTTAGGTAATATTATATACAATTTAGGTAAGATTTCTTCAATTTAATAAAATGGATCCATTTATCTCTTTAAGCATTATACATTATGCTTTAATATAAAAGGTTGAATCAACTATGTGTTCAATTTGTGTATAATTTTTTTAATTTTCTTTTATATTGGTATATTTATTATTTTTTTATTTGGTGTGTATTATTTTTCTTTCTTGGTATTAGGTATAGTCAATTGGTATCAAAGCTTAACTATTTTATATTTTATATTTTTTTGGAATACATCATTTGGAGTTACTGAAAAATGTCAAGGAAGTCATAACTTGTCAAAGATATATCTTCGCAACCATAGTTTAATGTTGTAAAGTGTTTAGAAAGTTTGAATAAAACTCTACAATTTAAATCGGGGAAATTTTTTATTCAATAAGTTTTAAGGCCTAAAATTCACTAAGAAAGACCCACTGAAAAAGTGGATATCTTCTTGCATTTTTTCCTTTACATCACTAGTCCATGACTTAGTGATGAAGGGAAAAGGAAAGGAAAATATTTTGTTTTTGTTTTTGTAAAGGGTGGACACCTTACCATTCTCTTACTTTGAATAAGTTACACTAATCCAAACTTGTGTTAATAGATTATTGATCAGTGTCACAAGTAGTGGGACCAAATAATTGAATACACAAATGATTGCTTAGCCCTTGAGTACATGTCACTAGCTCCAACCATTTAACATGTATCCACGTCATTCCACATAAGAAATTCACTATTGGTGGTTCAAATACCATAACAGAATCCAACCTTGTGTTAATAGATTATTGATCAGTGTCACAAGTAGTGGGACCAAATAATTGAATACACAAATGATTGCTTAACCCTTGAGTACATGTCACTAGCTCCAACCATTTAACATGTATCCACATCATTCCACATAAGAAATTCACTATTGGTGGTTCAAATACCATAACAGAATCCAACCTTGTGTTAATAGATTATTGATCAGTGTCACAAGTAATGGGACCAAATAATAGAATACACAAATGATTGCTTAACCCTTGAGTACATGTCACTAGCTCCAACCATTTAACATGTATCCACGTCATTCCACATAAGAAATTCACTATTGGTGGTTCAAATACCATAACAGTTGCAATGATTCTAGTGCTATGAAGATTAACTAGTTTTGCTCCAAAGATTGAGGTTCCAAAATCTTGCATAACTCATAAATCTAAGGATGAAGAGGATATTTTAGCCCTTATATGAAATAATCCTATTAGGGTTAATGGTTCTTGGTTGCAATGTAGAAATGTGAGCATATCTATTGGAATGAATTTGAGATTTCTTTAATCCCTGTAAGGTTTAACATAATGTGTTGTGTGAATTTTTATTGTTAATTTCATTTTGATATTGCTTGTTGTTTTTTTGGTTGTGTGAAATTCTATTTGGAGGCCCAATATCCACATTATTTGTTACCCTAGATAGAGAATGCTCCTTGTAAAAGAAAACTTAGCAAGTGTGTAATGTGTTAATTTTCCACTGTTCTATGCTATTACAATCATTTAGCCCAATCTTTTCTTCAATTAGACCAAATTTAATCTTCCAATGATAAATAGTAGTCATATATAGAACATTAAATTCAATGTACAAGACAATCAAGAGAAATAACAAGAGACACAAGATTTGGTCAAATACCAAAGAAAAAACCCCACAAGGGGGAAAACCCTTTCAAATTCTTCTTCTATTAGATTTTCATCAAATTTTCAACAAAGAGATACAATAATTCCAATTCATCAACAAAAGTCAAAGGTCAACATATTTAACTATCCCAATATGAAAACCAATATCCAATCAAAGATTAGCCTAAAAGTCAAATTTGGTCAATAAATTAATTCTGCAATTTTGTCAAAGTCAACAACAGTCAAAGATGCCCTAACTAGACCTTAGGTCAATGGTCAAACTCCTCCAACCAACTCAGTCAAAACAACATTAAACTCAACCTTCAAAAATCGGTCAAACCCAAAAAAAACAGTCAACACGAACTCAGTCAACGAAGAGAGAAAATCCACGAGCAAACTTCAGATTTCTTGCGGTCAAAGTCTATGGTCAACAAAAGTCAAACTGCCAAAAAACTTCAATCTCTATTCCAAATAATGCGACTTCCAGAAATAAACCCAAATAAGGTCAAAACAAGTCAAAGTTGTTAAAGAGGCTGGTCAAACTGTCTAAAACATAAGTCAAACTTTGACTAACAAAAAAAGGCCTCCTCCTCCTCACACATGTGAAAATAACCTACAATTTTTAGATTTGTACAAACCATAGAAGAGAAGAAATGAATGTGTTTATGATGCTCCAAAGTGATGCACCTTGAGGTGTATTTATATGGGTTTTAGGAGACTCAATTTGTCTTTAAAGCTGACTTGTACTTTTGACACACATGTGGGTTTCACATTAAAAATATAATTTTCGTTGACCAAATTAAAATCTTCCAAGGGAAAAGAGGGTCTTCTCCAGATGAGGAAGGTTGTCCAAAGGAGGGAATGTATCCCTTAGATGTCAAATTAACACTCCCTCTCAACTAGGGAGAAATTTTCGACTGCATCATAAGTCCCATCTCAAATGTCTCCTCATCATCAAGTCAAATTTCATCTCTACTCATTTGTTGAATGCTCTCATATCAAATAGAAGAAGAATTTGACATCATAGGGGAGATCAAGCTACCACCTTCTGTCCAAGGAAAATAGGTAGGATACGACTTATCATTGAGCGTAAGGAGCATAGATATCCTATCACTAGGACAATAGGTAGGATACTACTTACCGTGAGGTAAGGATCATAATTATCTTATTGTCTATTGATCTTCCCAACTTGATCCTTAAGGGTCAGTGGTAGAACACATGCATCCTCTCACTTGGGCATGATACTAATTATTGTGAGGTAAGGATCCCAACTATCCCAAATATCTTAACCCTGGGCCAGATGGGTGGAAATCCCAACAAGTCCAGCTTGTGGGTAGGATGTCGACTAGAGTTAATTTTTGTCTTTAGTCAAACTAGTTGTTACTCCCTAACAGCTAATTAGCAGCTCTCTACATCTGGTTATTTGAACGCCTATATTTGGTTCCTCATCTTTTCTTGAAGATGAACCAAACTGGCTGGTTCGAAACGCGTCAACGAGAATTTCTCTCATGTGATATTTACCGAAAGATGTTGTTAAAATAGGGTATACTCTATCAAGTCCCAAAAATGAAAATAGATTGGATACTACTTACCATGAGGTAAGGATCACAACTATCCTATTGCCAAACAATACGTAGGATATGACTTAAAATGAGGTAAGGATCACAACTATCCTACTGTCTAGAGTTCCCTCAAGCCCATGAGCTCTCCAGCTCAATTAATCTCCTTGGGAGCTCAAACAACGGGGAAGATCATAGCTCAGTGTCCTCGATTAGTCGGGACCCTTATCTAGGAGGGTCACATCCATCAATCCAAGTTTTTCTCTGAAGACCAGGAACTTCCATTTTGGTAAAGCTTTGATGAGTATGTTACCTGATCATTAGTCAAAATATGGTGTATTCTCATTACTCCTCTCTACACAATGTCTCGAATATAGTGATACATGATCTCAATATGCTTGGACTTGTCATGAAACACAAGATTCTCTACTAATTGGATCCCACTCTTATTGTCACAATATATCACCCAGGACCTACCCAAACAACTCTCTAAAGAGATTCCTCAACCATAATGCCTCACAGCTAGCCATGATAGCAACAATATATTCCACCTCAGTTGTGCTCAAAGCTATGAACTTTTTCTTCTCTCTCATCCAAGATATCATGGCAAAACTTAAACTAAAGCAATGCCCTAATGTTCTCTTCTTGTTAATAACATTTCCAACCTAGTCAGCATTAGTGTATCTGTTGGGCACCAAATCGGCCTATCTTTTCCCTGCATTTCCACTCCTCTTTTCATCCCTTTTGTATTCATCCGCATACATTTACTATGTAAAACTATGAGGTAATTACCCTTTATTGTCTCTTGGGATATTTAATTAATGAAGTAGAGTCATGAGGGTTTTACCTATGCGAACCACTAAAACATGTTATGACCGCAGATTATGGAGCGCAAGTGTTGACCGCACGACATATCGCAGCAGTTCCGCGATTCACAGCAGCTGATCGACCACGATGAAACAATATAACTGATTTGCAGCTATTCTCAACCCATTTTGGATCATTCTTGTTCTTGCTCTCTTGGCGCTAGTGCTGTGTTGAACTAATGTATATCTTTGGGCATATAATTGCCAGGTTTTGGGGAGAGATGTTACTTCCCTGTATAAAAGACGAGTGATTCCTGTACAAGGGGTTAGCCAGCCCCTGCATTGTATTGTAACAACATTGTTTGGATTAATAAAATACAACCCTTTTTGTTGGTCTATCTTTCGCTGTGAGTAATGCAACCTTGATCAGATAGCCAGGCCTGCTCTTTTGATCAGGTGCTGCGTGTTTCCTTGGCATGTGTGTATTGTTCATTGCTGTGCTTATTTCTTGATTGCTGTTGCAGATTCTTTAGATCACTATGAATACCTTTTTAAGTTCTACAGTTGAGTTTCTTTTTCTGTTTCACCAATGCTTTGATTTCGTAATCACGAACCCTTGGTCGATGACATATTGTAACCTTGCCCCTGCATATACCTTGCATGTTGCCTTGAAAAGAATACGCACCCGGATTGATACAATAATGTAGGAAAAGGGGTGAATAAATTGTTTATACCTGGACACCAACATTTTTGCATCGTTGCCGGGGAGGCTAACAAGGTGCAAGACATGATCTGTATCAACTAGAGGGTCAATCTCTTGTCTTGGGGAGAGAACGAGCTTTCTCACTCTGCTCCAGGTCCTGAGCATAGGTATTTCGTTTGTTTTGTGCTTTTATTATTTTCCTATTTTATTAGGGCCGATCTCTTGCCCTGGGGAGGGAGGAGTCCTTTGATGCTTTGCTCCAGGCCCTGAGCTTAGATTTCCCTAGCATTTTTGTTGTTTTGGTTTTGAGAAACCCAATCTCTCGCCCTGGGGAGGGAGGGGTCCTCTGACGCCCTACTTCAGGTCTTGAAGTGTTAGGTTTTCTCGTGTGTGTGTTATTTTTCTTGATTGGGTTTCTTGTCCCGGGGAGGGAGGAGTCCTTTGATGCCTTGCTCCAGGCCCTAAACCCTAGGTTCCTGTTTTCTTTTCTTTTTCTGTTAACTGTTCTCTTTTCAACGTGATCTCTCATCCTGGGGAGGGAATGGTCTTTTGACGCCCTACTCCAGGTCTTGAGCACTGTGATTTGGTAGCAACATCTTTTGTCACACCAACTTGTATGAACAGAGAGCCAAATAAAAGGGGCAGAGGGAGAGCCCCAAAGAAGGGAGGACAGGATTTGGGAAGGAATACTTATATCCAACAAATCATTGCAAAAGTTGAATCAGAGGCGTCTTCCCATGCAGTTGTGAGGCCAGGTGCACGGACAAGATCTGAGGGACAATTTGTAGATCAACCAGCACTGTCCACAACACCCCCTACTGATTCGATACAACAGGCGTTTCCAACAGCCGGAGAGACAAGCAATAGTACGCTTGATAAAGGGATATTGTTGCTCGTAACAGAAGAGGAAGAAGTTTCAAGTAAAGCATCTGAGGGAACTGTCCATCCCAGTAGGGAAGAAGAAGTTGCAGAGAGGAGATCTGAAGGGTCAAGCCACTGTGACAGGGAGGAAGAAATTGTAGAGACACTTCTATCACCAAAGGATAGAGGGAGTGTTGTTAAGGAAACTCGAACCCCTGTGATAAAAGCCCTTCCTACGGAGCCTGCTGAAATCCCCAGTGAGTATTAGAGGATATTCATGGCACCTACAACCTCTACTATTGACTTCCCAATTGGGGATCTTGGGACTAGCGCACCAACAAAGCCCATTCCTTTAACAACTTTACCCAATTTCCATGGGCTTACTTCAGAAGACCCCGACACGTTTTTGTTTGAATTTGACATTGTGTGTCGAGGATATGATTATATAATGGATGCTCAGAAATTGAAAATCTTCCCTGCTACGCTAAAAGGGACAACCCTACGGTGGTTTATGGGTCTTGGGGGAAGGTCTATCACCACATGGGAGGAGATGAGAACTGCTTTCTTGGAGAAGTACCAGGACTACTGTAAATCACGGGATATTAAAGAAGAACTTTTCAAATTTACATAGAAAGAGGACGAAAATATGGAAGACTGTGTGGAACGCTTTAAATACACATTGCAGAGATCAGGTCACTCTGACCTGGATAAGGATATTTTGAAAATTATCCTTCTCTGGGCCTTCCGAGAGGACTCTTTGGAATTGTTAAATATAGTCAGAAAGGGAGATATATCAAAGGAGAACTTTGACACCATCTGCGAGTTGTGCATCCAGTGTTCAAGGGGAGTTGCAAGGAATAAATAAGGGATTCGATCAACAAAAGTATCTGGTGGAGGTGTTACAAAAGCAGAAATTGGGAATCTGTTGGACAACCTGAGGACTGATATCTTGAGTACCTTGTCTGAACAAATAGACACACTGCAGGTAAAACAGAAACAACTGGAATTGGAAAGAACTATGGCTGTATTTTGCCCAACATGCAGGAAGAAACACCCACAGAGGGAATGTCCATTAAACTCTGTAGAGGAGTGTGCAATCTGTGAGTTGAATCATGCGACAAGTTCATGCCCATCCTTGCCAGGACTAAAAGCGGTTTTTCAAGGGACAGGCGAAGAGATGGAGCAGTTGTACTTTATGGGACCTAAAAAGCCATGGCAACCTCGACCGTCAATGGGAAATCAAGGTATGTTTCCGGATCCATCTCAATATTTTAGTAATTTTAATATGGGTCCCCAGTCCATGCCTTATCTGCCCATGTGGCCCCAATACCAGTTTCCACCTTGGCAGCAGTGGGCTCCTCAAGCTAGTTCGAGTTCCTCATGGGCTCTGAACTGGCGGGGACCTTCTCCTCCTAGTTAGTTTCCCCAGTCAATGCCACAACAACAACTTCAGTTACCCTCTAATGTGCCTCCTGGTAATCAGCCTGTTCATCCCCAACTTCCCATCCAACCCAATCCAAATCCTAACAATAAAGGGGCTCAGCAAGCTGACACCCTCAACCTACCTTCATACAACATCTCTACCATAGAATTCTATGAGATGAATTTACGATCTGGGCCGGACAGTAGATGGTCGACCCTCACCAGTTATCATTGAACAAATTGACGGTGAGGAAAAGGAACCAAAACTGGTTGAAGAAGAATCAAACCAAGTCAACAAAAATCATACACCTCCTCAATCGCCAGTTACTCAAAAACACCAAGCTGAACCGCCCTATCCAGAAAGGTTGGCTTTAAGTAAACCAACCCCTCAAGCTGAGTTTGACTTGTTAGGGGAGTTACAAAATTTGTTTTTCAAGATTCCCCTGTTGCAAGCTATGAGGGACGTACCTATATATGCAAAAACTCCTACGAAATATTGTGCTAAGAAGCCTAAAAATAAATCAAGAGACTCGCTCACCATTCACGTAATGGGGAAGTTATCAGATTTCATGATGGGAAGGTCCATGCCTGTAAAGTATGGGGATCTCAGGAACCCAATTTTAACCATGCAAATTAATGGGGTAGAAATTCCAAATATACTGGTAGATTTGGGTGTTGCCATAAATGTCATCACTGTTGAAACTATGCGTGAATTAGGTCTGCGTAACTTGAAACACACACCTACAATGTTAGAATTGGTAGATCGATTTACAGTGAAACCGGTAGGGAAGTTAGAAGATATCACAATTTCGATTGATTCATGGCACTACCCTGTGGACTTCCTAGTACTCCAAACACAATCTCCAGCTGGAGGCCATCCCCTGATTCTGGGAAGACCGTGGCTGGCAACCGCAGACACTTATATTGGGTGTCGGTCTGGACATATGATCATTTCAAATGGACAAAACACTAAGAATCTAGTATTATATCCTCCCGCAGAACCTAACCCATCAGCAAAATCAACAGGCTGCAAGAAATCTTTATCCAGGAAAGAGTCTGAATCAGAAAATGAGGAGTTAAGACCAGTTCTTACTATTGGACAGGCCCTCCAATTGAAAACCGAAACGGAAGATGATAAAATTACTACCTTTATTAGTGATCCTTGTTCTGTTTCAGATTTAAATAAGCAAATCTTGGAGTCCATCTTGAGCTGTGAGACTCAGGAAAGTATTGGAACAACAGATGGATTTGATGAGCTACCTACAATTGCGCCCCATGACAGTATTTCCGTGGAATTAGAACCAGGAAAAGCCCTGAATATCAACCCAGATCTGTCAGAGTCCCAGAAGAAACAACTCTTGGATGTTCTTCGGAAACACAAAGAAGCCTTCACCTGGGACTACTCAGATATGAAGGGGATTCCTGCTAATCTATGCACCCATCACATATACATTAAGGAGGATTGTCGTCCTGTGAGGCAACCCCAGAGAAGAATGAACCCTGCTCTAAAAAAACATTGTTAATGAAGAACTCCAAAAGCAGTTGGACGTGGGATTTATCTACCCCATTTCAGACAGCCAATGGGTTTCCCCATTGGTACTGTGTTGGAAATACTGAGAGGGGGGGGGTGAATCAATATTTCTTTTTTTAATTGTTCTTTTTTTATCACCAAAACATTTATATATGGAACACAGAAATAGATAACTGGAATAAATGATTTTATTAACACAAACAATGCAATGAAATAGATACAATATATAAATGGTTGCAATTAGTTGCCAAGCACCAACTTGGAATTTTGTGAGGCTTCAACCTCCAAAGCACCAACTCTGTTTTTCCAAGGCAACAGTCCTAGACTTAGGAGCACCAACTCCCAAGGATTCCAATCCTTTCAGTTTTGAGGCTCCAACCCCGCAGGCTCCAACCCTTTATGATCAACTGTTATAAACTATTTTGCTGTAGTTCTCTGCTCCCAAGCCTACTGAGCTTATGCTTCACTCTTGTTCTCCTGCTTCTCCTACCTCTGCCTGAACTTTGGCTTTCTCTTGCTCTGATTATTCACACTAACTCACACTTTCCTTGTTTTTCTTATTTTATGTATTCCTGATGCCTCTGACTGTTGGTTTCCGCTTTCCGTTGGCTCTTCGACTTCCTCAATGCTCGCTTTAGCTTCCTCCACGCTTGCTTGCCTCTTCGGCTTCCCGATTCTTCATGTCGCTTTGGCTTCCTCTACACTGGCTTGTCCTTTGGCTTCCCAGCTTTCGGCTTCCTCTACCACGTCACCATCGCAGTCGCAATCGCCATCATTTAGGCCTGCTGAACTATCGGAACCGTTATTTGTGCATTTTGGCCTTCAAACCCCGTGCAATACAATTATTTGAAATACACAGGAATATATGGAAAAAACCCAACCGAATGCTTAAGGCCGGACTTCAAATTCATTACACCTGCATCTATAACTTCATCGAGTCCACTGTGTAATCGCAATTGACAGTCGCAGCTTTCGGAGGTCCTGTATAAGTTGAGCCCATAACATCGCCAATGGCCGATGGCCCTGCTGGACGCGATATAGTATTAAGCTGTGTTACAATCGAACAATCGAGTCCGTAGCATATATTGCAATCAGCGCTTTCAAAGCGGCAAGGCCTTAAGCACTTGTGATATGTCGGATGCGACATAGCATTAAGTCATATTGTAGTGTTTAAGCGGGTCCGCATGCTTTATCGCAATCGGCGCTTCAATGTGGCATCCCATTAAGACTTATGATATGATAATTCCGATGAGGCAGACGCGATATGATATTAAATGGTTGTTAATACATCCGTTGGGTCCATAGTATATCGCATTCAGCAGTTTTCCCTTTAATTCTATTACAACCCTCGTATATTGGAAATATACACAAACACACGGGAACTTGCATTTTCCGCTTATCCATAGCCTTGGCGCGTTTATCGATGCTTACCTTTTTCCGGATCAATCCTCCACCGTAGATCCTACCATCCCATCTGACGGTTGATATTGCACCCGACCAACAAAGCTGCTCGGTGATCCTGCACCATAGATCAAAACCGTATTTGATCCAATGCTCGACAATGATATCGGGTGAGCTACATGCACGAGGATTACCCGCCCGATAAGGCGGTTTCCTCTCTCCTTCTCCTGCCACGCATCGGTCGATGAATGGTATCGGGTGATCAGCCCTAAATACCACTTACAGCCTTGAGTCTGCCCGAAAACCGCTGCCACTGTTACAAACCCGCCAGTTAGCTGTTGAACACGGATACGATGTCATATTGAGGATTGTTGCTATAACCTGTTCGGGTCCATGTTATTATATCACATCTATACATATATATACTCCTCTGCTCTTTGTACTCCTTCGTTATACTCTTGGCATATGCGATACTCCCGATAGTTCTTCCTTTGGCATATATTGCTCCCGATACTCCTGATATACCTCCGATAGCTCTGTTTTGCCTCCTCTGGCTCCTCGAATATTGCCATATTGACATCAATGACAATCTATGTCAACAATCTCCCCCTTTGTTATTGATGGCAATATTCTTCTTCTCTCCCCCTTTGACATCAATGGCAAAGGAATGCATACTGACTCCCCCTGTCGAACTGCTCCCCCTGTCCTGCAAGATTTTTATGAATGAACTTAAGTGATGCTAAAGAGATAACCCCCATCTTTTGATGAAGATGTTCAAATGCTTCTCGAGGAAGAGGTTTTGTGAAAATATCAGCTATCTATTCCTTGGTATTGATATATTCCAAGATGATGTTTTTTTCAACTACTTGTTCACGAAGGAAATGATACTTGATTGGTATATGTTTGTTCTTTGAGTGCATCACTGGATTTTTGCTGAGACTGATAGCACTTGTGTTATCACAATAGATGGTAATTGGTTGATCTGTACCTATGTTGACATCTTTTAGATCTTCCTTCATCCATAGTATTTTAGTATAACAGTCTACAGCAGCTATATACTTGGCTTCGGCTGTGGATAATGATATAGATGTCTGTTTTTGGTTGAGCCAAGATACTAAGCAGTGTCCCAGGAAGAATGCATTTCCACTAGTACTTTTTCGATCATCTACACTTTAGGCCCAATCAGCATTGGTGTATGCAGTTACAGTCAGTGTTGAGCTCTTCGGGTACCAAAGACCGAAAACAGGAGTTCCTTTCAGATATCTAAGAATTCTTTTTACAGATAACAAATGGGATTGTTTAGGAGCAGATTGAAATCTTCCCACCATTCCTACTGCCTGCATTATGTCGGGTCTCGTAGCAGTTAAGTACAAAAGGGCTCTAATTATTGACATGTAATGATTTGCATTTACTAGAGGGGAGTCATCATTTTTGCTCAATTTGCAATTTGTGGTCATAGGTGTGCTCATGGGTGCATAGTCTTCCATTCCATATCTTTTAAGCATGTCTTTAAGATATTTGGCTTGAGATATAAAAAATATTGCTCTGGTTTGAGATACTTGTAGTCCAAGGAAGTGAGATAGCTCTCCTATCATCGACATCTTGAACTCTTTTGACATGTTTTGAGAAAAATCGTGGCTCATCTCATCATTATTGCTAGCAAAAATCAGATCATCAACATAAACAAGTGTGACTAGTAACTTACCTTCATCCGTCTTTATGTAGAGATTACTTCCTACCACTCCCTTCTTGAAGCCTTGTTGTTGTAGATAGTGATCCAATCTTGCATACCAAGCTCTGGGAAATTGTTTCAACCCATATAATGCATTTGTCAACTTACAGACTAAGTATTTTCCTTCTGTTAGATCAAATCCTTCTGGTTGCTCCATGTAGACTTCTTCCTTGAGTTCCCCATTCAGAAATGCTGACTCTACGTCCATTTAATAAATTTTGAATCCTTTTGAGCAAGCAAATGCCAAGAACATCCTGATAGCTTCTATACGAGTTACTAGTGCAAATGTGTCTTCAAAGTCAATTCCTTCAATTTGTGAATAGCCTTTGCAAACAAGCCTTGCTTTGTTTATGATGATTTGTCCATCTTCATTCATTTTGTTTTTGAATACCCACTTGGTTCCTATAATGTTTTTGTCCTTTGGATGAGGTACTAACTCCCATGTCTCATTCTTCTCAATTTGGGACATTTCTTCTTCCATGGCTTTTACCCAATGAGGATCCTTACTTGCTTGAGTATATGTTTCTGGTTCTATCATGGATAGAAGAGCAATATCGTTTTTCTTTGGTGTACTTATCATCCTTCTTTAGGTTTGCATCCCTTCATCTCTATTGCCAATAATCTGCTCTTCTGGATGATATTTCTGGAGAAACTTCATCTTTGAAGGGGTATGAGGTGGTTCTTTTTCCTTGGCTTCTTCTTGATCTATTTCTTCTTTTTCAGGTTCTTCTTCTTCAATGAAAGGATCAACTTCGTGTTCTTCAATTTCTTCTTCTAGAAGATCTTCATCAATATTTACATCAATGCTTTCCACTATTTTCCTTAGTCAATTATTGTAGCACTTGTAGGCTTTGCTCCGTGTAGAGTATCCAAGGAAGATCCCTTCATCTACCCGAGAATCAAACTTTCCTGGTGAGCCATCATTGATTTTTATGAAGCACTTGCTTCCAAAGATCTTGAAGTACTTTACTGAAGCAGGTCTTCCTTTCCATAGTTCATAAGGATTTTTTTCATAATTTGGTCTTAATTGAGTTCGATTCAAGGTATAGACAGCTGTCCTGACTGCTTCTCTCCAGAATTTTGGCTGCAAATCTGCTGCTAATAGCATTGTTCTTGCCATTTCTTGAACTGTTCGGTTTCTTCTTTCAACTACCCCATTCTGTTGGGGTGTTCTGGCAGCAGAGAATTCTCTTTTAATTCCATGTATTTTACAGAACTCATTAAATTCTTTTGATGTGAATTCTCCCCCTCTATCTGTTCTGAGGCACTTAATCTTTGTGTCCTTTTCATTTTCTACAAGAGCTTTAAGATTCTTAAAACACTCAAATGCTTCAGATTTATATTTTATAAAAAATATCCACATCATTCTAGTATAGTCATCAACAAATAAAACAAAGTACCTTTCTCCTTGGAGTGCCTAATTTCTAGTTGGTCCACATAAATCAGCATGGATGATCTCCAAAGGCTTTGATGTAGAGAACTCCTTGGTCTTGTGGCTAGTTCTGGTTTGCTTTCCATGTTGACATGGACCACATATTCCTTGTTTTGGTTTGAATAACTTTGGAATGTCTCGTACAACTTTAATCTTGTTGATATTGATCAAGTTCTCGAAGCTTGTATGTCCAAGTCGCTTGTGCCACAACCAACTTTCATCTGTTTGACTTAAGTAGCATTTATCTTCTTGAATCTTGTTCAGAATGTAAATGTTGTCTAGTTTTCTAACCCCTTTCGCCACAAGTTCCCCTGAGGAAGAGTTCCTTATTTCATAGTCTTTGGTGCTAAAGACAACATTATGTCCTTGATCACAGATTTGGCTAACACTCAGGAGGTTGTGTTTGAGCTCGTTTACTAGCAGAGAATTTTGGGCTTTTCCTTTTCCATTGATAAGAGTAATAGTTCCTTTTCCAACAATTCTGGCAGATCCACTTCCAAAGGATACATTTCCTTCCTTTTTGCTCAATGAGACAAACTTCCTTTTGTCCCCTGTCATGTGTCTGGAGCACCCACTATCCACAAACCAATGATTTTCATTATTTTGAGCATATAGAGCCAGGCCACATTTATCCGTGTTGGGATTCTCACTGCTTGCTTTTCCTCTTTTGAGTGGGCAATCTTGTTCATAGTGTCCATTATTGTAGCAAAATGAGAAAATCAGATCAAATTTGGTCAAGGGATCAAACGAATTGTAGGTCTTGATTTGTCCCTGCCTTTTGGGGCCATATGGTTTGATTACTTGATCCTTTAGTTTTGGTGTTTCATTCTTGCGAGCCATGCAATGTCTGGCTTGATGACCAAAGTTTTTACAATGGAAACAATGTCCAAGAAAGATAGTTTTGTACCTGTTGTAGTAGCCACGGTTTGAATCAACTTCCTTCCTTGGAATTACTCCCGCTTCATTCTTTGGATTTGAGATGGGCCTTTGATGGAATACTGGTTTGTATTTGTTGTAATATCCATGATTCGAATCCACATTCTTCTTTGGAGTGATTCTCTCTTCATTCTTTGGATCTACGATGCACCTTTGATGAGATACTCTTTCTTATTTTGGGTTGCTGGAAAGTGCATCGGCATAGCTTTTCGCACTATTCTTAGTGCTTGATGATTCTCCTTTAAAACCTATTCCAGATTTGTCATGTTGAGGTTTTTGACTTTTTAGGATAGTCTCAAGTATTTGAGAGCTTTTCCAACCCTTTTTAACTTGCTCCAATTCCTTCCTCAGAGATACTATTTCGGCTTCACGTTCTTCGCAAGTTTCTTCTTTTTATTTTAGATTTGTTTCCAACAGATCTTCCCTTCTCTTTGTTTCCTCATTTTCTACCTTGAGAGAAATGATTTTATTCCGTAATTTCTCATTTTCCTCAATGGCACTTATTAACAGCTCATCTACATTTCCTTCTAGCCCTGAGTCATCATCATTTGTGAATGCCATGAATAATGTTTCTTGGCTTTCAGCATGGTCACTTTCTTCATCTGATTTCTTTTTGATGACTACAAATTCATCTTCATCAAACTCATCTTGCTTAGAGAAGAGGTTCTTCTTATTGATCCCTTTATTTTTGTATACCATTATTTTAGAATTTTCTTCATCATCACTATCATGCTTATGAGGACATTTTGCAGCATAATGACCTATTTTTCCACATTTGAAGCAGATAAGAGGGTACTTACCTTTTAGCTTAGATCCTTTCTTCAGCTTTCATACAAATTGTGCCAATTCGGATTCCACATCGGAGTCATCACTATAGTCATTCCTTTCTTTCCCCTTCTTTGATTTGATGCCTTGAATGCTGCATCTTTGGAGCTTGGGTCACCTTTTCTCATCTCATAGGCAGTGAGGATTCCATGGAGTTCATCCATCTTGAGAGTATCTAGATCCTTTATTTCTTCTATGGCGCTTATTTTGGAGTCAAATCTGTACACAAGAGATCTTAAGACCTTTTGAGCAATGGTACTTTCTTCAATATTTTCGTCCAATCCTTTAAGAGAGTTGACCACTTTAGCTACTCGGAGAAAGTCTGATGCAATATCTTCTTCATCTTCCATTTTAAGACTTTCAAATTGCCTTCTATGAGTTTGAAGCTTTGTCTTCTTGACTTTTGAGTCCCCATCATATAAGCCAATTAGCTTATCCCACATTTCTTTGGCAGAGTTACAATTCATGACTTTTGTAAACTCGGAATCAGTGATTCCACTAGTGATGGAGTTCAAGGCTTTTGCATTTGCAATGTAGGCTTTCCTCTCGTCTTGATCTGTTGGAAGAGTGTGAGGAATTGGGTACTCATTTAGAATGAAATGCCAGACTTCAGGTCCAAGGGACATTAAGTAGTAGGCCATTCTCTTTTTCCAGAAACCAAAATTGGTGCCGTCGAACATAGGAGGTTTTCTTGACGCTTTGTGATTTCTCGTCATGACTATGAATCCTTCTTCAAGCTGTTAGGCTAATATGAAGAAGCCTGCTCTGATACCAATTGTTGGAAATACTGAAGGGGGGGGGGGTGAATCAGTATTTATTTTTTTAATTATTCTTTTTTATCACCAAAACATTTATATATGGAACACATAAATAGATAGCTGGAATAAATGCTTTTATTAACACAAACAATGCAATGAAATAGATACAATATATAAATGGTTGCAATCAGTTTCCAAGCACCAACTTGGACTTTTGTGAGGCTCCAACCTCCAGAGCACCAACTCTATTTTTCCAAGGCAACAGTCCTGGACTTAGGAGCACCAACTCCCAAGGATTCCAATCCTTTCAGTTTTGAGGCTCCAACCTCACGGGCTCCAACCCTTTATGATCAACTGTTATAAACTATTTTGCTGTAGTTCTCTGCTCCCAAGCCTATTGAGCTTATGCTTCACTCCTGTTCTCCTGCTTCTCCTGCCTCTGCCTGAACTTCGGCTTTCTCTTGCTCTGATTATTCACACTAACTCACACTTTCCTTGTTTTTCCTGTTTTATGTATTCCTGATGCCTCTGACTATTGGTTTCCACTTTCTGCTAGCTCTTCAGCTTCCTCAATGCTCACTTCAGCTTCCTCCATGCTTGCTTGCCTCTTCAGCTTCCTGATTCTTCATATCACTTTGGCTTCCTCTGTGCTAGCTTGTCCTTTGGCTTCCCAGCTTTCGGCGTCCTCTACCACGTCACCATCGCAGTTGAAATCGCCATCATTTAGGCCTGCTAAAATATCGAAACCATTATTTGTGCATTTTGGCCTTCAAACCCCGCATAATACAATTTTTTGAAATACACAGGAATATATGGAAAAAACCCAACCGAATGCTTAAGGCCGGACATAAAATTCATTACACCCACATCTATCACTTCATCGGGTCTGTAGCATATATCGCAATCGACGCTTTCAAAGCAGCAAGGCCTTAAGCACTTGCGATATGTCGGATGCGACATAGCATTAAGTCATATTGTAGTGTTTAAGCGGGTCCACATGCTTTATCGCAATCAGTGCTTCAATGTGGCATCTCGTTAAGACTTATGATATGATAATTCCGATGAGGTGGATGCGATATGATATTAAACGGTTGTTAATACATCCATTGGGTCCATAGTATATCACATTCGACAGTTTTCCCTTTAATTCTATTACAACCCTCGTATATTGGAAATATACACAAACACACAGGAACTTGCATTTTCCGCTTATCCATAGCCTTAGCGCGTTTATCAATGCTTAACTTTTTCCAGATCAATCCTCCACGGTTGATATTGCACCCGACCAACAAAGTTGCCTGGTGATCCTGCACCATAGATCAAAACCGTATTTGATCCAATGCTCGACAATGATATCGGGTGAGCTACATGCATGAGGATTACCCGCACAATAAGGCGGTTTCCTCTCTCCTTCTCTTGCCACGCGTCAATCGATGAATGGTATCCGGTGATCAACCCTAAATACCACTTACAGCCTTGAGTTCGCCCAAAAAATGCTGCTACTGTTACAAATCCGCCAGTTAGCTGTTGAACACGGATACAATGTCATATTGAGGATTGTTGCTATAACCTGTTCGGGTCCGTGTTATTATATCACATCTATACATATATATACTCCTCCTCTCTTTGTACTCCTTCGTTATACTCTTGGCATATGCGATACTCCCAATAGTTCTTCCTTTGGCATATATTGCTCCCGATACTCCTAATATACCTCCGATAGCTTTGTTTTGCCTCCTCTGGGTCCTGGAATATTGCCATATTGACATCAATGACAAACGATAAATGGAGAATATGCGTGGATTACAGAGAATTAAATAAGGCAACTCAGAAAGACCATTTTCCATTACCATTCATTGACTAGTCTTGGATACATTGGCTGGGAAGAAGTTTTTCTCCTTCCTGGACAGATTTAGCGGGTACAACCAGATCCAGATAGCTCCCGAAGATCAGGATAAGACCACTTTCACATGCCCTTGGGGAACGTTCGCATACCGGGTCCTCCCATTTGGTCTCTGTAATGCGCCTGCAACATTCCAGAGGGAAATTTTAGGGATTTTCTCTGATCTGATGGATGATAGTGTTGAGATTTATATGGACGATTTCACGGCATATGGAGATTCATTCGAAGAAGCATTAGGGAAGCTTGAAAAGGTTCTTGAAAGTTCCTGGGACACTTTCTTTTGGCTGTAGGAATTCGGATGGATCTAGCTAAGATAAAGGTAATAAAACATTTTCCAATACCCAGAACACCCACTCAGGTACGTAGCTTTATCGGTTGCGCTGGTTATTATAGGCACTTTATAGAAAATTTTGCTAAAACAGCACATATGCTTTTTCAATTACTGACAAAAGATGCAGTTTTTGTGTGGAGAGATGACTGTGATGCAGCCTTTGTGAAGATCAAGGAACTGGTCTGTAGTGCTCCAATCCTCAGAGGGCCAGGCTGGGCATTACCATTCCATATTCATGTTGATGCTTCCCAGACAGTAGTTGGGGCAGTTTTGGGGTAGCAAGTGGATAAGGTACCATATGCAGTTTACTATGTTAGTAAGAACTTGGCTCCTGCTGAGTTAAACTACACAGTGACTGAAAAAGAATTCCTTGCTATCATCTATGCCATCAACAAGTTCCGACACTATATCACTGGTTACCCCACCTTTGTACACACTAATCATGCAGCCATCAGGTACTTGATGAATAAACTCGTTACTCCTGGTCGTATTACAAGATGGCTTTTGCTACTTCAAGAATTTGACATTACCATAGTAGATAAACCAAGGAAGGACAACGTGGTTGCTGATTTTCTGTCTAGGTTAGAAAATAATGCCGAAGGTACACCTATCGAAGATAGCTTTCCAGATGAATATCTCTTTGCAATTTCCGCTAACACTCTGTGGTATGCAGATATTGCTAACTATCTTGCTACAAGGAAGGTACCTCATCATTTGTCATATAAGGATCAACAAAAAATTATTCATCATAGTACCCGATATTCATGGATGGCAGGATACCTCTTTCATACAGGGGTTGATCAACAGATTCGGCGCTGTGTATCAGAGGATGATATCTATGAGATATTGAAGGTCACCCATGGTGGACCTTGTGGAGGACATTTTGCAAATAAAAGAACAGGCCACAAGGTGCTACAAATGGGATACTACTGGCTTTCTATCTTTCATGATGCTAGAGATTATGTCCAAAGATGTGATAGCTGTCAATGGATGGGACAACCTGGGAAATCAAATGAAATGCCATTACAGCCCCAAATAGTCCTTGAACCTTTTGAGAAGTGGGTCATTGATTTCGTTGGACCCTTCAACCCACCTTCTCACCAGAAGGTTCACATCCTGGTCTGTAATGATTATGTGACTAAGTGGGTGGAAGCCAGAGCGGTTGCAAAAGCAACAAAACAGGTGGTGGCAGATTTCCTTTTTGAAGAGAGTTTTGCCCGATATGGTACCTCGAGAGAAATTGTTTCAAATGGAGGAGCACAGTTCACATCCCAGATGATAGAAAGACTTATGCAGAAATAAGGGTTAAACACAGAGTGACAACTCCTTACCATCCCCAAGTGAATGGACAGGTAGAAAGCACAAACAAGGTATTGGAAAATATCTTGACAAAAACTGTAGCAAGTCATTGTCGGGATTGGTCACAGAAACTTCCAGAAGCTCTTTGGGCGTATAGGACGACATGGTGGAATACAACCGGGTTTTCACCATTTGAGCTAGTCTATGGGAAATCCCCCTTGTTTCCAGTAGAGTTCGAGATCAGTACGCTTAGAACGACTTTGGAAGTGGGATTAGACTTATCAGAGGCCCAGAAACACCAGCTGGAACAACTCAATGAGTTAGACGAGATTCGTTCAGTAGCTGTCCAGAGAACCACTGCTATCCAACAACAGAGAATGAAATGGCATGATAAATTTATCAAGAATAAGGTGTTTCATACAGGGGACTAGGCATTTCTCTATGACTCCCGGTTCAAAGATTTTAAAGGAAAGCTTCACACTCGTTGGATGGGACCCTATGAAGTGGACGCTGTATTCGACAATGGAACAGTCAGATTGGTTACAGTAGATGAAAATCGTACTTCCTTCCTAGTGAACGGACACCGTCTAAAGTTATATCACCATCCAACTTCTAAGGATGCCTTCATCAAACATCTTTCTGATACATCTGGTTTGATGGTTGTTGGTGCAAAGAATACTCCCTCTACCTTCTTTAAAAAAAATCAAAAAATAAATAATAATAATAATAATAATAATAATAATAATATGTTGTTACTACTTACTTGTTTGTCTTTTTGCAGGAATAAGAACCGAATTATGACAAGGAGAAACTGAGAAATTTTCCAAGTAACAGTCGTTGTTGTTACTCCACCGTTGCTGTTACTCCGCCGTTGCTGTTACTCCATCGATGTTGTTACTCCGCTGTTGCTGTTACTCCATCGATGTTATTACTCCGCTGTTGCTGTTACTCCATCGGTGTTGTTACTCCGCCGGTGTTGTTACTCCGCCGTTGCTGTTACTCCGCTGGTGTTGTTACTCTACCGTTGCTATTACTTCGTCGGTGTTGTTACTCTGCCGTTACTATTACTCCATCGGTGTCATTACTCCGCACTTGCTATTATTCTGCCGGTGCTGTTACTCTGTCGTTGTTGTTACTCCACCGGTGCTGTTACTTCGCTGTTGCTATTACTCCATCGGTGTTGTTACTCCGCCGTTGCTGTTACTCCGTCAGTGCTGTTACTCCGTTGTTATTGTTACTCTGCCATTGTTGTTACTCCGTCGGTGCTATTACTTTTCCGTTGTTGTTACTCCGCTGTTATCGGTGCTATTACTCCGCCATTGCTGTTACTCCGCTAGTGCTGTTACTCAACCGTTGTTGTTACTTTGCCGTTGCTGTTACTCCATCGGTGTTGTTACTCCGTAGTTGCTGTTACTCCGTAGTTGTTGTTACTCCATAGTTGATGTTACTCTGCCGCTGTTGTTACTCTGCCGTGTTGTTACTCCATCGGTGCTGTTACTCTGTCGGCGCTGTTACTCCGTCGTTGCTATTACTCCACTGGTTATTTTTGTTGTTACTCCACCGCCAAGTAGGTCACCAGGTACACCTTCATTGACTCTTATGGATTTAATTAAAATATTCCAAAGAAGAGACTAGTATGTGCCGCGGACAACCGCATTTAAGTTGGGGGGTCCTGTCACAAATAAATGATGGCGCACCTAAAATTGTAATCATATCACATCATTATCAAATCTAATGCAAACGGAAACCAAAAATAGTACGATTTTGTAATCATTTTTCCGACGCACTGGAATTTGAAATCGTACGCCAAAAACCTTATCGGTCATTTCCCCAGTATGCTGTATTCAATCACCATAATCATTCACCTGTACTGCCATACCTTGCCATTATTTGCTATGTTTTTCGAGGTGTACCAGCCATTATTACCATTCTTTTACCCCGCGGCCACCATGCTAACATTATTGCCATCGTTAGTTGGGTTGTTGTTACTCTCCCCCTACCAACCGACTGTATCCATCGTGTTGATCCAGTTCCTACAGCGATGGGTGGGTTGGCTGTGCACCATGAGCCGGAGGATATGACAATGGTCCGAAATAATCAGGAAGTATGGCAGGTTTTTGAAAATGCAGGGTGGAACATCTATTTCGACAGGTTGCAGGGGTTTAATGAGGCGATTACGATTGAATTTGCACTCAATTTAGAGGAAGGGAGCTCTCGGGTCCGGGGGATAGAAATCCCTGTTACAGAGGAAACCATTGCAGAGGTCAGCGGGCTACCCCAGTAGGGGCAGAGATGGTTTTCGCGAAGAACCTCCCTCCCAGAGTTCCCTGAAGCATTTTTGCAAGCTGGAGAAAATGTTGTTCAGAAAGGCCGGGGGTATGACCGGAATTCATTACCACACCCATGGGGTGAGGTAGTAGGTTTTGTAGTGAGATACATAACCTGTGAGGGGAGGTATACCACCGTGTTTAAATATCATTTCAAAATGTTGGCTCACCTCCGGTTCCCACAGTCGGAAGCCTTCTCATTGAATATGCCTTTCTTCCTGTTAAAAAGTCTCCAGCTGATGGCGCACTCTGCTCGGCGTTCGCGACAAGTGGCAGCAGTCATTACCAACCATGGGCTGGTCTGGCTGTTAGTCATGCATGCAATCAATCGAATTCAAATCCCATGGGAAACATTTCGGGATTCTACAGAGGAAGAGATAGCAGCTACTAGAGCCGCTAGAGAAGAAGAGCTAGAAGCGATGGAGGAAGAACCTGGAGTAGAGGACGAATACATAGATCAAGAAGAACCAGAGGAAATGGAGATGGAACCTGAGGGGCTGGAACAAAATCAGGAGCATGAACCAGAGAGGATAGTTGAGGCTACTCCACAAGAACCAGCCTCGACCGCAGAACCGATGGAAGAAGAAGTGTTGTAGCAAGGGACCGATATAGAAAGGGTCACCAACACCATGATCGAGGCTGTCTCACAAGAACCAGCCTCAACCATGGACCCAATGGAGCAAATCAGCAACATTGTGATAAGAGAAGAGGTACCACATCAGGCTGAGGTGGAGGAATTTGTTAATATTGCAGCTGGAGGTGTCCCGCAATAACAAGCCTCGACCGTGGAATTAATGGAGGAAGATGAACCAAGACGAGAGGGGCCCGAAGCCGAAAGAATCGTGGGGCCAACAGAAGGGGAGGTTATGGGTATATTGGACGGAATTGATGTAATGATGTAAGAATCCATTTTTATCAATGCTGTGCTGGAAGAAACAGTGCCAACATCGTCTGTTCAAGAACTATTGGATACACAAGGTGGTGTTACATAAGAACCACCATCAACTTGTCCGACCCTGGAGATTGCAAAAGAATTAGATGCTGAGACTGACGCTGCTCCACAAGAACTAGCATCAACCTCGGAACACGGGACTGCACAGACATGGGTTTCAACCCAAAGCAGAGATGTTGCAGACAGAGGGAAAGAGCCTGAGGCCACAACTGGGGCCGAGATAGATCAGGTAGGAAAATTCTTTCAATTTTCCTCTTACTTCTCCATTCCAAAAGGGGCGAGGGTGTCTCGCTCTTCCTGACACGCAGAGGAGGATGTTGTCGTTCCGCCGATTTTGAAGTTTGATGGGTCGAATAAGGAACCAACTACCACAGGTTTGTTGGCCGCAGACTTCCACAGAGACCTTTCCCAGGAACCCAGAATAGAGGAAGAGGCAGGTGTTTTTGAAACAAGGGAACCTGGAGGGGAAATTTTGGTTGAAACACCGATGGACACCCATCAAGTGAGTCCGCCACCTATCGAGATAGCTTCACAGTAGGTCAAGGCAGGAGTCAGTAAGGAAGCGACTGCTCCCAAGGAAGAGAGACCAAGCAAAGCAGCCCCATCGATTAACCCTGTGGATACTCCCTTGAGTAATCCACCACCTGTCGAACCGGCTGCAGTACCAGATGAGGTGGTGGTCAAACAAGAATGGGTAGAATTGTGTGAGCAACGGAGGCTGCCTATTAAGCAGAAATATCAGCTGCAATTCAAAGAAACAATGCGGCTCAAAACAGAGGTCAAGAGGCTGAGAAGGCAGGTGCACCGGTTGAAGAAACAGGTGAAGAAATATAAGCGGCGGGCTAAGAAGCCCAAAGCCACGATGGCTGAAGTAGAGACACAGGTAGATGGAGTGGCAACAACCTCTGTTGCCACTCAGACAGACCCTATAGAGTATTTGTTTGAAGGCCGTGAGTTTTCTTTGACGGCTGAAGTACAAACCTGGAAATCCACCGTGGCGCGATATCAGAACGAAGTGAAGAAAGCCCAAGAACGAGCATCCACGACTATCTTCGAATATGTGGAGCGCATAGATATAATGCGATTGAGGTATGCAAAGTAGCAACTCAAGGTGGAGCGGCTAGAAAGGCAAGTGGCAGAGTTGAAAACCGACAAAGAACAGATGCTCCATTTAGCACAAGAGGTGATGGCATGTCGCCCTCCCGCTTCTAGTTATTCTTTATTTTTGCATGAAATTTTTCTTTTCTTCTATTTGGAAAGCATCAAGAAAGAAATTAGTCACGAGATTGAGGATGGTGTACAGTTCCTCCAGATATTGAGAGCCCATGGTGTGCCAACTCAGCGTTTGATGTGTGAGCTTTACATGCATGAGTATCTCTTGCGTGTTGATAGAGAATTTAATCTGGTTCCATATGTGGGGGACATTCATTTGAGGGCCCTCACCTCTTACACTTTCAATCAGATAAGCTGGCAGAAGGCTTCTAATACGTTCGAGTCAAATCAGGTCACGAAGCCTTTTATGGTAAGAGGAGAACCCGAGAGATCAGTGACTATGTACAATAAGCACACTACATTTTTAGAAATTATGGGAAATAAGGAACAGATGTTGAGGACACAAAAGTGGTGCATTGATCTCTGTGTCAAACAATTGGTCACGTTTCAAGTTGAGGCCCTGGATAGTTGTCAAAAAAGGTGGATGATGTCACCCACATCTATCCGGAACAGAGAACCGTTTGGAACACCAAATTTTTCACGAGCACTCACTAGGGTGCCAAGATACGTGGCATGCATCCAAACATGTGGTGTCCAGTGGATGGGAATTTTATTTCAGTACCCTATCCTTTGGTTGCCAGCAGAGCACTACATCCCAGCATATAATGCACCAAATGATTGGTGGAAGGAAGTTATTTTCTAAGAGGGGTTTAAGGTTCCAGGAATAGAAATGGCTAAGGAATATGATCTCGCCCGGCTTCATGAAGCACACAGCCTATCCAACCTAGACATACGGAGGTAGAAATCTACATGAGGGCATGCAGAAGGCTAGTTGGGGGGAGATGTTGGGCACCAAATCAGCCTATCTTTTCCCTGCATTTCCACTCCTCTTTTCATCCCTTTTGTATTCATTCACATATATTTACTATGTAAAACTATGAGGTAATTCCCCTTTATCGTCTCTTGGGATATTTAATTAATGAAGTAGAGTCATGAGGGTTTTACCTATGCAAACCACTAAAACATGTTATGACCACAGATTATGGAGCGCAGGTGTTGACCGCACGACATATCGCAGCAGTTCCGCGATTCACAGCAGCTGATCGACCACGATGAAACAACATAACTGATTTGCAGCTGTTCTCAACCCGTTTTGGATCATTCCTGTTCTTTCTCTCTCGGCGCTAGTGCTGTGTTGAACTGATGTATATCTTTGGGCATATAGTTTCCAGGTTTTGGGGAGAGATGTTACTCCCCTTTGTACTGTATAAAAGACGGGTCATTCCTGTACAAGGGGTTAGCCAAACCCTGCATTGTATTGTAACAACATTGTTTAGATTAATAAAATACAACCCTTTTTGCTAGTCTATCTTTCGCTGTGAGTAACACAACCCTGATCAGAGAGCTGGGCCCGCTCTTCTGATCAGGTGTTGCGTGTTTCCTTGTTATGTGTGTATTGTTCATTGCTGTGTTTATTTCTTGATTGTTGTTGTAGATTCTTTAGATCACTGTGAATACCTTTTTAAGTTCTACAATTGAGTTTCTATTTTTGTTTCAGCAATGCTTTGATTTGGTAATCACGAACCCTTGGTCGATGACAGATTGTAACCTTGCCCCTGCATATACCTTGCGTGTTGCCTTGAAAATAATACGCACCCGGATTGATACATTAATGTAGGAAAAGGGGTGAATAAATTGTTCATACCTGGACACAAACAGTATCCATGAAGTATCACCTCTATGGTAGTATATCTCAGACTAAGACTGATCCTCCCATGAAAATATCTTAGCACATGCTTGGAAAAAACCTAGTGTGCATGGAGAGGCTCTATCATGTATTGACTCAAAGTGTTAATAACAAAACATATGTCAAGACGGGTGTTCATGAGGAACATCAATTCTCCAATCAATTATTGATACTCGGAGGGGTTCGCCAAGTTAGGTCTTGCAGGGACTTGTATTCTACCATTTTAAATCTTTCCAATAATTTCACAACATATTTTCCTTGAGAAAGGAAAATCTCTCTGGGTCTTTTCCACACTTCTAATCCCAGGAATTAGTGCACCAAACCGATATATTTCATTTCAAACTCAGATGCCATCTCCCTTTTACACTCGAGCATCAGAGGCTCACTACCTTTCAAGAATAGATTGTAAACATATAAAACCAAAATAAAAGGCATACCTTGGACCTCTTTGAAGTGAGGTTCAGGTCAGCATTGCTCCTCATGAATCCAATCTTCACCATGTAACTAGTAATGCAGACATACCAGGATCTGGGGGCTTTCTTTAGACCATATATTTCTTTCTTCACCCTGTAAACATGAGTCTTCCTGCCCTTCACTTCAAATCCCTGAGGATGCTCAACATATACTTTTCCCTAGAGTATGACATGAATAAATGTAGTCTTCACATCATCTGGTGAAGGGTCCATTCTTGACTTGCAACAAGGGAAAAAATAAAATGGATAGTAGTGTATTAGGAAACTGGAGCAAATATGTTATCATAATGTTCTCCCTCTTTTTGGGAGAAAACTCTAGCCACGAACCTTACCTTGTCTTTCTCAATACTCCCATCAACTCCATGGCTAATCTTGTATAACCACTTTGAAGTCACAATAGACTCTCCTTTGGGTCTCAGAACAACATCCCACACATCATTCTTCACAATAGACTCATACTCTTCAGTCATGGCATCTTTCTATACTTACTCTTTCACCACTTCAAAAATGGGAAGCTCATCCTGAATGATAGTGCTCATAGATACAACGTATCTCTGGTATCAACATGGATTCTTGCTTTTCCTAAAGGTACCTTTGGTAGTGAAATTTCTCTCAACATCCTATAATGTATTATGAAGCCAAAGGGCTCTCTTCCTGGCAGGGGGATCATCTGTAGGAGAATCCAAGAGGTTCATAGGCTCCATGGGATTGTCAACAATATTGTTTTCAAATTTTTGTACAAAAGGACCTTCTAGTATGTCCATGTCATCATCCTTCTTCTTAACAGGAGGAGGTGGAGGAAGGTCCCTTTCTTTTCTAAGGGAAAAACCTTCATCAAAGGTTACGTCCTTGCTAAACTCATTTTTCCTTTGACCATATATATATATATATATGTCCTAAAGGCTTTATAATTTTCACAATATCCAACCATCCTTTCTTTCTAGTGGCTTCCAACATGTTCCTCTTGTCCTTTGGCATGTGAAAGTACATGGGCCAACCAATTATCCTTAGATGACCAACACTGGGCTTCATACCTATAAACACTTCTTCAGGGGTCTTGTTACCCAGGGCTTGATGAGGAACCCTATTTTGAGAATAGGTCACTGTATTTGTGGCTTCTCCCCAAAGGAACTTTGGCAACTTATGATCATGTAACATGGCTTAGAAAAATTCCATGATAGACTTATTATTTATTTTATCCACACCATTTTGCTTGATATTATATGGTATAATAGTCTCTTTCTTGATTCATGCCTCCTTACAAAATTTAATGAACTCATTTGAGGTATATTCTCCACCATTGTCAGACCTTAAAATTTTGATTCTCTTCCCTGTTTTATTCTCTATTAGCACATTGAATTCCTTGAACATGTCAAATGCTTCATCCTTGTGATTCAAATAGAATATCCATGTTTTCCTAGATAATTCATCAATAAATATTATATAATAGAGGTAGCCATCAAGGGAGTGCACAAGCATGGGTCCACATAGGTCAGAGTGGATGAGTTTTAGAATATCATTAGTCCTGATTTTGCTGGAGGGGAATGGTCCCCTTGTATTCTTTCCACTAGCACATCCCAAATATACTCCATCATGACTTGAACACTAGGAATCCCAAAAACCAACTTTCTTACTTTAGGCAGGGCTTCATAATGTAGATGTGCCAACCTTTGGTGCCATAACTCACTTTGATGATTGATATTGTGGACCATATCTTGTAGTGGTCTTCCATTGACTCTATAAAATCCTTTAATTCTAGATCCCAAGGTGAAATCATCCCTCATGCGAGACTCCATACATCAGGTGAGAACTTTTCCTCTTATGAATGCCAATCTCATCCTTTTGTCTTCCAAAGAAGATATAGATACTAGGTTCTTCTTTAGTCCTTGAGTTCCTTAATCTCTTTTGTAGACCATAGCCTTATCCAAAATCATTAGGGGCCTCTCTCCTTCTTCTACCATCTCTCCTTCCATCATAAACTCTTCTTCTATCATCGCAACCTCTTCTTCTATCATTAAACTTGTTGTTGAAGCCACAATTGGACCTTAGAGCATCTCTCTTTTCCAGGAATTCTCAGGCATAGTGACCATGCTTGTGGGAGTTGTAACATTCAACTTTTTATAATTCCCTTTTGAATCTTCTATTGGAATCCATGGAATCTAGAGAAATCCTTTTGGATGATATTCCTCTAACTTTTCTCTTCTTATCTTGAGAAACAAATGCATAGGGTTCTCCTTCTCCATGCTTTTGAATCCTCCCTCTATACATCATTTTGGTTTCTTCTTGAGTGCACTTGACAACGAGCTCATCAAATGATGGGAACCTTTCATTATTTCTATTAGTAATAATGAAGGTTTCCTAGATAGGAGGAAGACCTTGAAGAGTGACCAACACCATCTCTCTATCAGATATGGACTCACTAGAAGTTTGCAATTCAACCCTTAGTTTGGATATCCTCATGACATAAGATTGCACAAATGCCCCATTTTTCATCTTCATTTCCTTGATTTGATTCTTCAAAGAGAGGATATGATTCAAATTGTTGACCTCACACATCCCAACCAGCTTATCGTATATGTCCTTAGTCTTCAATTTTCCAACATATGTAAGAAAATTGTTTCTCAACGAATTAATAAGATTTTTCTTTGCTTCGATCTCACCTTTATCATACTTGGACTTGGAAACAATGAGAGAATTTTTGAGTGGCTCAAGTACTTTTCCTTCCACATATTCCAAGACATCATTTTCATCCAATATTACTTCCTACCTGTTCTTCCAAGTAGAAGAACTTGATGAGTCGCCTATCTTTTCAGAATCCTTGAAGTAAGAGGTAGACATCTTGACCAAGTCAAATAGGATCCTTCAGCTTCTTCCAAAGATGATTTCTTCAAAGGTGATTTCTTTAGTCTCTTGTCTCATTGGGCTTGTTTTCATCATAGCTTTGATACAACGTTAATTTTCGATTGCTTTATGCTATTACAATTACTTAGCCCAATATTTTATTCAATTAACAATCAAATTTAATATTCCAATGATAAATAACAATTGTAGATAGAACAATAAATGAAATGTACAAGATAATCAAGAGAAATAATGATAGACACAATATTTGGTCAAAGACCAAGGAAAAAACCCACAAGGTGGAAAACCCATTCAAAATTTTCTTCTATTAGATTGTCATCAAAATTTTAGCAGAGAGATACAATGATTCCAATTCATCAACAAAAGTCAAAGGTTAACAACTTTAACTATCCCAATATCTGTTGGGTTGTGTTATATTCTTTCCACAACTAGCCGACGTAGTGAATCGGGGGGTTAGAAGGGGGGCGGAGCCCCCCCTTTGTTGCACCGACTGCGTAGCGGGGGGGGGGTCACAGGGGGTTTGAGGGGTGCATGTAACCCCACTCTATGGGGTCTGCGGCAACGCCCCATAAAATTTTGTTTTTGGACCCTATATTAGGTTGGGCGACCTACCTATGGTTTTTTACATGTTTTTTCGCACATGGTTTTGGACGCGATGGTTTTTAGTCCATGGTTTTGGACGCAATAGTTTTGGTCCATGGTATTGGAGGCTTCGGGCATGTATAAATATGTATTGTAACATTGAAAGGAACATAATGAAAAAATCAAGCTGGCAGTCCTGGTTTTGGGATCCAGGGGAAAATCTCTGTGTATATGTGTTTTATGTGTTATGCTCTCGCATTGTTTATTTTCTGTGTTTTAGAATTCGTCCGGAGGTAATTTCTGCACAGGGTTAAAACCTACATTTGGTATCAGAGCTATTTTGGCTTCAAGGGGACACCTTTGTTTGCTGAGGGGTTTCGCTCGGGCCTGTGGTAGACCCTGTTCAATGGGAGATCTGCGGGGTCGATTCTGGTGGTGAAAGAAGACGGCGAGCAGTGGAAAGATAGAGATCGAGAAATTTAATGGTCAGAGTTTTGAGTTATGGAAACTCAAGATGGAGGATCTGTTGGTGGATAAAGATCAATGGATCGCGGTAGATCCAGGTACTAAACCAACGGGAGTGCCCGATGAAGAATGGAATAAGTTGGATCGGAAGGCAAACAACACAATACGATTGTGTGTCTTAGATTCAGTATTGTTGAATGTATCAGGGGAAGCTACGACGAAGGCTTTGTGGGACAAGTTAGGGACTTTGTACCAATCCAAGTCTCTGGTGAATAAATTGTTCCTACGGAAATTGCTGTACAACCTGAGGATGAAATATGGAGACTCGGTGACAGAGCCTCTGAACGCATTTAATACTGTGGTAAGTCAGTTATTATCTATTGATATTAAAATTTCAGATGAAGATAAGTGCATCAGTTTGTTGTGTTCTCTACCATATTCGTGGGATAGTCTGGTTATTGCAATAGGTAGCAATGCAACTTCCTTGCAGTTTGATGAAATAGTCTCATGCTTGATGATGAAGGAGATGAGACAGAAAAATATGGAGAGCCAGAATGGTGATGCCTTGTCTGTATGAGGACAGTCCCAGAACAGAAACAAAAATAAGTTATCGAGTGGGAGATCTAAATCTAGAGGGAGATCTAGATCTCGAGGAAAACCTGTAAAGGTGGTTTGCTGAAAATGCGGAAAGGAAGGGCACTACAAAAGGGATTGTAAATCTAAAGCTCCTGACAAAGGAAAGGGATCTGATGATGCTCCTTCTGCAGAGGCGAAAACCACCTCAGGTGAAGGTGGGGATGTGTACTTGGCTTCTTCAAGTACACATGTAGATCATGAGGCATGGTTGATTGATTCAGGTGCATCCTTTCACTTCACTCCCCATAGAGAGTGGTTCTGCGAGTATGAGAAATATGATAGTGGTGATGTCTTCTTGGGGGATAACAGGAAGGGTAGAATCATTGTTTGTGGAAAAGTAAAGTTGAAGTTGCAAGGTGGAAGGGCTAGAACACTTCCGGATGTTTTGCATATTCCTGCATTGGCCAGAAATCTGATTTCTGTAAGCAACCTGGATGATGCAGGTGTAAAAATAGTGTTCGAGAAGGATACCTGCAAAATGGTTCGGGGAGCACTAGTATTGATGCAGGGAGTTCAGATTGGAACTCTGTACAAGCTGTAAGGTAACACTATTATTGATGGGTGCAACAGTTCTGTGGTTCTTGAAAGTGGAGCAGAAAATCTAGTGGCATCTGGAGAAAAGACCATGCTATGGAATCAAAGGTTTGGACATATTGGAGAGAAGGGCCTTCAAATACTTCATGGTAAATGTATGGTAGAAGGTATGAATAATAGCTCTCTAGATTTTGATTTCTGTGAAAATTGTGTATATGGGAAGCAGAATCGGGTGAGTTTCCCCTCTGGTGGTAAGAGGGAAAAACAGATATTAGAGCTTGTGCACAGTTATGTGTTTAGACCTGTGAAGGTTCCATCACTGGGTAAGTCTATGTACTATGCATCATTTATAGATGACTTCTCAAGGAATACATGGATATATTTCCTTAAGAAGAAATCTGAAGTCTTTGACAGGTTTAAAGACTTTAAGGCTCTGGTAGAAAACCAGACAGAGAAGAAGATAAAGGTGCTGAGGACAGATAACGGTGGAGAGTTTTGTAGTAAGGAATTTTAAGAATTCTGTAAGAAGTATGGTATAGCACGGTAGAAGACTACTCCATATACACCTGGGCAAAATGGAGTTGCAGAAAGAATGAACAAGACGTTGATGGAAAGGGTAAGAAGCATGCTCAGTGGTGCCGAGTTAGGACAGGAATTCTGGGCAGAGGCGGTGGAAACAACATGTTACCTGGTCAACAGATCACCTTCATCAGCGTTGGCGGATAATATTCCACAAGAGGTATGGACTAGTAGGAAACCCTCTTTGTCACATCTGAGGGTATTTGGATGTGATGCATATGTACATGTTCCAAAGGAGAAAAGAACCAAATTGGATAGTAAATCTGAAAAGTGCATCTTTATTGGGTATAAGAATGGTTTAAAGGGTTATAATCTTTGGAACCCAGTAACAAGGAAGGTTGTGTACAACCGAGATGTGGTGTCTAGAGAGGTGAAAGATGTTATTAAACATGAAGTCCAACCAAAGGAACCTGAGAGGATAGAGTTTGAGCTTAAGGAGGAAGAATGAGACTCTACAGCAGAAGAGGAATCTGAAGATGAAGAGCCACAAACTTTGAGTGTGAGAAGATCAGTTCCAGAAAGAAGGCAACCGAAAAGGTATAGTCCATATTCTTTTTGTTCAAATTTTTCTTTATCTGTTACTGATGATGATCCCAGAACTGTGAAGGAAGCAGTAGATTCAGAGGATGGAAAACTCTAGAAAGAGGCCATGGTTGATGAAATGGCATCTTTGCACAAAAATGAGGCTTGGGATCTAGTGGAGTTGCCGGTTGGAAGGAAACCCATTGCTAGCAAATGGGTGTTCAAGAAGACGACAAATTCAGAAAGAAAGGTGGAGAAATACAAAGCTTGGTTGGTAGCAAAAGGTTGTTCCTAGGTGTCGGGAATTGATTTTGGTGATATTTTTTCTCATGTTGCCAAGTTGACTTCTATTAGATTACTTTTATTTGTTGTTGCTGCTTTTTATTTTGAGGTAGAACATATGGATGTGAAGACATAATTTCTTCACGGGGATTTGGAAGAGGAGATCTACATGAAGCAACCTGAAGGCTTTGCGGTGAAGGGTAAGAAAGAATTGGTATGCAAGTTAAAGAAGTCTCTGTATGGGTTAAAACAGTCACCAAGGATGTGGTATCAAAAATTTGATACATTTATATGGTGACTTGGCTTCACCAGAAGCAAAGCATATCACTGTGTGTATTTTAAATTAATTGGCGACCCTGTTATTTATCTGGTCTTGTATGTGGATGATATTTTGCTGGTTAGAAATGACAAATAAATTATCCAGGATTTGAAGACTCATTTGTCCTCCAAATTCGACATGAAAGATCTTGGTGCTGCAAACTATATTTTGGGCATGGAAATTAAAAGAGATCAGACAAAGAGGAAGCTCTGGTTAAACCAGAGGAAGTATGTCGAGACAATATTGCAGAGGTTTAATATGCAGGATAGTAAACCAGTGAAGGTTCCTATTCCTATAGATGTAAAGTTATCTGCTGAACAGTGTCCCGAGACACAAAAAGAGGAAGAGGACATGTCCTGTGTTCCATATGCAAGTGCAGTCAGTAGCCTGATGTATGCGATGGTCTGTACTAGACCAGACATTGCACATGCAGTGGGATTATTGAGCAGGTTTATGTCAAAACCAGGGAAGGAGCATTGGACAACAGTGAAGCGGGTTTTTAGGTATTTGCATGGCACTAGTGATTATGGTTTGTGCTACCAAGGAAGACCAAGATTGGATAGAGTGTTGGACATTCGTGGCTTTGTTGATGCAGACTAGGCTGGAGATCTAGATCAGAGAAGATCTACAAGTGGGTATGTGTTTAACCTATTTGGAGGTGCAGTCAGTTGGATGAGTAAGAAACAATCTATAGTGGCACTATCAACTACAGAGGCAAAATACATGGCAGCCACTCATGCAAGCAAGGAAGCAGTTTGGTTGCAGATATTGTGTTCAAGTATGGGGTTAGTACAGGGAGCTATAAGGATAGACTGTGACAACCAAAGTGCAATTTTCTTGGCAAATAACCCTGCATATCATTCAAAGACAAAGCACATTGATGTTCATTATCACTTTGTGAGGGATATGATAGAAGACAAAAAGGTGTTGCTGGTAAAGGTGGACACTTTGAAGAATATTGCAGATGCATGGACAAAATCTTTGAGCTTTGAGAAGTTATCTTGGTGTAGAGAAACAATGGGCATTGCAGGGCTGGATAAATGACTAAGCTCTACTGTGGCCCCTTGTGGAAAGAAAACAACAAGTGAGAGAATGTTGGGTTGTGTTATATTCTTTCCATGACTAGCTGGCGTAGCTAACCAGGGGGTTAGAAGGGGGGTGGAGCCCCCCCTTTGTTGCACTGACTATGTAGCGGGGGGGGTCACAGGGGGTTTGAGGGGTGCATCTAACCCCACTCTATGGGGTCTAGGGCAGTGCCCCCGAAAAGTTTTGTTTTTGGACCCTATATTAGGTTGGGTGGACCTACCTATGGTTTTGTGCATGTTTTTTCGCACATGGTTTTGGACGCGATGGTTTTCGGTCCATGGTTTTGGACGCGATGGTTTCAGTCCATGGTATTGGATGCTTCGACATATATAAATATGTATTGTAACATTGAAAGGAACATAATTAAAAAATCAAGCTGGTAGTCCCGGTTTTGGGATCCAGCGGAAAATCTCTGTGTATATGTGTTTTAAGTGTTATGCTCTCGTACTGTTTATTTTCTGTGTTTTAGAATTTGTATGCACGTAATTTTTGTACAGGGTTAAAACCTACAATATCCAATCCAAGATGAGCCCAAAGTAAAATCTAGTAAACAAGACAATTATGTAAGTTTGTCAAAGTCAACAACAGTCAAAGATTCCTTAACTAGGCCTTAGGTCAATGGTCAAACTCCTCCAAACAACTTGGTCAAAGAACCATTAAACTCAGCCTTCAAATATTGGTCAAACCCATAAAAAATAGTCAACAAGAACTTGATCAACTGAGAAAGAAAATCCATGGTCAAACATCAGATGCACTGCGGTCAAACTCTGCAGTCAACAAAAGTCAAACTACCTAGAAAACCTCGATCTCTATGCCAAACTATCCAGCCTCAAAAAATAGATCCAAATCAAGTCAAAGTAATTCGAAATGACAAGTCAAAGTTGGTCAATGAGCTGGTCAAACTATCCAAAACATAAGTCAAACTTTGGCCAATAAAAAAAGACCACCTCCTCTTCGCATGTATGAAAATATATTGCAATTCTGAGAGTTGTACGAACCATAGAAGAGAAGAAATGAATGTGTTGATGGTGCTCCAAAGTGATTTGCCTTGAGGTGTATTTATATGGGTTTTAGGAGACCCAATTTGTCTTTAAATCCAACCTATACTTTTGAGGCTGATCTAAAATGGAGCAAATTAGTAATGATGTGCTAATTGCCCAATCATAATAAAACCAAATATGGTTATCATTCGCTTATAAAGTGATTAAGGATTCACCTTGTTTGTTTAATTAACTGATTCCCATAAGAGTTTCTTATGTAAATGTTATAAACAATTTAACTTAAAACATATGCTAAACAATAACAAAATAACAACAAAGAACATCAAAATACACCACGCAACACAGAGATTTGATGAGGAGTTCACCCCTCCTGGGTTATGTCTCCTTGGTCCAACTTCCAATGCTTGGGCCTCTCTATTATGCTCAAAATTACAACAAAAGTGTGTTTACAATGCTCAAATGCCTCTGAAAATTGTCTCAATGAGTTCAGAATACTAAAAAATGGCTATCTAGCCTCTTTTTGCATCCAATTTGGATAAGAAATGAAGAAGTTATGACTTCTCCTAGTTCGCCCACTATTTGTTCCACAAATTGCTCCAAAAATGACGTAATCCCACAAATTTGCTCAAAAATCTGCTGAGTAAGCGAGAATTTGGCTGCGCCATGGGCCATAACCTGTCGACCGTATCACAAATCGCAATCGCCAAGTGTTGCGGGCTCTTATGGTCTGTGAATAGAAACAAGTGATTTATGATTGCGATATCGCAGACCCGACGAGATATTAAATTGCAACCTATAGCGGCATCACATCCGGGAACTATCGCATTTCGCAATTAGTGAATTTTGGCGGGCTAAGGGTCTTGTTAACACGGCGGAATGTTGCGATAACAATATCGCGGACCCGACGGGAGTATAAATTGTAACATATAAAATATCGCGTCCGGGGTCTTATCGCTATCGGAACTCATCGCATTTCGCTATCGGTGGATAATCCCTGTATCATATATATATATATATATATATATATATATATATATATATATATATATATATATATATATTGGCAGGTACTAGGTGCAATATGCAATTGCGATATATCGCATCACAACCTTGACTGTGCCGGGGGCCGATTCTATAACTCCTCCTTTCTTGCGATTGCGATATACGATATCGCAAATCGCAATCGGCACTGCCTGGGGGCCGATTCTTAACCCGATCCACCTGCGATATGTGATATGCAAGGGCCAATGGTGGCCTACCATGTTGGCATTATGGCGAAATTGTTGTCCTTGATGGCAACCCATTCAGGTGATAGATCACAGAATTTCAAGTCAGCAACAGAGATTGATGATCAGCTATCAAATATTGAATAAAATAAGGGGTACGCAGGTACACCTTACAGAAGGTGCGTACACACAGGCCGGTGTTACATAAAGTGCGTACATACCCGCAGTTATCCCGTTCAGGAGGTGCGTACCCCCAGTTCACTTACTTCAAGGCAGAGAAAAGCACACGTGGGGTTTCTTATGTTTAACCCTTGATATTTAGCCGACGGTATTATGTTATTATGGTTTTGGCCCGTGGTATTGATCCATGATTTGAGGAAGAGCTTGCCTATATAAAGCAAAGGAGATCATTTGGCTTGAGTATGCTTTTGGGTTGAATATCTTATGAGAGCTAGATCTGAAATATTAAGATCTCTTGGGAAGTAATGTCTAGATCTAAATAAGGCGAATCTACTGATGGATTGAGATATCTTCGGCGCATGATCAGATCTGTAGATCTGACTGTCTGGGTTATTCTTGAAGTCTTGAAATTATCTATACTCGAAGGTACAGTGAAAGAAAAGTGCAGAGATACGCAGGCACATAAGCGTTGCAGGTGCGCAGATACGCAGGACCAGAAGCGCTGCAGCTGCGGAGGTGCGCAGGAAGTTCATTGAACACAGAGCGCATGTACGCAGGAGGTATATGAGGCGCAGTGCGTGGGTACGCAGGTGCGCAGTTTGGAACAGTGTGTACTGTACGCATGAATTACATGGGTGAAGCTGCGTACCTCTCTTGAAATATACTTAGCTGTCCATGTTTGTCATTGCTGTGTTCTGGGTTTTGAAGTGATGTCTGGTTTCTGATATTATGACAGTATTCTGAGAAGTGATAGAGTATGTTTCGGTTTTGATAGATGAATGGATCAGGTTCATAATGACTTATCTTCATGTGATCTGATGGACTAGATCGGGTTGATGACTCACTTGTATATGTATGGATCTAGTGCTTGGGTGATTCAGAAGCTTGTTTATGTTGTTGTTGTATCCAGTCTGAAAATTGATGAAACGTGGTACCTGGAGGAGAGAATATTGTAGGTCAGCACCTACGTACTAGTATCTAAGCTAGTACAAGAGCTAAAGGAAATCTTTGGAGCATTGTAGCAGGTAGCAGCCTGCGTACTAGTAAATGGATCGGCTAGTACAAGAGCAAAGGGGGTTGTAGCTCCCGTACTGGTATAAGACTGCACCAGTACAAAATATTGTAAAAGGATTTTCTTATTAAAGAAGATTGAGATGACTTGCAGCAGGTGGTTTTCTCCCGCATTGGGTTTCCACCTTATATCATGGTGTTCATGTGTGTGCCTTATGTGTGATGATCTATTCTATGTTAGTGCATTTGTTAACTGATAATATGGTTGATAATGTTCTAATGCACTCATTGAAGATCAATTAACATAATCATAAGAAGTTGTGGAAGTAGCATATATGAATCAGAGTTTGGAAATGAAAAGTTTTATAATTGTGATAATACTGATTCACCCCCCCCCCCTCTCAGTATTATTTCCAACAATTGGTATCAGAGCAGGTCCTTTGATAGAAGCTTGATCGCTTGAAGGAGATCCGTGGAACAATGGGAAAGAAGCTTAAGAAGAAAGCTCATAAGAAGAAGAAGACATCTCAGAAGAACTATGACAGTGGGAGAATCGATTGGGGATTAGGTATAAGAAGCTCTTCAGATTCAGAATCAGATTCAGAATCAGTTCAGAATGAAGATGATCATTCAGTTATGAAATTGCTATCCTCTGATGTTCCAGCTATCTTTCCTTTTGGAAAAGATGAAAGTGATAGTGAGACTACTAAATTTGCTCTCACGGGTGAGCAAGAAAGATATCAAATAGAGGCATAATTTAACAGGCTGACAAACAAAATTAGTGAACAAGAAAAACTTCTGGACATAAAGAGTGGTGCCCTCAAAGAAGCTGTTACTAGACAAAAAGCTCATCAAAAGTTATGCAAGGAAAAGTATCAAAAGTTGCAGGATGAAGCAACATCTCTAAGAAATGAAGTCATTGAAAAGAACACAACAATCAAGGAGCTTAGAGATCGATCCAGTTATCATGAAAGTCTTGAAGCCACGATCCTCTCACTAAAGGAAGAACTTGAAGAATCAAAGAAGCAGAATGAAGATCTACACCAAGTAATTGAAAAACAAGACAACGAACTCATCAGCTTAAAATCCAAGCTGGAAAGTGCCTTCAAAGTTCGTCAAATGCAGCAGGATCTGAGTGAAGAACAAGAAAAGGAGATTCTCAAACTAAGGGAACAAATGGAAGAAGGAAGGAAAGCTGAAGAAGATTTGAAAAAGCAATCTCTTGAACAACTTCAGGTTGAGGTAAATATCTTGAAAGGTAAATTAGAAGAAAAGGATAAGCTTTTACGATTTCAAGATAGTTCTAAAGTCTTGGATGATATTCTTAGTAGTCAAAGGTCTCCTGCTATAAAGACTGGTCTTGGTTTCCATGAATCTGTTGAAGGTGACTCTAGTTCACAAGGCGAGGCAAGAAACTCTAAAAAGAAATCTAAAGTGATCAACGAAGAAATGAAAGATCAATCTCGTCATCAACCAAGGAAAGATATTCCTCAAATAAAATCCTTTACTCCTCCTATGAATAATGTTGAATGTTATGTATGCATAATCTTGGACATGTTGCAGCTAGATGTAGAAGAAGAAGGGTTCAAGACCATTATGTAGAAAGATCATCACATTCAAGGTACTTTAATGGATATTGCTTTGCTTGCAATATGTATGGTCACAAAGCTGTTGATTGTTACAGGAGGAATATGAAACATGTAAGATGTTATGCATGTAACAAGCTTGGACATATAGCTAAGGAATGCAGGAACAAAGTGTGGGCACCATATCAAAAGGAGAAAATGTCATCATCACGCTTGAAGATATGGAGGAAAAAGGAAGTACAGTCAGAAAAAGGTGGCACAACACATTGTACAGACATACCAAAACCAGAGGGAGCTGAAAGTACAAAACTTCAGTGTCCTGAATCCCATATGCAAACTCCATAAAGGGAAGTCGCATATATACACGAGTTGGATACTGCACAATCGCATATATGATTGTTTGAAGAAAGGCAGTCGGAAAAGTGAAGTTGATCTATGAAGTATGATCTCTTGAGCACAAGATCAGATCTGGAAATCTGAATTGGGTCCTAATCTAAGGTACGCAGATCATTCACTATGAAAGTGCGGGCGTACGCAACAGAGCGTAAGACCGGGCGCGGATGTAAGCAAGTGAAGACACAGTCCCTGTGCGGAGGTACGCGGCGCGATAGAAGGATAACCTGCGTAGGTACATAGAAGTACGCGGCGCGATAGAAGAAAAGGTGCGTGGAGTACGCGGCGCAACTGATGGAACAGGTGCGTGGGTACGCGCTGTAGTGGAAGACTGTCTGCGTATGTACGCAGTGAAGCAGAAGGATCTCTGCGACTGTACGCAGGGGAGCAGAAGATGAAGTGCGTGGCTACGCAGGACAGATAAAGAACAACTGCGTACCTGTCTTAAAGCATTTATTGGCTGACTCTTCTTATTGATATGCATGATCAGATCTGACAGATGGCACAGGTTCAGGGGGAGCATATGTTCTTAATGCATTGTTGACATTATGGTCCTTGATGACAATGCTTATGATTCATCTTGCTATGGTTATGAGTTGTTCACATGGTTCTTAGATCAGATTTGTGGTTGATTCTCTAATGGTGCTTGCATGGAGTCTTTATTGTTATTGGCACATATATGGATGAGGATTGTTGGCTGGATACATGGGTGATTATTCAAAGTTGCATTGTGGAGACATGATGATGATGAGATCTTACCTATATGATGATAGGTTGTTTCGTACATATGTTGATTAATGCAGATGCTTCCATTTGATGACTCTTGGTTCATGTAGATCTGAATTGCTATGAATGAGTTGATGCAGACGTACCTTGCTTTTGACAGATACTATGAAGCAGATCATACAGTGTTGTTGCTGATAGTGTGTCTCTTTTCAAGTTATCTTTTCAGGTCATGTAACGACCTATGTTTCCCCACTATGCCTGGGATGAATGATGTTATCTTATGTAAACTTTTGATGTATCACCATTGTGATGAATGTACGTATTGAGTCTTTTGGAAGGTCATTTATGATATATATAGTCATGTTCTTCTTGTAGAACATCTTTTTGCAGTCAGGGGGAGCTTGAGCATGAACAACACTATATAGCAGAGCAGGCATCTCAGCTTGTTCTCAGAAAGAGCATTATCAGATTGGAGCACCATGGCATATACAAAGGGAGAGTTCATTCAGAGATTTCAGCAGAACTGGTTTATAGTCAAGGAGAGCATGTTCTTAGGGGGAGCATAACCCTTTGCCCTTGATGTCAAAGGGGGAGAGTGATTTGGTGTTGTTGCCATCAAGTCCAAAGGGGGAGATTGTTGGCATTATGGTGCATGTGTTGTACTTGATGGCAACCCTCTCATAGAAGATCATCTCACTTGTATACATTCAGATGAATCTACAGAAGAAATATCAGATGTGACAGAGTGCATGGGTTACCGGACATCTCAAAGGGATTAGATGACAGTTCACAAGTAAGCTTTGACATCAAGTCCAAAGGGGGAGATTGTTGGCATTATGGCGAAAGTGTTGTCCTTGATGGCAACCCATTCAGGTGATAGATCACAGTACTTCAAGTCAGCAACAGAGATTGATGATCAGCTATCAAATATTGAAGAAAATAAGGGGTACGTAGGTACACCTTACAGAAGGTGCGTACACGCAGGCCAGTGTTACATAAAGTGCGTACATACCCGCAGTTATCCCGTTCAGGAGGAGCGTACCCCCAGTTCACTTACCTCAAGGCAGAGAAAAGCACACGTGGGGTTTCTTATGTTTAACCCTTGATATTTAGCCGACGGTATTGTGTTATTATGGTTTTGGCCCGTGGTATTGATCCATGATTTGAGGAAGATCTTCCCTATATAAAGAAAAGGAGATCATTTGGCTTGAGTATGCTTTTGGGTTGAATATCTTATGAGAGCTAGATCTGAAATATTAAGATCTCTTGGGAAGTAATGTCTAGATCTAAATAAGGCGAATCTACTGATGGATTGAGATCTCTTCGGCGCATGATCAGATCTGTAGATCTGACTGTCTGGGTTATTCTTGAAGTCTTGAAATTATCTTTACCCGAAGGTACGCAGGTACAGTGAAAGAAAAGTGCGGAGATACGCATGCACATAAGCATTGCAGGTGCGCAGATACGCAGGACCAGAAGCGCTGTAGCTGCGGAGGTGCGCAGGAAGTTCATTGAACACAGAGCGCAGGTACGCAGGAGTTATATGAGGCGTAGTGCGTGGGTATGCAGGTGCGCAGTTTGGAACAGTGCGTACTGTACGCAGGAATTACATGGGTGAAGCTACGTACCTCTCTTGAAATATACTTAGCTGTCCATGTTTGTCATTGATGTGTTCTGGGTTTTGAAGTGATGTCTGGTTTCTGATATTATGACAGTATTCTGAGAAGTGATAGAGTATGTTTTGGTTTTGATAGATGAATGGATCAGGTTCATAATGACTTATCTTCATGTGATCTGATGGACTAGATTGGGTTGATGACTCACTTGTATATGTATGGATCTAGTGCTTGGGTGATTTAGAAGCTTGTTTATGTTGTTGTTGTATCCAGTCTGAAAATTGATGAAACGTGGTACCTGGAGGAGAGAAGATTGTAGGTCAGCACCTACGTACTAGTATCTAAGCTAGTACAAGAGCTAAAGGAAATCTTTGGAGCATTGTAGCAGGTAGCAGCCTGCGTACTAGTAAATGGATCGGCTAGTACAAGAGCAAAGGGGGTTGTAGCTCCCGTACTGGTATAAGACTGCACCAGTACAAAATATTGTAAAAGGATTTTCTTATTAAAGAAGATTGAGATGACTTGCAGCAGGTGGTTTTCTCCCGCATTGGGTTTCCACCTTATATCATGGTGTTCATGTGTGTGCCTTATGTGTGATGATCTATTCTATGTTACTGCATTTGTTAACTGATAATATGGTTGATAATGTTCTAATGCACTCATTGAAGATCAATTAACATAATCATAAGAAGTTGTGGAAGTAGCATATATGAATCAGAGTTTGGAAATGAAAATTTTTATAAATGTGATAATACTGATTCAGCCCCCCTCTCAATATTATTTCCAACAAGCGCCCTCATTCGTTGGGACCTTTTCCACATCATTGTTGGGTTGTGTTATATTCTTTCCATGACTAACCCACGTAGTTAACCAGGGGGTTAGAGGGAGGGTGGAGTCCCCCCTTTGTTGAAGCGATTGCGTAGTGAGGGGTGGGGGTCATAGGGGGTTTGAGGGGTGCAAGTAACCCCACTCTATGGGGTCTGGGGCAGCGCCCCTGAAAATTTTGGTTTTGGACCCTATTTTAGGTTGGGCGGACCTACCTATGGTTTTGTGCATGATTTTCGCACATGGTTTTGGACGCGATGGTTTTCGGTCCATGGTTTTGAACGCTATGGTTTTCGGTCCATGGTATTGGATGCTTCAGCATGCATAAATATGTATTGTAACATTGAAAGGAACATAATGAAAAATCAAGCTGGTAGTCCTGGTTTTGGGATCGAGGGGAAAATCTTTGTGTATATGTGTTTTATGTGTTATGCTCTCGCATTGTATATTTTCTGTGTTATAGAATTTGTATGCAGGTAATTTCTGTATGAGGTTAAAACCTACATTTGGTATCAGAGTTGTTTTGGCTTCAAGGGGATGCCTTTGTTGTTGAGGGGTTTCACTCAGGCCTGTGGTAGACCCTGTTCAATGGGAGATCCGCGAGATCGATTCTGGTGGTGAAAGAAGATGGCGAGTAGTGGAAAGATAAAGATCGATAAATTTAATGGTCAGAGTTTTGAGTTGTGGAAACTCAAGATGGAGGATCTGTTGGTGGATAAAGATCAGTGGATCGCTGTAGATCCGGGTACTAAACCAATGGGAGTGTCCGATGAAGAATGGAAGAAGTTGGATCGGAAGGCAAAGAGCATAATACGATTGTGTGTCTCAGATTCAGTATTGCTGAATGTATTAGGGGAAGCTACGGCGAAGGCTTTGTGGGACAAATTAGGGACTTTGTACCAATCTAAGTCTCTAGTGAATAAACTATTCCTGTAGAAACAGCTGTATAACCTGAGGATGAAAGATGGAGACTCGGTGACATAGAATATGAACGCATTTAATACTGTGGTAAGTCAGTTATTATCTGTTGATATTAAAATTTCAGATGAAGATAAGTGCATCAGTTTGTTGTGTTCTCTACCAGATTCATGGGATAGTCTGGTTATTGCAATAGGTAGCAATACAACTGTCTTGTAGTTTGATGAAATAGTCTCATCCTTGCTGATGGAGGAGATGAGACGAAAAAATATGGAGAGCCAGAATGGTGATGCCTTGTCTGTACGAAGACAGTCCCAGAATAGAAACAAAAGTAAGTCATCGAGTGGGAGATGTAAATCTAGAGGGAGATCTAAATCTCTAAGAAAACTTGTAAAGGTGGTGTGCTGGAAATGTGGAAAGGAACAGCACTACAAAAGGGACTGTAAATCTAAAGCTCTTGATAAAGGAAAGGGATCTGATGATGCTCCTTCTGCAAAGGTGAAAACCACCTCAGATGAAGGTGGGGATGTGTACGTGGCTTCTTCAAGTACACATGTAGATCATGAGGCATGGTTGATTGACTCAGGTGCATCCTTTCACTTCACTCCCCATAGAGAGTGGTTCTGCGAATATGAGAAATATGACGGTGGTGATGTCTTCTTAGGGGATGATAGGAAGGCCAGAATCGTTGGTCGCGGAAAAGTAAAGTTGAAGTTGCAAGGTGGAAGGGTTAGAACACTTCCGGGTGTTCTGCATATTCATGCATTGGCCAGAAATCTGATTTCTGTATGCAAGCTGGATGATGCAGGTGTAAAAACAGTGTTTGAGAAGGATACCTGCAAGATAGTTCGGGAAGCACTGGTATTGATGTGGGGAGACTACTCCATACACACCTGAGAAAAATGGAGTTGCAGAAAGAATGAACAAGACATTGATGGAAATGGAAAGAAGCATGCTCAGTGGTGCTGGGTTAGGACAAGAATTCTGGTCAGAGGCGGAGGAGACAACATGTTACCTGGTCAACAGATCACCTTCATTAGCGTTGGAGGATAAGACTCCACAAGAGGTATGGACTGGTAAGAAACCCTCTCTTTCACATCTGAAGGTATTTGGCTGTGATGCATATGTATATGTTCCAAAGGAGAAAAGAACCAAGTTGGATAGTAAATTTGAAAAGTGCATCTTTATTGGGTATAAGGATGGTTTAAAGCGTTATAATCTTTGGAACCCAGTAACAAGGAAGGTTGTGTACAGCCGAGATGTGGTGTTCAGAGAGGTGAAAGATGTTATTAAACATGAAGTCCAACCAAAGGAACCTGAGAAGATAAAGTTTGAGCTTAAGGATGAAGAATCAGACTCTACAGCAGAGGAGGAATCAGAAGATGAAGAGCCACAAACTCTAGGTGTGAGAAGATCAGTTCGAGAAAGAAGGAAGCTGGAAAGGTATAGTCCATCTTCTTTCTATTCAAATTTTGATTTATCTATTATTGATGCTGATCCCAGAACTGTGAAGGAAGAAGTAGATTCAGAGGATGGAAAACTATGGAAAGAGGCCATGGTTGATGAAATGGCATCTTTGCACAAAAATGAGGCTTGGGATCTGGTGGAGTTGCTGGCTGGAAGGAAACCCATTGGTAGCAAATGGGTCTTCAAGAAGAAGACAAATGCAGAAAGAAAGGTGGAGAAATACAAAGCTCGGTTGGTAGAAAAAGGTTATTCCCAGGTGCCGGGAATTGATTTTGGTGATATTTTTTCTCCTGTTGCCAAGGTGACTTCTATTAGATTACTTTTATCTGTTGCTACTGCTTTTGATTTTTAGGTAGAACAGATGGATGTGAAGACAACATTTCTTCACGGGGATCTAGAAGAGGAAATCTACATGAAGCAACCTGAAGGCTTTGCGGTGAAGGGTAAGAAATAATTAGTATGCAAGTTAAAGAAGTCTTTGTATGGGTTAAAACAGTCACCAAGGATGTGGTATCAGAAATTTGATACATTTATACGGGGACTTGGCTTCACCAGAAGCAAAGCAGATCACTGTGTTTATTTTAAATTAACTGGTGACCGTGTTATTTATCTGGTCTTGTATGTGGATGATATGTTGTTGGTTGGAAATGACAAAGAAATTATCCAGGATTTGAAGACCCATTTGTCCTCCAAATTCGACATGAAAGATATTGGCGTTGCAAACTATATTTTGGGCATGGAAATTAAAAGAGATCGGACAAAGAGGAAGCTCTGGTTAAACCAAAGGAAGTATGTCAAGACAATATTGCAGAGGTTTAATATGAAAGATAGTAAACCGGTGAAGGTTCCTATTCCTGTAGATGTAAAGTTATCTGTTGAACAGTGTCCCAAGAAACAAGAAGAGGAAGAGGACATGTCCTGTGTTCCATATGCAAGTGCAGTCAGTAGCTTGATGTATGCGATGGTTTGTACTAGACCAGACATTGCACATGTAGTGGGAGTATTGAGTAGGTTTATGTCAAAACCAGGGAAGGAGCACTGGAGAACAATGAAGCGAGTTTGCAGGTATTTGCGTGGCACTAGTGATTATGGTTTGTGCTACCAAGGAAGACGAGGATTGGACAGAGTGTTGGATATTCATGGCTTTGTTGATGCAGACTGGGCTAGAGATCTGGATCAGAGAAGATCTACAAGTGGGTATGTGTTTAACCTATTTGGAGGTGCAGTCAGTTGGATGAGTAAAAAACAATCTGTAGTGACACTATCAACTACAGAGGTAGAATACATGGCAGCCACTCATGCAAGCAAGGAAGCGGTTTGGTTGTAGAGATTGTGTTCAAGTATGGGGTTAGTACAGGGAGCTATAAGGATAGACTGTGACAACCAAAGTGAAATTTTCTTTGCAAAGAACCCTGCATATCATTCAATGTCAAAGCACATTGATGTTCAGTATCATTTTGTGAGGGATATGATAGAAGAACAAAAGGTGTTGCTGGTAAAGGTGCACACTTTGAAGAATACTACAGATGCATTGACAAAATATGTGAGCCCTGAGAAGTTCTCTTGGTGTAGAGAAACAATGGGTGTTGCAGGGTTGGATAAATGACTAAGCTCTCTTGTGGCCCCTGTGGAAAGAAAACAACAAGTGGGAGAATGTTGGGTTGTGTTATATTATTTCCACGACTAGCCCACGTAGTTAACCAGGGGGTTAGAGGGGGGGCGGAGCCCCCCATTCATTTCGTCGATTGCGTCGCGGGGTGGGGGGGTCGCAGGGGGTTTGAGGGGTGTAGTTAACCCCGCTCTATGGGGTCTGGGGCAGCGCCCCAGAAAATTTTGGTTTTGGACCCTATGTTAGGTTGGGCGAACCTACCTATGGTTTTGTGCATGATTTTTGCACATGGTTTTGGATGCGATGGTTTTCGGTCAATGGTTTTGGACATGATGGTTTTCGTTCCATGGTATTGGATGCTTCGACATGTATAAATATGTATTGTAACATTGAAAGAAACATAATGAAAAATCAAGCTGGTATTCCATGTTTTGAGATCCAAGGGAAAATCTCTGTGTATATGTATTTTATGTGTTATGCTCTTGCATTGTATATTTTCTGTGTTATAGAATTTGTATGCAGGTAATTTCTGTACAGGGTTAAAACCTGCAGTCATCCAATCCTGCCATGTAGACAAGTCAAACTTGAACTTTGAATTGCTCTAACGTTTGCATATAAGCTCGGATTTGAGTGTTGTTTGCACCATTGGATTCAGAATCAAAATCTCTTGAATCTGAATTTGAGTTTAACAAGATTCTGACACTTTGATTTTTTAGCATAAACTTGAGCACCTGATCAGTCCTCCCCACTAGAATCATTTTGGACCCCAAAAGATTAGATTCAGTTATTGAATAGATAAGAGTACTATTCCCTCACCTTCCCCTCTTCAATCCATTTGGCCTTTGATGTATTTTGACCTTTAAGACCCACTCGAAGATAATCATTATTTCCCCTTTTTGATGACCTCATTCTTCTATCAAGTATGGTGTCTTGCTGAAGTTCATCAGGAAATTCTAGAGAAAAATCTTCAATTGATGGAATCTATACACTTTATCCTTGATCTTCAATAAAAGGAGGCTCATAAAATATCAAATTTTCAACATTAACAATAGAATAAATTTACATATATGAAGGAAAATCAAGCTTGAAAGCATTATTACCAATCTTTTCCAAAATTTTAAATGGACCATAACAGATTGGTTTCAGCTTTTTACCTTCACCTTGAAGCCTTTCCTTGCTAATGTAAAGCCAAATTCCATCACCTACTTGAAACTGATGATCCACACATTGCTTATCATGCCTTGCCTTATACTTGCCTTGACTCTTTTCTAGTTGTTCTTGAACTATTTGGTGAATCAACTGAATTTTCTCAATGAATTTATTTGCTCTGTCTATGTCTCTATGTCCATCTACAACTACATATTTTTCAAAGATGAAATCCAAAGTCGATTTAGGAAAATAACCAAGACATGCCTCAAAAGTCAAAGTTAGAGTAGAAATGTTTTTTGCTCGGTTGTAAGCATGTTGAACATAATGCAATTGTTCATCCCACAACTTAGGATGTTTACTGCGATATCCTCTTAGCAAATGAATAATTGTCTTGTTAACCACTTCCGTTTGACCATCTGTTTGCGGATGGAAGGCTATACTTTTCTTCAACTTCATGTCCATCAAGTTCCATAAACTTGACAAACAATTCCCAACAAATCAGGAATCACAATCACTTACAATAGAAGTAGGTAATCCAAAATGAACCCATACATTTTGAAAGAAAAGTTGAGTTGTTTGTTCAACTGTAATTTTTCTTTTACAAGGCATTAATATGCACATCTTGCTGAACCTATCCACAACTATGTACAAATAATCATGAACTTTTCTTGATAAAGGAAGACCTCCTACAAAATCCATAGAAACAGTTTCCCATGGACATGAAGGCATTGGAAGTGGTGTGCACAATCCTAGTTTCCTATTACTAGGCTTACTGACTGAACACAATGAAAAACCTCTGATAAAACATGACACGCTTTCAAGCATAAGAGTCCAGTAGAAATACCTCTGAAGATTTGCCATTGTTTTACTTATACTGAAATGTCCAACAATAAGAGAAGTGTGTGCTTCCCTTATGACATCTACTCTCTCTCCCTGTGGAACACAAATTTTTCCCAAATGATACAACAAATTATCATGTACATGGTAGTCTAATTCCTCAACTTGGTGGCCTTGAATCAATTTTGAATACACCTCTTTAAAGTCAGTATCATGTGCATATTGTTCAACATAAATTTAAGGTAAAATAGAATTATTCTTGAGTAAAATGGCTACATTAACAACCAGTCTAGAAAGCATATTAACAACTCTGTTATGAATACATTTCTTGTACTTGATTACCAAGTGGAAATGTTGTAAGAATCCCATGCAACGAAAGTGCCTTGATTGCTGCATTTTTGTTTGAGATTGCAGATATTGCGAAGGTTGATGATTAGTGTGAATAATGGTTTCTTTACCCATCAAGTAATGCTTCCATTTATTAACACTTTGCACCAATGCATAAAGCTCTTTATCATATGTAGGATAATTAATAACAACACCATTAAAAAATTTAGAATGAAATGAAATGGGCTTACCATGCTGTAAAAGAACTGCACCCATGGCATAGTCGCTTGCATCTGTTTGTATTTCAAATGGTTGTTTCAAATATGAAAATGCTAAAACTGGGGCTGAACTGATCTTTTGTTTTAAAGCATCAAATGCTTCTTGCTGTTTTCCTCCCCAATGGAAGAAAACATTCACGCTGGTCAAAGCATGTAGTGGAGTTTCTATGGAAGATAAATTGGAAATGAAATTCCTCCATTACTGCATTGCTCCCAGAAAACTCCTTACTTCTGCGACTAATTTGGGTATTGGCCAATTCATAATGAATGACACTTGAGAGGGGTCAATCTTCATCTCACCTCCTCCAACTATGTGGCCCAAATAAACTAAGGATGTTTTCCCGAATTCACATTTAGACATCTTCAGAAATAACTTTTCTTTTCTCAAGACATCCAACATGTTCCTCACATGCTTGACATGCTCTTCTCGTGATTTGTTGAATATCAAAATATCATCTAAATAGACAATTACAAACTCATCAATAAAGGATCTTAAAACATCATTCATAATTCTCATGAATGTAGCTGGAGCATTGCAAAGACCAAAAGGCATAACCAACCACTCAAACAATCCCTGTTTGGTTTTAAAAGCAGTCTTCCAAATATCCTCCTAAACTATTCTAACTTGATGATATCCACTTCTCAAGTCTAATTTAGTGAAATATTTTTCATTCTTCAACTGATCTAGCAAATCATCTATTCTGGGCAGTGAGTATCGATTCTTTATGTTAATTTTGTTCAAACCTACATAATCTACACACAAGAGCTAGGTTCCATCTTTCTTCAGTACCAAAATAATTGGCGAACCACATGGCGAAGTATATGGATGAATTACACCTTTATCTAATGATTCTTGGAATTTTTTCTTAATTTCTAAACCTTCCATAATTGACATTCGATACATACCAATGTTTGGGAGTGGACAGTCTTGCTGTAGAAGAATTTCATGTTGAATTCTCCTTTTTGGTGGAAATCCCTTTGGTTCTTGAAACATATCTCCATATTGATTGACCAGATCAACCAATTCAACTTTCAACTTCACGTCATAGCCTGCAAAGGATTCATGCTCCATTTCATTCTTCTGTTTGATCATAAGGAGCACAAGACTCTTGCTGGAATTGGCCAGTCGCTTCATTTTCCCTGCACTTGCCAAGAACATATTAAGCTTCCTACGATGGGCTCTCACTATATACTCCATTCAATCTTTGAAAAAATGATATTTGTTCTCAAATATATGGAAAATAGATTTCCTGTTGTACAGAGACGGGCTTCCCAACACAATTCCAGAAATATCCAGCGACACTACATCTAATTCAACTTCATCAACGAAATTGGCAGTAATAGCAAACCTGAAAACACATTTCCTTATGACCTGAATATTTTCATCCTTGGTTATCCAACCCAATGGATACGGTTTATGATGAGGCATGGTTTCCAAATTCAATTTCTTGACCAAGTCTGTAGAAATTAAATTTGCCTGAGATCCACTGTCAAACAACGTATCAATCTTGGTGTGTTTGGAAATAACTCGGATATGGAACAACTCAATTCTATTTTCCTCATTTGAAGCATTATTTGAGTTATTTGTTGCATTGGTGCTTGCCATGACTTCCTCTTTGCTTGATTTTTCCGCGACTTTTCCCTTAGTGACTGTGGCTGCAATATTTGATCCATCACCTAAGTTAGAACCCAAGTCTTGTCGTACAACAACGTTTGTCTTATGTTTCCCTTTATTGTTAGATTTATTTGGTCTTAATTCACGATGAAGCTTCCAGCAATGCACTTCATCCTGACCCTCTTTGAAACAATTCTTGCACATGGGTTTCTCCCCTTCTTTCTTAACAGAAGCATTTTTCTTCTTCTTTCCTTTGAAAGTCTTTCCTTTTTCACCACTCTGGAATGGATTCTTCTTACCTTCTTCTTGTACATTTTTCCCTCTTTCTTCGAGGTGTGTAGATCGAACACAAACCTCATCAAGATTCATGGGATTAAACATAAGAATGGCATGTCGAATATAGCTATGCAAACCTTCTAATATTTCAGCAAAGTATCTTGTGACTGCAAGTCTACTCCTAGCATAAGAGATCTTCTCCTAAACTCTTGAATATAATCTTGCACATTTTGACCTTTTAACTATTTGAAAATTTTCCAATTCATGATAGCTTTTTGGATATGGGCTAAAGGGTATAATTGTCTTTTTATAGCAGCATTGAAATGAGACCAAGTAATAGAGATCTTACCATGTTTTTTGATCTCGTCTTGAGTCCTTGATTACCACCATACAAGTGCTACACCCTCCATTCTTAATGAAGCCAACTGAATTTTGATATCATCCTCTTGAAGGTTCTGAATTCTACAATACACCTCCAACTGACGAATCCAGTTATCCATCTTTTCTGCGTTAACTTCTCCATTGTACATAGGCAACTTGAATTTAACATCAAGCTTTAGAAAATGTGATTTACCAGTTCCTTTTGCAGAATGATGATGAGTATGAGTAAGGGTTGTATTAGTGGAAGAGTGTGAAGATGATTGTGAAGAAGAAGATGAAGAAGATGGTGGAGAGGGTGGAGGCTTGTCTCCATTCCCATTACCTCCTTTTCCATTACCTCCTCCTGAAGAGCCTTCTCCTTTGGGAGGTTTGGAACTTTCTCCTTGCAATCTGCTATTCCTCTCTTCATAGAGGACCTTCACCATCTCTGTCATATCAAAGAAAGCCTTTCTGAAGGTCTTCTCATCTTTTGTCATGATAGGTTATCCTTCATGAGACATGGTCTCTCAAGACTCAACTGCAACTTCTGCAACTTGAGGATGTACTAGTGTAGAGGACTTTGGCAACCTTGCTCTTCTTCCCCTTGAGCCAACTATAGGGCTTTCAACCAGCTTCCCTTCTCCTCTTTTGAGTTTTAACCTTGTTATCATGACACAAACTTGAAAACAATTAAATCCTTCTTTCACAAAGAAAATCTAGTAAGAAAAAACCATAGCTCTGATACCAACTTGATCTAAAATGGAGCAGATTAGTAATGCTGTGCTAATTCCCTAATCAGAATAAAACCCAATATGCTTATCATTCGCGTATAAATTGCTTAAGGATTCACCATGTTTGCTTAGCTAAATTATTCCCATGAGAGTTTCTTATGTAAATGTTATAAACAATTTAACATAAAACATATGGTAAATAGCAGCAAAATAACAACAAAGAACATCAAAATACAACACACAATGCACAACACAAAGGTTTGATGAGGAGTTCACCCCTCCTGGGTTACGTGTCCTTGGTCCAGCTTCCAATGCTTGGGCTTCTCTATTATGCTCAAAATTACAACAAAAGTGTGTTTACAATGCTCATATACCTCTGAAAACTGTCTCAATGAGTTCAGAATACTAAAAAATGGCTATCTAGCCTTTTTTTGCATCTAATTTGGATAAGAAGTGAAGAAGTTATGACTTCTCCTAGTTCTCCCACTATTTGTTCCACAAATTGCTCCAAAACCGACATAATCCCACAAATTCACTCCAAAATCTGCTAACTGAGTGAGAATTTTGCCGCGCCGCGGGCCATAACCTGTCGATCGTATCGCAAATCACAATCGACAAGTGTTGCAGGCTCTTATGGTATGTGAATAGAAACGAGTGATTTGTGATTGCGATATCGCAGACCCGACGAGATATTAAATTGCAACCTATAGTGGCATCACATCCGGGAACTATCGCATTTCGCAATTGGTGAATTTTGGCGGGCTGAGGGTCTTGTTAACTGTTTGGTCAATTTAGAGTGTCCTAAATTGCTATATTAATTGTCAATCCGAGAGTCGTAAACTGTTGAAGTGTGGCGCACTATATGTGCAAGATAACCTATTTCTTACTTTTTGTCGTTTTTGACTTTTTATTTTGTTTTGGGGGTTTTTATCTTCGTTTATCTCCTAATGTAAAATGGAAATTCTAAAAGACAAGTATGGATATAAATTTTCAAGGCAATTATGTCCTTTATAATGATTTCCAAAACTTCAAACTTTAGAGGGTCTTAGAACATACTAATGATGAAATAAATTCTTAAAAGAAAATGAAAACGTGCCACTATTCTAATCAAACAAACAGTGAACTATTGATCATGAAACCATTATCCCTGCTGCTATCTAAATACTAAAGAAATGAATTAAGCTATTGTACTCAAAGAAATCCAAAAATAGCAATTAAAGTAAAGCTAAAATCAAATTACATCAATTCATATTTTGACCCCTCGCCAGTTAGTCTCGCTATGGCTTTCAGAGGTAATCATCAACAACTTGAGCAATCTGATATCTAATTGCAGAAAAGTGAACTTATAATCAAATCACATCAATTCATAGTCTGACCCCTCGCTAGTTAGTCTCGCTATGGCTTTCGGAGGTAATCATCAACAACTTGAGCAATCTGACATCTAATTGCAGAAAAGTAAACTTAAAATCAAATCACATCAATTAATAGTCTGACCCCTCACCGGTTAGTCTCACTATGGCTTTCGGAGGTAATCATCAACAACTTGAGCAATTTAATATCTAAGCTAACTAATAAAGCCAATGAACAAAACTAAAATAAACAAAACAGAACTAGAATTAAAAGCTAAGAAAAGTAAGTCAGTAGAAAGACTGATTCCATGTCATTAGTCATTGTGAAAATTATATGCAAATGCCCGGGCTGCCTACTGTAATCTGGAACATACACATTGATCAGCGTTAACAGCAATGTAAAGCATGTAAAATTATGAACAAGAATGAAACGTTAGTACCATAGTAAATGAAATATACATAAGTGAATAACTATGGCATAATAAACATAAAGAAACACAACATGAAACTGTACAGCAATAAGAAACAAAACCTCGGCGTGTGCAGGGGCCCTCTACACAACCTCGGGCAACAGCTATCAATCAAGAATTATGCTCAGAAACAGAGTCTTCTCATATATTTCAGAACGCAGTCACAATAATGAAACTAGTGTCACGACATAGTGGGATTTTTAACAACAAAATTATATTCAAAAGACTAACTACTATGCATATAGAAATGCATTATTTATAACAAAAGATTACATAACTGTTTTCCTATAAACTGCGCTGACAGAGGACACGTAAACGACAACGTCCATGGATTTAGCGTCATGCTGCCGAGATTATGCAATCTATTGAAAACGGCTTGTTGGATTCACATCGTGGGCAGCCTACAGGTGTCAGCGTGCCTCCAGAAATCTAGAAACGGCCACGAAAATCTTTCACGTGCTTGGAAACGGAGTCCTGTTGCCGTAGGACTCTTCTGTTTGACCACCACTTGACCACCGTTGACCACGACCTCCTCTGATGAATCCGACTGAGCCAATAGGACTCGGTCCATGTCCAAGTCATTTCCAACTTGCCCATGTGGCTCGATTTTCCTGATGACACCTGCAATTTAGACTTTAACAAAAACAGCTACGGAAAGTTGAAGCAGCTACGGAAAGTGACAGGATTTCGCAGCTCAATGAGCAAAAATCTAGTTCAAACAACAGACACAAAACATAGTTAAAAACCACTTTAAGTGCTCTTTTATGATTAATATGCAATGATGTTGATAACTTAGGAGGTCCAGGTGAATGGAAAAAGTCTAGGAAGGTGTATAGGATAGATGCAAGTTCAGGGCTCAACATACCCCCACTATGAAGGTGTTGCATGTCCCCATGCAACCAAAATTTTGACCATCCTCTCTTCAATCCTGTTGACACCTAATCCGAAACGGATGAGGTGAAGCTGGACAGTCATCTAGGAGATGAACTGATCCGTTTTTTGTATATATAAATAATAGTTGTCTAATGAGAAATATCATCCAGTTGTTTCTTGCGCTCATTAATTTCTGAGCTAACCTGGCCTGACATGGTATCAGAGCACAGGTCCCAGAAATAACTCCTGCCTCTGCCAGGTTTTTGCTGCCTCATGAAACCTCTGTCCTGAGCGCCTCTGGAGACTGCGCCCTCTGACCAGGAGTAATTGATGTGCGTTTTTCTTACCTGAGCGTTGATGCGTTTTGAGCGTTGATGCGTTTCTGAGCCTGATGCGTTCATGTATTCCCTGGAACGCTGCGTTGAAGCTCTGCTGTCGAACCATGACTGCGTTTTTTAATGGCAACTGCAATGGTGGCTGCGTTGAAAACTGAGGCATCGCTTTTTTTGTAAAGACTGCGTTACGCTGCACTGTGGTATCGCTCTATTGGTATCGCTCTATTTTTGTAAGAATTATGGTTACGCTGCACTGTGGTATCGCTCTATTGGTATCGCTGCGTTTTGCATGGAATTGCTGTATGAGCAGAGTATTGTCATCCGTATATACAAATGTTTATACATCAGCGTTGTAGTGTATTGAGGCCTGCGTTTTTTATTGAAGCGTTGTATGGTGACTGCGTTTTTTATTCTGCGTTTTTGTAATGGTGGCATAACCTACAACTGTCCGAAAACTTCTGTAGAACGGGCCTGTTTGTGGAGATGCGGAGTAATGCGATTTTTTGTATGCTTTATTGCCTGCGTTTTATGGTATTGAAGACTGCGTTGATGCATTTCTTTTTGAAAAATGACTGAAGCCTGTACATGAAGATTGCGTTGTATTGATGACATGAAGACTGCGTTTTTTGTAAAGGTGACTGCATTTTTGTAATGGTGGTTGCGTCCTTATTTTAATGAAGACTGCGTTATATTCAAGCCAAGCCCTGTTGACCATCGTTATATACGCATTAAGCTGTGGGTATATGCGCATTAACGCAGTGGTTATATTGACCACGGTTTGAGTAGTGTATAGCAATCAGTTTTTGTGTTGGCAGTGGTTATATTGACCACGGTTTGAGTAGTGTATACCAATCAGTTTTTGTGCTGGCAGTGGTTATATTGACCACGGTTTGAGTATTGTATAGCAATCCGTTTTTGTGCTGGCAGTTTGAATATTGTATAGTAATCAGTTTTGTGCTGGCGGTTTGAGTTTTATATGGTAATCAATATACGTGCTATATCCATTCAGTTGATCTCCGTTTCTGTCTATATGGATGTGGATGTGGGTATGACTGAGGTTCAACCTGGCCTGAAGAGTTTCACATTTTGCAGTTTTCAAAAGCAGTCAGAGTGTTTATATATCGATCAGAGTGTTTATATCAGTCAGAGTATCAAAGCATGTGTAGTATTGCATGATATAGTGATATATATTGAAGTGATCCTTGAGAATTTTTTTTCTCTCAAAACATAGTAATATTACTCATATAAGAAATGCTGATATAAGGAATGCTGATGCAAATGTTAGAAGAAAATAAAGTGCATAAGGCAGTGGCATAAAGTTTTTTTTCTCAGCAGAATTTTTTTTTCTATCAGCAGAAGTTTTTTGTTACAGTATGCCTTCAAGAGAAAGAAGAAGATACTTCAGAGGCAGGGGGGGTAGACATTCTCAAGCAGAAAAGGCAGACTTACATTGCATTCGCTGCAAACAAAAAGGATCTCATGATGCTTCTACATGCAAGCTACCATGGGATAAGATTGAGCAGAGAAGAAATCAGCAGAAAGGTAAAACTGATCACACAGACAAAGGTAAAGCACCTGAATCCGCTCACTATATTGAGGCACAATGTAACATTGGAGTAAATGAAGATCTATTTAATGCTTCACTTAATTCTTCGAAAAATGACTGGTTGCTTGATTTAGGAGCAACCTGTCATATGACTCATAGGAAAGATTTTTTTGAAGATTTCACTGATAATGTTGATGGAGCAGTATACTTTGCAGATCAGTCAAAAATCAAGCCATCAGGGCTTGGCACAATCAGGCTTAAACTACCTGGTCTTCCAGACTTTCTTCTGGATCATGTTCTATATCTCCCACAGCTGAAGAGAAACTTGCTGTCCCTGGTCCACATCCGCCAGCAAGGTCACTCCATTCACATGTTTGATGGCAAGCTTGAGGTAACAAAGGCGTCTGACCACTCACTTGTCATGAGGGGTATAGAAGAAGAAAGACTCCTTAAACTGCAAGGAACCTCTGCTCATGCACAAGATTTCTCATATATTTCTCATCATGAAGAAGGTGCACTTCCATCAAGTTTATTATGGCATGCTAGATTTGGACATTTAAACTATGATAGTCTCCGCTTGTTGAAGAAAAATGGTGTTGCTGGTTTGCCTACAATTCCTAGAAAACATAAACAATGTGATGCTTGCATTCTAGGAAAGCATAGAAAACAGTCTTTTCATGATTCACATTCAAGAGCACATAGGAAGCTTGAACTTATTCATTCAGATTTATGTGGTCCAATGCCTGTTCCTTCTACAAATGGAAATAAGTATATCATGACATTTATTGATGATTACACCAGAATGTGTTGGGTTTATTTATTGAAGAACAAATCTGATGCTTTTCAAACATTCAAGAATTTTCATAAGTGGATTGAAAATGATTCACAATCTCATATTGGGTCTATTCGCACTGATAATGGAAAAGAATATACATCAAATGAATTTGAACACTATCTTCGCCAACATGGGATTAAACATCAAACAACCGTGCCTTATAATCCTCAACATAATGGTGTAGCTGAAAGAATGAACGTAACAATTTTGAATATGGTACGATCCATGCTTTTCTTCAAAAATGTAAAGACAATGTTTTGGGCTGATGCTGTTCTATGTGCTGCATATATAAAGAATAGATGTCCATCTAGTGCTATAAGAAACAAGACTCCTTATGAATTGTGGTATGGACATGTTCCTTCGGTAAAACATCTCAGGATATTTGGTTCCACCTGTTATGCTTTAATACCAAAGGTACATCGAAACAAACGTGGTGCTAGAAGTCGTAAGTGTATCTTCCTGGGGTATTCAAACACATCTAAAGCATTGTTTAGATAATCTTCGGCAAAATCACATAACCAATCTTTTGTCGACGCGTTTCGAACCAACCAGTGTGGTTCATCGTCAGGACAAGTTGAAGAACCAATCTGGCCTAGCTTGCTTAAATAGAGGTGCAGAGACTCCAGGGTTAATAATACCAACGGCTAATTTTGACCAATGACCCTAGTCAAAATAGTTAAATTAATATTTACCTATTTTTTATATAGTTTTTGTAACTTTTTATAAAGGCGTTAATTAAAATAAATAATAAATAAATCTAATATTAATTAATTATTAAGAGAGTTCTAGATCGTACCTTATCTAATAATCTAATGGTTATATCGCATTTATTTATACTTGATATTATTCTAATATATTTATACAAAGTAAAAAACCCTGTTAGGTATGGTAATAATGGTTATAAAATATATTATTTCTATCTATTATTTACATATAAAGGTTTATTCCAAAATTAATTTTTTAGTAAGTTATATATGTTTATTAAATGATCTACTGAATAATATATAATTCCAAATAAATTGTTAACTCTTAATTCTTCCTAGAATTTAGCTCCTTATGGTAAAAATCATAAATTAGGGTTATTAAAGACCAAACCAATATATCGTAAATATCTATAAGACCCAATGGTTAAATACTCAATATTTTAAGTTTAAATATACTCACATTAATACTATTAATATAATAATATACCCATAAACCTACCTTAATAATCCATATTTAATTTTGATGATAAATATTATGATATTAAATGTTAATACTATTAATATATCATAATGATATTAAATATTAATACTATGATGATAATACTATTAATATATCATAATATACCCATAAACCTACCTTAATAATCCATATTTAATTTTGATGATAAAAATTTAATATTATGATATTAAATATTAATACTATTAATATATCTTAATGATATTAAATATTAATACTATGATGATAATACTACTAATATATCATCATATACCCATAAACCCACTTTAAAGATCTATATTTAAGTTTGATGATAAATATTTCAATAAAATTAATTAATAGACATAAGCTAAAGGCCAATTCAATTCTAGGAAAATAATAGAAATAATAATGAAATAAGGAAAATCAAAATTTTTTATCAAAAAACCGCCCAAAAGAATGAAAAAACAGGTTAAGGTTAATTCACAAGGAAGCCCGAATGACTTAAATACACCAAAATAATAGGATAAACAAGTCAAAAGAGAAACAAGGAGGACAGAAACCTAGAGACATAACACAAAGGAGAATGAGGAGGCTAGGAAGACAGGGCTGGGACCCAGCAACGGCTAATCTTCCAGCCATCATCCCTATTAAGATTGTTCGGCCTTTTCTCAATCTCCAGGGCCTCTCTAAATTTGCGATGGTGAAACTACGGAATTTTGGCAATGACTTGAGCCTCCTCTATGCATACATGATGCATAGTCTTCCCTGCATGCTCAGCCAGGGCCGAGGACTTGGTCCTACCATGTCTTAAGTCAGCCGAATGCTCGCTGATCCGCTGATTGATAGAACGACCAGTTTCACCAATATAGGGGGTCCCACAGGAACAAGGAATGATATAGACACCCTTCATGCTCTTAGGGTCAACCGGGTCTTTTACAGACCTGAGGGAGCCACGGATAGTATTGAGAGGTCTAAAAAATTAATTTTGGAATAAACCTTTATATGTAAATAATAGATAGAAATAATATATTTTATAACCATTATTACCATACCTAACAGGGTTTTTTACTTTGTATAAATATATTAGAATAATATCAAGTATAAATAAATGCGATATAACCATTAGATTATTAGATAAGGTACGATCTAGAACTCTCTTAATAATTAATTAATATTATATTTATTTATTATTTATTTTAATTAACGCCTTTATAAAAAGTTACAAAAACTATATAAAAAATAGGTAAATATTAATTTAACTATTTTGACTAGGGTCATTGGTCAAAATTAGCCGTTGGTATTATTAACCCTGGAGTCTCTGCACCTCTATTTAAGCAAGCTAGGCCAGATTGGTTCTTCAACTTGTACTGACGATGAACCACACTGGTTGGTTCGAAACGCGTCGACAAAAGATTGGTTATGTGATTTTGCCGAAGATTATCTAAACAATGTTATGGATCACAGAAGTCTAAATTCCTTAACATCTAAAGCATACCGCCTTTATGATGAAGTAAATAAAAAGTTTGTTTTATCTAGAGATGTCATTTTTCTTGGATCATCCAAATCTGACAGTGTTGTTGAGCGGCAACTTGATCGCTTGGATAGATTCACAAAACCGAAATCATTTCAAGAGTTTGATAATCAGATTCCACATCTTGAAGGGGGGATTCCTATACTAGATCAACATGTGGAATCTTCTTCTGAAGAACAATCTCCCCTGCATGACACTCCAACAACGGATGATGCTTTAAGTGATGTAATTGATAGAATTGGGAGACTCAATCTTGATTCAGACCCAACTCAATCAACAGAACAACCTGGACCATCTCAGAAAGGTCCCCCAAAGTGGCTGACAAAGACACTTGAAAGTGTTCATCCTGATGAAATTGGAAAAACATGAACCAGAAATTCAAACCGACAAGATGGAGGTGATGTAGATAACTCTAATTCATCTGTTGATATGGATGTTACTTATGATTGTGAATTGAACTTGTCTACAGATTTTGAACCAACTTCCTTCAAAGAAGTTGCTTCTCATGATGAATGGAAAGAAGCGATGCAGAAGGAGTATGATTCCCTCATAAAGAATGGCACTTGGAAGCTGGTTGATCCTCCATTTGGAACAAAACCAATTGGCTGCAAGTGGTTCTACAAGAACAAGTACAAAGCTGATGGCTCACTTGACAAGCACAAAGCTAGGCTTGTGGCAAAAGGTTTTGGACAGAAGGAAGGGGTCGATTATGAGGAAACTTTTGCTCCCACAGCAAAATGGGCCACCATCCAGACACTCTTTGCACTAGCTGCTCAGAACGGTTGGAAAGTCCATCAAATGGATGTAAAAATTGCATTCTTGAATGGAGATCTAAAAGAGAATGTTTTTATGTCCCAGCCTGAAGGATTTGCTGAGAAAGGACATGAACACAAAGTATGCAAACTTGTGAAGTCCTTGTATGGCCTCAAACAAGCACCACGAGCCTGGTATGAAAAACTAACTGAGCATCTTCTGAAACTCAACTTCAAACATTTTGATCTTGATGATGCAACTTTATTTGTCAAGAAAGTTGGCAAAACAGTTGTATATCTTGTGGTATATGTAGATGATCTTTTAATGACAGGGAACAATGAAAGCTATATTGCATCCATAAAGAAAGAATTAGGAAATTTTTTTGAAATGACTGATTTGGGCTATGTTCATTACTATCTTGTCATTGAAGTAACCCAACATCCAAAGTCCATATTTCTTTCTCAAAAGAAATACATTGGAGATTTGTTAAACAGATTTGGCATGACAGAGTGCAATCCCCTTTCTACTCCAATGGAACAAAACTTGAAGCTCACATCTATTGAAGGAAAGGAATTTGAGGATGCAACAAAGTATAGACAGCTTGTAGGAAGTCTCATCTACCTCGCTACTACCAGACCAGACATTTCATTTGCTGTTGGAATCCTCTCCAGGTTTATGCAAAAGCCTTGTGAGGGACATTGGTCTGCTGCAAAAAGAGTTCTAAGGTACTTCAAGGGAACTCAAGACCTTGGAATCAAGTATACACAGGTGGACGACTTCAACTTGATTGGATACTCTGATTCAGACTTCGATGGAGACAAAGAAACTGGGGTATCTACTTCAGGATATGCTATGAGTCTTGGATCGGGAGCTGTCTCCTGGAGATCACGCAAACAATCAGTACCAGCAGATTCCACAACAGAAGCAGAATACGTGGCAGCAGCTGAAGCAACGAAAGAAATTGTGTGGCTCAGGAAAATTCTTGAAGATTTGCAAGTAAAACAAATACAATCTACTCCACTCATGATTGATAACACCTCTGCAATAAAGTTGGCCAAGAACCCAAAGTTCCATGATCGTACTAAGCACATCAATACTAAATATCATCTGATCCGACATCATGTTGAGGCCAAAACAATCCACCTCCGTCATTGTTCCACAAATGAGCAAATTGCAGACATCTTCACCAAAGTGCTTGGAAGAGAAAGCTTGAAAGATTTAGAACGATGCTTGGACTCACCAACATCCCTTTAGATTAAGGGGGGGAATGTTGACACCTAATCCGAAACGGATGAGGTGAAGCTAGACAGTCATCTAGGAGATGAACTGATCCGTTTTTTGTATATATAAATAATATTTGTCTAATGAGAAATATCATCCAGTTGTTTCTTGCGCTCATTAATTTCTGAGCTAACCTGGCCTGACAAATCCATATGCTCTAACACCTCCGCCAGCACATCCGGCCCTCTTCTCCTCTTCCTTGGTACTGCTAACATTCTAGGCTTCCTCATCAAGCATTTGAATTTGAGGTTGATAAGTGCTTTACTCAGCCTCTTGCATTTCTTCTTCAATTTCCTGTTCTTTTTCTGCCATAGCCCCAGATGTAACATAGTGTTGTCATGAATGATCTTGTCCAATCTGCTTTGTTCCTTTAATGCTTCATTTTCATTTTTAATATGTCTATTTAAGACCTCCAATTCAAAAACTTCTTGTTTCAACGATTGGACTAGAGCTTCTTGTGCTGTGTGAGGTTGAGTGGATGAAGTCCTTGGACCTGTGGCTGTCTTTTCCAAGGATTGTATATAATCATACATCTCTTGCTGGTTCGGGTCTATTTTAGGTGTAGTTTTCTTTGGACTGACCCCAAAATCCTGTTGAGAAGGACTGATTTCCAAATCTGGCTGAGAAGGACTCATGTCAAAATCTGGCTGTGAAATGGAAGTATGGTGTGGGCTACAGTCAGGAGAGGTTGCTGGAGGTTACTCCGGTGTTCCCCCCCCCAAGTCAATAAAGTGGGGTCCTTTGGTTTGCACTGTCTTAATTTCCCTTTTAGCCTGGAGCTTCTTCTTACATGCTTTGGACTAGTGTCTTTTTCCTCCCTACCCTGTTTTTCTTTTCCTTTCTTCTTGGCTGCAGCAGACTGTTCCTGAAGGTGAACTAGTGTTTCAGACAATACTTGATTGTCTTCTTCTGAGGAAGGTTATGGGGTTTGATGCACAGCCTCAACGCTTCTTTTCTCTTTTGATTTTGTTGGTTTCTTACCCTCAGTCTTTTCCTTCCTCCTTTTAGATAGTCTTTCTTCTCTACTAGTTTCTTCAACTATGTTAGTAGGAGTACTTTGAATTTCATCACTTGTTCTCTTTCTTCTGCTTCTTCTTGATGTACTGCTTTCAGGGGCTTCTTGTGGATCTTGAAAGAAATTTCTGATTAGAAACTGCTCCAATGTGTCCTTCTTTTCTTTCAATTGTTTTTCTATCAATATTTTCACAAGTCCATCGTGATACAAGTGTGGTTCTATGTCCCCCGGATTCTTTTGGACAGTTACAGACATCTTTTTCAAACTGTTCAGTAAAAAGTATGGTAGATTGACAGTTTGGTTTTCTAGGAAATTCATCAACAACCGGGTGTGATACATATACATTGATCCAAAACGTCCCTCACAGGTGATGAACTTTTGAATAATCAACAATATACTGGCCCACTTCTCTTCTAAAGCATGGACAGGGATTCCTCATTTCAAAATAGTTGCATCCATACCTTAATTTTGTAGGATAACCCTCCAAGCCTTCTCGTCAAAGCTCTTGTTCTTGAACCAGAGTTCACCCTCTTGCAGAAGTTCTATAGCAGCTGCTATAGATGCCTCGGTGACTGTAAACTTGAGGTCTCCAACTTCCACTTCCAGGCCATTAAAAGACCTCGCAAAAGTCTTTGTAATCTCCTTGTTGTAGCCCTTGAATTTTTGAATAAACCGTAGCCACCTTGCCTTTTTCAATATGTTTTTCACTTGCGGGTATCCTTCCAAAAACTTGGGCCCTTCCGGTTCTGCCCTCAACAACAGACCCATCCTTCCTTCTGTCTTTAAAATTCGTCTGCGTGAGTAAGGGTTTTAGCGGAGGTAGACGGCTGGGTTACGGTGATGAACATGGTTTATGGAGAAGAAAACAGTGACTGTAAATGGAAAACAGAGAACAGGTAGCGAGAGTGAATTCACGGAATGGAGCGGAGAATGATATGAACAAGGTGGAAATGCAACCGTGGCTTCAATAAAATAATAGGGGAGTAAAGTGAACACGGCATAATTTTAAACTGAATGGCTGCAGAGTGGACGTAAACACGCTTATGAAATGGCTGTGGAATTTGTGCGGCGGAGAGAAGCTGTGATCAAATCAACCACGTCCCATAATTATAGGTGGAGTATCAAAGTACAGTCGAACACGAGTTAAAACCAGAGGCTTGATCATGAGGCCGTTTGAAAATAAATGCAAGGATTGTGGGGGAATCGTATAAATATCGTGGAACGGTTATGGAGTTATCAACGCCAACCATTGCATATAATGGAGCTATGGTTTTATAACTATGTAAAAATTTGCTTTGAATGCTATTTGAAATAAATTTCTACTCATACCTTGGAATTCTTGCCATTTTTTTCATTAATCTTTGATCAACTGCTCCTTGTTGATGCTTTTAAGTGCCTCATGTCTTCATAATATGTCCTCGGTCATACCTGCATTTGATTTCATGATTATTTAACTAACATCTGACTGTCAGTTTTGAAAAACAGAGTGACAACTGCGGAAACTGCTTCTGGCTGCGAAAACTAGTTTCAGTTGCGAAAACTGACACAACAATCATTTGACTGAATGGAGATGGATAGATCATAACTGACTAAATGAAAATGGTCATGAAAAAAAGCTTTTATTGGCAGAATGAAATGAAATGGATGAAATGGAGTGGAATGAAATGAAGTGGAGTGTCACAAAACTGTGAAATGAGAGAGAGAATTTTTTTGGAAAATATAGGGCGTCAGGAGTTCCTGATTTTCGCCCTGTATTTTCTGTATAAGACTGCCAATCAGTGATTGGTTTTCAGGCTTATACATTTTTTTATTTTTTTTTTAGAAACAGAAAGGAACAAAGGCTAGGCTGGTGGAGAAGAAGGATTCTTCTTCACCAGCCTTATTGCAGAACTATCTTGAAACATTTTGACAAATTCCTCTTTTGAGAGTGGCTTATGATAGATCTTTAATCTGTGGCCATTCACAATAAGAGGAGTTTGATATTCATCAATGGTTTTGATTCTTACCACTCCATTGCTAAATATTTTGTCAATCTCATATGGCCCAAGCCAATGAGTCTGAAATTTTCCTTTAAAATCTTTAAACTTGGAATCAAATAGCAATGCCCAATCTCCTTCTTGAAACTTTTTCTCTTTGATGTATTTGTCATGCCACTTAGCTCTTTGATATTGAACTAGATCAGTTCTTAGAATTGCCTCTTGTCTAATCTCATCTAGCTCATTCAACTACTCCATTCTATGCTTTTGGGCTTCTGATAGATCCATCCCCAACTGAACTGCCATCTTGAAAGTTTTGACTTGGAACTCAATGGGGAGCAGGACTTCTTTCCCATAAACTAGTTCGTAGGGAGATTTCCTATTGTATTTCTCCATGTAGTTCTGTAGGCCCATAAGGCTTTAGGAAGCCTTTCTGCCCAATCTCTTCTGTGTAGATAAACAATTTTGGTGATGATGCCTTCAATAACTTTGTTTGTAGACTCCACTTGGCCATTTGCTTGCGGATGGTAAGGAGTAGATTTTCTGTGCTTGATTTTGTATTCTTCCATCAGCTTCTCCACTAGGTTGGATGTGAATTGACTTCCCTAATCTGTAACAATTTCTCTTGGAACATCAAAGCGAGTAAAAATATCCTCATAAAGAAAATTAACAACTGAATTTTCAGTAGCAGAAAATAATGCTTTGGCTTCTACCCATTTAGTGACATAATCAGTACATACCAATATATACTTTTTTTGTTTAGATGGTGGGTTAATAGGTCCAATGAAATCTAAAGCCCATTTTTCAAAGGGTTCGATGAGTACTTGTTACTGCAATGGCATTTCATTTGAAATGGTAGGTTTCCCTACTCTTTGGCAGCTATCACACCTTTTGACATACTGGTTTGCATCTTTGAAAAGGGATGGCCAATAATATCCCAAAGAGAGGATTTTATAGGCTGTTCTTTTGCTAGTAAAGTGTCCACCGCATGGTTCATCATGACATGCTTTGAGGATATCAGGCATTTCATCTTCCCTAACACATCTTCTGATCACAAGATCTGGCCCTGTTTTAAACAATTCGTTAGAAATCCATGAATATTTTGAACTCTCCTGAATAATCTTTCTTCTTTCACCAGGAAATAAATGTGGAGGCAGTTTCCCTATAACCAAATAGTTAGCTATATCTGCATACCAAGGAGTCATAGTAGTTACTGCAAATAAATATTCATCAGGAAACTTGTCCTCTACAAGAGAATCTTCTTTAGTATTCTGAATCCTAGACAAGAAATCAGCTACTGTATTTTGTTTTCCTGGTCTATCCAACACAGTGATATTGAATTCCTGTAAAAGTAAGAGCCACCTTGTAACACTGCCATTAGTAACAGGGTTGTTCATTAGATATCTAATCGCAGAATGATCAGTATGGATAAAAGTTTCATAGCTTGTTATATAATGTCTAAACTTATTGATTGCATGAACAACAGCTAAGAACTCTTTTTCAGTCATAGTATAGTTCAACTTAGTGGGAGTTAAATTTTTACTGGTATAGTAAATGACATAAGGAACTAAATCCTTTTGACCCAACACAGCCCCCAGAGCTAAATCTGAAGCATCTATAGAAATATGGAAAGGAAGTTTCCAATTTGGTCCTCTCAAAATAAGTGCTTCAGATATTCTTTTTTTCAAAGTTTCAAATGTTGATTGACAATCAAGATCCCATTTGAATTCACAGTCTTTTGTAAGAAATTTGAAGAGTGGAGATGCTATTTTAGTGAAGTTCTCTATAAATCTTCTATAGTACCTAGTAAATCCTAGAAAACTTCTAACATCTTTTTGACAATTTGGAATAGGCAACTTGGAGATGACTTCAACTTTTGATCTATCAACTTTAATCCCATCCCCTGAAATGTGATGTCCCAAAACAATACCTTCAGTAAACATCATAAAGCATTTTTCATGACTTAATGAAAGGTTTGTTTCTTTACATCTTATAAGGACTTTTTCCAAATTCTCTAATGCCTCTTCAAACGAATTACCATAAACTGCAAAATCATCCATATAAACCTCTACACAATCATGGATTAGATCAGAAAAAATTCCTAGTACTGCTCTTTGGAATGTTGCAGGTGCATTACATAATCCAAAAGGAAGCACTCGATAAGCAAAAGTTCCCCATGGACAGGTAAATGTGGTCTTATCTTGATCTTCAGGTGCTACCTGAATTTGATTATAGCCACTAAAACCATCCAGAAATGAAAAGTACTTTTTGCCTGCTAATGTATCTAATACTTGATCGATAAAGGGCAAAGGAAAGTGATCCTTCAAAGTTGCTTTATTCAATTCCCTGTAATCAATGCATACCCTCCATTTACCATTCTTTTTAGGTACTATAACCAAAGGAGAAACCCATCGGCTATCTGAAATTGGATAAATGAAGTTTACATTGAGTAGTTTTTGGAGCTCTTCTTTCACTATCTCCCTAAGGTTTGGATTCATCCTTCTCTAAGGTTGTCTGATTGATCTGCTATTTTCCTCGATGTAGATGTGATGAATGCAAGTCTTAGGGTCAATACCTTTCATATCAATATACTCCCATGCAAATGTAGTAGAATGTTTTTGCAAGATTTTGGTTAGCTCTTCCTTTTGTGACTTTTCCAAATTTTTATTGATATTCAATGTTTTACCTGGAAAAATCTCAATGGTGGAACTACCGAACTCTTCCATAGAGTAAAGAGACATTTGTCTTGATGATAAATACTCAATGTCAGAATCTAACTGAAATTGTGTGTGGTCATATTCTAAAGATGTTTCAAAGTTTTCTAATGTGTTCAGAATTTGACTATCTTCACTAATTTCAGAAATGGTAAAGACAGGTTGTATAGTGTCCTCATCATCGACCCATTCATTATCTCCTGCTTCTGTAATTACTTTTGCTAGAGGATACAAATTGAACTTCTTTGTCGAATTACCATCAGAAATGTACATATATCCAGATCTACAACTAATGAAAGCATCAGCTGTGGCTAGCCAAGATCTTCCTAAGATGAGTGGGTGCCCTCCTAAATTACTCTTGGGAGTCAAAATCATGAAATCTACTGGATATTCCCAAGAATCTAAGGAAACTGAAATATCTTCTAATACACCATCTAGTTTGATTATTGATCTTTCTGCAAGTTGCAGTAAGGTAGGTGTAAAAACAAGATTAGGAAGTTTAAGCTGTTTCATAGTTTGTCTACTCATAATGTTGATAGCAACCCCTAAGTCAATTAGTGTGTTTGAAATTTCTATCCCGTTTATATGTGTCTTGACAATTGGACTACCTGGATCTACATATTTCTGCATGGTAATTTTTCCCATCATGATATCTGCAATTTGTCCTACCAGGTGGATTCTTCTTGTATCTCTTGGTTTCCTTCTTGGTCTTTTGAGACTCAACTCCTTTATTGTTTTTGCTAGAATAGGAATCTCTCTAATGGCTTGTAGCAAGGGAATCTTGATACAGACATTCTTTAATTCATCTAGGAAATCATAGTCAGGTAACAAGATTTGTTTTTCCACCCCTTTTTCAATTTGTAATCTTTTAGGGAAAGGAGGGGTGGATGAAGATACAGGTTGCTCAACTATAGGAGTTGTGAGGGTTGACTCTTTTTCTTCTTCTTTTTGAGTGTTTGGGTTTTGAAGAGATGCTTCAGAACCTTTATTGACTTTAAGAGAATATTCCTCAGAAGTACTTTGCTTTTGAGCATCTATAGAAGGTTTTTCTAAAACTCTACCAGACCTGAGTTGTACATCATTAAGAGGAACAATCATATAGGTAGGAAATTGTTGTCCTTCTACCATGTAAGCATTCTGAGGATTTTTGTTATTAGGATTTGGCAATGGCTGGGCTGGTAGTTGATTTGTCTTTTGTTGGAATGGAAGCAAGAGTTGGGAATTTTGTTGAGGAAGTTGTTGTTGTTGTGGAAATGGCAATGAAAGTTGTGGGTTTTGATTTGGAAGTTGTGGAGCTTGTTGATTTTGAAAAGATGGAGGATATTGATAAAATTGAGCAAATCTCCCATAAGGATTTTTCATACCTTATACCCATGATTGATATGGATTTTGAGGTTGGGACCAAGGTTGTTGCCAAGAATTCCAATTTGGCAGGGGTTGAAAGTTCATAGGGTTGTTAAACCCTTGATTTTGTTGCCCCTGCCAAGGTCTCCTTGAAACAAAACAAAGAGACTCTACTGAATTTGGATCTTCTTGAAAGACATCTTTGAGCCCAGGAATTGAAGGACAATCCTTGGTCTCATGGCTTTCCGAGCAAATCATACATGTTTCTACAACTTTTGCATCCAAGGGGCATTTCCTTAGAGCATGTTTCTTCCTACATTTTGGACAAAAGATGGCCAAGGCTTCAGCTTCAACTTTCTGCTTGTTTTGTATTTTAAGGGTGTCTAGTTGTTCACTAAGGCTCCCTAGAATATTAGTTTTGAACTCATCAAGCATATTGCCAGTCTATGCCCTACTTATTGATCCAGTTGTAGATTTGTTTGCTCTAATAAGAGAAGGATCTCTTGGCCCTTTTCCCGTTTTAGAATTTCCCCTCGAGAGATGGACACATAGTTCTACTATGTCATGAAGTGGAAGTTGAGAAATATCTCCCTTTCCCATCATGTTTAAAATATCTATCCATTCATCTCTAATTGTTTTTAATAGAAGGGCTTTCAAGGTCTCCTCATCTAAGTTACTCATTTTTTCTCTTTTTAAGTTGTATTAAAATCTTTCAAGTAAATCCTCCAAGTTTTCATCTTCTTTTTGCACCATTTTGAATACCTCATCCTTATGGTTGGTGGGCATGCAATAGTCCAGGTATCTATCCAGAAATGTTTGTTTCATATCATTCCAAGTCCTAATAGATTGAGTGACTAATCCCATGAACCATTTCAAAGCAGCTCCCTTCAATGTTGAAGAAAAAAATTTGAGTTTTTGAGAGTCTTCCATATAGTCATAAGTTCGGCACATGACTTCAAACTAAAATAGAAATGTTTCAGGATCCTCACTTCGCAACCCATAAAAGTTTGGGAGGAAAGATGGTGAGATGTTTTTCATTGTTGTATGAGTTTCCTCATCAACTATAGGAAATCCAAATGAGTTATCTCCATCCCTATTTTCCCATTGTTACCTCTACCTCCTCCATTGTTTCCTCCTCCTGTACCTCTTCCTCTACCTCCTCCTCCAAATCCGTTTACTACTTCCTCTGTCATGATAGTTTCCTTAGAGTTTTCAGAGTCCTATGGTTCTTCTATTAATGGCGAATGAGGAGGAATTTCTCCCTCTTCTTCTTTGGGTGATTCTACTTGTTGGATTACAATATGTTCCCCTATAGAAGTGAAGAAAGGTTTTTTCCCTAGGTCAGATTTGATTGATAGTGTGGGAGAGTCTCCTAATTCAGCTGCTACCCCTTGAATTCCAGGAATCCTAAGGTTGGGAGTGTGAGTTGGAGATGATGGAGGTGTATCTTGTCTATGCCTTGAAGTAGATGGAGTTGTAAAAATCGAACTCTTGGCCCTAGCTATAAACCTTCCCCTAGAATCTCTTGCTCTATGCATGTCATTTTTTTTTATTTTTTTATTTTTTATTTTTTTTTAAAGTCGGGCTAATAATTCTCTTTCTGATCTTCCAGATCACACTAGGTGCAAGAAGAGAGCATACTCAAGAAATTATTTAACCAATAACTCTCTTTTCTGATCCTCCAGATCACACTAGGTGCAAGAGGAGAGCATACTTTGAGAAGTTATCAATTTTTCCCTTCTTTGATTTTTTTTTTTTTTTTTTTAAGAAATTGGCTACCTAGTTACACTTCCCCGGCAACGGCGCCAAAATGTTTGGTCAATTTAGAGTGTCCTAAATTGCTATATTAATTTTCAATCCGGGAGTCGTAAACTGTTGAAGTGTGGCGCACTATATGTGCAAGATAACCTATTTCTTACTTTTTGTCGTTTTTGATTTTTTATTTTGTTTTGGGGGTTTTTATCTTCGTTTATCTCCTAATGTGAAATGGAAATTCTAAAAGACAAGTATGGATATAAATTTTCAAGGCAATTATGTCCTTTATAATGATTTCCAAAACTTCAAACTTTAGAGAGTCTTAGAACATACTAATGATGAAATAAATTCTTAAAAGAAAATGAAAACGTTCCACTATTCTAATCAAACAAACAGTGAACTATTGATCATGAAACCATTATCCTTGCTGCTGTCTAAATACCAAAGAAATGAATTAAGATACTGTACTCAAAGAAATCCAAAAGTTGCAAGTAAAGTAAAGCTAAAATCAAATTACATCAATTCATATTCTGACCCCTCGCCAGTTAGTCTCGCTATGGCTTTCGGAGGTAATCATCAACAACTTGAGCAATTTGATATCTAATTGCAGAAAAGTAAACTTAAAATCAAATCACATCAATTCATAGTCTGACCCCTCGCCAGTTAGTCTCGCTATGGCTTTTGGAGGTAATCGTCAACAACTTGAGAAATCTGACATCTAATTGCAGAAAAGTAAACTTAAAATCAAATTACATCAATTCATAGTCTGACCCCTCGCTAGTTAGTCTCGCTATGGCTTTCGGAGGTAATCATCAACAACTTGAGCAATTTAATATCTAAGCTAACTAATAAAGCCAATGAACAAAACTGAAATAAACAAAATAGAACTGGAATTAAAAGCTGAGAAAAGTAAGTCAGCAAAAAGACTGATTCCATGTCATTAGTCATTGTGAAAATTGTATGCAAATGCCCGGGCTGCCTACTGTAATCTGGAACATACACACTGATCAGTATTAACAACAATGTAAAGCATGTAAAATTATGAACATGAATGAAACGTTAGTACCATAGTAAATGAAATATACATAAGTGAATAACTATGGCATAATAAACATAAAGAAACACAGCATGAAACTATACAGCAATAAGAAACAAAACGTCGGCGTGTGCAGGGGCCCTTTGCACAACCTCGGGCAACAACTGTCAATCAAGAATTATGCTTAGAAACAGAGTCTTCTCATATATTTCAGAACGCAGTCACAATAATGAAACTAGTGTCACGACACAGTGGGATTTTTAACAACAAAATTATATTCAAAAGACTAACTACTATGCGTATAGAAACACATTATTTATAACAAAAGATTACATAACTGTTTTCCTATAAACTGCGCTGACAGAGGACATGTAAACGACAGTGTCCATGGATTTAGTGTCATGCTGCCGAGATTATGCAATCTATTGAAAACAGCTTGTTGGATTCACATCGTGGGCAGCCTACAAGTGTCAGCGTGCCTCCAGAAATCTAGAAACAGCCACGAAAATCTTTCACGTGCTTGGAAACAGAGTCCTGTTGCCGTAGGACTCTTCTGTTTGACCACCGCTTGACCACCATTGACCACGGCCTCCTCTGATGAATCCGACTAAGCCAATAGGACTCGGTCCATGTCCAAGTCATTTCCAACTTGCCCATGTGGCTCGATTTGCCTGATGACACCTGCAATGTAGACTTTAACAAAAACAGTTGCGGAAAGTTGAAGCAGCTGCGGAAAGTGACAGGATTCCGTAGCTCAATGAGCAAAAATCTAGTTCAAACAGCAGACACAAAACATAGTTAAAAACCACTTTAAGTGCTCTTTTATGATTAATATGCAATGATGTTGATAGCTTAGGAGGTCCAGGTGAATGGAAAAAGTCTAGGAAGGTGTATAGGAAAGATGCAAGTTCAGGGCTCAACATTAACACAACGAAATGTTGCGATAACGATATCGCGGACTCGACGGGAGTATAAACTGTGACATATAAAATATCGCATCGGGGTCTTATCGCTATCGGAACTCATCGCATTTTGCTATCGACAAATAATCCCCATATTATATATATATATATATATATATATATATATATATATATATATATATATATATATATATATATATATATATATATATATATATATATTATCTATATATATATATATATATATATATATATATATATATAGATTGGCGGGTACTAGGTGCAATATTTGATTGCGATATATCGCACCGCAACCTTGACTGTTCCGGGGGCCGATTCTTAACCCGATCCACCTGTGACCTACGATATGCGATATGCTAGGGCCAATGGCGGCCTACCACTTGGCGCCTCCTCATTCGCTGGGAAGTTTTCCATGTTATCCAATCCTGCCATGTAGACAAGTAAAACTTCAACTTTGACTTGCTCTAACTTTTGCATATGAGCTCGGACTTGAGTGACGTTCGCACTATTAAATTAAGAAAGATGAGATCTTCGATATGAATCTGAGTTTAAAAGGATTATGACACTTTGATTTTTTAGCATAAACCTGAGCACCTTATTAGATACACATGTGGGTTTCACATTAAAAGTATATTTTTCCTTGACCAAATTAAAATTTTCCAATGGAAAAGAAGGTCTTCTCCAGATGAGGAAGGTTTTCCAAAGGAGGGAATTTTTCCCTAAGCTGCCAAATTAACACAATAATTGGGTAGAGTTGTCTTAGGGGTTGTGTGACTTTGTAGAATGGAAGCCTTAGGATTTTTTTGAATCAGAATAGGTTACAAGAGACACCAAATAATGTATACTTCATTGATGATGTTTCAAAAATGTTGAGAGTGGTTTTTGGAAGGTTGGATTCCATAGAGGTAGCCTAAAGAGAGGAGTTGAATTGTTAATGGATGAGTGTAGTGAATGTTATGCAAGATTTATGACCGCGGACATAAATATCTCCCCTAGGTATGGTGGCTAACCTAGAACAAAAAAATCACAAAGGACCCACCGTTTTCCTTAAAGTAAGTAGATGAGGGGATGAAACCTACTTGGAATTTGTCGTATGTTTCACTCCTTCTTTGGCTTGAATACTCCAATCCTAGCTCCAACTGCAAAAATTATAACCTGCAAAACCAAACAACACAAGCCAAGAAACTATGAGATCTATGTAACATCACCTATATACTTTATTCAATAGATCAACATGGTATTGAAATATATGAAATAACGACATCACATATAGGAAAACAAAAGAACTATTTGTATTGATATAAATGGAGTGAGTTACAACCATAAATAGGTGTTGATTTTGTAGAAGAGCTCCTCCAAGTTGTTGAATTGTCCTTCCTTTGTCACAAAGTGTACCTCCAATCACCCTAAATGCATGAAAGGATAATTCTCACAACAACAACATAAGGGTAGAATCTCTCTCCAAAATCTAACCCCTTGCATATGGAAGGTTGTAAATATCTAGAGGAGTGGGGTAAGTTGGGAGTTCATATCATTTTATCAATCTTGGGATTGAGATCCACTCTTGATGGGAGGATGAGATCTAAGGATAAGGGATGGAAACTCTAAGGTAGGATAGGATAGGATTCAAAATTTTTATCTGAGGTAAATGGTTACAACAAATCCTGGAAGCTTCTGGAAATGGAGGCTTCGAGATTCTCTCTCTTTTTCCCGAATTTCTAGAACCAATGCAGATGCAAAGGGGAAAAACATGTAGGTGATCAATGCAAGCCACAGTGGAGAAACCTATAGGTGGACATTGTCCAGCAAGAGGCCAGGGTGTGTTGGTCCTAAAACTAGCTCAGATGATGTAGTTTAGGGCAGAAATTTTGGGGAATGAGAGAGATATGCATAGGGATTTGTGCAATGATGATGTGAAGGGGGAATATGATGTTAATTGATCCTTTAGCAGGTTGATTGATAAGATGAGACAAAATATGCTATAAAATAGTGCCCCCCTAATGTGAAAAGTCAAAGATGATGACTGATGACTGAAGTTCTTTACCTTGTGACAAGTCGGGATCAAGAACAACCAACAAGATTGTCTTTTGTTACAATACATTTACATCATGAAATCCTTTGGATGAGGGAGGCATACCCATAGTTAGAACATAAGATAACATTACATGTACAATGATCAAAATACATTTCCATTGAGACAAATCGCAGACCCACGACTCGATGACTATCTGTATGATCATAGCCATCATACATAATGATCTCCGTATAATCCTGAAATCGCAATTCGGATGGCGGAAACTAGATCCAGGGTCTTCTATCTCGTTTACATGATCAACCAACATATGATTCTAACCATGTGAATCAATGAGTTGAAGGCGAACATGGTAGACACCATCTTATTAGTGGCCAATGATGTAAGTTGTTAACAAACACGAGATAAACCACCAATGATGTTAATGGATCTCAAGGTACTCAAGTATAATCTGTATGGTGTGAATAAATTAATTCATGTTGAACACCACACAAAATATTTCGATCGAAGGCCAATGGTGTAAACATGCTTCCGAGAGTGAGGACACTTTCCATTGATGTATGCAAGCACCAAGGTACCTATGGTGTTTCTAAGTCAACTTCTTGGATAATGTGTTTTTGTTGACAGGAAGCGACTCGTTGAAGGAGGGCCTTGATGTATCCCCCATCAATAACATGAAATGGGTATGATGATTCAGACAGAAAGATCATAATGATGCTGATATGGAACTGGATCAAGAAAGGAAAACATGGAATGAATAATTAAGATTATTGTAACAGATATAAGATGAATGACTTCTCTTGTACACATCGATGACACTGAATGGAGTTGGCAACATTGACCCAAAACTGAAGCGGAGGCTCTGAAAATGGTATGGTAACCAAAAGACAAGAATATTACCCAACTCAACAGCCACAAGGATGAAGTGAAAGATTGTCGTGTTCAAGAGCGACTCGCTGCCATTAACAAATGGAGTACCTTGTTTTCCCAATTTCGCCAACCATACTGATGAGTACCTCCTTATTTTTTTAACAAGCTTGAGGAGGATAACATATGCTTGATCTGTAAGTCCATCCTTCAGATGAAACCCTCTGAGAATATTTAATGAACCCAGAGAAGGAGTGGTTCGGCCTTGTCATGTTCGACAAGTCCATCGTTGTCTGATGTTTTAAGGAGTCCACCAAAGGTAAAAATCGACATATTTTTCATGTTTAGAGAGTTTGAAAAAGAGGCAAAAAGAAAACTCCAGATGTCCCTTTTCATAGGTAGTCCCTTAAGTCCGAAAAGGTAGAAAATAATACCCAAGAGAACCTCTTAGCCATGTTCGACTAAGGTAATCCTTTTTCGTAGTTAGTTTATCTGATTTTGGAAAAGGGTTAAAATTATACTGAGTAGACGTATTTTCATTTACCTTTACGAGTTCTAAAAGACAAGTGCTCGACATTTTTTCATGTTTTGGGAGTCTAAAAAGAGCTAAAAGAGGTCTCCAAGGGGTTCCTTTTTCATAGGTTTAAAGAGTCTGAAAAAGAGATAAAAGTGTACTCTTTGGTCAAAAGAACCTATTTAAAGCACAACAAAATCCATTAACAACTGTTGACCTGCTTAGAACAATAAAGAAAGGATTAAACATATATGTTTCATAGTAAAAATGAATCATGACTAGGTCAAAACATTAAATATGAATAAAATAATGAAAAATATGACCATATATACTAAAAAAGACTGTTCATTTTTACCATTTCACATTTACCTTCAACAGTGAGAGTTCTAAGTATGTTTTCCCTCGATCTTTTGCAACTGATTGTAAACAATCCAATGGACAATTTCAAGTATTGTCACTTCCAGGTAGGAGCTAAAACCCTTCTCTTTCTTTCAATGGTTCCATTTTATGATTTCAAGCAAAATTTTGAGTTTTTGAGGGCCCTTTATTTCCAAAATTTCTCCCTAGCACCATTGCAGGCCCAGATGGTCGAAAAGTGTGTTTCACCTAAGTAGTCATGGACTCTAGGCACAGGTGCAATGCTCTAGTTTTCCCTTTTGGGGTGTGTTGGGTGCAAATCAAAAGTTTGTTCAACATTTTTTCCTCAAAAGTCAAGTTTTTTGCATAAATAGGATCCTAATGAATCTCTCATTGATCTTTCAGGGGTTCATCAACATAAATTGGCTTTTTTATGAAGAGAAAGAGAATACGAGGAACAATATTTAAATGCAGAAAATGATCTTGCGACCATCCAGGCATTAAGGAACTATGGATTACTAAAATTCTTCTAGCTTCCTGGTATGAGGAAACAGATGGAGTTGTTGAAATACCTTGTTCGTTCATGGGATGTTCAGGCACAAGAATTCAGGTTTGGGGAACATATTCTTGAGATAAAGGTAGAGGATATCTACTTTCTGACAGGTTTGTCTATGAGGGGTTCCCCCATATCTCTCCTAGGTGGGAGAAGTGATAGGGACATAGTGAAATATTGTATTGCCACATATTGTAGACCTCAAGCCGAACCAACAAAGGATGGAAAGATGAGTAAAATATGTGACCCAGTTACCTTTGAGAATGATCCTATTCATTATTGCAAGATTGGTAGGTATCTCAACATTGCATGTGGCAAGCATATCATACATGAAATATGGATTGGAGTGCCTAGAGCCAACACTCTTCAACTAGAGCGAGGGGGTTCTGGTCAATGTGAAAGAACAATCATCTAAAGAAAAAGAGGGAAAAATAAATAACTTTGGATACAGTTCGATCTTAGTTTCCTTTGCACTAGAACGAGTTCCATTGATTTAACCCCAACGGATCACAGTCGAACCTATTAATTTGAGGGTGCCATAGATGAGGAGGTGGATAGATCACATGTCTCGACATTGAGGGTTGTCGATGATCGCCTTATCACCAACCTTGTTCAAATGGTTGCACAGATAGTTTATTATGATCAATGACTAACCTTACGTATGCATGGATTTCCGCGATGACCCCGAGCTTGTGCTTCTTGAGGGTGAGGAATGGGGTGCTTCAGGTAAGAAATTTTGACCTTCTAAGTTTAAATTTTTTATAATTTTTGATGTTTTTTTATGTTTTTGAGACTAAACTATTGATGTTTCATGCATATGTGAGACTAGTTCAACCTATTGGTGCTTCATATATCCGTCATGTAGAGGAACGACAACTAGAGGAGACAGTAGAACCAACATGGGTCACTGTGGCAGGATGAGATATACTCCAAGATCCTGATGTAGCAGAGGTATTATGAGAGGTAGAGTGCCACATGGAAGGGTTAACACGCAGAATTGATGAGACCGCGGTTGAGCAAATTATGTTGTGCCTTTAGCGATACACCATAGGAGCACCTAGTCGTATTTGTTGACTACTGCACAAGATGGCTCATGTAGTGTCATTCTATCATGAGCACCTTTGATTTGTCTACTTAGATCTTTACATGTAGTTTTTTTGTATACGGGCGATGTATGCCATATGTGTCTCGAGCACAAGTTTTTATAAAACCAAACTTTATATATATATATATATTTGTAGTGTTTTTGGGTTTCTATTGTATTTTCAATATGATGTGATGTGAATTGAAAATTAATTACATTCGTTGCAAATGTCTATCTAAAACATGATTAGCTAGGGAATCTATCAATGTATTTATATTTATATAAATGTGTTCATATTATATGAAATCAAAATGTCTTTCTAGAAGGAGAACTCTTAAAACCATGCGTAAGATGGTGGGACTTATATCTGAATAGACACTAGCAAGTTGTAGTATTACGAGTTGTGATTCAAGCTTGACGACTAAACGATAGATACCATGTGTAATAGCATCATAAAGTATCTCGACCACTGCAATATACTCAGCAATGTTGTTGGTGGAGCAACCAATACAAATCCCTTCCAGACTCACTAACTTGCCATTTAGAGTAAAGATAGCCCATGTTGTGGAAGATAAGTTCTGAGTACTACGACTGGCACCATCAGCATAACTAACAAAAGTTTCAAGAGATATCGACATCTACAAACCAAATGTAAAAGTGAATCAACAGAAACCATGTAAAAATCTGAAAGACACACTACAAACACACTCAAGACATCTATAGACAATATGTACTCAATGAAAACTACACTTGAGATCAAGCATAGTATTTTTTGAGCTACATCCCATTTCTAGGATGCGTGAAGGGAATTCCATCAAAATCTACTAACTTGTAGGCCCCTTTTGCAAGGACTCTCTAGACAATGTATGGACCTAACCACATGGGTTGAAACTTCCCTGAACCTAACTTATCAAACTCTTGGTCATACAAAATAACATGGTATCCTTCCGAGAAGACACAAGGCTCGACACTTTCGTCATACTGCACCTTGATGCATATTTTATGAGCTTCATTAGCTATAACAAAATCATGTCGGGTTTCATCTAAACAAGTCAAATGTAAAATACGCTCCTCCTCTACGGAAGTGGTAGGAAGTTGTTTGATAGCTAGTTTCAATGATGGAATTTTGCATTTAATTGGGAGGATAGCTTCTAGACCATACACCAACTGAAAGGGTGTAAATCCAGTAGTAGTCCTGACTGAGTTTCAATATGCCCACAAAGCGGTGTAAATCAGAAAATTCCAACCCGATTTGTGGACCCCTACCATGCATTGAAGCATCATCTTAAGAACTTTGTTGATGGCCTCAACTTGTCCATTAGCCTGAGGATAGTAGGGAGTGGAAATTTCATGGGAAAGTCCCATCTTAACAGTTAGTTCAATCATCATATGATTCTAGAAATTTTTTCTGTGATTTGTAACTATTTCTTGTGGAACACCAAACCATGTGATGACGTGGTTGAAACATAAGTATGTAATCATTTCTCCAGTGTTGTTAAATACAGGCATCACCTTGACCGATTTAGTAAAGTAATAAACTGTGACAATAATATAACCACACCCCCTGACCGAGTGAGGGTTACATCTCATGAAGTCGACACCCCATTTTGTAAAGGGACCAACATCGATAATGGGATGCATACAAGGCTCGAAAAGTTAGGTAAGTTTACATCACTGAGATTATCCTTAATAGGATCAGGTAAGGGGGAACGATGGTGATGTTCATCCCACGACGCATTGTCCGACATCATGATCACCATGATGCTTTCATTGGTAGGTAATACGCACGAGAAATGATTAAAATATGTACCATAATCCAATGATCTGTCTACCAAATTAAGCGAATCAAAGGAAGAAACCAGACAAGATGAATAAATGGCTTGGTATTCTAGCTCAATGGGGCTTAACAGCATTTTGTTGCGAAACCTTTGGATGTCAATTTCATTTGGTACAACCCATGGATCGACTAGGATAGTAGAAGATGATATCATGTTGATATAGGCTACCGAAGGTGAGCTGTCAGGTAGGAGAGGAGGAGGGAATAAAAATTTCCCCATGAGTGAATAATCCTTCTAAAATCTATCTCTGACATGCTAATATGACTGTAGAGTTTCCCCCGCAAGAGGGACACTTCCAATAACATATAAATCAGAGGCGAAAAAGGTGAGTTGGTCTAAGGCTACAATCCCACCTTTATGAGGAAAGAGGATCGTACGGAAGTAAGTCGAGACAACAACAACCATGGAATAAAACTATGTATGTCCCAATAGAATATTGTAATCTAGAGGTCTTTCAATAACTTCGACTTCTATGGACACAATTCTCCCCCCCCCCCCTCCCCCCTAATTCAACTTGGAGGGAGTTCAAAATCCCACAAGGTTTGTATGTTCTCCAGTCAAAGGATTTCAATGTAGTAGGTGACTAACTCAGTTGAGGAGAACCAATCACCTTCCAGTAAGACATGGACATAATACAAGTCGAGGCTCCCTCATCCAGGATAGAACGATGGATATTCTTACCACGGACGATGACTTGGATTATAAAAGCTAATTAGCTGGAAGTCGAAGGGTATATTTTTCATGAGAGAAAACAACAAGGTTGGAATCTGATGGATCCACACAACTGATAGTTGAAAGTAAAGCCTTCTTTTGGGTAGGGAAGTTTTGCAACACCTCAATAGTTGACATAGCCAATGGAGATTGAGCCAAGTCTTCAAATATGTTATAATTCTGAGGGGCTCTTGCATGACGTTGAAAGCTAACTTATGAATAATTCCCTTTGGAGGTATAATAGTAAATTCAGTAGGAATTGATAGAGGAGTGGTATCTGACAAGGATGGTGCCGAATTGGTAGGTTGATCAGTAGCCTCACCATTTGGTGGATTCACATTACCATAATCCTTGTTCCAAGAGGAAAGCATCAAAACCTGTTAGAGGAAGATGGGTCCTTTGCAACCATATGAGTCTCTTGATTAGGAAACGGGTCGGTCAACACTGTAGGAGAGGCGGACGACTTAAGATTTTGATTCACTTCAACACAGTGAGGACAGTCACATGTAAATTGTTCCTCATTACAAATCAAGCAAGTATATCAAGGATTTTGTTTCTCATAAGAAGACTGATTTGTTTGTTTATCCTGCGAAGAGGGATCTTTCTTTTTCTTACCTTTCCTTTCTTCTTGCTTCCAGGTAGTTGTTGAGACTTTCATTTATCATATTAAAAGGAATTTATCTTGGAAGAAGAAGTTGCAGGAGGATGGGATTGAGGGTTTTGAGCAGATGCGGGTGGAGAAATACTAAATGGTTTACTCGTCATCTGCAAGCTGGTAGAACCAATAATGCCATCAACAACATGATATTCTTTACCAGGCAGAGGAGGAACAATATTCGAAGGTCTTGGAGTGTTCGGTATCTTATCATAGAGCTTTCCGGATTGGTTATAAACTAGATCCAAATATTGCACACGAGCAATTACTTGTTCTTCAGTCACGACTCCACCTTTGGCCACATCTTCTGTTATGGGTTCCAAAAAAGATTTGGTAAACCATTCCATGAGAAATTGATTAGGAACATAAGTTTTGACCAACTGGCGATGATGCCTCCACTCATGAATGTGATTTGAAATGTGAGTGGAACTGACTTTGTGAAGTTGGTTAACAGTTCCATTCCAATTTCGTATCTGATGGGAGAGGAAGGTTGTGGCTAAGGTGATAAAATCATGGAATGAAACTCTAGGTAACTTGATATACCATTTAATAGCGGTACCCATAAGCGTTCTTTGTAAAAGACAAAGTTGAATATTATCATCATTAAGGGAGTTTGATGAACACCATAGATGATATGTCATGACATGCGTCGATAGGTCTACGCCTAGATTCCCATTGAATTTAGGGATATCAAAAGGCAATTTTGTAGGAATAATCGGCCACCAAGGTGAATGAGTGATGGGGTCATTGGTGAGTTGAGTCAATTTTGGAAACTAGAGAGTGGCCACAAAAGGAAACTGCCAATTAAAATTCCGGCGGAGTATGACCTAGATATGAAGGAATAACTTGGGAAACATGCACTTGAATGCCTGGATAAGGATGGTTCTGGTAATAAGAAACTTGGTTACCAGAATAAGTAGGATTCTGATAGCCATAATACAAGTGACCTTTCTGACCAACCCCAAGGTAACCATGAATTTGTTGGCCTTGAAAAGGCACCTGAAGAATACCCTGATAAGGTCTATACTGTTACCCGATCGGAGTTTGCATTGTCCCATGATAAAGAGGGTTCTATTGAGACTCTTCCATGCCATACACAGTTCATCCTACTAGAATTTGAGGAATATCTTATGCAAGTGATTGATATTGCAAAGGAACTTGTAAAGGCTAAGTAAGTGGGACCTGAGAGGTTCCAGATACTGAAGGAACGGATTGAGATGCGATCATAGCCTTTATAGGTTGAGTCACATTAATTTGAGCTTGTTGAGGTACATATTGATGAATAGGAACTTGAGATGAAGATGAAATAGGTTGGGAAACAAACAATGAACCCAACATCGAACCGAGTTTGACAGGAAAATTAGGTTTTCGAACACTAGGAACCATCCCAGGATAAGGAGGACTATAATAGGGCTAGTTACCAATTTGAGGTATACCAACAATAGGTACCCCCCTGCCAAAGGGGGAGGGGATGATGGAGGCAATTGCCACCCATGCGGAGGGTACCCAACATAAGGATAGTTAGCTTGTTGAAGAGGAAATTTCCCACTAACATAAGGGCCAACGTATTGTTCAATTGTTGGTGTAGGAGGAGGAGAAGGAGGCTAAGAAAAACACTCATAAGAGAAACACCAGATGGAATTCCCGAAGTGGAAGACATGGGGGATGTCCATAAAATGGAAGATGCACCAGAGAAGGTACCATATAAGGATTGATAACCTAGTGGGACACCATACATATGTGCCTCTAGTGATGTCGAAAACATAGATGTGGAAGAGAAATCTGGTGTCTCTTTCATAGTGGTAGATGTAGGCTAGGAATCCATATCAGTTCCATTCATGGTCAATAATCCCAATATAGATTACCGCATGAAATCTGCGGGTGAGTCAAAATAACCAGGAAAAAGAGTTTGTATAGATGGTTGAGGAGGAAGAAGAGGATGGGTTGGATAAAGGAAAATTCCCTCCAAATGATACTCACAAGTCTAGGTGGAAGCGGTTCACCGTTGAGGCCAAGATATATAGTAGGCGGATATGTCTAAGACAAAGGAAGAGAAGATGAAATAACTGAAGTAACAGGTAAATATGACTAAGGCTCCTCAGGTTCGATGACCTCAGGAAATAAAGTTTCTGATTCAGGAAGGTCAGATTGTATAACCTTAGGCAACAAAGTTTCAGGTAATTCAATATCAGTTGTGTCAGTTTCACCAACAAGAGTAGATGTAACCTCAGGTTCAGTACTCAAGGGGACAGATGATTCTGGTTGATTAAATTCAGGAGGAGGACAAGAAGTAGTTCCCGAGTTTCCTGATTTGGTAGTTTGCATTATTTTATGCTTCTGACGACAACCAGGAGTAGCCTCTACTAGAAGAGGAGGCTTATTTTTCATTTTACGTGAACAACAGAGTGGGGGATATTGTTGTTCCATGTTGGATAGTAAATTTTATTAACACAAAAAGAAATAAATCAAAAAGAGGGTAATATAGGCATAAAGGATTACCAAGCAACCGTGAACTACAATATACACCTTGGTGAACCAAGCACTTAACATATGACATCCAGTATCCCAAAATGTTGTGTTTGGTGTATCACGGTATATAAGGCGGCAGACTCAGTTACCTATGGATGGATAGCAACCTATTGGGGACTCCCAAAATATACGCGATGGTATGTGGGAGTGCAGTCTGTAGTAGTGTTGTCTAATGTGTAACCATTCGATGAGAGCATTCCCATATACTTTACGTGCATGGAGCACCACCAATATACCCAAAGGTACGTGGAGTACAATCATATACACTCACATACGTGGAATGGTATTTCACGCTTGGGATGCAACGCTGGAAAACAATGACAACTCCTATATTTAACGACGTCGAAACACGTCTCTAGCCTAGACCTCTATGTTTTTTTATTAATGTTACAAATTCTCCTTAGGTTGATTCAGTAAATTTTAAGTTGATCTTGAATTAAGTTTCAATTTTATGGCTCACCACGAATTCACCTGAATTCCCTAAAATGCAAATCTAACATGAGGAAATGGAATCTTTCTCTTCAATGAAAATCTAGCTAAGGAAGGGAAGAGACAAACAATATGTAGCAAACAAGATGCTCAATGCAATTCCCTTTTCATGCAACTATTCCAAAAAATCAATGTAGATGCAAAAACCCTAAATGCCAATGCAAGATTTTTTCTTTTCACCACACTTAATTTTTGAAAATGAGGAAAACTAAGATGTAAAGTCTAATCACTGATTCAAATGCACTTTTCAGAATGAGGACTAGAACAACAATTCATCCAAGCGATCAATGATCAAACACAAGAAGTTTGCAAGTGACCTAACGATAAGAACAAAGAAAAATCAAAACCAGTTCTTACCAAAGCAAATCAAACACAAATGAAAACAAAACGGAGGCTTCACAGAGACCACAAGACACTCAAGACTCAGGGAAGGTCAGCAGGAAGTAGGTTGATCAAGGCAACACTGAGCATACAAGGAAAATTTTGTGCAAATACAGGGATCAACACAGGTGCATAAGAGGCACCAGTGCTTTGCAATGCAGGCACAAAGAGGTCCTAGGTGGGGTGCAATGCTCTGCCAGTAGACTAGAGGGTGCGTTGCTCCTGGAAAAGAGGATTCTGACACAAAAATTGCGAACAAGACTCAATGCAATCACTTCCTAGGTTTTTTCTTGGCTAATTAAAGCAACATATGTATACGAAAGAGGTAAATCAAACATAATGGACAAAGAAACCACCAAGGAAATAAATTTTTCCCCAGTGGAGTCGCTAATTTTTTATGTGGGATTTATGACTACGTACATAAATATCTCCCCTAGATCTGGTGGCTAGCCTAGAAGAATAGAATAACAAAGGACCCAATGTTTTCCTTAAAGTAAGTAGATGAGGGGATGAAACCTACTTGGAATTTGTCATATGTTTCACTCCTTCTTTGGCTTGAATGCTCCAATCCTAGCTCCAACTTCCAAAATTAGAACCTACATGACCAGACAATATAAGGCAAGAAACTACGATATCTATGTAGCATCATCTATCTACTTTATTCAACAGATCAACATGGAATTTAAATATATGAAATAATGACATCACATATAGGAAAACAAAAGAACTCTTTGTATTGATATATTAAATGGAGTGAGTTACAACCATAAATATGTGTTGATCTTGTATAAGAGCTCCTCCAAGTTATTAACTTGTCCTTCCTTTGTCACACTGTGTACCTCCATTCACCCTAAATGCATGAAATGATAACTCTCACAACAATAGCATAAGGGTAGAATCACTCTCCAAAAGCCAACCCCTTACATATGGAAGGCTGTAAATATATATAGGAGTGGGGTAAGTTGGGAGTTTTTATCCTTTTACCAATATTGGGATTGATATCCACTCTTGATGGGAGGATGAGATCTAAGGATAAGGGATGGAAAGTCCAAGGTAGGATAGGATAGGATTTGAAAGTTTATCTAAGGTAAATGGTTACAACAGATCCTAGAATCTTATGGAAATGGAGGCTTCAATATTCTCTCTCTTTTTCACAAATTTCTAGAACCAACGCAGGTGAAAAGGAGAGAAACCTGTAGGTGATCAACGCAGACCATAGTGGAAAAACCTGTAGGTGAACGTTGTCCAAAAAGAGGCCAAGGTGCGTTGTTCCTAAAAATGGCTCAGATGATGCAGTTTAGAGAAGAAACTATGGGGAATGAGAGAGTCATGCATAAGGCTTTTGTTGGGTGCAGTATAGGGCTTATAAATGTACCAACATTTAATTTGTCAATCCGGAAAGTTCGTGAACTTCAAGAAGCAACACTAGAAATGCCAGAGAAATCCCTTGGCGACCTGCAAAACAAATGCGAGTCTATCTTGCATATTAATCTCACTAATAAATGAAATCCTGCACTAAAAGAGAATTCAAGAAAACACCAATCCAAAACAATTAAATCATGCGGGAAATAAAAGGAAATTAACAATACGAAAGGAAATTCAGAAAGGAAATCATAACTGGAAACCAAACAGTGTCGACACAATATCGAGAAACTGTAAATGTTGGAAGGAATTCAAAAGAAATTAAAAATCATTATGCCTGTACTAATTCTATGTGAGATTAACTTGAAAGCATCAGCAAGTAAATCTAATGCGTAAATAACTTATGAAAGAAATTAAATTAATATGAATCTCGCCTTCCTTGTCCCTGAAAATAAATCATAGAATATTGTCCTGAAGTTTTAGGAAACTATAATGGTAATTAAACATTTATCGATATCAAACACAATGTCATCTCCTTATTTATAAATGTCGGTTCTACAAGGGTAAAAATCACAGCTTTAGGTAATATATGTGATTGGTGCTTTGTGAAGGATGCATGGGTTTGTAACACAAAATAAATGAATACATTAAGACCTCAGAACCATAAACATTTAATTGATCTCGTATTCTGAAATATAAATTAATAGATTTGGATTAATTTACAGAATTCGAGTTACAAGCTAGAGCTCATAAAGGCAAAGCTAATCTTATGGATTCAGAAAATCTAGAGGGACGTGATGTTTATTTAAAATATTTCAAGTGCAAATATAATTAACCATGCAGCAAATGAAATAGTTTGTAAAGGAACAATTTGCATCAAATTGAATTAATTCTAGAATTGGAAATAAAACATCTGCAACAAATTAGATAACATCAACTGAAGGCAAAAAGAAACTGTAAATAAACAAATAAAATTCACACAGCAAATAAGAATTGAAATGCTATTTAGTTTAAAATATGAGAGTGGCGTCGAGCTGGTTTGGCGGCCAACCCAGCCAGCTCGCATCCTCTTTGACTGCCTAATTGACACAGAAATTAACACCATTAGATGCAGAAAAGAAATAGACAGTTCATGGATAAAAATCGCCTCAATTAACTCCTGAAAATAATATTTTAGATGATGCAGACATCAACTTAACTCTAGCAAGCAGGAGAAGCAATCCACAACTAGAATCCGCGTGATACTACATTGGGACAACTTCTCCTCCCTTCTGCGCTTCCTTCAGTCCCTGTGCCTGTCTCTAAAGCTCTCTTGATCAATTATATAACTAATTAAGCTCCCCCATTGCCGCTCCAGGCAATCTATTATATATGCATCAGCTTACAATTTGGGATTCGTAATTAGCCAATTAAAAACACAAGAGGCAGATCATCGATCATAACAATTTTCCATGAATAAAATTAGTTTGTCGCTGAATGTTGAAACATGGATGATTTTGGCGAATCATTCCTCTTTTCCTGGAACGGTGCTGTTTTTGGACTCCACATAGGATGGGTGCAACATTGTCTCTATGAAAAGCATGAAATCCCTTGAAATAACCTGTAGTCATTCCCATGCTTCTTAATCAGTCAACCCTGAATAAATCTCCGCCACCTGAAAGAGGATCCCGCTTTCTCCAACTAGAAGAAAGAGCAAGAATGTCACAATCATGTCACGATCCTCATAGTCTCATTCTGAAGACAATAAAGCTCGTCCCTCTGTGCAAAGAGACCTATAGGAGCCAGTTCATGATCTTTGACTCAAAAAGTGCTCCATAATTCGGCAATCCCATTGTCGTGCTTAATAGAGCTATATTGTTTCTCCCGGACTATAAGGAGATATATTGTCGATGATTGAACATAGGGCTTCTGCTATTTCCATTTCCATTTCCATTTCCCACAAATACACCGTTGATGAATGTGTAAATAGCATGACCTCGCGATTCAATGTGAAGCATTGGTCGAGCATTACTTCTCAAAAATGGTTCATCCTTGCCAATATCAATACTGACCATGAACCATAGGTAATCTAATAACTCCTTAGTTGTATTGATATGTTCCAAAAGGCCCGCTGCCTGAAAATAATCATTTCCCGAAACTCCAATCTGCTCCTTGAACGATTCCCACCTTTCACCCTCATAAAGTTCCCCAGTTGGTAGCATTTCCATAATGTTCGATTGAGAACTTACCTTTGCAGTATTGAATGCAACAACCTTACAATCAGGAAGTATGCTAATTGATCATGCGGGAAGGACATATATTAATTTTCGAAACTCGAGAGTCACATCAAATTTAAAATCCATATTTGAAAGGAATGTTGTGCATTCTCCTTTCTTCGTTTCAAAAACATGTGTCTCTTGTAATAAACCCAATGAGTAATAGCTGGGCTTTCTTGAGTTTATTATAGCGTCCTCGGTAATCACATGTATTTGGGTAGTTTCCTGGGATAGAACAAAAATAAATCCAATAGCATCCAATGTGTTCGCCATTGATCCATGCTTGGCCTTTTCCCATACTGCTTAGATCTAAAGCAACAAGATATTTCTTTGATACAAGATCAGAGTGCATATTTACCATTATTTGGATGTGTGGCAACTCATCACAATCATCTTTCTGAGAGAACCACTCACGCAAACCAGCAACACTATTTAACATTTGAAGTAGGCAATGCTGCTGGAAGCTAGGCAAATAACCAACGCCCCAATCCTTCTTCCATAATGTGCAGAGATAGCAGAAATATTATCATAGGATTTCCAATAACATTTTCCACAATTTGAGCCCCATGAACTGGAGGGTTTGAGTACAAGTACAACTTCAAACACAATGATATCAGTGTAAGAGTTTGCATGCTGCTAACAAAATACCACTGCCTTCATGAACAGAGCATAAGACCAGGTTTGAGTTCAGCATAGTGCAGGAAGCCATAAAATGGTGCAGGCAGGTAAATGCAATGGTGCAGGCACATCCCAAAGTATGATCAAACTAGTTTTAATCCTGCAACATACAACCCGTAATTAAACTCTCATTAATGCTATTTTAATCTTGTTAAAACAAAGAAGTAACAAATACTCTTTGAAAATAATCATTTAGCCAATCGACAGCATGAGAGAAATAAATAAAAATAAGACAAAACGGAGACCCAACATCCCCCCATAATGACCATCTAGCATGTCCTCATGGAAGGAAATCCGGTACTGTTACTTCCTCGCAAAAAACAAAATTAGAAACATTTGTGGGCGTTCAAAATGATGTTCCTACAATTTTTTGTGATCACATTTCCTACGCTAGATAAAGCTTGCTCTAAAAATAGAGTGTCTGCTGGACTCTTTATTTTCTTAGACTGATTTCAAGAAAAGCTGCCATGGAAAAACTAAATTGCAAGGATGGTGTTATTACTTGAATAAAAAATAACCAGCTTTTAAAAATTTCCAAAAATAATATCTTGGGGGCATCTCAAATCATAAGTTACACTTTAATATCTTCATTGTAGATATGAGTGACATGATTTAAAAGCCATGGCGTTAAAAGTAGACATAGTAATACCTTCCCACAGTGACCATTTTACCATTATCCATCTATATTTGAAGTTCCTCTTGTCTGGGTACAGTGAATTACTTGCACTAAGGGTCCCACGTCCATAAAAATCATTCCAAAAAGATAGAACTCTAAGGTATAACAATAGAAGGATTTTAAAGCCATTCTCAAAGAGATTGATAATGAGTCTAGGGAAAGAAAAAACAACCAAGTAAATTATAGGGTAGAGTTAACTTTAATACCACAGGCATGGCCCTGCTGCCAGCAGGCGTCTATAGCTTCGACAAGGGTACCTCTTAACCTTATGAAATGCTTTTTTGCCACCTATTAGATATAGATTCAGAGTCGTTTAAGAACATTTTGCCTTTTCTCTTTTTAGAAGTTAATTGAAGGTCACTGTCCTGGCTTGGTAACCAGCTATTGACAGTTCCATTCACGAGAACTGATAAGAATGAACAAGCCGACTCGTAATGAGACCTCTTGTCTTCCAATTTTTCAACTGAAAGCCATTATCCTGGCTTGGTGACCAGTGCGGTAATGTCATTGTCCTTAGGACCCATGATCATAGTAGGTCAACTCGCAATGAGACCTCCTATCCCTCAATTAATTCGTTTATGTTTTTAAAAAAAAAAGCTCTGATTATGATTAACCTCAGATGGGTTACTTAATATGTGGGGAAGCAAATCTACTCTTTAAGAGTGCAGGATGGCATGAAAATTTTTTAATTACTATTCTTTACTGGTTGGTCATGATACCCTAAGAACTTATTTAAAAAACATCTCGGATAATGACCAAAAATATTCCTTGAGTTGATCATGTCAGGGTTCTTTATGAAAGCTTATTAGAGTTTTGTAGGCGTGGTCCACCATAGGAGGTTTTTCACTAGTCCCTTCAAAGAGGAATTTGAAAAGATTTTCTGGATGATAGTTTGTTAGGATAGGAAAACGTATTACATAAAACAATATCCTTGACTGACATGTTAATCCATAATCAAAGTCACTTTAAAATATGAGGTATTAAGTGTAAATTTCTTCTGACAAGTCTTACCATGAGAGTGCATGATAATAGAAATTTCAAAAAGCTGTTCTTTTAGGGAATCACAAGTTCAAGAGTGTTGTTAAACATCTTTATTCATTATTCTCATATTACCCTACCCTATTTTTAAAGAAAGAAATATCACCTTTAAGTGAAGGCATACTTCCAATGAAGCCATGTGCGTAAAAAAATGTTGATTATACTCACACTTAGTTTTAAAGAATAGACTTCAAGATAGACTAAAACATGAGAAACCAATTGCTTCAATTGACATGGTATCAAGAGTTTGCGAATGATGAGGAAAGAAGGTGGCTTGATGACTGCTCAAAACCAAGATTCAATGGAATCCACATATGTATGATTCTCCAATTGATGCAAGTCTTCCCCAGTTTGATAGTCACTCTCCTAGAAGCACAAAGAATCTGGTGAAAGACAAAAGATAAATCCCTCAAGTTCAGGCTCAAATATTTGATTTTCAGATTGACAAGAATGGTTGAGAGAGATTCTAGGGTTTCGAGTTTCAACAACATTTTCATAACAAGTTCCAATGAAAGATTGCTCCTGTGGTGGTCTTTGAATTATATCTTCCTGGGGTGAATTCTCTGTAGTAATGGGGGAAGTTTCCAAATTCATTCCCTTTCCAAACATGGAAGATGTAGCATTTTGTTCAACATGGGAATCAACCAGAAGATTAGGTGGTTCAAACTATTGTGCAACCTCATGGTTTAGATTAGGGTTTATGATATGGTTTGGGTTAGGGTTTTGGTTAATGCTTGGACTAAGGCTTGGGTTTGGATTGGGATTAGGGTTTGGACTAGGGTTAGGTCTAGGTTTTAAATTAGAATTAGGGTTAGGTCTAGGGTGTGGATTAGGATTAGGTCTAGGGTATGGATTAGGGTATGGACTAGGGTTAGGGTATGGATTAGGGTTTGAATGAGAGCTAGGGTATGGGTAAGGATAAGGAGTAAGGTAAGGATTAGGATAAGGGGTAGGGTATGGATTAAGGCTAGGGTAAGGTTGCACATGCGGCTGAGACCATGGAGGGGAATAACTTAATGGTGCATTGGAGAGAAATTGTGGTTGTTGTTGGTGCTCATATGATTGAATTTGCATGGGATATTTCCCTAGAGACAAGGATCCAAACGATTCTTGAGGCCATGGTGATATATGGCTCGAGGATGAGGGCCAAGCAGAGGCTCGCTGCGACCATGAAGTAGGATATTCAATTGGAGGAGGATTAAAATTTTTCCATGAAACTGTAGGATTATAAACATGTTGAGGAACCTGCTCAAGATAATAAACATTATTCCAAGTATCAAATGGTGATGGGTTTTGAGTTATACCTGGTAGTTGATTTGATTCCTTACCTGATTTCCTGAGTATCTGCAGTAATCTTGATAGTGCTAGACAATGTTCCGTTAGATGATCCTCTTCACAAATTTTCATGCTACTAAGTGGACACTTTCCAAGGAGGTGTTTCTTTCTACAGTTGACGCAAAAGATAAGTGGTGGGTTTTCATCCTGCTCCCACTCTTCATGCAAATCATCCAATTTCGAAATCAAATATTTAATAATAACATTTTTATGTTTAATCAAAATCTTAAAATTTTCAATTGTTAATTCTTCATTGGATGAATTGTATGTCTCTCTAGCAGCATAAAAATTCCTCATTAGATGATTCCCCAAAATACCATTTTCCTATTTTAACAAGCCAACTGGTACATTTGTTAGCACATGAGTAGTGTGTATGTATATGTGTAGGGTGGGTGGGGGTTTCTTACAACATTAAATAAAATGAGAAACCTTAAAGCAATAGTGCAAAAAAGAAATAAATTCAAAGAACATAAAATTTCAAGAGAAACTAGGTGAAGGAAAAAACAAATGCGGCAGATCAGCAAGGTCAATCCCCTAAACACCTCCCCGACAACAACACCAAAATGTTGGGTGTAGTATAAAGCTTATAAATGTACCAGCATTTAATATTTCAATCCGGAAAGTTCATGAACTTTGAGATGCAGCATTAGAAATGCCAGATAAATCCCCTAGCGACCTGCAAAACGAATGCGAGTCTATCTTGCATATTAATCTCACCAATAAATGAAATCCTGCACTAAAAGATAATTTGAGAAAACACCAATCCAAACAATTAAATCATGTGGGAAATAAAAGGCAATTAACAATGCGAAAGGAAATTCAGAAAGGAAATCATAACTGGAAAAGAAACAGTGTCGACACAATATCGAGAAACTGTAAATGCTGGAAGGAATTCAAAAGCAATTCAAAATCATTCTACCTATACTAATTCTACTTGTACTAATTCTGTGTGAAATTAACTTGAAAGCATCGGCAAGTAAATCTACTGCATAAATAGCTTATGAAAGAAATTAAATTAATATGAATCTCGCCTTCCTTGTCCCTTAAAATAAATCATAGAATACTGTCCAGAAGTTTAAGGAAACTATAATGGTAATTAAACATTTATTGATATCAAACACAGTGTAGTCTCCTTATTTATAAATGTCAGCTCTGCAAGGGTAAAAATCACATCTTTAGATAATATATGTGATTTTTTCTTTGTGAAGGATGCATGGGTTTGTAACATCAAATAAATTAATACATTAAGACCTCAAAGCCATAAACATTTTATTGATATCGTATTCTGAAATATAAATTAATGGATTTGGATTAATTTACAGAATTTGAGTTACAAGCTAGAGCTCATAAAGGCAGAGTCGATCTTGTGGATTCAGACAATCTGGAGGGACTTGATGTTTATTTAAAATATTTCAAGTGCAAATATAATTAACCATGCAGCAAATGAAATAGTTTGTAAAGGAACAATTTACAGAAAATCGAATTAATTCTAGAACTGGAAATAAAACATCTGTAGCAAATTAGATAACATCAATTGAAGGCAGAAAGAAACTATAAATAAACAAATAAAATTCACACAACAAATAAGAATTGAAATGCTATTTAGTTTAAAAGATGAGAGCGGTGTCGAGCTGGTCTAGCGGCCAACCCAGCCAGCTCGCACCCTCTTTGAGTGCCTGGTTCACATATAAATTAACACCATTAGATGCAGAAAATAAATAGATAGTTCATGGATAAAAATCACTTCAATTAACTCCTGAAAACAATCTTTTACATGATGCAGACATCGGCTTAACTCCAGCAAGCAGGAGAAGCGATCCACAACTAGAATCCGCGTGCTGCTACATTGGGACAACTTCTCCTCCCTTTTGCGCTTCCTTCAGTCCCTATGCCTGTCTCTAAAGCTCTCTTGATCAATTAGCTAACTAATTAAGCTCCCCCATTGTTGCTCCAGGCAATCTATTATATATGCATCAGATTACAATTTGGGATTCTTAATTAGCCAATTAAAAACACAAGAGGCAGATCATCGATCATAACAATTTGCCGTGAATAAAATTAGTTTGCAACTAAATGTTGAAACAGGGATGATTCTGGCGAATCGTTCCTCTTTTCCTGGAATGGTGTTGTTGTTGGACTCCACATAGGATGGGCGCAACACTGTCTCTATGCAAAGCACGAAATCCCTTGACATAACCTGTAGTCATTCCCATGCTTCTTAATCAGTCAACCCTGAATAAATCTCTGCCACCTGCAAGAGGATCCCGCTTTCTCCAACTAGCAGAAAGAGCAAGAATGTCACGATCATGGTCATGATCCTCATAGTCTCGTTCTGAAGACAATAAAGCCCGTCCCTCTGTGCGAAGAGACCTATAGGAGCCAGTTCATGATCTCTGACTCAAAAAGTGCTCCAGAATTTGACAATCCCATTGTCATGCTTAATAGAGCTATATTGTTTCTCCCAGACTGTAAGGAGATATATTGTTGATGATTGAACATAGGCCTTCTGCTATTTCCATTTCCATTTCCCACAAATACACCGTTGATGAATATGCAAATAGCATGACCTCGCGATTCAATGTGAAGCACTGGTCGAACATTACTTCTCAAAAATGGTTCATCGTTGCCAACATCAATACTGACCGTGTACCATAGGTAATATGATAAGTCCTTAGTTGTATTGATATGTTCCAAAAGGTCCGCTACCTGAAAATAATCATTTCCCGAAACTCCAATCTGCTCCTTGAACGATTCCCACCTTTCACCCTCATAAAGTTCCCCAGTTGGTAGCATTTCCATAATGTTTGATTGAGAACTTACCTTTGCAGTATTGAATGCAACAACCTTGCAATAAGGAAGTATGCTAATTGACCATGCGGGTAGGACATATATTAAGTTTCGGAACTGGACAGTCACATCAGATTTAAAATCCATATTTGAAAGGAATGCTGCGCATTCTCCTTTCTTCGTTTCAAAAACATGTGCCTCTTGTAATAAACCCAATGAGTAATAGTTGGGATTTCTTGAGTTTATTATAGCATCCTCGGTAATCACATGTATTTGGGCAGTTTCCTGGGACAGAATGAAAAGAAATCCAATAGCGTCCAATGTGTTCACCATTGATCCATGCCTGGCCTTTTCCCATACTGCTTAGATCTAAAGCAACAGGATCTTTCTTTGATACAAGATCAGAGTGCATATTTACCATTATTTGGGTGTGTGGCAACTCATCACAATCATCTTTTTGAGAGAACCATTCATGCAAACCAGCAACATTATTTAACATTTGAAGTACGCAATGTTGCTGGAAGCTAGGAAAATAACCAACGCCCCAATCCTTCTTCCATCATGCACAGAGATAGCAGAAATATTATCATAGGATTTCCAATAACATTTGCCACAATTCGAGCCCCATGAACTGGAGGGTTTGAGTACAGGTACAACTTCAAACACAATGATATCAGTGTAAGAGTTTGCATGCTGCTAACAAAATACCACTGCCTTCATGAACAGAGCATAAGACCAAGTTTGAGTTCAACATAGTGCAGGAAGCCATAAAATGGTGCAGGCAGGTAAATGCAATGGTACAGGCACGTCTCAAAGTATGATCAAACTAGTTTTAATCCTGCAACGTACAACCCGTAATTAAACACTCATTAATGATATTTTAATCCTGTTAAAACAAAGAAGTAACAAATACTCTTCTAAAATAATAATTTAGCCAATGGACAACATGAGAGAAATAAATAAAAATAAGACAAAACGAAAACCCAACAACTTTGTGAAATGATGATGTAAAGGGGGAATAAGATGTTAATGGATCCCATTAGGAGGCTAATTGATTAAATGAGACAAAATAACCTATAAAAGTGAATATGAAGGAGAAATGGATGATATGAGGGAGAGCCTAAATAAATGTGTACCAAGGAGAGAATTCCAAGGGTGATAACAATTGTAGGAGGAAAAACTAGAGTTGATTTCCCTATCTATGGAAAAAGTACAAACCATTATGAAATGATTGATTAGGTAAAAAAGAGGGACAAATACTTCGAGTTTGACCAAGCTATTAAAAACCCTCAAAGGGTAGAGGTTTCATGCAAGAAGTAGAGGAGTCATGTGTCATTATGGTGGGATAGATTTCAATTGGATAAAAAAAAGAAGAGGAAGGATAAGATCAAGAGTTGGGAGATATTGGTGGAAAAGTTATAGGAACATTCCTTCCTACCTATTAATATCTAAATTTGTTGAGAATATAAACATTGATGTAAATTGAGATGACAGTGAAGGATTATATTTATGAATTCTGAAATTTATTCATTAGGTCGAGGAAAAATAAGGAGAATAGTTGATTTATATCAAGGTATGTAAATGGTCTTTGTTTCATTGTCCAAGATGAATTTCATATGTTAATTTTTTCACTTAGTAAAAAAATGTTTTCAATTATCCTTGTTAGTAGATGATAAAATGACCAAGAGAATCTTTAATATATTTTGAAATTTAGGAGGTAAGTATTGTAACACTTATCCCAACACTTTCAACGTTAGGTTTTGAAATATTTACCCTTAGCATCCAAACAAACTACCATGCATCATCATATAATTAATTTTAGGATTCCTTGAGAACTTCCATTTTCAACTTCCCCAAAAGACTTAAAGTGGTCTAAAGTTTCATTCATTACCAACTAAAAAATGATCCCAATTCATGTAAATATGTTTGATGGGATTATTTTCGTTTTGACCTCCCTAAAATATTTGAAATGTATATACCATTGACACATATACTTTGTTGATGACATTGACCTCCATTGCATGGACCTTTAAAGACCTCCACTTCTCTCACCTAAACTTGGAAATAAACAATGCTTTATCTATGCAATATTGCAGCTATACTAGGATAGTCAAACACCAATGTGGTGGAATATTCACATGCTTGCTAACCCTTACAAGTAAATCTTCTAGATCAACAATTGAGGAACCTAGTACCATAAAACTAGTTAGCTCTCTACAACATTGGGAGATGAAATGATTCTAGAACCATAATACTAGCTAACTCTCTACAAAAAAATATGTATTTAGAATTGTAGTAATGTGAATAAGGAATTAGGTTGATGCATTAATTATGCTTTCCATTCTAGAGTCATTCCTAGTTGAAAATGTTGTTATGTCAAAATCGTGAGGCACATTATACATGTTTTATATAACCTATTTTGTGATTTCTTAATTATACTAAAATGATAACAACTTTTGATTCTTTATTTTCTCTATTCATGGGAGTAGTATTCCTCTTAGATGAATCAAGTTATATTTCACCAATTTCTAGGATTGATAAAATTCTCCACATGTATTTTTTCAAACAAAGTTCCTCCTAGTCTCTAGAAGGTGTGGAAAGATCATTATTATTACGAAAAGATCATTGTCACATAGTAATGTAATTTCATTACTCAACATTTTATAGTACTTCTATATTATTTCCCCCCTCCCCACAAAGCATTGGGAAACACCATTCTTGGAAGATTCACATATATTTTCTATTCCTTTTGCATACACAATCAATATTCATTATACTCACCTTAGTATCTATTTCATTAATATTTTTCTACATAGTTTGTTTCTTGAATATTGGGATTGTAGGCTCTATCTCTTTAGTTAATGAGATTTTCATGTCAAATTTTGTAGCAAGAAACTTGTGATATCCATTTTCAGAATGAATTGGCTATAATTTTCCCATAAAGGCATTATAATATCATATAATACTATATTTTAATCTTGTGTACATAATTCAATGGTTATGGAGCCATCCTTAAATGTTTACTCAAATGTCAAGTGTAGGAACACGTTGGATGTGTAATTATCCAATGTGTTCATACACTTGATATTTGAGAAAACTTTTAAGGAAATAAAATATGCAAAGTGGGTACTTGTTGGATGTAGAATTTAATTCCACAGGTTCCTAAACTTGATATTTGGGTAAGCCTATAAAAGGATAAACACACAATACAATAAAAAAATAGTTTTCTTTCTTTTCCTTAAAACTTCATAGCTTAGTTTTCTTTGTTTTCCTTAAAACTTCATAACTCTTACTTTATTAAGTATTATTTTATTATTTTCTTTAAAAAACTCATTTTAAAGCTCAAAATTCTCCTAATTCATAGCCACTTTAACAAATCCTAAAATGAATAACATTTACCGATAATTAAAACACCCATTTCTTAAATATTTTGTACCTAACCTAAGTAGCATCGTCATTGATCCAACATCCCTTTACTTATAATGGTTTGGAACTAACCTGACTTTGTCTTTATTAAAACCCTAGTCAAATTAATTCAAAGCACACATAGAAATGCAATATATGAAATGAATTACTTCTTCGAAAATAAAATCCTATGAAATTTAGTAATTCATCCATCAATGGTTATAAGTAAAAAGACACCTTTATATTGAACATAAAAAAAAATGTTACCGACACTATTTAATAAGGTAATCATAGAAAACAAAAAATTAAATTATTGGCAAGTTGTTATCTTCGAATTACTTCTTCCAAAATAAAATCCTATGAAATTTAGTTCTAAGTAAGAAGACACTTTTGTTCAACGTTTTCCTTTTAATGGACGGAGTATGATGGGGACACCCTCTCCGTTCCCATCGTCCATAGCCGCGTATCATGAAAAAAGGGATGTGGAGGCACTTCTGAGCTTCCGGAAGGGCATCACATTGGATCCATATGGATCGCTCTCCAACTGGACGGCCAATAACTCACATAACGTCTGCCTGTGGTACGGAATTTCGTGCAGGCCAAACACCAATCGAGTGGTTTCAATTTCTCTCCCTGACCGCGGGTTGAATGGTACGCTCTCCCCGTATATTGGGAACCTCTCTCTTTTGCGGCATTTAGATCTTTCCGTTAATGCTTTGAGTGGGAGAATTCCAGCAGAGTTTGGGCAGCTGAAAGCGCTACGAATATTAGACCTCACCGGTAATGCTTTGACAGGGAGTATACCAACTTCTATCGGCAACTGCGCTTTGCTGCAAACGTTGGATCTTAGAAGCAACCAGTTGAGGGGTTCTATCCCAGCAGAATTCGGTCGTCTGGTCCAGTTGGAATCTCTCTGGTTGGACTGCAATGCTCTGAGTGGAAGTATCCCAACTTCTCTCGCCAACTGCACTTCACTTACAGAATTGTCTGTTGTCTTTAACAATTTGAGTGGTCCAATCCCAGCAGAATTCGGCCGTCTGGTCCACTTGGAATCTCTCTGGTTTTCTCACAATAGTATAAGTGGAAGCATTCCAGCTTCGATTAGCAACTGCACTTCACTTACAGGTTTGGCTATTACCAACAATAATTTGAGTGGTCCAATACCATCAGAATTCAGTCGCCTGGTCAGGTTGGAAATACTCTGGTTCAATGACAATGGTATAAGTGGAAGCATTCCAGCTTCAATTGGCAACTGCACTTCACTCTCTGAGTTGAAGGGTAGCGGAAACAAATTGAGTGGTCCAATCCCTTCCGTTATGGGTTTGATGAAAAGCGTAGCTATTATTGATTTATCTTACAACTCTCTCAGTGGCCACATCCCTCCCACCCTATTCAATTGTACTCACCTATATCAATTGTCCCTACGTGCTAACAACCTTAGAGGTAGCATTAATCCCCCAATATTATTACCAATACTAAATTGTACTCTCTCGACTTATCAAACAACCAGTTAATTGGATCTCTCCCGCGTACTTATCAAACAACCAGTTAATTGGATCTCTCCCGCGTAACATAGGTCAATTAAGCAATCTTCAATTTCTTCATTTATCAAATAACAATTTGACTGGATCTCTCCCGCTTAGTATAAGTCACATAGGGCATTTAGAACTTCTAAATCTATATAATAATAATATTTTTGGCACTATACCCAATAATATTAGTTTGGATTCCCTTTAACTTTTAGATTTATCAAAGAACAATTTAGAAGGATCAATCCCTGAACTTAATGGCAGTTGTACCTCTTTAACTTTTTTTTCTGCTCACACTAATAAAATTTCTGGGACTTTGCCAATGTTTTTGGCTAATTGTACTGGAATTGGGTATTTAGATTTAAGGAAAAATAATTTGACAGGGCAACTTCCTCACTATTTGAAATCTTTTTCATTGTTGTCAATTTTAAACTTTGGCTATAATAATTTTCATGGTGGCATCCCTGAATGGGTAACAAATTTCACCTCTTTGTATGTATTGGATTTATCCAATAATAAATTTAGTGGAAGAATGCCATTACATTTTGAAAGGCTTCAAGGATTTGTAAATTCTTCAAACTATATTCCCTTTGAAGAAGAAATCACAGTTCACATGAAAGGATGTGAGTATACTCTGCCATACCTCTCACCAACAAACACAATACTTGATTTGTCCAACAATAATCTTGTAGGACAAATACCTGCAAGCATAGGAACTTTGAGAGACATGCGATTGCTAAATTTATCTGGGAACCAATTGGAAGGGTCAATACCTGCATCTCTTAGTAACATATCTACTTTGGAGCAGTTGGACTTGGCCAAAAATAATTTGAGTGGAAAAATTCCTCAAGAACTCTCTAAGCTATATAGTCTGGTTGTTCTGGATCTTTCATATAATAGCCTTTGTGGGCCAATCCCCAAAGGAACACAATTTTCCACATTCAGTGCAACATCATTTCAAAAGAATAAGTGTCTATATGGGTGTCCTTTAGATTCATGCAGTGAAAAGGAAATCCCAGTGGGAGAAGGTGACAATAATAGTAGCAGTGCCCATATGAAAATAGGATAGCTTGAGCATCTAGATGAAAAGATGTCATTAAGGGCATTGGGGATCGGATTTGGGATTGGAATTTGGGGAGTAGTTGGTGTATTTATCTTTTGCAACAGAGCTAGACATTGGGTGTTGGGTCTACCACCTAACAAACCACAACTCTTCTATGGAATCTATCGATTCCCTACATAAAGAACCAAGTAATGGGTGTTGGCTCTACTATGTAGTGAATTAAATTGTCATGTAATCTCCCAATGATATTTTTGGTATACTATCTTCTCACATATAGAATTTTTAGTGTGATCAATGTCTTATTGCATTTCCATATTAATCTCAACGTTATTTATAACTCTTAATCATTTTTATGGCATTCAATTAATTTCCAATCAAATAACATAAATATTACATTCTCTCATGGTTCTTCGCATCTCATTTTACAAACAGGCCAGACCTAACTTTTTTATGCTTATATCCTTTTCACAATATTTTAGTATGCCATATGCAAAAACTGGTTTTTTGAACATTCCAAATTATTAATAAAAATGGTAAACTTTCTTCCCACTTCTAGAATATGAAATCTTGCAATAATATAAATATATCTAAGAAGCTTAAACGCGGTGGAATCGTCATTGTAATGACCGAGTTTGAAAACGGAAAGGAATGTGATTGCTTCACCATGGTTATGTAACCATACGTCTTGAATATTACGTTTGCAACGGGCCTACCTGGAAAGAGATATCCTATAAAAGGATTATTGTAATAAATATCATTATATATTAGCATTTTAGGATGTGTCATATACATGGAGTCGTTATCATATTAACGGTCATAAACTTTAGATTTTTCCTATGGAAAACGAAAATAGATACACCCCAAATGATTTCTTATTTTGTATCACATCCTTAAATATATGCATTCAAAACTCTGTGACATCTTTTGAACGTAGCAACATTTGCATTCACGTGTTCAATTAGATCCTACAACACTATATATGAATTGCAGGCAGGCACTGTAAGAGTTTCAATGAACAGCTGACCATGAACTTTAGATTTTATTATTAAGTTCATTTTAGATGATGTTTTAATGTCTTTGTGTATGTCAAACTATTTTAAGACTTACAACCAATAAATCCATTAAATTTAATCTACATGATTGATAACTTAACATATATCAATAGTATAAATGGATTTTAAGAATGATCAACGTGTTCATCTTGGGGAAATCTTTAATGTCCCCATGTGATGGTTTAATTCAGAACTTATTATTAATTAGTCTATAATATTTAATATGTAAAATCGATATTCTAACCTATATGTAAAATCGATATTCTAACTTATATGAAAAAGCATAAATTTTACTATTAATAATTGCTTGAGGCTAAAAAATATCGGGGATGAGTTCTCTCCTTTAAAAAGGCTTCTACACTTTTTTATCGATTATTTCTTAGAAGAAAAGAAGGATCTAAAACCTTTTACAATATTTTTTATAATTTTTTTATTGAATGCTAGTTAAGGGAAGAATTATATAAAAAGAGGAGCACTCTTCATTTGAGAGAGATGAAATTTTTTACTAAAGGCAGATGAGATTTTTAGTTTACAAGTTAAAGGGAGGAAAACATTTGGTGAAGTATGTTTTTTCTTTTTGGTTGTAGATCACATTGATGCTTGCAACACTCTATGAAGTTTGTTCCCTTTTTTTTGGTTGTAGATCACATTGATGCTTGCACCACCATATTATTGTTTACTAGTATATTTCTATTTTTAAGGCCATAAACAGATCTTTCTCTCGGTTGTTTTGGAATTTAGAGAATGATTTTATGAGAGACATTTAGCCATCCACCTTACTATTGATTAACATCAATATTAATAATTAAAGCATGTGCGGAACATGGAAATGATTATTTATCTATATCTTCATGTAAATTAAAAAAATATTGTAAGGAAAGCACCTTCTACAAAAGGTTTTAAGCATTTCAAGATTAGACAAAATTATCAAGAAATCATCTGCTAAAACCTTTCTTCCTAGAAATGGAGGTTTTAGTAGATGTTTTAATGGATTGTCACTATAAAAAAATATTGTGGTTAGACATTATAGTAGAGGTATTTTGTCAATGTGCATATACGGATAATGTGCATTAGTGCACCAATTCTATATATTACCCATTTATTTATTATATAATGATACACATGGATTTACAAATATTTGTATTTAGCATTGATGCATATTACATATTTTTGAAGCCCTAATGGTTAATTTAGATATTGAAAACACTAGAGAGCTTTTATCAACAATAAGGATTAATGCGCCACATTTCGATATGCATCGAGGTGCTTCTATGAACAATAAGAATCGTTGTTCATATTCTTTGTCAAGTTATATATGTTGCCAGTTCATACGTTTGCACCAATCAACCCACACAGAGGAGCCAAGTCATATACGTCTGCGCCAAAGTTTGTGCCAATCAAATGGGGAGCCACATCATATGTCTGTGCCAATCAAACAAAGAGCCAATCCATATGTTTGTGCCAATCAAACAAAGAGCCAATCTATATGTTTGTGCCAATCAAATGGAGGGCCAAGTCATATGTATGTGCCAATTAAAATAAATGGATGATCAAAGTCATACATTTGTGCAAATCAAACCAAAAAGGCGAGCCAAGTCATACGTTTGTGGAAATCAATCCAAATGGATTAGCCAAGTCATATGTTTGGACCAATCAAACCAAATTAGGAACAACATGTCATATATGTGTTTGTGTTAATTAGACCACACTAAGATCTATGGGTCCAATAGGTCGATTCTCAGAATTGGGCCTCCACTGCCACGGGCCCGTTGGGCCACGGGGTGGGGTGGGGTGGGGTGGACTGGGGTAGGGGGAGCGGGCCCGTGGGGGTGGAGGCCTGATTCTAAGAGTCGACCCTCACCCTTGGGGAGCTGGGCCAGGAGGGTGGCTTCCGTCGGCAGGCACGACTAGGCCCACCACACCCACTGTGGACGTAGTGGCCTTATGCCTGCCATGGAGCTGTCAAGTAAGACTGGCTCATCTAAATTTTTAATTTCTAAAAGAAATCTAAATTTCATTAATAAAAAGTTAAATATTATTTTACTGGAATATGTTTTTGGTCTGGTATTTTACACGAAGATAAACACATAACTACTAGTAAACCTATGGGAGTTTAAGACTTGCACACAACAAAAGGGAAACTAACCTTTCAAATGTGATAATCTTCTGTTGAATATGTTGTCGATAAAAATGTAGCTGCTCCACAAAATCACTCCAAGTCTTTTAACGAACCTCGAAAAGCCTTGATGTGATGTGAGGAATAGTGATAATGAAATTTATGATATAGCGGAAATTACGGAAATTGTTTTACGGCATGGTGAAAGTGGTATTAATTTTTTTTATAAAAATTTTAACATATAAATCTTGTTATGGCGATATAGTAATTTATGATAAAGCGAACATTACAAAATTCTTTTGCCACATGGTGAATGTGATATTAATTTTTTTTATATAAAAACTTAACATAAAAATTGGGTTATGGCGATATAGAAATTTATTTTAAATGTGTGATAGAAGATATAATAAAAATTAAAAGAAATATTCAATTGTCTAGTAAATGCTATATAGTTTAAGTAAAAAATTAATTTAGGTAAAAGATTTAGTTTACAATTTTAATTTAGAGATTTATTTTAAAAGATTAATTTCATAAGAAAAAATTAGTTAAAATTTTTCAATAAATTGTAGAAGAAAATTTTGGAGGCAAATACATGAAACAAAATTTCTGGAGGGAAAATTTTCCGTGAAACATTTTAGAGGGAAACTTCAGAGGAAAAATTTCATTATTTAAGCTATATATTATCATTAGGAGAGAGTGCATTTGTATCATTCAACCTATTATGTTCGGAAGGCATGGATTCTTCTGATAGTGAAGTTTCGCTTTATGAAGCATCAACATCTTCATCGCGTAACAACTCTATTCATATTGATGAATATAATGGAAATTATTTCACTATGAATAGAGAGTAAAATATTCCACTTAATCCTAATCCTAAGGACTATGAGAGCAACAATGATGAAGGGTAGGATGAAAAATTTCAAACAAATAAACAGTCACGGTTTCCACTTAGTCCTAATCCCATGGACTATGAGAGCAGTAGTGATGAAGAGCATGATGAAGCTTTTCAAATAAATAAAGAGTCGTGGTTTCCACTTAGTCCTAATCCTATGGACTATGAGAGAAACAGTGATGAAGAGCATGATGAATATTTTCAAATGAATAGAGAGTCACAGTGTCCACTTAGTCCTAATCTTATGGAATATGACAACAGTGGTGATGAAGAGCATGATGAAGAATTTCAAATAAATAAAGAGTCGTGGTTTCCACTTAGTCCTAATCCTATGGACTATGAGAGCAATAGTGATGAAGAGCATGATGAAGAATTTCAAATGAATAGAGAGTCACAGTTTCCACTTAGTCCTAATATTATGGACAATGAGAGTAGTAGTGATGAAGGCCAGGATGAAGAATTTCCAATAAATCGAGAGTCACAATTTCCACCTAGTCCTAATCCTATGGACTACAAGAGCAGCAGCGATAAAGGCTAGGATAAAGAATTTCCAATAAATCGAGAGTCACATTTTCCACCTAGTCCTAATTCTAAGGACTATGAGAGCAGTAGTGATGAAGGGTGGGATGATGAATTTCCAGTAAATAGAGAGTCACATTTTCCACCTAGTCCTAATCCTAAGGACTATGAGAGAAGTAGTGACAAAGGGCGGGATGAAGCACTTATTCCTAATCCTAAGGACTATGAGAGCAACAGTGACGAAGGGAAGGATGAAGCACTTAGTCCTAATCCTAAGTACTATGAGAGCAACAGTGACAAAGGGCAGGATGAAGAATTTCCAATAAGTAAAGAGTCACATTTTCCACGTAGTCCTAATCCTATGGGCTATTAGAGCAACACTCGCAATGCACATGATGAAGAATATCCAATAAACATCAAGTCAAATTTTCCATTTAGCCCTAATTCTAAGGACTATGAGGGTAGCACTGAAGTAGGGAAAGATGAAGAATATCCTCCAAGTCAATATTTCAAAAGCACATATGATCATAGTGAGGATAATATTCTTCATAATGATGATGAATATGCTTAAACAGATGATGATCCAATGATGGAGATGTTGCCAGCAAATATTGTATCGAGGAGTAGGAGGAGATATTTTCGTATCAATCCAAGATGTTCTAGTTATACAAGGGGTAGAGTAGAATATCTCACGAGAAGAAGTTCTATCAGTGCTCTCATTTCAAGTGAATTTTGTCAAAAAGATTGCTTGAAACATATGGATTTCAAGTTTTCATTGGAGAAAAGGAAGAGATATTTGCGAGTGAATAAAAGCATGCAAAATTCATATTTTGTGGGGTGCATGAAATCAACATTGTCAGGTTATGATTATCATATTGGGTCTTTATTTATCTGTAGAAAGGCTTTCAAAATGTTTCATTCAATGGGTAATTTTCATCTATCAAGAATCCAAGAAAATTTGGAAAAGGATCCCACATTTTATTCAGAAGTACGTCATAAACGACAGTTTGGGCCATTATCAAATACTGCAATGTCATGGATGAAATAATTATTTTCAAAGGATGGAGAGTGTATGCCAAATAGAGAGAGAATACATATTCCAGATAATTTCTCAAGACGAGAAATCTACAACTTATACAAAGAATATGCAGAAGGTGCTGAAGGAAATGGTTGATTTATTACATATCAATATTTTGTGAAGATATGGAAGAAAGAATTCAACAATGTCTGTATTCCTAAGAAGACAAGGATGGGGATTTGCAGTACATGTATTTCTCTTAAATAAAAAAGGGATAAATGTGAAGGGGCAGAAAGAGGTAAGCATTCATAACATTAATTTTTAAAATTCTATAGTCATCAACTATGAAAACGTATTTATTAATGACTTTATTTTATGTTGTGTAGATTCCATTTTCAAAGCACTTCAAAAGCATCACGAACAATAAACAAGTGAAAGGAAAAGTTGTACAAGCATCGAAAGAAGTGTTATGATAATCCAAATAAATATTTGGGTTTGATAATTGATGGTATGGACCAGACGAAAACACTACTACCACATTTTGTTCGTGTTAGGTCCCTATACTACTAGTGTAACCCCTTATTGTTATTAGTACAACCCCCTTATTATATTGTTGTGCCCATGTAGTCCCTATATTGTTATTATTGTTCCCCATAGAAGCCCACGATTGTTATTATTGTGCCCTTACATTATTATTGTTATGTCGGCTCTGATTATATTATGACCCCTTAGACTCCTATATATAGAAAGGAGGTCTTGTCATTTGTATCATCCAAGAATTGTTCATTTGTGTCATGTAAAGGAGGCTGGCCCCTTGAAGAGGCTTATTTCTAAGTCGTTGATCTATCTTTTCTATCTTTTTGTGAGCTAGTTTCATAACATTTGGTGTCAAAGCTTTGGATTCTAGGGTTTCGCTGCTCCAAACAGGTTATCGTGGAATTTGCGCTATAAATTTTTTTCTGCGGCGTTTCAGACACTAAAAAACAAACCCATTTGGGTTGAAATCGTTCTGAACCTTGGGTCCAAATTTCAGAGCTTTTCACGCTATATTTGCGGAGATATGATCTGAGGAAGTTGGCCTTTTTGCAGCCTCCCGAATTACATTCCAAACAGGTGACCTAGGGAAAATCGTCATAACTTTTGTTTTGAGCATCAGATTGAAATTTTGTAAGAAGTTACAGAAAGAGGATGGACTGTAGTTTCCTGTGTATATTTTTCAGATACTAAGGTCAAAACAGTGACACGTGGCACTTCATACAATTTCACTCTTCTGAAAAGGTATATAATCAGGTCATCTTGGGAGATTGTGCATAACTCTTTATTGGAGAATCTAAATTTGATCAGACTAGTGGCATTGGAAAGAGGACGCAGAGGGCTACTGCAGGTCGCAATTTTTGAACTTGGAGATCTGAAATTACAGAGTTACAGTCGTTTCAAGATAAAGCTCCTAAAATAAATAAAAGGAGATATGAGGAAGTTTGATGGAAAGGATCCAGTAAATTGGATACTACAGATGGAGCAATATTTTGATCTACATGGTGTACCACTGTTACAAAAGGTATGTATTGCATCTTCATATTTAGAACCAAATCAATTTTTATGGTATAAAGGGCTTTGTTCTCATAAACAACTTGTTACGTGGTCAATTTTCACGGAGGAAATGATAGCACATTATGAGGATACAAAGAGCAACACCTTCTTTAGAGCAACACCACAACAATTGGAAGAAAAAAGAGAAAAAGGGCTTTGTTACAAAGTGGAAAGCAAAATTATGGCAACAAGGAAGTCTACCCCTCACAACTATAAAGATGGAAGTGTTGTTTCTCCTAGCCTTCCACAACCTACAAGGGTTACACCACAACAATTGGAAGAAAAAAGAGAAAAAGGGCTTTGTTACAATTGTGATAACAAATACATTGACGGTCATAACTGTGCTGAGAAGAAATTATTTTACATTTATTGTGGAGAGGAGAAAGAAAAGGATCAAGAAACATCAAAAGAAGAGTATATACACCAGGAACCAACCCCAGAGAAAGAAGAAATGAATCCGACCATATCTTGTAAAGCATTGGAAAGAATTACCACTCCTAAAACTCTCAAGATAGAAGGACATATCAAGAAGAAAAAGGTTCAAAAAGTGAAAGATCACATTGATAAAGAAGAAATGAATCCGACCATATCTTGTAATGCATTGGATGGAATTACCACTCCTCAAACTATCAATAGAGAAGGACATATCAAGAAGAAAAATGTTCAAGAATTGAAATATCACATCAAGTCTCAAGAAATCAATCCGACCATATCTTATAATGCATTGGAAGAAATTACCACTCCAACTATCAAGATAGAAGAACATATCAAGAAGAAAAAGGTAAGAGTGTTGATTGATTCGGGCAGTACCCATAATTTTATTGATTATAAGATAGCCAAGGAATTGAATTGCTTCCTATATCCAGCACCGGAGTGTCAAGTGATGGTTGCAAGTGGAGGAACCATAAATTGCTCTGGAAAGTGCCATAATATCAAGCTATCCATGGGATAATATGTATTGAATAGCTTAATGCTTTCCATTCCAATGGGTGGTGCTGATGTTTTACTAGGAGTCCAATGGCTACATTCTTTGGGTACAATAGCTTTTAATTTTCAAGAACTTTTCTTGAAATATTTTTGGGAAGGAAAGGAAGTTGAATTGAGGGGTATCGAAGGAAAACCTGGAAAGATAATCAACTCTAACAGCATGACAAAGATTCTAAATAAAGAACAACAGGGCGTAATTGCACAATTATGTTCACTAGAGGATCCCACATCGAAATCATGTATTTCTCCAAATCTCCAAAATGTTTTGGACAATCATTCCAAGGTATTTGAGACTCCCAAAGGCCTACCACCGATTCGTGATCATGATCATGCTATTCATTTGATTCCATGAAGTTTTCCTCCAAACATCAAGCCTTACATATATCCATATGCCCAAAGAAGTGGGAACTCATTCAAAAGTTGTAGAAGATCCCAGTTCAAACAACATTGCGAGAACTTGACAAGGAAGGAAATATCATATTGGAACTGGAAGCAGTCACAAAACTGAGAAATCGAAAGCTACGAAATAGATCAATTTCAGAGTATCTCATCAAGTGGAAGAACTTACTTGCTGAAGATTCCACATGGGAGGACAAGAATTTATACAGAAGCATCAAGAACTACTCAAGTGTTGAGGACAACACTTTTTGAAGGAGAGGGGCATGTTAGGTTCCTATACTACTAGTGTAACCCCTTATTTTTATTATTACAAACCCTTTATTATATTGGTGTGCCCATGTAGTCCCCATATTGTTATTATTGTGCCCCATAGAAGCCCACTATTGTTATTATTGTGCCCTTACATTATTATTTTTATGTCGGCTCTAATTATATTATGACCCCTTAGACTCCTATATATAGAAAGGAGGTCTTGTCATTTGTATCATCCAAGAATTGTTCATTTGCGTAATGTAAAGGAGGTTGCCCCCTCGAAGAGGCTTATTTCTAAGGCGTTGATCTATCTTTTCTATCTTTTTGTGAGCTGGTTTCATAACAGTTCGCACACCCAAAATTTTACAGGAGGAAAATTTTATTCAGTATCACTTGGTCAGTTGTATGGTCTTCAATGGGAAAATGTTGTCAAGGGTATACTTCACAACTCCAAATATTTATAATGATGCAAATCTGACAATAACCATAATTCATGATGTGCTTTCTCATTGGCCTAGTAATCTTCCTGAAGTTTTGTATCTACAATTGGACAACACTTGTCGTGAAAACAAAAATCAGATTGTTTTTGGATATCTAAACATGCTTGTTCAATTGAGAATTTTTCAGAAGGTAAAGGTTGGTTTCCTTCTTGTTGGGCACACTCATGACCATATTGATTAGATTTTCAGTCGTTTTTCAGTCACATTGAGGAGGAAGGATTATGGGAGCTTTCCATCATTAATTGAATGTATTAAGAAATCATACATGCCCGAGCCTATTTTTGATGTGTTGGAAGAAATTGTTGACATGTGAAGGTTTATTCTACGATCACATGGTGAGGAGAAATTCATTGAACAACTTAATGACATTAGTTTCCAACATTAATTTCGTATCAAAAAGATTGATGGGAAAACACTAATATGGGGCAAGAAGTATTCAGCTACTGCAGAATGGGCGTCGTCATCAGGTTTGGCATTTTGAAGTTCATTCCAGATCATCCAATATTTGCGTCAAATATATTGTTATTACAATCAGTTGCTGAAGTTCATAATGCACGTAGGTAGAATAGAGATATAAATTATTCTGATTGCCTCGAAGAAATTAAAAAATGTATTAGATATACATATGAGTACTTTGATATTGATAATTCAGTTTGGTGGGAGTATTTTTTCAATAATCAAAGTGATATCATTTCAAGAACAACAAATGAAGATATACCTTTGAAAAATCCATTTATTTGGCAACAAAATGTGTTAAATGAACATGAGGAAAGAAACATTGTTGAACAACAACAATCTCAAGGTATTATTAATTCTTCACAGGTAGAGGAAAAAGAAATGTATATTGGTTCCAGAAAATCTCGTGCACAACGTGAAGCCATGGAAGACCTTTACAGGGGTTCAATACAGAATACTAAGGAGGGTTGCATGATCACAATGCTAGTAGAGGGATCCCAATGGCTATCCATTTTGGTTTGCTAAGGTTATAAATGTCATTACATAAAATGAAGATGTTTAAGGCGTTGAAGTACATTGGTATGCCACAAATACACACCCATTCAATGGTGTGTACAAGCCAGAGATGATAGTTGATAAAAAAATTGGCGGAAAGAGAAAAAGAAAGGGTACAAATATAAATCGTTGCCACACAAACCTCTTAAAATTGGAGGATGTTGACATACTTGTTTATGAATTCAATTTCACAAAGAGAGGAACTCTTCTCTTCAAGATGATAGAGATTCTGAAGAGGTTGTTACTAGAAGAAACAATGTTGAGATGGGAGTTTGTTGAAACCAATCGTAGATCCAGAAGAATTTTGAAACCTGAAATGGTGGGCATGCATGTGGACTCAAATGGGGCACTAGTTGATGAAAGAGAAGAATACAGAACATCTTCATCTGCATCCAATCATTCATCTGAAGATGTGAATTATGATGGTGTGTAAGAAAATATGAGTGATTTTGAATAATTGTCTAAGAGAGTTTATATAACTGATGTTTGCATCGTATCTTGAAATAAAAATTTTGATTTCCATATGGTGTTAAATGAAGATATGAGTCTTTTTTATGTTTGTTGGATTATATGTTTTAATTATGATGATTTCTATTGTTTAGAATATCTGCAATGCAACAATAACTTAGAGATATAATTTATGTTTCATTCAATCTACAAGTATTGACATTTGATTAATTTAGTCATGTAATTTGTTCATAATGTCATGGTCTAAATGTGTTGAAAACTTAGAGTTTTTTAATTCTATGGTTGAAAATTTTCCAATTTTTTTTTTATCTTTAATGTTATGGTAGAAAATAATTAGAATTTTAGCGATCTTTAGTGACATGTTATTATATGTTTAACAACATGGATGAAAACTGATGGAATTTTAATGTGTTTCAGATCCCATTATTTTATTTTTATTGTCATTACTAAAGAATGTTGAAATTATACCTGGGAAAGAAAAATGTTATCCTACCAAAAGCATTAGTGTGTTTTTTTCCTCAAAAGCAATTGTTTTTTGCACAAAAAAATCGGTTTTACTGCCATTTTTTTAAATATGTTGGAAATTAGCCCTAAAAAAAAACATCGTTCCAGTATACAACTTTTTGTTTTTAGCACTGTTTTTCATGTTTTTTTGGGGTTTTTTGGCTAGACTTCTTGTTTTGAGTTTATAGTTCCCGTTTCAAAGTTTACATTGTTATTTGTTGTTGCCTGATTTTTTAGCAACCATAACATTCACCACTACGGTTGACCAACCACTTCCATTTGAGATTTCATGGATCTAAGAGGAAACCAACCATGTCGTGAAAAATGGGAAAAAATCCCACATATTTATTTCTTATGAAATTATCTACAAGTATCTAAACCAAGAACAATTTACAAGATTGATTTTTTTCTTGTAAGAATTGATAAAACCAAACTTTCAACACTTTAGAAATTGTTAAATAAACCAAACTGAAACTAACTAGTGTAAATACCTTTTTTGTAGTTTATTTAGCTTTATTGGGGAAAAATGTAAGAAAATGCATAAAATCGAGGAAAAAGAAGGTGAATATGGCCAAAACAAAGAAGGTTTATGTGGATTTTTAATGAAAACACTGAGGATCAACACTTGGTTCTCTTCAAATGAAATATTTTAACAACTTTAGGATCGATATAACTATGGCTAGCTCCAAAATTAATTAAAATGGCAATGGGATAATTATTTATCTTACTCCCAACTTCAATAATGTGAGCCTAATGGTCAATGTACCTATTATCCAAGGCAACAAAAATTCTAGGCATGCTTCTTCCCATGTTCTCCATTATACCAACTCCTTGAATGTGGTGTACAATCCTCATTTTTCCTCCTTTGTGAGGGAAATATTTTTACGTGTTCTCATTCACAACCCCAACACTTGATGGGATGAAATATTCACCTTTTCCCCAATGACTCTACTTTCCGTAGTTCATTTTAGGTTGGCTAAGTTTGTTGATTTGGTTTATATATATATATATATATATATATATATATATATATATAAGTGGAGAATGATCCTAGGAGATACTTACAAATATTAAAGAAGTTGATAGATTTCTAGTTGGCTTGAAGGATGGAATATACTAACCAAAGGTAGGAATTATAGACTCACCCAAGTGAAAAGGTTACATGTGGCTACAAATAGTTAACCCACTAATGTAAATCCTAGTTTTACAAATCAACCAATGAGCATTGAAAATGAGACAAAATGGAAGGAAATGATAGGAAAATACATGTGAGTTACGTTAAAGTAGAAAACAATGTTGGAAATATGATTATACTAAGAGGGGGGGGAGGGGGGGAAGTGAATTATTATAATGACCAATTTTAACCAATCAAAACATTTCAATGCACATATAATATTAATCATATCAACAACATGAAAATAGGAGGCACCAACCCCCTGAAACATTTTACTGGCACCAACCAAAAGTAGGCATCAACCCTTAAATGTTTTACAGGCACCAACCAGAAGGAGGAAACAATATGCTGAAATGTTTTATTGGCACCAATTTGCTGAATTTTTTTATTGGAACCAATCAAAAGTGCTTAACTGAATCATTTGTTTATTTCTTTAGCTCTATTTTTTATTGTTCCTATGTTCTACAGATCACTTCTTTTTCTATATCTTTAGCTTGAATTCATCCATGGCCCTTGTATGTTGCTCCTAGATTTCATTGCATTCAATTGCACCTGGATTGAACGATTTCACATGTAATCCTTGAATTTATCTTCTGACCTCTTTCGCAATCACACATGTTCCACATAATTCATATAATTCATACCTTAGGCTTATTTCACACCTTTCACACCACAAAACCATAACAATGATTACACACAAGAAAAACAACTTCTCTCCCTCAATTTACCAAGTCCACTCTCTACTTCCCAACTTCTCTAGCTTATTTATAATGAACTAGATCAACAAATCAATACAAAGATGACATTACATAAAGAGCCATCCATAAAACCTGGAATATTTTTCTAATGTCTTATGCTTAGTTCAATGACTCCTTGGCTTCTTGGGGGCTTTGGTTTGGTTCCTCACGACCATATAATATGCTCTTGTCCAAACATACATTTTTTTGAATATGGATCACTTAATGTGAAATATAGCTCTAGTGGCTCCACCATGAACCCATGCGTCCAAGCGTTGGGACCAATCCTTCACTTGTCTCTTAGTTGTACCAAATTTTGAGATGAGCTTATTTACCTAATTGGAATCAATGACAGAAAAGTCACTTTTGCCCCCACTAACTATTTGAACTTTATTAAGGGGGTGGGGGTGAAATTTGTCATATATACAATTAAATATCCACAACCTTTTTGGAGCGTGTTAGGAAATATAGTGAAATGATTAAATTTGACATCATTGGAGCCACTTTAGGCCTCCCACGGCTATCTAAACTATTCAAAGGGTGGGGGGGGGGGTTCCATAGTTTTTCATTTGACAAATGTTACAAATTATTTTCAAAATCCCCATATGTTGACCACCGCTCATCACCCAAGCTCATATGTTACAACTACCTACAACGATGCTCAGATGGATAGAACCATTTATTGCCATTAAGTTTATCTACTGCATATGATGGAGAAATATTCGTTTTCTACTCACCGCTCGTCGTTGAACCAGGCTATGAAAAAGTGTTGTTCCCATGACTATGGGCAGTGGGTATTAAGTACTCAATAGGCCCTTCAATGCTTGTACACACCATGGTAATGAGGTTTTAACCAATTACATGTTGGACGACCATCTATTTCCAGATCTTTCATGTTCTTTGTTGGGACCTACATTGAAGGATCCATGATTCGATCCATCTTCCTCTTCGTAACCAAGTATGCAATACTGCCAAGCTAGATGGATCATCTTGCCACTGGACACTCAACACTAATATGATGATCTGAGATATGGGTCTCCACTTCTTTGCTTCAACGGCTACACCTATGCTAGGCCAAATGGTGAGATGAACTTGTGCCTTTGGATGAAAATTTTCCAAATATCCTAATACTATGGAGTTTTACAAAACTTCTCCTTGGCATAAATCTTGAGTTTTTGCCACCTCACTTGCCAAGTCACAACCACATCAATTCCTTTCTACCTACTATGCCATGTCAGTGCCATGTGTAACTCGAAAAGGGGCACTTGGCCACCCAAAAAGGCCAAATCCACTTGCTACATTTCATCACCTCTGTGTGCCACATCATCAGCTTGCCACCTGTCTCTGTTGAGTCATCTTGCTATGTCATCTTGGGTCCACCTAGTGTTGGGTAATTCATGTTCTAGATGCTTTCTTAAATCTTTCAATGTTGCTCTACTAAATGTTCAAATGCCCAAATGATCTCAAAGCTCAGATAAATCTAGTTGATTTGACATCTTCCTATTCAGTACTCAAGCGCTCATGTACCTTGCTCCAACCTTGGATGACAAGATGTTTGTTGGCCATTCAAAATCATGAACCTTTGGAACCATGTTTAACTTCAAACCATGATTTATCCTCATCCATTGGAGGTTATGCTAAGTGCCATATACTATTGGAAATGATACAGGTGGATATTGGTGGCCTCCTGCCTATTCCACTTAGACCCCCAACAATGTTTCTTTCTGTTTCCTCAATTGTAGCAAAATTTACTATTTTTGGTAGTTTTTTGGGTCATGAACTTCCGGAGCCATTTTTAGGCCCTAAACAATGTTTTTTTGGAAAACAAGCAATCTCTTGGCCTACAGTATGGGTTTATAGTCGAAAGTTGTAGTCCTCGGATATATCTTTCTAAAAAAGTATCGTACACGTTAAATAGAGATCATATGCCAAAGTTATGACCCTGAGAAGTTTATGTACCATTTTACCCCAACGGGGCCCACATACTCTTGGCGCTTCATTTCCTAGGGTTAGGTTTTTGGATGTTAGGGTTTTCCATTATTTTTCAATAATAAATTGATCTTCTAGCTTCATTGTAACACAATTCAGAAGGCATGTAGTTGCCATGTATCTTCTCAAAGATGAGCTATCATCACACGAGCTAGTTTATTTATATTTTACATGTAACCGTTTTTAGTACTTTATTATTAATGAATTGAAGTTTTGTTTTCATTGTAGCTATGTGTTTCTATTTATATCTGTATTTCATTTAGTTCCTTCACAAGTTCTGATAAGGAAATCTCTTTGATAGGGCTATCCAACCAAGCACTTTTCATTGTGATTTTGAGCAAGATACCTACAAAAAAAATTCCTTCAAAGAATGGCTACTCATCAAACAATCTAATCATCATAAGCTTAACACACTATTAATGGAACCATCTAAGACATCAATAACAACAGAAACATGCAAGAAAATGTCAACAAGCTCCCCTTGAACTTGATATCACTTGACATCTATATAATCTTTGAGAGTAATATTTATGCCCCTTGGATACCACAAGCCATAATCTATGGTTCCATATAGATATCTAAATATCCTTTTGATTACATTCACATGAGTTTATTTTGGCTTGGGTTGACATATTTCCACCAAACTTACTACCTGCATGATATCCAATCTTGATATTATTAAGTAAAGAATACTACCAATCATGGATCTGTATGTGGTCTGATTTACTTCTGGAGACTCAACATCCTTACTAAGCTTGCATATTGTTGTCATGGGAGTGCTTACGGCTGTAAAAATCTCCATACAAAAAATCTTTAATATTTATTTAAGATACCTAGTTTGAGAAATAAAAATTCCTTTTCTGATTGATGAACTTGCAAACCAAGAAAGAAATCAAGTTCTCCTAACATTTACATTTCAAACTCAGTTTTCATTTCAACTGCAAACTTTTGGCTGAGTAGATCTTCATCACTTCCAAATATTATGTCATCAACATAAACAAAAATGATATAATATTTTTATTTTCAGATTTAATATATAAATTGCTATCAATTGCCCCTCACTTGAAGCCTTGTTGCTATAGGTATTTGTCCAATCTGGAATAACATGCTCTCGATGCTTGCTTTAGTCCATACAAGGCCCTTTTGAGTTTGCATAAATCATCTAGATTATTTGAAAATTGAAACCATTTGGGTTTCTTTATATACACTTCCTCTTCAAGTTCTCCATTTTGAAAAGTTGATTTTATGTCCATCTGATAGACCCTAAGCTTCTTGTGAATGGTAAATGCTTAAAACACTATTATCACCTCCAATCTAGGAACAAGAGGATAATTTTCTTCAAAATATACTCCTTCAACTTGGCCATACCTTTTGCACACTAATCTGACATTGTTCCTTATATTTTTTCCATCCTCATTTAATTTGTTCCTAAAGACCCATTTTGTGCCAATGAAATTTTTATTTATTGATCTTGGAACTAATTCACAAGTCTAATTTTCTCAATATGACCTAATTCCTCATTCATGGAATTCACCCAATTTTTATATTTACTTGTCTGGGAAAAATATTTTGGTTCAATCATAGATAACATGGCAATGTGTGCTTTACGAGAAGTACCTATCAACTTTCTTCTAGTTTGAACCCCTACTTCCTTATCACCAACAATTTGTTTTTTAGCATGAATGTTTTTTACATACCTTGAAGGAGTTTTTGAGTGAGGGCATGTTTCCTCTTATTCTTATTCCTCTTTTGGTTCCTCATGATGTTCATCCTCATACTTACGACTGATCTGCTCAGTTGGACTGATATATTTTGGCTACTTCTCTTTGAGAGGTAAAGTCAAATCCACCTTTACATCAATGTTGTCAACAATCATGCACAATCTCTTGTTATAACATATGTAGCCTTTTCTCTTAGTTGAATATCCTAGAAATATTCCCTCATTGCTCTGGCATTAAACTTACCCAAATTGTCATCATTGATCTTGATGTAGCACTTGCTACTGAAAACTTTTAAGTGCTTAATTAAGGTTGGTTTTCCATACCACAACTCATAGGGAGTCTTGTCATTATTTGGCATGAGGTGTTCTTTATTTAAAATATTAACTGATGTATGAACAACTTCAGCCCAAAAGGTGTTTCAAATGTTTCTCTCTTCCAACATTGCTCTAGCCAATTATTGTACTGATCTATTTTTCCTCTCCACCACACCATTTTATTGTGTAGTGTTTGCAATTGCTAATTGTGTTCTTATTCCATGTTGTTCACAAAAATAATAAAACTCTCTTTAGGTAAACTACCCGCCTCTGTTAGACCTTAGGAATTTCAATTTACAATTAGTTTGGTTTTTAGCAAGGGATTTGAAGACTTTGGACTTATCAAATGTTTCATATTTCTCCTTTAAAAAACGCAGCCGAAGTCAACCTAGTGTAATCATCAATAATCAACATAAAATATCATTCTCCACTTGGGGTTTCAGTTCTTGAAAGTTCACATAAGTGTTTATGAACCAACTATAGGGGTATGGTCAATGAGTTTTATTTGGTCTTAAACAATACTTGAATTTGTTTACCAATTTGACACAATCTGCAAATTATGTTGCTTGGCTTTGAAATCTTTGGAAAGTCCCTCACAACTTGGTTTTTGTTGAGTTTCAATATATGATCAAAGTTCAAGTGTCACAATATTTTGTGCCACAACTAGCTCTCATCAAGTTCCCACAGATGAAACTTCTTGTTTTCTTCTTTGTGTATGTACACATTATTTGAAGTTTTCATAGCCTTTACTACTACCTTTCCTTTGTTTGTTCACTTTAACTCACAACCTTAGGAAAAAAAAAGGTTACATCAAACCCTTGGTCACACATCTTACTCACATTTAACTGATTGTGTTTGAGTCTGTCTACAAAAAGAACATTCTTAGTCATGCCTCTTGCATTGTCCAAGCTAATTGTGCCTTTGCCCTTGATTTTTTCTAGAGCATCATTACTAAAGGTAACACTACCTGTCTTATCTTCTCTTAATGATAATAGTTTATTCTTATCACCAGCCATATATTTGGAGCCTCCATTGTCCACATACCATTGGCTTCCTTGATTTTGGGCATATACTACATTCTTATTTTATTTTTGCCTTTTTATTCATCCATGTCTTACGTTCTTCTTATGTTTTCTTGATATGAGGAGTTGATCTGATTTTGCCGATTCTACAATTTGCTGCTTTATGTCCATATTTATAACAATTATAGAATTCAATATAATCAAATAAAGGAGAAAAATGATTGTTGTTTCTGGGATCATTCATATGTGGATTTATAAATATGCTATCTTTGTTTCTTGAAGATAGAAAGGATTCATTACTTTCACTACTGATCTAATTACTTATAAGATAAGCTCTACAATTTACAACATTATGAACAAAATTCATACGTGAATAATAATAGACATAGAAGATATTTTAGTACTTGGGTGAAAATTGCCTTTGAGGATATGGTCTTTTGGTTCCTTGATGCCTTTCTCTTTGAGGGAGATAAGACTTTTGTTGATTTCTTGCTTGATCTATTTGGTTATTCAAATTGTTGTCATTTTCCTTCCTATGTTGTTGTTGAGTTTTATTATTGTCCCTTATAGCATTGTTGTCATTTTCTTCTCCTTGTTGCTATCGAATTTGATCGTCGTTGTCTCTTATTTCCTTATCCATCATTCACTTGCTACTATTTATTGTTATCATTATTATTGTTATGTCCTTTGTGTGCTTCAATGAAGTTGATTGGTTCTTTATTTTCAAGTTTATTTGTTCTTATCTCTCCTTCATAGACAAAACCAGTATTAATGAGGGGATATCTCTAAAAATTGAGAATTTCATCTAATTTTTCAGATCCCTTAATACACTTTAAGTTTTGGTTCAGTTGCGCCTTGATTTTCAATAATTCCTCTCTAAGGGAGACTATCTCTCCATCTATTTTCTCACATTCCCTACTCTTCTCTTTTAGCTGTTGTCACATGGTCTCTTTAATCTTCTTTGTTTCCTCCAACTCTACCTTAAGGAGAAGAAGTGATGAATATTTAGATTGTGCTCTTCTCTTCCATACTTAATCAATAACTCTTTTTTCTTCTTATTCTTTTTACTAAGACTATTGATTTCTTCGAAGGCACTGATTAATTCATCTTCCAAATCTACTAGTGCCTCTTCTTCACCTGTATTATATTCATCTTTTTCTTCATCATGATCTTCTATGGACATGAACACGAAGTCATTAATCCCTTTTTCATCAGAATATTTTTCATCATCATCCTATGAGGAGTTCTTGTCCTCTTGGGTATAAAATATTTTCTTCTTGAATCTCTTCTCCTTTTGGACTCTTCTATACTTAATATTTTCCTTGTTATCATGTTCATTACCTTCCTTTTGGTATGGGATTTTGGATGCATAGTGACCTACTCTTTCATAATTAAAACAATTGAAAGGCAACTTACCTTTGTATTTTCTAGACCATATCTTCAATCTTCTGACAAATTTGGCTTTTTCTATATTAGATTCATAGCTCGATTCTTCTTGATCTTCTTTGGTCTTGTTATCATCTTCGAAGGTTGGTTCCCTTGATGTAGATGTGCCTTTTGTGGTTCTCATTCCACAGGCAATTAATGTTCCATGTATTTTATACATTGTTAATGTGTTGAGATCTTGCATCTCCTCAATGGCTGATATTTTTGCATTGACTCTTGCAAGAAGAGATCTCAATAGTTTTTGAACTACTGTTAATCCCTTCATAGTTTCATCAAGACCTCGCATGGTGTTCACTATTTCATCCACAGGAAAGAAAAAAATTGCTATATGCTCATCCTCATTCATCTTCAATGATTTAAATTTCATTCTATAGGCTTGGAACATTTCTTTATTTACCTTGTTCTCTCCTTCATAGTTTTTCTTCAACTTGTCCCACATTTCGTTGACTATGTTGCAGTGCATGACTTTAAAAAATTTAGACAATCCATTTAGGATTGATTTTGTTACCTTAGCATTGAAAGAAAACTTGAGCTTGTGTTCTCTGTCAACCAATACATCTTGTTTTTCATATCCATTCAATATTGTAGCCCAAACATCTACACTAAGGGACATTAGGTAAGTCCTCATTCTTACCTACCAAAATGCATAATTCATTCTAGTGAACAGAGGAGCTTTGTTAGAGAAATTTCAATCCTAGTTTTCCATGTTATAGATCTATATATACCTTCCATTTGTTAGATTGATGCTAAAGGAACCCACTCTGATACCAATTGTTGCAAATGTGATTATACTAAGTGGGGAGGTGAATCAATATAATGACCAATTTTAACCAATTAAAACACTTCAATGCACATATAATATTAATCATATCAGCAATATGAAAATGATCTCTCTCTCTCTCTCTCTCTCTCTCTCTCTCTCTATATATATATATATATATATATATATATATATATATATATATATAATTTTATTTTGAATGATCCTGCATGCGAATGATCCTGCATGCACCAACTTACTGTTACAATGATTTGCTGGCATCAACAACCTGAGATATTTTACTGACACCAACCAATAGTGCTTAACTAAATAATTTGTCTATATCCTTAGCTCTATTTTTGTTGCTCCTCTACTCTACACATCACTCCCTATTCTAAATCTTCAGCTCAGATTCATCCACACTCCTTGTATGTTGATCTTGGATTTCACAACATTCAATTGAACCTTAATTGAATGGAATCACATGTAACCCTTGACTTTATCTTCCAACCTCTTTCATGATCACACGTCCATGAAATTTATGCCTCAGACTTGTTTCAACTTTGTTCAATCTCCGTTTGCTAGATGGAGGTTTTGACATCTATGATGAAGTTCTCATAATGTTAAAAAATAATATAAAAAGTAAAAGTAAAAAGAAAGAAAACAAATAAAAAGAACTCATACACTTGTGTTGTGAATTGCAACAATTAGCCAAGTAAATTGTTTTCACAATAATAGTTCAAATGTACTCATGATATTCCTAAATAATATAATGATATTCTTAAATATTAATTTATTATATATTATTAATTAATATTTTGTTATTAAATTTAACATTTTTTGAAAATAAACCTATATAAAGTTGACTGAATGTTTAAATATTTTTCAAAATGATTTATCCTTTTAATATTATAATGATATTATCAAACATTAATATATCATTTCAACAATGAATAGATTATATCTTATTTACCCTTGGAATAAGATTATGATTTTTTTTCATATCTTTAGATATGTATAGTTGGTATTTCATAATTTATTAATAATATTTCTACATGCAAATTTCAAAGTTTAACAAAACTAGTAGGGGCATTGGTTGTTAAACATTTAGGAAGGTTGAATTCTAATAGTTAGAGATGGAGTTGGATTTTCCTAAAAACCCTTCCTTCATGGACAATGATGTTGCTGACTTGGGTTCAACCCTAGTCATGCACATAGGCTACTTTTAGCCCTCCTTGGAAACTTGGCCTAGTATGGTTGGCTCTTCTCTTATAGAAACTCGACCATGTTCACTTACTTAAGTGGTGCCAGTAGCTTTGTGCAACACTTCTCTTTGTGGGTACAATTTTAGTATGGTGGTGGTTCAACTAGTTACAATTTCATCCTTCTTCCCTAATGATTTTGGTGCTAGTATGAATGTTTGCCATGGATATTTCGTGGGAGCATACATCACTCTTCCCTTGAATACAAAATTTGATAGGGGAATCGGGATCTTTTACAGATATTGTGCAAAATTATCCTAATTTTCCATTGGTTCAGGAGGTTCCCACTATCACTATTCAATATTGAAGGATGTTGTCTCTAAGGTAGATTATTGTTGGGTTGTGTTATATTCTTTCCACGACTAGCCCACGTAGTTAACAATGGTCCCCCCCCCTTCGTTGCGCCGATTGCATAGAAGGGGGGTCACAAGGGGTATGAGGGGTGCAGTTTACCCCACTCTATGGGGTCGGGGGTAGCGCCCTAGAAAATTTTGGTTTTGGAATCTATGTTAGGTTGGGCAGACCCACCTATGGTTTTGTGCATGATTTTCGCACATGTTTTTAGACACGATGGTTTTCGGTCCATGGTTTTGGACGCGATGGTTTTTCAGTCCATGGTATTGGATGCCTCGGCATGTATAAATATGTATTATAACGTGTTGTGGTAAAAATACAACACCCCCCATTATTGATGCGTCCGCTTCAAATAATGGGGACCCTTTCTATAAAAAATTTGGCTAGGCACCTTTTTGATTTTTATTTTAATTGATTGCCCTACGCTTTCGTTAATTTTTAGTTTTCTTTGGATTCTTGTTTTGATTGCTTTGTTAGAATCGATTTTTTATAAGCTTCACATTGACGCTTGTTTCACCTCATTTGGTCAACTGGTTTGAAAATGGCACTCCTTTGAAGTCTCATCATTTATCTAGCCTGGGTTAAAAATGTATAAAATGTACAATATTGCATTTTGTAAATAAATTAGTTCAATAAGGCATTCATTTTAAATATTAACCCGTAGCAAGTTTTTACTAACATTTTTCATTTTTAATCATGCAGCCAAATTATTAATTATCGGGGTTTTAAGAAATTCATTCTAATTTTCAAATCAAATCCTAAACCCAAAAACCCAAATATTCAAGTGGCTGTAGTTTATTTTTATTATTTTTAATTATTTTCAAGTGGCTGTAGTTTAAATAATTTCACAACTTAATTAAAATTCATTAAAATAAAATCAAAACAAAAATAAAAAATAATATTAAATATTAATTAAATTAAATTTAATTAATATAATTAATTTAATTAAATTAAAATTTAATATAAAAAAATAATTAAATAATATATATCGCATCGAGAGTTTCATATATAACAAATTTAACAACCCCCGATACAACACCATACCCCGATGCGATATCGGGTCGGAAGTTTTATTCGCAACAAGTTTCAAAAAACTCCGATAAGCACATTAGGCATCCCCCGATGCGATTAGCCGATGGCTTCATAACTCAATGAGGCATTAACTTAATACTCCATTTGTTTTGTCAACTCACTCATACGTATGAGTGGAGTTAATGAGTGAAGTGTAAAAGGTTGGTATATATTAGTATAATATATTAAAGTAGATATTTAATATTTTAAAATTAATTAATATATATTCTTTAATTAATAAATTTTAAATTAATTATATTAATTAATTTATAACAGTTAATTAATTTGATTAATTTAAATTTAAATATCATTTACATTAATATTAATTAGTAATTAGATTAAATTCTTTTATAAATAGTTAATTAAATATTAGTTAGTTAAATTAATAAATAGTTTACTGATAATTAGTTTAGTTAATAATTAATAATTAAATTAGAATTAATTAGGGACTAATTTAGGATTTAATTTTTAATTCAAATTCTTATTTTTAGCCCAGCAACAGAATTTCCAGATTTACATCAGATTTGACCCATCAACTTTGGAAGCTCATAAATTGAGTTCTACTTGGCCAAATGAGGCCCAGGACGGCTCATTGGAAAGAGAAAATCAAGGAGAACATTTTGAAGGAGGTTTCACCAACAGATTTGATCGTTTATTGGGCCAAAAATCAGGCAGAAGATCAGGCTCCGAATTTTGAAAACAAAATCAATTTTCTGAGTTATTGTTTTCAATTTCATTTGTCCAAAGCCTCTTCTAATTGCAGATCCATTGGCCAATGATATCCTTTGCCAATCAAATCATTCCAAGCATCAATACAGAGCTTATATTTATTTTCAATTATTTATTTAAATAGAATTTGATTGGGTTTGATTTAATTGCCAGAAATGATATTTTTATTGCATTTTAATTTATTTTGATCTCTTTTGCAGGAAAACAGTGGAAAAGATATGGAGAAAAGGATTCCAAGAAATGAGAATGCTCCAGCAATTGAAGATCAGAATTAGGAGCAATTAAAATTATATTTGGCAGATTTCTCTTCAACAAACTCTCCTCTCCAAAAATTCCTTCACAAATATTATAAATAACAGATTGCAGAATGTAAAAAGGGGTTGCTCTCCTCTGCAATACTAGACTTCTAAAAGCACTATTGTAATTGGAATTTAGAGTTGTAGGAGGGAGGAGTGAAAAATCTCAGATCTGGGGATTATTGAGGATTTTCCCTATGTATATTGAATTATGCATGAAGAACAAAGCTTGCACTATTGTGGCTCTAGTTTTGAAAGCAGAAGTTCAAGCAATGTAAAGGGTTGTTGGAGACCAAGAACAGAGAAATGGATGCAATAAATTGGTATTTCTAATACTACTGTTTTAAATATCAGTTTCATTTTTATAGTGACAGGGATGTCTCATTTTATTCATGTTTGTGCACTATTGTCAATATGAGTAATTTGTCTCAATCTTGTTATTATGTATCTCTGTTTTTTTATGGATCAATTTCTGATTTCTGAGTAACTATTTACTCAGAAATCTGTCTTATTAAAACTAATTTATTGAGTGGTAATATGTTGTGAACTATTTCCACATATTACTGTTTAATTATTAGATTTATTGATTTAATAATCAAATATCATTTTGAGAACTACTTCCTGAATGTTGTTGATTTATTATTTCAGTTTTAAGGTCTCAGTAGGATGTGTTTTGATATCCATAATATCAGTTAATTGAACTACTTCATTAACTTGATATTCATTATAAACAAGACATATCTAAATCCCAATACTTTAATTATCTTGCTCTTAGTTGGGTTAGATCTATATCTGCCTAATTAAGATAGGATTTAGATTAGTTTCTTTTGCTCGCATCATAGAATAAGCTTGCATTTAGAGTAAATTTTACATTTTGTTAAGTCCTCTCCTCAAAGAGGCAAAACTTTAGTTATGGCTTGGCTGAGGCCAAATCAGCTTAAGGGTCATTCTCTTGCCTGATCAGCAAGGAGAAGTGATCTGATGTCCCTGTCTATTGGTAGTTAAAGATACATTATAAACCAATAGCAATAGGGAGAAGGTAACTGGACCTAGATAAACAGTCGGAGCCACCACACCAAACGGAAAAGGAGCTGCTTTTAAGGTCCGGACCGGGTGGTTATCCCCTTTGTTGTGGCAACGATTTTCGAGGCCTCAACAAAATGGCGCTAGAAGGAGGGCCTGAGAAAATTTGTCTATTGGAGTCTTTTCAATTTTAATATTTTATTTATTGTGATGGCTCCTCTTAAACTTCCAATTTGGAGTTGTATCCATGGACGTGCATCTTCCAATACTCCACCCGAAGTGGTAAGACTCTTGTCTCAGGTAAAATTCAATGGTAAGAGGAATTCTTCTGCTTTTAACCATGTCTTTCAATTTATTCAAAACATTTCAAATTATGATTTTCAAGGAATTGATGAAGGCATCTTATGCAGAATTTTTACTCTTACATTTGCGGCAAAAGCCAGAAGCTGGTGTAGAACTCTTCCAGTTGCTTCAATTCACAGCTGGGATCAATTTGTTACAATTTTCATTTCTAAATTTGACAGCTACAATTATGAACAGGTATGTCAAGAAATTGAATATCTACGAAGGTTTAAAAATGAGTCTGTTAATGATTTTCATATTCGATTTCACTTGAATTGCTTAAGATTTAAAGATGAAGATAAGCCTACGGAAGAAAAATCATTAGATTGGTTTAAATATATTTGTTCTCTTCCAACCATTCCCAATCCATATGAAATTGATTCAAGCTTTGTTCCATCCCCTTCCAATACAAATGAGAATTCCAATATGGATGTGCAAATAAATGGTGATGAAGTGGTTTCACAAAGCTTGGAAAATATTTCCATTCAAATGCAAGAAGACAACAGCAACAATTTTGGAGAAAAAACCGTCTTAAAATCTGAAAGCCATTTTGAAGTAAATTTGGAAAATCAAATCACAAATTAGCAAGTACAAGCAGAAATCAAAGCAAATAAAATGCAAACTGCTATACAAATTTCTGAATTTCTCCATGATGAGCAAATTCCAAAATCAGAGAAGCAAAGCAGCGTTCTTCAAGAAAGCATATGCACGCAAAGGAATGATCTGCAATCTGAAATTTACAATGAGCATAATGCACAAGAGTTCTCAAACAGAGACAATTTTAAATGCATTGTTTCAGGTTCACATTTTTCCCTTTATCCTGATATTTTCAATAATGGTAATATTTTTCCTCTTGGTATTAATGATATTTCAGAAATTAAAGAGGATGATTTAAATGAATTACCATTAAATTTTTATCAAGATAAAGAAATAATAATCGATCATTCTTTTACCATTAATGAACCAAAAATTCTTGTTCCTCCTTGTTTTGATATATTGGATGAGATAGAAGGGAATTGTAGAAAATCTTGTGAAGTCATTTATGATAATTACTCTGACATTGAGGATGTTGATTTCTATTCCTCTCAAGAGAATCCTCATGAGAAAATTCAAATAATATCTGAAAATGAGGAACGCTTCAATTTTGGAATTATCCCAACTAATCCTCATTTTAGAGTAGCAAATTATTTTCATGATTTCATTATTCAAGAAAACATTCCAATTTATGATTTATATCATGAGGATCAAACTCTCATTCCTATTCATAATCATAATTTGTTTTCTATTTCACAAGTTGGAATTCAAAATTACACAAATTCCATAATTCTGGCCATTCCTTGTGAAAATGAAATCATTTCAAAACGATCCCAATTGTACTGTAACATTAGTTGTACAAATAGTGATTTCATTTTAGTTTTTCTTTCACAGCTATTTTGTTTAAACTTAGATTTATTTTCTGATTTTATTTTGCAAAATTTTCACACTCTTCGCTAGCATATTGAGCGCTTTACTATCAAACACTCAATCGATGCATTGCCCAATTGGGAAATTCAAATTTCATATTATAATCATCAGCATCAAAAGATATTAATATTCCAATTTAAATCAATGCTAATGTTTCATCAGAAGCTTCTATTTTTTCAAAGGCAATATCAGCAAGAGAGTGTATTTTTGCAATCTGGCCAGCTATTCAATTTAATTAATAATTTTCCATGTCATTTGACAAACTTCCATTCGTTTTTCATTGACTCATTTGAAGATTATTTGGAAGTTTTTCCTTCAAGGAAAATTGTCAATGATTTAACATTTGTACATAATACTAACAAATTTTTTCAGGTCAAAGAATCTAAATGCTCATCTTCACAATCTGGCCTGTTATCTCTTCCTTTGAATATTTCCCAATTTTTAATAGAAATCCATCCAGATTTCTATGACCCAATTGGCATTCAATTGGAAAGGAAATTTCATGAGAAAGAGATTTTAATTAAATTCCTAACAATAACTGTACATCCTGATTTCATATTTATTTTCCTTAGTTTAGCCAAATCTGTATTTTTATTACTAACATTTGAACTGTACATAAACGCGGGAATAAAAATGAGAGAATGGTTACACTGGAAATATGACTATACCTAGTCATTTTCATGTAAATAGTTAAAATAGGAGTAGAATTAATTTAGTTAGCTTATTTAGTTAATTTATTTGCATTAGTTCTGTGGATTAAAAAATAAAACAAAGCAATCAGCCTTCTCATACATGTTCAGTGGAAACATTTTTCCTTATCAGAAAATTTTAATTCTTGCTTTCCTTTTTGAAATTTCTTATAGTGATTTCTCTACTCTGCCTATTTTGAATAATGTCTTGATCAAAGTCAATTAAAATTGCACTTGGCATCGATTGCTTCAAAGCCACTTTTCTTCATTTCGGGATTTCCTTCTAAGATTTTCTTTTGAAATTTATATGGTAAGGATTTGAGGATATAAAAGCTTCATGATCCCATTATCCTATGAGATGTATGATTGACTATGATAAGCCTAATTCTAATTCAATCATTATCAGTCAATCTAACCTGTCACAGCAATCATATGAAGTCCATATTATATTCCTCGGAATTTGCCAAAAGCTGATCTTAAGGATGCCCATTTTGCCAAGTGCACATATTTAAATATGTTTTGACATTTTTCTACAATTAGTAGCTTAATCTCATTCTAATCTTTAGTTTATTATCTGATGCTGTAAAAAACGCATCATGTCTATTTACTAAAGGAATTATTAAAAAGTCACTATAACAATACAGATTTTTTTCAAGATTAATTTGGAATGAGCAGAGGTAATAAATTGTTACTTCACTTCGAAAGGGAAGCATAGTTTCATATTTATTTCTGGTAAATTTTATATTCATGAACATGAATGATTGATTTCATTTAGGCTGATTGCGCACTTAGGTTTAAAATAAATAATGAGATGATTTTAATCAAAGGAAGAATTTGAAGATTTATCAGGTAAAATTTACAGACAAATTCTTTTCAAGTACGCATTTACAACTTTATTTTCATCCATTATTAGTTCTGTTTTTCTTAGCTTATTTTTTATTTATGTTCTGTTTTATTCGCAGGTTTTTATTTCTTTTCAAAATCTGAAGTAAGCAGCAAACTCATTTTAAATTTGCAAACAGGTTCAGGGAAATTCAATTCTGATTCATTAGAGTTTAAGCATTTTTTAGCTTTGCTTTCATTCATTAGAAAACCCAATTGAAATTTCAAGAAATATCATAAGATCATTCGCATCACAACATTTCATCGGAAGTAGCTCTTAGCATTCCTTTTGATCACAAACTGTTCATTAAAGACCTCCGATGTATTATCTTACTCATATGTCATATTGCATTTCGCTTATCGGAGCTTTCCAAGTGAAGTATACTTCCATGAACATGAATCGCCTATCTCCGATAATCGACTTTACTGATATTGCGATAAACACATAATTCCGGACCCGATATGAAATTCAAATCAAATTCATAAAATATCGCGTCCATTCAATCGCAATAATGGTAGGAGTATAACTTTAAAGGAGGTCGATGTTTCAGATCCGATATGTTATCAAATTTTCAACATAAAATTATCGGGTCCACTCTTCATCACATATCGGCATATTGAGAATTGTTATATCGTGCGCATAACATTGCCGATCGCGATCGCAGATTAGCCACGTCATTCATCGCATATCGGCATCGCAACAATCATATTGTGTTACATTGGGTACCCAAAGTTTCCCGATTTCCGATTAGCTACGACATCCATCGCATCGCCGATAATGCAATCATTTCATCACATTTTTATGCTCACGTCACTTCTCTAAATCTGCGATGTGCGTTTTGCGATACGGGAAGCACAATGTAAATATTTTCTAATCTCCGATATAATATTTCTTTAATGATGCGATCGCTTCATTTCATTGCACATATTCTTATCGGCAATTTGCCATTGCAATCTCCGATGCAATAGCTTCCAATGCAGGCCTATGAGCCATTAACATTTAATCGATATATGGCATAGCAATAAAGGTGAAGTTCTGCAGATTAAATTTGAAGCGTGGTGAAGAAACATGTTATGTGAATCATCCGATACGGCATTGTGTTATTTTAAAAGCGAGCTTGGGTAACCACTATGGTAAGAAAGCAGTTAATGACCAATTTGCAGCATATCCAAAATATTTCAATTTCTCATACATTTTAGTTTAAATATATAATTCCATAATTAAAACTGGAGTTCAAGACCTCTATCTTCATATTTAAATTTTTATTATCATAGAATTGGTCTTGATTCTGGACAATTTATAAAATCATGGAATTTATATGAAACTTGTGATATTTTGAGAAACAGTCATTGCTGCAAATTCTCATTCTCATTTTTTATGCATTTGCTTTAATTTCAATTCCCTTGAGCACTAAGCATTCCATTTTTTTACTGCTTGCTTTAGTTTAAATAAAATAAATAATGATTTTGGGTTACAAGATTTTGGTTAGTGTGATTTCTTTATGTTTTTAATGATAATTAAAATAAGGAATCAGCTAGTTTGGAGAAATTGATACATTTCAGGTAAGATCAAAAGCAATTATCCAATGGTAAGATTCATGTGCCCATTTTCATTAATTTTCATTTCATCATTCTAGTTTCATTTTTTAAATGATGCTGATATAAAACTCTGTTTTGCAGCTCTCCATTTAAAGCTTTCAATCCTCTTCCAGATCATATTTTCGAAGTCCATACTCTTTTCCTGGCTTAATTTCATGAAGCAGCGATGATCTTCCATGAAACAGTTACACCAGGAAGTTTCTGAACCTTTAGTTTGTTTCTTTAGCATTCCTTTCATTGGAAAACAATTAAGATGATGCTTTGAAACAAGAAAATTAATATCAGACAGAAAGTTTTCATGATGGCTGAATTTTACAATCGCTGTTATCTAAAAGCCTAAAGCATTCAGAATTCTGCAAGGTATGTTTTTCTAAATCTCAACATAAGAAGGAATGATTACATGCTTATTTTCTTTTTCTTCATATTGTTGGAGACATTGGTATAAACATTCTTGTTTGAGTTTATCTTGCGAGACTTGGATTTTCCTTTCCATTTTTAGAGATTTCTTTGTTTTTATTTTTGTTCGCTGATTTCTTTTCTCATTTTAGCATAAGAATTCTTTTCCTTTGGATTTCAATTTTAATTTTGGTGAATTTGTCAGTATTTATATGGAAGGCCTATTGGTTACCTAACAATGGTCAGGATACATGGAGAAAAATTGTTAATAGTCACCTATTAGCTCTTCTTAAATCTCTTAATGAAGTTTGATTTTCTTGTTATAGAGGTAGACATACTTAAGGAAGAGATTACCAATCAAGAGAAGTTGGCAAAGTATCATAAAATCTGAAAAATTTCTTTTTCATCAAATTGTAATCATGTTGAGATTTCAAAATTTTATTAAGATCTTTCAGAATTCTATTATCAGTCAAGAAAAGTTATTTTTAACCAAGTAAAGGCACTTTACATCAAAGCACCTTTAACTCTGAAATTGTCATTCTTAACTCTGAAGGAGTCAATGATTCTCCCTGTCCAAAAGAGTTTTATTTTTCTAGAGTATAATCCAGAAATATATTTAAACTTAAAAGATAAGAGGTCTCATCATGAGCCTGCTTACCATGATCATAGGGGAAAAATAGGCTGACATTACCAACACTGCTAAACAAACCAGGGTAATGGCTTATGATTGCAAACAATTATAAGACAAGGGGTCTGATCACGAGCCAACTTGTTCAGTGCAATTTTAACCAGTGAATGGCATTGTCAACTATCTGGCTACCATACTAGGACAATGGCTTTTAAGATTTAATAAAAAATAAAAAAAATAAAAAATAAAAAGAAAATAAACATATATAAATGGATTTATTTCTAGATCAATAATTCTTAAACAGATGGGATTTTGAATCATTTATGATTAAAAGGTAACCATGTCGAAACTATAGACGTTTGCTGGCAACAGTGGCTCTACCTGTGACAAACGAGTATATTTTGAAAGCTAAGCTGTAAAGTGACCCTGCTTTATCCCTTCAGCTAATTAATGACTGATATAGAGTTTCGAAATATTTTAATTTATGAGGAATTTTAAGAAAAATTACAGTTAGATGATTCTGGTTTTTATTCAGACTAATGAACTAAGTCAAGCATTTCAAGCATAATCTTCTCTTCTTTAATTATTTTTGCTTTAATTTTAGGAAAATCTCATTCATAACAGAGATAACTCGTTCTTCTCTCGTGTGTCGCCAATTGTTGTGGTAAAAATACAACACCCCCCATTATTGATGCGTCCGCTTCAAATAATGGGGACCCTTTCTATAAAAATTTTGGCTAGGCACCTTTTTTATTTTTATTTTAATTGATTGCCCTACGCTTTCATTAATTTTTAGTTTTCTTTGGATTCTTGTTTTGATTGCTTTGTTAGAATCGATTTTTTATAAGCTTCACATTGACGCTTGTTTCACCTCATTTGGTCAACTGGTTTGAAAATTGCACTCTTTGAAGTCTCATCATTTATCTAGCCTGGGTTAAAAATGTATAAAATGTACAATATTGCATTTTGTAAATAAATTAGTTCAATAAGGCATTCATTTTAAATATTAACCTGTACCAAGTTTTTACTAACATTTTTCATTTTTAGTCATGCAGCCAAATTATTAATTATCGGGGTTTTAAGAAATTCATTCTAATTTCCAAATCAAATCCTAAACTCAAAAACCCAAACATTCAAGTGGCTGTAGTTTATTTTTATTATTTTTAATTATTTTTCAAGTGGCTGTAGTTTAAATAATTTCACAACTTAATTAAAATTCATTAAAATAAAATCAAAACCAAAATAAAAAATAATATTAAATATTAATTTAATTAAATTTAATTAATATAATTAATTTAATTAAATTAAAATTTAATATAAAAAAATAATTAAATAATATATATCGCATCAGGAATTTCATATATAACAAATTTAACAACCCCCGATACAACACCATACCCCGATGCGATATCGGGTCGGAAGTTTTATTCGCAGCAAGTTTCAAAAAAACCCGATAAGCACATTAGGCATCCCCGATGCGATTAGCCAATGGCTTCATAACTCAATGAGGCATTAACTTAATACTCCATTTGTTTTGTCAACTCACTCATACGTATGAGTGGAGTTAATGAGTGAAGTGTAAAAGGGAGTTAATGAGTGAAGTGTAAAATGTTGGTATATATTAGTATAATATATTAAAGTAGATATTTAATATTTTAAAATTAATTAATATATATTCTTTAATTAATAAATTTTAAATTAATCATATTAATTAATTTATAACAGTTAATTAATTTGATTAATTTAAATTTAAATATTATTTAGATTAATATTAATTAGTAATTAGATTAAATTCGTTAATAAATAGTTAATTAAATATTAGTTAGTTAAATTAATAAATAGTTTACTGATAATTAGTTTAGTTAATAATTAATAATTAAATTAGAATTAATTAGGGACTAATTTAGGATTTAATTTTTAATTCAAATTCTTATTTTTAGCCCAGCAACAGAATTTCCAGATTTACATCAGATTTGACTCATCAACTTTGGAAGCTCATAAATTGAGTTCTACTTGACCAAATGAGGCCTAGGACGGCTCATTGGAAAGAGAAAATCAAGGAGAACATTTTGAAAGAGGTTTCACCAACAGATTTGATCGTTTATTGGGCCAAAAATCAGGCAGAAGATCAGGCTCCGAATTTTGAAAACAAAATCAATTTTCTGAGTTATTGTTTTCAATTTCATTTGTCCAAAGCCTCTTCTAATTGCAGATCCATTGGCCAATGATATCCTTTGCCAATCAAATCATTCCAAGCATCAATACAGAGCTTATATTTATTTTCAATTATTTTTTTAAATAGAATTTGATTAGGTTTGATTTAATTGCCAGAATGATATTTTTATTGCATTTTAATTTATTTTGATCTCTTTTGCAGGAAAACAGTGGAAAAGATATGGAGAAAAGGATTCCAAGCAATGAGAATGCTCCAGCAATTGAAGATCAGAATTAAGAGCAATTAAAATTATATTTGGCAGATTTATCTTCAACAAACTCTCCTCTCCAAAAATTCCTTCACAAATATTATAAATAACAGATTGCAGAATGTAAAAAGGGGTTGCTCTCCTCTGCAATACTAGACTTCTAAAAGCACTATTGTAATTGGAATTTAGAGTTGTAGGAGGGAGGAGTGAAAAATCTCAGATCTGGGGATTATTGAGGATTTTCCCTATGTATATTGAATTATGCATGAAGAACAAAGCTTGCACTATTGTGGCTCTAGTTTTGAAGGCAGAAGTTCAAGCAATGTAAAGGGCTGTTGGAGACCAAGAACAGAGAAATGGATGCAATAAATTGGTATTTCTAATACTACTGTTTTAAATATCAGTTTCATTTTTATAGTGACAGGGATGTCTCATTTTATTCATGTTTGTGCACTATTGTCAATATGGGTAATTTGTCTCAATCTTGTTATTATGTATCTCTGTTTTTTTTATGGATTAATTTCTGATTTCTGAGTAACTATTTACTCAGAAATCTGTCTTATTAAAACTAATTTATTGAGTGGTAATATGTTGTGAACTATTTCCACATATTACTGTTTAATTATTAGATTTATTGATTTAATAATCAATATCATTTTGAGAACTACTTCCTGAATGTTGTTGATTTATTATTTCAGTTTTAAGGTCTCAATAGGATGTGTTTTGATATCCATAATATCAGTTAATTGAACTACTTCATTAACTTGATATTCATTATAAACAAGACATATCTAAATCCCAATACTTTAATTATCTTGCTCTTAGTTGGGTTAGATCTATATCTGCCTAATTAAGATAGGATTTAGATTAGTTTCTTTTGCTTGCATCATAGAATAAGCTTGCATTTAGAGTAAATTTTACATTTTGTTAAGTCCTCTCCTCAAAGAGGCAAAACTTTGGTTATGGCTTGGCTGAGCCCAAATCAGCTTAAGGGTCATTCTCTTGCCTGATCAGCAAGGAGAAGTGATCTGATGTCCCTGTCTATTGGTAGTTAAAGATACATTATAAACCAATAGCAATAGGGAGAAGGTAACTGGACCTAGATAAACAGTCGGAGCCACCACACCAAACGGAAAAGGAGCTGCTTTTAAGGTCCGGACCGGGTGGTTATCCCCCAATGTTGTTGCAGCGATTTTCGAGGCCTCAACATAACGTTGAAAGGAACATAATGAAAAATCAAGCTGGTAGTCCCAGTTTTGGGATCTAGGGAATATCTCTGTGTATATGTGTTTTGTGTGTTATGCTCTCACATTGTTTATTTTCTGTGTTTTAGAATTCGTATGCAGGTAATTTCTGTACGGGGTTAAAACCTACATTTGGCATCAGAGCTGTTTTGGCTTCAAGGGGAGGCCTTTGTTTCTGAGGGGTTTCGCTCGGGCGTGTGGTAGACCCTGTTCAGTGGGAGATCTGTGAGATCGATTCTGGTGGTGAAAGAAGATGGCGTGCAATGGAAAGATAGAGATCAAGAAATTTAATGGTCAGAGTTTTGAGTTGTGGAAACTCAAGATGGAGGATCTGTTGGTGGATAAAGATCAGTGGATCGCAGTAGATCTGGGTACTAAACCAACGAGAGTGTTCGATGAAGAATGGAAGAAGTTGGATCGGAAGGCAAAGAGCACAATACGATTGTGTGTCTCAGATTCAATATTGCTGAATGTATCAGGGGAAGCTACGACGAAGGTTTTGTGGGAAAATTTAGGGACTTTGTACCAATCTAAGTCTCTAGTGAATAAATTGTTCCTGCAGAAAAAGCTGTATAACCTGAGGATGAAAGATGGAGACTCAGTGACAGAGCATCTGAACGCATTTAATACTGTGGTAAGTCAGTTAGCATTTGTTGATATTAAAATTTCAGATGAGATAATTGCATTAGTTTTTTGTGTTCTCTACTAGATTCGTGGGATAGTCTGGTTATTGCAATAGGTAGCAATGCAACTGCCTTGCAGTTTCATGAAATAGTCTCATCCTTTCTGACGAAGGAGATGAGACGGAAAAATATGGAGAGCCATAATGGTGATGCCTTGTCTGTACGAGGACAGTCCCAGAATAGAAACAAAAATAAGTCATCGAGTGGGAGATCTAAATCTCCAGGAAAACCTGTAAAGGTGGTGTGCTAGAAATGCAGAAAGGAAGGGCACTACAAAAGGGACTGTAAATCTAAATCTCTTGATAAAGCAAAGGGATCTGATGATGCTCCTTCTGCAGAGGCGAAAACCACCTCAGATGAAGGTGGGGATGTGTACTTGGCTTATTCAAGTACACATGTAGATCATGAGGCATGGTTAATTGACTCAGGTGCATCCTTTCACTTCGCTCCCCATAGAGAGTGGTTCTGCGAGTATGAGAAATACGATGGTGGTGACATATTCTTAGGGGATGATAGGAAAGTTGTTTGGTCAATTTAGAGTGTCCTAAATTGTTGTATTAATTGTCAATCCGAGAGTCGTAAACTGTTGAAGTGCGGCGCACTATATGTGCAAGATAACCTATTTCTTACTTTTTGTCGTTTTTGAGTTTTTGTTTTGTTTTGGGTTTGTTTCTGTTGTTTCCCTAATGTGAGATGGAAATTCTAAAAGACAAGTATGATATAAATGTTTAAGGCAATGATGTCTTTCAAAATGATTTCCAAAACTTCAAACTTTCCAAAAAGGTTTTAAAAGAATGCAATGATGAAACTAATTCCTAAAAGAGAATGAAAATGTGACACTATTATAATTAAACAAACAGTGAGCTAGTGACCATGAAACCCAGTATCCTTGCTGCTGAAAGAATATAAAAGAACTGAACTCAAAGAAATCCAAAAACTGCAGGCAAAGTAAACTAAAATCACATTACATCAACTCATATTCTGACCCCTCGCCATTTGACTCGCTCTGGCTTTAGGAGGTAATCATAAACAACTTGAGAAATATGATATCTAATTTGCAGAAAATAAAACTAATATTAAACTACACATTCATACTTCAATCCCTCACCATTTGACTCGCTCTGGCTTTAGGAGGTAACTGAAAATGACATGAGAAATTCAATAACTAACTTGTAGAAAAATAAACTAATATCAAACTACGCATTCATACTTCAATCCCTCACCATTTGACTCATTTTGGCTTTAGGAGGTAACTGAAAATGACATGAGCAATTCAATATCTATCTTGCAGAAAAGTAAATAAGCAAAACTGAAATAAAGAAAATAGTGCTGGAACTAAAAACTAAAAGAATGAATCAGCAGAAGGACAAGATGATTCCATGTCATTAGTCATTAGAAAACTATGTGTAAACGCTCGGGCTGCCTATTTTAATCTGAAACAGAGACAATGATCAGTTAACAACATTATAAAACATGAAAACTATGGACAACAACCAAACGTTAATACCATAAGAAGTGCCATATATACAAGTAAATGATTTATGTCATAAAGAACATAAAGAAATAAAGCATGAAACTATACAGTAATAAACAAGACCTCAGCCTGTGCAGGGCCCTCTGCACACTCCTCGGACAATCAACGATCAACCATGAATTGAGCTTATAAACAGAGTCTTCTCATATATTAAAATGCAGTCATAACACAGAAAATAAGTTTACAGCACAGTGGGCTCGTTAACAGTCAAAATTAAATATCAAAAGCTTGATACTAAGCGTATGAGAACGCTTTATTTATAACAGAGGCTGATATAACCACTTTCCTAAATTCTGCATTGATAACAGACACGTGAACAACCATGTCCAGAAATCTAGCATTATGATAGCCGTGAAGATTAAATCTGAGGAAGGTGGCTGTTGGATTCGGTTCATGGGACAGTCCACAGGTGTTAACACGTCTCCTGAGACTTAGGAACGGCCACGCAAGTCTTCACGTGGTGAAAAACAGAGTTCTGTTCACCGTAGGACTCTTAGGTTGACCACCACTTAACAATATTTGACCACGGCCTTCTTTGATGGATTCGACTGAGCCAGTAGGTCACGGTCCATGTCCACATCATTTGCTACTTGCCCATGTGGTTGTATTTGCTGGAAGACACCTGTAACATAGACTTCAACAAAAAGGCTGCGGAAAGTTGATCTGGCTGCGGAAAGTGACAGATTCCGTAGCTGAATGAGCAAAAGTCTAATTCAAACAACAGACACAAGACATAGTTAGGAAACCATTTTATATGCTCTTTTTAACTAATATGCAATGATTTGACAGCTTAGGAAGTCCAGGTAGATGGAAAAAAAGGCTAGAAAGGTGTATAGGGAAGATGCAAGTTTGGGGCTCAACATACCCCCACTGTGAAGGTGTTGCATGTCCTCATGTAACCAAAATTTTGATTATTCCCCCTTTAATCCATGTGCTCTGAAGCTTATGCCAGTACATCTAGTCCTCTTCTCTTTTTCCTTGGTGCTACTACCATTCTGTGCTTCCTCATCAAACATTTGTATTTGAGATTAATCAGTGTTCTACTTATCTTCCTGCACTTCTTTTTCAATTTTCTGTTCTTTTTCTACCATAGTCCCAGATGTAGCATAGTATTCTCATGAATGATTTTGTCTAGTGCACTTTGTTCCTTTAATGCTTCAAATTCATGTTTGATGTGTCTATTGAGGAGCTCTAACTCAAAAATTTCTTGCTTCAATGATTGGATTTGGATGTCCTGTGCTGAAAGAGGCTGGATGGACGAAGTGCTAGGACCTGTGGCTCTCTTTTCCAAGTTTTCTATATAGTCATACATTTCCTGTTGATTTGGATCTACCTAGGGTGAGATTTTCCTTGGGCTATCCCCAAAGTCTTGCTGAGGAGAACTGATTTCTAACTTTGGCCGAAAAGGACTTAGATCAACATCTGGAGGACTGGTTTCAATATTTGGCTGAAGATGAGGTGGACTACGGCTAGCTGGAGGTTTCTCGGGTGTTTCCTCACCCAAGTCAATAAAACTGGGTCCTTTTATTTGTGTTTTCCTCCACTTTCCTTTAAGCCTTTTGCTTCTTCTTAAATGTTGTGGGCTAGTACTCTCTTCTTCCATACTCTGTTTTTCCTTTTCTTTCTTCTTGGCTGTAGCCGCTTGCTTTTGAAGATGCACTAGTCTTTCAAATAACACTTGATAGTCTTCTTCTAAAGATGGTTCTGGTGATTGGTAAACATCCTCTATGCTTCTTTTCCCTTTCAATTTTCTCTGTTTTCTATTCTCGGTTCTTTCCTCCCTCTCTTCTTGATCAACTTCTTTGGTTTTACTACTAGGAGAGTCTTGAATTATTGCACTTTTCTCCTTTCTCCTACTTCTTCTTGGGGTATTGCTTTCAGGTGCCTTGGATGGTTCTTGAAAGTAATTTCTTACCAGAAACCATCCCCAAGTATCCCTATTTTTCTTCAATTCGTCCTCAATTAGAATTCTCACCAGCCCATGATGATATAAATGAGTCTCTATGTCTTCTATGTTCTTTTGGACTATTGTGCACATATTTTTCAAGCTCAGCAATAAGAAGTAGGGCAAATTGAGGGTTTGGTTCTCTAAAAAGTTCATTAATAACCGAGTATGATACATGTACATTACCCCAAAACGACCTTCACAAGTAATGAACTTTTGAATGATTAACAGTAAGCTGGCCCACTCCTCTTTTAATGCATGAACAGAAATTCCTCTTGTGAATACAGTTACGTCCATACCTTGGTTACGTAGCATGATTCTCCAAGCTTGCTCGTCCAAACTCTTGTTCTTGAACCACCTTTCACCTTCCTGGGGCAGGTCTGTAGCAGCTGCTATGGATGCCTCGGTGATTGTAAGCTTAAGGTCCCCAATTTCCACCACCTGGCCGTTGAAAGACCTTGCAAAGGACTTTATAATTTCCTTATTGTGGCCTTTAAATTTTTGAATGAAGCGTAGCCATTTTTCCTTCTTCAGTAAGTCTTTCACTTGAGGATATCCTTCTAAAAACTTTGGCCCTACCGGTTCTTCCCTCAATAACCGACCCATCCTTTCTGTTGTTTGAAATTCGTCTGCATGAGAGGGTCTTAACAGAGGTAAGACGGCTAGATTACGGGCTTATGGAGGAGAAAATAGTGGCTGAAAACAAAAACCAGAGAACAGGTAGTGGGAGTATTCAGGGACTGTAATCGGAAAATAGAGGACAGGCAGCCGAGGTGAGTTCACGAAATGGAGTGGAGATGTATGTGAACGAGGTGGTAATGTAGCCGTGGCTTCAATGAAATGGCAGGGGAGTGAAGGGCAGAATTTTTAAACTAAACGGCTGTGGAGGAGATGTTAGCACATTTATGAAATGGCTGTGGAAATTATGCGGTGAAGAGGAGCCGTAATTAAATCGGTCACGTCTCATGATTACAGGTGGAATGTGAAAGTGCAGTTCAAATACGAATTAAACCCAAGAATTAATCATGAGACCGTTTCAAAAATAAATGCATGGTTCGTGGAGGAATGTGGTGGGATGGTTATGGAGTTTGCATGGCAATCATTCCATATAGTGGAGATTATGGTTTAATAACTATGCAAAATTGTGCTTTTGATTGCTATTTGAAAGAAATTTTTACTCATACCTTGGAATCTTTGCCATTTGTTCTCTATTAGCCTTTAATCAACTGCTCCTTATTGATGCCTTTAGATGCTCCATGTCTTCATAATATGTCCTCAGTCACACCTGCAATTGCTTCCATGATTATTGAACTAACATCTTGACTGTCAATTTGAAAAACAGAGTGGCGGCTGCGGAAACTCCTTCTCGCTGCGGAAACTGATTCCAGTTGCGGAAACTGACATAGAAACCACTTGGCTGAATGAAGATGATTAGATAACAACTAACTGAATGAAAATGGTCATGAAAGAGACTTTTATTGATGAAATGAAATGAAATGGATGAAAATAGAGTGAGATGAAATGGAGTGAAGTGGAATGAAAATGAAATGGAGTGGAATGAAAGTGAAGTGAAGTGAGAATGGAAAAGAAAGAGAGATTTTTTTTTGGAAAATATAGGGTGTCAGGTGTTCCTGATTTTCACTCTATATTTTCTGTATAAGACTGCCAATCAGTGATTGGTTTTCAGGCTTATACATTTTTTTTTATTTTTTAACAGAAATGAACAAAGGCTAGGCTAGTGGAGAAGAAGAATTCTTCTTCACCAGCCTTATTGTAGAATTCTCTTGAAACATTTTGACAAATTCCTCTTTCGAGAGTGGCTTATGATAGATCTTTAATCTGTGGCCATTCACAATAAGAGGAGTTTGAAATTCATCAATGGTCTTGATTCTCACTGCTCCATTGCTAAAGACTTTGTCAATCTCATATGGCCCAAGCCAATGAGTCTGAAATTTACCTTTGAAGTCTTTAAACTTGGAATCAAAGAGCAATGCCCAATCTCCCTCTTGAAACTTCTTCTCTTTGATGTAATTGTCATGCCACTTAGCTCTTTGATGCTGAACTAGATCAGTTCTTAGGATGGCTTCTTGTCTGATCTCATCTAGCTCATTTAACTGCTCCATTCTGTGCTTTTGGGCTTCTGATAGATCCATCCCCAACTGAACTGCCATCTTGAAAGTTTTGACTTGAAACTCAATGGGGAGCAGGACTTCTTTCCCATAAACAAGTTCATAGGGAGAATGTCCTGTTGTATTCCTCCATGTAGTTATATAGGCCCATAAGGCTTCAGGAAGCCTTTCTGCCCAATCTCTTCTGTGTAGATGAACAGTTTTGGTGATGATGCTTTCAATAACTTTGTTTGTAGACTCCACTTGGCCATTTTCTTGCGGATGGTAAGGGGTATATTTTATGTGCTTGATTTTGTATTCTTCCATCAGCTTCTCCACCATGTTGGATGTAAATTGGCTTCCCTGATCTGTCAAAATTTCTTTTGGGATACCAAAACGAGTAAAAATATCCTCATAAAGAAAACTAACAACTGAATTTTCAGTAGCAGAAAGTAATGCTTTGGCTTCTACCCATTTAGTGACATAATCAGTACATACCAAGATATACTTCTTTTGTTTAGATGGTGGATTAATAGGTCCAATGAAATCTAAAGCCCATTTTTCAAAGGGTTCGATGAGTACCTGTGGCTGCAATGGCATTTCATTTTAAAGAGTCGGTTTCCCTACTCTTTGGCAGCTGTCACATCTTTTGACATATTCTTTTGTATCTTTGAAGAGGGAAGGCCAATGATATCCTAAAGAAAGGATTTTATAGTCCGTCCTTTTGTCAGTAAAGTGTCCGTCGCATGGTTCATCATGACATGCCTTGAGGATGTCAGGTATTTCATCTTCCCTAACACATCTTCTGATCACAAAATCTGGCCCTGTTTTAAACAATTCATTAGAAATCCATGAATATTTTGAACTCTCCTGAATAATCTTTCTTCTTTCACTAGGAAATAGATGTGGAGGTAGTTTCCCTGTAACCAAATAGTTAGCAATATTTGCATACCAAGGGGTTTTAGTAGTTACTGCAAACAAATATTCATCAGGAAACTTATCCTCTACATGAGAATCTTCATTAGTATTTTGGATCCTAGACAAGAAATCAGCTACTTTATTTTGTTTCCCTGGTCTATCCAACACAGTAATATTGAATTATTGTAACAGTAAGAGCCACCTTGTAACTCTGCCATTAGTAACAGGTTTGTTCATTAGATATCTAATAGCAGAATGATCAGTATGGATAAAAGTTTCATAGCATGTTATATAATGTCTAAACTTGTTGATTGCATGAACAACGGCTAAGAACTCTTTTTCAGTCACAGTATAATTTAACTCAGTGGGAGTCAAATTTTTATTGGTATAATAAATGGCATAAAGAACTAAATCCTTTTGACCCAACACAGCCCCTAGAGCTGTATCTGAAGCATCAGTAGAAATGTGGAAAGGAAGTTTCCAATTTGGTCCTCTCAAGATGGGTGCTTCAAATATCCTTGTTTTCAAAGTTTCAAATGCGGATTAACAATCAGGATCCCATTTGAATTCACAATCTCTAGTAAGCAATTTGAAGAGTGGAGATGCTATTTTGGTGAAGTTCTCTATAAATCTTCTATAGTACCCAGTGAATCCTAGAAAACTTCTAACATCTCTTTGACAATTTGGAATAGGCAACTTGGAGATGACTTCAACTTTTGATCTATCAACTTTAATCCCATCCCCTGAAATGTGATGTCTTAAAACAATACCTTCAGTAAACATCATAAAACATTTTTCATGACTTAACGAAAGATTTGTTTCTTTACATCTTATAAGTACTTTTTCCAAATTCTCTAATGCCTCTTCAAATGAATCACCATAAACTGTAAAATCGTCCATATAAACCTCTACACAATCATGGATTAGATCAGAAAAAATTCCTATTACTGCTCTTTGGAATGTTGCGGGTGCATTACATAATCCAAAAGGAAGCACTTGGTAAGCAAAAGTTCCCCATGGACAAGTAAATGTGGTCTTATCTTGATCTTCAGGTGCTACCTGAATTTGATTATAGCCACTAAAACCATCCAAGAATGAAAAGTACTTTTTGCCTGCTAATGTATCTAATACTTGATCGATAAAGGGCAAAGGAAAGTGATCCTTCAATGTTGCTTTATTCAATTCCCTATAATCAATGCATACTCTCCATTTACCATTCTTTTTAGGTACTGTAACCAAAAGAGAAACCCATCGGCTATCTGAAATAGGATGAATGAAGTTTACATTGAGTAGTTTTTGGAGCTCTTCTTTCACTATCTCCCTAAGGTTTGGATTCATCCTTCTCTGAGGTTGTCTGATTGGTCTGTTGCTTTCCTCGATGTAGATGTGATGAATACAAGTCTTAAGGTCAATACCTTTCATATCAGTATACTCCCATGCAAATGTAGTAGAATGCTTTTGCAAGATTTTGGTTAGCTCTCCCTGTTGTGATTTTTCCAAGTTTTTGTTGATATTCAATGTTTTACCTGGAAAAATTTCAATGGCGGAACCACCAAACTCTTCCATAGAGAAAAGAGACATTTGTCTAGATGATAGATACTCAATGTCAAAATCTAACTGAAATTGTGTGTGGTCATATTCTGAAGATATTTCAAAATTTTCTAATGTGTTCAGAATTTGACTATCTTAACTGATTTCAGAAATGGTAAAGATAGGTTGTATAGTGTCCTCATCATCGACCGATTCATTATCTCCTACTTCTGTGATTGCTTTTGCTGGAGGATACAAATTGAATTTCTTTGTCGAATTACCATCAGAAATGTACATATCCCCAGATCTACAACTAATGAAAGCATCAGTTGTGGCTAGCCAAGGTCTTCCTAAAATGAGTGGGTGCCCTTCTAAATTACTCTTGGGAGTCAAAATCATAAAGTCTACTGGATATTTCCAAGAATCTAAGGAGACTGAAATATCTTCTAACACACCATCTGGTTTGATTATAGATCGATCTGCAAGTTGCAGTAAGGTAGGTGTAAAAAGAAGATTAGGAAGTTTTAACTGTTCCATAGTCTGTCTACTGATAATGTTGATAGCAGCCCCTAAGTCAATCAAAGTGTTTGGAATTTCTACCCCATTGATATGTGTCTTGACAATTGGACTACCGGGATCTACATACTTCTGCATGGTAATTTTTCCCATCATGATATCTGCAATTTTTCCTACCAGGTGGATTCTTCTTGTATCTCTTGGTTTCCTTCCTGGTCTTTTGAGACTCAACTCCTTTATTGTTTTTGCTAGAATAGGAATCTCTTTAACGGCTTGTAGCAAGGGAATCTTGATACAAACATTCTTTAATTCATCTAGGAAATCATAGTCAGGCAACACGATTTGTTTGTTCACTCCTTTGTCAATTTGTAATCTTTCAGGAAAAGGAGGTGTGGATGAAGATGCAGGTTGCTCGACTATAGGAGTTGTGGGGGGGACTCTTTTTCTTTTTCTTTTGCTTTTTGAGTGTTTGGGTTTTGAAGAGATGCTTCAGAACGTTTATTGGCTTCAAGAGAATCTTCCTCAGAAATACTTTGATTTTGAGCATCTATATAAGGTTTTTCTAAAACTCTACCAGATCTGAGTTGCACATCATTGAGAGGAACAATCATATAGGTAGGAAATTGTTGTCCTTCTACCATGTAAGCATTTTGAGGATTTTTATTATTGGGGTTTGGCAATGGCTGGGAAGGTAGTTGATTTTCCTTTTGTTGGAATGGAAACAAGAGTTGGGAATTTTGTTGAGGAGGTTGTTGTTGTTGTGGAAATGGTAATGAAAGTTGTGGATTTTGATTTGGAAGTTGTGGAGCTTGTTGATTTGGAAAAGATGGAGGATATTGATAAAATTGAGCAAATCTCCCATAAGGATTTTGCATACCTTGTACCCATGATTGATATGGATTTTGAGATTGGGGCCAAGGTCGTTGCCAAGGATTCCAATTTGGCTGGGGTTAAAAGTTTATAGGATTGTTAAACCCTTGATTTTGTTGCCCCTGCCATCGTCTCCTTGTAACAAAACAGAGAGACTCCACTGAATTTGGATCTTATTGAAAGACAGCTTTGAGCCCAGGAATTGAAGAACAATCCTTGGTCTCATGGCTTTCCGAGCAAATCATACATGTTTCTACAACTTTTGCATCCAAGGGACATTCCCTTAGAGCATGTTTCTTCTTACATTTTGGACAAAAGATGGCCAAAGCTTCAGCTTCTGCTTTCTGCTTGTTTTGTATTTTAAGGGTGTCTAGTTAAACCCCCTAGAATATCAGTTTTAAACTCATCAAGCATATTGCCAATCTTTGCCCTACTTACTGAACTAGTTGTAGATTTGTTTTCTCTAATCAGAGAAGGATCTCTAGGCCCTTTTGCAGTTTTAGATTTTCCCCTTGAGAGATGGACACATAGTTCTGCTACGTCATGAAGTGGAAGTTGAGAGATATCTCCCTTTCCCATCATGTTTAAAATGTCTATCCATTCATATCTAATGGCTTTCAATAGAAGGGCTTTCAAGGTTTCCTCATCTAGATTACTCATTTTTGCTCTCTTCAAGTTGTATTGAAATCTTTCAAGTAGGTCCTCCAATTTTTCATCTTCTTTTTGCATCATCTTGAATACCTCATCCTTATGATTGGTGGGCATGCAATAGTCCAGGTATCTATCCAAAAATGTTTGTTTCATATCATTCCAACTATTAATAGACTGAGTGGCTAATCCCATGAACCATTTCAAGGTAGCTCCTTTCAATGTTGAAGGAAACAGTTTGAGTTTTTGAGAGTCTTCCATATAATCATAGGTTCGACACAAGACTTCAAACTCAAATAGAAATGTTTCGGGATCCTCACTTCTCAACCCATGAAAGTTTGGGAGGACAGATGGTGAAATGTTTTTCATTGTTGTATGAGTTTCCTCATCGGCTATAGGGAATCCAAATGAGTCATCTCCATCCCTATTTCCTTCGTTGTTACCTCTTCCTCCTCCATTTCCTCCTCCATTTTTCCCTCCTCCTCTACCTCTACCTCTACCTCTACCTCCAAATCCATCTACTACTTCCTCTGTCATGATAGTTTCTTCAGAGTCCTCAGAGTCCTCTGGTTCTTCTATTAATGGCGAACGAGGAAGAATTTCTCCCTCCTCTTCTTCAGGTGATTTTACTTCTTTGATTACAATGTGTTCTCCTGTAGAAGTGAAGAAAGGTTCTTCTTCTAGATCAGATTTGATGGATAATGTGGGAGAGTCTCCTAATTCAGCTGCTGCCCCTTGAATTCCAGGAATCCTAAGGCTGGGAGTGTGAGTTGGAGATGATGGAGGTGTATCTTGTCTATGCCTTGAAGTAGATGGAGTTGTAAAAATCGAACTCTTGGCCCTAGCTATAAACCTTCCCCTAGAATCTCTTGCTCTATGCATGCCATTTTTTATATTTTTATCTTCAACTTGGGCTAATAATTCTCTTTCTGATCTTCCAGATCACTCTTGGTGCAAGAAGAGAGCATACTCAAGAAATTATTGAACCAATAACTCTCTTTTCTGATCCTCCAGATCACACTAGGTGCAAGAGGAGAGCATACTTTGAGAAGTTATCAATTTCCCTTCTTTAAGATTTTTTTTTTTTTTTTTTAAGAAATTGGCTACCTAGTTACACTTCCCCCGCAACGGTGCCAAAATGTTTGGTCAATTTAGAGTGTCCTAAATTGTTGTATTAATTGTCAATCTGGGAGTCGTAAACTGTTGAAGTGCGGCGCACTATATGTGCAAGATAACCTATTTCTTACTTTTTGTCGTTTTTGAGTTTTTGTTTTGTTTTGGGTTTGTTTCTGTTGTTTCCCTAATGTGAGATGGAAATTCTAAAAGACACGTATGATATAAATGTTCAAGGCAATGATGTCTTTCAAAATTATTTCCAAAACTTCAAACTTTTCAAAAAGGTTTTGAAAACATGCAATGATGAAACTAATTCCTAAAAGAGAATGAAAATGTGCCACTATTCTAATTAAATAAACAGTGAGCTAGTGACCATGAAACCCAATATCCTTGCTGTTGAAAGAATAGAAAAGAACTGAACTCAAAGAAATCCAAAAACTGTAGGAAAAGTAAACTAAAATCACATTACATCAACTCATATTCTGACCCCTCGCCATTTGACTCGCTCTGGCTTTAGGAGGTAATCATAAACAACTTGAGCAATATGATATCTAATTTGCAGAAAATAAAACTAATATTAAACTACATATTCATACTTCAATCCCTCACCATTTGACTCGCTCTGGCTTTAGGAGGTAACTGAAAATGACATGAGCAATTCATGGGACAGTCCACAGGTGTTAACACATCTCCTGAGACTTAGGAGCGGCCACGCAAGTCTTCACGTGGTCAAAAACAGAGTTCTGTTCACCGTAGGACTCTTAGGTTGACCATCGCTTGACTATCTTTAACCACGGCCTTCTTTGATAGATTCGACTGAGCCAGTAGGTCACGGTCCATGTCCACGTCATTTGCTACTTGACCATGTGGCTGGATTTGCTGGAAGACACATGTAACATAGACTTCAACAAAAAGGTTGTGGAAAGTTGATCTAGCTGCGGAAAGTGACAGATTCCGCAGCTGAATGAACAAAAGTCTAATTAAAACAGCAGACACAAGACATAGTTAGGAAACCATTTTATATGCTCTTTTTAACTAATATGCAATGATTTGACAGCTTAGGAAGTCCAGGTAGATGGAAAAAAAGGCTAAAAAGGTGTATAGGGAAGATGCAAGTTTGGGGCTCAACAAAGGCTAGAATCATTGGTCGCAGAAAAGTAAAGTTAAAGTTGCAACGTGGAAGGGTTAGAACACTTATGGGTGTTTTGCATATTCCTACATTAGCCAGAAATTTGATTTCTGTAAGCAAATTGGATGATGCAGGTGTAAAAACAGTGTTCGAAAAGGATACCTGCAAGATGGTTCGGGGAGCACTGGTATTGATGTGGGGAGTTCGAATTGGAACTTTGTACAAGCTTCAAGGTAGCACGGTTATTGATGGGTGCAACAGTTCTGTTGTTCCTGAAAGTGGAGCAGAAAATCTAGTGGTCTCTGGAGAGAAGACCATGCTGTGGCATCAAAGGCTTGGACATATTGGAGAGAAGGGCCTTCGAACACTTCATGGTAAAGGTATGGTAGAAGGTATGAGTAATAGCTCTCTGGATTTTGATTTTTGTGAAAATTGTGTATATGGGAAGCAGAATCGGGTGAGTTTCTCCTCTGGTGGTAAGAAGGCGAAACATATATTAGAGCTTGTGCATAGTGATGTGTTTGGACCTGTGAAGGTTCCATCACTAGGTAAGTCTGTGTACTATGTATCATTTATAGATGACTTCTCAAGGAATACATGGATATATTTCCTTAAGAAGAAATCTGAAATCTTTGACAGGTTTAAAGAATTCAAGGCTCTGGTGGAAAACCAGACAGAGAAGAAGATAAAAGAGCTGAGGACAGATAACAGTGGAGAGTTTTGCAGTAAGGAATTTGAAGAATTCTGTAAGAAGTGTGGTATAACACGACAAAAGACTACTCCATATACACCTTAGCAAAATGGAGTTGCGGAAAGAATGAACAAGACTATGATGGAAAGGACAAGAAGAATGCTCAGTGGTGCCGGATTAGGACAGGAATTTTGGGCAGAGACGGTGGAGACAACATGTTACCTGGTCAATAGATCACCTTCATCAGCGTTGGAGGATAAAACACCACAAGAGGTATGGAATGGTAATAAACCCTCTCTTTCACATTTAAGGGTATTTGGATGTGATGCATATGTACATGTTCCAAAGGAGAAACGAACCAAGTTCGATATTAAATCTGAAAAGTGCATCTTTATTGGGTATAAGGATGGTTTAAAGGGTTATAAGTTTTGGAACCCAGTAACAAATAAGGTTGTGTACAGCCGAGATGTGGTGTTCAGAGAGGTGAAAGATGTTATTAAACATGAAGTCCAACCAAAGGAACTTGAGAAGATAGAGTTTGAGCTAAAGGAGGAAGAATCAAACTCTACAGCAGAGGAGGAATCAAAATATGAAGAGCTACAAACTCCGGGTGCGAGAAGATTAGTTCAAGAAAGAAGACAGCCAGGAAGGTATATTCCATCTGCTTTTCGTTCAAAATTTTCTTCATCTATTACTGATGATGATCCCAGAACAATGAAGGAAGCAGTAGATTAAGAGAATGGAAAACTCTGGAAAGAGGCCATGGTTGATGAAATGGCATCTTTGCACAAAAATGAGGCTTAGGATCTGGTGGAGTTGTCGGCTGGAAGGAAACCCATTGGCAGCAAATGGATTTTCTTCGTTTCTCTCCTATTCAGGGATGAGATTATGAGCTGAAGTTGCTTCCAAATCAAGTTCTAGAGGCTCTCCTACTTTTTCTTTAGAAGGAATAGAAGTTAAAGGTTGTCTGTTAGGTGGTTGATTATCTGATATATCTTCAACAATTTGGTTATCAAGGTTAGGACCTGTTTTAGAAAGAATATGTACAGGGGGGGTACTGATCTTACCTTTGTTCGACTGCTTGGTATCTTTCTGTTTACTGGTTTCAGGGACATCTATTTTTCTACTCATCAGATTGTATTGTTTGTGGACTTCATAAATGGTTGTATCATATCCCTCCCTAAAGTCAAATGATTCACCTGACTGAGTTTGGAATTGTTTTAGGCTGTGAGCTTCTTGATCCTCTTAGGTCAAGAAAACTTGTTGTTCATTGTTGAGTCCCATTAGATTAATTTGAGTGTCTTCTATTGGTTCATTAGAAGTTGAGGCTTCAGCATAATTTTCTTGGAATGGGGGCCTAATGTTTTGGTCAGGCCCTGTCCTTCCAGTGTTAGGATTTTGGTTCTTCCTGAAATTTGGATTTCTCCCAGTATTGCTTGGTTGACCCTCCCAAGGGGATATTCTCTCTATTGTTTCTACTCTATCTCGTAGTCTATCCATTCCTTTGATAATAGCATCTAATTTTTGTTCAAAGGCAGAAGGTTCTTCTTTGAAAGGTGTCCTTCTTTCAGCTCTGGCTCTAGATCGTTTAGATATCAGGTTGGCCTCAACGCTGACATCTATACTCTGCATCTCTTCTAAGTTTTGAGGAGCTCTTTCCCTAAGTTGGTATGCCATATCAGAATCAAATGCATCAGGGAATTTGATCAAGGCCAAATCTGGAGGAGGTCTGAGATTTTGAGGAATAGTATTGTAGACATTATTAAATCTGGTATAGTAATCTTGGACAGTTTCTTGTGTGCCTCTTCTTAGGTTTTCATACTCTGATAAAATGTGGAGAGGATCTTTCTTCTTTTCCCATCTGTTCAAGAAGGTCTGATAAAGAGCTTGTGGGTCATTGATACTGTTTGCAGGGAGGGCTCTAAACCAGGCTCTAACATCTCGAGTTAAACTTTGAACAAATATTTTCATTCTAACATCATCATCATCAACCTCATATTTTTCAAAATAGTCGATCATTTTATTGGTATGTTGTTGAGCTGTGTAAGTGCCAGTACCTTCAAAAGAATGGATTTTACTTTGATAGTCTTGAGGCATAGCCCCTGGATTGGCAGGTAAGTTTAGGGGAGCATATCGGTTCACCATGGTTGCAGAAATAGATGTGACAACTAGAGGAGTAGGGATAATAGTGGGAATGTGTGTTGCAGGTGGAGGAGTGGAAAGGGTAGTTGGAGGTGATGATGGTGAACTTGGAGAAGTTTTAGTAATCACAGAAAGGTTTGGTGTTCTCTCAGAGGTAAGCTCAGATTTAATGGAGTTCTGCAAATGTCTGTCAAGGTGTGAACTAGCAGAATTTCCTTGGCTCTCTTGACTTCTAAGAATCCTAGGAATCAGATTAGGATTTTCAAACACGGGCAGGGGAGTAGGATCAGGATTTGATCTGGTGTAATGAATCTTTTCTGAAGCCAATCTCTAGGTGTGTTTTTGGTTTTTTCTTGGAATAGTTTTGACAATACAACTTTGACAGTTTCTTCTAGGAGTTTTTAGATGTGGGAGTTTTGAACTTTCCTAAAGACTTTTTTGAAAAGAGGAACTGATCAAGTATTTGAAACCAACTATTCAATACATGAACTAGACCAGAGATAGACTGAAGCAGCATTCATTTACTTCTGCAATTGGAAAGCAAAAGCGTTTCAAAGGCTACCTGTCTAACTTCGGGCTCCATCTATAGCTTATGAAATAAACAATAGTAACAAACAATTATTCAGTACCCAGTGGATTCGCCAATGATGTTATCACTCAGGTTTTCCCCAAAGTTGTAAGAAAGGGAAGGATGCCGAGGTAACCACAGACCAATCTTTTAGATACAGAATCTAGCCAATCTGTATCCAGAGAGGGCTCTCTCTTTATAATTTAGCTTTGTTTTTTAAAGGTATTAGGCTAGTTATGAAGTTCAAGGGTTTTGTTTGGGTTTGGGTGGTGAGATTCGATAGAAATGAGAGGTAAGACAGAATATTTCAGTCCATTGGGCATGATGGAGTTAAAGAAGATGGCTTACTGGATTTGGTTTTTTTTAACAGAGGATGCCTTCACAGAGCAAGGTAGTCAAACAGGGAACAAATAAAAGACTTGAAGCGGGTGGAATGGGCTCAAATGGGTGAAGGGCAGTTAAGAATCCTTCAACATATTGAAAGAGGGAAAATGGATGATTACTGATAAGGAGCAGTTAATAATTCTTTAGCAAATAATCAACATGAAAGAATCAGGAAACATGAGCAATTAAGAGTTCACTGTTTATCCTAATTCTAAAGAAAACACAAAGAATAATAAAAACTGAAAACAGAGTGCAATCAAGCATATTCTGAAATTAACCTTTTTCTTTATCATTCAGATTATGAAACAGAGATGATATAATAAACCAAAAAACTATAAAACACAAGATATAGGGGACTTATTGATCCGGAGGTTGATTCAAGAATTCTGTGACAAGTCCTCTGCTTCAATTCTTTATCCAGTAGGCCATACAATAGTTTGATTCCAGCAGCTCGTTATTCCAAAATTTCAGTATTACAGCACAGCCTAGGAAATCCACACATCACAATCCACCCCAATACTCCAATGGAGGGGGTATTTATACACAAAATATGTACAACCTATATCTCATAACAGCTGTGAGATAATATCTAGGTTTAACCTAATAAGAGTTTACAAGTAAAATAGAAACAGCTAATTGATGTCGTGCTGGAGGCAGGCCTTCATGGTTCGGCTTGCAGTTGTTATCTGTAATAACTCTGCGTCGATTGCCTATCTTAACTGTGCTCTTTAATTATGACATGCTTTCTTTAATGCTGACCTGATACTCTTTAACTATGCTCTAACACTCTTTAATTATGATCTGATGCTTTTTAATGTTGATCTGCTTTGCCTTTAATGCTGAACGGATACACTTTGACTTGTTTTCCTCTATTTATCACTGTCCCTTGTGTTCTGGTAGAATAGAACTGCTAATGTGTCTTCTCACCACTGCTCTTTGGAAATTTATGTCTTCTGAAGGTCCATTGGTTAGGGTAGCAAAATATCCCTGTATATCCTTTTATTCCTTTTTTCTGCGAGCCTGGAAGTCCCTTGATTTTGTTTTGAACTGTAGTTAAAGAGGAAGAAACTGTAAATGGCAATTTAGTTGAGTCTGCTAGCTCGTCGATGGAGCCTTTTCTGATCGGGGTCCAGCTTGAAACTAACACATTTGATTTCGGTCGATTTTATGCCTGGAGCGCGATACTCAGAGAAATACAACAAAAATGACCTTTTTACCCTTTTAATTGATAAAATGAAGTTTGGCGGGAATTTTTTATTTAAAGGGCAAATGATCTCAGTGGGAGTACGGGCAGATGACGTGGCAGGTGATGTGGCGGGTGACGACAACAAGAGGACAGATGACGAGGCGGGTGACGTCAGCAGATGGTGGTAAGTGGTTTTGCCCACACAGCTTTTGGGGCTGGGCGGTTTCGGGCGGAGGGCGAGCGAGCAGGCCGGGAGCACGACGCGTGGCAAAGTACGGGCGCCAAAACCACCGGTTCCCCGTGAGTTAAACAGCGGCAATGAAGGGGGTCGTGAGATTGAATGCGGATCATTGGATGATCAGGTGTAGATCGGACGGTGGACGCGCTATGGAGATGGCGGGAGGTTAACACTGCAGGCCCGATGTATTAAACCATTTTTTAAATGTATCGGGGACAATTTTATTGGTCAGGGTTGGGTTATTAATTAACCCAGGTGGTTAATTAACTCCATGACGGCGCAGTGGGAAGGTTATTAACAAGTTTCAATTAACCTCATTAATTCATTTTTAAACAGTGATATGGTCGTAATCGACCGGGGTGGGGATATTAATATTTTTGGAGTTTTTTAACGTATATTTACATAATAGGGGATGGGTAAAAATTATAAGGGATTTATATAATAAGTGTTAAAATTAATATGACTCATGAAATGATAATAAGTGCTAAGTTTAAAAAAAAAAATTGACTCTTGTAGTTTAAACTTAGGCTTAGGATGAAAAAAGGGGTTTTGAGGTGATATTATGCATTTTCCCAAGTAAAGTAGGGATTTACTTAAGGAAATGAGTTTATGAAATGTGATGAGTGATTTGTGAGTGATATTAAGCAGATCTTAATATTTGAGGGGGGGAATTAGTAAGTTATTAGGGAAAAGTATGAAGGGGGGTTAGTTATGAAATCTGCCTCGCCTGAGCTGCATCAAAAATATTTGCCTTGCACTTGTGATGGAAGTGAAAGTTAACACACATTTTTAGAAACATAATCCATCACAACTATCATTCTGCAACACCAATCTATCTACCCTGCCTACTTTGCCTAGCATTTTTTTCTTCTTTCTTTGGGTGCACTTAGACTAGCAAACCCTCATCAACCTTTCTTTTCTTTTCATAGGAAGCCTAACTAAGTCTGCACTTATTACATCCAAGTGCTCAGATTAAAATTGTTGAGCTCCTTTGCTTCTCTACCTATCTACTTATCTGCCAAGTTTAAACAGTTTGGTTAGATTTTATTCTCTATCTCTAAAACCGGAAATTCAAACATGAACTGGCCAAGATTGAGTTGTTTGGCCATTCATCAATTGTGGCATAAAGTTCAACAAGCTGCACACAATGCTTATTACAGAAAATGAAAAAGTAGTGGCATTTTGGACTTGCACACTTTCCTGGTCTTTCTTTGTTTGGGGTTCATTTCTTTCACTTTTTTTCTTTTTGACCATTTTATTCTTTTTACCCTTTGATTTTTTTTTTAGGGCATACCCTCTTTACATTTTTTACATTTTTTGATTTTTTGATAATATGGAAACCTTTACAGCAAGGAAATGAATGAACATATTACAGAGCTCATCAAGTCAATCATGAAATATGACACCTATTGGTATAGGAGTATAACAGTGGCTCCACTTGGGGATGGCTTTCCCTGGTGGAAAGTCAAGAACAGCAGGTTAGATGGCCTTCTGAATAACTTTTACTGTGTTCTGAAATCTTCCTTTGCTGGTTGCTTTATTCTATGTACGACAGCACACTTGTGAAGCTAAGGGCCTTCTCTTCGGGCTTCAACTGTAGCAAGTTACTATCCAATCCAAACTGTGACATTATTACGGATATAGTATATGCATGTTAGAGTCAAAATTCATCAAAAAACTAGATCAAAGTAATGTTTCAGCGTTCGACCATTCACTGGTCCTTCTTATGTTTCTGTACCATCCAGGCTCTTCAGAAAGTAAGTATTGTTCCCTTGCAATGCCTGAATGATAAATGGCCCTTTCCATAGGAAGTCAAACTTCCCATGTTTTCCTGTCTTCTCTCCTAGAATCCCACCTTAGAACTTTGTCTCCAATGTAGAAGTCTTCTGCTTTGGTCTTTTTATCAAATATTTTCTTGAGTTTTTCTTGTAACACTTGGGATCTTCAGTGCACTTCTTCTCTGGTCTGCTGCAAATGGATGGTGTGATTTATTCTCCTTTGAATGTCATTGGGTTCCACCTGAACTTCTTGCAATAATTTCATTACAGGAACTCCTAAAGATGAAGGAAACACAGCCTCCATGCCATAAACTAACTCATAAGGGCTAGTACCAATAGATCTCTTTGTAGTAAGTCTGTCTGGCCATAGTGCATTTATGAGTTTCTTGTGCCAGCTTTTTTTGTTCTCTTCCAACAATTTCTTAATAATATTAATCAGGCTTTTATTCGAAGATTCAGCTAGGCCATTACCTTGAGGGTAATAGGCTATGGAATGGCCTAAAGTGATATGGTATTTGTTATAGAAATTTATCATTTTCTTGGACTTGAAGGTAGCAGCATTATCGGTTCTGATTTTTTCAGGACAGCCAAACCTAGACAAGATGTTGGTTTCTAAGAATCCTATAATCATTGTGTCATTGGCTTGTCTAGAAGGAACTTCTATCCATTTGGTGAAATAGTCTGTGGCAGTAAGAATCCATTTGTGTTGGCCAGAAGAGGGAGGGTGTATTTCTCCAATGAAATCCAAACCCCATTGTTGAAAGGGATTTTCAGTGGAAATTGGTCTCAAGGGTAGGGGTAACAGTTTCCTTTTGCCTTCAAAAATTTGGCATTTGTGGCAAGCAGTGACAAACTTCTTTACATCAGCGAACAAGATTGGCTAGTAAAATCCAGTCCTTAGAATCTTGTCTACAGTTGATTTCCAGTAAAGGTGTCCACCGTAGTCCCCTACATGAAATTCTTTGAGAACTTTGTCAGCTTCTTCTTCTATTAAACAATTCAATAGAATACCTTCATGATTTTTCCAAAAAAGAGCATTATCTAAAATACAGAATTTTGAAGCTTTCATCTTAAAAAACATTTTCTTTGTTCTGGATAACCCTGGAGGAGCTTGCAGGTTTAATAATACATGAATTATATCAGCATACCAAGGTGATTCTAAGAAGGTTGATTTGTGGAGTCGCCATCTCCTATTCATTATCCAGTTCATTAATATCCAGGGCTTGAAAGTTTGTTTCAGTCATGAGTTTAGCCAATCCCTGTCCTTTTATCAGCGTTGTAGGTTTTATTTCAATGTCATACTCCAATATTTTAGCTATCCATTTACCTCGTTTGCCTTCAATTCCATCCTGAGTTAGGATGTCTTTGACAACAGCATTTGGTACATAAGCTACTACATGTGAGTATAATATGTAGACTCTGAAGTCTTTAATAGCTTTCACAAGTGCAAAAGCTTGTTTTTCCATGATTTTGTATTTCAGAGGTGCATCTCTGAGTGCTTTATTGAAAAAGGCTATGGGTTTTTCACATCCTTGATCATCTTTTTGCAGTAAAACAACTGTTATAGTGTGTTCTGATGCAAATGAGAAAATTATGAAGTCTCTATCAAACTTTGGACTTGTAAGGACTAGTGTTCTGGTCAAAGCCATTTTAATTTCTTCAAACGCTTGTTTATCTTCTACTGTCCATTTAACCTTTGAATCCTTTTTTAACATATTGTTCAGCAATCTAATTAATTCAGCCATATTAGATATGAATCTTCTCAAAAAAATAATCTTCCCTAAGAAATCTTGAAGTTCTTTGACATTTCTGGGGTGGGGTATTTGCATAATAGCTTTTATCCTAGGAAGATCAATTCTGATGCCATCTTTGGAGATGATGTGGCCTAACAGTTTTCCTTCTTTTAGACCAAACAAATATTTTTTAGGATTTAATGAAATACCATACTTTCTGCATTTTAAAAACACTTGTCTCAAATGATCTAAATGTTGTTTATCTGATCTAGAAAACACAGTGAGGTCATCTAGATATATAACCAGAAAATCGTGAATCTCTTTTGCAAAAGCTATGTCCATTGCTCGCTGAAAGGTTGCCCCTGCATTCTTAAGTCCAAATGGCATTTTAACATATTTGAATGTACCCCATGGTGTTATAAATGCAGTCTTTTCTTGGTCATCAGGATGAACCAGAATCTGATTAAAACCTGAAAACCCATCCAAAAGTGAAATCCTAGAAGCACCTACTACTCTTTGTAAAATATGATCCATCTTAGGTAAAGGGTAGTTGTCCTTCAAAGAAACCTTGTTTACATTCCTCAAGTCAACACATAATCTGATTTCTCATGTTTTCTTCCTAGTAGGCACTAAATTAGACACCCACTCTGAAAATCTGATTGGAGCGATTATTCCTACATCATGCATTCGTTTGATTTATTTTTCAATTAAAGGAAGCAGTACAGGGTTGATTCTTCTGAGCTTTTGTTTGAATGGTTTTTGATTTTCCTTGAGAGGTATTGTATGTTGAATTACAGAGGTGTCATAAGATTTGAGGTCTTCATAGCTCCAGGCAAAAACATCCTGGAATTCTTTGATCAGTTCAACATACTTAAGTTTTTGATCAGGGGGCAAAGATTTGGATAATTTTACCATTTTTGGATTCTCTTTATTTCCTATGTTGTATTCTTCAATGTTTGCTTTTGGAGGTTCCATCTGAAGTTTCTTTGGAATGTCGTTGAAATCAAAGAGATCTTCCAAAGGAATTAATCCTTTGGGAAAATGATTGTCTTTCAAATTGATAATTTCAGATTCTCCTTCAATAATCTCATCAACATCTGTTTTTTTAAGATCTTGTATTTCCTCTTTGGTAAATTTTGTTGGATGAAGCATTTGACTTGCGTTTTCTACTGAAATGTCTGTTTCTATCTGATTTGTTGGATCAAAGTCACTGACTGTATCTCCATCAACGTTAGTGCTAGAAAATTCCTCTTCTAGGTTTAAAAAATTGTTGATCTGAATATCACTGTCAAACACTTACCAGTTCTTCACATTATCAGGTATGGCTGGCCTGTGTCTAATTTCAACTGTGAATTGATGATTTGGTTCGAATGGTAATTTACAGGTGTTGGAAAACATTTCTAGGCTATGAGCTTGCAAGTTATGTTTTCTTGGAATTTTGGCAAGCTGAGTTTCTAGAAATGTATTGAGGATCTCTATGGCTGCTCCTCTGTACTCTCTCAATCTGGGATCATTTGTTAAGAACTTCTGTTTTATCTGTTAGATGATTAAATCAGAATCTCCTAGGACTGACACTCTAGTTGCTCCCAATTTTTTGACCAGTTTAAGACCTAGCAATAGAGCTTCATATTCAGCCATATTATTAGTGCACCTAAAGTTTAACCTGTAGGCATGGCCTTCAGCATGATGGTTTTCAAAATTGTGCACCCAGACTCCCGCTACTGCTCCTAATTTGTTCACAGAACCATCAAATTCTAAGTACCAAAGGATTTCCTGTTTAAAATTAGGATCTGGAGTTCCAGGGATCTGTTCAATAAGGAGATCTGGTTTTTCATTTCCTTCTGGTTTATCTGATGTTTCATGATTTTCAGAAATTTCTTGGATTCGGACACTAGACTTTTCATTTGCAATTTTTTCTATTTCATCTGCTAGGAATTTTATTGCATGTGGGAGATCAATTTCAGCGTTTTAAAGGATAAAAGAATCCATATCTGAATGTATTGAGTAGATAGGGAAATTTTGAGGTTTCTCTTGACTACTTACTACATACTTCATTAAGGTTTCTCTGTATAGTCTCTTGGGTTGACCAAACACTAAAATGGTAGCGTAAGAGATGTCTAACTGTATAGATCCTTGAAGCTATGCACCCCAAGATCTAGATAACAGCATGCCATACTTTTGTGGAATATCAGCTACTACTATGTCTATTAAAATGGTTTTGGCAGGATATTGGACTAGTGACACACATAAATCTTTGATTAAACCCAAACATTTGACCTGACTTGAATCAAAAGAGAAAAGATCTTTATATGGCCTGGTGATGTCAAGGTGAAGTCTCTCCATTACAGATTTAGGCATTAAGTTATGGGAAGCACGAGAATCAAACATGGCATTATGGAGTAATTTATCATGTATGTTTAAACCTACATAGAAAGGAGGAACTTCTTCAGTAAGTCTTTCACTTGAGGATATCCTTCTAAAAACTTTGGCCCTACCGGTTCTGCCCTCAATAACCGACCCATCCTTTCTGTTGTTTGAAATTCGTCTGCATGAGAGGGTCTTAACAGAGGTAAGACGGCTAGGTTACGGGCTTATGGAGGAGAAAATAGTGGCTGAAAACGAAAACCAGAGAACAGGTAGCGGGAGTATTCAGGGACTGTAATCGGAAAATAGAGGACAGGCAGCCGAGGTGAGTTCACGAAATGGAGTGGAGATGTATGTGAACGAGGTGGTAATGTAGCCGTGGCTTCAATGAAATGGCAGGGGAGTGAAGGGCAGAATTTTTAAACTAAACGGTTGTGGAGGAGATGTTAGCACATTTATGAAATAGCTGTGGAAATTATGCAGTGGAGAGGAGCCGTAATTAAATCGGTCACGTCTCATGATTACAGGTGGAATGTGAAAGTGCAGTTCAAATACGAATTAAACCCAAGAATTAATCATGAGAACGTTTGGAAAATAAATGCATGGTTCGTGGAGGAATGTGGTGGGATGGTTATGGAGTTTTCATGGCAATCATTGCATATAGTGGAGATTATGGTTTAATAACTATGCAAAATTGTGCTTTTGATTGCTATTTGAAAGAAATTTTTACTCATACCTTGGAATCTTTGTCATTTGTTGTCCATTAGCCTTTAATCAACTGCTCCTTATTGATGCCTTTAGATGCTCCATGTCTTCATAATATGTCCTCAGTCACACCTGCAATTGCTTCCATGATTATTGAACTAACATCTTGACTGTCAATTTGAAAAACAGAGTGGCGGCTGCGGAAACTCCTTCTCGCTGCGGAAACTGATTCCAGCTGCGGAAACTGACATAGAAACCACTTGGCTGAATGAAGATGATTAGATAACAACTAACTGAATGAAAATGGTCATGAAAGAGACTTTTATTGATGAAATGAAATGAAATGGATGAAAATGGAGTGATATGAAATGGAGTGAAGTGGAATGAAAATGAACTGGAGTGGAATGAAAGTGAAGTGAAGTGAGAATGGAAAAGAAAGAGAGATTTTTTTTTGGAAAATATAGGGTGTCAGGTGTTCCTGATTTTCACTCTATATTTTCTGTATAAGACTGCCAATCAGTGATTGGTTTTCAGGCTTATACATCTTTTTTTATTTTTTAACAGAAATGAACAAAGGCTAGGCTAGTGGAGAAGAAGAATTCTTCTTCACCAGCCTTATTGTAGAATTCTCTTGAAACATTTTGACAAATTCCTCTTTCGAGAGTGGCTTATGATAGATCTTTAATTTGTGGCCATTCACAATAAGAGGAGTTTGAAATTCATCAATGGTCTTGATTCTCACTGCTCCATTGCTAAAGACTTTGTCAATCTCATATGGCCCAAGCCAATGAGTCTGAAATTTACCTTTGAAGTCTTTAAACTTGGAATCAAAGAGCAATGCCCAATCTCCCTCTTGAAACTTCTTCTCTTTGATGTACTTGTCATGCCACTTAGCTCTTTAATGCTGAACTAGATCAGTTCTTTGGATGGCTTCTTGTCTGATCTCATCTAGCTCATTTAACTTCTCCATTCTGTGCTTTTGGGCTTCTGATAGATCCATCCCCAACTGAACTGCCATCTTGAAATTTTTGACTTGAAACTCAATGGGGAGCAGGACTTCTTTCCCATAAACAAGTTCATAGGGAGAATGTCCTGTTGTATTCCTCCATCTAGTTATATAGGCCCATAAGGCTTCAGGAAGCCTTTCTGCCCAATCTCTTATGTGTAGATGAACAGTTTTGGTGATGATGCTTTCAATAACTTTGTTTGTAGACTCCACTTGGCCATTTGCTTGCGGATGGTAAGGGGTAGATTTTATCTGCTTGATTTTGTATTCTTCCATCAGCTTCTCCACCATGTTGGATGTAAATTGACTTCCCTGATCTGTCAAAATTTCTTTTGGGATACCAAAACGAGTAAAAATATCCTCATAAAGAAAACTAACAACTGAATTTTCAATAGCAGAAAGTAATGCTTTGGCTTCTACCCATTTAGTGACATAATCAGTACATACCAAGATATACTTCTTTTGTTTAGATGGTGGATTAATAGGTCCAATGAAATCTAAAGCCCATTTTTCAAAGGGTTCGATGAGTACATGTGGCTGCAATGGCATTTCATTTGAAAGAGTCGGTTTCCCTACTCTTTGGCAGCTGTCACATCTTTTGACATATTCTTTTGTATCTTTGAAGAGGGAAGGCCAATGATATCCTAAAGAAAGGATTTTATAGTCCGTCCTTTTGTCAGCAAAGTGTCCAACGCATGGTTCATCATGACATGCCTTGAGGATGTCAGGTATTTCATCTTCCCTAACACATCTTCTGATCACAAAATCTGGCCCTGTTTTAAACAATTCATTAGAAATCCATGAATATTTTGAACTCTCCTGAATAATCTTTCTTCTTTCACTAGGAAATAGATGTGGAGGTAGTTTCCCTGTAACCAAATAGTTAGCAATATTTGCATACCATGGGGTTTTAGTAGTTACTGCAAACAAATATTCATCAGGAAACTTATCCTCTACAAGAGAATCTTCTTTAGTATTTTGGATCCTAGACAAGAAATCAGCTACTTTATTTTGTTTCCCTGGTCTATCCAACACAGTAATATTGAATTCTTGTAACAGTAAGAGCCACCTTGTAACTCTGCCATTAGTAACAGGTTTGTTCATTAGATATCTAATAGCAGAATGATCAATATGGATAAAAGTTTCATAGCCTGTTATATAATGTCTAAACTTGTTGATTGCATGAACAACGGCTAAGAACTCTTTTTCAGTCACAGTATAATTTAACTCAGTGGGAGTCAAATTTTTACTGGTATAATAAATGGCATAAAGAACTAAATCCTTTTGACCCAACACGGCCCCTAGAGCTGTATCTGAAGCATCAGTAGAAATGTGGAAAGGAAGTTTCCAATTTGGTCCTCTCAAGATGGGTGCTTCAAATATCCTTGTTTTCAAAGTTTCAAATGCGGATTAACAATCAAGATCCCATTTGAATTCACAATCTCTAGTAAGCAATTTGAAGAGTGGAGATGCTATTTTGGTGAAGTTCTCTATAAATCTTCTATAGTACCCAGTGAATCCTAGAAAACTTCTAACATCTCTTTGACAATTTGGAATAGGCAACTTGGAGATGACTTCAACTTTTGATCTATCAACTTTAATCCCATCCCCTGAAATGTGATGTCTTAAAACAATACCTTCAGTAAACATCATAAAACATTTTTCATGACTTAACGAAAGATTTGTTTCTTTACATCTTATAAGTACTTTTTCCAAATTCTCTAATGCCTCTTCAAATGAATCACCATAAACTGTAAAATCATCCATATAAACCTCTACACAATCATGGATTAGATCAGAAAAAATTCCTATTACTGCTCTTTGGAATGTTGCAGGTGCATTACATAATCCAAAAGGAAGCACTTGGTAAGCAAAAGTTCCCCATGGACAAGTAAATGTGGTCTTATCTTGATCTTCAGGTGCTACCTGAATTTGATTATAGCCACTAAAACCATCCAAGAATGAAAAGTACTTTTTGCCTGCTAATGTATCTAATACTTGATTGATAAAAGGCAAAGGAAAGTGATCCTTCAATGTTGCTTTATTCAATTCCCTATAATCAATTCATACTCTCCATTTACCATTCTTTTTAGGTATTGTAACCAAAAGAGAAACCCATCGGCTATCTGAAATTGGATGAATGAAGTTTACATTGAGTAGTTTTTGGAGCTCTTCTTTCACTATCTCCCTAAGGTTTGGATTCATCCTTCTCTGAGGTTGTCTGATTGGTCTATTGCTTTCCTCGATGTAGATGTGATGAATAAAAGTCTTAAGGTAAATACCTTTCATATCAATATACTCCCATGCAAATGTAGTAGAATGCTTTTGCAAGATTTTGGTTAGCTCTCCCTGTTGTGATTTTTCCAAGTTTTTGTTGATATTCAATGTTTTACCTGGAAAAATTTCAATGGCGGAACTACCAAACTCTTCCATAGAGAAAAGAGACATTTTTCTAGATGATAGATACTCAATGTCAGAATCTAACTGAAATTGTGTGTGGTCATATTCTGAAGATATTTCAAAATTTTCTAATGTGTTCAGAATTTGATTATCTTAACTGATTTCAGAAATGGTAAAGATAGGTTGTATAGTGTCCTCATCATCGACCCATTCATTATCTCCTACTTCTGTGATTGCTTTTGCTGGAGGATACAAATTGAATTTCTTTGTCGAATTACCATCAGAAATGTACATATCCCCAGATCTACAACTAATGAAATCATCAGTTGTGGCTAGCCAAGGTCTTCCTAAAATGAGTGGGTGCCCTTCTAAATTACTCTTGGGAGTCAAAATCATAAAGTCTACTGGATATTTCCAAGAATCTAAGGAGACTGAAATATCTTCTAATACACCATCTGGTTTGATTATAGATCGATCTGCAAGTTGCAGTAAGGTAGGTGTAAAAAGAAGATTAGGAAGTTTTAACTGTTCCATAGTCTGTCTACTCATAATGTTGATAGCAGCCCCTAAGTCAATCAAAGTGTTTGGAATTTCTACCCCATTGATATGTGTCTTGACAATTGGACTACCGGGATCTACATACTTCTACATGGTAATTTTTCCCATCATGATATCTGCAATTTTTCCTACCAGGTGGATTCTTCTTGTATCTCTTGGTTTCCTTCCTGGTCTTTTGAGACTCAACTCCTTTATTGTTTTTGCTAGAATAGGAATCTCTCTAACGGATTGTAGCAAGGGAATCTTGATACAGACATTCTTTAATTCATCTAGGAAATCATAGTCAGGCAACACGATTTGTTTTTTTACTCCTTTGTCAATTTGTAATCTTTCAGGAAAAGGAGGTGTGGATGAAGATGCAGATTGCTCGACTATAGGAGTTGTGGGGGGGAATCTTTTTCTTTTTCTTTTTGAGTGTTTGGGTTTTGAAGAGATGCTTCAGAACGTTTATTGGCTTCAAGAGAATCTTCCTCAGAAATACTTTGCTTTTGAGCATCTATATAAGGTTTTTCTAAAACTCTACCAGATCTGAGTTGTACATCATTGAGAGGAACAATCATATAGGTAGGAAATTGTTGTGCTTCTACCATGTAAGCATTTTGAGGATTTTTATTATTGGGGTTTGGCAATGGCTGGGAAGGTAGTTGATTTTCCTTTTGTTGGAATGGAAACAAGAGTTGGGAATTTTGTTGAGGAGGTTGTTGTTGTTGTGGAAATGGTAATGAAAGTTGTGGATTTTGATTTGGAAGTTGTGGAGCTTGTTGATTTGGAAAAGATGGAGGATATTGATAAAATTGAGCAAATCTCCCATAAGGATTTTGCATACCTTGTACCCATGATTGATATGGATTTTGAGATTGGGGCCAAGGTCGTTGCCAAGGATTCCAATTTGGCTGGGGTTAAAAGTTTATAGGATTGTTAAACCCTTGATTTTGTTGCCCCTGCCATCGTCTCCTTGTAACAAAACAGAGAGACTCCACTGAATTTGGATCTTATTGAAAGACAGCTTTGAGCCCAGGAATTGAAGGACAATCCTTGGTCTCATGGCTTTCCGAGCAAATCATACATGTTTCTACAACTTTTGCATCCAAGGGACATTCCCTTAGAGCATGTTTCTTCTTACATTTTGGACAAAAGATGGCCAAAGCTTCAGCTTCTGCTTTCTGCTTGTTTTGTATTTTAAGGGTGTCTAGTTAAACCCCCTAGAATATCAGTTTTAAACTCATCAAGCATATTGCCAATCTCTGCCCTACTTACTGAACTAGTTGCAGATTTGTTTTCTCTAATCAGAGAAGGATCTCTAGGCCCTTTAGCAGTTTTAGATTTTCCACTTGAGAGATGGACACATAGTTCTGCTACGTCATGAAGTGGAAGTTGAGAGATATCTCCCTTTCCCATCATGTTTAAAATGTCTATCCATTCATATCTAATGGCTTTCAATAGAAGGGCTTTCAAGGTTTCCTCATCTAGATTACTCATTTTTGCTCTCTTCAAGTTGTATTGAAATATTTCAAGTAGGTCCTCCAAGTTTTCATCTTCTTTTTGCATCATCTTGAATACCTCATCTTTATGATTGGTGGGCATGCAATAGTCCAGGTATCTATCCAAAAATGTTTGTTTCATATCATTCCAACTATTAATAGACTGAGTGGCTAATCCCATGAACCATTTCAAGGCAGCTCCTTTCAATGTTGAAGGAAAAAGTTTGAGTTTTTGAGAGTCTTCCATATTATCATAGGTTCGACACAAGACTTCATACTCAAATAGAAATGTTTCGGGATCCTCACTTCTCAACCCATGAAATTTTGGGAGGACAGATGGTGAAATGTTTTTCATTGTTGTATGAGTTTCCTCATCGGCTATAGGGAATCCAAATGAGTCATCTCCATCCCTATTTCCTCTGTTGTTACCTCTTCCTTCTCCATTTCCTCCTCCATTTTTCCCTCCTCCTCTACCTCTACCTCTACCTCTACCTCCAAATCCATCTACTACTTCCTCTGTCATGACAGTTTCTTCAGAGTCCTCAGAGTCCTCTGGTTCTTCTATTAATGGCGAACGAGGAAGAATTTCTCCCTCCTCTTCTTCAGGTGATTTTACTTCTTTGATTACAATGTGTTCTCCTGTAGAAGTGAAGAAAGGTTCTTCTTCTAGATCAGATTTGATGGATAATGTGGGAGAGTCTCCTAATTCAGCTGTTGCCCCTTGAATTCCAGGAATCCTACGGCTGGGAGTGTGAGTTGGAGATGATGGAGGTGTATCTTGTCTATGCCTTGAAGTAGATGGAGTTGTAAAAATCGAACTCTTGGCCCTAGCTATAAACCTTCCCCTAGAATCTCTTGCTCTATGCATGTCATTTTTTATATTTTTATCTTCAACTTGGGCGAATAATTCTCTTTCTGATCTTCCAGATCACTCTTGGTGCAAGAAGAGAGCATACTCAAGAAATTATTGAACCAATAACTCTCTTTTCTGATCCTCCAGATCACACTAGGTGCAAGAGGAGAGCATACTTTGAGAAGTTATCAATTTCCCTTCTTTAAGATTTTTCTTCTTTTTTTTTTAAGAAATTGGCTACCTAGTTACACTTCCCCCGCAACGGTGCCAAAATGTTTGGTCAATTTAGAGTGTCCTAAATTGTTGTATTAATTGTCAATCCGGGAGTCGTAAACTGTTGAAGTGCGGCGCACAATATGTGCAAGATAACCTATTTCTTACTTTTTGTCGTTTTTGAGTTTTTTTTTTGTTTTGGGTTTGTTTCTGTTGTTTCCCTAATGTGAGATGGAAATTCTAAAAGACACGTATGATATAAATGTTCAAGGCAATGATGTCTTTCAAAATTATTTCCAAAACTTCAAACTTTTCAAAAAGGTTTTGAAAACATGCAATGATGAAACTAATTCCTAAAAGAGAATGAAAATGTGCCACTATTCTAATTAAACAAACAATGAGCTAGTGACCATGAAACCCGGTATCCTTGCTGTTGAAAGAATAGAAAAGAACTGAACTCAAAGAAATCCAAAAACTGCAGGCAAGGTAAACTAAAATCACATTACATCAACTCATATTCTGACTCCTCGCCATTTGACTCGCTCTGGCTTTAGGAGGTAATCATAAACAACTTGAGCAATATGATATCTAATTTGCAGAAAATAAAACTAATATTAAACTACATATTCATACTTCAATCCCTCACCATTTGACTCGCTCTGGCTTTAGGAGGTAACTGAAAATGACATGAGCAATTCAATAACTAACTTGCAGAAAAATAAACTAATATCAAACTACGCATTCATACTTCAATCCCTCACCATTTGACTCGCTCTGGCTTTAGGAGGTAACTAAAAATGACATGAGCAATTCAATATCTATCTTGCAGAAAAGTAAATAAGCAAAACTGAAATAAAGAAAACAGTGCTGGAAATAAAAACTAAAAGAATGAATCAGAAAAAGGACAAGATGATTCCATGTCATTAGTCATAAGAAGTGCAATATATACAAGTAAATGATTTATGGCATAAAGAACATAAAGAAATAAAGCATGAAACTATACAGTAATAAACAAGACCTCGGCCTGTGCAGGGGCCCTCTACACACTCCTCGGACAGTCAACGATCAACCACGAATTGAGCTTATAAACAGAGTCTTCTCATATATTAAAATGCAGTCATAACACAGAAAATAAGTTTACAGCTCAGTGGGCTCGTTAACAGTCAAAACTAAATTACAAAAGCTTGCTACTAAGCGTATGAGAACGCTTTATTTATAACAGAGGCTGATATAACCACTTTCCTAAATTCTGCGTTGAAAACAGACACGTGAACAACCACGTCCAGAAATCTAGCATTATGGTAGCCGTGAAGATTAAATCTGAGGAAGGTGGCTGGTGGATTCGGTTCATGGGACAGTCCACAGGTGTTAACACATCTCCTGAGACTTAGGAGCAGCCACGCAAGTCTTCACGTGGTGAAAAACAGACTTCTGTTCACCGTAGGACTCTTAGGTTGACCATTTCTTGACTATCTTTAACCACGGCCTTCTTTGATAGATTCGACTGAGCCAGTAGGTCACGATCCATGTCCACGTCATTTTCTACTTGCCCATGTGGCTGGATTTGCTGGAAGACACCTGTAACATAGACTTCAACAAAAAGGTTGCGGAAAGTTGATCTAGCTGCGGAAAGTGACAGATTCCGCAGCTGAATGAACAAAAGTCTAATTAAAACAGCAGACACAAGACATAGTTAGGAAACCATTTTATATGCTCTTTTTAACTAATATGCAATGATTTGACAGCTTAGGAAGTCCAGGTAGATGGAAAGAAAGGCTAAAAAGGTGTATAGGGAAGATGCACGTTTGGGGCTCAACAAAGGCTAGAATCATTGGTCGCAGAAAAGTAAAGTTAAAGTTGCAACGTGGAAGGGTTAGAACACTTATGGGTGTTTTGCATATTCCTACATTGGCCAAAAATCTGATTTCTGTAAGCAAATTGGATGATGCAGGTGTAAAAACAGTGTTCGAAAAGGATACCTGCAAGATGGTTCGGGGAGCACTGGTATTGATGTGGGGAGTTCGAATTGGAACTTTGTACAAGCTGCAAGGTAGCACGGTTATTGATGGGTGCAACAGTTCTGTGGTTCCTGAAAGTGGAGCAAAAAATCTAGTGGTCTCTGGAGAGAAGACCATGTTGTGGCATCAAAGGCTTGGACATATTGGAGAGAAGGGCCTTCGAACACTTCATGGTAAAGGTATGGTAGAAGGTATGAGTAATAGCTCTCTGGATTTTGATTTTTGTGAAAATTGTGTATATGGGAAGCAGAATCGGGTGAGTTTCTCCTCTGGTGGTAAGAAGGCGAAACATATATTAGAGCTTGTGCATAGTGATGTGTTTGGACCTGTGAAGGTTCCATCACAGGGTAAGTCTGTGTACTATGTATCATTTATAGATGACTTCTCAAGGAATACACGGATATATTTCCTTAAGAAGAAATCTGAAATCTTTGACAGGTTTAAAGAATTCAAGGCTCTGGTGGAAAACCAGACAGAGAAGAAGATAAAAGCGCTGAGGACAGATAACAGTGGAGAGTTTTGCAGTAAGGAATTTGAATAATTCTGTAAGAAGTGTGGTATAACACGACAAAAGACTATTCCATATACACCTCAGCAAAATGGAGTTGCGGAAAGAATGAACAAGACGTTGATGGAAAGGACAAGAAGAATGCTCAGTGGTGCCGGATTAGGACAGGAATTTTGGGCAGAGACGGTGGAGACAACATGTTACCTGGTCAATATATCACCTTCATCAACGTTGGAGGATAAAACACCACAAGAGGTATGGAATGGTAAGAAACCCTCTCTTTCACATTTAAGGGTATTTGGATGTGATGCATATGTACATGTTCCAAAGGAGAAACGAACCAAGTTCGATATTAAATCTGAAAAGTGCATCTTTATTGGGTATAAGGATGGTTTAAAGGGTTATAAGTTTTGGAACCCAGTAACAAATAAGGTTGTGTACAGCCGAGATGTGGTGTTCAGAGAGGTGAAAGATGTCATTAAACATGAAGTCCAACCAAAGGAACTTGAGAAGATAGAGTTTGAGCTAAAGGAGGAAGAATCAGACTCTACAGCAGAGGAGGAATCAAAAGATGAAGAGCTACAAACTCCGGGTGCGAGAAGATTAGTTCGAGAAAGAAGATAGCCAGGAAGGTATATTCCATCTGCTTTTCATTCAAAATTTTCTTTATCTATTACTGATGATGATCCCAGAACAATGAAGGAAGCAGTAGATTAAGAGAATGGAAAACTCTGGAAAGAGGCCATGGTCGATGAAATGGCATCTTTGCACAAAAATTAGGCTTAGGATCTGGTGGAGTTGTCGGCTGGAAGGAAACCCATTGGCAGCAAATGGATTTTCTTTGTTTCTCTCCTATTCAGGGGTGAGATTATTAGCTGAAGTTGCTTCCAAATCAAGTTCTAGAGGCTCTCCTACTTTTTCTTTAGAAGGAATAGAAGTTAAAGGTTGTCTGTTAGGTGGTTGATTATCTGATATATCTTCAACAATTTGGTTATCAGGGTTAGTACCAGTTTTAGAAAGAATATGTACAGGGGGGGTACTGATCTTACCTTTGTTCGACTGCTTGGTATCTTTCTGTTTACTGGTTTCAGGGACATCTATTTTTCTACTCGTCAGATTGTATTGTTTGTGGACTTCATAAATGGCTGTATCATATCCCTCCCTAAAGTCAAATGATTCACCTGACTGAGTTTGGAATTGTTTTAGGCTGTGAGCTTCTTGATCCTCTTGGGTCAAGAAAACTTGTTGTTCATTGTTGAGTCCCATTAGATTAATTTGAGTGTCTTCTGTTGGTTCATTAGAAGTTGAGGCTTCAGCATAATTTTCTTGGAATGGGGGTCTAATGTTTTGGTCAGGCCCTGTCCTTCCAGTGTTAGGATTTTGGTTCTTCCTGAAATTTGGATTTCTCCCAGTATTGCTTGGTTGACCCTCCTAAGGGGATTTTCTCTCGATTGTTTCTACTCTATCTCCTAGTCTATCCATTCCTTTGATAATAACATCTAATTTTTGTTCAAAGGCAGAAGGTTCTTCTTTGAAAGGTGTCCTTCTTTCAGCTCTGGCTCTAGAGAGTTTAGATATCAGGTTGGCCTCAACGCTGACAGCTATACTCTGCATCTCTTCTAAGTTTTGAGGAGCTCTTTCCCTAAGTTGGTATGCCATATCAGAATCAAATGCATCAGGGAATTTGATCAAGGCCAAATCTGGAGGAGGTCTGAGATTTTGAGGAATAGTATTGTAGACATTATTAAATCTGGTACAGTAATCTTGGACAGTTTCTTGTGTGCCTCTTCTTAGGTTTTCATACTCTGATAAAATGTGGAGATGATCTTTCTTCTTTTCCCATCTGTTCAGGAAGGTCTGATAAAGAGCTTGTGGGTCATTGATACTGTTTGCAGGGAGGGCTCTAAACCAGGCTCTAACATCTCGAGTTAAACTTTGAAAAAATATTTTCATTCTAACATCATCATCATCAACCTCATATTTTTCAAAATAGTCGATCATTTTATTGGTATGTTGTTGAGATGTGTAAGTGCCAGTACCTTCAAAAGAATGGATTTTACTTTGATAGTCTTGAGGCATAGCCCCTGGATTGGCAGGTAAGTTTAGGGGAGCATATCGGTTTGCCATGGTTGCAGAAATAGATGTGACAACTAGAGGAGTAGGGATAATAGTGGGAATGTGTGTTGCAGGTGGAGGAGTGGAAAGGGTAGTTGGAGGTGATGATGGTGAACTTGGAGAAGTTGTAGTAATCACAGAAAGGTTTGGTGTTCTCTCAGGGGTAAGCTCGGATTTAATGGAGTTCTGCAAATGTCTATCAAGGTGTGAACTAGCAGAATTTCCTTGGCTCTCTTGACTTCTAAGAATCCTAGGAATCAGATTAGGATTTTCAAACACAGGCAGGGGAGTAGGATCAGGATTTGATCTGGTGTAATGAATCTTTTCTGAAGCCAATCTCTAGGTGTGTTTTTGGTTTTTTCTTGTAATATTTTTTACAATACAACTTTGACAGTTTCTTCTAGGAGTTTTTAGATGTGGGAGTTTTGAACTTTCCTAAAGACTTTTTTGAAAAGAGGAACTGATCAAGTATTTGAAACCAACTATTCAATACATGAACTAGACCAGAGATAGACTGAAGCAGCATTCATTTACTTCTGCAATTGGAAAGCAAAAGCGTTTCAAAGGCTACCTGTCTAACTTCAGGCTCCATCTGTAGCTTATGAAATAAACAATAGTAACAAACAATTATTCAGTCCCCAGTGGAGTCGCCAATGATGTTATCACTTAGGTTTTCCCCAAAGTTGTAAGAAAGGGAAGGATGCCGAGGTAACCACAGACCAATCTTTTAGATATAGAATCTAGCCAATCTGTATCCAGAGAGGGCTCTCTCTTTATAATTTAGCTTTGTTTTTTAAAGGTATTAGGCTAGTTATGAAGTTGAAGGGTTTTGTTTGGGTTTGGGTGGTGAGATTCGATAGAACTGAGAGGTAAGACAGAATATTTCAGTCCATTGGGCATGATGGAGTTAAAGAAGATGGCTTACTAGATTTGGTTTTTTTTAACAGAGGATGCCTTCACAGAGCAAGGTAGTCAAACAGGGAACAAATAAAATTCTTCAAGCGGGTGGAATGGGCTCAAATGGGTGAAGGGCAGTTAAGAATCCTTCAACATATTGAAAGAGGGAAAATGGATGATTACTGATAAGGAGCAGTTAATAATTCTTTAGCAAATAATCAACATGAAAAAATCAGGAAACATGAGCAATTAAGAGTTCACTGTTTATCCTAATTCTAAAGAAAACACAAAGAATAATAAAAACTGAAAACAGAGTGCAATCAAGCATATTCTCAAATTAACCTTTTTCTTTATTATTCAGATTATGAAACACAGATGATATAATAAACCAGAAAACTGTAAAACACAAGATATAGGGGACTTATTGATCTGGAGGTTGATTCAAGAATTCTGTGACAAGTCCTCTGCTTCAATTCTTCATCCAGTAGGCCATACAATAGTTTGATTCCAGCAGCTCGTTATTCCAAAATTTCAGTATTACAGCACAGCCTAGGAAATCCACACATCACAATCCACCCCAATACTCCAATGGAGGGGGTATTTATACACAAAATATGTACAACCTATATCTCATAACAGCTGTGAGATAATATCTAGGTTTAACCTAATAAAAGTTTACAAGTAAAATAGAAACAGCTAACTGATGTCGTGCTGGAGGCAGGCCTTCACGGTTCGGCTTGCAGTTGTTATCTGTAATAACTCTGCGCCGATTGCCTATCTTAACTGTGCTCTTTAATTCTGACATGCTTTCTTTAATGCTGACCTGATACTCTTTAACTCTGCTCTAACACTCTTTAATTCTGATCTGATGCTTTTTAATGTTGATCTGCTTTGCCTTTAATGCTGAACGGATACACTTTGACTTGTTTTCCTCTATTTATCACTATCCCTTGTGTTCTGGTAGAATAGAACTGCTAATGTGTCTTCTCACCACTGCTCTCTAGAAATTTATATCTTCTGAAGGTCCATTGGTTAGGGTAGCAAAATATCCTTGTATATCCTTTTATTCCTTTTTTCTGCGAGACTGGAAGACCGTTGATGTTGTTTTGAACTGTATTTAAAGAGGAAGAAACTGTAAATGGCAATTTAGTTGAGTCTGCTAGCTCATCGATGGAGCCTTTTCTGATCGGGGGCCAGCCTGAAACTAACACATTTGATTTCGGTCGATTTTATGCCTGGAGCGCGATACTCAGAGAAATACAGCAAAAATGACCTTTTTTACCCTTTTAATTGATAAAATGAAGTTTGGCGGGAATTTTTTATTTAAAGGGCAAATGATCTCAGTGGGAGTATGGGCAGATGACGTGGCAGGTGAGGTGGTGGGTGACGACAGCAAGAGGACAGATGACGAGGCGGGTGACGTCAGCAGATGGTGGTAAGTGGTTTTGCCCGCACAGCTTTTGGGGCTGGGCGGTTTCGTGCGGAGGGCGAGCGAGCAGGCCGGGAGCACGACGCGTGGCAAAGTACGGGCGCCAAAACCACCGGTTCCCCGTGAGCTAAACAACGGCGATGAAGGGGGTCGCGAGATTGAATGCGGATCATTGGATGATCAGGTGCAGATCGGACGGTGGACGCGCTATGGAGATGGCGGGAAGTTAACACTGCAGGCCCGATGTATTAAACCATTTTTTAAATGTATCGGGGGCAATTTTATTGGTCAGGGTTGGGTTATTAATTAACCCAGGTGGTTAATTAACTCCATGACGGCGCGGTGGGAAGGTTATTCACAAGTTTCAATTAACCTCATTAATTCCTTTTTAAACAGTGATATGGTCGTAATCGACCGGGGTGGGGATATTAATATTTTTGGGGTTTTTTAACATATATTTACATAATAGGGGATGGGTAAAAATTATAAGGGATTTATATAATAAGTGTTAAAGTTAATATGACTCATGAAATGATAATAAGCGCTAAGTTTAAAAAAAAAAATTGACTTTTGTAGTTTAAACTTAGGCTTAGGATGAAAAAAGGGGTTTTGAGGTGATATTATGCATTTTCCCAAGTAAAGTAGGGATTTACTTAAGGAAATGAGTTTATGAAATGAGATGAGTGATTTGTGAGTGATATTAAGCAGATCTTAATATTTGAGGGGGGGAATTAGTAAGTGATTAGGGAAAAGTATGAAGGGGAGTTAGTTATGAAATCTGCCTCGCCTGAGCTGCATCAAAAATATCTGCCTTGCACTTGTGATGGAAGTGAAAGTTAACACACATTTTTAGAAACATAATCCATCACAAGTATCATTCTGCAACACCAATCTACCTACCCTGCCTACTTTGCCTAGCATTTTTTTCTTCTTTCTTTGGGTGCACTTAGACTAGCAAACCCTCATCAACCTTTCTTTTCTTTTCATAGGAAGCCTACCTAAGTTTGCACTTATTACATCCAAGGGCTCAGATTAAAATTGTTGAGCTCCTTTGCTTCTCTACCTATCTACTTATCTGCCAAGTTTAAACAGTTTGGTCAGATTTTATTCTCTATCTCTAAAACCGGAAATTCAAACATGAACTGGCCAAGATTGAGTTGTTTGGCCATTCATCAATTGTGGCATAAAGTTCAACAAGCTGCACACAATGCTTATTACAGAAAATGAAAAAGTAATGGCATTTTGGACTTGCACACTTTCCTGGTCTTTCTTTGTTTGGGGTTCATTTCTTTCACTTTTTTTCTTTTTGACCATTTTATTCTTTTTACCCTTTGAGTTTTTTTTTTAGGGCATACCCTCTTTACATTTTTTACATTTTTTGATTTTTTGATAATATGGAAACCTTTACAGCAAGGAAAGGAATGAACATATTACAGACCTGGTTGCTTTATTGTATGTATGACAGCACACTTGTGAAGCTTAGGGCCTTCTCTTCGGGCTTCAACTGTAGCAAGTTACTATCCAATCCAAACTGTGACATTATTAAGGATATAGTATGTACATGTTAGAGTCAAAATTCATCAAAAAACTGGATCAAAGTAATGTTTCAGCATTCGACCATTCACTGGTCCTTCTTCTGTTTCTGTACCATCCAGGCTCTTCAGAAAGTAAGTATTGTTCCCTTGCAATGCCTGAATGATAAATGGCCCTTTCCATAGGAAGTCAAACTTCCCATGTTTTCCTTTGTCTTCTCTCCTAGAATCCCACCTTAGAACTTTGTCTCCAATGTAGAAGTCTTCTGCTTTGGTCCTTTTATCAAATATTTTCTTGAGTTTTTCTTGTAACACTTGGGATCTTCAGTGCACTTCTTCTCTGGTCTGCTGCAAATGGATGGTCTGATTTATTCTCCTTTGATTGTCATTGGGTTCCACCTGAACTTCTTGCAATAATTTCATTACAGGAACTCCTAAAGATGAAGGAAACACAGCCTCCATGCCATAAACTAACTCATAAGGGCTAGTACCAATAGATCTCTTTGTAGTAAGTCTGTCTGGCCATAGTGCATTTATGAGTTTCTTGTGCCAGCGTTTTTTGTTCTCTTCCAACAATTTCTTAATAATATTAATCAGGCTTTTATTCGAAGATTCAGCTAGGCCATTACCTTGAGGGTAATAGGCTGTGGAATGGCCTAAAGTGATATGGTATTTGTTATAGAAATTTATCATTTTCTTGGACTTGAAGGTAGCAACATTATCGGTTCTGATTTTTTTAGGACAGCCAAACCTAGACAAGATGTTGGTTTCTAAGAATCCTATAATCACTGTTTCATTGGCTTGTCTAGAAGGAATGGCTTCTATCCATTTGGTGAAATAGTCTGTGGCAGTAAGAATCCATTTGTGTTGGCCAGAAGAGGGAGGGTGTATTTCTCCAATGAAATCCAAACCCCATTTTAGAAAGGGAATTTCAGTGGAAATTGGTCTCAAGGGTAGGGGTAACAGATTCCTTTTGCCTTCAAAAATTTGGCATTTGTGGCAAGCAGTGACAAACTTCTTTACATCAGCGAACAAGATTGGCCAGTAAAATCCAGTCCTTAGAATCTTGTCTACAGTTGATTTCCAGTAAAGGTGTCCACCGCAGTCCCCTGCATGAAATTCTTTGAGAACTTTGTCAGCTTCTTCTTCTATTAAACAATTCAATAGAATACCTTCATGATTTTTCCAAAAAAGAGAATTATCTAAAATACAGAATTTTGAAGCTTTCATCTTAAAAAACATTTTCTTTGTTTTGGATAACCCTGGAGGAGCCTGCAGGTTTAATAATACATGAATTATATCAGCATACCAAGGTGATTCTAAGAAGGCTGATTTGTGGAGTCGCCATCTCCTATTCGTTATCCAGTTCATTAATATCCAGGGCTTGAAAGTGTGTTTCAGTCATGAGTTTAGCCAATCCCTGTCATTTTATCAGCTTTGTAGGTTTTATTTCAATGTCATACTCCAATATTTTAGCTATCCATTTACCTCGTTTTCCTTCAATTCCATCCTGAGTCAGGATGTCTTTGACAACAGCATTTGGTACATAAGCTACTACATGTGAGTATAATATGTAGACTCTGAAGTCTTTAATAGATTTCACAAGTGCAAAAGCTTGTTTTTCCATGATTTTGTATTTCAGAGGTGCATCTCTGAGTGCTTTACTGAAAAAGGCTATGGGTTTTTCACATCCTTGATCATCGTTTTGCAGTAAAACAACTGCTATAGTGTGTTCTGATGAAAATGAGAAAATTATGAAGTCTCTATCAAACTTTGGACTTGTAAGGACTAGTGTTCTGGTCAAAGCCATTTTAATTTCTTCAAAAGCTTGTTTAGCTTCTACTGTCCATTTAACCTTTGAATCCTTTTTGAACATATTGTTCAGCAATCTAATTAATTCAGCCAAATTAGATATGAATCTTCTCAAAAAGTTAATCTTCCCTAAGAAAGCTTGAAGTTCTTTGACATTTCTGGGGTGGGGTATTTGCAGAATAGCTTTTATCCTAGGAAGATCAATTCTGATGCCATCTTTGGAGATGATGTGGCCTAACAGTTTGCCTTCTTTTAGACCAAACAAAGATTTTTTAGGATTTAATGAAATACCATACTTTCTGCATTTTAAAAACACTTGTCTCAAATGATCTAAATGTTGTTGATCTGATCTAGAAAACACAGTGAGGTCATGTAGATATATAACCAGAAAATCATGAATCTCTTTTGCAAAAGCTATGTCCATTGCTCGCTGAAAGGTTGCCCCTGCATTCTTAAGTCCAAATGGGATTTTAACATATTTGAATGTACCCCATGGTGTTATAAATGCAGTCTTTTCTTGGTCATCAGGATGAACCAGAATCTGATTAAAACCTGAAAACCCATCCAAAAGTGAAATCCTAGAAGCACCTACTACTTTTTGTAAAATATGATCCATCTTAGGTAACGGGTAGTTGTCCTTCAAAGAAACCTTGTTTACATTCCTCAAGTCAACACATAATCTTATTTCTCATGTTTTCTTCCTAGTAGGCACTAAATTAGACACCCACTCTGAAAATCTGATTGGAGCGATTATTCCTACATCATGCATTCGTTTGATTTTTTTTTCAATTAAAGGAAGCAGTACAGGGTTGATTCTTCTGAGCTTTTGTTTGAATGGTTTTTGATTTTCCTTGAGAGGTATTGTATGTTGAATTACAGAGGTGTCATAAGATTTGAGGTCTTCATAGCTCCAGGAAAAAACATCCTGGAATCCTTTGATCAGTTCAACATACTTAAGTTTTTTATCAGGGGGCAAAGATTTGGATAATTTTACCATTTTTGGATTCTCTTTATTTCCTATGTTGTATTCTTCAATGTTTGCTTTTGGAGGTTCCATCTGAAGTTTCTTTGGAATGTCGTTGAAATCAAAGAGATCTTCCAAAGGAATTAATCCTTTGGGCAAATGATTGTCTTTCAAATTGATAATTTAATATTCTCCTTCAATAATCTCATCAACATTTGTTTTTTTAAGATCTTGTATTTCCTCTTTGGTAAATTTTGTTGGATGAAGCATTTGACTTGCGTTTTCTACTGAAATGTTTGTTTCTATCTGATTTGTTGGATCAAAGTCACTGACTGTATCTCCATCAATGTTAGTGCTAGAAAATTCCTCTTCTAGGTTTAAAAAATTGTTGATCTGAATATCATTGTCAAACACTTGCCAGTTCTTCACATTATCAGGTATGGCTGACCTGGGTCTAATTTCAACTGTGAATTGATGATTTGGATCGAATGGTAATTTACAGGTGTTGGAAAACATTTCTAGGCTATGAGATTGCAAGTTATGTTTTCTTGGAATTTTGGCAAGCTGAGTTTCTAGAAATGTATTGAGGATATCTATGGCTGCTCCTCTGTACTCTCTCAATCTGGGATCATTTGTTAAGAACTTCCCTTTTATCTGTTAGATGATTAAATCAGAATCTCCTAGGACTGACACTCTAGTTGCTCCCAATTTTTTGACCAGTTTAAGACCTATCAATAGAGCTTCATATTCAGCCATATTATTAGTGCACCTAAACTTTAACCTGTAGGCATGGCCTTCAGCATGATGGTTTTCAAAATTGTGCACCCAGACTCCCGCTCCTGCTCCTAATTTGTTCACAGAACCATCAAATTCTAAGTACCAAAGGATTTCCTGTTTAAAATTAGGATCTGGAGTTCGAGGGATCTGTTCAATAGGGAGATCTGGTTTTTCAGTTCCTTCTGGTTTATCTGATGTTTCATGATTTTCAGAAATTTCTTGGATTCGGACACTAGACTTTTCATTTGCAATTTTTTCTATTTCATCTGCTAGGAATTTTATTGCATGTGGGAGATCAATTTCAGCGTTTTAAAGGATAAAAGAATCCATATCTGAATGTATTGAGTAGATAGGGAAATTTTGAGGTTTCTCTTGACTACTTACTACATACTTCATTAAGGTTTCTCTTTATAGTCTCTTGGGTTGACCAAACACTAAAATGGTAGCGTAAGAGATGTCTAACTGTAGAGATCCTTGAAGCTATGCACCCCAAGATCTAGATAACAGCATGCCATACTTTTGTGGAATATCAGCTACTACTATGTCTATTAAGATGGTTTTGGCAGGATATTGGACTAGTGACACACATAAATCTTTGATTAAACCCAAACATTTGACCTGACTTGAATCAAAAGAGAAAAGATCTTTATATGGCCTGGTGATGTCAAGGTGAAGTCTCTCCATTACAGATTTAGGCATTAAGTTATGGGAAGCACCAGAATCAAACATGGCATTATGGAGTATTTTATCAGGTATGTTTAAACCTACATAGAAAGGAGGAACTTCTCCCTCTGTTGTTTTTCCATTTACTTCAGGGTCAAATATCAATTCAGGTTGGTCATCAAAAACATTTACTGAATCTTCGTTCACGGAAATTTTGAGTGATCTGCTGATTTGACTTCTGTATACATCATGTTTAGATAATTCTGATAATGGAACAACTATCTTTAGTTTGCCTATTTCTGTCTCAAGATTAAAAGGTTTTTCAGTCTGAGTTCTTGTATTTCGGACAGCTGGATTTTCTTTGTTTCTCTCCTCTTCAGGGATGAGATTATGAGCTAAAGTTGATTCCAAATCAAGTTCTAGAGGCTCTCCTACTTTTTCTTTAGAAGGAATAGAAGTTAAAGGTTATATGTTAGGTGGTTGATTATCTGATACATCTTCAACAATTGGGTTATTAGGGTTAGGACCTGTTTTAGAAAGAATATGTACAGGGGTGTACTGATCTTACCTTTGTTCGGCTGCTTGGTATCTTTTTTTTTACTGGTTTCAGGTACATCTATTCTTCTGCTCCTCAGATTTTATTATTTGTGGACTTCATAAATGGTTGTATCCTATCTCTCCCTAAAGTCAAATGATTCACCCGACTGAGTTTGGAATTGTTTTAGGATGTGAGCTTCTTGATCCTCTTGGGTCAAGAAAACTTGTTGTTCATTGTTGAGTCCCATTAGATTAATTTGAGTGTCTTCTGTTGGTTCATCAGAAGTTGAAGCTTCAGCATAATTTTCTTGGAATGGGGGCCTAATGTTTTGGTCAGGCCCTGTCTTTCCAGTGTTAGGATTTTGGTTCTTCCTGAAATTTGGATTTCTCCTAGTATTTCTTGGTTGACCCTCCTAAGGGGATTTTCTCTCGATTGTTTCTACTCTATCTCCTAGTCTATCCATTCCTTTGATAATAGCATCTAATTTCTGTTCAAATGCATAAGGTTCTTCTTTGAAAGGTGTCCTTCTTTCAGCTCTAGCTCTAGATCGTTTAGATATCAGGTTGGCCTCAACACTGACAGCTATACTCTGCATCTCTTCTAAGTTTTGAGGAGCTCTTTCCCTAAGTTGGTATGCCATATCAGAATCAAATGCATCAGAGAATTTGATCAAGGCCAAATCTGAAGGAGGTCTGAGATTTTGAGGAATAGTATTGTAGACATTATTAAATCTGGTACAGTAATATTTGACAGTTTCTTGTGTGCCTCTTCTTAGGTTTTCATACTCTGATAAAATGTGGAGAGGATCTTTCTTCTTTTCCCATCTGTTCAAGAAGGTCTGATAAAGAGCTTGTGGGTCATTGATACTGTTTGCAGGGAGGGCTCTAAACCAGGCTCTAACATCTCCAATTAAACTTTGAACAAATACTTTCATTCTAACATCATCATCATCAATCTCATATTTTTCAAAATAGTCGATCATTTTATTGGTATGTTGTTGAGATGTGTAAGTGCTAGTACCTTCAAAATAAGGTATTTTAGTTTGATAGTCTTGAGGCATAGCCCCTGGATTGGCATGTAAGTTTAGGGGAGCATATCGGTTTGCCATGGTTGCAGAAATAGATGTGACAACTAGAGGAGTAGGGATAATAGTGGGAATGTGTGTTGCAGGTGGAGGAGTGGAAAGAGTAGTTGGAGGTGATGATGGTGAACTTGGAGAAGCTGTAGCAATCACAGAAAGGTTTGGTGTTCTCTCAGAGGTAAGCTCAGATTTAATGGAGTTCTGCAAATTTCTGTCAAGGTGTGAACTAGCAGAATTTCCTTGGCTCTCTTGACTTCTAAGAATCCTAGGAATTAGATTAGGATTTTCAAACACAGGCGGTGGAGTAGGATCAGGATTTGATCTGGTGTAATGAATCTTTTCTGAGGCCAATCTCTAGGTGTGTTTTTGGTTTTTTCTTGTAATAGTTTTGACAATACAACTTTGACAGTTTCTTCTAGGAGTTTTTAGATGTGGGAGTTTTGAACTTTCCTAAAGACTTTTTTGAAAAGAGGAACTGATCAAGTATTTGAAACCAACTATTCAATACATAAACTAGACCGGAGATAGACTGAAGCAGCATTCATTTACTTCTGTAATTGCAAAGCAAAAGCGTTTCAAAGGCTACCTGGCTAACTTCAGGCTCCATCTGTAGCTTATGAAATAAACAATAGTAACAAACAATTATTCAGTCCCCAGTGGAGTCGCCAATGATGTTATCACTCAGGTTTTCCCCAAAGTTGTAAGAAAGGGAAGGATGCCGAGGTAACCACATACCAATCTTTTAGATACAGAATCTAGCCAATCTGTATCCAGAGAGGGCTCTCTCTTTATAATTTAGCTTTGTTTTTTAAAGGTATTAGGCTAGTTATGAAGTTCAAGGGTTTTGTTTGGGTTTGGGTGGTGAGATTCGATAGAACTTAGAGGTAAGACAGAATATTTCAGTCCATTGGGCATGATGGAGTCAAAGAAGATGGCTTACTGGATTTGGTTTTTTTTAACAGAGGATGGCTTCACAGAGCAAGGTAGTCAAACAGGGAACAAATAAAAGACTTGAAGCAGGTGGAATGGGCTCAAATGGGTGAAGGGCAGTTAAGAATCCTTCAACATATTGAAAGAGGGAAAATGGATGATTACTGATAAGGAGAAGTTAAGAATTCTTTAGCAAATAATCAACATGAAAGAATCTGGAAACGGGAGCAATTAAGAGTTCACTGTTTATCCTAATTCTGAAGAAAACACGGAGAATAATAAAGACTGAAAACAGAGTGCAATCAAGCATATTATGAAATTAACCTTTTTCTTTATTATTCAGATTATGAAACACGGATGATATAGTAAACCAGAAAATTGTAAAACATAAGATATAGGGGACTTATTGATCCGAAGGTTGATTCAAGAATTCTGTGACAAGTCCTCTGCTTCAATTCTTCATCTAGTAGGCCATACAAGAGTTTGATTCCAACAGTTCTTTATTCCAAAATTTCAGTATTATAGCACAATCTAGGAAATCCACACACCACAAACCACCCCAATACTCCAATGGAGGGGGTATTTATACACAAAATATGTACAACCTATATCTCATAACAGTTGTGAGATAATATCTAGGTTTAACCTAATAAGAGTTTACAAGTAAAATAGAAACAGCTAACTGATGTTGTGCTGGAGGCAGGCCTTTAGGGTTCGGCTTGCAGCTGTTCTCTGTAATAACTCTGTGCCGACTACCTGTCTTAACTGTGCTCTTTAATTCTGACCTGCTTTCTTTAATGCTGACCTGATACTCTTTAATTCTGCTCTGACACTCTTTAATTTTGATCTGATGCTTTTTAATGCTGATTTGCTTTTCCTTTAATGCTGAACTGATACACTTTGACTTGTTTTCCTCTGTTCATCGTTGTCCCTTGTGTTCTGGTAGAACAGAACTGCTAATGTGTCTTCTCACCACTGTTCTCTGGAAATTTATGTCTTCTGAAGGTCCACTGGTTAGGGTAGCAAAATATCCCTGTATATCCTTTTATTCCTTTTTTCTGCGAGCCTGGAAGTCCCTTGATGTTGTTTCGCACTGTATTTAAAGAGGAAGAAACTGTAAATGGCAGGTTGGTTGAGTCTGCTAGCTCGTCGATGGAGCCTTTTCTGGTCGGGGATCGGCCTGAAACTAACACATTTGATTTCGGTCGATTTCATGACTGGAGCACGATACTCAAAGAAATACAACAAAAATTACCTTTTTTACCCTTTTAATTGATAAAATGAAGTTTGGCGGGAATTTTTTATTTAAAGGACGGATGACGTCAGCGGGAGTACGGGCAGATGACGTGGCGGGTGACGACAACAAGAGGACAGATGACGAGGCGGGTGACGTTAGCATATGGTGGTAAGTGGTTTTTCCCGCACTGCTTTTGGGGCTGGGCGGTTTCAGGCGGAGGGCGAGCGAGCAAGCCGGGAGCACGACGCATGGCAAAGTATGGGTGCCAAAATCGCCGGTTCCCCGCGAGTTAAACAGCGGCGATGAAGGGGGTCGCGAGATTGAATGCAGATCGTTGGATGATCAGGTGTAGATCAGACGGTGGACGCGCTATGGAGATGGCGGGAGGTTAACACTGCGAGCCCGATGTATTAAACCATTTTTTAAATGTATCGGGGGCAATTTTATTGGTCCGGGTTGAGTTATTAATTAACCCAGGTGGTTAATTAACTCCATGACGGTGCGGCGGGAAGGTTATTAACAAGTTTCAATTAACCTCGTTAATCCCTTTTTAAACAGTGATATGGTCGTAATCGACTGAGGTGGGGATATTAATATTTTTGGAGTTTTTTAACATATATTTACATAATAGGGGATGGGTAAAAATTATAAGGGATTTATATAATAAGTGTTAAAGTTAATATGACTCATGAAATGATAATAAGCGCTAAGTTTAAAAAACAATTTTGACTTTTGTAGTTTAAACTTAGGCTTAGGATGAAAAAAGGGGTTTTGAGGTGATATTATGCATTTTCCCAAGTAAAGTAGGGATTTACTTAAGGAAATGAGTTTATGAAATGAGATGAGTGATTTGTGAGTGATATTAAGCAGATCTTAATATTTGAGGGGGGGAATTAGTAAGTGATTAGGGAAAAGTATGAAGGGGAGTTAGTTATGAAATCTGCCTCGCCTAAGCTGCATCAAAAATATCTGCCTTGCACTTGTGATGGGAGTGAAAGTTAACACACATTTTTAGAAACATAATCCATCACAAGTATCATTCTGCAACACCAATCTACCTACCCTGCCTACTTTGCCTAGCATTTTTTCCTTCTTTCTTTGGGTGCACTTAGACTAGCAAACCCTCATCAACCTTTCTTTCCTTTTAATAGCAAGCCTACATAAGTCTACACTTATTACATCCAAGGGCTCATATTAAACTTGTTGAGCTCCTTTGCTTCTCTACCTATCTACTTATCTGCCAAGTTTAAACAGTTTGGTCAGATTTTATTCTCTATCTCTAAAACTGGAAATTCAAACATGAACTGGCCAAGATTGAGTTGTTTGGCCATTCATCAATTGTGGCATAAAGTTCAACAAGCTGCACACAATGCTTATTACAGAAAATGAAAAAGTAGTGGCATTTTGGACTTGCACACTTTCCTGGTATTTCTTTGTTTGGGGTTCATTTCTTTCACTTTTTTTCTTTTTGACCATTTTATTCTTTTTACCCTTTGATTTTTCTTTTAGGGCATACCCTCTTTACATTTTTTACATTTTTTGATTTTTTAATAATATGAAAATCTTTACAGCAAGGAAAGGAATGAACATATTACAGAGCTCATCAAGTCAATCATGAAATATGACACCTATTGGTATAGGAGTATAACATGAAGAATCCTATATATCTGATGATGAACAATTATTTGAACAAGAGATTGAGGAGGACGAAGAGAAGTTGCAGCATGATCTGAATCAGAGTGGAAATCACGCCTATGAAAGTCTTATCGAAAGGTGGTTTCGATGGTTTTAAACAAGTACGAGGTTAGATCGATTTCATTTTTATTTCATTAAATTACACTCACAAAAACTAAATTGGATCATCCTTGTATATTTTAATTTTAAAATTGCAAAATTGAAAATGAATATATTTTTACTACTATTGCGTGAATGGTTACATTGGAAATTTAATTACACGTAATAGTTTGTAATTTTCAATTAGCATAGAATAGGTAGGATGATATTTTCAATTCGAATAAGTATGCTCTCCTCCTACATCTTTGCATGATCTCGAGGATCAGAAAGTAGAACGTTTATAAATATTTTCAGGATTGCAATATGCTTCTCTCCCTTTACTAAAAAGTCATCCTAAATCAATAAAAAAAATCCTAAATTGTTTTAGGGTTAGAATAAAATTAAAATTCTTTTTAAAAGATTTCAATTTTAAAACAATATAAAAAAAAATTAGAATAAAATTTAATTTTATTTAAAAAGAAAAAAAGAAATTCAATTTGTAAAAATAAAATCATTAGAAATAAATTTAATTTCTTAATTGTTGCAACATAAAAAATAGGAATAAAAATTTTAATTTTAATTCCAAAAAAAAACAATACAAAATAAATTTCATTTTTCTAATTTTTTTTGTTTTTAATAACAATACAAAATAAATAAAATTTTCTTTTTTGTTTTTAATAACCATACAAAATAAATAAATAAATTTAAAGATTTAATTAAGAATAAGATTTAATTTGTTGTATTTTTTATACCATACAAAATAAAACAATTTTTATTGTTCAAAAAAAATACATAAAAATAAATAAATAACCAAAAAAAACAAAATACAATTAAAAAAACACACACACAAAACAAAACATAAAACAAATAAAACAACAAAATACTACATAATAAAAAAACAACCACGCTGTGCAACCTAACCTTATGTAAAAGGCCATTGCATAAAAATTGAACAAGGATTGAAAATAGTGCTGCACAAAGAACGTCATAGCGCTGGAGAAAATCCACTGAAAAAAACCATGCAAAATTGCAAGTTGGAATTCAATTTTGGATTTCTGCTCGGGTTCTTCTTCTTTCAACCTGCAAGAAATAATAATATGTGGTCTAACTGATATCTCAGACAATGGGCTCGGATTCGCCTCAGGATCTCAGCAATCCACCTTCTGGATCACCAAAGCTTGGCACAGGGCTTCGTCCATTCAGATTTTCGTCGGCTGCCTGCTTTGGAGCCATGAATGCTTTGTTATCATCTTCGCTTTATACAAGTTTGTGTAGAATCAGCTGGTTGCCATTTTGTTGAGACAACGAAATTTGAAAGCAAGAATGTCCCACTAAACCATCCATGCTACTGGGTTTCCTTCCTCACACGAAGAACCCACATGAAGGCGATGATCTCAATCTGGTTATTGCACGCTGGCTATTGCAAATTCATTTGTGCCAGTTTTAACTATCCGCAATTTTTTTACGCATCAATGAAACTTGGTCAAAGAAAAATCCTCTAAATCCATGAAAAATCGGCCTCTCTGTTTGAATTAAAATCTATCCTATCTTCAACCTGATTTCCTGTGATCTCCTGCTGATTTCACGTGATTTCCTGTATCCCCAAATGCCAGGCTTTAAGGCTGATGAAGAATTCGTTGCATACATCAAGGGCTACCAAAGAGTCTTTTATTTAACTTGTACCGATCACCGTGGGACTCCACAATCTCCAGCTCGCTCGATATTCATAGAGCCTTCCATATTCATATGTAGCATAAATCTGTGGTTCCCTATCTCTGAATGCAATCTTTTTAGATTATAGCAGCAACCAACATCGAGAAACTGGAGGTACATGAGATTTTTCAAGGACTCTGGCAAGATCTCAATTTGTGTGTTGGATAGATTCAAGAATCTCAAGGTCCTCAAATTTTCGATAGATTTCGGTAATGAATTGATTGAAGTATCTCTTAAAATCCAACACAGTGAGATATCTCATATTGTAAAAAAAACATTCAGGGATTGATGTAAGACTTGGATTATGAGATAACATTAGAGTGTGAATCCCTGGACAATAGATGTACTCCTCGATTATGGATATATCATTTTTCATCAAAGAAATTATATCCCAGCTTTGGCATTCTGTGTTTGATAGTACACAAAGATCTTTTCCGAGTTTTATCAAACATTCAGCTCCCTTCAAAGATTCAGAAAGAGCCAAGTCATGCAATAAGTCATGCATTTTTCACTGGCTGTTTCTTCTAGGTTCTGGCCTGATAGAGGAGATATTGCAGGAAGCGGAAATTCTTTACCTTGATAGAGCCAAAGTGAACAACGAAGTGGCCAATGATCTCAAAGACGTAGGAAGGCATTATCTCAACCAAGCTCTTGCTCCTGTAACACATAATCTTTGAGCAGTTCTTCAAGCCTCTTCATTGTGCAGCTAGAGGTGAACACTTAGAAGTCGTGAAGTTGCTGCTTTAAGCTGGAGCTTCCCCAAATAAGAAAAATATTTTAAGAAATATTCCTGCAGATCTCGTGTACCCAGACACAGAAGTGAAGTTGGTATTAATTGCTGCAACGTCAGTCATTAACAAAGCTAAAGGTCGTTTTCCACGGATGTCGAGCCTAGATTTAGATTTAGATTTTATTTTTTTGTTTATTGTTAATATTAGTTTAATTTAGTTTGATCATTTTAGATTTTCATTTTTTAGCTTGTAAATTTAATTTATTTTTGATGGAGTGAATTTTATTAATTAAATGATTATTTCAGTTTGAAAAAAAAAAATCAAAACAACACCAAACAAATTTTTGTGATTTTACTATTTTATTTTATTTTTTTATTTTTTTAATAATACAAAACAAATGTTAGTTTTATGGAAAAAAAAACAACAACAAAACAAATAAAAATAATAATAAAACAATTAAAAAAATACAAAAAATCAAAAATCAAATTAATTAAAAAAAAATCGAAAAAAATTTAAAAAATTCAAAACAAATAAAAAAAGCCAAAATAATTAAAAAAATCAAAAATCAAAACAGTTAAAAGCAAATAAAATAAAATAACAATTAAAAAAAAAACAACAAAACAATTGAAAAAACAAATAAATAAAATTAAAATTTTTACAAATGGAGGTTCATAACTCTTGAAAACAATTTATACTTTCTGGGAGTTACTTCAAAGAAACTTGCGCGCAAAGGCAACAGGTAAATTTTATTTTATTTTGTTGCTAGCATTTATACATGCATTTTATGTCCTTCAAAAAAAAAGCTCTCATAGTTTTCATGCAAGATTTGTACTAAGCTTTTACAGGTGCGCGACGATCCAAGTCCATGCAGATGTGATCTCTCGAAATCACATTCATTATTGAAAGCTTGAAGGAGTTAATTACAAATGTTGTGACATTTGTCGCTACAGAGAAATATTTTGCGTCATGATATCTTACCCACACTTCTCCTTCAAAGCCTCATCAGTCATCCATGTTAAAGTCCACTGATTCATTGCCTTATCCATCATGACTTCATACATGTCTACTTTTCTGAGTCGCATACATTTTCGCCTTCTTTTCAGTTCATCTTTTTGCCTCACAAATAAACCAACCATCTCTCTACATTGCCTTGTTTTCCTTGTCATAAAAACTATTTGACCATAACATCTTGTATCTATATTCCTACCAATCATTTTGTACGAACTCGCATTGACTGATGTGGGATCCCTTAAGGCCCACCTTTCAACAAGTCTTGACCCATCGACCTCAGCACCTTATCTGGGATAAAGACTAGAGTCATTATTAGTACCTTGAGGCTTGCATGCCTTAATGGCAAGTCTTCTCTTCAACGAACAATGGGAATACATTTTTGTCCCTTGTTTGTTGGATCTTGCAAGTGGCTCGACATCAGCTCATTTATTCGCACTTCGCAAGATGTACTTGGGTACCTTGGCACTCATTAACATTAATGGTGAGTTTGCCTCGCATTGGTTAACGACAGATTCAAGAGCAGATTCAACAGTGTTTTATACTTTGGAACAGATTCAGTAGCAGTAATAAAGGATCCACATTCACGACTTCATCCATCATGTATGCAACCAAGACACAGATCACATTCTTGTATTCTTCATTCCATGATTCCGCAGCAGAAGCTACACTTTTCTACATATACACAGTTTGTCCACTCAGGTAAGTAAAGGTATGTTCTTTTCTAGCTTTTTATCATACAAGTCCTTCAATACTAAAATTATAATTTTTGGAAAATGTTTCACCATTTTCATTCACATTCACAATTACCATGTTCATACTCACATTCATACTCCATTATCACCTTCCATATGTCATATATGTCCTTTCTACACATATCATCCTAACCAACATACTTTCTCCAAACAATTACTATTACATTATGATTCAAATGTTACATGTTTTGCAAATAATGATCGAAGAATGAATGGTTGATTAAATGTTTTCAAAGTATTTTGATGCAACATAAAAACAACGAAAGTATTGTTACACAAGAACCAATACTAATCAAATTTTGGTTGTCACACAAGAACCAACCAAAATAATATGTTGCAATCAAATGTTTTTCAGAAAGAAGACTTTGCAAAAAGGAACAAAGTTGTCAAAAAAATAAATATGTGAAGTTAAAAAATAGATATCAGCCAAAGTTCATGTAAAAGCAAGACAATTCAAAAGATCAAATCATGATCAATGTAATAGATTGCATGAGGACATGCAATAACTTAAGTTGGGGGGTATGTTGGGTTGCCAAATTAACATAAATTTTCACTCCATATTCACCTTTATCCTCATTTTGTCACCTCATTTCATCATATTATCATTACATAACCCTATATTTCCATTACAATATGAGTTTATATTTTCATTTTCCAAAGTTATTAATTTCATGTATTTAGAGTGAATTTATGATTAAAAGTTAGAGAAATAACATGTATTTGCTTATACCTAAAAGTGGCTTGAGTTTGATGACATGTGTAGATCATTTGGAAGCTTCCAAGGCACCCTTATGTGGCCTCCCAAGATCAAATTCGAATTTCAACTCAAGAGGTGGACCATATTCCAAGGAGAAAGATCATGGAGATTTTCATGTGTCATGGGATTTGTATCTAGTATTTAGGGATAAGTTGAGACAAGTATGGATCTAGTAGATATTTAAGGGATCTACATTTATTGAGTAGATATCCCTAATTCATGTATAAATAAGAGGAGCATCCTTCAAAGGAAGGAGGAGAGAACAGTTATCAGTTATTCATTAGCATCAGATTTATGATTGTTCATTCAACATGAATAATATCATTTTCTCCAAATCATGAGTTATGAGTGTTGTTTGATTCTTAAGGTGTGATAGTTGTTCATGTGTGCTCATTGAGGAATGGAAGGATCCCCATACTGAGATAAGTACACTTTGTTGTAGAGTAATGTTGTGAATATACTAATTTTAATTATGATGTTCATCTTATTTCTTTGTTGTAAATACTTGTAGACAAATTTCAGTATGAATTCATGTTATGGCCATGTTTTGTTGTGTGAAGGTTGATCTCTTTTCAGTAGCTAGTTTTTATGTGAGAAGGACAACCAGGATCTCCTCAATCATGAGCCTCTTCTCCATGAGCTAGACTAAACTGAAACAATATTTACTTTCTTATATGCTTTCCTAGAATACATTTATGTGAAGATTGATTTCCTTTCAGTAGCTAGTTTTCATGTGAGAAGGACAACCAGGATCTCCTCAGTTAGGAGACTCTTCTCCATAAGCTAAGAACTGAACTGAAAACAATATTTACTTGCTTTCATTTATGTGCTTTCTTTCCTTCTTTCTTAGATGTTTGGTAATGTTATTATAGAAAGGTTGTAGAAGGACAATCGGGACTTTTGAACAAGAGACTCTTCTCTATCTTCTAAAGTAAAATAATTCCATTGATCAAACATTTTTATGCTTTTGTAAAATAGATCTGATAGTTTAGATTTGTAATATGCATTTCCATTCTAAACAAACTTCCTACACCTGTTCCATCTGAGGTCCCATATATTTTAGTTTGCTTCTAAGTTTACGAAACCCCTGGGTTGATAAATTAAATGACATGGATTTAATAGACAATTAAATCGCCCAACAAAAATTATCCAGGATTTGAAGACCCAATTGTCCTCCAAATTCGACATGAAAGCTCTTGGTGCTGCAAACTATATTTTGGGCATGGAAATTAAAAGAGATCGGGAAAAGAGGAAGCTCTGGTTAAACCAGAGGAAGTATGTCGAGACAATATTGTAAAGATTTAATATGGAGGATAGTAAACCAATGAAGGTTCCTATTCCTGTAGGTGTAAAGTTATCTGCTGAACAATGTCCCAAAACACAAGAAGAGGAAGAGGACATGTCCCGTGTTCCATATGCAAGTGCAATCAGTAGCCTGATGTATGCAATGGTATGTACTAGACCAAACATTGCACATGCAATGGGAGTATTGAGGAGGTTTATGTAAAAACCAGGAAAGGAGCATTGGACAGCAGTGAAGCGAGTTTTCAGGTATTTGGGTGGCACTAGTGATTATGGTTTGTGCTACCAAGGAAGACCAGGATTGGACAGAGTGTTGGATATTTGTGGCTTTGTTGATGCAGACTGGGCTGGAGATCTGGATCAGAGAAGATCTACAAGTGGGTATGTGTTTAACCTATTTGGAGGTGCAGTCAGTTGGATGAGTAAGAAACAATATGTAGTGGCACTATCAACTACAGAGACAGAATACATGGCAGCCACTCATGCAAGCAAGGAAGCAGTTTGGTTGTAGAGATTGTGTTCAAGTATGGGGTTAGTACAAGGAGCTATAAGGATAGATTGTGATAGCCAAAGTGCAATTTTCTTGGCAAAGAACCCTGCATATCATTCAAAGACAAAGCACATTGATGTTCAGTATCACTTTGTGAGGGAAATGATAGAAGACAAAAATGTGTTGCTGGTAAAGGTGGACACTTTGAATAATACTGCAGATGCATTGACAAAATATGTGAGCTCTGAGAAGTTCTCTTGGTGTAGAGAAACAATGGGCGTTGCAAGGCTGGATAAATGACTAAGCTCTCTTGTGGCCCCCTGTGGAAAGAAAACAACAAGTGGAAGAATTTTGGGTTGTGTTATATTCTTTCCACGACTAGCCCACGTAGTTAACCGGTGGGTTAAAGGGGGGGGGGTGGAGCCCCCCCCTTTGTTGTGCCGATTGCATAGCAGGGGGGTCACAGGGGGTTTGAGGGGTGTAGGTAACCCCACTCGATGGGGTCCAGGGCAGCACCCCGAAAAATTTTGGTTTTGGAACCTATGTTAGGTTGGGCAGACCCACCTATGGTTTTGTGCATGATTTTCACACATGTTTTTGGACGCGATGGTTTTCGGTCCATGGTTTTGGACGCGATGGTTTTTCGGTCCATGGTATTGGATGCTTCGACATGTATAAATATGTATTATAACATTTAAAGGAACATAATGAAAAATCAAGCTGGTAGTCTCGGTTTTGGGATCCAGGGGAAAACCTCTGTGTATATGTGTTTTATGTGTTATGATCTCGTATTGTTTATTTTTTGTGTTTTAGAATTTGTATGCAGGTAATTTCTATACGGGGTTAAAACCTACAATTATTCCAACAAAAATGCACTAATATGTCATTTCAATGGTCTTTGGTTGCACCTAGCTGATTTGTACAACTAGATTTCATACTTATATTAATTTGAGATAAAAGCTTTTATTTACCCCTATGCAAAGTGGTTTTCCATTATGGTATTTGATCTTACAAAAGTTAGGGATTTTATATTAAAATAGTTTCACTTGTTTTGGGGAAAATCTAGTTTATGTCTATAGGGTTAGTTTACCATCTCAAAATCATACCAAAACTTGGGAAAGTGATCAATAATTCCTATGAAGCTTGTAACTTTCTTGGGAAATTCTACAGATGGAAGTATTTAGCCCCAACTATAAGTCACATTGGTAGATGGGGTTGATATTATGGGCTCAATTGAAAGGTTGCTAAAGGGATGGGGATATTTTAATGAATGGGTGTTATCATTATCCAAATTAGCAGGCGTCCAGAAATTTTAATAAAACACACTTAAGAAAAAATCTCGGATGAAAAAGGGCAAAAATGGTGGAACTATTATGTTGGAACTTAGAGTTGAAAGTCCAAAAGTGAAAACCACTACAATGTAACTAGAATTTAGAGTTGTGGGGTCTGAAATCCAACTTTTACAAAAAAGGAACATTCAAAGATTTTCCCAAATCGGGATGTCATCTATTAATGGAGTTTTTTCTGTTACATTATAGTATCTAGATGTCCATTGGTTTTGGATTTTGGTAGTTGTCATTTTGACATTATTTCCCATCACCTAATAATATTTGAAGGGATCCAAATACATTCTTATTTCTCTTGATGGCCCAATACACCGATTAACAATGGCATCATTTGACATAGGTGTGTCTGATAGTTGACATCCATCAACAAGACTGTGAAAAGGGATGAGGAATATTTCACATTTCTTCTAGTTATCCCATTATCCAAAGATCCTAGTGCATGGTTAACAAACATCAGTTGATGAAATTGGTTTTATCAATTGACATCCATCAATTAAACTGGCCAAACCCTACAAAGTTAATTTTGTGTTTTCCTAGAGGCATTAGTGGTCAATAAATACATATGTGAGTTGATGGGAATTGGAATGTTATGTTAATTAATGATTTGTCTTACATACCTTGTTCAAACATAAGGAAGGAAACAGCTTTAACCAAATGTCTCATATCTCCTAATGTCATGTTAACAAAATTGATGTGATTCAGTTGGTGATGTGTCACAAGTGTCATCGTATGTTGCCATGGCAATGTGATAGAGTTGGAAGATATGGCATTTTCTCAATAATGTCTATGTTGTACAAGTGTCAAAAAGGGGTGGATGTGGTAGATGAGGCATTGCATGAAGTCAGAGCTAGAACTCTAGAAAATTGAAGTAAAGAAGTAAATAAAAAGAAAACATCTATGATAACTCTAATTGAGAATGTGACAACCCTATAAAGAAGTAAATACAAAGAAAACATTTGTGATAACTCTAATTGAGAATGTGACAAACATAGTCATATTCCATTTGCAAAATGACCTGTAAATATTTATGAAAATAATTGACAAAATGGGTTGAGTAATGGGACATGGATTCCAGAGACTAGGGGAGGTTTCTCGCCTAGGATGGGTTGAGTTGCTTGTGAAGGAAAACTAGATTTCTTATGATGTCCATTAAAGGTTAGCTGGTGTATTTTTAATGGCTTGGTATTTTTAAAATTATGGAGCTACAAGAGGAAGGGCGCATATCCATTCTTGCTTGGAAAACTCTACAAGGAAAAGGGACAAGAAATAAAAGAGAAAAAGGGTAGAATCCCAGTTGGTAAGTGCGTGGGCCACTAACTACAAAAAGCTAACCAACATGAATAAATTTGGGGGAGAGTTGGATAGATGGAACCTTCTTATTGGCTACTAGGATTGTGGTAGGAAGATGTCACTGTTAACAAAGAAGGGAGAGTAAAAACTCGAACTGCTAGGAAAAAAACGTAGTTGGAGTAAGAAAAAGGAGATTCGAACAATGATATAGCAGGAGGGAAATGCAAATGATATCACTGGAGATGTTGGAAGAATTTAGTAGAGAATATTGGGAGTTGGTGAGATAGCGTAGAAAAAAAAAAAGAAGGAAATGAAGCAGAGGAATCAAGTGGATGGAATAGTGCAGAGGAAGGGATTCAAGTTGCTAGAACATTGCAACATCAGGGTAGAGAAACTCAAGGTGTTGAGATTACATTTTGAGCAACTCATATCTGGAGGAAAAAAAAAAAGAGCGCAAGCTACCATAGAAAAAGAAAGAAAATCTGAATGGTTAGTAGGATTGCTAAGGAGTTATGATATGAGTTTTGTTTTATAAGGAGTCAAAGGAAATTACCTTCAGTTGAGGGACTAATTTCCTCTCGGATCCCCTGATAGCCAATGGAAGGATATGGGCTTTCTTTGAATTCCTAAGGGTTGGGGTGGAGGAATTATCCATGGAAATTCTTGAAGGTTTTTGGGGACTTCTTTGTTTAGCTGGGTTTTATAGTTGGTTTTGGAATCCCCAAGTTCGGTAGAACCATAATGTTGGAAATCTGAAGGGTGGAGAAAGTCAGCCTTTGGAACTCCTGTGCACTCTACTTGAATGCAATTGGTTGGTGGGTGGAGGTGAGAGAACCTTTAGAGTCCCTGGTTATCTGGCAGTGAGTTTAATCCCTAAGGAAGAGACCCCTCAGTCTCTGGAATCTAGCTCGGGGGTGATAGGTGCAAGTAAGGACTGACTACAACTATCTATGTTTGGGTGCAGAGTTATAGCCCTAGACTCGGTTGCTCAAAAGTTTCAAGATAAGCCTTCCTCATGTATTTTCAGTAATAATGACTATATGTTTTCATTTTTGGACTGAAATGGTGTTTATTGATGTATTGAGCATGATTTATGCTTTTACTATCTACATGATTGATTAATACATTGTTGTCGTTGTTTTAAAGGTGTTGGAATAACATGTAATGGTATTGGTTATGTTCTAACAGAAATTAGTATGAAGATATTTTCATATTGTAGTGATGTGATTTTGTTGATTGTAAGATCTTACTAGCATTGTGTATGTTGTTGTGTGTAACATTGAGGATTTCTTCCTCTCTGGTACTTGATGATCGATTTATTTCATATGGTTACCTCATAAGATACCCAATAATGTATACTAGCCTTGTGACTTTGCATTTCCAATTCACGAGGCTCAAGCCTAAATGAGATTGAATAACTTGGTCTTAAATCTCCTGGAATTAATAAAATATTTAATCTCTATTGTGTATATAGTGGCCTTGGATTTATAACAACCCATGGTCCTATTTTACATGTTTCTCATGTTGTTGTTATGAGTATGGAACCCAGGTGTCAACCCTAGCAAGATTTATGTACAGAAAGAAGGATCTAAGTTATAAATGTATATATATACTCTTCACATTGGATAGAGACAATGGTGGTTCTTGTGCTATGTTAATAGAAGTACTTATATGTGTTACCCAATCACTCATTCTACATTACAATAAACATTTGTATATCTTTGGGAAGCATTATAAGTACCGAGATTATATATATATATATATATATATATAGTGTTATATATATATATATATAGTGTTAATTAAGGCTAAGTATAGGCCTAATTCTATTGTAACATGGATATTATATAATTCTTGTTTGCACGATTTAATCATTTGTACTGTGATTACCTTGAAACATACATATGCACATATGTTTTATATATTGGATCTTAAGGCTAAGTATAAAATACTATAAGCCTCATTCTATTGTAACAAGAATTTGAAACATACATATGCCCATATGTTATATATATATATTGGATCTTAAAGCTAAATATAAAATACTATAAGCCTCATTCTATTGTAACAAAGATAAAGATAATGTCTAATTCTTATTGCAAGGTTTAATCACCTATTCAGAAATAGGTGGCGATCGCCTTGAAGCATACATATAAACATATGTTATATATCTTAGATCTTAAAGCTAGTATAAAATATTGTAGGCTTAATTCTATTGTAACAAGGATAATATCTTATTCTTGTTGCAAGGCTTAATCACCTATTCAGAAATATTGTGATTGCCATGAACTATACATATGAACATATGTTATATCTATTGGATCTTATGTGCGGAAATAAACTACCTATAGGCTTGTAGGCATCCCGGTTCAAAGGTTAAAGGAAGATGGTGCCGTAACCAATTTATTCCATTATTGTAGTATGAATTTTATGGTTGGTTGATAACAACAAAGGTGGCCTATAATGGTTGTGCTACTCGGTCTACCCTTGCGATATCGAACATAAGTCATAAGCAACAAACTGTATAATGTGGGCATTTGAATCTCGCCGAGGAATACATGTCACACTGCATTGTTAACCCTTTACATACCATCGCCATATAATATTGATACGAGTTGGGAGTAAGGGTTGGAACCGACCGTCAATGCAATACACCGTAGGGTGAGTGGGCCGACTTCTGAGTTAGGATCAGAGGGTCGAAAGTCAGATCAAAATGGGTGGAGACAGAATACAACTACCGAGTGGTTTACTTGGCGATGGCGCAGTGGTTTACTTGGCAAGGCGGAATGTGGGTGTAGGGGGGTGGCGCATATGTTAGATGTATGAACCGTATCACGAGGATTACATGTTATTCAGTGTATGTGGAATATATATATACTTACGAGAATTTGCATATAGTTGGGTTTACATATAAATATGTCCATGCCTGTGTTATAAAGATATGGTGCATGTCGACTATAAGCCCACCATGGCTAATACGTATGGACTTATATGTATATGAATATATATAATATGTATGTTACGCATAAATAAATGGCCATGGGATAATTTGTGGTTATATAGTTGTGCGTCGACATTGTAGTGAAGTTTATTTTATATATGAAATAAAATGAAATAAAATTTTAACGTCTATGAGACTAGATATAGTCTATAAGATCACTAGCTTCTCTGTTTTTTGTCTTTTGCAATTTAACTTTTTTATTATTCAAATTAATGATGAGCTGACTCAACCTTCTAACAGTCCCCTCACTGAAAAGACAATGCTAAGGAATTGATGTTAACATACTGCTTTAATTGTCTTTGATGTCTCTGAAATCGTCGCATTCCAAAATGAAATGTTTTTACGATTCCACCGCCCAAGGGGTGCAAAAAGTACACACTCGTTCTTCCCAAGCTTCTTTAGGTCTTTTCCACCGGCCTGTTTCGCACCGTAGTTGATGTGAGTTAGTTCTTAATTAAGCAATAAGAATCTTTTCTCTCCATGGAATGCTAGCTCCAATGTACTCTTTTTGTTGGAGATCACAAGTGGGGTTGAATTCTTGAACATAGTACTTCTTCTTTCTACCCAACTCTTTTCCCCATATACGCTTACGAAACTTCTCCATAACAAAACTCTTTAAATCCTTGCTATTTGTGGGACATGCATTGAGGTAAATATTCCAGTTTTGCATCCATTTGTTGTTTTGTCTCATCCATGATTTCTTTCTTTCACTCATTCCTTCATTGAAGATAACTTTAGGCCATATACCTTCTCCCATTTGCTCAATTCTTTGTAGATACCTTATGAGATGCACCATAACAATTGCTTCGATGGAAGTTGCTCCTGTTGAACTGTTGTGTGTAGAGAGTGGAATCGCACATGGGATATGATAGATGGGCAGGTGAACTTGGGAATCCTGAGAGCCTCTACCCAGCAATAGTAGGGTGCTATGCCAAGTGGCAGAAAATTTTAACAAAAATGTAACTTAGGATTTTGGAGTCCAAATTGAACAATAGTATTAGACGAATGTATCACTGAGATAAATACAAGGAATACATTCAAAGAGAGCCTTGAGGAATCAAAGGAAAGCAAAAAAAATATTCATCATCCCATTTTTGTAACTGTAAATGAGAAGTTGGATTAACAAGTGAACACTTCACCAAGGGTAAGGTGGGGTGTTTACAGGTGGTATCAGAGCATCCAGGTTCAACACTTGGACTGGATGGTCATGGGCAAGTGACATCAGAATTCCTGCAAAGGGGTTATATAATGATTTTTTTTAGCAAAGTAATTAAACTAATGTTTTGGTGTTAAAAGTCGATCTATAATTGATTTATTACTTGCATAGTAATAATGCATGGATCCCTAGTTTAAGTATGGAGCTCAACTCTAAGCATAATGTTTGAATGTTGGTATCCTACTCATAATGTCGATTTGGATTGCATATTAACTACAATGATGGTCAACATGTTATTGTGAAGAATGCCTTGGCAATGCATATGCTTGTTGGTTGACATCTTGAAGGTTTGGAAAATCGATCGTTGTGACCTTGGAGGCTTGTCTTTTTGTTAATTTTTTAGAAATTCCTGTAGGGTGGTGAATGTGGTTACTTGTAGCATATAATCATTATTTCTTAAGTGATGTGATCGTGTATAAGTAACATGAATGTGCATGAGAATGATTATGTAACATAAGGGAATTCAAGAAAATCCATGGGTGATGTGCATTTGACATACATTTGCTTGATTCAGTGAATGATAGGCATATGTTTTATATGTCGGTTGGGATGTGGAAATCCCACGGTCTGTAGGATGTAAGAGGCTAAGAACCTCAATAAAGATTGATTGTTTCCCATATGTTGATGGTATGTTTTACCTTATGAATGCTTATATTCCCCTTGGTTACTATCTTCCTTATATAAGGAATGGGATGTGACATGCAAAAAGGTTTGTTTGAGGCCTATGAAAGTTGCATCTCACTACAAGATGGGGCATCCATGTTCATTATTCAAACTCGACAAGTTTAAAGGAAAAGGTCTTGTGTAGACCTTGTAGACAAAGGACTCACAACTTTACTGGAGAGTGACAAGATTGGTGGTTGCTCACTCATACTAGTTGTAGTAACATGAAGGTAAATGGTAGGTTGATTCCTTCCCTGTGCATGTAGGTGTTGGGTGCGACAATATGATTGAGAGGATATATATATATATATATCTATATATATATATATATATATATATATATAGCTTGTATATGCATGATATATTGCATAAATGCAAAAATTTATAGGTTGCAAAGTGATATGCATATGGTTATATACGATAGTCTTAACTAAATCTCGAGACTGCTGATCCAAATCAGATCCATAAACAACTGTCATAAAACCATGACTGTATCGGGACGAAACAAACCACTGAAGAATCCAAAAAAGCGATCGAAAACACCCTGAACCAGTGGCCATGGCAGCCAACGCGGAACGACGAGGACCTCGGTCAAAGCGCGCTGACCGAGGCCCATGGAGACTGCGCAGGAGGTCGATGTAGCCCCTGGGAGACCCAGAGCGGGAAAAGGAGCTGATTTTCAATGCGCCTAGCGCTAATCATGCATCGCTGGGCAAACAGGCTGAAATGGTAGAGCCTTAAACACTCAGTCACGTTGGGAGCCAGAGGACCATGGGCGGAGAAACGAAAAGCGCCAACGTACGAAGGTGGGACCCATGACCTGGAAACCGGCGGTTTGATCGGGGTGCCCTTGAACGGTAAGAGGTTTTGGAGGAGAGCGGAGTGATCCCACTCAGCGATCGACGCGTGGCAGCGGAGGTGAGAGAAAAACCACCGTGATCGCGCGTTATCGGTCGAGCAAGTCAACCACGCTCGACGTGCGTATGACGTTGGATCTGGAGGAGCCTAGATTGGACGGCTGAGATTGCGCTTGATAGACAGAAGTAGAATCAATAGGGAATTAAGCCGTGATTTAAGGGGATTTGGAATCCGTTGACCGCCACGGTGGAGAAAGAACGTATCCATGACATAACCGAAGAAACGAATCGATGAGCAGGCTGGCGCTGTTCCAATGAGGACACGTGGCTACTTCTTGAGCATTCATGCTGACGCCAAATAGGGAACTCCAAGCACGCAGGCGATAGGCGAATCGACGCAGGCGGGAGAGGAACCGAACAGGCATAGAGATCGAATGGCTAAAGCCATGAACAGAGACAATTGAATGGAGATAGAGAGAACGAGGAGTCCAAGCGGCCAAGAAAGACAGTGAACAGTGAACCCTGAGAGGAGGACTGAGCACAAAGAGCAGTAAAGCCAAGCATAGGAGACAGAGGGCCGAGCTGACCACAAGCAGCATCGAGCACCAAAGAGCTTGAAGGATCAAGCCTTCCCATAGAGGAATCTGTCTGGATTGAGCATCACAATTGGCTCTTTCCACTGTAGACCAAGGGTCACAGAGCTGGTAGGAAGAACAAGAGTCTGTGTACTCCGAGTGGCTTGGGGAATCCAAGAACCACCCTGCCAAGCAAAATCTGCTTCAGGAGAACTCGTATTGAGTCCCTGTATTGTAATTTCTCTGCTGAAAGACACAATAAACCAAGGCCACCACTAAAGCTGGACCGGAGACGTAGCCCTGGAGAATAGGGTGAACTCCTTATTAAAAGTGTTTGTGTCTTTGTGTTGCTTACTTTATTTCTTTGTTGTCTTTCCATTTATTTTTTGTGTATTGGCAATCTGATCGATCTGTTGTTTCAATAACACAGAACACACACACCATCACATGAGTCTGTAATACCTTTTGTTTAATAAATCTTCAACTGAGGTCACTCATAGGGTGATTATCAGATCAAGTGGTATCAGAGACTCTAGGTTGTAAGGTTTGACAAGCTTGTGTTGGTTTAGTTGTGAATGCTCACTAGATCAAAGCTCAAATTAGGAGAAGGAGAGTTGGGGGAAACTAATCCTGAAATTAGGAGAGTCTATTCTCGAAAGACAATGTCAGAAGAAGGTTCCATAGGGCCAGACCCTCAATTCATAGAAAGTTTCCTAGCTATAAAGTCTATGGTAGAAGAAATGTATAGGGACTTTAGAAAGCATAAGGGTGAAGATTCATCAGGCTCTAAGCAAGATAAAGAAGAAGATGAATCTCATTCCCATGACCACTCCGAAGGAAAGGGAAAAGAAGAAAGCTTCCCTACACGTCCTAATAGCCCTGTGCATAATAAGAAGGCATCTTTTATTAAGTTAGATGTTAAATTTGATTTGCCTATATATGATGGAGAGCTAAATGTTGAAACGTTGGACAATTGGATTAGACAAATTGATGTGTATTGCAGAGTACAAAATATAGACTCAGACAAGAGCAAGATTCAGCTGGCAAGCCTTCGCCTAGGGGGCACTGCCTTGGTTTGGTGGGAAGGCAGAACCCAAGCTGATATGAGGAAGCATTGTAAGACCATCTCCGTCTGGAGTGAATTTGTTACTGCAATAAAAAAGCAGTTCTATCCATTGGCCTACATGCAACAAGCCATGATGAGTTGGCAAACTCTTCGGCAGTTGAAAGGGCAAAGTGTACAAGGGTATACTCAAGAGTTCCGAAAGAGAGCATTGATGTTGGGTATTTCATTAGACTCACCAGAAACTCTTTTGAAGTACATTGGTGGTCTACACAGCTACATGAGGCATACCATCCTCATGTTTAATCCCACTAGTATAGATGAGGTATCTGTACAAGCTACTCATCTAGAAGTTAGAGGAAAGAATGGAAGTCCAGAAGTTGGGGGACCATCCCAACCCATTGTAAGCAAGAGCAAGGAGAAAAGAAAGTAGAAGTGAAAAGCAAGGAAGGCTAACACTGCACAGAAAGGCAAAGCTTCATGCACTCACCGTAAAAAGGAGGGGCATGATGATGAGCATTGTTGGATTCTGCATCCAGAGTTGAGACCTAAGAAGTCCGAGGGAAAGACAAAGAAGACCGCTGAAGCTATTCAGAAATATTTGGGGTCAGACTCGGGAGATGAAAGAATCATTACAGCCACAGGTATAAAAGGTAAGAATTCTGAAGCATCTACTAGTAATTCTACTCAATCTGTCATCGATGAAGAACATGAGAGAAAAAGGCATGAGCTTTTCCATATTCGAGTTGTTTCCAAAAATCAAAAGATTGATACTTTGTTTGATAGTGGCTCACAAGTAAATCTGATTTCTAAAGAAATTGTAAAGAAATTGGGATTAGCAACTACACCTCATAAGAAGCCATACCCATTAGGATGGTTGAATGATAAAGCACAACTACAAGTGACTAGACAGTGCAAACTCAAGTTTTCCTTTGGGTCAGCATTTGTAGATGAGGTTGAGTTAGATATAATTCCTTTGGATATATGTGGAATTGTTTTAGGAAGTCCTTACTTGTATGATAGAAAGGTTATTTTCTATAGAGCTAAGAACAAGTATCTACTTGTTAAAGGTGGAATCAAATACTTCGTAAGAGCTCATAAGCTCAAGAATAATTATACTCTCATAAACTCAGGACAGATGAAAAGAATGATAAATTCATGCAAATAGTTCTTACTAATGGTTGTAAAGGAAAAGAAAACTGATAAAACCAATGTATTTGAGGGCTGTAATTCTAATCAGCAAGCTAATATAGAAAAGATTGTTTCAAAGTATGATGTCTTGTTTCAAGAACCTCAAGGTTTGCCACCCAAAAAGGGAATAGTACATGATATTATTTTGCAGCAAGATGTTCCTTTGCCTAACATTGGGATGTACAGGTTATCTGCTTTAGAGAATGCTGAAATCAAGAAGCAAGTGCAGGAGTTGCTCAATAAAGGGTTCATCAGGCCTAGCACATCACCATGTGGGTCACCAATCGTTTTGGTGAGAAAGAAAGATGGCTCGTGGAGAATGTGCATTGATTATCGAGCACTGAATAGAATAACAATTAAAAATCGTTATCCCCTTCCTCGCATAGATGATCTTTTAGATCAATTGAAGGAAGTTGTTTATTTCACCAAGCTAGATTTGCATAGTGGATACCATCAGGTCAGAGTTACAGAGCAAGATGCATGGAAGACTGCTTTCAAAACAAAGAAGGGATTGTATGAATGGCTGGTTATGCCTTTTGGCTTGACCAATGCCCCTGCTACTTTCATGAGATTAATGAATGATGTACTCAGACCTTTTCTTGATGATTTTGTTATTGTTTATCTGGATGACATTCTGATTTTTAGTAAAATGTGGGAAGAACATTTAAAGCATGTTAAGTAGACATTAGATGTTTTGAAAAGAGAAAATCTTTGTGTTAAACTCTCCAAATGTGAATTTGGCAAAACCTCTCTAAATTATTTGGGTCATATAGTAGGGGGAGGTGAATTGAAAATAGATCCCTCTAAAGTGGCAGTCATTGTAAACTGGCCTAAACCCAAGTTTGCTACAGAAGTGAGAAGCTTCTTAGGAGCAGCACAGTATTGGAGGAAGTTCATTTCAAATTTTTCCTCAATTGCAGCTCCCTTACATGCTTTGACAGGATTGAACAAGGTGTTTTAGTGGGGAGGCAAACAACAGAAAGCCTTCGACACCTTGAAAGAAAAAATTAGTACAACACCTGTACTAGCACTGCCAAATCTACAAAGACCATTTGAGATCCAAACTGATGTCAGTGACTATGCCATGGGAGCAGTGTTGACACATCACGGTAAACCCATATGTTATCATTCTGAGACTTTTAATCCTGCAGTAGTTAACTATCCTACATATGATAAAGAATTGTATGCATTAGTTCAGAGTGTGAAAAAGTGGAAACATTACTTAATGGGCAAAGAAATAGTAATACATACTGATCATCGGCCACTTCAATACCTACACTCCCAAACTAAGTTGCAACAATCAAGACACTACAGATGGATGGGTTTTCTACAACAGTTTCATTTAGTCATCAGATATAAGAAGGGCATACATAACAAGGTTGCAGACATGTTATCTAGACCCATTATAAATGCATCTACCATACTTAAGCATAATTATGTGCTGCATGAAAGCTACATAGAACAATATGCTCAGGACATGGACTTTAAAGATGTATATGCAACTTTGAGTCAAGGCAAAAGAGTAGAAGAATTGGACTATCATGTGAAGGACCGACTCTTATATCATTGTGGGAAACTCTACATTCCACAAACTGAGAGAGCAAAGATAATTAGGGAAGCACACACTTCTCTGATATCAGGTCACTTTGGGGTAAGTAAAACAGTTGCACAGCTGCAAAGGTTCTGCTATTGGCCAAGAATGAGTGAGACAGTTTCTAGATATGTAAAGGGGTGTGCTATGTGTGCTAAAAGCAAGCCCAGTAACAGAAAACTAGGCTTATACACTCCCTTGCCAGTTCCTTCTCACCCTTGGGAAAGCATTTCCATGGATTTTGTGGGAGGACTGCCTAAATCTAGGAAAGGTCATGATTATCTATATGTTGTTGTGGATAGTTTCAGCAAAATGTGTATTTTGATACCTTGTAGTAAACAGATTACAGCTGAACAAACTACAAAATTATTCTTTGAACATGTATGGGTTCATTTCGGATTACCCACTTCTATTATATTTGATCGAGACACCCGATTTGTGGGAAAGTTTTGGTCCAGTCTGTGGGAACTAATGGACACCAAATTAAAGAAAAGCACAGCTTTTCATCCACAAACAGATGGCCAGACAGAAGTAGTTAACAGGACAATGATCCAGTTACTGAGAGGATATTGCAGCAAACACCCTAAGCTTTGGGATGAACACTTGTGTTATGTGCAGCATGCTTACAATAGAGCCAAACACTCTTCTACCCAGAGATCTCCTTTTGAGACCTGCTTTGGTTTCATACCAAGGTCTCCCTTGGATTTTGTCTTTGGTAAAGATACCATGGTTGATAGACACAGTGATGTGGATAGGGCAACTAGGTTCATTGAACAGATCCAGGAGATCCACCAGGCAGTACAAGAACAGCTGGAAAAGAGCCAGGCCAAGTACAAGGCTAGGCATGATAAGCATTGGATGGAGCATAGTTTTCAAGTTGGAGACCAAGTCTGGCTATATATCAGCAAGGACAAGATGCAAGGTGAAGGTAAAAAGCTAAAACCTATCAGGTATGGACCCTTCAGGATACTTGAGAAGATTGGTGAAAATGCTTTTCGCCTTGATCTGCCAGCTTACATGAACATCTACTCAGTCGTGAATTCGGATTGCTTGAGGTTGTTTGAACCTTCAATGATTGAGGACCCTGAAGAGTAGAGTCAATTTCCTTCTGTTGATGACCTGCTACCTGAATATCTTAATGAGTTGCAGGAAGATACAGTGTTGGACAGGAAGGTAAGGACGACGCGCAGTGGACAGGTGGAATACCTCAGGATTGGGCTTAAAGGTTCGAAACCAAGCAGTGCAAAGTGGATTGAGATTGGACAAGTGAGACAGCAGTTTCCTCACTTAGTCGATGCTTGAAGAAAACCAACTTTTGGTGGTCCAAAAGCTTTTCAATAGGGAGGTTGTGATCCAAATCAGATCCATAAACGACTATAATAAAACCATGACTGTATCGAGATGAAACAAATACTTGAAGAATCCAAAACAGCGATCGAAAACACCCTGAACCAGTGGCCATGGCAGCCGGCGCGTAATGACGAGGACCTCAGTCAAAGCACGCTCACCGAGGCCCATGGAGACTACGCAGGAGGTCGATGTAGCCCCTGGGAGCCCCGGAGCAGGAAAAGGAGCTGATTTTCGATGCGCCTAGCGCTAATCGCGCATCGCTGGGCAAACAGGGCTGAAATGGTAGAGCCTTAAGCACTCAGTCACGTTGGGAGCCAGAGGACCGTGGGCAGAGAAACGAAAAGCGCCAATGAACGAAGGTGGGACCTACGACCTGGAAACTGGCGGTTTGATCGGAGCGCCCTTAAATGGTAAGAGGTTTTGGAGGAGAGCGGAGCGATCCCACTCATCGATCGACGCGTAGTAGCGGAGGTGAGAGAAAAAACCGCCGTGATCGCGTGTTATCGGTCGAGCAAGTCAACCACGCTCGACGTGCGTATGACGTTGGATCTGGAGGAGCCCAGATCGGACGGCTGAGATTGCACCTGATAGACAGAAGTGGAATCGACAGGGAATTAAGCCGCGATTTAAGGGGATTTGGAATCCGTTGACCGCCACAGTGGAGAAAGAACGTATCCACGACATAACCGAAGAAACGAATCGAAGAGCAAGCTGGCGTTGTTCCAATGAGGACACGTGGCTACTTCCTGAGCGTTCATGTTGACGCAAAACAAGGAACTCCAAGCACGCAGGCGATAGGCGAATCGACGCAGGCGGGAGAGGAATCGAACAGGCACGGAGATCGAATGGCTAAAGCCATGAACAGAGACAGTTGAACGGAGATAGAGAGAACAAGGAGTCCAAGCGGCCAAGAAAGACAGTGAACAGTGAACCCTGAGAGGAGGACTGAGCACAGAGAGCAGTAAAGCCAAGCAGAGGAGATAGAGGGCCGAGCTGACCACAGGCAGCATCGAGCACCAGAGAGCTTGAAGAATCAAGCCTTCCCATAGAGGAATCTATCTAGATTGAGCATCACAGCTGGCTCTTTCCACTGTAGACCAAGGGTCATAGAGCTGGTAGGAAGAACAAGAGTCTGTGTACTCCGAGTGGCTTGGGGAATCCAAGAACCACCTTGCCAAGCAAAATCTGCTTCAGGAGAACTCATATTGAGTCCCTGTATTGTAATTTCTCTGCTGAAAGACATAATAAACCAAGGCCACCACTGAAGCTGGACCGGAGACGTAGCCCTAGAGAATAGGGTGAACTCCTTATTAAAAAGTGTTTGCGTCTTTGTGTTGCTTACTGTATTTCTCTATTGTCTTTCCATTTATTTTCTGTGTATTGGCAATCTGATCGATCCGTTGTTTCAATAACACAGAACACACACACCATCACATGAGTCTGTAATACATTTTGTTTAATAAATCTTCAACTGAGGTCACTCATAGGGTGATTATCATATCAACTGCAATATTAGATTTTATCTTAAATTATCAGAAACTCTCTGGTATTTTCTCATCCTCTTCAACAAATATCTAATTCACCCGTATGGGGTATTCTCCTATTATAAAGCAATTGAAGAACGTGGCACATATAATGAGACTATTATAAAAGAGTATGTTTAACTTATCCAACTTCAGAGAACATTTCACATGATGAGGATTCCCCCACTAAACTATATGGCTTAGATGATGAGGGCATGGTTGAAGATGTTAAAGATATTATTGTTTATGACAGTCAAATTTATGAGACACTCAATTTTATTGGTCTTAACCAAAGAGGTTGAAGATACTTGCCGTTGCGATTGCTTGTGGAAAGGCTAATTCTTCGATTAGGGATGACGGTCTTGGAAAAGAGACTAAGTTAAGTCAATGAAGGTTGGTTTTTAACAAATGACAGTAAGGATCTCGGTAAAGAGACCAATAATAATTAAGGTCAATAATTTTGTGATAAGAGGATGCATTTTAATCTTTTAAAGGCATGAACTAACGCTATTGTGAAAAATTGTTCTAATTAATTCTTTTAAAGTTGCAACTACCTCGATTACTAGCCTTGGAATAAGGGCTAAATTTAAAATGTTTGTTTGGTCTCGGTACAGAGGTTGGATAAAATTAATGATCTTGGTTTGGGAATAATCGTTGGTTCTAATTATAGCTAAACTCACTAAGGAAATTCAAATCTTTTGAGCGCTGATATGTGCATGTTTATGTAACAAATTCTGGTTTTTGAAAGTTTATGATTGAGACAAAATTATTTTTATTATGTCATGGATTTTGAAACATGTGACTAATAAGTAAATGAGATACGTGTTCAGTTGCAAGGCAACCTGCTTGATACAATATGGCAAGGCAACTAGCATATTGTTATATTTATTAATGCATTAACAATTGTGTGTATGTGGCAGCATGATGTAGGGAATCATAGAACAAAAGAGACTGCCACAAAATCTTGAAGAAGGTCCAAGTTGAGATTTTATTTATGAACCCTTGGAAACACTAGGAAATCATGGGGATTGAGTTATGGTGTCCATTAATTTTTTTTTGCATTTGGTGTTTCACGATTTTCCTGTACTTGATTTACGATTTTGACTATGATTGGTGCATGGTCATGCCACTTTGTTTATGGTTTTGTATTGTTGTTTGGATTTCTATGTTTTTCTTCATTTTCTTCTTGTTCTTTCCTTGTATGTTTTGGGGGTCTTTGAAATTGTTTGGGAAAGAGGAAAGCTAGTGGAGCTTGGGAAGAGATGGGTGGAACCCAATAGGTAATGTAAGACCCGGATGAAGCCTAGCACATGAATGAATGACAGTCAAAGGAAGGAAAAAAAAAGGGTAAGGTCCATAGGAATAAATGGATAGTGGTGGGACAACTAAGAAACTAGTAACAAGAAAAGTTAAAATGAATGGGATTGAGGTAATAAATGCCTTGACCAAGTTGGGAACTGTTGTTCTCAACGTTGTATATGGTTTGCGCGGATAAAGGAAATTATCTTAAACCCAACTTTATGGACATATGTGTTTATATATATTGAATGCATGATTATGTTGTTGCACTTAGATACAAATTTATTAAATTTGTTTCACAAAGTTGTGAGGGGCCATTCTAGTGGAAGACGACTGCTTTGATTTGTTTAATGTAGATGTAAATGACATAGAACATCCTAGTTTTATGAGGAACTAAGTGGAAAAAATAGCCCTGGTTGATTTATGATTTTTATTATTATGGGAATATGATTCTAATAATGTTCCATCTTTATATTATGGACAGGAAATGCGAATGGATATATCAACAAACCGGAAGCAATGTGATCTGTGGCATTTTGGGATAAGCATGGATAATTAAAACATCACAAATCCTAGATTTGGATTGTGGATGCATGCTGTGAAGCATGGGAAAGGAATTAGAGGTAGAATAGCTTGTTTCACATAAATATAAATGGTTTGGTATTTGGATTTATGTTACAATGTGCCAAGTCATGTGTATATGTGCATGTGTTATGTGTATGTGGAATTATGTTATATATGTTTGTGTATTGTGTTATGTGTATGTGGAATTGTGTTACATATGTTTGTGTATTGTGTTATGCATTCATGTTATGTGTTATGTTATGTTATGTGGTGTAACGAGTTTGAGGCAGTGAGGTATGGGATTATCTGGGCCCTTGTGCTATGATGTGTTGGGTGGAGGAGGGTGAGCCTCTAGATTCCTGATGATAATATTCCCATCGACATAAGACTACCTGATATGGTATTTCCCATACTTGCGGGGTAGCAAATGGGATTACAAACACACACACACACATATATGTGTTCATCACAGGGTGGAGGGAGCCTCTAGGTTCCCTTGATGATTGAGGGTGGAGGTGAGGCTCTGGATTCCCTTGTTTCCTTGGGAAACCGATCCTATTTATGGAAGAGAAGAGAATACATTAGGTGCTTGTTGGGTTTCAAAACCGATCCAGTGTGTGTACGGAAAGAGAAAAGGTCATTGAATGCTTACTGGTTTGACACCCTGTCCGGTGTGTATAAAGATATAAGTAAAGAACAATTTGAAGATAAGTATCAATATTTTTATTCAGTTTTGAATTTCATAATTATGAACATAAATTGATTTATGATGATTGGGTTTGAGCTAACTGGATGTGATAAGTGTATACACGATGATTTGATCTAGGGATCAATTTGATTTGTGATGACAGGAACCCAATAAAATTGTAAATGTCACCTCATTGATGAGGTACCAATGAGGTATGATTTAAATTACTATAAATATTCTTACAGTAAATATAATAGAAATTTATGTGCATGGATGTAGGAAAGCATGGAAAAATTCCCAATTTGGGTGGTTGGAGCCACCTGCAGGATCAATAGCAACAACAACAAAGGTATTTGAGCATGCAACGTCATGTTATTAAAAGAATTGAAGAACGGGGCATTGTGGGATGCTCATACCCAATAGTGCCCATTAATTTCCATAAGCATGCTATGACTGGTATGCTGATGTTTAGGTAGGGGGATACCTTGGTTTTGAGACCTTCCGATGTGAGGAAACCTTGCCAAGGAATGGATTACCAAGGGACTAGAAAGAAGAGAAGGGGATGGCTAAAGACTGCATAGAAGGGGGTGATCGAATTTCCCAAGGGACTTAGAAGCATAGAAGGTAATGCCAGGGAATAAATTGGTTTTGGTCATTACCATCACTGGTTGGAATCATAATCACATTAGGAGTGTGCCCAGAAATGATGAGTCAATAAATTTTCACTGAAAGAGCAAGAAGTACAAGGATTGCAGCGCTAGACAGGGGAGGCATGCAACACTCCAAAAAAATGAATAAAGACAAGTTAGATTCAACATATTTAAAGAATTCAAAGACTACAAAGAGGACCATTGAAATATGGTTGAATTCTAACTTGATGTTTATTATATCTTTGTTTGTTGGTTGAAGCAAATGTACAAAAAATTGTAAATGTTGTAAGGAGATGAGTATATAAAGCTCCATGAAACAACATGTTTTTCACAAGTGTATTTTATTGTATATGTGTCACTGAACACTGAGGACGATGCTCCCCCAACGGGGGAGGGGGGGGGCTTTGTGAAAGCATCGATCATATCCCATTTGTAAAATGCACTGTAAATATTTATGAAAATAATTAACAAAATGGGCTGAGTAATGGGACACAGATTCCAGAGACTGGGGGAGGTTTCTTTCCTGGGATAGGTTGAGTTACTTGTGAAGGAAATTTGGACTACTTATGATAGTGATTAAAGGTTGGCTGGTATTTTTAATGGATTGGTATTTTCATAATTATGGAGCTGCAAGAGGAAGGACGTAGGCTCGTGCTTGCTTGGATAACTCTACAATTCAATGGGACAAGAAATAAAGGAGAAAAACAGATAGACTATTAGTTGGTAAGTGTGCAGGCCACTCACTACAACAAGATAACCAACATGAATAAATCTTGGGGACAGCTAGACAAATGGACCCTTGTTATTGACTACCAAGATTGTTGCACGTAGATGTCACTGTTAGTAAGGAAGGGAGAGGATAAACTTGACCTGTTGGGAAAAAACCGCAACTGTGGTAAAAAAAAGGGGATTCGAACAATTAGAAAACATGAAGGAAGTGTATAGGAGATCAATGGAGCTATTGGAAAAACACAATAGAGAAGATTGGGAGATCTTGAGATAACACAACAGAAAAAACAAAAGAACAGAACGCAAAGGAAAGGCAACAAACAAATCAAGTGGTTGGGAAATAGAGAATAGGATTCAAGCTGCTGGAATAGTGCATCGAAAAGTTAGAGAAACTCAAATTGTTGAGAGGACATTTCAAAGAGCTCAGATCTAGAATATGGCTCTAGGGTGATAGCTGCAAGTAAGGAATAGCTATAACTATCTATTATTGGGTGGAGAGTCATAGGCCCAAACTAAGTTTCCTAAAAGTTCCAAGATAAGTCTTCCTCATGTATAAGAGTGACTATATGTTTGCATTTCTGTATTGAAATGGTGTTTATTAATGTATTAAGCATGGTTTATTATTTTAATGTCTACATGATTGATTAATACTTTATTTTCACTATTTTAAATGTGTTGGAACAACACGTATTGGTATTGGTTATGTTCTAACATTAATTAGTATGGAGATCTCTTCTTATTTTAATGATGTGATTTTGTTGATTGCAAGCTCTTCCTAGCTATATGTTTATGTGTGGAAATAAACTACCTATAGGCTTGTAGGCATTGTGGTTCAAAGGTTAAAGGAAGGCAGTGTCGTAACCAATTTATTCCAATCTTGTAGTATGAATTTTATGGTGGGTTGAGAACAACAAAAGCAGGCTATAATAGTTGTGCTACTCAGTGTACCCTTGCGATATCAGGAATAAGCCATAAGAATCACATTGTATAATGTGGGAACACTACATTATTAAACCTTTACATAACATTGCCCTATAATATTGCTACTTCGAAGTCGGGAATAAGGGTCAGAACCCACCGTCAATGCAATATGCCACAGGGTGAGCGAGCCAACCTCCAAGTTGTGGTCAGAGGGTCGGAAGTCAGATCAAAAGGAGGGGAGATATTAGTGGCCAATGGAAGAGTGGCAACCTATGAATTAGAGTTGAGACCCGCCTACCATAGATATAATTGTTTAGTGTATACCATTAGATGAGCAAGATAAAGATAGGGATCCCCTTGTAATTATAAACACACCATGGTCGATATATCTAACTCAGCATCCGCTTTCTCGTAATGGAACCTTTGGTGTTCTAAATCACTTTTGAGACACTTAGATTAATTTTGTAGTGGTAGGATACATCCTATATCATACTATAACCGAGGAGTCCATGGTTTATGGGTGTAAGCATCAGGGGAAGGGAATCCTTCGAAGACATAATACAACTTCCAAGTCCCATTGGTACATTGGTATAGTCACTGGGTACAATAGTCGAGAATAAACCATATAGCAATAAATGTCAACACACCCCCTTTAACCATTTTTGTGCCAACGACACGTAATGCCATTATCACGAGTTGGGCAAAGGGGTGAGTGCTAGGACCATGTATCCATAATACCAAATGGCATGATCATGGATGGAGTTCATCAAAATAAACAACGGGTATGTAATGGATGTATGGATGGATGAAAATGCCATGGGACCCCTCCCCTATGACATCGACGGGGAAAGGTTGGGGTTCCTCCCACTATTCAATGCAAGGGGAGATTTTTGGAGCCGTGACATGAATGCTTGGAACATTGAATTGGAACTTGGATAGTAGAAGCCCCCCCGCGAGGTCATGGAGGAGGGGGTTAGTGCTTTGATCCACAACCCTATATATATAGTCCCCTCAACCATGTCCATCAGATGGGTGGCGATTAAAAGGTGTGAGTCCCCATGAGCGTTATGCATGTCGTGGCGTAGTGGTTTACATGGCAAGGAGGAATGTTGGGGGCACCTATGTTATTATATATACACACACCGCGGGACTTTGCATATTGTTGGGTTTACATATAAATATGTTTATACCTGTGATTTAAACATATAACCCATGTCAACTATAAGCTTACCGTGGGTAATATGTATGACCTATAGATATATATAATTAGCAATTTCACCAAGAAGTGCAAAAGAACTCGAAGGAATAGAAGATTTTTTACATAGAAGTTTATTTTTAAATATTAATATTTTCAAAATTTTAACTTGATTTCAATTATATTTATTTTAATATTATTATTATTGCCATAAGCATGGATTTTTGGTCAAACCCATATTAGTTTGGATTTGACCAAAAAAAATTTGCAAAACATTCTATAATATAACATTACACATTGAAATATATGAATTTTTAAAAATAATTTAATTTATTTATGTTCAATTTGCTTGGCTATCAAATTGAACATGTTATTGCCATTTGTCTTTATTAATGTGCCCATTATCTCTATTAATTAACCAAAAGTACATAGATCACATCAAAGTGTTAGTTGGGCATTTATGATACAATTTGTTTTGGGAAGGTGATAAAATTATTGCTAATGAGTATAATCATTTTATATTCTTATTTATAAAAATGGCTAACGATTAATATAATCTAATAAAAAATATATTATTTAAAATTACATATATAATTTAAAATGATTATTTAAAATCACATATGTAATTTAAAAAAATTTATTAATGGTATGTAAGAGATATATCTTTATTTTTACATTTTATTTTTAAGGGGTAGAGGTCACTTAGGTTTTTGTGCGAACTTAACCATATATGATCAATTTTACACTATTAATGTATGAATGATATTAAAAATAATAAGATGTTTGTAATACGAATAAATATAAAATTTCTCATATTCACAAACCAAAGTATAACAGAAATTTATGATAGGACCTCTATACCCAGGTCTAATAATAAGATTTTCATAAGACCATACCCACAAACTATAAAAAGGCAAATGTAAACTATTGATAATTATTTCTATGTTGCAATAAGAATAATGTTAATTTACAAAATTTAATAATGCATCTAATTACGATTTAAAATTAATCTAATTATAACATTTTAAAATTTTTGTATTTTTATTGTTTTCTACTTTAATTTAGCTATATTTAAACTAAGCAGCAGGCACTAGCTACTATGTAGCTTTTGTTTAATTATTGATTTTTTTTAAATCTATGTCATTACAATATTTATGGAAAATGTGTGATTTTATTTTGTGAAAAATCTATATTGCATTAAGGAAGATCTACTCACTTATGTGTTGCTTATGTGTTGGTATAAAAATAATGTTACTAAACAATATTTTGACATTTTCTTTTTTGAAAACTTGAATAGTTACATGGTTGTTTTTAAATAACTCATGTGATTTGTAGTCTCTGCATTAATTTGTACATTTCTCTCTTAAAAATATAAATTTCATCTTGTTGCTCTCACAAAATACAAGCTAAACAAAATATGATTGAGGTATTTTATGTAGATTATAAATTTTAAAAATATTCCAAAATTTAATAGACAAGAGTTAAGGTTTATTGACTTTTTTTTTCGATCAGATTTGAAAAATAATTAACCTTCTATATCTCAAATTCAAGAATATTTTCAAAATCTAGTGCAACCATTTAAAAAAATGAAAAATAACAAACAAATGCACTAAGGTCCAACCATTTGAAGACTAACGATACCACTCTCCCTAAAACTAAAAACATAATAGAAATGATTAAAATGAAGAAAACTTCCATCTACAACTGACACCTTATTTGCTTTCATGTTTTCAATAATATGAACGAAGTAATCCTACTATTTTCGTAGGCTCAATAGAAGAGCTTTCTTTTCATAATAAATTTTAGATTCAATTATGAAAAATAAAGAATCTCTATTTAATTGTGAAATATATATATATATATATATGAGAAGAGATGAAGCAAATAATTACAAAGAATCTATCCTTTTACTCACTCTTAGGATAACCAATATATGCAGTTGTGAAATATATATATATATATATATAAGAGAAGAGATCAAGCATGGAATTACAGAGAATCTATCCTTTTACTCACTCATAGTACAAAAAATTGACCCTTTTAGGCCAGCCTTTACGCGGAAGGTTTAACTATCTCCGAAAATTTATGAAAGGAATTGATCCGTTAATCGAATAGGGGGAATAAATTTATATGTCTTGAGCATGTATAATTGAATAGCTATACCTATATGTAGACACTCTATTCATTCCGAGCCTACCTGTTCCATAATCTCCTATTGCATGTGGTGGAGTTCTGGTTGCATGTGGTGAAGATCCAGAGCGTGATCCACCAGATCCTAGTTTTCATTAAAATTTAATAAATCATTATGGTAAAATTTGGAATTTCCACCACGTTCACAATGATCTCACTCAAAAATCGATTCTTATACATAATAATTCTGTTGGTTTTCAAGAAATACAAACAAATAAAAGCAAACAAAAACTTCAGAGTCAAGACAATATTTCTTCGAATTCTCTCCTAAATTTATCACTACAAACTGCAACACAATGCATCTGGATAAAGATAATGGCCAATTAATTAAACTAAAACGACACCTAAGGCCGATGCGAGCACAAACGAACAAGTCAACGTGTGGCATGTTTTTTTCAGAGAGAAAATTCATATATGGTCGAGACAATATGGTCGAAGCCAGTCAAAATACAGCCGAAGCTAAATAGAATACAACCGAAGCGGGCAGATACAACAAAACCGTCACATATCACCGAAAAAAAACCTCCGCAGGATTCAAACTCGGCTGGGGAGCCAAAGCCATCCGCCCCAGCGGTCTAATCATGCACGCTGGGTGCAACGTGTGGCATGTTAACAAACGTAGCCTTTCGGGAGTTGGTTCTACGGGACTTATGAATATAATTGATTGAGGGGTCGGTGACACCATTTGGGAAGTTGCCTTCATCTCTCAGCTGTCACTATAACAGAGAAGAATCCGCATGAATAATTCGTTGCCATGCGAGCCCAAGTCTCGCTCAGCCAGGTGAAGGCGCATGGAGATCCAAAAATTCATATACCATTGTCAAAATCATTTTATAACGTGGTTTGCGGCAAAATTTAGTTTATGTTATTTAGAATAAATCAACCTAAATGTAAATGTGAACAATTACATAGAAAACAATAAAATACACATCTAAAGAAATGCTTTTAACTGCAACATATATAATTGCTATCTTAAGTACATTGGCATTTTATAACGTGGTTTGCGGCAAAATTTAGTTTATGTTATTTAGAATAAATCAACCTAAATGTAAATGTGAACAATTACATAGAAAACAATAAAATACACATCTAAAGAAATGCTTTTAACTGCAACATATATAATTGCTGCCTTAAGTACATTGACAATGTTTGTTTTCTCAGGTATCAATTCAAATTCTATTTGCCAACTTTTACAATAAAGCCTGTGATGCAAAACTATCTGCTTTCATCTGAATCAAGTGATTTTCAATACTCCGCACGATAGGCTTATACTTGCATGCAGAGAATCATTGGGACATGTTGCCAATTTGGTAGATTTAGTGATTAAAACAAGATATTTTTAGTAAATTTCAGTATACTGTAGGATAACCAATCTTTCAGGAAGGATTATCCACTACAAATTACACAAAAATGAGGTTTTCAAAATCCAAGAGCATGGGATGAAAATTTTCCATAGTTTATTAAAATTCAAAATAAATGCATATTAAAACCAGTAAGAAAATCCTTACAGTCAAATTAGGGAATCATAAGCCTGAACAATACATTTTAGATCCACTGGTAGCTGCATAACCTGTGCAGTTAGTGCTTCTGATTTTGTTTGTCTTTGCTAGTTCAATACCAATTTCAGCTTCACGCTAGCAAAATCATTGCTTACAATATATCGGAACTAAGATGATCTAAATAAATCATGGGAGGAAGAACACTAGAACGTGCCCAAAAAAATTGGTAGCCACACATCCAACGTCTGCGCGACTCCTTCTAGCTATCTGTGGCGGCATGGTGTTCTCGGTCGTAACCGGTCTATGGGTTATGCTGGAAGTTGATACCAAAGCAATGCGAAGCGACCTCTGGCAAACTTTTTCCACAGGTCAAATTTTCATTTGGTTGAGGATGACGAAAATTAATTTCACTCATTGTCATCAATTTCCCCTAAAGGTGCAAAGGAACACCGAAGAAATAGAAGATTTGGGAAGTTTATCTCGCCACAAATATATGCCACTGCTGAATGGATGTGCAGAAGGATTGCCAAACTCTCCAATGGAAGTGCCACAAGGCGAACCCACTGTGCACAACCTATACATGAGAAAAAATTGTTGACAAACCTTGCCCTATGATGAGCTTTAGTGTTGTAGCAAGGATGCTGCAACTCCTGGGCTACCAACCTTACTTATCAACCCGGGGTTCGTACAAACTTGGAGGTGAAAGTGTTGTATGCACAAGTAAAAGTGATGGTTCTGCCTGTTGTCACTCTTCAGCTAGCGAGAAACCAATGGGGTTCCAAGCTAGACTTCTATAGAGTTAGAATAAGCTTGATTCTTTGATGGAAGAAAGGAAAATCTACTCTAAAAGAGTTACTCTACTGTAGTAATGGAAAAAAAACCAACATGTAATGCTAAACCACACCATACCCTAATTAACCATTTAAGAAGCTATGCTAAGCAGAGATGTTAAATCAACAATAAAAAAATGCTACTATCTAAGCTGCAGAAGTAAAAAGCATCAAACAATACTAATGTGCAAGTAATGAAACTAAACTAACTCTGTTTTCACTTTTTTGGTCTTTTTAGGCAAAATCAAGCATGCAAACTAATTGTTCTTGTGGATGTGACAAGTGGATTGAAGGTGTTTGAGGATGGCTAGAAGGTTTATGGAGTGGTTGGATGGTGTGGAGGGGTCCTAGGAGGATTTTTTGTGACTTCCTAGAGGTTTCCCATCAATTCGGCCTCAAAACAGGCTGTTTCAGGAAAACCTACAAGATGTACTAGAAACCTACAGGATGATCCTGTAGGAATTACAAGAAACCTACAGGATACAACTGAGAGCTAATTGTGAGGTGTTGGAGGTGTTGGGAAGCTTAGGAAATGTGTGTTATGGGTGGAATGGAGTGTTAGAAGGTCTAGGAGAACTCATGAGTCAGTATCCAAGATAAGAGATGGCTAGATTCGCTCAATGTGTTCAGGAGAATTTCAATGAAAAATGATGAAAAGCTAGTGAGGGTGATGGTGAAGCAATGGATGGCTAAGGGGGATGAAGTGGAAGGTGGTTGCTGGTTATGAAGTCTTGGTCTCCTCCTGAAGCACCTTCTATGCTTAAAACATGTGTGTCTTCCAAAAATTATGCAACAAGATACATTTTCATAAACTAGAAAAGCATGAATCAATTGCCTATATTATGCATGAAGAAAGTTGTTGAAGGGAATGAAAGAATGAGTGAGATCTTATTGCAGAAATGGAGATGGAAAAAGATGACAATGAAATCTGCCTTGCAACATTAACCAAATACTGAATTAAAGACAACAAACTCCAAAGCTCATAAAAGAACTAGAAATCTGTGTTTTTGGGGCTGCTGAAGGGTCCCTTCCTCAAGTCATGGTCCCAGAGGGAGGAAGTGAGGCTAAGACACCTGCTGACAACCTTGTGGTGATCCTTTTTCTCCTTGCTAACCTGCTACCAAAAGAAGGGAAAAATGGAAGCAAACTATCACACAACCAATCTAATCTACACTACTTGTAATGGAAAAGCATCTAATAAGAAAACTACCAACTAAGCTATGAATATACACTAAACATACATGTAGAATAAAGAGGATCTTTGGCTGCTAGGGTTGGGCCCTAACCCAAGAGCTTCAGCCCTCTGAGTTAACTCAGTGCTGGCTCAAAACAAAACTCATTCTTATTACCAAAACAATAGATTACATCAAAAGAACTGTCACAAGTCTTGCAGCTCGAAAATAGAGTAGAGTTTTACAATAAAAATCCGAATCTTACTGAGGTCCTAGGCCTCTATACTTATACATCTGAAGTCTCCAATGACTTCCTTAAAATTAAGGAGGCTCGACTCCCAAACTCGAGATAAACTGGTGCTTTGTCTTTCACTTGCTCGGTTGCCTTCTAGTCCTCATGATTTGGTTGTTTACACTCCGAGCTGATGGAGGAATATTCGAATGGAGGGGTAGTAAACAAGGAGGATTTACCTCCTATAATCCCTCTCCCTTGTCCCATTCGAGTTTTGACCTTGGTCTTTGCCAAAATTCCTTGCTTTTCTCATTTAATCCTGCATTAAATGCACATTAGACCACAAAGCAAAATATTCAACTCTAATTCATCTCATAAACAAAATATAATCAAAAGTATGCAATAAGTTATGAGAATGGTTGGTTTGACTAAGCTAGGAGGTGAATTAAGGCCCGTATAATTACCCAATGATGAGACTCATAACACTAGCTCTGTCATGGCTGGTTATTTGTCTTTTCTCCGTCACTCAATGGTGCCTACCTCGGATTTCGATTTCCTTCAAGGCATGACACCTACCTTTTACTTTTCATACTCTATATTCCCTTCTCATGGTTAGTCAAAAGATGAAATGGGAGTCCAACCGGATTCAAATGAAACTTTTCATGTTTTTATGGAATCATTAAGGAAGATTCAACTCGAGCCAACATGAAATCTAATTTTCCATGGGAATAATATCTTTGTAATCCATTAAGTCTAATCGACTATCTTCAAAAGGACGAACACAATTGATCGCGAAGCTAAGACACCATTGTCTCAAGAACCAGAAGAGATGAAGGAGATGCAAGATAAAGGAAGTTGGAAGACCGTAGAGAAAAAAAAAGAGAGCTACAACACCAATCTCGCCAAGAAAGACGAGGAGCCAGACAATTAAAAATTAAAAATATTATAGGTCCGATAGACCAATTTGGTCTCACTGGACGATAACCACCATCATCATCATCATCATCAAAATGTTAAAATTTGAAGATAGGGATTTTTTTTTAATTAAACAAGTATAAACCTTTCCCAACTATGGGGAGCCATAACCCTCAACTTATTTCAAAATTATATGAATCACATGTTCATTGATTTGGAAAAGCATGAATTGGATTGCTACAAACAAAGAGAAAACACTTGGATTACGTGTTTGACATATTAATTTTCAGAAAATTCATGGATTTTATTTATAAAAAAATACAGGGTTGATGAATAATAACTCTTTCATTATTATCCCTGCCGCAGGGCAGGTATTACGCCTTCAAAAAATAAAAGACTGCCAATTAGTTAAAATTTGACTAAAAATTAAATCACATGGATTAAATTTAACAATTCCAAAACTAATTTAATTCATTTTTTAAAAATAAATTATTTTAATTTCCGTGAATCTAATTGGTTATTTAGCTCTCGGTCTCAGTCCTGGAATTTGACGTCCACAGGACGTATTTTTGATTTCAAAACGTATTTGACGGCAGGGAAAAAATCTTCCACGTCAGATTAGACGTGTGGTATACGTTTCCAACCCGTCGTTTTGACGTCTAATTTCATGGAGAAAACGTAAAAATCTATAATATGTGTAATGGGAGTATGGTACAGTGGTTGCGGCATGTGTTAACTACGGATTAGATGATTACTTGCACTTGATGACTGAATGCAAGTTGCAACGCGATTAAACTGATAGGTTATAGGTTCTAATTTCCTACTCAACCTTCGAAAGAGGCACAAATTGATTAGCTTTTATCACAGGGGAGCACAAGTTCATGCCTAATCCTGTAGAGCCACCCGTCAATTTTCTCAATTAGGGTGACAATTCTTCCAGGCTCATTAATGGTAACACATCTTTTGAAAGTCACGGTATTTCTTCCTTACGATTCTTATCGTTCTCATCATTGCGTCTCTATTTCAAAGGATCCTTTTGAGCAGCGGTCATATGTATGCTCGGTACTAGGTTTTTTGAATAAACAGTAAACATGCCTAAAACGCTGAATGGAAATCACAGTAAACATGCTTGAAATGTCGAATGGAAATCACTTGAAATCTCTGTCTTCGCAATCCTTGGGATGTAGGGAGTCTCTTATCAATTCCTTTGGTCTAAGATAGCTCATAATTTGAATTTCCTTTTATCAATTCCTTTGGTCTAAGATATCTTTATTATGATATAAGACGCATAATTTAAATTGTCCTTTATCTTATTGGAACTGAAAGCCGCTAAATTCCTGCCGTCTAAGATGTTGTTTACTACGAATAATGTAAATTATTTATTAGTGTGGAGTAAAGGACATGAAGAAATTGATGCAATGTAAGGGGAAATTAACCGAACCTGGAAACATGGAAAATAATCAAGTCGAGCATTCGTTTGAATAGCTAAAGAAATTAAGGGAAAGAAAAGCGTTTGAATTGGCATCGGATCCCAATTGGCATGGTGGAAATTCCGAAAGATAATCTAGTTCTTTGCATAACAAATACCACTTCTAAAGAAATTAAGGGAAAGAAAAGCGTTTGAATTGGCATCGGATCCCAATTGGCATGGTGGAAATTCCGAAAGATAATCTAGTTCTTTGCATAACAAATACCACTTATATTAAAAGTAGTGTGATAGAATCATGGAATAATTGTAATATAATTAATCGCTGTGTAACATGGACACTTAAGGTGTGCAACACTATATATGGTTGGAAAGTATGGTGGTTTTATTGAGGATATTGGGAGTATTTATGTCTAGGTCACATGTGGATGTTACATGTGAAACTTATAAGTTAACTTGGGGTAAGGTTGTAATTTTGGTTGTAGTGACTCAATTTTTTTTTGGTGAAAACGGTTATTTTTTGGTTCTCCTATAAAATTGATTATTGGGCATTAAAAATTGTGATTGGTGTATCTGATGTCTTTCTTGTAATAAGATCTCCTTGGTAGAGTTATTACCCAGATGTTTTAATGTAGCTCATTTTCTATGTGGTGTCCCATTATTCTTCTTCTATTAATGGTTGAGAAAAGGTCAAATTAGAAAAATGTATAGTATTTGTTAGGCTTTTGCAGCTCGTTATATTTTCAATATGCTTGTTTAGCATGAAGGTATTTTATAGAAATATTGGTGTTTAGCTTGAAGGTATTTCATCTAAATATTGAATTTAACATGTTAGTCAACTAATTTCATTATATACACAATAGTTAAAAAGGACTTGATAAAGAATTTGAGAGATGATTTGTTTTAAGTATTAAAGTCATTGATGTATTAAAAAAGTCCCCTCCTTTATACATCTTACTAGAAACAAAATCAAAATATATATCAATTATTGCAACATGTATTATTTTTTTCCCAAAAAAAAAATCATTATATTTCATATTGAAATATATGTTGTGTTGACTTTTAGGTCCTAAAAAAAAAACTAGTTCATTAGACCATATAATTAGGAAATCAAAACATACTCACCTACCATTAGAGCAGTTTAACTGTAACAAATAAACCTCATAATGTGTTATATCAAAAGTATGATTGTATGTTATATCGAAACAAATAAACCTCATACTGTGTCATATCAAAAGTATGGTTGTATGCTATATCGAAACACATATGCTAAGTTGGGAAAAAATAAGGCACTCTTTGAAGGAGATTAATGAAAGTTGAAATGCAAGAGTAGCTGACACCCACAAATTTGGGTAGAACGTAAAATGAAGGGCATGAAAAATGCAAAAACGTCATTAAATTTTCATTTGACGGGCATAGGGGATTTGAAATTCCAGGCCTGCTCGGTCTTATTGAGCAATCATCACAAATTGTACGAACAAGTAAGCGAGGTGATGGCTTCATTTAAACGTAATTAATATGAAAATTAGGGGAACATCCATTCATTGGCTTTTCCCTTTTTGTGAGACAACCGTCTTCCTTCTCTCCTGCACAAAGAAGATCAATGAAATCTTAGAGGTAGTGGAGACTTGCAGTAAATCCGCAATATGTTTGCAGTGCAAAGAAGATAAAAGATTGACGAAAATTTACCCTTCGTAAATTTAATGTTAAAAGAGCTTCACAAAATTTCGATTGAATGTCATATCATATTAAATATCACAATTAATTGCTACGGAAAAACTATAATTATTAAAATCTCTATAAGTTTTTGGGTAATTAGTTATTTTAGGGTTTAGGGGCCCATTCCAACCTCAATGGGCACTATAATGCCTCGACAAGTATCATATCCTTCGCAGACGCAAATGTCCTTTTAGGCAAAGTTTAAGGGAGAAAATTTAGTAAAGTTTGTAATGTCTTTTATATTTTTATGACTTCAAATTCGAAGAATACAGTTTCTCCACATTTGTAGGGTTTGGAAGGATCCTGGAGTTATAAAAAGCTTTAAAAACCTAGTTTGACAATAAAGGGTTGCTGAAGAAGGCCTAGCCATTGGGCTTACAGTGTCCTTTGTGAGGGTTTATAGGCTGGTTAAATTATTATCTTGAGGAACCAGCTCCCTCGTTTAGATGGTGTCTTCTGTAAATATTTCTCTTCCTATCACCAGACAATTAAGTTTATACAGGGTTTGTTCATGAATTGCTGAGAAATGTTTCCCTTTCCGTGGTGAATGAATGTCCGAGTAATTATTTCCTCTCTGTGGAAAAAGAATGTGACTTTAGCACAAAAGTCATTGTAGTTACTGGTTTCTGCATGTTTTTTGTCTGTGGAAGTGTCGAGACAGATAAACAAGTATATCAGGAAGAAGATATGGGTGTCGGCACGATTTTACAAAAAAGGTATGTCCTCATTACTATCTGAAAATCAAATTTAGAAAAGCAGATATCTGTCTATTTTGAGTTATTTTCAGGGTCATCTACCTAGAATGGTCTTTCTTGCTGATCTTAAATATTACATCCTTTCCTTATATAAGTTTTGAGACATTCTTACAAATAACTTCCTGTAAATGTCTGGGGTTTCCTTTTGGGGTGTTTCTTCTTTAAATTGCACAGTATAATTTCATGATTTGGGTTGGAACTAGCATTTTGTTTAAATAGGCTAAATTTCTTGACTTTAGCATTTTACATCTTCTTCCCATTCCATATGTTGTGGGGAACACAAAAAATCAAGGGATGTTTAATGGATTTCTTAGCTTTCTGTCTATCCATCAACCATCTCAACTGGCATTTTCTGTCATGGCTCCAACTATCCAATTTCATAATTATCTCTAGACCCTGTAAACAATGCGGGTTTAGGCTATGTAATTTATGGATAGTCTGTAACTTTTGCTACTGTTGTTGTCTGAACATTGGATGTTAAAAAATCATTTTTCTGTTTCCAGTGGTATTGAAATTGTGGTAATGTGCGGAATGCCATTGTCATTCTTTCCTTCTGGGCGCCTGTAGACTCAGGTTTACTCTTAGTATCCCTCTTTGAGTCACAAGAAGCTTGCCATAGCTCTCCAACCCCCTCTCAGCCTCCCCAGTATTTTTTACCGGTTTATGACTTTTTCCGGTCGGCCTTCAATCCCCGGTGGTGGCTGTAGGATTCCGTCCACTTCTGACATCGATCATAATTTGTGTCACTCCCTCCATACGCGTCATCAGCACTCGTCTCAAGACCAATATTTATTTCCACATCAAGATATATCCACTGATACATTCCTTTTGTCAGTTATTTAATAGGAAATTCCATATTGGGGGTGTCATCAGTAGAGCTGGAAAAATTTCCCAGTCGACTTTTATATTTCCCGGTGGAGGTTGTAGTTTTCTGTCCACATCTGACAACATGATATCCTTTTTTTCTTTCACATCAAACACGTCATCTGCTCCCTTCACTAGGCCCGTAATTATTTACACAACAGAATATATCCGCCGCTACATTCCTTTCTCAATTGTTTAATTGGAAATTTCTAATTAAGGGTTGTCAACGGCAGCGTCCGATCACAAAATACATTTTAATACTCGGTACCTACTCTCCCCTGAATTGAATGGTAATTCAGAATTGACAATCCCAATAGAAAGGTACATCTAATCTCGTCAGATCTACATCCTTCCCATATCGTCAGACCACATGCGATTTAAATAAGCTGTCAGTTTACGCTTCCACATCCTCCATACTTTTCTCAAAAGCAATTCTATCATGGCGGATTACCCATCTGATGTCTCTGCCACCTCTGCACTCATTCGTGCCACTGTAGAGGCCGAATCCAAGCGAATCGGTGCTGATATCCATGTCAGCCAAAACAGCCCACGTTCACTTGATGCATGGCACTCTATATTAGGAGATGGTAATATGCCAGATGTCACGGAGAGGCCTCTTGATTCTTTGGTTGGCGGATTTGTACAACAACATCGTCGTTCCAAACATCACTCCATTAAAACTGCCCCTCCTCCTCCTGCACTGGCTTTGGACAGTGATACTCTGGTTGACCGCATTACTAGTCTACAAAAACGAGCCCTAGTTGGTAGATGGTACTTTTCAGAGATGGAAGACTCTGATACACGTAAATGGATTGAGAAGAAGTGGAAATCGATGTTAGGGTACATGCCTACGGTTGTTAGGCTTCTGAAGGGATGGTACAGTTTTCACTTCCTCAGTCAGGAAGATTTGGAGAAAATTATAGCTATCCCATGGATTCATGGAAAAAGTTTTCTGGCTCTCCATAAGTGGTACATTAGGTACAATCCCCTTCGTAATACCCCCTCCAACAAGTTGGTATGGGTAAAATTACCAGGTCTCCCTCTGGAATTATGGACAAAATAGGCTCTTACTGACATCGGTAACGCCATCGGAAAGTTTATATACGTGGACCCACGCTGTCTGGGTGCACAGGACAAAAGGGTCGCCTGGATCCTTATTGAAAAGGATTATAGAGGGGGTTTCCCTGATCACATTGAGCTACATTGGGGTGACATCTTCCTCCAACAAAGATTGGATTATTGGGGAGTTCCATTTAGATGCTCTTTCTGCCACAAAACTGGTCACATGCGACAACAATGCCCTTTTCGGCCGAGTGGTCGATTCCATGGCAGAAAATGCTATAATGGAACCTCGAGACCTCTCTCGGATATGGGTCGACAGGGACAATAGATTCTAAAAGGCAAAGAGAACACGACTCACAAGATTCCACGTCAGCAATCAGGTACACACTCACAATCTCACCAGAATTCTCCCCTTCCACATGCTTTTGGATCAATTGTCTCTTCGCCCATTACTATTCCCTCATCACCGATAAATTCGGCCAAATCGGATTTTCCGTCTTCTGACAGCCCACCAGCCTTTATGTCTCATCCACCTCCCGAGCTTGTAACCTTCCAGGACATTCCTATCCCCTTTACAACTCCTCATCCTTACCCGGATATTCCATCCACCTCGCAAATTGCATATGTTTCTCCTCTAGCTCCGCCACGCCGACAATCAAAAGATAAAGGACCTTGCCTCAGTATTACTCCACCAAATTCCCCAACTGCTTCACCGACAAATTCGGTGGGGAGTGACCTTGACCTCCTTCTACAAAGGAAGACCCTTGATCTCTGTACTCTCACCATCCATAAACCGGCGGGTAGCTCATCCCCCCATATCAGCCCAAACTCGGCGGGGAACATTACAGTGCGCAGGAAACAAAACCGTGGTAGTCGCCACTTTCGGGGTCGACCCAATAAAAATCCTTTTTCTTCTCCCATGGACAGGTTTCTCGTTGACATCCCCATTGCTGACATCTCCCCCTCATAGGCCCTTAGAGCACGGATGCCTGAGAAAGACCTACGATGATGTGCATCATTTCCCTTAATATTCGGGGTCTGGGGACTACCCCTAAATATCTAGCCCTCAAAAACCTGCTGTTATCTCTACATCCGTTCATTATCCTCATTCAAGAGACGATGCACAATGTTCCTGACGCTATTCAATACTTCCGAAAAATGTTTCCAACCTGGCATATATCTGCAACTGCTGCTATGGGTCTCTCGGGTGGTCTGGTGGCCTTATGGGATCCGAGATGGATTAACATTAAAGCTTTCAAATGCTTCGCTGGTATTCTCCTGGAAGGAAATATCCATGGCATGCCAGGTTATGTTCATATCTTAAATATATATGCCCCATACAGAGATAGAGGGGAATTCTGGGACCGATTCATATCATCTGGCATAATGGAACTACAGACCCTCATTATCGCAGGGGATCTAAACTGCACTATCAGCTTGGATGAAACTTGGGGTTGTTTCAGGAAAACTGACCCTCTGGCGGGGAAAATCCAAAATGCCATCATCATGAACAATTTTGTGGATATATGCCCCTACAAAATCTCTCCGACATGGGACAATGGTCGCTCGAGCTCTGCATATGTGGCCAAAAGACTGGATCGATTCTTGATACATGAGCAATTGTTGGATCGTTTGGGTGATGTCCGAGTAAACACCATCAGCAACTTTATATCAGATCATAGACCCATCACTCTACAATGGAGGGAAAGAGTACCTCGCTCGGGTCTCCCTTTCAAATTCAATAGAACATTATTACAGGACCCTGAATTCAATAAGATGGTACATGACACTTGGGGAAGTATTAATATCATGGGTTCCTCTCCTATGCTCAGTATCCTGGAGAAACTTGACTCCCTCTGGGGATCAGTAAAATTATGGCAGAAGAAGAAAATTAGAGACAACAGAAAAGAACTTGTAAAAATTCAAGAACAATTGGACTATCTTCAGGTCTCCATGTCCTCACATTTCCTCCCTGATCATATCCGAGCCAACATTCAAAAACTGGAACACAGGAAGAAGGAAATTCTAATGATGGAAGAAGCTACATGGAGACTAAAGAGCAGGGCTCTCTGGTTAAATGAAGGAGACCGAAATACTAAATTCTTCCACAGATATGCAAATTTCCGTCGGAATATGAATTCCATATGGCAAATATCTGACCCGAGTGGACGAATATCCCACACACAAGAAGAAATAAGTGATGCTGCTGTAAACTACTTTCAAAATGCTTATAGAAGAAATGAAAATTCTTCTGTGGAAGATATGATCTGGGGTATTGAACCATATCCTATCATGTTTGATCTAGAGAAAAATGAGGATTTTTTTAAGGAAGTCTCCGAGGAAGAGCTGCTGGGGGTTCTCAAGTCTTTTAAGAGTGACAAAAGTCTCGGGCCTGATGGATGGACTATTGAACTGTTTACTCATTTCTTTGAAATTATCAAGATGGATCTACTGGGTATGATCGAGGAATCCAGAAATATGGGCTATATTCATCAAAATATTTCCTCAACATACATCGCTCTCATTCCGAAAAAAATCAGCTAAGAGTTTCTCAGACTATAGACCTATCTCACTGTGCAACGTCATATATAAAATCATATCAAAGATTATTGCGGGGCGATTACGTAATACTCTTTCCCTCTTCATATCCCCTGAACAACATGGTTTCCTTCCAGGGAGAATCATTCATGATGTGGTGGCAAATGCACAGGAAAGTATGCACTCTATCCACACAAAGAACATGGATGTGGCTATTCTGCAGGTAGATCTCTGTAAAGCTTATGACTGTTTGGATTGGGGCTTCCTTAGACTAATCCTCAGCAAGATCGGTTTACAGCCTAGGTGCATAAACTGGATCATGGCATGTGTGGAAAATGTAAATTATGCAATCATCATCAATGGTCTTCCAACAAGATTCTTCCGGTCTGAAAGAGGTCTTCATCAGGGATGCTCTTTATCTCCATTATTATTCATCCTGGTAATGGATTGTCTGAGTCTGCATATCAAAAGAGCGGTGCTAGAGGGGCATTTCAAATCACTGAAGCTGGGGAACAATATCAATATCTCACATAACCTCTTTGTCGATGACATCCTCATAATGGGTATGTTATGTCGTTTCTCTTGGTATTATCTTTTTAATATTTTCAGCAGATTTGCAAATGCTTCGGGACTGTGCATGAATTCCAACAAATCAGTTCTTTATTATAGTCAATCTGATATGATAACTATAACATATATAAAAGACTTATTTGGAATTGAAGCTAAACCTATGCAAAATGGTCTGAAGTATTTAGGTTATAGACTTAAACCATCATGTTATAGAATATCTGATTGGAAATGGCTCACTGAAAAGTTCTATAAAAGAATTTCTGGATGGGAATTTAGATGTCTATCCATAGGGGGTAGGGCCATTCTGTCACAAACCGTTCTAACACAGCTGGGAGTATATTGGGCACATCTTTTTCATATTCCTGCCTCCATCATAAATGATATAAACCGACTCATGGCAAATTTCATCTGGGCGGGTGCACACAATAGGAAAAAATTCCATCTGACCAAGCTTTCAAATATAACTCTTCCAAGGACATGGGTGGATGGGGAATTTTAGACCTTCGTCGTTTTGGCGAGGCTTTACTCATCAAATCGCTCTGGAGGGGATTATTTGGAGTAAGATCATACAACACAAATATCTAAAAAACAAAGACTTCATTTTTTGGTACCGTTTGGGTTCAATTGGGAAAAAACAAGGTTCAACAATATGGTCAAGTTTCCTAAAAATTGAGAAATGTTTCATTCAACTCCTGACATGGAAATTCCAGACTGGAAATAATATCCTTATTGGTTTTGACCCAATTCTAGGTGCTGACCAGAGTCTATCTATCTCAGTGAATATCACACAGTTCCTAAATGACCATGGTTTCTTTTTTTGGGGTCAAGTCATAAATGGCTGGCAGGGAAATCTTCCTGTGTGGAAAAATGCCTATGAACTCGGATTAACCGGTGACCTGCATGAAGAGTGGAATCAGATCATCACAAATATGAAACAACAAGGCATCTGTCGATCAAGGACCTGGGATAAAATCATTTGATCGGGCAAAATGCTTTCTGGTAACATAGTTGTAGCAGACGCCTATCAGATACTAACTAAAAAGGTTGCCAGGAATGAGGAAAACCATACCTTTTATGCCTATTGGAAAACAAAAGCTCCAATCAAAATTATAATATTCAACTGGCTTGTTTACCATAATAAGAACCTTGTCTGGGAGAACTTGCAAAAAAGGAAATGGAGTGGACCCGGCATATGCTACATATGCAAAAACCACTCAGAAGAAAATGATCACATCTTTTTACACTGCATTCTCACTACGTGGGTTTGGAAAAAAATATCTTCCCTTTTTGGCTTCCCATACATACAACACACTTGTATTAGAGATTCCTTCATATGATGGAGCACTCAGAAGCCTGCCTGGCGAATTATCCCACTTTTCCTTTTCTGGGAAATCTGGAAATGGAGGAATAGAAGCATTTTCCAGAACAATAGAGAGGATTTCTCTAAAATAATTTCAAAATTTGTCACAAACCTTTCCTTTTTCTCTGCACAACACATAATATCCTCAAAAGATGAATCTAAAAGAAAGAAAGATTTTCATTTCTCTTATCCTATGGGTTTTTTTGATGGGGCAACACAAGGGAATAACTGTGCCTGTGGCTTTTTGATTGCTATAAATGATGACTTGTCATACAGGATGCACTGGAATTGCGGTATTGGTACAAATACTAAAGCTGAAGCTGTAGCTCTCTGGGGTCTCCTATGGTTCAACAGTTTCCTTGGGAACCCCACACTACATATATATGGTGATTCGAGAATCATAATCGATCAAGTCTTGGGGAGGGCATCCATCAACAATCCCAGACTACAAGGATGGATGGAAAGAATTGAACTTTTATGGAAATCTCAAGACAGCTACACAATCCAACACATTGGTAGGTGTCTCAACCAGGATGCAGACAGACTATCAAAAAAAGGATTACAGGACAACATTGACAAATGGTATCTAGAGATAACATGGGAGCAGAATATTTTTGACATGGAGGACCTTCCAAACTCGGGTTAATCTTTCACTATGCAAGTCTCATAAAGTCTGTTTTTTTGTAAATTTTGTTTGTATAGGTTTATAAGTTTCCAAAACATAAGTTTACATAATGTATATATTTCCCATGACTGCTTTTTTGGGGGAATTAATGCTCAGCAAGTTTTTCCCTAAAAGGCTGATCAACTGTGAAAAATCGCTGAGATGGTAGCGCATGGATACTTTTTTCCCTTTTCTTGAATTTTTTTGAACTTTTTGTTTTTGTCTACTTGGCCACTGGGCAAAATAGTGTCCTCTACAAGGGACTCCCTTGAGCCTCCTTGTTAGATGGTGTCAACACAAAAAAAAAATTCAACCCTCTGCTGAACAAGCCGAGCTATATGGATATTCACATCTGCTTATAGGCTCAAATGTAACAGGCCTATCAGATGCTACAGGATTCTCTAAAGGGGGAAATATCCACTTTCAATATGAAATACAAGACAACAATACAGCCACAACCGATGTTTTGTCTACTTCATAGACATATGCTGCTGAAATATGCTTTTTCTGTCATAAACAATACAGGAACTTGTATTAAGCATATTATGCTTTCTGAATTGTCTTGATGTATATGGTCTTTGGACTATGTTTCAAGGTCACAGTTGACTATTAAAAATCACGGGTTATATTTTGTTTTTTCGCCAAAATGGCATCTGATGAAATATGCCAAATGTATATCCTTTCTTAATATAATATATATCAAGCTTTTTTCGTATTAAAGAATATATATATATATATATATATAATTTCACATTGTTATTGATTATTATAAAAAATAATATTTACTAAAATAAATTAATGTTAATTATAATTTATATTTTCAAAAATAATTATTATTATTTAATTTTAATTTTAATGATATAATGTATCAATCAAATCAATGAATAAGATTTTTATTCAATTTAGTCCCAAGTTGCCATGTAATCTTCTCAAACACTCTCCAAAAACTACATCATTGCATAAAAATGGCGCTGAAGCTAGCGTGCACAAATAAAAACCAGAGAACCATTTCTCCACCTCCACAAGTAAGCGAGACGGTGGCTTCGTTTAAACATAATTAATACGAGAATCACCAGAACCATCCATTCATTGGCTTTCCCTTTTTGTGAGACAGCCATCTTCTTTCTTCCCTGCGCAAAGAAGATACATAAAATCTTAGAGGCAGTGGAGGCTTGCATTAAATCCGCAAACATGTTTGTTGTACAAAGAAGACAAAAGCTTGACGAAAATTTACCCTTTCTAAATTTGGCATTAAAAGGGAGGAAGATCTTCACAAAATTTCCATTGATTGTCATATTAAATATCACAATTAATGACTACAAAAAAAACTATAGTTATTATCCCTGTCGCGGGCAGGTATTACGCTGTTCTAAGTTTTTTTGGTTGCCAATTAGTTTAACTTTTGACTAAAAATTAAATCATATCGATTAAAGTTATTATTTGGAAATTAATTTAATTTACTTTATTTAAATAAATTATTTTAATTTACTTGAATTTAATTCGTTATTAAGCTCTCTGTCTCACTGAGCAATAATCACAAAATTGTACGAACAAGATTTTCAGCAATTGTTCTCCTCACTCTAGCTCACAGTCCTTTTTTTTCAGGAGAAAAAATTGTATATATATTATTATCGCAGAAAAGATAAACTGTACATTTTGTAGAGATTGACTATATATTCTGTCTAGTAGGAGCATTTTCGGGAAGATAGAAATTTACAAAAATAAAACATTCTGAGAGTTTTCCAGTATATACTTTTTTTTCAGCAGTTTGTTCATATATGCATGGTGATATTCAGGCATTAATATATACAGAAAAAACAAAAATACCTTGTCATGTGATAGAAAATTGGATCGAGATCTTGAAGCATACTAGATTTGGCGACACTATATGCCCGGCATTATGAAGGGATGGAAATAGTATGTAGTGGAATCTACAGAGATCTTCAGATGCCACATACTGCAAGTAGATTGCAAACCTTTTTTTGATAGTATATCCGCCTCCTCGTTTTGCAGACGCTTTATGTGTGAGATGGGGAAGAGAGAAGGCTTCCATAATGCTGCAATTTTGTTCATCCATCCGGAGAGACTGTCATTTTTTATAGCTTGTCTTCCGATCACGTGCTCTATGATGACTTTGGAGTCTCCATAGATTTGGATTGGGCCAATATCCAAAAAAGTGCAGAAAATGAGAAGACCGTGGAGAGCCATGGCCTCAGCTCTGTTGTTAGTCCCCATTCCACCGTTCCAAAAGATATAATACTGCAGGTCCTTTGCAATGTAAATGTATACGCCGCAAGCACAAATGCCGTCTTTTGATGCACCATCGAAATGTGCCCGAGGGATGGAGAGCTGTGGAGTTGCCGAAGAAAAATGCTGAGATTGAATTTGATGGGGAATGTTAGGAAGGATTGATAAATAAAAGGGGATAATTTTGTCGTATAAATGCCCAAAATCCTCCTTGCCATTTTGAAATATTCTTTTGTTTCTCCACTTCCAGACGAACCAGAGAACAATAAGCGGAATAGGTCTCCAGTTGGTTTTCTGAGAACTCCACCATTGAAGAGCATCCATTATAGAGGAGTGTGATTTGACAGAAAAGCCGAAATGTGAAGCCAAACGATTCCATAGGATCTGTGTGTTATGGCAGTTGAGAAAAATATGCATGTTGTCTTCTGTATCTGAAAGACAGATTGAGCATATGGCTGGCCCGTGCCAGTTCCTTTTCTGTAGATTGGTCCATGTGAGATTTTTATTATGAAATACTAGCCATGAGAACAGAATAATTTTTAGTGGACAACCTGTTTTCCATAAAGTATTGGGAAATATTTTCTGGGAGGTGTCCATTAAATTTTCATTCATGGATAGATATATATCCTTGACTAATACATTGGATCTTCCTTCCTTTATCTGCAGGACAATGCTGTCATTTTCCTCTGTTTTATAAAACCCCGCGTGCTTCATATCCCATATAGTCTTGTTCCATATTTCGGATGAAGATTCTTCCAGGCCCAGCTCTATGGCCGTTTTCCATATTGGAATAGTTCCCTGCCATCCATGTATGACTTGTGCCCAATAGAACAAACCTTTTTGGTGAAGGGACGTGAGAAGTTGTTGTGAGATGGGTGACTCGGCCTGTACACCCAAGATAGAATCAATGCCAATTAAAATGTTGTTACCTGTTTGTAATTTCCATATCAGTTTCCCAAGGAAGAATTGTGAAACTTTTTTGAAACTTCTCCAAATGGTCGATCCTTGGCAAGGGCCTAATGTTCTGTTTCTGTACCAATAAGAGATGTCTTTATTTCCAAAGTATTTCATTTTCATAGCAATACTCCAAAGGCTGTCTCCAAATACTGCTCTCCACAGAGATTTGCATAGAAGGGCCATACCGAAACTACGAAGATGCATGATGCCCCAGCCCCCCATTTTCTTTGGGAGGGATATGTTTATTAGTTTTGTAAGATGGTATTTCCTTTTTTCTTTGCATCCTCCCCAGATAAAGATGGCCATCAAGCTGTTTAATTTTTTTATGATAGCAGAAGGAATATAATATAAATGTGCCCAGTAAATAGATAATTGTGCAAGTACAGATTGAGATAGGATCGTCCTGCCCGCCAAAGATAAACATTTAAATTCCCATCCCGATATCCTTTTATAAAATTTATTGACAATCCATGACCAGTCGGATATGGAATATGCCGTGGGCTTTAGTTGGAAACCTAAATATTTCATACCTTCATTGATAGAAATAGCCTGAATTCTGTAGAGATGAGAAATATAGTCCATTTCATTCATGTTGACCTTCCCATAATGAAATGAAGATTTTCCTTCGTTTATACATAATCCTGTAGCCCTTTGGAAGGATATTAAAATCTCGTGCATAATAAGCCAATATTGTCTACAGAGCATTGCAAAAAGAAGGATATCGTCCACGAAGAGGTTATGTGAGAAATAGCATCCCCTGGATATGTAAAGAGGGAAAATGTTCCCCATATCCACAACTCTTTTTAGGTGAAGACTGAGTGTATCCATAACTAATATGAATAAAAGGGGGGACAGGGAGCATCCCTGACGGAGACCTCTTGCTGCCGAGAAGAAAGTAGAGGGGCATCCGTTGATGAGAATGGAAAAGTTGACTCCTTCCACACATGCCATAATCCATTTAGTACACTGATCATTCAGCCCAATCTTTATGAGAAGACATCTCAGATAGCTCCAATCTAGGCAGTCATAGGCTTTTCTGAGATCTATTTTAAGAATGGCCGCTCCTAACTTTTTTGTATGCATAGAGTGTAAGGCTTCTTGAGCTATAGCCACAACATCTAATATATTCCTGCCATTTAGAAAACCATGTTGTTCCTTTGAGAGATAAAGAGAAAGTTTTCCACGGATTCTTTCTGCAATAACTTTTGAGATGATTTTATAGATAGTATTGCATAGTGATATAGGTCTGTAATCGGAAAAAGTTAAAGAGTCTCTTTTTTTAGGAATCAAGGCTATATAGGTAGAAGTAATGATGTGATTAATCTTGCCGCTTTTTCTGGTTTCTTCCACCATTCCTAATAAATCATTTTTCATCATATCGAAGAAATGGATGAAAATGTCTATGGTCCAGCCGTCAGGGACAGGGAATTTATATTTTTTAAAGGATTTCATAACAGTAAGTAATTCTTCCTCCGTTACAGCAGCAAAAAGTATTTCATTATCCTCTTCATCGAACATAACAGGGAAAGGTTTGATGCCCCACAAAATGTCATTTATCTCTCTGGTGTCTGCCTGTTTGTATGCCTTTTGAAAATGTTTTACCGCTTCTTTGGATATCTCTTCCTGAGTATGCACTATTCTGCCATCTTCGCACTTTATTTTCCATATAGAATTGGAGGCCCTCCTTTTGTTTGCAACACGGTGGAAAAATTTAGTGTTTTTGTCTCCTTCCTTTAACCATGTGGCTCGGCTCTTTAACCGCCAAGTCCTTTCTTCAATGGAGAGTAAATGTTGTTTCCTTTTTTCAAGTTCCCACAGCCGAGAACGAGCGTTCCATGAAAGGGAGTGGGATGACATACTTTTTGCAATGATATCTAATTCCTTTTTAATCTCTTGTAGTTATAGCCGGCTGGACTGTTTTTTCAGGGTCTTCCATTCTTTTACTTTTGTTCGTAGACGTCTCATCTTGCCAATCCATTTTTCCGACAGGGAGCTTCCAAAATACAGATCACTAGATTGCCACGTTTCGCGGATAATGTTGTTGAAAGATTCATCTTCAAGCCAAATCCTGTTGAATTTGAAAGGATAGATCATCCGCGGATGCTGTTCGACCCATTGCAGAGCAATCAGACAGTGATCCGAAATAAAAACAGGAAGGGTTTGTGAACTCGGGAGACCAAACTTTCCCATTAAATTTTCATGCAAAATGAACCTGTCCAATATTTTAGCGATAAAGGCGTCGCCTGACCTTCCATTGTCCCATGTAGGTGTTAAGGATTTTGGGCAGACATCTACAAAGTTGAAATGTAATAGTGCTTCTCTGATTTTTTCCCCAACCGGGTCCTCCCTTTTCCCCTTTCCCCATACCTCCTCTGGTCCCAAAGTGCAGTTAAGATCACCGACGATGAGAAGCGTCTCGATCTCCATAATACCTAATGAAAAGAATTCATTCCAATATGAAGCTCTATCTTTATAGGGTGCATATACATTTAGTATATGAAAATAGTCCGAACAACCTCTCTGCTTAGCAATTATCAGGATACCCCCTAGGCATCGGAACGTGATTGCAGAAATCCATCTCGGGTCCCACAGAACCGCCAAGCCTCCAGAGAGACCTGCCGCCTCTGTAGCTGCCATATACCAGGTTGGCAGCGTGCGCCTAAAAAAAGAGATAGTGTCCTGTCTGTCATGCATTGTCTCCTGTATTAAGATCATCCTGTAAGAAGAAGACATAAATAAATCCTTTAGAGCTAGAAATTTCGGGTCAGCTCCAAGACCCCTTATGTTGATCGAAAGAATGTTCATCATTTGGCACTCTTTCCGGGCAAATCTGCTCTAAGAGGTCCGCTTTCAGGAAGATTGGCAATGGGGATGTTGACTAAGGAGGATTCTTGGAAATCAATATTAGAAATTCCCTTCCTCCCCCTGAAATGCCTACTGCCCCTGTTATTTTTCCGGCGAACAGTGATATTCTTCGCCGAATTGGGACTTATGACAGGTGAAGTAGACATTCTGGGTTTGTTTATGGTAAGGGGCAACAGGCGAAGAGATTCCCTCTGTAAAAGCATATCCAGGTCGCTGCCCATAAAGTTTAAGGGGGATGGTAGAGGAGATGCAGGGAGAGAGACCGAGATCAAGGGGGCTTTACCCTTATAGGATTTATGGGAGACTTTCGGGGTATGGTGAGATAATGTAGAGGGGGATAATATATGAGGGGTATGAACAGATCTAACAGGTGATGAAGAGGACGATGGGACAATGAGAATATTTGTATTCTCGAAACATTCTTTGGGAATGGGTGAAGGCGATATGATGGGAATATTCGGTGACGGTTCAGGAGGAGGCGGTTGGGAGGAAATGACATTAACACCCGCGCTATGGAAATCGTCCATCGAAATCGATCTCAGAAAGTTTTGGGAGGAAGATTTTTGTTTTCTAGGGGAGAAGAAAGGACGGTGAAAAATTTCCCTCGACAAGTCCGGGAAATAGAAACATGGTGAGGTCTGATCGGGGAAATATCTGCAATCGGAGAATTTCTATTATAGTAGTTCTTTGCATCGTCCTTGGAACCGAGCGGAGAAGATATGTATTGGGATTTCTGATGCACCCTGTGATTCTTATATCTCATCTTTTCATTTATATGCTGCGGACATTTGTCTTTGAGGTGTCCCGTTTTGTGACAGAGGGAGCACCTGAAGGGGACTCCCCAGTAGTCAAGTCTTTGACAGGTAGATAATGCTCCCCAGAACAGATCAACGTGGTCCGGAAAGCCACCCCTATAATCTTTCTCCACCAGGATCCAGGCAACCCTTTTATCTTTAGCACCCAGGCATCTAGGGTCAACGTAGACAAACTTCCCAATAGCATTTCCAATACAGGCAAGAGATTCTTTTGTCCACAGTTCAATAGGGAGTGCAGGTAATTTGACCCATATATAATTGTTCTGAGGGGTGTTCCTAAGAGGGTCAAAACCTATGTACCATTTGTGGAGGGCCAGAAAACTCCGTCCGTGAACCTAAGGGAGGCCCCAAACAGTATTCAGATCCCTTACTTTCAAAAAATGAAAGCTGTACCAGTCTTTCATCAGACGAACAATGGTAGGAGTGTACCCAATGAGAGGCCGCCATCTAGCTCCTAGCCATTTCCTAATCTGGACATCATCCATGTCAGGGAAGTGCCATTTCCCAATGAGAGCGTGGGATTGCAAACTTGCTATACAGTCTGCTAACATAATCTCGTCCAAACATATAGCAGATGGGGAAGGGGTGATCTTTGCAGGCCGATGATTGTTTTTGCTACGGGGAACAGAGGGGGGAACAACGCCCAGACCAAGAACATGTAGGGAAGATTGCAAGTGATCTGCCAATTTGGAGTGCCAGCAGGATGATTTAATAGTGCCAAAATGTAATGCTTCTGCCTCCATGGTAGCTTTTACTAAATCCGACGTGTCGGATTCCACGTGGAGTATCTCCATCTCATCAGATAGACGAAGTCCGCCCTCCCACAAGGTGACTAGATAGGGGAGTAAATAGTGGAATGGATCAATAGGACAGATATTTCAAAACAAGCCTCCTCGGGATATAGTCTTCCATCAAAATTGAGAAAAAGTACACCTCATATATACCGAGGAGATAAAAAGCCGGACAAAACACTCCAGGTATTAATAGAGAGAGGCAAGGATTAGGAAAAAGGACCAAATATAGTCAATGAAGAGGTGTGGGCAGGCAGTACTAATGAGTACGAGAGACAAAGGATATAGGGATGAAGAGGATCTGACGGCCTACGGATTCCCAGAGAAATGAAGGCCCAGTGAATGAACCTTCCTAACTTGACCAAGAGTAGGAAGATAGGACACAGGAAGGAATTAAGACAGTCTAGGGAACATCCACAAACGGGATAGTCGGAAAATGGTCGGAAAAACCAGCACGGTAACTGGGAAATCAGATGCAAGAGAGTAAGGGGATGAATAAAATTAAGAGACCACTCACAGTCCTTATCTTTTGTAATGATTGCTTGATCGTTTTTCCAATTAGTTGCCAACCAAGAAACATATTGAATTTATGGCTTCTTTGATGTGTGATATGACGCACAGTAATGTTTACATATGGCAACCAAGAAACGATACGGATTGAATTTATGGCTTCTTTGATGTGTGATATGACGCACAGTAATATTTACATATACAATTTTAGCACACATTTACAAGCCATTTAGGAAAGAACAGATATCATATGAATTAAAATGCAAATACGAAGATATCAATAATCGCATCCTATCTTCCATGATTTAAACTTTAAATTGCAAACAAAAAAACGTCGACACACCCATATAATATCATTAAGCCAGTAGCTGGCCTTGCAAGAAATTAACAAATTGAACTCCATAAAGAACCGTCATAATTTAAATCTGAAATTTATCGAAGAATAGATGGGGCCCTTAAGCTCGAGCGGCTAATATTAATTGTAATTTTCGAATTAGTCACCAGAGATTCCACAGTAAGAAAATTTAAATGTTCTTACTGTAGAATCTCCGATGACTAATTCGAAAATAATGTACCACAGAGATCTTAAATCCAGAATCAATTATAATCTCTACTCAAAAGCATCTAAATATTTAGAGACTATTTATCTGCCTTGATAATACAAGGAGAACTCGTTATAGTTAACTTAGCAATATAATGGTTCAACAATGGAATCATTCTGCAGTTGGAGCCTGATATTCTCATGATCTGCGTTTCTTGTTTGCTTGCGAATACTTTTCAACGACAACGATATTTTGGGCATTATTACTCTTAATTTATTACCCTGACGGCCTATCCTCTCATCACAGAGGAGAGATTTTTATTCCCATGTGGAGCTAAGCATTTATAAATTCTAAGTTCATCCTATTGAGTTGAGGTCAATTTTCTTTATTAAAAAAACTTAACATTTTTGTTATATTTTATGTTAAATGCATGTGAATGGGTGGATGTGTATTTTTCTTAATTGTACATAGTATATAGGTGCACCTACGGTTTTTCTATTTCAACATCATATTTAAGTGTATATACTGTTTTGTACATCATTGTTAACATATTTTGGTGTGCAGTGTGGGTTAAGTGGGCTCCACTGGTTACTAAGGTCAGAAAAGCACATCTTGGTCTTGGCCCACCATATTGCTATTTGTATCCAATATACATGATTTTTCATGCATCCTATGATGCCTAGAGTTAGTGAGTGTCTTTTGGAAAGATTTTGCTCACAAATATTTTATGTCTTAAATTTACTATTCATTAATAAAATTTGTTTTATTTATCTTATACATTAAAACACATTTAATTTGCTAACTTTAAAATTCAATAATCAAAACAAGTGGCAGGGAACGCTAGCTATGTGATTTTGAAATGGCTTTCAAAGTTAAAAGAAGTTTCTTCAACGTTGAATTTGTTGATTTTGAAATGGCTTTCAAAGTTAAAAGAAGTTTCTTCAACGTTGAATTTTGAGTTGGATGTTGTAATTACTTCTTAAATTATTAAAATAATATTATTTAGGAAGAAAGAATAGTATTTGACAAAGAAATAGTAGCTTCAAGATTTTTTCATGTGGATGTGGCAATGGCAATTTAAACCAAAATGCAATTTTCACACCTCCCTTGTATTAATGTGTGGCTTTCTTAATTAATCGCTGCTAACATTTAAGCATGCATTCACTAATTAATCGCCGCTAATATTTATGTATTAATATTTTTTCTCAAGTGTGTTTAGAAAGTTATAAGAATTATTAACTTCATTATTTAAAAGTAACCTGTCAAGAAATACTTTATGAAGTATTGATAGATCCCAAAAGCTAATGGAAACTTCATTATTTGAAAAAAAACACAACAGCAATGGTTTATGATAAATTGGTGTTGTGGGATTTAAATAGATAAGGGTTACTTATAAGCATGGAAATTTTTTCGTGAATATCTTACGATTTATGGAATGGAATGGAGGTTGATCAATAAATATTAATTTGCGGTTTTTTGTCGTGTTGATGGGGAAAGGGTAATTGTAAACTGAAATGCAATTCCCATGCCTCTCTTGTATTGATTATGCTAGTTAATTGGCCCTAATATTTTATGCATGGCTTTGCTAATTAATCTACACTAATATTTATGTATGGCTTCACTAATTAATCTTTTCTTTGGAGTCATGAGAAGCCACACAAGTAACACGTTCCCAAAGTTGGGAGAGTATTGAAATATGTATGTGTTCACTAATAATTCGCTTATCCTGCAGGTTCAGTGTGTGTCACATGCTTTCTAGTGGAACAATGCAAAGTGGTCCCGTGATGAAAAACATTACTTTTTAGTTAATTTGATCAAAGTGTGGTATATTGTTGTGTTGTTTTGTTTTCGAATTTGGAGGGCCTTTAGGGTTCTATAATATCTTTTTTGGTGTGTTACGATGTTTTCTTTTGGAAAGACGATGTGTTAATATTTTACAATATTTCTTCTCCCTGGCAGGTTTGAATTTCTATTCTTTATCAGCGTGTAATGAATTCAAAATTCAACGCTGAATCTATATAATATCAACGCATAATAAAGTCAAAATTTGAAGGTGAATTTCTATAAATAAATGAAGAAGCCCAAACCATTCGCATTTCGTTGAGAGTAGTAGAAGATGGAGATCTGTAACATTCCATCACTTTTATGGACATTACTTTTACTCGTTTATTTTTCCATTCTCTATCTCAGTCCCTCCCCATTTTCTTCTGCCCTTTAATTATCACATCGTCGACATCCTTGTCTCGGAAATGCTTCTGATCAAGAGGCTCTCCTTGGACTTCTATCTGCAATCACCTATGATTTGTCTCAACCGTTAACCACTTCGTGGAAAACCAATGTTTCATTCTAGGGTGGAGAGGTGTCATATGCAGTTGGCGCAGACAGAGAGTGGCTTCACTCAATGTTTCATCCAATGAATTGCAAGGTACAATCTCTCCTCTTCTCAACAATCTCTCATTTCATAGAGTGGTTGACCTTGCCAATAACAATTTTCATGGTCACATTCCCTCTCAATTTAGAAATTTATTTTTCTTAGAGATGCTTTAACTGTATATGAATCAACTCCATAGTTCTATTCTATCCATTCTTGGTCATTTTCGTTGATCTAGGAGGATCCTCATAATGCTCAAAGTTCAAAAGCGTCAGATGCTCATGAAACTAGTGGGAAGTCGAAGAGCTCATCGAATTGATTTCGAAAATATATTCAGTTTCCAAAATGGCCTCCCTATGAGGGAGAAAACGCAGACAAGAAGTGGTTTCACTCAATGTTTCATCCAATGAATTGCAAGGTACAATCTCTCCTCTTCTCAACAATCTCTCATTTCATAGAGTGGTTGACCTTGCCAATAACAATTTTATGGTCACATTCCCTCTCAATTTAGAAATTTATTTTTCTTAGAGATGCTTTAACTGTATATGAATCAACTCCACAGTTCTATTCTGTCCATTCTTGGTCATTTCCGTTGATCCAGGAGGATCCTCATAATGCTTAAAGTTCAAAAGCGTCAGATGCTCATGAAACTAGTGCCAAGTCGAAGAGCTCATCGAAGTTAGTCTCTCAGCAGGACACGTGGCAGTCAACGTACAGGTCAAAGTCAACTCACAAGTCAAATTCAACTCAGCAGAAAAGTCGAAGAGCTCATCAAATTGATTTCAAAAATATATTCGGTTTCCAAGATGGCCAATGGGCCTTTGCAGGCCAAGTGTCAGTCTCTCAGCGGGACACGTGGCAGTCAACGTACAGGTCAAAGTCAACTCACAAGTCAAATTCAACTCAGTAGAAAGGTCAAACTGCAAGGGTCGGGTCGAACCCACGACCTTTGAAATCTAATCACAAAATCTTACCAATGCATCAAAACATTGAATTCGATATATGAAGCCACGAATTTATATTTAATGTTAAGTTGTTGACAATGTGGGGGTAAGAGTTGGCAGAGATCACCACATTCAACGGCCCCGCCAAACCCATGGATATTATTATCGACGCACTAAAGTTATAACGGTGCCTCCAAACATGTGGCAGAGTTGTTACAACGAAAACTATATACCATTGTTAATATGTGCCACGGGGATCATCGCCAGTAGAAGGTTATAAATTATAGTTTATATATGCCATGCAGAGTTGATACATATGGCATGGGCTTTCTATATTATGTTAAAGCTATTGTTTAATAACCATATGTTAATAATAACGTGTGGAGTCAACAAACATATCCGTCTGAATAACGTTAATACTTTGGTTATAACCAAATCCCATGGGATTGATTGTTAGATCACCGACGGGCCTTTGAACTATATATAAAAAAAATTATAACAGTTGCGTGGAGTTTTAATATGTGAAACCATATGTATTGTTGTAATTGCGGCAAATGCGAAGCCAATCCTGGGAGGCCTGCGGGTTTGACCCTGGGATCTCCCGTGGGCATTATAAAAATTTTCCCACTACACCAGAGCGCAGGGGAGTTGAAAGGAGAGTCTGCAAAAGTCATGCTATTTTGTCCCCGTAAATACCTTTTAAGGCATAACTTGGCCAATATTAGGAATTTTTGAGATCTGAGAGTTGCGTTGGAGAGCTGAGGCAGAGGCCTATCAGTTGACAGTAGTCATTGATGCCTGTGTGCACTGTCCAGAATGGTGAAATTTGATGTAAAGAGACTTTTGAACATTTTTAATACAACGGATGCCCACTTGGAAGCGAACCCAGAGATGTAGTCCAGGAGGGATGAACTTTGTCATCAAATATCTTGTGTTTGCTTCTTATTTTCGTTGTTCATGCTTATTTTTCAGATTTCAAGTTTATGTTTAAAGGCACTTAAAAATCAATTTCTCTCATTCATTCACATAAAAGCAACCTTAATTAATATTTAGTGAAATTGAGCAAATAGTTAATTTTGCTGTTTTCAGATCATATTTTGGTATCAGAGCGAGGTTGATCATGTATAGGCAGGATATTTGCTAATGTGAATGTTGACTAGATCCATATTGCAACGTGGAGAAGAGAAACTTGAAGAGATAAATCCAAAGATTGGAAAGAGGAAATTCTCACAAAAGATGGCAGGTTCAAATGAAGGAGAAGATCTTGAGACAAAGAGCGAGGAGCAATTTCAGTAGATGTTCCTTAATATGCAAAGGATGATTGCAGAAATTTATAAAGACAAGAAGACTAGAGATGCAACTTCATCTTCTAAAAGCACGAAAGTGAAAAAAGGAAAGGAGAAATCTGATAGTAATGAACCTCCTTCTCCTCCATACTCGTCTTCTTATTCTTTATTATTCTCTTATCATTCAAGTTCATAATTACACTCACAAAAGAAGAAGAAAAAAATATCCTTTTTTGAAGTTTGAATTTCCAATATATGATGGTAAAGTGAATCCTGAAAAGTTAGATAATTGGATAAAGCAACTTGAGGTGTATTGTAGAATTTAGAATATTGTTGATGAATTTGCAAAAATTTAGTTAGCTACACTTAGAATGGGGGGAACAACTTTAATTTGGTGGGAAAGTAAAACTCAATCAGATTTGAAGCATAAAGGTAAAATTATCTCTTCATGGTCTAATTTTGTTAAAGCTCTTAGAAAGCAATTCTATCCTTTAGGATATATGCAACAGGTTGTAATAGATTGGCAACATTTAAGGCAAGGTAAAGGACAGAGTGTGCAAGATTTTACATAGGAATTCAGGAAAAAGGCATTAGCACTTAATGTTCCATTAGACACACGGGATACTTTGTTGAAGTATATTAGAAGTTTGCATTCTTATTTGCAACATACATTTCTTATGTTTAATCCAACTGACTTTGATGAAGTGTGTGTACAAGCCATTCATATTGAATTAGGTGGCAAACCTTTTCAGTCAAACTTTTCAAAGAAACCATTCAAGCATTCAGAGAAAAAAGATTCCAAAGAAGGCAAAGGGAAGAGAAAGTTGAAAGGGAAGAAATTGGCAACAACTAAGAAAGAAGGAGAAAGGGCTACTTGTACTCATTTTCAAAGGGTTGGAAATGGTGATTCCAAGTGTTGGAAGCTTCATCCGGAACTTAAGCCAAAGAATTTCCTTAAGAAGAAGGGTGAGATGAAAGCTAATGCTGCAGTCCAACAAGATTTGGGATCCGACTCCAGTGATAAAATTAAGATAGCCACTATGGGTTTGACAGGTAATCCTTCTTAATATAGCTCAAGTTCTACTTTTTCTGCATCTTCTTCAAAATCTAATGATGTGATTGAAGAAAAGAAGAGAGTTGAGTTGTTTCATATCAGGATTATCTCCAAACACATTGAGAAAGATACATTATTCAATAGTGGATCACAAGAAAATCTAATATCCTAGGAACTAGTAAGGAAATTGGGATTGGAAACTAAAAATCATCCAAAACCATACCCTTTAGGATGGTTGAAAGAAAACACTCAGATGCAAGTCACAAAACAGTGTCGATTAAGGTTTGCAATATTTCATAGAAAGGAGAATAAGTATCATATCTTTAAAGATGGAATTGAATACATTGTCAAGGCACATAGAATTAAGACAAGCTTGGATTTAATCAATGTAAGTCAAATGAAAAAACTCATAAATTCAAGTAAAAAGTATGTTCTCATGTTTGTTAAAGAACAACCTAAAGATAAATATGATGATTTTCAAGGGTATGATTCTCAGTTTAAGGACAAATTGGTTGAAATAGTAGATTCTTATAAGGAATTGTTTAAAGAACCAAAAATTCTACCTCCAAAACGAGAAATACAACATTAGATTCAATTACAATCTAATTCCCCTCTCCCGAATATTGGCATGTATCGTATGTCAGTCATAGAGAATGAAGAAATTAAGAAACAAATTCAGGAATTGGTTGATAAAGGATTCATTCGACCTATTTCTTCTCCATGTGGATCACCGATCATATTAGTCCCAAAGAAAGACGGAACTTGGAGAATGTGTGTCGATTTTAGAGCCTTAAATAAAATCACCATTAAGAACATGTATCCTCTTCTAGAATCGATGACTTGCTTGATCAGTTAAAGAATGTTTTTTACTTTACAAAATTGAATTTAAATTGGTTATCATTAGATTCGTATTTTAGAGAATGATATATGGAAAACTGCATTTAAGACTAGACAGGGGCTTTATGAATGGTTGGTTATGCCGTTTGGTTTATGCAATGCTCCAACAACTTTTATGAGAGTGATGAATGATGTTTTTCATCCTTTTCTTGATAAGTTTGTCATAGTCTATCTCGATGATATTCTTCTTTTCAGTTCAAGTTTGGAAGAACACGTAAAGCATGTTAAAACAAGTTTTTGATGTGTTGCAAAGAGAGAAACTGTATCTCAAACTTTTTAAGTGTGAATTTGGGAAAAATTCCTTAGTCTATCTTGGTTACATAGTTGGAGGAGGTCAACTTAAAATAGATCCAGCTAAAATTGATGTAATTCTTAAGTGGCCAAGACCTCAAAATGTGACAAAAGTTATAATTTTTCCGGGTGCAGTTCAGTATTGGAGGAAGTTTATTTCTCATTTCTCTTTTATTGCATCACCATTTCATGCTTTAACAAGTTCTAAAGTCTCCTTCCAGTGGCATTACCAGACCTTCAACAACCATTTGAAATAGAAACTGATGCTAATGGGTATGCAATGGGTGGAGTGTTATTGCAAAAAGGAAAACCTATTTGTTTTCATTCAGAAACATTTTCTAAAGCAATTTCTAATTATCCAACTTATGATAAAGAATTATATGCATTAGTGGAAAGTGTTAAAAAATGGAAACATTATTTAATGGGCAAAGAAACAATGATTCATACAGATCATCAGCCACTTCAGTACCTTCAATCTCAAACTAAGTTGCAGCAGTATCGACATTATAGATGGATGAGGTTTTTTTAGCAATTACACTTAGTAATAAAATATAAGAAAGGTACCACCAATAAAGTAGCTGATATGTTATCAAGACCTTCCTTGAATGCTTCAATTATTATGAAAAATAGTTCTTTAGCAAATGAAAGTTACATTGAACAATATGTTTAAGACACTGATTTCAAAGATGTTTATGAATCACTAACTCATGGTGCTCAAGTGGAAGAAGCGAATTATCATGTTCATGATAGGTTATTGTACCATCTTCACAAGTTGTGCATACCACAGGGTGAAAGAGTGCATGTGATCAGGGAAGCACATTCTTCTCGTGTTTCAGGACTTTTTGGTTTAGGTAAGACAATGGAACAATTACAAAGGTATTGCTATTGGCCTCTAATGAATGAAAAAGTTGCTAAGTACATCAAAAGTTGTGTCATGTGTTCAATAAGCAAACCAAGCAATAAAAATTTAGGTTTGTATATTCCACTTCCAGTTCCTTTTCGGCCATGGGACAATATATCTATGGATTTTGTAGGACTTCCAATGTCTAGAAAAGGGCATGATTATTTGTATGTTGTGGTTGATATATTTAGCAAAATGTGTATTATTGTTCCATGTAGAAAGCAAGTTACTGCTGAACAGAATACACAATTGTTCTTTCAAAATGTATGGGTTCATTTTGGGTTGCCTACTTCTATCATTTCATATCGGGACTCTCATTTCATGGGAGATTTTTGGTCCACTTTGTGGGGACTCATGGACACTAAGTTGAAAAAGAGCACAAATTTTCATCCAAAAACCGATGGGAAAACAAAGGTGGTGAACAGAACAATGGTACATATTCTTAGAGGCTATTGTAGCAAGCATCCTAAGTTGTGGGATGAATCCTTACATTATGTCCAACATGCTTACAACTGGGCCTTGCATTCTTCTACAGGTAGATCTCCTTTTGAGACATGTTTTGGGTACCTGCCAAAATCACCAATGGAATTCATGTTTGGTGAAGAAGCTAAGGAGGATGGACATGGAGATGCCGACAAAGAAATCAAGTTCATTCAAAGAATCCAAATGATTCATGAAGCAGTGTAGGATCAATTGGAGAAAAGTCAGGCCAAGTACAAAATGCGCCATGACAAGCATTGGGTGGATCATCACTTTCAGGTTGGTGATCAAGTATGGATTTACATTAGCAAAGAAAGGATGAAAGGTGAAGGTAAAAAGTTGAAACCTATCAGGTATGGTCCTTTTAATATTGTTGAAAAGATTGGGCACAATGCATTCTAGTTGAATTTGCCTCCATACATGCACATATATACAGTTGTAAATGTTGAAAATTTGAAGTTGTATGAACCTCATATGATCATGGATCGAGAGGAAAATGCTCAAATTCCAACTATATATGATTTTTCACATGAATGTATGATGGAGTTATAGGAAGATACCATCTTAGACAGGAAGGTCCACACTTCCAGGCGTGGAGATGTCGAGTATTCTCATGTGGGACTCAAAGGCATGAATCAAAGAAAAGCAAGGTGGATGGAGATTGGAAGGGTGAGGGAGTTGTACCCTCACCTCATGTCTTCTTAAAACCAAACTTTTGGTGGTCCAAAAGCTTCTAGTGGAGAGGAATGATCCAGGAGGATCCTTGTAATGCTCAAAGTTTAAAAGTCTTAGATGCTCATGAAATCAATGCTAAGTCGAAGAGCTCGTTGCACTGATTCTGACAATATATCTAGTTTCCAAAATGGCCTCCGTATGAGGGAGAAAATATGTTCTAAAGCTTTTATCCAAAAAATGGGCCTTTGCAGGCCAAGTGGCAGTATCTCAGCAGGACACATGGTAGTCAACACATAGGTCAAATTCAGCTCACAAGTCAAAGTCAACTCTGCAGAAAGGTCAAACTGCAAGGGTCGGGGTCAAACCCACGACCTCCGAACTCTAATAAAAAAATCTTACCAATGCATCACAACATTGCATTTGATATATCAAGCTGCAAATTTATATTTAATGTTAATTTGTTGGCAATGTGGGGGTAAGGGTTGGTGGAGCTCGCCACATCCGGCGGCCCCGCCAAACCCATGGATATTATTATCGGTGCTCTAAAGTTATAACGGTGCCTCCAAACATGTGGCAGAGTTGTTACAATGAAAAATATATACCATTGTTAATATGTGCCACAGGGATCATTGCCAGTGGAAGGTTATAAAATATAGTTTATATATGCCATGCATAGTTGATACGTATGGTGCGGGGTTGCTATACTATGTTAAAACTATTTTTTAATAACCATATGTTAATAATAGTGTGTGGAGTCAACAAACATATCCACCCAAATAATGTTAATACTTTGGTTATAACCAAATGCCACGGGGTTGATTATTATATCACCGCTGGGCCTTTGAACTATATAAAAACATTTGTTATAATAGTTGTGTGGAGTTTTAATATGTGAAACCATATGTATTATTGTAATTGCATTGAATGCAAAGCCAATCCCAGGAGGCCCGCGGGTTTGACCCCAGGACCTCCCGTGGGCCTTATAAAAGAATTTCCATTGCACCAGAGCGCAGGGGAGTTGAAAGGAGAGTCTGCAAAATTCATGTTATTATGTGCCTGTAAATACCTTTTAAGGAATAACTTGGCCAATATTGGGCCTTTTTGAGATCTGAGATTTGCATTGGAGAGCTGAGGTAGAGGCCTATCATTTGACAGTAGCCATTGATTCATGTGTGCAAAGTCCAGAATGGAAAAATTTGATGTAAAGAGACTTATGAACATTTTTAATACAATGGATGCCCACTTGGAAGCAAACCCGGAGATGTAGTCCATGAGGGATGAACTCCGCCATAAAATATCTTGTGTTTGCTTATTTATGCTATTCATGCTTATTTTTCAGATTTCAAGTTTATGTTTAAAGGAACTTAAAAATCAATTTATCTCATTCATTCACATAAAAGAAACCTTAGTTAATATTTGGTGAAATTGAGCAAATAGTCAATTCTGCTATTTTCGGATCAACCGTAGTTTACAAGTCATCTCTATGCACTCTAACGAGTTCATAGGAAACATGTAGTGGACAACACTTCATTGCCCTGTGAAGCAAAATCTGAGCATCCTCCTCATTTTCCAACTCCACCATAGCCTTCCAAAGCCTCATAGAGTCAGGAATATGCTTCAGCCCCTTCCTCAACACTTGACTCTTGTTTGCACCATCTTCTTTGATCTTTGAAGCTTACATCCACAACTTCACCAAATTGGGGATCACCTTTACACCACGCGCAATGACAGCTTTGGCTTCATCCGGACTCACCAATTTGCAAGCCTCCAACCATACATATTCATTCTTTGGGAATTCTTCACAACCTTTTTAATCAAATGTCATGCATCCTGTATCTTCCCTACAACCTCCTTTATCCTCATCATTGCAATCCAACCAGGAGGATGCTTCAGGTTAGTATGAGTAACCAACTTGAGCAACAATCTGGCCTTTTTAACTTCCAACACTGGTAATCTTCATACTCTTGAGATCAATCAGATACCCATTAAGATCTACGATGGTCAATCTTGAAACTAAATTAGAGAGCCTATTGAGCTTCAAAGACAACACAGTCTGTCTCCCCTCTCCAACAGTCATGAGATGAGTCACCAATGTCTATGCCCACGGTATATCTATGCCACTTGTAGCCCTGTTGTTGGAATCCATTGCACTGACATGCTCCTTCTCTTGCCTGGAATTCTCCAACAATGTATTCGAATGGGAACAAACTCTCAAACCTCATTTTTTTTTTTTTTATCGAAGTGAATAATCCCCAATCTCTAGTATGATGTCCCACTCCTCGATGGAGAGCGTATACAATTTCCTCTTAAGATCTGCAAACTGCTATGTAATTTTCAGGTTTGAGGCTTTGTACTTCTCAATCTCCTATGTTTCAACCTTGCCTCTCGCCAGTCCTTGCCGCGAGAGTCCATTATTTAATCAATTCTCTCCCAGAAAATATCGACTTCCTTGTCATCCTCATCATATTCAGAAAAGGAAAACAAATCCACATTGTTACCCTCAAATTCATCAAACTTCTGGTTCTCATCATATACCTTCTCTTCGTCTAGTTCTTCCTCCTCTTTGGCACCCATGGCACTGGCACCAACCTTGCCTCGCCCTTTGCCTACTATCACGCCACCTATGGTGGTGGCAGACCAGTCTAGCGTGGGCCTTACAACCCCAATATCAGACCACGTGGTGAACACCGTGGCCCCTCGGCCCAGCCCCGCCACATAGTTCAGTGGGGGTTTTGTGTTGAGAAACTCTAGCGAGGGCCGGTGAACAATCGACGCTTGCATCCTTCCTGCAACGAGGAGTGGAAGCAATTACAAGTAATTACACCAAACTATGTCAAGTTGCAGACCCTCTCAGTGACGTAAATACCTTCTTCAAATGATGATTGAACCTATATGTACATCGATCCCTACAATGTTTTGAACCAAATTTTATCACCTCGCTCGCGACTTTTCCATGTGTAAGATTTTAACTGTTCCAAGGACGAAAAAATCAAAGAAAGGGGATTGGCTAGGGTGAACAGTGTTTTCTCACCCCAAGCCTGCAGTGAAAAATGCCTTCGGTGTAAATATATAATATATATGTTACATACAATGCCCGCATAAATAAATGTCCATGGGATAATTCGTGGTTATATAGTTGGGCATCAACATTACGGTGAAGTTCATTATATATATATATATGAGTAGAACTATAATTGCGTGGATAGAATGGAATGCCACATGGGATATGCTAGATGGGTAGGTTACCTTAGTATTCTCGAGATCCTCTATCTAGCAATAGTAGGGTACTATGCCATGTTGGAACCACATGGCAGAAAAGAGAAGGAGGATGAATTTTAATTTAATAAAACTTTAATATAATGTAACTTCAGTTTGGAGTCCAAATTGGACAAAACTGGTATTAGTGGAATGTCTCACTGAAATAAATACGAGGAAGACATTCAAAGCGAGCCTTTAGGAATCAAAGTAAAGTAAAAAAAATATCATCATCCCATTTCTCTAACTGTACCTGAGAAGTTGGATTAACAAATGAACACTTCATCGAGGGTAAGGTGGGGTATTTACAAAGAACCCCATTTAAAAAAATATATAATTGGGTTTTGTAATTCAAATATTAGCTTAATAGTAATAACTATGAAATGGGGTCTGTAATTCCATTCAACACCTAAATAGGGATATTGTTTTGGCAAGAATAAATTACCAGAAAACCAAAGATATAAAGGAAAAAAAAACTTAAATCCTAAAACCCTATTGTCAGAAAATAAGATGAGTAATATAGGGATTTTGAATCTATACTTGAATATAAACATTTGTGACCACGATGAGCTGCAACAAGGACTCGAAAAAAGTTTCCCTTAACCTAGCTAATTCTTCACCCAAATCCTTAAGGGTATCTCAATTAGAACCATCATAAAGAATTTTTTAAGAATTTAAGCTAATAATTAAGCCGATAGGCTTTTTATGGTGAGGTTCTTCCTCACGACATTGTAGCAGATTCATCAGACTAAAAAGAATATACTATTTCAATGGTGCTTATTGAATCAACCTTTATCGATGGTGCTTTGCAGTGTGACTGATCATTTCTCCTTTTCGGAAGTGTCAGAGATTGAGGATATGACAGTTCAAGGTAGTTTCCGACTCGTCCATCTGATGCGAACAACATTTCCCTTCTGTGTTGACATTGCCTCTGCCATAAATGGGAGTGATGGCCATATCCCTGACCTCTCCTTTGTAGATGGGGCATTCTCTAAGATTAGAGTGGAGATAGATCCATTGATGAAGACATGACCAACAGAAAGTGCCAGCAGCCCATAATGACAATATCATTGGCCCCTTGCGCTTTTAACCCCTTCCTGCATTTTTTTCTCCATATGGCTGAAGGTTGTGACCATTGACTTAGCCTTACGCTGCTAGGGTTTTTCGTTCATTGCCGGGGGATGTTTTCCTTTGTGAAATTCTTTAAGCTTGAGGTGCTGTTGATCAAGACAGAAATAGTTTCCCCAGAAACCCTCAAAAAATAGAATGATTATAGTATGAATGCGATAGTGGGAAGGATGCGATGGAAACGGGTGCAATGAATTGCAAAAATCAGTTTTTTGATGAGAATAATCTCACTGGCTCGAGTTTGTTTGAAACTGAAATAATCATGGAATGAATTTAACCCCTACTGGATTAATCGTATTGATGGTAGACTGAATTAGTTAAAATTTTGGCCTTGATCCATAGCTCTCTATTACAACAGACAAAACCAATGAGAGATTTTCCATTTAGAAATGGCGGAAACTATAACAGCCAATAGACTTTTATTAAAACAAAACGAATGAAAAAAATAATAATCATGTTAACAATTATATACACAGCGCCCCCCTCGAATGGACAAGTGTTAGGAGCTGAGTGGTATTGGAGAAATCAAAATCAAAGCTTTTAACACTAGATGCAAGTGAAAAAAGCTGATATGTGATATTGATCAGGTGATAAAAAATAAATTTGTCAGAATCTTGTTAAACTTAGCTTCAAATCAAAGAGTTCGTGATTCTTATTCCAACGGTGCAAACGACACTCAAATCTAAGCTTGTATGCAGAAGTTAGAGCAAGTCAAAGTTCAAGTTTGACTTGCTCACATGGTAGGATTGGATGACGTGGCCATTCCATCAACAAACCGGGAGGCGCCAAGTGGTAGGCCTCCATTGGTCCCCACATTTCACAAATCGCACACCGGCGAAGGGAGGTGTTACAGAATCAGCCCCTGGCAAGATCAGGGTTGCGATGCGATAATCGCATATCACACATCGCACCAGAGAGGTGTTAAAGAATCAGCCCCAAGCAAGGAAGGGTTGTGATGCGATGGATTGAAGATTGCAATCACACTTCGAAAAAAACAGGTGGAAAGGAATTAAGGGATCAGCCCCAGAGTTGCGATGCGATGGAATGCAGATCGCAATAGCACTTTGCAAAAGACAGAGTCTCGTTTTATGAATTCTCGCCATTTCTCCGCCGGTTGTGAAATGCGATAGGTTCCTCGGATGTGATGCGACTATAGGTTGCAGTTTAATGTTCTGTCGGGTCCATCGTATTGCAATCGCACATTGTTCACGTTGTTCACAGACCATAACCCTGCAGGGCTCCGTTGATTGCGATTTGTGATGGAAAGTTGGTGCTGATGGATTATGGCCCGTCACGCGGCAAAATTATCGCTTGGTTAGCAGATTTTTGGAGCGAAATTGTGAGTTCTTATCGGATGTGGAGCAATTTTTGGCGTGAATAATGGGGAAACAAGGGGAAGTCATAACTTCTTCCGTTTTTCACCAAAATAGATGAAAAAAGAGGCTAGATAGCCATTTTTTGACATTCTGAACTGATTGGAGCAGGTTTCAAAAGAATTTGAACATTGTAAACACATATTTTTACACTTTTGAGCATAATAGAGAGGCCCAAGCCATTGGAAGCTGGACCAAGGAGACGTAGCCCAGGAGGGGTGAACTGCTTTATAATGTGCTTGTTGTAATGTGTTTTTGATGATGTTCTGTATATGTTTATACTATTGTTTAGTTTATGATTTGTGTTAAATTGCTCATAAAATTAATATAAAAACTCTCCATTTCACTTGCAAAAATTGATGAATCCTTAAGCACAATGAAATCATTTTGTTTATAATATGAGGAAGATCTTAGCACTACAAACTAAAATTCTAAATCAGATCAATATGGTATCAAAGAACTAGGTTTTCTTTGTGAAAGAAGGATTTAATTGTTTGTAAGTTTATGTCATGCTTACAAGGTTAAAACTCAAAAAGGTGAAGGAAATCTAGTTGGAAGCCCTGAATTTGGGTCAAGGGGAAGGAGAGAAAGGTTGCCGCAATCTCCAACACCAGTTCAGCCTCAAGTTGCAGTTAAGACTCCAGAGATCATTTCTCATGAAGGAGAACCTACAAACACGACAGAAGATGAGAAGACCTTTAGAAAGGCTTTCTTTGATATGAAAAAGATGGTGAAGGTCCTCTATGAAGAGAGGAATACCAGGTTGCAAGGAGAAAGTTCCAAACCTCCCAAAGGAGAAGGCTCTTCAAGAGGAGGTAATGGAAAAGGAGGTAATGGGAATGGAGACAAACCTCCACCCTCTCCACCATCTTCTTCATCTTCTTCTTCACAAGAATATTTACAGTCTTCCACTAACAGAACCCTTACTCATACTCATCATCATTCTTCAAAAGGAACTGATAAATCACCCTTTTTAAAACTTGATGTTAAATTCGAGTTGCCCATGTATAATGGTGAAGTGAATGCAGAGAAGCTTGATAATTGGATTCATCAGTTGGAGGTATATTGCAGGATTCAAAACCTTTAAGAGGATGACATAAAGATTCAGTTAGCTTCCTTGAGAATGGAGGGTGCAACACTAGTATGGTGGGAATGAAAGACCCAAGAGGAGATTAAAAAACACGGTAAGATCTCAATTTCTTGCAATGATTTCATTGTTGCAATCGAAAGACAATTCTACCCTCTAGCTTATATGCAGAAAGCCATCATGAATTGGCAAAACTTTAGACAGATTAAAGGTCAAAATGTGCAAGATTACACCCAAGAATTCAGAAAAAGGTCTTTGATGTTAGGTGTAGATTTGCAATCACAGGACACTTTGCTGAAATACATAGGGGGTTTACACAGTTACCTTAGGTATACTATCTTAATGTTTAATCCTAGTAATCTAGATGATGTGTGTGTGCAAGCCACTCATCTTGAGGCAAGAGGGAAAAACACCCCAAAAGAAGGTAGTAAAAATCTGTTTAAGGGTAAAGAGAAAGAAAAGGGTTTCAAGGGAAAGAAAAATGCATCCATTAAAAAGGAAGGAGAGAAAACAATTTGTAAACATTGTTCCAGAGAGGGTCACGATGAAGCTCACTGTTGGAAGCTTCATCCCGAAATGAAACCAAAGAAATTCAACAACAAAGGAAAAGAAAAGACAACTACAATCACTCAAGAAGAGGATTTGGGATCCGAATCGGGTGATGAAACAAAAATCACAACCATGGGGTTTCAAGGAAAGGAATCCATTTCCAGCACTAGTTCTTTAGGCTTGCAAAATGAAACTCCAAATGAAAAGAGGAGAATAGAACTATTTCACATAAGGGTGATCTCAAAACATAACAAGATTGATACGTTTTTTGATAGCGACTCTCAAGCCAATCTTATCTCAGAAAACATTGTCAAAAGTTTAAATTTGGAAACCGTTCCACATCATAAACCGTATCCACTTGGATGGGTGTGTGACAATGTGAAATTGCAGGTTACGAGAAAGTGTAAACTGAAATTCGCAATCACTGCAAAATTTATAGATGAAGTGGAGCTGGATGTTGTGTCATTAGATATCTGTGACATCGTTTTGGGAAGTCCATACCTTTATGACAGGAAATATATTTTCCATCGACATGAAAACAAATATCACATATTCCAAAATGGAGTAGAATATATTGTGAGATCTCACAACAAAAAAACAAATCTTTTGATTGTTAATGCAGGTCAGATGAAAAGACTAGTGAATTCGAGCATGAATCTTGTGCTTCTCATGATCAAACCCGAGAATGATATTGATGTTGAAGCATTTGATGGTTGTAATTCGAATTTGAAAACTGATTTGGTTGACGATGTTAACCAATCTGAAGAAAATTTTCAGGAATCAAAGGGATTACTTCCCAAGAGGGGAATACAACTTGAGTTACAGTTGCAGCAAAAGTGTCTTCTTCCTAACATTGGAATGTATAGAATGTCAGTGATGGAAAGCGCATAAATTAAGACGCAAATCCAGGGATTGTTGAATAAAAGGATCATTGAGCCTACTCCTTTATCGTGTGGTGCACCTCTTGTTTTGGCGCCCAAGAAGAATGGTAAATATTTGCTGAATGGGATTCAAGAAGTCGTTTTCATCAAAGTAGAGTTGTTGAAGGAGATATATGGAAGACGACATTTAAAACCAAGAAAGGTTTGTTTGAATGGATTGTTATGATTTTCGGTCTTTGTCATGCTCCTACTACTTTTACGCATGTGAACAAATATGTGTTGAAGCCATTTTTATATAGGATAGTATATTTGGATGAAATTTTAATTTTCAGAAAATTTCATTATGAACATGCCATGTGTGAGAAAAAATACTTGATGTCGTATGTCAATAACATTTGTTTCTGATGATGTCAAAGTATATGTTGGATAAAACTTCTTTGATGTACTTGAGCCATGAAATTGGTTCTTCCAAGTGTGTTCAGGTTCCCAAAGGCATTTTGACAGTCTGCGTAGGACGTGGAGAAGGTGAGTTGAAGCTAGTCCTCTCCAAGATTGATGTCGTAACACTCTATGGTGGTATTGACTCCATTCCTGCAGACACAGGTGAAAGAATCATGCATCCCTGTGAAGCCGCAGATGCCTTTTCTCTGCTTGCAATTTACGAAGGTAGGCTCAAGATAGTCATTTCGATAAGAGGCTTTTTGGGAACAACCCAATGTTGGAGGAGAGATTTTGTTAATTTTTCTTCTATTGTAATTCATTTGCATTCGTTGGTAGTTGTGAAAAAGGTCTTCTAGTGGGGAGGCAAACAACAAGAGGAATTTGATGCTTTAAAACAAAAGATCAGTACAACTCCAGTACTTGCTTTTCTAGACTTGAGATAGTCATTTAAGCTTTAGGTTGTTGTATGTGACTATGCCATGGGCGCAATATTTTTGCAATGTGGTAAGCCCATTTCTTTTCATTCAGAAATTTTCAATGATAAAGTGTTTAAGTTGCAGAGGCAAAGGAACTTCCATTGGATGGGTTTTCTTCTATTCCACTCGGTCAAAAGGTATAAGAAAGGTATAGGCGACAAGTTTTTTGACATACTTTATAGGCCTATAGTTTGTATAACCACTTTCCTCAAGCATAATTTTGTTTTACATGAAAGTTATGTTAAAAGAAATGCATACTTTCAAGATGTATATTCAAGCTTGAGTTAAAGGAATCAAGTGGAGGAATTTGTTTACCATTTGCATCATAATGTATTGTATCATTTTGGTAAGAGGGATGTTTATACTGATAGTAACATGGAAAAGGCCAAAGAGTTCATTGAATGACTCCAAATGGTACATCAAACAGTGCAAGAACAACTTGAAAAGGTTAAAGGCAAGTACACAGAAAGGCACGACAAGAATCGTGGAGATCACAAGTTCCAATTCAGTGATCAATGGATTGAGATTGGAAAGGTGAGGGAACTATACCCTCACCTGCTGAACAATTGAAAGTGATCCTTTTGGGGTCCAAAAGGCTTCCAGTGGGGAGGAGTGATCAGGTGCTCAAAATTAGGCTCAAAAATCAAAGTGTCAGAATCTTGTTAAACTTAGCTTCAGATCGAAGAGCTTGTCATTCTGATTCCAATGGTGTGAACGACACTCAAATCCGAGCTCGTATGCAGAAGTTAGAGCAAGTCAAAGTTCAGGTTTGACTTGCTCACATGGCAGGATTGGATGACGTGGCAGGTTCCATCAGCGAATCGGGAGGCGCCAAGTGGCAGGCTGCCATTGGTCCCTGCATTTCGCAAATCGCACATCGACGAAGGGAGGTGTTATAGAATCGGCCCCTGACAAGATCAGGGTTGTGATGCGATAATCGCATATCGCACATTGCAACAGAGAGGTGTTAAAGAATCGGCCCTAAGCAGGGAAGGGTTGCGATGCGATGGATCACAGATCAAATTCATACTTCGCAAAACACAGGCGGAAATGCATTAAGGGATCGACCCCGGAGTTGCGATGCGATGGATCACAGATCGCAATCAAACTTCGAAAAAGACAGAATATCACTTTATGATTGCCCATTAGTTCTCCGTCGATTGTGAAATGCGATAGGTTCCTCAGATGCAGTTTGACAATAGGCTACAATTTAATGGTCTGTCGGGTTCGCCGTGTCACAAACACACATTGCCGACCTTGTTCACAGACCATAAGCCTGCAGGACTCCGTGGATTGAGATTTGCAATGGATAGTCGGAGTCAACGGATTATGGCCCATTGTGCGGAAAAATTCTTGCTTGGTTAGAAGTTTTTTGGATTGAAATTGTGGGATCCTGTCGGATGTGGAGCAATTTGTGGAGCGAATAATGGGAAAAAAAGGGAAGGCATAACTTCTTTAGTTTTTCACCAAATTGGATGAAAAAAAAGGCTAGATAACCATTTTTGGACATTCTGAATTGATTGAAGTAGGTTTCATAAGCATTTGAGCATTGTAAACACATATTTGTACACTTTTGAGCATAATAGAGAGGCCCAAGACATTGGAAGCTGGACCAAGGAGACATAGCCTGGGAGGGGTGAACTCCTTTATCATGTGCTTGTTGTAATGTGTTTTTGATGAAGTTCTATATATGTTTGTATTGTTCTTCAGTTTTTGATTTATGTTAAATTTCTCATAAAATTAACATAAAAACTCTTCATTTCACTTGCAAAAATTGATGAATCCTTAAGCATAATGAAAGCAATCTGTTTACAATTTGAGGAATATCTTAGCACTGCAAACTAATATTCTAATTCAAATCATATATCAAGTGGACGCGATATTGCATTGACCTATTTTTAATAACTGAATCACAAGGCGATTTCAAATGGCCGCACATCACAAAATATGCGATATGGACGGATGAAAAATTTTGATTAGATAGAAATTAATACCACATCAGGTCTGGATCAAATCGGTAATCGACGAAGTAACACGCTGGAATATCGCAATATCGATAGGATGGCATATCAAAGGTGAATGAAATATCACAATCGGAGATGAAAGGTTGGAAGGATATTGCAATCGAAGATTAGAGCTTTTGGAGTGGAATACCTTTGAAAATTTGTGATCCATCTGGACGCGATAATTTATAGACTGCAGTTGATTATTATATTGTGTCTGGGACTGGAGTGACTATATTGCAAAAGTTCTGATGGGGCACTTTAGAGGTGGAACATGAAAAAAAAGTGGGGCATATCAGAACTTTGGGCCTGAAGCCATATCGTAAGTTTTTATAAGAGCGAACCATGAAAACATTCAATATCCATATTTCCCCAATATATATTATACACACATTATAAAACATTAGCTTTGCTTTGTAATATGAACTTTGGGTTATAATAAGGTTGGGACTTTGAGATATATTAACATATGAATGTGTGCTAAGGACTTTGGGTTATATATTATATGCTCAGACTTTGGATTATGTTATATATCACAAGAGTGAGGAGTAACTAACATTCAGAGTGAATCACTTAGAAAATAACTGATTACACAATAATCCAAGACTTTTATGAGTGAAATCTCAAGAAATCATTAGTAATAATGAAGGCGTTTATTCTATCGAAAAACATTAATTCTCCACATTTGTCCATTTATTGATAAAGCATGAATTCACACGGGTCACATTATGTGTCAGCATATCAGAAAACTTTATCGATGAAAATTCATTGTCACACCATTAAATATTGTGATATCATTGACCTCCGATAGACTTATAGCACATATAAGTTTAGAATTATAGGCGGGGAGAATTATCAAATGTTTCAAATCAACGTTTTCATATCGGCGATTTGAAAGGATAACTGCCGATAAGAAAAATCCCGATATAACAATTGTGATATAGAAGTGGGTAGTATATCAAAGATCGGAGGTCGGTGGTGAGACAAATATCGGAGGGTCGGAGTACTAGCGGGGTCGCGTATCAGAGAAAATAGTGAGAAGGTATATCGGAGATTGGAGGATCAAAGGATTTGACACTGTGATCAATATAAAAACACTGATATGGAAACCCCGATATGCTACATGGTAGCCTTATGGGATCATATCTTTGTTCTTATACATAAAACAGAGCGCTTTATTATTTTAAGGCTTTAGGACTTAGGAAACCTAATCGGTACATATTTTAATCAGAGTTTTTTGTTAACGGGACATGTTGGAAAGCTCCAATATTATACTTCCGATGAGATTTTTTTACAGTAAAAGCCAATGTTTAAAGCTTAAGCTCTGATATTTTTGTTCCGATAAGGGGAATCTCTTGACTTAATTAAGATTTTGAAACAATAGAGCTAAGATTACCTTGTTTTATTGGATTTTTTGGGTTTTATCCTTAAATTTTTTAAAAGGGTCCCCATTATTTATTAGTTCTACCATTAACTATAATGGGGGTTGTTGAGTAGTACAACAATTGGCAACACACTGGTCGAAACACTTATCTCTGTTAAAAAAATAAATGAAGGCTTAATCAATTAAACAATAAGACTTAGATAGCACTCACTCAGATTGCTGATTTGGTTCGAGACCCGATATAGTAATAAAAATTAATTTAATGGAAAAGCGATTCCGCTAGAGTTATATCGGAGAATATGCAGATCCAGTTGTTTTATCATATCAAACTTAAATGTAAAATTGCATCCGCCCCTTATCGCAACTTTTGCAATATGAGCTCCAATAAGATCCATTGTTTATGCATGTATCTTGCTTTTTCTATCTATTTTATTCATTAATTAAGTGTAACTAATCGACCATGTGCATTGACTATCATTTTATTCTCCCTCGTACGAAGATTGTATGTTTTATGCCCTTATGTAGAACCACATTAATAGGATTAATCAAACTTTTGTTTTCAGATATTTCCAAAATATTTATTCTGATGTTAAGGTTTCAATACGTGAAAATTATGATTTATGTTTAATCATTATTCTGCATTGTTTAACTATTCCAACTTAAAAACTATACACACATCTTGGTCTCGATGAATATTCCAATCATTAATCTAATTAATGGACTGGCTATCTCTGTTTATTTTCTCTTTTTTCTTGATCGCACAAAGTTGATATGTATTATTCCATGGCCACTTTATGATATGCGTTTATTGAAAAGAACCACATTGAAATGCTGGATTGGACTTTTGGCTTCAAATATTTCCAAAAGGATTCTTCTCGTGTTGAAGTTTCAAATCCTAGCAACTCCCGTATATACTTAATCAATATGCCACATTTTCTTTTGATTAAGGTTTCAAACCTATCCACACATCTTGCCGTCAAGGCCTCTTCTATTCAATAATATAATTAATGATCTGACTATGTGCATTTATTCTCACTTTACTCTCGCTCGGACAAGCATCTCTCGCATTGTCTCTATCATTGGTAGCCCCACGATCTCTTTGATGTATCCTGACTCTCATTTATTGCTCCCTCTGCTTACTTGGTAGATGGCTGTGTGCTCTATTTAGCATGTTCACCTCGCACTATTTTGCTGCTTTTTCGAGTTGCAGTTTCTATTGTTGTTTCTCTGCTATTGTTGGTCTCTTGCTATTTCTCTTACTATTGGGTTGCAGGTCGTGCTGCTTCCTTCAGTCGGATAACTATCCCGAAATTTCATTCATAAAACCATATTGCCTTGTACACTGAAATGGCAAGTATCAATGTTTTCATACTGCATATATAGCTTAAAATAATATCTACATTGTCAGGACATGCAAAACACCCCCCTGTAGAGTTTCTAAAGCATATTATATAGAGAGCCAACTTTCTATGCTTATAAATTTCAAATTTTCTTCTCCGTTACCTTTCATTATTGGCAGCAATCTAGATTGTGATTCGTTCTTCTTTCATTTGTGCTTGCTGCTTTATTTCCATTTCTTTTCCAATGTTGATAGCATTTCACGTGCTTTCACCTTTCAGAACACCTCCTTTGCTCCTCATCATGGAAGTTACCTTGACAACGAATGCCATCACTTTGTTGTTGGTTGGCTCTATAGGGATCCAACCATCGCTCCAAATAGTTGAACTCACCCTTCTTGCTTCCACAAAGACAACATCCCAATGCTACCGAATTTCCCTCTCTGATGGTACCTCTTAGCATAGAACTTTTCTTCCGTCTACTTACAATGGCCATGTTGTCTCTGGTGCCCTCAAGTTGGGGTCAGTTGTCATTCTCAAAGAAGTCACTTGCACTTTTTTGCAAAACTATGCGTATGTTCACTCTTCACCATATCCATCATGTTTTTTTGTTCCTTCCCTCTCTATGCCACTGTCACTCCAACTAATGTCATGTTTCTTTTCTCTTTCTTTCCTTATTTTCAGGACTCTTTAGGTTATTGAACTCGAATTTCTTGAACGTCATGCATCTTTGATTGGGGACCCGAACCTTCTTCAAATTGTACAACCGTCCACATACCAACTAGGCTCTTCAACGTCACACGGCCCTGCCTCATATACTACTCCTTCAACACAAGATTATCCTTCATCATCAACTCAGTTTTCCTTTTATTTTCCTTTTTCCATTCCATTCATGGCGCTAAGCCCCTACCGTAAACAATGGTTGATCCAGGGTAGGGTCCTTAGAAAAACAGTCGTTCACTCGTACCACAATGCTCGAGCCTCCGGAAAGGTCTTTGGATTTTACCTCATTGATTCTGCAAATGATGTAATCTATCTCTCTTCCTTCGGTGATCTGGCAGATTCCTTGCATGACCTTGTCCAAATTGGCCAGATTTACATGGTTTCAAATGGAAAAGTGAAACTAGCAAACACAAGTTACAACCATCTCAATAGAAAATGGGAAGTCTCACTCTCTCCAACTTCCACTGTTGAACCTTCCTTAGATGATGTTCCAACAACTCCTTTCCACCATTTCCATTTTAAATATATATATGAAATCAGATCTACAAACCTCAACTCAATTGTCGACATCATTGGCATTGTCAGGTCCACTTCTCAAACTTCCACCATTCGTCGAAGAGATGGCTCTGAAACACCTAGAAAAAATCTCAGCTTGGAAGACATGTCTGGGTATAGTATCGACATCACCCTATGGGGGGAGCATTGTGACACTGTAGGCAAGCAACTTTTTGAACTTGCCTCTTCTGGTGCTTCGACCGTGCTTGCAATCAAAGGCGGCCGCATAGCCGAATTTAATGGAAGAACTATCGGGACTATCTCGACCACCAGCCTCGTGCTAGATCCCGACATTCCAGAGACTGAGAAACTCTAGTCATGGTTTGATAAAAAAGGCCACTTGGCCTCTTCACCATCATTAAGTAGAAAATTCTTGGGGTCTTCCAAGCGCCACCACCCACAACGTACAATTGTCGACCTCATAGAATCACATCCCGCCGGAAAAGAAACATGGTTCTCTATTCGTGGAACCATCACCTCTATTGACATGCAATATTTATACTTCCTTGCATGCCCTCTCTCATCTGATGGCATTAAATGCATGAAAAAGTTTGTTAACTGCTCAAATGCAATGTGGCACTACACAAAATGTGGTGGGGACTTCCCAGAATGTTAGTATCGTTATGTGCTTAAATTTGAAATGCATGACCACAAAAGCCTACTGGAAAATGTTGCTACCTTTGATGATGCTGCAACTGAACTCCTGGGTGTCCAAGCAAAAGAATTATTCATACTCTCTAGTGATCCTCATGCTATCCATGAGATTCGTGTAAGGGTTTCATGTTGTCCTTTCCTCTTCACACTGTCTGTGAAAAAATATAGCTTCAATGGTGTTGATCATTTGAATTTTATGCTAATCAATTAAGAGGAAGTCAACTATGGCTTTGCATTTTCCGTACTCCTCTAGGATATTGAAAGAATGTCTACTACTTCAGTTGTTCGTCACCTTTGAAACTCGTTTTCTTTTCCCCATGCCACGCTAAAGTGTAAACAACAACTTCTATATGATTTTCCATTCATTATCGTTTCGTCCCCTCCCGCCCTCTTCTTCTCTTCACTTCATCATTGTACTTCTCTCGTTTATGTGTATACACCTATGTTACATGTTGCACCTTCCACCTTTGCATAATTCTCCATCTTTTACCTTTACATGGAGTATATATGCTTTTTTCTTCTTCCTTCTAAACAAAATAGAATGTTTGCATCCTTTCAAAGTGTGATTTGTGAAACTAAATACAAACACTGGCTTTTTATGAATGATTGTTGTTTCCTTACCTTAAATCTATTTGGTAAATCAATGATAAATAGTTATCGGTCACCACAAAAAATACTTCGCTGAAATAAGATTGATGTCAACAACAAAATTTCAATGGCACGACATTAGTGCGTAATGTCAAAGAAACATAAACTCTATTATAAAAAGGTTTGTCTGACCAATTAACTACAACCGCTTTATCAAAAGACACATCTACTTTATAAGCTAAAAGGCACTATTTCGAAAATATAACCAGTAATGAAGTTCTTGGTTTTGGGGGCTATGTACTTTATATTTGTGCTCAAGACTACTGTTTCCCATCTCCTATATTCACTAATACTTGTGTCCCCATATTTGTATCAGGATGGACATGCCAATGTCTTCTGCAAACCCCTCAAGAAATGTTCACAAGAGACTCCTTTATGCACAGAATAAAGACGCCTCCAACAAACAAAGACAACTCAAATATAAAGCTGATTTAAACAACCAAACATTTCTAGGTATACCCCTATGTAATGTTTCTCTTCCCCAACATCTCGAAGCTTCACTTGGAAACCCATGTCCTTCAACATTCCCTGCTCCGACTGTACCTACCCTTCAACTTTATCCATTCACTGGCACTTCTTCCCCATATACATCACACACCCCACCATCGACTCATCCTACTTCACCCTCCCATCCCCATATTTTTCTCAACCCTTCCCTTAACCATGCACACCACCGATTTCTTGAAAGGATATATGATCTCTCTCCTTTGCATGTATGCTCCATATGCAAATAATCATACGCAAATATGAAAGCACAATTCTTACATGGTAACCTATGTTGCTCTTGATGTGCAACTACAAAAGCCACACACCGCTTCTCGCTTGCAAACAACATGGACCTTGGAAACCAACCATTTTTCCTTGTTTCTCTAACAAAAATAGAGGAAATGCTCATATCACATGTCAGCCCAGTCTTGCAAGTCACCCATGCACGAGGTGGATAGTACAAATACATTGGTCATACTATTTTTTCCCCCCAAGACATCACTACGATCGACAACATTTTTCCATGCTTGGTTTTTGAATTAGACATTGTCATTATTACTAGACATGGCTCTGACCACAAAACATATGATTTCATTGTTAGCACGACATGTGTTCTTGCAGCTTTACAGTACAAACTAGCCCATGATCCCTACTACAAGGATGTCCATCTGGACCAAGCTTCAATATCTGCCTTGCTGACTCACCCTACCAATATGTCTTCTCTCATCCGCCGCATTACCCCCTCCTCTCCTGAACCATGACTTGCCTTCCCTACTTTCGATGATAACATTCCTGCACAACCCACCCCAACAAACCTCCAACCATCCTATTTTGTATTAGCTCTACCAAATTCCCATACTGAGTTTGAAGAAATATCCAACTACCTGCATTCTCCCCATCCTAATTCCACTACTTCACTTTTGTGGCCCTCTGTTTCCTGGTCCACTATCAATGAATATACCATAGAAGGCTTGTTTTCTATGGCGTTCTCCACTCTTCCTGATAGGGTTTGCCATGATTGGTCAACCACATCTTAGAAAAGTTGAAATGCAAGAATATGTTGTTCACCTCATACGCTACTATGATAACCGCTTTGCCCAACATCCAAGATTTCGGTATTACTTGTACAATATTATGTTGCGACATTGTAGTCATGCAAATTTTGTTGTTTTCGTGAAAAGAAACCTTGAAGAGGGCTTTCCAATGACCGTTGTAGCCCTTCATGAACGCCTTGATGACATGACTGATTCCGTGGTTTCTGACCAGATTATATGCTTCGGGTCAGGCCTTAGAGGGACACGTGCATTCTGGAACAAACACATAGGTCAACTCACTAATATAATCGTACAAATAGGTAGCCCTACTTTCTTATTCACCATTATTGCAGCTGACACCAAATGGCATGACATGCACATGGTCATGTTTGGCGCCCCCCCTAGATTCATCAAAGCTGTCTCGATGGAAATTCAACAATATAATCACAATCCAAATCTTTCAGCACATTCATTGTTGATTTCACAATATTCCTCGAAGAGGTCTTGCAAAGATGTTTCCAAGCAAAGGACTTCTGGTGTAGTTTTTTGCCTGACCATCCTTCTCTTTTTTTGTTTTTTTTCCTAGATGTACAATTGCCTCACAAAATTTCCTTTCTCATCTTTGCAGGTATGAGTGGAAACATAGGGTCTCCGCACACATTCATGTATTCCTTTGGCTAGAAAATGCACCTGATATGAACAACCTCGATTGGGATGACCAAGGTGCGGTGGATAGAGTGAAGTCGTATTTCGATGAACACATTTCTTCTTGGAATCCTTGACCTGTTGAACAACGTGCACCTTATGTACACATATCTATAGAGAATGACCCATGCATCCTCCCATCGCCATTGATATTTGCATCCTCTCACCTTCAGGACTATGAGGATCTTCTTAATTGCATTCAACGACATACAAAATGCCACCCCTCTTCATGTCTTCACAAAAAATGTCCTACTTTTGTTTGTTGCTATGGAGTTCCATGGGATTTGAATTCCACATCCTCTTTGATGATTGATGACAGTGGATGAAATAAATATGTCCCGGATCATAATGATGACAAGTTAAATGTACACAACTCTTCCATGCTATCCATATGGATAACAAACATTGATTTTCAACTCGTTTTGTCTTAGCATGATGTTCTCCACTACATCACAAAATATGCAGCGAAGCCAGAGACAAAATCAGAAATTTATCGGCAAATGTTGTCATGTGTCTCGCAGGTTTTTCACCCCGAAGCATCTGTTGTTAGTATTTTCTGAAATTTTTTAACAGAAACAATTGCCGATAGGGACATCGGCGCACAGGAAACATGCCACATGCTACAAAAACTGCCCCTTTCACTTTCTAGCCGCTCATTTGTTTCCCTCAATGTTACTCGAACTTTTTTTTGACGTGTTTCTCATGGTATAGGTTCCCCCTTCCCAACACCACCCTTCATTGTAGCATACATGAATATACCTCCTTCGCTTGAAACACTAACTCTTCTTGAGGTTGCACGTTCTTGGTCCTTCTCTGCTCGCCGAAAACATAACCAATGGAAACAAATAAATCCTTGCAAGATTTTTCATGTCCTCCCTTGCTATTCCTCAATCCCTTCTCCTACTGATGCATCCTACACTTCTTTCTACTGGAGTGAACTACTTCTATACTTCCCTTTCTACACACTCCCATCAGACATTGGCTCCACTAATGCAACAATAATTTCACATTGGGAACAAAAAAGATATGTGTATGTTCCATGGCATGTTCATTGAGCCCCTGAAACCCCCCCTTCCCCTAGCTCTAGTGAAACCTCCACTAATGATGTGCCCAACCCCCATGAATCCATAGACATCGATGAATGGAAATTCCTTTCTCAGCTACACCCTAGAAACAACATGAAAATTGATGACCTTGACATGCTTGGACATCGTGACTTTGACTCTAACCACAATTGGGCCCATACTACCATCTCTCTCCCTTTGCAAGAGACAACCATACATTTTATAGACTTCAGTCGCTCATCCACCCAAATCCATTCTAGCCCCACTCCAGTTCCCCGCTCGCTCACCTCACTATCACCCACCTAGCAAGTTGCTTTCACCATTGTCCTTACCCACTTTAGGACCACTTCCTCCATTCCTCCACTTAGAATGTTGATCCAAGGTACTGTTGGCATGGGGAAGTCTCATTTAATTGATTTCCTAAGAGATACATTTCTTGTTGAATCTATTCAAGTCCATTACTCCTACTCGCTCCAACAGGTGTTGCAACATTTAACATAAAGGCTCTTACAATCCATTCTTCCCTTCACATTCCTTTAGTCTCAATGAATCCTCTTGAGGGCCAACCACTTATTCATCTCCAAGAAAAAACTTTGTCACGTAAAATACATTTTAATTGATGAAATGAGCTTTATTGGGCATAAACTTCTTTCACACATAGACGATCATTTAAGGGAGGTATTTACTTCCTATCAGAATGTCCCTTTTGGAAAGTGGTCTATCATACTTGTTGGTGATCGTGGGAACTACCTCCTGTCAAGGACATCCCGATGTATATCAGGACGTTAGCGACAATGCCCTTTGGTGCACCTTTAACATGGTCATCACACTAATTACAATCTTTCGTCAACAAGAGACCAACCCTCTTCAAATTGCATTCTGCCAATTGCTCACAAATCTAAAAAATGCAACACCAACAATCGAAGATTGGAACCTTCTCATGTCAATGAAAAATTCTTTTTGTCAAACGATGAGTAGCAGGAATTCGACAATGCAATCCACCTATATCCAACCAACCTAGCTATCGCATTGCATAACAAACAAATGCTCAAAAAATTAAACATGCCAATTGCATGATGCTACACAGAGAAAAGGAACCATCATCCTACTGGTACACATGAAGATGATGAACAATTGGATGAAAAAGTTCTTATTTGCAATGAACAACAGGTTTTCCTCACATGTAACTTGTGGGTTGAAGAAGGTCTTGTAAACGGAGCACTTGGAAAAGTAGTTTCCATTGCACCTGGATCAAAACCCCCTCAATTACCATCATTTGTTGTTGTTGACTTCTTCCAATACAAAGGCCCACCATGGGATGCCTTGAACCCATCTTATGTTCCAATTCCCCCAATAACACGAGGTTCTCATAGGAAACTTCCCCTTCAAATGGTATGGGGTTTGAAAATACATAAATCGCAATGGATGACATTACCAAAGGCGACAATGGACATTGGCAACACAGACCAACAAGGCTTAACATTCATTGCCATCTCCAGAGTTCGCACCTTGGCTGATCTTCACATCTCTCCACCATTTTCCTTTAGCCACTACTCCTGCATGCAAGGCAATGCTTACATCAAACGTAGACAACAAGAGGAATCCATGCTAGCATCAAAGTCTTTACAGCCACCTATAGTTTGATCACTCCATGTAGCCCCTTCTGATTTCATTTGAGTAAGCACAATTTTGATTCAATTTCACATTAGTTGCTTTATTTTACAAATAGTTACTCTGAAACTCAGTTAAAATGCTTGACAGGAAGAAACAAGAAACAAATCTTTTATCACTTACTAGAAAATATCTTTTCAGCTGTCCAAGAATCAACCTACCACAGAAGTCAGAAGCCATTTTTCCACACAACAAAAGGACTCAAAATCTACTCTGAACAAGATTTCCAAACTATCGTGGTGAAAAATAAAACACCCCGATTTTGACTGTATTATTATCATAATACTAATGGGCACCACTATGTATTTTCCACTAGCTTTTAGATCATTTTTTATTCCTTTTTTCCTTATGTTGTCTTATTTTATTTTTCAATTTGACTTAATCTTATTTTTAAATTTTCTTTTTATTATTCATTAATTATAATAAATGAAAGAAATAGCCCCCAAGTCTAGGAATTATATTGTTGTCCAACTTTAACCCTTTTATATTGAACCATTGTTAAATCGACCCTTTCATTAATAACACACTATCGCAGTATTTAACTGATACTTTGAAAACCTTTCAATAAAAGTTCACAAAAAAATATACAATGTACATATCATATAATGAAATCATATCAAAGCAATTTCATATCGGCGTTTTGGTAACGTACCGCCCCTTTAAACCTCCGATCATGATATAGTGTTACCTTCCATCTCCGATTTGTTTAGATCTCTAGTGTGCGATATCACAAGACCTACGATTTGTTTAAATCTCCAATACATAGACCAAATATAGCTACACAATTCATTCAAAATAATATCGGGTCTGATTTACGATCCGATAAAGTTATAAAAATAAGCTAATTACCATCAACATCCTTGTTGAATGTTAATTATCAACAACATCAAAATTATCTGTAGATTTGTACAATTCTACTTCTAATACTAATTCTAATTTAAGCTACGTTATTTCCCAAATATTCCCTTATTTTTGCATCTAGTTTCTTCTTATCTAACTTTTCACTTCAAACTTAAATTTAAATTAACTATATATAGTAGAAATGGGAACCAAATGAAAGGATAAAATATTCAAGCTTTAAATATCAATTTCATAAAATTGTATCCTTTTAAGGAATTAAGAAATGAAAAGGAGATGCATAAACTGTATTGAACTCTTTAAATAATAGTTTTTGTTGTTGTTTCAATTTACTGACCTCATAGAAAGAAATTTTGTCCTCAACCTTCTTCATGTGTTCCACAATATCATACTAAATGGTATCAAAGACTACAACGGTCTTGGATGAGTGAAGGATATATGAATGTGAAGCTAATGAATGTATATCAAACTAAAAAAAAAACTATAAACAAAGCCTTGTAATATCTATCCAAGGACAATGTATCATTAATATATGTGACTTATGGATCTTTTCACTTATAGAATTATAATCTATATCATCAAACCATTCATGAATATAAAATGAGTAATGATAGCTTCTTTAATTAAATATTTAATTACATTAGTTGATATAAATCACTACACATATATGATATTGTTGTTCATCTGTATACGTAAAATATTTTGATTAAAACATATCAATTGTGATAATGATCCAATCACATCCAATAACATATATGACAATGTTCAAATAAATAAGTAATTCAGCTCATAAACATAGAATCATCATACAAATAATAACACATGATAAAACATTCACTCTTCTCATACGTAGAATCACAATGGTTCTTCTTTCCATTAAGACTTCTTTACAACTACAGTAGTGCAAACAAAAAGGTTTCTATTAAGACGTTTTGCTGAATTATGTTTACCGGGACTAGCCTACGAAGAAAAAACACAAAGAATGGCCAGTGACTACACTTACATCAAATAAATTAGATAAAATGACCACTTATGGATGAATCCAATACTTTTATGAGCGAAATCTTTGACAATCATTAGTATTAAAGAAAGCATTTAGAATATCGAAAACCATAAATTTACTGCATTTCACCATTAATTGAAACAACATGGATCCACATGGGCTTTGATACTATTAGTGTCTATGAGTCACCAGTGATCAAATGTATTCTTTCCATGTGGTTGATAGGGTCATTAGGTCAAATTGTTATATTTTCAAATAAAATTTGATCATTGGTCAATGTCTAGGTCTTATTACTACTCCCTCCATGCTCATGGTCATAAAATGCTATCATGGTCTTGTCATCACTCCTTGTGATAGGTCATCATAAGAGTGTCTTGGTCATCATTGAAGGTCATCATATCACTGCAAGGTTTCAAAGGTCCTTAATCATGGTTTTAGGTATTCATTTGGTGTCATTATTAGGTCATATCATCATTGTCATTTAGGAGTCATGTCACCACCAGAGTCATCATGGGAGTTAGTAATTAGGGAAAGTGTTCAAAATATTCCAAAAAGTACATTTCACTCTTCATGAAGATGTAACTTTTCCTAATAAAGTTACACTACAAGAAAAAAGAACATTGGTGAGGGGCAAAAAATGTCACCATAAGCTTATTGGTGACGGTCAAAAGAGCATTCGTCACCAAAAACTGAATGTCACCAAATGTGGCATCACCAAAAGTATAGGTGTTGTAGTGACATACAAAGTCCATCACCAATAATGATTTATAATGACAGATAACGATCATCGCCATTTCATATGAGCAATGGTGATGGACCATAGCCTCCGTCACCAAAAACTGAATGTCACCAAAGGTGGCATTGCCAAAAGTATAGGTGTTGTAGTGACATTCAAAGTTCGTCACCAATAATGATTTATAATGATGGATAGCGACCGTCACCATTTCATATGAGCAATGGTGACGGACCATAGCCTCGGTCACCAAAAGTTGAACATCACCAAAGGTGGCGTCGCCAAAAGTATAGGTGTTATGGTGACATTCAAGGTCCATCACAAATATTGATTATAATGACGGATAGTGACCGTCACCATTTCATATGAACAATAATTATTTATTGTGATGGATCTTTAATGGCTGTCACTATTGGTGCATATATATGGTGACGTTCATTGACCGTCACCAAAATCCGCATTACTAGAAGAATAAGTGTTTTGGTGACATTCAATGTCCATCACGAATAATGACTATAATGACGGACAACGACTGTCACCATTTCATATCAACAACAACGATTTATGGTTACGGACCTTTGAGGGTCATCATTATTGATGCGTATATATGGTGGCGTTTGTTGACCATCACCATTTCATATTTTTGGTGAGGGTCGAAAAATGTCACCAAAGCTCATTGGTGATGGTCAAAAGAGTCTATGTCACCGAAAATTGATCGTCGCCATTCCATACGGATGTCAGGGCACGTTGGAATCGAACCACCAACCTCCTGCTTGTAAAGCAAGTGCTCTTCCATTGAGCTAGCACCCTTTAAAGAATTGTATTTTTTAAAATTAGACCTTGAAACTTCATAAATTGTAAATTCTACAACTTTCAATAAATTAAAGTCTCATCAATATTTTACTAAACAAGCAAAGCAACATCGAAGATGTAGGTGCCTACCTAATGGTTATTGAAGTTATGAAAATTGGGTGGAGGGAAAAATAGTTATGTATAAGAGAATCAATATGTTCAGTTGAATACTCAGTTAGAAGTGAAACTCTGAAGACATTTATAATCTGTAAATGACCTATAACTATCAAATGCACCAAATATTTTTAAGGAAATGTCATAAGTGGATATCATATGGAAGAAGAGGAGGCAGGGACTTGGAACCCTTGTACATCTTAGCATGCCTTAGCACTTGGCACATCTTACCTTGTTTGACATGTATTCGTACTATCTGGCACGTCTTAGCATGCCCTAGCATTCCCTAACACACCTTGGCAGTCATGACCTCACAACTAGCATTGCATTTTTCCATGACTTGGGAACCTTACATTCACTAGAACACCTTGGCACTCCCTAGTTGTCATGCCCTATGTTATCCTCCATAATGTCCCAGGCTGATGAAGAGATTGATGGAGGTAACCACAAACCAAGCTTTTAGTTTGGTAGCTAGCCCTACCAAACCAGAGAGGGCTCTCTCTATGAAATCACAGCCAAGAGATGACTGGAATGTAAAGGATTTTAGGCTAGATAGCTAGGGTCAAGTGGGTTTTTGGAAAATTTAGGGACTTGGAACTCTATCCACCGGTGTCTTGTCTAGCAGGGACTTTGTCAAGGAGGCAAGGACTTGGAACTTTGTCTAGGATAAAGCACCTAACATGCATGATAGAAGCTCCCTAGAATAGAGTACCTCCTACCTAGAAGAGTGTCCCCTGCTCAAAATATAGAACCCTTCTCTATTGTGCACTTTTCTTAAAGATAAATATGTGCATAAAATAGTACTAAGAAAAACACCTAAATTAAGAAAAGTGAGCATCTAAGTCAAACTATAAAAGTATAATAAATATGGCTCTATATAAGTTTGGGAAACACTAGACAAGCATGCTTTCATACAACAACAATAAGATGCCTAAAATCGATGTGATTCTTTCATCGTTGCTATACCCTCACAACAAAACTAGAATCTATAGCATGTACCCCAAGGCTGTATGCATTTGCTAAAGGTGTAGATTGAAAGGATCTGCTGAGATGAAGTACTATTGAAGGAGAAACACCTTCAAAACAATAGATAAAGTCTATTGTGAATTCAACCCATTTGCACACAGACCAAGGCTGCTACTGGGTACACTTCTCCGCTGAATGGAAACTACAATGTATTGTAGTGTTGCTGAAGGAAAAACACCTTTAGTGCAACACGGATAAAACTCTAACAGATATTGTCACTGTGGCCTTGGTTGTCGATGATCTCATCAATATAGGTAACAACTTCGATAATTGAAAAACCAAAAGGTGAGATGCATAGATAATTTGAAATGATAGATTTGGGCATACTTTATTATTGTTTAGGAGTGTTAGTATAGAAAATGCAAGGTAACTTGTTGCGTCTTTATGTCACAGGCCAAGGATGCGAAGAAATACATAAAATATTAAATAGCATGGTATAAGTCGATTGCAGGTTATTTTGAAACAAGAATGGAATTCTCCTTGTGTGGGTTCTAATCTAGTGGGTATAACTTTAAATAAGAAACTGATAGTTATGGGGTTGAAATTGTCTCACAATTCATGAAAAGTCCCAAATTTGTTCACTAGAAAGAAGTAGAGTGAGTCGTTAGGTTTATGGAAGGGAACACCCTATTCGCAAGAAGATAACTTGAAATTAGTCGGGCATATTATTTCTCGTCTTCTTGTACGTGTGTGCTTTGAAAAGATAACCACATCCAAAGACTCAATAACAACTTTGGTAAAGTTTATAGATGTGAAGCACTTCTGAGAAAACCCATCGCTTAATGACAATTGAGCGAGGAATATGTCGAAGGATTCAATCTTGCACTCAGTCATAAAAAGGAAGTTGGGGTATCCAGCATCTTGCCAACAAACCGACTCCAACCATAATGTGAAAGGAAGGTTAATTGCGAAACCTCTTTCCCACTTTGTAGTATTGTTCCCTCTTGAATTCCAACAGGTATCTGGCTGCTTAGATCCACAAAACTCGTGCCAAGTAAACTCTGCATGATACAATTGTGACGTGCAAGCTTGACACACACTCTAGTTTCCCTCTAAAAGAGGGTAAGTCAAAATATTATGACAATCTTAACTGTAATTTGATCATACAATTGAGGTATTGCATGGAATAAACAATATACTATCAATGCACTAATGAAGAACTCAAAATAAACGAATTTCTTATTGCTACAATAGCGCCTCTTGGGATTCTCGGATAAAGCACCTAACCTGCATGGCAAAAGCTTCCTAGAATAGAGTACCTCCTACCTAGAAGTGTGTCCCCTACTCAAAATATAGAACCCTTCTCTACTGTGCACTTTTCTTAAAGATAAATCTGTGCATAAAACAAAACTAAGAAAAACACCTAAATTAAGAAAAGTGAGCATCTAAGTCAAACTATAAAAGCATACTAAATATGGTTGTATACAATATTGAGGTATTGCATGGAATAAACAATATACTATCAATGCACTAATGAAGAACTCAAAATAAACAAATTTCTTATTGCTACAATAGCGCCTCTTGGGATTCTCGGATAAAGCACCTAACCTGCATGGAAAAAGCTTCCTAGAATAGAGTACCTCCTACCTAGAAGTGTGTCCCCTGCTCAAAATATAGAACCCTTCTCTACTGTGCACTTTTCTTAAAGATAAATCTGTGCATAAAACAGAACTAAGAAAAACACCTAAATTAAGAAAAGTGAGCATCTAAGTCAAACTATAAAAGCATACTAAATATGCCTAAAATCGATGCACTTCTTTCATCACTGCTACAACCTCATAGGAAAACTATAATCTACAACATGTATCCCAAGGTTGCATGCATCTACTAAAGGTGCAGATCGAAAGTATCTACTAAGATGAAGTATTGTTGAAGGAGAAACACCTTCAAAACAACAGATAGAGTCTAATGTGCATTCAACCCATCTGCACACAGGCCAAGGTTGCTACTGGGTACACTTCTCCCCTAAATGGAAACTACAGTGTATTGTTTCTCTACTGAAGGAGAAACACCTTCAGAGAAACATGGATAAAACTATAACATATATTGTCACTGTGGTATCGGTTGTAGAAGTTCTCATCAATATAGGTAACAACTTCGATAATTGAAAAACCAAAAGGTGAGCTACATAGATCATTTGAAATGATATATTTGGGCATACTTTATTATTTTTTAGGAGTGTTAGTATAGAAAATGCAAGGTAGCCTGTTGCATCTTTATGTCACAGACCAAGGATGCGAATAAATACAAAAAATATTAAATAGCATGGTACAAGTCAATTGCAGGTTCTTTCGAAACAAGAATGGAGTTCTCCTTGTGCAGATTCTAATCTATTGGGTATAGATTTAAATAAGAAATTTATAGTTATGGGGTTGGAATTGTCTCACGATTCATGGCAAGTCCCAAAGTTGTTCACTAGAAAGAAGTAGAGCGAGTCGTCAGGTTTATGAATGGGAACACCCTATTCACAGGTAGATAACTTCAAATTAGCCGGGCATATTATTTCTCCTCTTCTTGTACGTGTGTGCTTTGAAAAGCTAACCACCTCTGAAGACTCAAGAACAACTCTAGTAAAGTTTATAGGTGTGCAACACTTCTGAGAAAACCCATCACTTAATGACAATTGAGCGAGGAATATGTCGAAGGATTCAATCTTGCACTCAGTCATAAAAAGGAAGTTGGGGTATCCAACATCTTGCCAACAAACCAACTCCAACCATAATGTGAAATCTAGGTTAACTGTGAAACCTCTTTCCCACTTTGTAGTATTGTTGCCTCTTGAATTCCAACAGGTATCTTGCTGCTTAGATCCACAAAACTTGTCCCAGGTAAACTTTGCATGATACAATTGTGATGTGCAAGCTTGACATGCACTCTAGTTTCCCTCTAAAAGAGGGTAAGTCAAAATATTATGACAGGCTTAACTGTAATTTGATCATACACTGTTGAGGTATTGTATGGAATAAACAATATACTATCAATGCACTAATGAAGAACTCAAAATAAACAAATTTCTTGTTGCTACAATAGCGCCACTCTTGGGATTCTCCAAGGAGCCACTAATTTATACACATTTGGAATCTTTACTTGGTCTGCAGAAAGATTAAGCAATGGTAGTGATCACTCTTTGCCCTCCCATGGAAGGTCTATACAGAGTCAGCAATAAATTGATTTAAAAGTGAGGTATATGCCTGAAAAATAGGAGTCCGACTCTTCAACTCTAATTTAGTGGCAAGGAAATATTCAACTGTAAATGCTTGATCTTCTACAGTGTAAATTTCTAGATAAATGGTTAGCGTAAATCTGTCCATTGTCCACATATCCCAAAAAACCATGTATGTCTGGACTCTGGTTGTGTGTAAGAGAGGGGAGATCACATAAATAATCCATTATCAAAAGAAAAAGTTAAAGCACAACATTCTATGGAGAATTTTTTTAAAATTTTATTACATACCTTAGAAAGTTTGAAAGGACATAACTGAAGCTTCCCTCTCCTTCCACACTTCATTAAATATGCCCCTTTTCCAATGCAGATGTGGCCTGCAGAATCACAATCAACAAATAGAATATGAAAAGTAAGTTTAATGAATTAAAGTAGCTTTGTTATACCTCAAGCAAATGGACTATGAGAAATTGGATTCATTCTCTACAAAAGATGATATAGCAAGATCTAATTACATTTTTAACTGAAACAAAGGTAAATTGGATTCATGCTCTGCAATAGATGATATAATGAGATCTAATGACATTTTCAACTCAAACAAAGGTAAGTTGAGTAAGCTCAAGCTCCAAAATGATGGCATCCAACTTTTGAGTGGCAGTTACTGTATATATCTAGCTAGAGGCTATAACATAAAGATATTTGTTATATGTGAAGATAAAAAAATGAAAGGAATGTGAAATTTTGACCATCAACTATAAGTTCCTTTCAAGGACTAGATCAAACCATAACATTGTTATCAAGATAATCAACTCACCCATTCTAGTACGCTTCTAGTAGTTTCATGATAAAACTCAAACTCAATAAACTTCAAACAACATAAATTAACCAACAATATGTCTGAGGTTGGTTACCTAAGGATTATATCATACTAAATTACCTTTTGCATCTAACATTGAAAATGACTGTGAAAGAAATGAAGACAAATCAATGATTATGATGGATGCATGTGATGAAATAAAATAAAAAAAAAGACCTTTCTTCTTGCTACTGATGAGCCTTCTAGGGGATTCTTGGATGAAGTTGATCCTGATCTGCTTTCTGAAATCAAAGAGACACTTTCTAGCTACTCTGATTTGACAGACAACAACCCTAATGCTTATGAAAATGAATATGGAAAGCAATAAGCATCGATGAACCTGGTCTTGAAGAAGGTGTCTCAAAGTCTAATATGGATAGTATTTTAAATTTCTACAGCTAGCAGAGGGTTTTCCCAGTTGGGTTCCCTAGAAAATTTTGTTTTTTTTGCTATAGTGTGACTGTGTTTTATTTCTGTTCTATTCCACTACAAATTGGTAGAGATATTTTTTGTCTTCATGCAACAATTAGTTTCAGATTTATTCATTCAAGCAGTAGCAGAATTTCAAGGAAATTCTACACAAGGGACAATTAATCTATATTTTCACTTATATCTTTTGCAAGTAAAATTCACAACTAAATTTTCATCCAAAGTGTTTAGGTTACTAGCAAGTGGTATCACAACATATCTCAACATTGCAAGGCATAAATCATATTATTCAATAAGGTTGAGACTTGAGATACAAAAATCTTCCCAAGTTATGCAAGCAAGAAAACTGCTGATTTTTAGTTCTAAATCTATCCAACCAGAACAAAATTATGCCATTTTCAACACCCTCTAGTCAAAGTTATTCCTGGCCTCATTCAACTCAATTAAGAATATGTCAATCTCGTTGAGATTTCTTCTTCATTTCATGCTTCTAAGTTATATATTTATGCAACCTAATATATCATTTATGTTAAGTGATTATTCATTAAAAATTATTTAGTCCGTCCAGCGCATCTACCTAATTTTCTGATCAGTTTCTGGGAAGACTCTATCAGACATTTGCAGCAGAAAATAGAAGATTGTTTTAGTACCTAGTGTTATAAAACTCTAATCTGGAAAAAGTATTTTGGGTTGTTTCCCTAAAAATATTTACAAAATTTTCAATCCCAAAGCCATTTCAGGGAGAATTTTAGTCAGGGAGAAATTTAGTATTATTTTTGGAAAATTTGAATGCAACTAAAAGAAATTCTTCCCGTTTGCTCAAAAGATTCCAGCACCAAATATGAGTGAATTCACAGAACTTAAGATTTGGAAATAATTAAATTTCACTTCGCTTTTCCAGGACCATATATGAGTGAATTCACAAAACCTGAGATTTGGATTCTGGAAACACTTAAATTTCACCTCATTTATTAGGATTGGAAGTTCCCTGAGATACAAACATGTAGCATTAAGGATCTACTTTGCTTGTTTAAGGACAATGTTCAGTTTATAAATAGTGATACAAGAATCCTTGTATACATGCCTGACACAGTTCTTTGGTCACAACTAATGAAACTGAACTCCATCAATACATAACAGACAAGGTAGAATGTAAGAGAGCATCTACTTTTCAACATATACTCTGACAAAAATAAACATCTATACAGTCATATAAAGTTGTCACCACACCAAAGAAGGAATTAAAAACCAAAATAAAAATAGGAACAGCTTGGATTGTTATGGTTACTCTAACAAAATGTTAAATAGGATCAATATGTTAATATGGAAAATAGTGTAGTTGATTATGATTTATTGAGCCCAAGGGGTTAGCCCAACCGAATGTCATTAATGTTACTGGGTATTTGGCTAGTTCTGGCTAGCTGGTAGGTGCCCTGTTTGAAATCCCTTGGGTGAGGTGCACTAGTCAATGCCAATGGGTTTACCAGGGATGCCATCCATGAATGTGGGGAAACATCCATTGGGATTCCCCAGAGAGTTTTTCTTGGAAAGAATAAAAATAGGATTTCCTAAAGAGAAATTTTGAGATGCATACAATGTACACCCAGTAAAATCAACTCTATAGAGACAAACCATAAAAGAAGGAAAAATACATATGCTTTTACCTATGTTCCCTCGTTTTCCCTCCCGCCCTGTGAAAAGTGAAAATATGCTACTCTTAAACTTAAAAGAAAGGATGAAAAAAATAGTGAATTTTGAACCAGTCCTCCTTGTGTGGAAGAAGACTAAAAGTGGGGTGGAAATGCAGCGAGGTTAGAAATGAAACATACCTGGGCGCCATTAATGGATTGAAGAGGTAAAACCTTAACTCACAACTCTCTTCAATCTCGTTTTCCCTCCTGCCCTGTGAAAAGTGAAAATATGCTACTCGTAAACTTAAAAGCAAGGATGAAAAAAATAGTGAATTTTGAACCAGAGATCTGAGGTGTGTGTACTCCTCCCTGTGTGGAAGAAGACTAAAAGTGGGGTGTAAATGCAGCGAGGTTAGAAATGAAACATACCTGGGTGCCATTAATGGATTGAAGATCCAATGGTGGGGGATCTGAGGTGTGTGTACTCCTCCCTGTGTGGAAGAAGACTAAAAGTGGGGTGGAAATGCAATGAGGTTAGAAATGAAACATACTTGGGCACCATTAATGGATTGAAGATCCAATGGTGGGGTTCGATATCAGTCTGCTACTGGTAAAACCTTAATTCACAACACTCTTCAATCTCGTTTTCCCTCCCGCCCTGTGAAAAGTGAAAATATGCTACTCTTAAACTTAAAAGAAAGGATGAAAAAAATAGTGAATTTTGAACCAGTCCTCCTTGTGTGGAAGAAGACTAAAAGTGGGGTGGAAATGCAGCGAGGTTAGAAATGAAACATACCTGGGCGCCATTAATGGATTGAAGATCCAATGGTGGGGTTCGATATTAGTCTGCTACTGGTAAAACCTTAATTCACAACTCTCTTCAATCTCGTTTTCCCTCCCGCCCTGTGAAAAGTGAAAATATGCTACTCGTAAACTTAAAAGCAAGGATGAAAAAAATAGTGAATTTTGAACCAGAGATCTGAGGTGTGTGTACTCCTCCCTGTGTGGAAGAAGACTAAAAGTGGGGTGTAAATGCAGCGAGGTTAGAAATGAAACATACCTGGGTGCCATTAATGGATTGAAGATCTAATGGTGGGGTTCGATATCAATCTGCTACTGGTAAAACCTTAATTCACAACTCTCTTCAATCTCGTTTTCCCTCCCGCCCTGTGAAAAGTGAAAATATGCTACTAGTTTTCCCTCCCTCTGCCTTATGAAAAGTGAAAATTTAATTCACAACTCTCTTCAATCTCGTTTTCCCTCCCGCCTGTGAAAAGTGAAAATATCTACTAGTTTTCCCTCCGCCCTATGAAAAGTGAAAATATACTACTTGTTTTAGAAAGTAAATGAAGATTGGAATTAGGAGGGCTTTGTTACATCAAAATTAAGGCTGAATTTTTTCAAAAATGTTAAAATTTCCCTCCCTAAAAAACAATAAATACAATATTTATAGAGTATAGAGTAGATGTGTAGGTGTAATGTAAGTATGTAAACAATTCTAAATATGGGCTTAGTTAAAGAATAATAGTAATAATAATAATAAAAGTCAAAAGTATGGGGATGAGTGCAAAAATCTAAATGTTGGCTCAATTAATAATAAAAATAATAAAATTCAATTTGTTATATTTTGATTTTGTTATTAACTTGTGAATAGGTTTTGTTACAATACCATGAGCCAATACCATGGCTTATCAATACCTCAAGCCCAAAAACCATAACTTATTTCACAACCAAAATATTTTATAACAATATGACAAGATTCTTAACCATGGATATTCACCCCCCACTTTACAGTGGATATTATTAACTTGTAAAAAATTGGTTTTGTTATAATACCATGGGCCAATACTATGGCTTATCAATACCACATGCTCTAAAAACATAACTTATTTCACAATCAAAATATTTTATAACAATATGAAAATATTCTTAACCATGGATATTCATTCTCACTTTACCATGGATATTATTAACTTGGAAATAGACTTTGTTACAATACCATGGGCCAATACCATGGCTTATCAATATCACATGCCCAAAAAACATAACTTATTTCAAAATCAAAATATTTTATAAGAATATGACAGGATTCTTAATCATGGATATTCACCCCCGCTTTGTCATTGATATTATGAACTTGTGAATAGGCTTTGTTACAATAGCATGGGCTAATACCATGGCTTATCAATACCACATGCCAAAAAATCATATCTTATTTCACAATCTAAATATTTTATAACAATATGACAAGATTCTTAACCATCGATATTCACCCCCACTTTACCATGGATATTATTAACTTGTAAATAGGCTTTGTTACAATACCATGGGCCAATATCATGCCTTATCAATACCACATGCCCAAAAACCATAACTTATTTCACAATAAAAATATTTTAATTTAATTTAATTTTATAACATTTTTTATTTGAAGCTAATAGGAAAAGGGTTGTAATTAGTTTTGAGATATATATAAACCCTCTATCCTCACGACTACTAAAATTATTCCCATATAAATTAAATTAAGGTTTTAATAAAATTAAAAATGAGAATACTTTTGTATTTAAAGATGTGAAATTTATATAATACAAATATTAGTAAGAACCAACATAGATCTATCTTAACTAAGGATCCAAGTGATGATAGCAAGCAAAGTGAAGGGAAGAGAGGGGAGGGAGATAGTGACAAAGATGGAGGGTGGAGAGAGAGAGAGAGAGAGAGTGATGGGGGGAGACAGAGAGAAGGAGGTAGGAAGAGAGAGAGGGGAGAGAGAGAAGAAGAGAGTGGGGGAGAGAGATATGGAGTTGGAGGGGGAGAGAGAGGGAGGAAAGAACTAAGGCATAGGGAGATAGAGGTGGAGAGAGAGGGAGGAAAGAACTAAGGCATAGGGAGATAGAGGTGGAGAGAGAGAGGGAGTGACAAGGGATAGATGGATAGAGAGAGAGGGAGAGAAGAGAGGGGGAGAGAGAGAATAGGTGGGGATAAAGATAGGGAGAGAAGGGAAAGAGAGAGAGAGGGAGGCACAAAGATGGAGGGGGGAGAGAGAGAGAGTGATGGGGGGGACAGAGGGAGGTGAGAGAGAAAGGGAGAGAGAGGACTAAGAGAGAGGAGAGAGAGAGAGAGATGAAGTTAGGGGGAGAGAGAGGGAAGGAAGAAGAAAGACATAGAGGGAGAAAGGTAGAGAGAGAGAGGGAGTGACAAGGGAGCGATGGAGAGAGGAGAGATAGAGGGAAGAGAGAGAGGTGGAGAGGAAGAGGGAGGGAGAGAGAGATAGATATGGAGAGAGAGTGTGTATGTTTGGGGGGTGAGATAGAGAGAGGGAATAAGAAAGAGACACATAGATACAAATATAGATATTATATAGTATTATATAACCAGCCTAGATCCATCTTAACCTGGATCTACCAAGCGCCAAAAAAGAGGTTTGCACATCGAGAGATTGGATCCCTCTCGGCGCTTGATAGATCTGGGTTAAGATGGATCTAGGCTGGCTTAATAAGTTTGTAGTTGTATTTGATAAACTAACACTTTTTTTATGGTTGTGTTTGAAAACAATTTTTCCATATTTGGTGTATTTATCATAATAATAATAATCTAATTTTAATTTAATTTTAAGCTTACCTTTTTTATGCAATGATTTTGTTGTTAGTTTATAGAGATAGACATGTTATACTTTTGGAATTTGAAAAGGAAACACGTGCTCTTAACTTGGTTGTATTGAAAACATTTAAGTGTAAGAAAGAAACATGCCCTCTTAACTTGGTTGTATTAAAAACATAAGTGTTCTTGTATACTAGGTGGGTGCAAACAAGAGAGAGTATATGGTAAGTGGATTAAATAGTTAAAAACAAATGTTAGTTAAGGAGAAAGTTACAAAAATCTAACAAATAGGCTAGGGTTAGGATATTACTGTTTTGGGACATCTAAAGTTGAAGGTACATTTTATGGAGGTGTAGTCTAAGCCCTTGGGTGTAGGGCACATATTATGGGTATCTTGGACTTTTGGTGTGTGTTAGTGGTGTCAACTAGTGGTGGAGTGTCCAACCAATGAGTAGGCAAAGTTTTTCATTTACAAGGTTGGCATCAATCAAGTATTCTCCCTCTCTACCCAACTCTAAGATGAGGAGTGTGCATAATGGACTTATTATTGTAACAAATTGCAAATATTTGATTATCTTTAAGTTCAAGGGCTTGAAGTGGCTGCCTCAACCTACAAATCTTTAAAGGAACTATGTGTTTTTCAATTAAACCCTTGTGGTCAAGGAGCTGCAAAAGAGGAAGGCCTTATGGCTATTTTTAAGGGGTTGTAATGACCCTCGTCTTGTGGTAAATATGTAGATATGATGCTAATGGTCCTGATCTTAGTACATTCACGTATATAATGTAAATATTTTCCTATCACCTTGCATTGTGTAAATATGATAAATATTTTGTGGTTACCCTGATGTACATGTTGAAGTTCCACTTGCATGATTATGGGAAACACTTCTCAGTTATCCTTGTGTACATGGGGAAGATCATAATTACTCTATGCGATAAAAACACCTAGTAATATTTTCACACTGAACACTATACAATAAACTTAACCCTAATATCTTAGTGAAGAACAAGTAACTAGCTAGACTCTGGAAGGGTTTTTGGATTGACTGTTAGTGAAACTCATTGCAGTTAGGTGTGCCAATGTGTGGTGAGTGTTAGTGAGTGCTAGGGAAACATAAGGGAGCACTAGGTCAAAATGCATGGAAATGAATGAATAAGAGTGTGTGATAGGGAGTGTCAATGAGTTCCAGGTGTGGTAAGAGGGGAGTGACATGGTATGCTAAGCAGCGCTAAGTCATTCTAGCGTGCCAGAGCGACATGCAGCCAATATGTGCTAGGTGCCAAGGTGTGCCAAATAGTGCTAGGAAGTGTTAGGGAGCGTTAGGGAAACACAAGGGAGCACTAGGTGAAAATAATGCATGCAAATGAATGATTAAGAGTTTGTGACAGGAAGTGTCAGTGATTTCAGGGTGTGCTAAGGAGGGAGTGACAAGGTATGCTAGGCAGTGCTAAGGCATTCTAGAGGCCAGGGAAACATGACAAGATGTGCTAGGTGCTAAGGTGTGCCAATGCATGCCAGGGTGAGTTATGGAGTGTCAGGGAAAAACAAGGGAGCACTAGTTTCAAATGCATGGAAATGAATGAATAAGAGTGTGTGACAGGGATTGTCAGCGAATTCTAGGTGTGCTAAGGAGGGAGTGACAAGGTATGCTAGGTAGTTCCAAGGAATGCTAGAGTGCCAGGGCGACATGCCAAGATGTGCCAAGTCCTAGGGTGTGCCAATGTGTGTCAGGGAGTGCCATGAGAACACAAGGGAGAACTAGTTCAAATTGCATGGAAATGAATAGATAAGAGTGTGTGATAGGGAGTGTCAGCAAGTTCCAATTGTGTTAAGGAGGGAGTGACAAGGGTATATGCTAGGCAGTGCCAAGGCATGCTAGAGTGTCAGGGCATGTTAGGGAGTGGTAGGGTCTGTTAGGGAGTGGAAAATCATGCCAAGGAATGCAGGGGATGATAATGTGTGCCATGTAGTGCCAATGGATTGTTATACGTGCCAGATGTTATGGCATGTGAAGATGTAAACTATGTTGCTTAGTTGTTTTATGGGCACTGTTGGATGTGAGCCTTGACTTGGTAACTTGTTAAGTGGGATGAGTTAATATTGGACATGAGAAGCCTAAGATGATTTATAGTCCATTAGGGGAACAAGGCATAGTCTAGTTGTAGTAAATGTAACTTGGTAAAGTTGTTGTAGTCGAGGCAGGACTTGGTTGGGTTCCTAAGTCTAAAAGAAAATAAGGGTAGTTATGAGGGAATGATAATTAAGGAGTGCCATGGCATGCCAAGGAATGAAAAGGCATGCTGACATATGCCAGATAGTGTCAATGCATGTCAAGGAGTGTTTGGGAGTGTCAGGGAATCATAAGGGAGAACTAGGTCAAAGTGCATGGAAATGAATGAATAAGAGATTATGCCAGGGAGTGTCAGTGAATTCTAGGTGTCCCATGGACGAAGTGTGTTAGGAGAATTTCATATTAGGACTTGTAGGAGGAAAGCCTACGATTGTGATAAGAGGATGGAAAAAGCAGTTTGAGACAAAGGGAGACTTTGGTCTAGGCACAACACTATTTTTTCAATGACTTGGTTGGGTTCCCAAGTCACAAAAAAAGTAAGGTTATCTATGAGGGCATGAAAACTAGGGAGTGCCAAGGTGTGCAGGGAATTTCAGGAAGTGCTAACACATGTTATAAAGTTCCAAGGAATGTTAGGCATGTCAAGACATGCCAAGTGCTAAGGCATGCCAATGTGTGCTAGGTTCTAGGATGTGGCGCCAACACATGCTAGGGATTGCCAAGGAAACACAAGGGAGGACTCGTTTCAATTACATGTAAATGAATGAATGTGCATGTGTGATAGGGAGTGTTAACAAGTTATAGGTGTGCTAAGGAGGGAGTGACAACGTATGATAAGCAGTGCCAATAGATGATAGAGTGCTAGGAAATCCTACTAAGATGTGACAAGTGCCATGGTGTGCCAATGTGTGCCAAGGAGTGTTAGGGAGTGTTAGGGAAACACAAGGGAGCACTAGGTCATAATGCATGGAAATGAAGGAATAAGAGTGTGTGGCATGGAGTGTTAGTGAGTTCCAAGTGTGTTAAGGAGGAGTTACAAGGCATGCTTGGCAATGCTAAGGAATGCTAGAGTTCTAGGGCGACATGCGGCCAAGATGTGCCAACGCGTGTAAGGAAGTGTTAGCTGGGAGTGCCAGGGAAACACAAGGGAGAACTATGTCAAAATGAATGGAAATGAACAAATAAGAGTTTGTGATTAGAAGTTTCAGTGAGTTCTAGGTGTGCTAAGGACAAATTGACAAGGTATGCTAGGCAGTGTTAAGGCATGCTAGAGGCTAGGGCGACATGCCAAGATGTCATAGGTGCTAGGGTGTAACAACACGTGTCAAGGAGTGATAAGGAGTGCTAGGGAAACACAAGGGAGAACTAGGTAAAAATGCATGGAAATGAATGAATAAGAGTTTGTGACCAAGAGTGTCAGCGATGTCTAGGTGTGCTAAGGAGAGAGTGACAAGGTATACTATGTAGTGCCAAGGAATGCTAGAGTGTTAAGGCGGTAGGCCAAGATGTGTCAGGTGCTAGGGTGAGCTAGGGAGTGTTAGGGGGTGTCAAGGAAACATAAGGAAGCACTAGTTCAAAATGCATGGAAATTAACGAATAAGAGTGTGTGAGAGGGAGTTTCAATGAGTTCTAGGTGTGTTAAGGAGGGAGTGACAAGGTTATATGCTAGGCAATGCCAAGGTATGCTAAACTACCAAGGCATGTCAGGAAGTGCCACGGTGTGCTAGGGAGTGTCAAAGCATGCCAAGGAATGTAGGGGATGTTAACGCATGCCACATAGTGCCAAGGCATTCTAAGACATGTCAGGTGCTATGGCATGTCAAGATGTAAATTGTGTTGCTTAATTGTTTTAGACCAAGGTTGGATGTGATGAGCCTTGTCTTGGTAACTTGTTAAGTGGGATGAGTGAGATTGTACATGAGTACCCTAAGATGAGTTACAAGTAGTTCTTAGGTGAACAAGGCATATGTTGAATTTCCATGACACATGAGAATCCGGGTTTGGCCTTAGAATTTTTTATGCGAACACACTCAAGTGCCACAACACATCTACTATGCAGAACGAAATCTGCCATGAAAGAAAAAGTAATGGATTGAATGCACATAGTTTAGGGTCTGCACATCTTCATATGTTAATGCTTATTATTGTGATATACAATAGCCATTTATATGTCTGGTGTAAGACTCCTCTGGAGATTTCTATCCAACAACAACATCTCTGTGGTAAAAGGTGTACTGTCAGAGGTTGCTCCATCAAAAATAGCAACCAAAAGGGACCTTACTGTGCACACAGATGAAGAATTAAGAATATTGTTATCTATGAGTGCTGATGTGGAGGTATGGGACAAAATTACACAGGCAGCGAACCTTTTTGTTCAACCAATCAAGATCTAAAAAGGAAAATGTGTGATTATATATACATGTGTGATAGTATTTGGAGAAATGCCAACCTAACCCACAAATTTGTTGACATTTTGCTGGAGCTGACCTATAATTGTTCCTAAATTTAATAAACATGTAAAATAGGACTGACTTTTCAATACAAAATATAAATTGATAGGAACATGGCCAAATTGTGAAAGTGTAAAAATTGGTATGGTTTAAAGGGACCGATCCCTTTGAAAAGTCTTAAATGTGGTAATGAAGGTTGAGCCTCGTTCTAGAACCCCTTTGGGCATCCATCTTAGGAATTGGTGTAGGATGCAACACTTCAGAATAATTTTTGTAGCAGTGATGTCAACACTTGTATAGTGACATGGGGTTGGAGTTGGCCTGTCAAAGCTCATTGGTCTACTTTGGAACTTCTCTAGGGTGATGCCTTAGATGATTTGGAGTACGAGGGCATGATTTGATATTTAGTTTGCATTGAAGAAGCTTTGGAGGCTAGATACTGCAGAAAAACCCCTTGTTCTGAACAGGGAAGCACATGCCACTGAAGAAAGTAACAACAAGTACACAGATTTGAAACTCAAATCACATCACTATTTATTACTCTTTGAAACAAGAAATAACTAAAAATTTCAAACACTACTATTCACTTTTCCTTTAGTCTAGAAGGTACAATGAATCTGGAAACATGTACAACAATGTCTCAACTTTCTTAACTCCTAATCCTAATGCACCTTCCTTGCATGGATAGATAAGACAATTAAAGTCTGCCGCTAGTGAATATGATATGAGATATGCAAACATGCTTCCTTAGCTAAGGCTGAGAATTAATAACTAGGGAAGTGCTCCTTTTAACTGTGCATGCAAAAACTAAATAAAGCAAAGAGTTTCGCTACTCCAGGTGCCAGAAACGAATCCACTGCCTAAGGTAAGTGCTTTGCCCAGAACAAGATATTAAGGACTCAGAAACTTTGTTGCTTCCTTCAAGAGAGGTGTATGCCAAACAGAACTAAGCTATCATGCACTATCCTCCAAATTCATTCACCTTTAACAGAAATCTTGTGCCCAGAAAAAGACAAGAGACCAATATCCAACAGAATTCGCTGACCAGCCAGAGACCCTTGTGCTCAAACAACGAGATAATAAGGGAATGTCAACTAGGGTGGAATATTTCACCACCGAAATTGACAAGAGATAGAAGGGGTCAAAAACTATCAGACCTAATGCTCAAGAACAAATGAATTAATCCACACTTGGTGATCCAAAATGAATTCAATCCTTCTTTATTTATAGATTTTCCAGAGGGGTTTCATATTCTTAAGTGATTGAGTAAACCTTACTCCAAACCCCAAATTTGGGTTTTTTAAGCCCAGTTTCCCCAAAAATTGCCCAACAATGGGTATTTTGGGGTTTTTCCCCCTTTATGGAGGACTATAGTCTACGGGATGGATAGGATATTACGTCCCATTCGTCCTCAATTTGTAGAGGACGTTACATGGCACCTAATAAAAGAAACAATGCTTTAGTTTAGGAGGTAATAACTAAATGCTTATTTCTTTCCACATAGGACATACATCTTGCAAAAATGATCATGGGGTACAAATACTACAAAAGGCCTAAATCTTACTAGCATTGTCATAGTCCAAGAATAAAAACCCTTTCAAGTGAAACAAGGTCAGTACCACATACTACAAGCACAAATGACAAATTCAAAAACAATATACTTATTCAATGAAAGAATGACGAATCATATTAGCGCACTTTAAATTTAATAGCTCTTGAGTTGCAGTGTCAATCAAAATTTCTCAGGTTGGATCATAATTAAGTACTCAATGTTGTTTTGGGTCCAATTTGGGGAAAAGGAGGAGCTCTTGGTGACAATGGGATGATCAGGCTTTTCAGAAGGGAGCTCTGCTATACTTTTCAACATACAAGCCATTCATTCTAGTGGAGGAGATATAGAGAAGCCTTTAATAAGGACCTTTCCAAGATCAATTTGGAGGAAAATCCATTTTCAAAGCTTAAACATAGTTCTAGATTCAAACAAGAGTAGTCATTTTTCAAAACAATTATTAATTCCCAAGAAATTGGAGCCAAGCTGACATGTTGACCATTTATTCTTCTACTGGACAAGGAAGCATTTATGAAAAGTCCTTGGCCCTTTGATCCAGTATTTGATGTAAATCTCTTGATTAGAAATGTAATAAGAGATGCAGTTTATATTAAGGAAAAGGGAAAAGTAGAGGGCCAGTTAATAATTATCTCTAAAAAACTCTCAATAGAATCCTAACATATTTGAAATGGAAAAGGATAACTCCATGGTTATTTTTTTCTTTAGAAACTTTGCTAATTTCCATGATTGAAGCATGTATTCATGCCTTGAAAGAAGCTCACAAATGCTTTTGATATTGGTTGAAGCAAAGAAAATGTGCAAAGTTACACTCACATAGAGGTATGGAAAAAAAGTATGTGGAGCTTGTTGTCCCAGACTCCAAACAAAGAATGGACAAAAGGTGAAAAAACCAAGTCAAAAGGTATGTGTAGCTTTTGTCATGCAGAGGTAGGTGTTAACTCCACACTCTACAGCGAAGGCTTTGCGGCGCAAGTGACACAAAGGTTTGCATGCAGAACTTTGGATTAAAAGGAGTGGAGCTTGATGCTACATGTCCACTATTACCCCACTTTCTGTATGAGTTACAGGAGATAAAAATAATGAGATACGGGAGATACAGAGTAGATACTATTGTTATTCAAATTTAATAAAAAATATTACTATGTCTTCCTCGACATAAAAGAAACATCTTCCATAAAATATTTTCTCCATGAACCTGATTTAAAATGAATCTCTTCCATTGACGTGCCCAACCACAAATAGAAACGATGCCGATGGGCCAATTTCAGTTTAGAAAATTCACAATTAGTTTCAATTGTAAGATCTCCTATTTTCAGTTCAGATTTCAGTTACAAGCAGTGAAACAGGACTCGCCGATCAATCGTGATTAATCACGAGTTGGAATCTGCTCGCTCTCCAAACGATCCGATCTAAATATTTGCGAGTCTAACTCACGTTGACCAAGTTTAACTCATGGTCAATGCAAGTTTGACTTGAGACTTGCCGATTAAAGCAAATTCCTGTGATTGATTCCAATTTATTCGATTTTCAGCCTTGACTCGACGAGCACGAGTTTTTCAAGTTTAGGTATGCCGCATTGCTAAAAACTAAACGTCAGTCGTTCCAAAATTTATTTCTCATTTCTCAGGCCCAAAACTCATACGTCGAGACCTTCAGTAATCAATCACTACTCACTATTACACAGTCCAGACTCAATATCGGGGAACCGCCAAGGTGAGCCTAAGTCCAGACTCCATATCGGGCAGTCGCCAATGTGTGCTCTATCCATACTCCATATCGACCCTTGGGCAGTCGCGCGTCACCTTCAGCGTGTGTTACCTTTAGGCTTAGCCGCTTCACTATTCAACAATCGAGGTACATTGGCACTTGGCTTAAATAATAGGTATATTACTATATTGAAGTTTCAATGTCGTTTTCAATGGCAAGTTTCAAGTTTCACTGTTCAGCAATCGAATGTTCGGCGTATTCCTTTGGTTATGACTTTTCAACCCTATAAATGGGGCTTAAATAGATTTAAAAAATGCACTAAGAAATGGTTTCATACCAACCATCGACCAAGTCATCAAGCATTCCTTCCTTGGTCGATGTCTTGCCGACTTCAAAGGCTTTAACCATGCATTCACAACTTTGGGTATTTTTGTTCTTCCAGAATCTGTTATTGATGTATTGGTTCAGTTGTCTTATGCTAAACGAACTTGCAAATTCAAGATTACAATGCAATATATGTTGATAATATTTCCTTTAGGTAGCATTTCCTCATATATACCTAATTGTGTTTCAAGGTCATAATGATATATTAGGTCGAAATGTGCTTGTGTTGCTGGACAGACTCCTCTTTGATCCTTAACAAAACCTCATATCCTTTAAAACCAACCCTCTTTTTTGCGAAGTTATATATGGCATTTTTAATTTTAATTTTTTATTGTATTTTACAGGAGCCAAATTAAATAGAAGGCACAACTCCAAATCTAAACAGAAGCCACAATTTAAACACAAGTCCAAAACAACAACAATGTCGAGGGAGAAGGACTTTGCTTGGGCTTATTGTGACAAGATTCTTGGAGACCCTAAGCTCCTTTGTAAATTTTGCAAAGCGAAATGTAGTGGAGGCATTTATAGATTCAAGTACCACCTTGCACAAATACCTGACCATGATATAGGTCTCTGCAAAAACGTTGACGAAAATGTCAAACACCAAGCAACCTTGGCCATTGATATGTTGAGTCAGCATAATGCAAAGAAAGAAAAGCAAAAAAAAGAAATAGGAACTCCTGGAGTTGACAATTTTTCTTCCACTACCCCATTGTCATCTCCCTCTGTTGAATCCTCAATGCAGTTCCCAAGTTTCCCACACATGCCTCCAAGTCCAAGTCAAACTCAAGGCCAAATGAATCCTCCTGCATTCAACATTGGAGGTGGAAACATAAACACCTTTTTTTCTCCCCGCACAAAACCCAGTTCCCAACCTACCTTGGATACCACTGGTTGGAAAAAAAATATCCATAGTCAGGCAAGGAAGGCCATTGCTAACTTTTGGTACTATTCTGACATACCTTTCCACTGTGCCATAAGTCCTTATTGGCAAGCTATGATTGATGCAGTTGTTGTTGCAGGTCCAGGGTTCAAAGCTCCTTCATTAGAGAGCATTAGGACAAATTTGCTATTAGAAAGTGTTGAAGATGCCATGCTTGTGCTATCTGAGTTTCATTCATCATGGGTAGAAACAGATCATGAGTGATGGATGGACAGATCAGAGGAATAGAACTTTAATAAATCTCCTTGTATCTTGTCCAGTAGGTACAATGTTTCTCAAATCAGTGGATGCCTCAGACAAGGTTAAGACTGCACAACTTATTTGTGAAATGATGGAGGAAGTCGTTCAAGAAGTGGGAGAAGAACATGTTGTACAAATTGTCACCGACAATGCAGCTAATTATATGGCTGCTGGTAGACTTTTTGAGATTAGGCACCCCACTATTTTTTGGACCTATTGTGTTGCCCATTGTATAGATTTAATGCTTGAGGACATTGGTAAGCTTCATTGGATACATGAGGTTGTGGAGAAGGAAAAATCCATAACCAAATACCTATACAACCACATTATTGTCCTAAACACCATGAGAAAATACACTGAAGGTAAAGAAATTGTTCGACCTGCAGTGACTAGATTTGCAACAAATTTCATATCTTTGCAATTTGTGGTTGAGTAAAAGATAAATCTGAAGAGGATGTCCTTGGGACCTGAGTGGATGGCATCTAAACATTCCAAGACCCTTGAAGGCATTGAAGTTGTTGCACTTGTGTTTAATGATGGTTTCTAGAAAGATGCCAAAGAGATTATTGTTGTGATGGAGTCCCTTGTTAGAGTTCTCAGGTACTTCAAGTCTTTTAACTTTTTCATGTTTTAAATTTCATTTCAAGCTTCTTTTTATTTTCAATGTTTCATATTAATTTAAATTTGAAAGCTTGAACTTTCAGGATGGTTGATGGTGACAAACCCACTATGGGTTACATTTATGAGGTGATGGATCTCACAAAGGAGGCCATCAAAAGAAGATATGGGGATGAGGAGGCAAAGTATATGCCTCTTTGGGACATTATTGATGCACATTGGGATAGGAAATTGCATTCCCCCTTACATGCTGCTAGGTACTTCTTAAACCCATAGTATTTTTATGATAAGAGCAAATTTAATGAGGATGGGGAGGTTCACAGAGGACTTATGACATGCATGGAAAGGTGCTTCCCTGATCTAGAATTTCAAAGTTGTGTCTTTTCCCAACTATAGGATTATAGAGCACCACCTAAATTATTTTCCTATACCAGTGTTATACGAGAAAGGTCTAAGGTGTTGCCAGGTACCCTTTGAGGCTTGAAGGCTTTATCAGTTCATTAAATTTGTTTAAACTTTATTTTGTATGTTAAATGTTTTATTAAATTTTGTTGTCTTTTTAAGTTTTTACTATTTAGTATTTAGTACGTCTACTCACGAACCCTTGCCACTTGCTAGGTCTTTGGTGGCAAAACTTTTGTAGTGATACGCCAGATTTGAAGAGATTTGCCATTCGAATCTTAAACCAAGCATGTAGTGCTTCAGGTTGTGAGTGCAACTGGAGCATGTTTGAGAAAATACATTCTAAGAAGCACAATCGATTGACACAAAAGCACTTAAATGACCTTGTATTTTTCCATTACAATCTACAACTTCGCAACAAGAAAATACTAGGTGAGAGCTTGAATTTGAAGGTTTCATAATCTGATTTGGAATTTAAAGTTTAAAATTTAAAGTTCAAAGTCAAACTTAAATTCACATTTCAATGTCTCATGATAATGATAGGTTTGGATCATTCACCAATAGACCTTGAAGAGATAGATTTGCAAACTACAAATGCAGCAGATTGGGTCCAATTAGAGGAGGCTCCTCTTTTAAGCCTACATGACTTGAAGAACTTTGAGAGTCAAGCAAGCGGAGGAGTGGGAGGAATTGCTTCTAGTTCTCACTCTTAAGAGTCTTAGACTCTTAGTTACTAATTTTTTCTAATTAGTATGCAGTTGTTTGTAAACTTTTAGAAGCAGTTGCTTCTAGTTCTATGTAGTCACTAGTTAGGAGTCATGACTCAGTACTTTGGATCATGTTTGGACTCATAACATATATGAGATGCTTATTCATTCATGATATTTTGGAAATCTATTGATATTATGAATTGTTTGGACATGGCTTTACTGAATATCAATGAAAAATGTTTTTTTTTAATTCAATATATGTGTATATTTTTATTTATTGAATTCACTGATTTTTTCTTGATTTTTTTTTTCGATTTTTCCCCAATCTGATTAAAACTCTTAGCTATTTTGCCTTGCCAATTTATTGTCTATTCCAAGTCTAGTAACATTGGTTACAAGTTTCATTCTTCACTTATGAGTGCTAAGGTGTGCTAGAGAGTGTCAATGCATGCTGAGGAGTGTTAGGGAGTACTAGGACAACACAAGGGAGAACTAGCTCAAAATGCATGGAAGTGAATGAATATGAGGGTGTGTTAGGGAGTGTCAACCAGTGCTAGTTGTCATGCCAAGGAGGGAGTGACAAGGTATGCTAAGAATAGGTAAGGCATGCCAGGGAATATCAGGGAATGTCAAGAAGTGCTAGAGTGTGCTAGGTAGTTTCGGGGTGTGCTAACATGTGCCAAATAGTGCCAAGGCATTCCAGGTGCTAAGACATGCTAGGATGTGCAGGGTGCCAGAGTATGCCAATATGCGTCAAGGAGTTTCAAGGAAACAAAAGGAATAACCAAGCTAAAATGAAAGGAAATGAACACATAAGAGGGTTAATAAGTCAGGACTTTATCTTTTTCAAAAGGGGCATGCTAGGCACACTAATAATATGTTCCAATACATGCCAAGTGCCAATGTGTGCCAAGTGCTAATTTTTGTCAATGCAATATTATGCCAAGGAGTTCCAGGGAATGCTAGGGACTACAGGGAATTCCAACACATGATAGGGGAGTGCTATGCTATGCTATGGCATGCCAACATGTGCTTTGGCGTCCTACTCATGGAAAGATGTTCTAGGTACAAAGATGTTCGAGGTACAAAGATGTTCCAAGACATGTGAGGTGCCAAGGAATGCTAGTGTATTGTTCCAAAGCATGTTAAGGTGTGCCATGAGTGTTGAGGAGTGCTAGGTCTCTCTGGTTAATAGAATTGACAAATATTGATTATTTATTAAATAATATAGTTCCTACACACACTAATGGAACTTTATTTAAAGGAAATTTGCTAGATAATAAACCTAATAGAGATGAATCAGGTGTTGACTCATAGGAAGACTATATTCTTATGACTTGAGGGAAATGATAGACACTAATTACTTCTTAACAAATTGAATGGATATTATAACCACTATGACCTTGGACACATAGTGAAAAAGACTCCACAACAATGGTCTTAAATGATTATATTTTGACAAAAAAATATAGTAACAGGTACATAGCATCATCAAAAACTCATTGGAATGATCAATGATGATGAACATTTTTTGACTGTCACCAAAAGTAACCAAAAAGAGCATTGGTGAGGGTCAATAAAAGATCGTCACTTGAAGTGTCACCAAAGAGAGAATTAGTGATGGGCCTTTAACGACCCTCACCAAAAGTGTCACCAAAGAGAGAATTAGTGATGGGAAATTAACGACCCTCACCAAAAGTGTCATTGAAAATGGCTTTGGTGACAAACCTTAAAGGACCATCACTATATACACTTACAACAACGATTTTTTAAAGACCATCACCATATGCGACATTGGTGATGGACCTTAAAGGTTCATCACAGGCATGAAGCGTCATCAAAAACTCATTGGAATGATAAATGATGACGAACATTTATTGACCGTCACCAAAAGTAACCAAAAAGATCATTGGTGACGGTCAATAAAAGATTGTCACTAGAAGTGTCACCAAAGAGAGAATTAGTGATGGGCCTTTAACAACCCTCACCAAAAGTGTCACCAAAGAGAGAATTAGTGACGGGCCTTTAACAACCCTCACCAAAAGTGTCATTGAAAATGGCTTTGGTGACAAACCGTAAAGGACCATCATTATATACACTTACAACAACGCTTTTTTAAAGACCGTCACCATATGCGACATTGGTGACGGACCTTAAAGTTCCGTCACAAGCATGACCCTCACCAATTACCTTTTTTCTTTTAGTGTTACAAAGCTAAAATACACTACCTTATCTCATTATTTCTCAAAAAGACATGTGATGTCACTCCATGACCAAAGCAAAAAATCGACTTTTCAAGAAATAAAAAGAGTATTCAAGAATTTAAACACATCATTTTATCTTCCTAGAGCTCTCATCCATCCTTAAACTTCATTTCACCATTCAGAGACTTCATCATTCCATCCTCAAGCCCTAAACAGCTAGCGCTCTGCGTTTCTACCTCGGCACGCTGTGCTTCTGCTAGCTCGCTGCTTTTTTAGTTTTTGGAGACTAAAGGAGAAAATAAAATGTTAAGTTAGCATTCTACAGGTTCAATACACTCAAATAAAGTAAGTATAACTTTTCATCAACTCTCATTTAGTGAATTTTCTTCCGCAAATAGTGAAATCCCTCTCCTAGGGTTTTCGTTGCGTTTTTGGCTTTCCTTGGTGTTTGCTTCAGTTCAGTAAGAAAAATCCTAGTTTTCCTGCCCCCACTCCTTTTTAAATACTTCATACACCTTCCCCAATCATTTCCCGCATTCCTCCCCCTCATTTCCTTCGTTTTTCCCTAAAACCCTAGCCTACGTTGCGATTTTGCAAATTACTGGGTTAAGGCTATGTTTTTGAGTTTTTTCCATCTTCCCTCACCCATTTCAAGGGATTCCACTTCCCTAGCCTCTCTAACAGCTACCCATACCCCCTAGAATTTTCCCACAAATTTCCCTAATCCCTGTCCCCTACATTGCCTTCCCTAAAACTAGTTATCTCAGTTCCCTTGTTTTCCTATTTCTACCCTGCCCTTTCCTCCTACCAAAGTTAGGGTTTCTATCATGAAAACAAACACCATGGATAGTGAGAAGAAGAAGTACAATAAGGGGGGTCCTGTCTCTAGATTTGAGCCATCCAATATGAAAGAGATCAATGCTTCATCATTCATCAAGAAATCATTTAAAGATGTTGGTTGCCTAGGGTTTTGTGAAAGAATACAAGTGGTAGGCTGCCATGCCAGGTTGACCAGCCTATTTTCCACCAATTTCAGGAGGGATAAGACCAAAATAACAGGGATTGAATTCATCATATCAGCATATGCCATAGCTTCAGCCACATGTATCCCTAACCAAGGAGAGATTTGGTTTAAAGGGATGGATTTAGACATTGAAAACTACAAAGCATTCTTGAAACCACATTACAAAGATTCTCCCTCTCACATATTTCCTTTTAGGAAATTGTTGGATAGATATGCTCCTTTGATGAAGGTGATCATAAAATATTTTACTTGTGAAGGGAGATTTTCTAGATTGTATCAGTATCACATAAGGTTGCTAATGCATTTCACTACCATCAAACCATTGAACGTACCTCATTACTTATTCAAAATCTTAGCCAAGATGACTGAGAAAATACAAAGCAAAGGGAAATATCACCAAGCAATTTTGTTTTTCATGGCTTGGTCAAATTCATTATTCTTCATCAACTTTCACAGGTTAGTATATCATGGGAGACATTCATGCAATCAATTGCCTTTATGCCTACCACTACCATTCAAAGCACTCCATCAAAAACATCAAGGCCGTAGGAGGTTGGCTCATCCATCAAGTTTTCAGTTAGAAAGACACCTAGGGCAGAGATCACACAGACCTACAAGAAGGGGAAAATATTTGTTTTTTCCCCTAATATCACTAAAGAGGTGTCTACACCTAGAACTCTGAGTAGTCACAAACTAGACAATTGCCTAAGGAAACTACAGTTGCGCAAGTTCAAGGAGAAATGGAGAAGTCACCTATGTTATAGACATTTTTGTGCCTTACAGCATAGAGCATGAAATGTCGATAATCTAAGGGATCCAAAGTCCCTAAACATGTTGTTCTTACCCTTAGAGGAACAAGGTCAGCAAACCACAGCACTGCAAATCAGTTCTCCACTGAAAAAACACTCAAAAACAGGTCAATTTTGGATCAAAGCAGCTGCTCCACTAAGCATCTGCGCTGAATGTCAAAAGCTCTATGGTGTACCTGCGCTGCATAGCAAGTGCAACAAAGGCTACCTGCGCTGGGCGCACTTTGACATGTGGAGGAATCTTTTCTCAATGTGCCAGTGCCCAGGAAGCTTCCAAAATGACACTTGGATCAGAAGATTCGCCTAATGATGAGTAAATAGGTTCTAAAACTCCAAGTGGAAGGTAGAAACTCCGAGTGGACTCAAGGACTGAAGAACAACTGGAGTTGAAGAGGACAACAAGTCACACATCAAGCTGACTTATCTTCACTCCAAAACTCTATATAAGGATCTCATCCCATGGGATCTAGAGGCCGGAATTTGGTGCAAAGAATTGCTGTTGGCTTACAGTTGTGAGCATTGGGTGATTGCTTGAGGGAGGTGAAGAAGAGATTTCTCTCCGTCGGGAAGGTGATGCTGGATTGGACCTTTCATGGTTGTATCACCGCCTGAACCTTACTTCCATATATCAATAAAGCATTTGAGGTTCTTCTATTCGCACGTGTTTCAATGATGTATTGTCTTACTTGCGTATTTGATTTATGCTAATCCTTGAATCAGTTATGAATGCATGCTTCTTGTAGTTTCCTTTCTTTGTCTTGTTTGCAGGATCTCGTGTAGCTGGGCCCGTGAAAAGACTTGGAGCTGGGAGCAAGCGGCAAATAGAGGAGATTGGATCGACCATTTGCGCAAGACATCGGTAAGTGGATCTCTTCCTTTTATCTCTTGCATGTCATAAAGAAGTAACTTTAGATAGCTTTGCTTTCAGCTGTTGCTAAGGAACTGTCACCCTTAGAGTGGGTTAGGGTCATTCCGAGTTGGATACTTTCCCCCACAACAGACTGGCGACTCCGCTGGGGATCGTGTCTTGTTGGTAGCTTGTGTTCCTTGCTATTCATTTCTTAAACAAAGGGAGTACCGAATCGAATTGCATTCGAGTCCTTCGAATGCAAAGTAGAGGGCAGCTACTCTAGCCCAGTGCTGGGCATGTTTATGATTTGAAGAGCTGGTCCACAAGGACTCTTTTTAGCTCTTTGTGATAGTGTTCAACTTCCTTTAATCACCCTCTAGTGTATACTTGACTGACAGCCTCTGATTTGGCCAAAAACCATTGATTTTTGAGTAAACTGTGACCCAGAATCTGAGAGAGATGAGAGTTGTCTCTTCAGTGCAGCTGCAGCAAAGGCTACCTGCGCTGTAACGCAGGTCCCGAAGGGGCTACCTGCGCTGCATGTCAGATTGACAGTGCAACACCTGCGCTGATCCAGTTTTTCCTTGTGCAACTGGGATTCCCCACTGTCTGTTGCCCAGTTTTCAGTATTGTTTTTGCAGCCTGTTGTCAACCTGTATACCCAGCTGAAACTACCTTTCTTTGCCTTCATTCCGCCTCAGTTGTATGAAGAAGCCGTGATTGTTCTTATTGTATTTCTTCATGTCATTCACAGTTTCCCATAGCTAAAGTGAACTAGTCTTGCTATGACCTCTTGGATCTAGACCTATGAGAAAGTGTCGTTGTGATTCTAAGAGCTAGTTTATTGCTGTTCATAGCTGCTTGAGCATTTGCTTTCATTATATGGTTCGAATTTCAGTATTTCTTGTGTTGAAACGAGTGAATCTTAAGGTGTTCTTTTGATTATTGGAAAAAACTTGTTTGCTTTCGCTTGAAATTGAATTCGAAATTATACAACAGCTTTCTTTTTGTAATACATCAACATTAAGGAAGAAGAAAAGAAATACTTGCATTGTGCATGTGCATTTTGACAGTTTGCATGTCGATTTAGGAAAAGTGCATCAGTGTGTGCTCTATGATCTGTTTGAAAAGATGATATCTTTCTTTTCCTTCAGTACTTAAGGTTTTCATAAGTTGAAATAATTGAAAAAGCTTGCTTATCATTCTTAGACTGCATTTAGGAGTTGTATCATACATCACGTGGTGATCCATAAAGGCAAACTGCTAAGCAAGATCAACCTAAAAATAACTGAATTTATCTAACAACGCTTTGAAACATAACGAAACACAGTAGAGGTCTAGGTAGAGACGTGAACCGGCGTCGTTAAACATAGTGACTGTCGATCTCTACGAAGGTGGGTGATTCCTCCCGAGGGACGATAGCACTAATACGGATTTGTGCTCCCGCGTACCGTCGCGTATATTGGGAGACCCCTATAGGAACAAAGCCTTTACCCATAGGAAGCCGTGTCGGCCGCCCTACTGATCGCGATGCAGTGAACACAACATTCACGAAGATCGACCACTCGTACCGTAAAACGTATTCTGTGGTTTCGCGAAAGGTTTGGCACACCCTCTGCCTAGAACTCCAGAGTAGTTTCTTTTGGCCTTTTTCAAACTCTATAACTGAAAAAGTCCATCCGAGCATTTGTCACTTCGGGCTCGTTAATACATCGAAGGAGACTAGAGTCATCTTTAGCTTTTTCTCGACTCTTAAAAAGTGAAAAAGAAAGGTCTAAAGCGTCGTCATATAAAATTCATTCTAAGCGGAACATAATCACCCCTTATTCCTACGTTGATCTTTAGGTTGAGAACATGGAACACACCAACCAAGGGATTCCACATGATGGGACCCCTAGCCCTTTCTCCTCTTGGGGAGAAGTTGGTGCACCCTACATGGCCACATTATCGCTTCCAGGATTGACAATTGGCCTGCCAGTTTGGCTATTCTCAACCGCTGTAGTTCAGACCACCACAGTTCCTGAACAGTCGAGTCAACAGTTAGACCAGTCTAGAGCTTCCCTCCAGCCTTCCACTTCTTATGAGCCTTCCTCCGATCCTTCTTCTTCGAAAGGTCAAGCCGCCGAAAGCGGAGCTCCCATAGAAAAGAAGAAGGAAAAGAAGAAGAAAGAAAAGAAGCAGAAGGAGCCAAAGGCGCCTGGGGGCAAGCAAAAGGTATCTAACGAAAATCCACACACAGCACAGACCGGGCCCAAATCGCCATGTGTCATATGTAGAGGAGACCACCTCCACCGTGATTGTCCCAGTATTCCCCGGATACTAAGGGACTCGTCCCCTCGTTTGCACAGTTCGGAAGCGTCAACCTCTGACAACCAGGTTGAATGCTTACCGTCGACCAACGAAAGTAAAGGTTCTAGACGACGAAGGGGAATGAGATTCCCCTACGAACTATGTGAAGGCAATCACACCCTCCGCCGTTGTCCCTTTTTAGACGAAGCAAAGAGAGTTTTTGAAGATCAACCGGTTGCACCGTTGCTACTTCCTCCTGGATACCAAAAACTCGTGCCAAGTCCTTTGTTGGTCGAAAATACAGCTGCCCCGCCCATAGGGCCAACTGAAGTGTCAGTCACTGAAAGTGAACCTACTGAATCCGGACCGGACGAAAGTCCAAAGGTCGAAATGGCAGTTGACCCGGTTCTCCCTTCAGAAGTTTCATCTTCAAATACCATAGTCACTGAGGATTCATCTTCAGTTGACACCCCTACCGAAGAGAGTAAGGATGACACCGTCCAGATTCTTTTCATCAACACCGATTCTGATGAACATCAGGGCAATGTGCCCACTCCTTTATCGCAGGAAGGAGCATCGTCAGGATCATATCCGGCCGTATATTCGGTCCCACCACCAAGCAACCTGGTTGTATCATTTGATTGGAACCAACTAGGCAGACCCCGGTTACCAGCCAGTATACCATTTAGAATTATAGTCCAAATATACAAAATGGTGATGGCTGGAACTGTCATTGATGAAGGGGCATCTGTGAGTATCCTGTCCTCTATTGCTTGGAAAGCACTGGGTTGCCCGGCGCTTTTGCCCGAGACAAGGAATCTCTCGGGTTTTGACAAAGGAACCAGTCGACCATTAGGGATTCTACCTAATGTGCCTATTACCTTGAAAGGGAAGGCCGTCAAGATGAACTTGATGGTCGTCCAAGGGCTCTTGGATTATAACCTACTCCTTGGACGAGACTACATATATTGCATGGAAGCAATAGTCTCCTCACTCTTTCGAATAATGTGTTTTCCATACGAAGGAAGAATGGTCAAGCTCGTAGACCCACTTTCATTTCCGGGATCACGCATCGCAAATAGTCACATACCTATCCTAAATGGTCTATTTGATCAAGAAAGGTCTCTACCTCCGGTTCTTCTTCCTGATGAGCGCGAGTGATTCGGGAAAGTAGGGCCGGAACCCAGGGGGCATGCATCCTGGTCTGCTCTGGAGGCAGAAAAAACCTTGGGTGTAAAGTAGAATTTCTGTGGGAGAATATGACTAGTCCGTACCCCGTTCCCCCCTTCATCTTCGTAAAACAGAAGAGTCGGCAAGAGCTCTCATGCAGAAGAAGGGGCAGTTAGGAATGGGGTTGTTCTGGAAAAAGATTCTTTTGTTAAAGTTATGTGGGAGGACGGGGGCCCGTTACTCACCTTTGTCTAAACAAGTAGGTTCTGCCAAAGAAGGGGATCCGTTTGCGGCAGCAAGTAGTAACCATCTTTGGGTAAAAGGCAAGCCTCACCCATTAAAACAAATGTTTTAGAGGATAAGTAGGGGCAGCCTCCAAAGAAAGAGATTCTATTGCTGCAACGAATTGTAACCATCTTTGTGTAACCTAATGATAGACATCGCCAAAGAAAGTTCTGCTTGAAAGGATTAGCAGAACAATCTTTGGGTAACCAGAAAGAGGTAAGCCTCACCTGTTGAAAACAAAGGTTTTTAACGGAAAAGTAGGGGCGACCTTGAAATTAGACTTACACCTGGGGGCATGCAAACCTCTTGGAATGCAAGCGCGGGCGGCTATTTAGTTTTTTAGTTTTTTAGGTCCTCCCTTTAAACCTGTAGGTCTAACCCGTTAAACTCGTAGGATTAGCCGATACCCAGCTTGCACAAAGAGAGGATATGGAGCAATACATAGGGAGATGAAGCTCTTTAAAAAATAGCGATCTTCCATGAGACCTTCCTACTTTATGACTGGTAAAAACGAGCAGTTTTGGCATAGTTCATGCTCGTTAAAAAATAAACGCAAAAACGAGCAGTTTTGGCATAGTTCATGCTCGTTAAAAAATAAACGCAAAAACGAGCAGTTTTGGCAAAGTTCATGCTCGTTAAAAAATAAACGCAAGATCCGAGCAGTTTTAATGCGGAAATTCATGCTCGTTAAAAAATAAACATAAGCATGTGAGCAAGCTTTCCCCAGAGTTCAAGCTCATCCAGAAAAATGAACCGGTAAATAACCATTTGAGACCGTAAATTCATCAGCCATAAAAGCCTTGGTCGTGTTTGTGCACCGTCACCTCCACTTTTCATTTGGCCGATCATTCACACCCACTTGATTGTTTACCTATTTTGAGGAACAACTACGAAGAGTGATTCCACCTAGCCATCCTTGTAATACTGCCGTGATTGGAAAATTCCAACCTGTACCTGGAATCTGCTGCTATCCCTGTTTATCACTCGTTCCTCAAAATACGAGTCTTCTTTGAGCTCTTTTCAGTGACTCGTAAAAAATGAAAAGTTTGCCGAGTTTTGGCCTTCCAGCTCGTTAAAAGGACCGGAAGAGCTATCCCTCCTCTAGATTTTAATCTTTTTGGACCCGAGGGATTATTGCACAAAAAGATTGAGCGCTTGTCTAGTTCGGCTCGATAAAGCTATCGAACATTCATCCCTTCTGTATTGTTTTATACTTTTTCGGACTTAAGGGATTAGATGACGAAAAAGGACCCCTAGAGTCCACTTTATGTACCCTTTTCAGACTCTCTAAAAATGAAAAGGACCGAGTTGTCTTTGTCGCTAGGCTCGTTAAAAATATTAGATAGCGACAAACTTTTCTTTAGACGAGAACGAGTTTCCCTATCGCTAGGCTCGATAAAACATAGCGATGGGCTTGCCCGAAGGGCAGGTTATAGAACAAGCATATGTTATCCTCCTCAAGCTTGACAAAAATAAAGAGGTACTGGTCAGAAATGACTGGGGAAAAATTGGGAGAACCTGAAAGCTTAATGGTAGCAAGTCGCTCTTGAACATGACACTTTTGCCTCCGTAAATATCAGGTTGGGTTATTATCATTCACCGGTCCCTTCACCATGGTCTCGTCATACCATCCATACATGGGGTAATGCTACCGATCCATCACATCAGTGTCGTTATATGTTCAAGAGATGTCATTCAGAAAGTGTCAACCGGGTCCCATCCACTACCATACATCATCTTTCATCCTTCCATGACCGCCACCCTGAATCATATTTCACAGATCGTTTTCACCATCATCACTAGCTCCGTTCCGTGTCACTGATGTGGGATTCATTAAGGCCCTCCTTTGACGGATCACTTCTTGTCGAAATCAGCTCATTATCCAAGAAGTTGATCTAGGAACACCCCCTCAGTACTTTGAAGCTTGCATGCCTCAATGGCAAGTTTCTCACTCCCGGCGATAGGTATACATTAATGACCTTCGACCAGGAGACTTTGCGTGGTGTTCGACGTCAGATCCTATATTCACACCATGTGAATTGTGCTGCAGTACCTTGAGGGTCATCATCATTATCGTTGATTCCTCTCGCGCTTGTTAACAATTTACATTATTGACTGGTAATCAAGCGATGTCTTTCCATGTTCGACTTCAAGAAATTCTCGCATGGATCGACTTGTACTAGAGTGAAGATCGGACAAGTTTGAAGACCCCGGATCTAGTTTCATCCATCCGGGCTGCGATATATATTCAGGAGATAAAAACATAGACATGTGCAGCAGATGATCATCCTACTAAAAGGATGATAATTAAAAGCAGAGAATTATCAGTCTATTATCAGACGATTGTCTGTTTATGTACATCAAATGTATTTATAAAGCTGAGCATGGGAAATGCCCGCATCAGCTAGATCATGAAAAGAAAGTATTAAAAGATAATGTATTGTATTGTATTTTGTTACAGGTCACCTCCCGACGATTGAATGAACTTCGGATCCTCCTAATAAAGCATTTCACCCGATAAACGACCTCATACTTTAGGGGGCAACTGTTATAGACATTTTTGTGCCTTACAGCATAGAGCATGAAATGTCGATAATCTAAGGGATCCAAAGTCCCTAAACATGTTGTTCTTACCCTTAGAGGAACAAGGTCAGCAAACCACAGCACTGCAAATCAGTTCTCCACTGAAAAAACACTCAAAAACAGGTCAATTTTGGATCAAAGCAGCTGCTCCACTAAGCATCTGCGCTGAATGTCAAAAGCTCTATGGTGTACCTGCGCTACATAGCAAGTGCAACAAAGCTACCTGCGCTGGGCGCACTTTGACATGTGGAGGAATATTTTCTCAATGTGCCAGTGCCCAGGAAGCTTCCAAAATGACACTTGGATCAGAATATTCGCCTAATGATGAGTAAATAGGTTCTAAAACTCCAAGTGGAAGGTAGAAACTCCGAGTGGACTCAAGGACTGAAGAACAACTGGAGTTGAAGAGGACAACAAGTCACACATCAAGCTGACTTATCTTCACTCCAAAACTCTATATAAGGGTCTCATCCCATGGGATCTTGAGGCCGGAATTTGGTGCAAAGAATTGCTGTTGGCTTACAGTTGTGAGCATTGGGTGATTGCTTGAGGGAGGTGAAGAAGAGATTTCTCTCCGTCGGGAAGGTGATGCTGGATTGGACCTTTCATGGTTGTATCACCGCCTAAACCTTACTTCCATATATCAATAAAGCATTTGAGGTTCTTCTATTCGCACGTGTTTCAATGATGTATTGTCTTACTTGCGTATTTGATTTATGCTAATCCTTGAATCAGTTATGAATGCATGCTTCTTGTAGTTTCCTTTCTTTGTCTTGTTTGCAGGATCTCGTGTAGCTGGGCCCGTGAAAAGACTTGGAGCTGGGAGCAAGCAGCAAATAGAGGAGATTGGATCGACCATTTGCGCAAGACATCGGTAAGTGGATCTCTTCCTTTTATCTCTTGCATGTCATAAAGAAGTAACTTTAGATAGCTTTGCTTTCAGCTGTTGCTAAGGAACTGTCACCCTTAGAGTGGGTTAGGGTCATTCCGAGTTGGATGCTTTCCCCCACAACAACCTAGGCATGAAAATGACTCACCCTTGCAGTGATATGAGGAGGAGATGCCTCACGAGAAAGAAATGTTGGACCATGGAGAGAAGTCAAGTGCAGAAATTATCAAGGAGCAGCAAGCACAAATACAAGAACTAAAAGATGATCTTGCCAAAAAAAATAACATAGTGGCCTTCTTGAAACAAGAAAACGGACTTTTGAAGGTGATCTTGATGTAGCATACTACTTCACAAGGCCCTCCATCATCCATCCAGGCAAAGGACAAAGGTAAAACAATGATTGGTTTAGAAGAGCAGGTTGAAGACAAGGAGCCATCTCCTTCATTAGTACAAAAAGACCCTGTTGACCCTATAGCTGCAAGCATTGGTAAGGATAGGGAATATTTTCTTGAGAAGGTCAATGAGAACTTGGAGAAGCTCCTGAGGAAGGAAAACAAAGCTACAAACCTTCAGAGACACATGGCTAGACATTACTACACCAGGAACTGGATTTGCAAAATTAGGGTTAGGAAAATGAAAAGGAGACTTAAGAAAACCCTAATCAAGCTAAAGAAGAGGGATAAATTGGATTTGATTTCTGATGCATCTCTAGTTGTCTAGGCCATCACTAAAATATGCTAAGAATGAAGTTTCAACAAATTTTGAGCAATTTTGGTCATTTTTTGAATTTTTGGTAAATTCTAGAAATTCAATTGCATAGAAGCGCAATGTAGCCACGCTGCGCTTTTTCCCAGGGCATCTAAATGATGAATGGCTTACATGGTTGGATATATTTTGACCTCTAATTTACAAATATGTATTTTTTTATCCTTGTCAGCTCACAGTTTTGGAGGAAAACTCAAAAACAAGTCAATTTTCATGTTTCTACCACCTTTCTAGATCCCACGCTGCGCTTCTGGAGTAGCCTTGGGAGATTTGATTTTTGAGTGTCATGGAGGTGGATTTTTGCAGGATTAAAGGTTCAGTGGTCTTCTATACATCCTAGGATATCTTCACCAACCTTCATTTCATCTTGACGATGCATAAAAGTGACCAAAAAGGGCTCTACAAAGGCACGTTGCGCTTCTGCAAACCCATGCTGCGCTTTTGACAGGCACGCTGTGCTTCTGTCAAAAAGTCAAATTTCAAAGTTTTCTGAGTCAAAGTCACTTTCACATGATGTAATTTGTCTTCCTAGGTGTTTTCAGGATGTAATTGAATGTCATAATGATGGTTAAAGTTATCTCATGTAAATTTTATGGTCATTAAAGCTTGTAAAGTCAACTAAGTTAGTTTTAGGCTAAACAGGGAGTTGGTTTCTAACCTCCCTAGTTTTAGGTATGGTTAGAGATTTTGATGTAAACAGTTCCTATGATGATGGATTCAACCCCTGAGAGGGGGAAAGTAGTTTTTCATCTATATGTAGTTGGTTTCAAGTCAAATCAAGGGTTGGACATTTGAGAGTGAGAGGCTTGGAGCTAGTGTACACTTTGCAGGAATAATTTAGGCAGTTGCAACTATCTTGGGATTCTTGTGGTATGATTTTGTGATAGTGTTTTTCCTATGTTTTATCATCAAATTGAATATATATTTCTCCTTATTACCATATCTATGCTTTCTTGTGATCATCTCATAGGTGTTTAACAGAATTCATAAGTCTTATGCTCTGTTCTGATGAGATTTTCATGTTATGTGTTCTTTCTTCTGATAAATGAATTCATAAGTTTATGCTCATTTTGATCCTTCCCTATTTCAACCCTATACCACAATGAAAACTCCAATATGTCACTGATCATACCTACCTTGCCCCATTGTATCTCTGCAATTGATCATTAGAAACCCTGACCTAGTTCCCAGACCCATGACCCTGGTCCAGCAAACCCTAAAATAAAACCCTAGTGAGCTGAATATCTAGCCTAAGATATATTTTCATTCCCGGTAATTTTATTGGTTGTGATATTCTTGAGAGAGCCCTCTATGATTTGATAGGTCTAGCTACCAAATATAAAGATTGGTTTGAGGCTACCTCTATCGGTCTCCTTTCTCAGCCTTGGGACACTGAGGAGTGCTAACAATACACGTCAGCTTTATCGGAGATTTTTATCAGAGAAATCAGATGCTTGTCCTACTAAAACTTGCAATATTGTTTACCTCCAGACCCAATTAATTTTATCATAACATATTTAATATAAAATCACATCCACCCTTAATCAGAGCTTTTGGAATGAGACCTCCCCTTAGATTTTCTGATATCCGATTGTGATATTTATTGCGGACCCATTTTCCTTTATTATAACAACTTCAATGTAATATCGCATTTGCCATATCGCAACTTTTGAATCCTTGTCACTTTGAAACCTCTGATTGCGATACGTGTTGCGGACCTGACTGCTCCATCGTAACACGCCTTAGATCATACTTGCCGATAGAATGTAGAAACCCAATAACATTTTTGGCTTGCCTCTTAACCAACAACTGCAACCAAAACCATCTAATGCCATAGGAACCACCTTTAAAAAAAATTCATAAATAAAGATTCATAAAATAATATAAAGCAGGCAAGTAAAGTAACTCTGCAGCTATCACAGAGATACTTTCCCATGAAATGTGAATGCCGATATTTGTTTTAGAAAGGAAGCATGCCCAATATTCATTTCAATGGCATGCTCTATGTATTTATCTATCATTTCTCGTATATTGTGTGGACTTGATACTATTTAAAATAAGAATTTCTCCCGTAAAATTTTCCTTAGTCTAAATCTTTTGCTAGATCATTTAAATTCCGTTAAATAGTTAATGCTTTCTATACCCTTGTTGTTGCTAAGTGTTCTAAAATTTTCTTGATTAATAATTCTTTCCAGATTCTACTTGTTCTCAAAGCTTTGTCGATTACTATATCAGTATGGAGTTTTCCAAATAACTCAATATACAATGCAATGAAGTGCTTAGTTTACACGCATTTCATTTACCGTAGAACTTCTATGCACTTGTATACTAAAAAAGCGAAAAAAAAATTTTTTAAACAACTTGATCTATCATAATACTTTGGGAACTTATCTCTCCATTGTGTAAACACCTTTAGGTGCTCGACCATAGGGAGAGGATGCGTAAGTAGGCTCAACTGTTAAGGCCGCCATCACCTTTAGGTGCTCGACTGTTAAGGATGCGTAAGCAGGCTCGACCATAGGGAGAGGACCTTTAGTTTCTTGGCATGTTGTTGGTTGTAGAAATAAAATCAAAACTGACCAAATATGCAGTCCATTTCAATACTGCATCACTTCGTTCAACCCACACCTGGCTTATCATTTCATGTCATAATTACGTGGGAAGGACTTGTTCAGATACATGACAGTTAAATTTCTTATCGAATCTGCTTGTTAAGGCATATCAGAGTTTTTTTGAATTGTCATCGTAAAAATACCAATAAATGGCATTGGACCTGATCATATTAGAAATCACAATTGAATTCCAAATTGGATCCAGCCTATCGGAGTTTACAACTTTCAGAATTATTAAAAATCCCGATATAATGAACAAACACAATATGGATCATAAAGAAGATTTAAATTCTATATCGGGTCCGAGGGGTGAACCAACTATATTGGAAAAGTTCTGATGGGAGAACTTTTGATATATGACACGGTATGATGTGGGTCATTAGACATAAGGAGTATAACGATATCGGAGTTTTTCGAGACATGCCATATATAAAACTCTGATAAATGGGATTCTCCGATTTGGGACAACAGAGCAAAATACATAACAAATGAGTCCAGCAGAGGTGGACTTAACTATGGTTGTGCCAACAACACGGGTCCTTAAACCTTTGAAATTTATTTTGAAAAGGTTTTAATCACCATTTTTCTTAAAAGGACTTTTTAGGATGTTCCAATATAATACCTTTGCGTCGAGGCTTTAAAGTTAAACCTAAACTTTATCTCTTTTTTTAATTAAGTTTTTTTGGGATCTTAAAACTAAGATTTCCTTATCTTATTACTATTTTTTGCATTATAGGCTAAATTTTAAAATGGTCCCTATTCTTTATTAATTATATTATTAACTATAATGCAAATTTGTTGAGTCGTACACCACATTGTGGTGAAGTAAAATTCTAAGTGCGGACACAAACAATTCCTCTAGCCCGATAGCAGGTCTAGCCACAAACAAGACATTCTATGGAAGATTTCCTTAGGTTAGAACCAATTAAGAGGGCCTACCTCTTAGTACGCTTATCCCGTTTGGTGATGACCTTGCTTGCTCGCTCCAGCTATCTCCCGTTTCCTTCTTCGAACACCTGAAACAAGTAAACAACAACAAACAACAACCGTGATAATAGACAAATTGTAATTCAACCTACTTAACAAGTCAAGAAGCATTAAGCCATAAACATGTGAGATGACACATTATGTAGGAAATCAATCGATAGTTGCATATATATTAAATCAAGAAGAGATTACAACCATTGTCTTGACGTTGTTGTTCTCCTCCGACAAAACCAAGTTCCCACACACTTCCATTAGCATTCCATGATGGCCTCAACAATGATAGTTTTAAGTCTCTTCCATTTAGTCTTCACACTAAACCAAATTCACACTTCTCCCTCACACACAACTAGAGAGCTACAACTATGAATAACTTGCTGATCACTCCAAACTTAATTAGCACTAGCACACCAACATTAACACTAGCTTGTGCTTGGGAAAAAGGGAGGTTTATATAGCATGAATGGATGGGAGATGGTTCCTCTTTTCATGGGAGAAGGCCTTATCTCTTGAGGTAGTTCCATCCTTATAGGGGAAAGGATCCCAAACTGAAATCCTCGACTCCATTCGGCCCAACCATTTACCAGACTTCTGTTACGAAGCTTCTAGAGCTGGAAGATTCGGCTCCTTATTTAAAAAACTCTCCAAAAGAGGATTGGCATGATTGGAACAAGGCTCAGTCGCTCCGGTCGACGCTAGGGACAGTGTTAATCCCTTCATATCAGCATAAGGAGGACACTGGTCATTAGCGTCGGTCTTGTAAACTGGGAAAAACAGAGGATCTTTGGGAAATGGTGCAAAGGGGAATTGTTCTACTCATGAAGAGGGACACAATGGGAGTTTCTTCATGAAGGGGAAGCATGTAGGGTTCACTGTAGAGGTCCTCTAGGATCATGGAATGAGGAGTACAAGGAAAGTGACAATATGCTATGTAACAGATGCCCCCTAAAGCGTGAAGGTCGAACTAGAGTGAGGGATGAAATGCTTTATGAATCAGTGTGGGGAACCGGAGTCTGTTGTTTGGAAACCTGCAAGCAAGTACAGATACATATACATAACTGAAAACTCTATCAAATGATACATGAATCATGGTATGGATGCAGCCATCCAGAGAATGATCATGTAAATGGATCCAGGCATGGGCACAACCATTCGATAAAGAGGATCATATCGAAACCAAGGTATGGTCGCAACCATCCAATAATGAGAAGGATCACATATGACAACTCATGGTATGGTCGCAGCCATCCATCTGAGAGAGACATGTATATCAACATCATCATGTCACACTGCCTTACAACCTAGAGTTTTGTAATCTGAGCCTAGGGTCTTGGGCTCCAACACGACCCAATCAAAGTACAAATTCTAACATGTGAATAGATGTGTTGACGTCGAAACCACCAATAATGACAATTGTCCTCAAGGTACTATTAGCACAATTCACGGAATGTGAATAAAGGAACTGTAGTCGAACACCTATGAAATCACCCGATCGAAAGCCAATGATGTGAACTTGTCGTCGAGTGCGAAGAACTTGCCATTAGGGCATGCAAGCTCTAAGGTATTGGAAGGGAGTCTCTCGGTCAACTTCCTGGATAATGAGTTGAAGTCGACAGGAAGTGACTGTGTCGAAGGAGGGCCATAATCCCACATCATCGACACGAGACAAACGGATGCAAAGTGATTTTGGATGATACAACGAATTACGGGTAAGTGTAACCGCAGAAGGACAACTCTTGAACATATTGGTGACACGACTAGAAGTTTGGCAGCTTTTGGATCCATAGGATCAGTGGTCATGATGACGTGGCAGAGATCAAATGGAAGGAAAAAATGAATGGCCCAACCCAGGAAGGTCAACAATAAAAAGGAGGATACCCCATCCCGACACAAAGTAGAAAGTGTCATGTTCAAGAGTGAGTTGCTGACACAACTGATTAGATTTCCAAATTTTCCCCCACCATTCCTGGCAGGTACCCCAATTATTTTTTAATCACAAGCTTGAAGGGGATAGCATATGCTTGCACTGTAAGTTCATCCTTCGGATGAATCCAACCTAGTAAGTTTAACAAGCCCTAGGAAGGAGAAGCTCATGTTCGTCATGGTGATGAATCTGATGTTGTTTAATATTTTAACGAGTCCAAGAAAGGTGCAACTCGGTATAATTTTCATGTTTAGAGAGTTTGAAAAAGACATGGAAAAGAAAACTTCACATGGTCCCTTTTCATACATTTGTGTCTCTCGATCCTAAAAAGGTAGAAAACGATACTTGAGAGAACCGCTTGACCATTTCAGTCAAGGAGTACCTTTTTCGTAAATAGTGCATCCCAGCCCGAAAAAGGGGTAAACGTATACTGGGTGCACGACGTTTCACATCCGTTAACGAGTTCAAAATGACAAGGGCTCGACTATATTTTCATGTTTAAAGGGTCGGAAAAGAGCTTGAAAGTGGACCCCCCATTTTATTCTCTTTTACGAGTCAAAAGGGAAAAATACTCGGCAATCTTTTCATTTGAGTTTTACGAGTCGAGAAAAGAGCTGAAACATGACTCGATACCATCATCAAACATCCATCACCTATTGCTGCGCAAAAAAGGTAAAGTGCATTATCCAATTCTTGAGGCAAAATAGGTCAAAAATACTTAAAAACCCTAATATTTCATGAAAAACTGAATAAAAGGAGGGAAAAGTAAATATTTTTTACCATTTACCATTTTACCTTGTTGTGAAAAACATTTTACCCTCTTTTTCCCTAATTTTTCTAGAGCAGATTGCGGGAGATCCGGGAGGTCATTCACCGAGCCGCCAGTTGCAGGTAAGAGCCAAGTCCCTAAGCTCCATTTCCATATTGTTTATTCTTGTTTTCATCCATTTTTTGGATTTTTGAGGGAGGTTTTGGCAAAAAAAATTTGCCCTCGATCAACGCGATTTCTGGGCACGGAATCGCGCTGGCCGAGTGTAGTTAAAACACCCAACCGCACCGTCGGCGCAACTATTTTTAAAACAGGTGTGCCGACGCCATGAACAAGGAAAATTCCATTTTCCTCTCATATCCACTGTTTGAATATGAATTTTACTTGCCAAAAATGATTATTGACTTGAATACATGGTTTTTGTAGGAAAGAATCACCGAAAATGGTAGACTGGAAATAACGCGAGAATGAAGATGTGGACACTTAAGCAATGAATGATCCAAATTTCTTGAACGCCTTGAGGAACTGTGGGCTCCTCAAGTTCTTTCTCACACCAGGGATGCGGGCTCAACCTGAGCTACTTCGATACCTGATTAGTCTCTGGGACATAAATCGGGAAATATTCATCATTGGTGACCAGGAGCTGGAGTTAGAAACTTTAGACATATATTTCATCACAGGACTATCCCGGAGAGGGGAACCAGTCAACCTATATGGGTCACGACCGATTGGGGCAAGCATATCCATGCTACTTGCCAAACATTGCCCAGAAGCCCTCAAATCCAAGAGCGGAAAGATTGAGATTGCCACTGTGCGAGATATGACACTGAGAGTGCTACTGTTGACTATCAACAGAGTGGCTAGGTCCTAGGCAGAGCACGAGACTAAGAAGTCAAAATTCCTATATGATATCGACTGTACAGCATTGGGCAAAAGCCATGAAGATCAACATGAAACGCTAGCTCACAAAAGCTAAGGCAAGGAATCTGAAGCAATTTTGCTTTGGATCTGTACTAATGACCTTCTTCTTGGAACAGGTTCTACTGTTCCAGTACCGGCTCACTGAGGTAGATCCGCCGATGCCATGAGAACCATGGATGGTTCGTTGGAGTCGTTTGATGCCTAGGATCACTGCGGGCCAGCATATGTCTTACAGGCCCGCTTTCTTTTCATGGCTACAACAACGACTGATTGTAGTGGAGGATTGGCCATACAGTGGTACCAACTTCCACGGAGACCCGGACATGCCGCTGCTAGATGGGAAGGATTTTGACGATGAAGGTAAAAAATCAATTTTTAATTTTTTGATTTTTTAATTTTTTTATATATATGTGTGTTTATAACATTTCGTTTTATTAATGTTGATGGTCGACCAGAGCATCCTGCCGGGATGTCCCCGATAGCCAGGCACATCGCTCACCAGTGTGATGTCACTCCTTATCAGGAGGGGAGTGGCAACAAGGAGGAGATCACAAGGAACCTTGAGGGGTTGACTCGTGGTATCCCAGAGTATGCCCGAGTGGGAGACATGCCGCGCCAGTACCAGAAGCATACAATGGGGGTATCGAACCGGATCTGCCGATTGTTGACTCGTGTTGCACGAGAAGTTTCATGTTACCACGATCACCATGTTGATTAGTTCCTAGGTCTAGCATTTACATTTTTGAGGCCTGCGTGCCACAGATATATGAGGCCTGCGAGCCACCGATGCTATTTGAACACACATATTATTTGTTGGGGTTTTGTTGTATCAAACATTATCACTATATATATCTACATATGTGTGTGTGTGTGTGTATTGTATTTTCTTGCTTACTATGGTACAAATGATTTGTTTTAGCTTTTCACATGTTTCATAAATGTCTATCCAACACATAATTAGCTAATGCATCTATCAATGTATTCATGCATCTAGGAATATGATGATATGTAATGTAATCAAAATTTCTTTCCAATAGATGAATATGTAGATACATTCTCAATATCTGAGGGTTTCTGACGGAATATTTCCCGTTGAGTTGAAGGACAAGCAGCTGCGAATCCAAGTTGACAACCAATTCCCGAATGTCAAGAGCGATGGCTTCTAACAACAATTCGATGACTGTGTTGTATTCAACAATGTTATTAGTTGTGCGACCTAAACAAATACCTTGAAGATCAATCAACTCACCATGAGGGTCATAAATGGCCCATGCCACGGAGGATAGATTCTAGGTACTACGATAAGCACCATCAGCGAAACTGATGTGAGGAGTCACAGACATCTGCAAAGTAGGGAAAACCATAGTAAATAGGAAAGATGTTTGAAAACTAACACACCAAACCACACTACACAAAAATGAATGACACACTAATGTACACAACTAACCATGCAAGATGACCTAAGGATAGTACTTTTTGAGATAAATCCCATTTCGGGGCTTGTCCAAAGGATTTCCTTCATAATCAATTAGCTCATAGGCCCGTTTTTGCAACACTCGTTTAACAATGTAGGGCCCATGCCACTTGGGTTCAAACATGCTTGATCTTAACTTATCATTAGCTTGATCATATAGTAAAACAAAATCACCCTCAAAGAACGTGTGGGGAGAGACCGACCGATCGAAATGGGACTTGACTCGCTTCTTTATTGCTTCGATGACCAAAGCAGTGAGACGATGAGTCTCATCTAGCTATTATAGGTATAAGAGGCGCTCTTCCTGAGGTGAGGTTTCAGGAGAAGTTCGACAGCTAGCTTGAGAGAAGGATTTTTGCATTCAATCGGTAACGTTGCTTCCAGACTATAGACAAGATGGAATGATGTCAAACCAGTTGCGTCCTTGGTCGAGGTTCAGTAAGCCCACAGAGCTCAAAAGAGCATGAGATGCCAATTGGACTTATGCATTCAATAGTACACTGAAGCATTGTAACCAAAACTTTGTTCATAGCTTCAACTTGATGGTTGGCCTGAGGGTAATACTGTAGGTTTTAACCCCATACAGAAATTACTTGCATACGAATTCTAAAACACAGAAAATAAACAATGCGAGAGCATAACACATAAAACACATATACACAGAGATTTTCCCCTGGATCCCAAAACTGGGACTACCAGCTTGATTTTTCATTATGTTCCTTTCAATGTTACAATACATATTTATACATGCCGAAGCATCCAATACCATGGACCGAAAACCATCGTGTCCAAAACCATGTGCAAAAAATCATGCACAAAACCATAGGTAGGTCTGCCCAACCTAATATAGGGTCCAAAAACAAAATTTTCTGGGGCGCTACCCCGGACCCCATAGAGTGGGGTTACCTGCACCTCTCAAAACCCCTATGACTCCCCCCTCTACGCAATCGGCGCAACAAAGCGGGGGCTCTGCCCCCTTCTAACCCCCCGGTTAACTACGTGGGCTAGTCATGGAAAGAATATAACACAACCGAACATTCTCCCACTTGTTGTTTTCTTTCCACAGGGGGCCACAAGAGAGCTTAGTCATTTATCCAACCCTGCAATGCCCATTGTTTCTCTACACCAAGAGAACTTCTCAGAGCTCATAGATTTTGTCAATGCATCTACAGTATTCCTCAAAGTCTACGAGCAACACCTTTTTGTCTTCTATCATATCCCTCACAAAGTGATACTGAACATCAATGTGCTTTGTCTTTGAATGATATGCAGGGTTCTTTGCCAAGAAAATTGCACTTTGGTTGCCACAGTCTATCCTTATAGCTCCCTGTACTAACCCCATACTTGAACACAATCTCTGCAACCAAACTGCTTCCTTGCTTGCATGAGTGGCTGCCATGTATTCCACCTCTGTAGTTGATAGTGCCACTACAGATTGTTTCTTACTCATCCAACTGACTGCACCTCCAAATAGGTTAAACACATACCCACTTGTAGATCTTCTATGATCCAAATCTCCAGCCCAGTCTACATCAACAAAGGCACGAATATCCAACACTCTATCCAATCCTGGTCTTCCTTGGTAGCACAAACCATAATCACTAGTGCCACATAGGTACCTAAAAACCCGCTTCACTACTGTCCAGTGCTCCTTCCCTGGTTTTGACATAAACATACTTAATACTCCCACTGCATGTGCAATGTCTGGTCTAGTACAGACCATTGCATACATCAGGCTACCGACTGCACTTGCATATGGAACATGGGACATGTCCTCTTCCTCTTCTTGTGTCTTGGGAAACTGTTCAGCAGATAACTTTACACCTATATGAATAGGAACCTTCTTTGGTTTACTATCCTACATATTAAACCTCTGCAATATTGTCTCAACATACTTCCTCTGGTTTAAGCAGAGCTTCCTCTTTGTCCGATCCCTTTTAATTTCCATGCCCAAAATATAGTTTGCAGCACCAAGATCTTTCATGTCGAATTTGGAGGACAAATGGGTCTTCAAATGCTGGATAATTTCTTGGTCATTTCCAATCAGCAACATATCATCCACATACAAGACCAGATAAATAACATGGTCACCAATTAATTTAAAATACACACAGCGATCTGCTTTGCTTCTGGTGAAGCCAAATCCCCATATAAATGTATCAAATTTCTAATACCACATCCTTGGTGACTGTTTTAACCCATACAAAGACTTCTTTAACTTGCATACTAGTTCTTTCTTACCCTTCACCGCAAAGCCTTCAGGTTGCTTCATGTAGATCTCCTCTTCCAGATCCCTGTGAAGAAATGTTGTCTTCACATCCATCTGTTCTACCTCAAAATCAAAAGCAGCAACAATAGATAAAAGTAATCTAATAGAAGTTACCTTGGAAACAGGAGAAAAAATATCACCAAAATCAATTCTCGGCACCTGGGAATAACCTTTTGCTACCAACCGAGCTTTGTATTTCTCCACCTTTCCTTCTGCATTTGTCTTCTTCTTGAACACCCATTTGCTGCCAATGGGTTTCCTTCCAGCCGGCAACTCCACCAGATCCCAAGCCTCATTTTTGTGCAAAGATGCCATTTCATCAACCATGGCCTTTTTCCAAAGTTTTCCATCCTCTAAATCTACTGCTTCCTTCATAGTTCTGGGATCACCATCAGTAATAGATAAATTTGAACAGAAAGCAGATGGACTATACCTTTTTGGCTACCTTCTTTCTCGAACTAATCTTCTCACACCCAGAGTTTGTGGCTCTTCATATTCTGATTCCTCCTTTGCTGTAGAGTTTGATTCTTCCTCCTTTAGCTCAAACTCTATCTTCTCAGGTTCCTTTGGTTGGACTTCATGTTTAATAACATATTTCACCTCTCTGAACACCACATCTTGGTTGTACACAACCTTCCTTATTATTGGGTTCCAAAGCTTATAACCCTTTAAACCATCCTTATACCCAATAAAGATGTACTTTTTAGATTTATTATCCAACTTGGTTCGTTTCTCCTTTGGAACATGTACATATGCATCACATCCAAATACCCTCAGATGTGAAAGAGAGGGTTTCTTACCAGTCCATACCTCTTATGGAGTCTTATCCTCCAACGCTGTGATCTATTGACCAGGTAACATGCTGTCTCCACCGCCTCTACCCAGAATTCCTGTTCTAACTCGGCACCACTGAGCATGCTTCTTTCCCTTTCCATCAACGTCTTGTTCATTCTTTCTGCAACTCCATTTTGCTGAGGTGTATATGGAGTAGTCTTCTGCTGTGCTATACCACACTTCTTACAGAATTCTTCAAATTCCTTACTGCAAAACTCTCCACCGTTATCTGTCCTCAGCACCTTTATCTTCTTCTCTGTCTAGTTTTCCACCAGAGCCTTAAATTCTTTAAACCTGTCAAAGACTTCAGATTTATTCTTAAGGAAATATATCCATGTATTCCTTGAGAAGTCATCTATAAATGATACATAGTACACAAACTTACCCAGTGATGGAACCTTCACAGGTCCAAACACATCATTGTGCACAAGTTCTAATATATGTTTCACCCTCTTACCACCAGAGGGGAAACTCACCCGATTCTGCTTCCCATATACACAATTTTCACAGAAATCAAAATCCAGAGAGCTATTACTCATACCTTCTACCATACCTTTACCATGAAGTATTTGAAGGCCCTTCTCTCCAATATGTCCAAGCCTTTGATGCCATAGCATGGTCTTCTCTCCAGAGACCACTAGATTTTCTGCTCCACTTTCAGGAACCACAGAACTATTGCACCCATCAACAACAGTGCTACCTTGCAGCTTGTACAGAGTTCCAATTCGAACTCCCCGCATCAATACCAGTGCCCCCTAAACCATCTTGCAGGTATCCTTCTCGAACACTATTTTTACACCTGCATCATCCAACTTGCTTACAGAAATCAGATTTCTGGCTAATGCAGGAATATGCAGAACTGTGTAGATCATCTTCCGGATTCATCGCATTAGGTTTCTTGTTTTGATCGACATTTCGAACTAGCAACGGTGGTTCATCTTCAGATTGTGAAATATTAGTGGAAAATTGTTCTTATTATTCAGTTTAATAAATAGATGTATGAGATGCGTTGCCCACAAATATTAGGGATTATTAAATTATTATTGAATTATTATTTTATTAGGGTCATAGTTGTTTTAATTTATATCCTATTATTTTAATTATATTTTATTATAATTGTTTTACTTTATATTTTGTTTTTTAATTATATTTATTTTAATTATATGTTACAATTATTTATTAAGATTAATCCATAAGTTATCATAGTTATGAAATTTATATGATTAAGATATTTTAATATATTAAATTGAAGTTTGTTTAAAGTTTTTATTGTTAATTTTAAATTCTTGTTAAATTATATTTTATTATGGTCATAATTTATTTTAATTATAATGGATTAAACCATTTTTATTTGTTCTTGGTTAATTAGAGGAGAATTATAGTTAGGGAGGGGTAAAATTGGATGATAGGATTGGAATCCAGTTTTCACTTATGGTCCATCCGTCGTCTCTATTGAGGTTATTAGGGTGCTTACTAATTTCTATGGCTTCTCTGAATTTCCTTATGAAGTAGTGATCACTTCTAGCTAAGATGCGGGTATCTTCTATACAAATTTGGTGCTTAGTTTTATTGGAATGTTCTGCTAAAGCTGATGATTTGGATCGATTATGTTTAATGTCAGCTGAGTGTTCCTGGATTCTTGTGTTAAAGGATCTCCCAGTCTCACCTACATAGGGCTTGCCGCATGAGCAAGGAATTAAGTAGACACCCTTATGACATTTTGGATCAATTTTGTCTTTAATTGGATTAAGGTAGCTACGGATGGTGTTTAAAGGTTTGAAGGTGGTTAGAATCCTATTCTTTTTTAGGATGCGGGAGATTTTATCAGTAGTCCCTAGTATGTAAGGGAGGTTAACTTTTCCTATTATATTATCAAAATTTTTATTCTTATTTGGTCGAGTGTTTGCTTTATTTATGGCTTTGACAGCTTGACGTTTGTTGTATCTGTTTTTTAGGAAAACTTTAATAAGGTGTTCTTTTTCTTTTTCTAGGTGTTCCTTGTCAGAGATTCTGAGGGCTCTAGTTGCTAATGTGTTGAGGACTCCTAGTTTGTGGGTTGGGTGATGATGTGAGGAGGCATGTAAAAATGGTTTAATCCATTATAATTAAAATTAATTATGACCATAATAAAATATAATTTAACAAGAATTTAAAAATAACAATAATTTAAAATTAACAATAAAAACTTTAAACAAATTTCAATTTAATATATTAAAATATCTTAATCATATAAATTTCATAACTATGATAACTTATGGATTAATCTTAATAAATAATTGTAACATATAATTAAAATAAATATAATTAAAAAACAAAATATAAAGCAAAACAATTATAATAAAATATAATTAAAATAATAGGATATAAATTAAAACAACTATGACCCTAATAAAATAATAATTCAATAATAATTTAATAATCCCTAATATCTGTCGGCAATGCATCTCATACATCTATTTATTAAACTGAATAATAAGACCAGTTTTCCACTAATCTTTCACATCCTGAAGATGAACCACCGTTGCTGGTTTGAAACGTCGATCAAAACAAGAAACCTAATGCGATGAATCCGGAAGATGATCTACACAATTATGAAGATCGCAGAAACCTAAAAGATAAAATATGCAGAACATCTGAAAGTGTTCTAACCCTTCCACCTTGCAGCTTCAACTTTACCTCGCCGCAACCAACGATTCTAGCCTTCCTGTCATCCCCCAAGAAGACATCACCACCATCATATTTCTCATACTCGCAGAACCACTCTCTCTGGGGAGTGAAGTGAAAGGATGCACCTGAGTCAATCAACCATGCCTCATGATCTACATGTGTACTTGAAGAAGCCAAGTACACATCCCCACCTTCATCTGAGGTGGTTTTCACCTCTGCAGAAGGAGCATCATCAGATCCCTTTCCTTTATCAGGAGCTTTAGATCTACAGTCCCTTTTGTAGTTCCTTTCCTTTCCACATTTCCAACACACCACCTTTATAGGTTTTCTTGGAGATTTAGATCTACTTATAGATTTATATCTTCCACTCGATGAATTATTTTTATTTCTGTTCTAAGACCATCCTCATACAGACAAGGCATCACCATTCTGGCTCTCCATATTTTTCCATCTCATCTCCTCCGTCAGCAAGGATGAGACTATTTCATCAAATTGCAAGGCAGTTGCATTGCTACCTATTGCAATAACCAGACTATCCCACGAATTTGATAGAGAACATAACACACTAATGCACTTATCTTCATCTGAAATTTTTATATTAACAGACGAATTGACTTACCACAGTATTAAACGCATTCAGATGCTCTGTCACCGAGTCTCCATCTTTCATCCTCAGGTTATACAACTTTTTTTGTAGGAACAGTTTATTCACCAGAGACTTAGATTGGTACAAAGTCCCTAACTTGTCCCACAAAGCCTTTGTCGTAGCTTCCCCTGATACATTCAACAATACTGAATCTAAAACACACAATCATATTGTTCTCTTTGCCTTCCTATCCAACTTCTTCCATTCTTCATTAGACACTCCTGTTGGTTTAGTATCCGGATCTACCGTGATCCATTGATCTTTATCCACCAACAAATCCTCCATCTTGAGTTTCCACAACTCAAAAATCTGACCATTAAATTTCTCGATCTCTATCTTTCCACTACTCGCCATCTTCTTTCACCACCAGAATTGATCTCGCAGATCTCCCACTGAACAGGGTATACCACAGGCCTGAGCGAAACCCCTCAGCAACAAAGGCGTCCCCTTGAAGCCAAAATAGCTCTGATACCAAATGTAGGTTTTAAACTTGTACAGAAATTCCCTGCATATGAATTCTAAAACATAGAAAATAAAAATGCGAGAGCATAACACATAAAACACATATATATAGAGATTTTCCCTTGGATCCCAAAACCGGGACTACCAGCTTGATTTTTCATTATGTTCCTTTCAATGTTACAATTCATATTTATACATGTCGAACCATCTAATACCATGGACCGAAAACCATCGCGTCCAAAACCATGTGCAAAAAATCATACACAAAACCATAGGTAGGTCCGCCCAACCTAACATAGGGTACAAAAACAAAATTTTCCAGGGTGCTGCCCCGGACCCCATAGAGTGGGGTTACTTGCACCCCTAAAACCCCCTGTGACCCCCCCTGCTACGCAATCAGCACAACGAAGGGGGCGCTTCGCCCCCCTTCTAACCCCCCGGTTAACTACATGGGCTAGTCATGGAAAGAATATAACACAACCCAACAAATATGTGATTGAGCCATTGTGGTGCAAACCCAATGTAGAGGTCATCTCAGCCATCATGTAATCTTGGAAATCGGAGCCATGGTCTGTGACAATGGCTTGAGGTACAATGAACCTGGAAATAACATGATTGAAAATAAATTGAGCTGCCATTTTATCGTCTGCAGAGTATGTAGGCATCGCCTCGGCCCATTTGGCGAAATAATCCATAGCAACGATAATATAAATATGCCCCATGACCTAACGAGGGTTACATATCATATAGTCAATGCCCCATTTGGAAAAAGGACCAACGGTAATGATGAGGTGTAGGTGAGCGGGCGGGGTGCGCATCTTGCATTGGTAAATTTGGCATTCATTGCAATTGCGAACAGCAAGGATGTAATCCTTAAAAATGGATGACCAAAAGTAACCAGCGTGAAGGATTTTTTAAGAAGTAGCGTAGCCAGACATATGACCACCACATGCCCTAGAATGGCAGTCATTGAAAACTCTCTCAGTGTCCTCGAGAGTAAGACATTGACAAAGAATTGAATCGACACTGACATGGTATAAAGTATCGCCACATGACCTAGAATGGAAATCATTGAAAACTCTCTCAGCGTCCTCGAGAGTAAGACATCGACAAAGAATTGAATCGACACTGACATGGTATAAAGTATCTCCAATAATACGGTAGGGTTGGGAGTGATGCCGAATTCGTCAGTGATCATCCTTAGTCAACGTGGATCGAAATGTGGATGTTTGGAGATACATGATGATATCACCGTACCATGGGTCAAGGGTGCTTATTAGGAAAAGAGTCTCATCCGAAAGTTGTTCATCTGCACCAGTGGGGAGAGACGTAGAAGGAAGGGAGCAAATCAACTTGGAAAAAACTAGTGATTTCTTAGATTTGGCAGTAGTAAACACCAAATTGAATTCTTGCAGGATGACAATCCATTTAGAATACTTGCCCCCCAGCAACTGATGAGTCAGGATGTAGGTCATGGGGTTGCATTCAGAAATCACAGTAGTAGTGCATAAGAGAATGTAGTGCCGAAAGCGCTGAACAACCTATACGACAGCCAAAGCCAACTTCTCGACATGGGCATAACGCATTTCAGTGTCGAGGAGATTGTGACTGAGGTAATAGATAACATGTTCATTGCCTTCATCATCGTCTTGTACCAATACCATAACAATGGTGCTAGGGGCTGCAGCTAGATAAAGGAAGTAATCGTGATGATAATTAGGGGGATGCAACAAAGGAGCATTTATGAGGATAGCCTTGAGGTCATCGAAAGACTTTTGGAAAACCTCATCCCAAACAAAGGGCGTTTCTTGTTTAAGCAATCAGGTAAATCCTGAAGCTAGCCCAGTGTAATTGGGTATGAAACGATGGAGGAAATTTTCTTTTCCCTGCAGGCTCTGGAGTTGGTGCAATGAAGATGGGGAGGGGTAAATTAACAATGGCCTCGAATTTAAGCGGATCAAGGTGAATACCATCCTTGGAAACAATAAAGCTGAGGAGTCGTCTGGATTCGACGCAGAAAACACATTTATGCGGGTTTAACCGAATGTTGTAGTGTCTACAGCGAAGAAAAATCTACTGAAGATGGTCAGGGTGATCTTGGCGCTTATGAGAATGAGCGGGAAGGTCATCCAAGTAAGGCTAAATGATGTTGCGAATGTCGTGAAATGCATAGGACATCGCCCTCTGAAATGTAGCCCCAGCATTTTTGAGGCCAAAAGGGAGATTTTTGTACGCGAAAGTACCCCACGGATAGATAAAAGTTGTCTTTTCTTAATCAGCCAGCAAAATGTTAATCTAGTTGTAACCAGAAAAACCATCCATAAAAGAAAAAATTTCTCTCCCAGTACATTCCTCAATGATCTGATCAATGAAGGGAGTGGGATAGTTATCCTTAGGACAGGCACGATTGAGATCACGGGAATCAATGCAAACGTGGATCGTGCCTTGTTTCTTTGTCACCGGTACAACATTTGACACCCAATCTGTAAGAGGGATTGGACAAATGAATCCAGCTTTGAGAAATTTTTTAACTTCACCCTTGATAACGGCTGTTTTCCTACGGTGCACTGGGCGGAGCTGTTGGAAAACGGGCTTCACGTGAGGATACGTCGGTATTTCGTGCACAATGATGCCAAGCATTTCTTCATATGACCATGCAAACACATCACAAAATTCTTGAAACAGATGAGTATAGACCTTGATCTCATCCGAAGAACAAGTTACCCCGATGTGGACATTTTCAATGATACTAGACTCGACAGAAATATCAATTGGCATTGTTTGGGTAATATTACCCAAATTTCCTTATGACCATACTTCATCAGTCAGGATCGGTGCCGGAAGCAGTAGGGAAGGAAACTAAGAAAAGAACTCCTTGAGACTAGTAGACATGACCGCCGGGCAAGGCAGGAATGAGGAACGATGACGAGTATCGTTCCAAGGTGGTTCCTTGAGAGACATTACTTCCATGATACTCTCGTCAACAAGAAAAGTCTTGACTAAGGGATCAGGAGATTCTGAAGCACCAAGCTACGGGGATTGAGAATACGTGTCGAGAGAGCTCCTCAAAATAGGAAAATCAGAGCATACAGAACTTGAGGCTAAAACAATTTCGATGTAATTGATTTCGGCAGGACTAAGTGGCATAACCTCGCCCAGATATCAACAAGATTTGGTGAAGGTATGGCCCAAGGATCAGATTTGACCAAGATCATGTTGACAGAGGCAACATGAGGAGGTGGGAGCAGAAAAATTCCCATCAAGGTGGAATCTTTAAAAAGACCTACCCCCACACTGTCATAAGGAGCACCAGTGTGCTTGACATACGGAAGATTTCCATTCGAGGAGGAAGAGGCAAAGAAGGACAGTTGGTCGACTGTGACGATCTTCCCTTGATGGGGAAAATGAATCACGTGGAACAAGGAGGAGGCTACAGCATACATGGCACGGGTCCAGCTCCATCCGAGTAGAAGATTATAATTTAGATTAGCGTCAACAATCTCCACCTCGACGTGTACTGTCTTGCCCTCCAAAGTAATGGCAAGGTTAGGTAAGACACTGAAGGGTCGCAAATTGCGCCCGTCAAAAGCTTCCAAAGTGTTAGGGGATTGGTTCAAAGTAGGATAACCAATTGCCTTCCAGCAAGCGACTGACATGATGCAGGTAGAAGTACCTTCATCGATGACGGTCCTATGAATGGTTTTCTCATTGATGATGACCTGAATGAGAAAGGCTATCTGATGAGGTAGGCGCGGAATGTTGTTTTCTAGATCAAAACATATCAAGTTGGAATCGATAAGATCAATACCCCCAATAGCCGACAGCAAGGATTTCCGCTGAGATGGACAGCTTTGGAGTACCTCGAGAGCAGACATAGCTGATGGCGCTTGAGCCAAATCCTCAACAATATTATAGTGCTGAGCGGCTCGAGCATTGGGATTGTACGAGGACTTCCTTAGCACACCTCGAGAAGGTGGTCAAATGGCGGAATTAGGGTTAGGGTGATAGATATGAAGAGGGCTGGAAATTAGGGCCGAAGAAGAAGGGGTGGCCTCTTTCACCTTCCCGGATGTTGGAGCAACAGTTTGATAATCTTTGGATTTAGTAGCCACATTAATAGGCGTACTCATCATGAACACTTGAGATCCTGAGGAAGTAGATGATTGAGGTTGGTCTACCATTTGAGTCTGCTGAGACAGAAACGACTCTTTCAAGACAACTGGGGTCCCTTTGAGCAAACGACTAACTTCGGACCATCGGGGACCTTGCGGCTAAAAACGTTGTCCCTGCGGCTGCAGAGGTTGGCCTTGCGAAGACATAGGTTGGGAGGTTTGTGGAGCATACTACATCTGCTGTTGCATGGTTTGCTGCAACTATTGTGAGGGTTGCCCCTGCAGTTGTTGCAGTTGTCCTTACTGTGGTATCATCTACCCCTGTTGTTGTGCGGATGACCCTTGCTGCAACAAAGGTTGCCCTTATTGCTGCAAAGGTTGTCCTTGCTGCTGCAAGGGTACTTGAATAGTTCCCGGGAAATTTCTAAACTGTATCTAGCCATAGCCACCCTAAAAAGTGGATGGGCCAGGCTGAACATACTACCCAGATTGAAGGACATAAGGCAGATTGACCATTCCTTGAGAACCATATGGAACATAAGGATCTTGGTACTGAACCTGAGCCTCATAAGGTTGCTGATACTGGAAATTTCTTGACCTAGACGAACCAAATTTTTTTTGGACCTGTTGGTACTGGACATTTCTTGATCCAGCAGGACCAATAGGGTTTTGGATAACACCAGAAGAAGGTTGGTTCATCCCAACCATGTGATCCTATGAGCTACTCACATTGGTTGTGCCTGACATCATAGGAACACTTAGATTCTACCCCCCAGGCAGTGGCACAACTTGTCCACTTACTAGAGGGATCAAAGAACTGACAGTAACATTCTTCGAGACTGTCGGTTGAATCAGATAGGTGATTAGGATAGACAAGACAAGAGAGTTCGGAACGGTGGGTTGCACCAGGACTGAGGTAATGACCTATTGGGAGGTCGGGTTCGGAATGAACGGACCTGTAGTAGGCATGGCGCCAGACGCCCAAATAGGGTTGTGATAAAGTGATGAGGCACTAGGTGTACCTGAGACCAATTGTGCTAAAGTCACATAGTTAGGTGGAAAATCCTGATACACACTGATGGGAATGCTCCCTATATAGGGGAAACCTTTAGGAGGAAATTGATGTTCTTCCTCTTCGACAGTGTGTGGAGTAGAAACTTCCGATTGATCCGGAGAGGTAACTGGAGCGTTGCCTTCGGGTTCCATAGATGGGAACAAATGACGACGAACGACTGAAGATGTACGAGGGAGTAATTCCAGAGGAACACCCGGCTGATCGTACAGACTGTATGGATGTTGCGGTGATATCACGACAGGATCGAACAAAGGATTCAGAGGATATATAACTAGTCCAAGCTGACCGTCAGTAGTCGGCAAACTCTCAGGAGTCTGGACGGGATTGTCTGGAGATTCCGAGCCAATATCAGCAAGTGACCCAGTATCTGAAGTAGGTGGAGGATGAGATGACAAAGGTTGAGTGCTCAGAATGATGCTGAGTTCAACAACTTAGTCCTCGAGTGACACTAGTAATTCAGGAAAAGGCTTCTCAGACAATCTTTCAGACGGAGGAGAGGAAGAGGAACTAGGTGAACCAAATGGTTCAGCCACGATGACCTTGTCTTAGTTAACAAGAAAATAGAGATAAATTTCAAGGCTTTAAAATGTACTTTAGGGAAACTCACGATTTGGTCTAGAAAAGACTAACAGGATGTTATAAGATCATGGGCAACAATTTTTTAAGACGCATAAATAAACTGGTGCTCTTTCATGTTTTAAGAGTCAAGAAAGAAGCGAAGATGACTCTATCACTTTCGATTGGAAACGAGCTCGAAAGGACAAGAGACCGAATGGTCTTTTAAGTTTAATGAGTCAAAAATATCAAATGACTACTCCAGATGATCTTGGTAAAAAGGATTACCAGGCAACTGTGAATTGCAGAATACCTCTTGGCAAACCGAGAAGTACGGGCAGGCAATCTCCCCGAATGTTGTGTTTGGTCTATCATGTTTGCAAGGTGGCAGAATCGGCTTCCTATGGATAAAGTATTGTAGCCTGGTGGGGTCTCCCGTTATATACTCGTTTGTACGGGGAGCACAAGTCTGTACTAGCATTGTCTAATGCCGAAGCTAACGACAACTGCTAGGTTTAAATATGCCAGAACACGTCTGTAGCCTAGACCTTCTAGATGTGATTGTTAGGTTTCAAATGCGCCTTAGGTTAATTGAGTTCATTTTAAAGTTTATCTTGAATTATGTCTCGGTTTTCAGGCCTTATCGATGTGACTCGAAGCCCTAAATGTAGCTAAATGAGACAAGGACCTTTCAATTCGATGAATTGTCTACACTAGAGAGGGTAGAAAACACACTCAAATGAAAACAACCAAGAAACCAAAAGCAAAATGATTTTTCACTACTTCCCTTTTCGAGAAAATAAACTAATGAAAAATGCATTCCAATTCCTAATTTCCTAACAAGTACACTCCAACAGTCCTTTTAGAAGTGAAGAGAATTCTTTTCTTTTCGAATGCCAATGCAATCCTAGCCTTCAATGATGCTAACTACCATAACATATTGATGCAACAAACTAGAATTTTGTACCTTTCATGAAATGACAAAATGAATTTCTCATAAATCACTTGAATGAAAAAGTTTCGAGATAATCAATTCTCAAGAAAATGAAAAACATGAAAAGAGAATCTCTTTCAAACTAATGACGCGTTGACTTTACCAAAAACAAGACAAGAAATGTGATCTATGCTGGAAAAGAGACGTTTTGACAAGCAAACAAAACTTCTCAAACTTGTGTAATATAGGTCACGACCGTATAAGGACCGTAAATGAAATGCAAGGAGTAAATGCACCAACAATTTGACTCACTGTGTTCACAATCAGCTGAATGGATGACAACCTAGACGCCCTAGGGCCACAAACAATCCAATGACCCAAGAAATCAAGTGAAAAGATGGCAAATCAACAAGCATATAAACCAAATGAAAAGCAACTTTCTAGTCAGGGAGAAGACGGTCTAAACAACTTACAAGGCAAAAATCAAGAGAGCAAGACACACTGGCCAAGATATGGGGTGAACCCTAATCTTCACTTACAGCCATTGGCGCATCTACTTAACTGACAACAAGCGCCAGAAGGGAGTCGGCGCGACTTTTTTTCAGCATATCGCACTGATCGACACGACTGTCAACGAAATAAGCACGCTGAGTGAGGATGCAAAGAAAAAATAGAAATTTTCAAAAGTTGGGACCAGACTTGCTACTGTGAATTTCAAACCCAAAGTAGTAAGCAAAGCAAAGTAGACAGAACTAAAGGGAAATGGAGAAACTAGAAAAGTTCACACAAAACCATGAAATTCCAAGTAAACAAACAAAAGGATTGGTTCCCCAGTGGAGTCGCTAATTTGTGGTGAAGTAAAATTCTAAGTGCAGACACAAACAATTCCTCTAGCCCGATAACGGGTCTAGCCACAAAAAATACATTCTATGGAATATTTCCTTAGGTTAGAACCAATTAAGAGGGCCTACCTCTTAGAATGCTTATCCTGTTTGGTGATGGCCTTGCTTGCTCGCTCCAGCTATCTCTTGTTTCCTTCTTCAAACACCTAAAATAAGTAAACAACAACCATGATAATAAACAAATTGTAATTCAACCTACTTAACAAGTCAAGAAGCATTAAGCCATAAACATGTGAGATGACACATTATGTAGTAAATCAATCGATAGTTGCATATATATTAAATCAAGAAGAGATTACAACCATTGTCTTGACATTGTTGTTCTCCTTCGAAAAAACTAGGTTCCCACACACTTCCATTAGCTTTCCATGATGGCCTCAACAATGATAGTTTCAAGGCTCTTCCCTTTAGTCTTCACACTAAACCAAATTCACACTTCCCCCTCACACACAACTAGAGAGATACAACTGTGAATAACTTCCTGACCACTCCAAACTTAATTAGAACTAGCACACCAACATTAACACTAGCTTGTTCTTGGGAAAAAGGTAGGTTTATATAGCATGAATGGATGGGAGATGGTTCCTCTTCTCATGGGAGAAGGTCTTATATCTTGAGGTAGTTCCATCCTTATAGGGGAAAGGAGCCCAAATTGACATCCTCGACTCCATTCAGCCCAACCATTTACCAGACTTCTGTTACGAAGCTTCTAGAGTTGGAAGCTTCAGCTCCTTATTTAAAAAACTTTCCAAAAGAGGATCAGTGCCACTGGAACAAGGCTCAGTCACTCTAGTCGGCGCTAGGGACAGTGTTAATCCCTACATATCAGCGCGAGGAGGACACTGGTCATTAACGTCGGTCTTGTAAACTGGGAAAAAAAAGAAGATTTTTGGGAAATGGTGCAAGGGGAATTATTCTGCTCATGAAGAGGGACACAATGGGAGTTTCTTTATGAAGGGGAAGCATGTAGGTTTCATTGTAGAAGTCCTCCAGGATCATGGAACGAGGAGTACAGGGACAATGACAAAATGCTATGTAACACACATATGTAGCATTTTGCTCAAATCTTGATTTTAGTTACTTCCATATCACCCACTTCTCCTATCAGTGTTGCTTTGCACCTCTTGGTGCAAATGCTAGTAATAGTATAAGACTAAATAATTAAGGTATAGAGGACCATAAATCAATATTATAGTCTAGTAATACTTGGCAACATACAATACCAACAAAGAAGGGGTCTCTTCATTCGACATCGTCTCTAATGAAACTTGAGAAGAATTTATATCCAAAAACCTGGCATGGTACCTACAAATGAAGAAACCATTCCTAAATATAAACCCTGAGCAGTCTGTAAGTAAGAAATTTTCCTTTATAATTTTTTTTGAATGTTAGTGTTAAGATATCCATACCAAAGGTGTCACAGGTTCAAATCCTCAGCTCGAACAATGAAACCCTGATATGATTGTTGACAATACGTGTTTTTTAGATCAGGGTATGGTTCCAGAATACCGCCTCATGAACCCTAAGTAACTCAGAAACCCTGAATTAATTAACATTCATAAAAAATTTCCTTTAGTAACTTCTTGAAGGTCCCGTAGCACTGGAAAAAATATTAGTTAGCAAGATAATTTCAAAAGCTCCTGCAATAACTCAAAAAGGAACCAAGATTTGATGACCAATTTAAGTTTAACACTGATGAAACCCTCATCAACATAGTTAATAGACTAATCATTAAGGGAAAATACAAAGTTTACCTGTAGTATGTTGTTTGAAGAGCTGCCAAAGAAGTGGGATGGAATCCAAATGCTCTATGAAAGAAGCATACCTTCTACAAAGCTTAACCCTAGACTAGTGTCACGAAGATTTCAAACTACAAAGAGAGGACAAATACAAAATGGAAATTTCAGGAGGGTAGTCATCCTGAACGATTAATTCACCAAACCAATTTAATTATTCAATCACTTTGGAACATCTAAACTATGCATTTGTGACCCCGTGACATGGATGGATCAAAATATTGGATGTAAGCTCGATATATAGAGAGAGGGGAACCACATCTCATATACTCCACATGTATCAAGAGGTGAACGGCGGTTGTGTAATGGTGTAGATTAATAAAGACTTAAACATGAACATAACAATGCCCTTGATCTGAAGAGGAACAACATATAACGTACAAAAGTTTCATAGTTGGTATGTAACATAAGACTATTTAATGGAAGAATGAATTGAGTTTGATTCCAACATATTTTTTTAACAAGGCAACTTTGTATTAACCTGATGGAGTCTTAGTGGATCTGTGATGGTACAATTGGTTAGCGCGTAGATTTCACAGCTTCCATTAAGAAATATTGAGGTTGAGAGTTCTAGTCTCTCTCACCCAAGTTTATATATATATATGTATATATAACCATGATAGCCAAAGTGTGGTGATATCTTATTATAAAATTAAATTGTGTTTAGAACACATACACAAAGGAGATAATGATTCATTATGTTCATGTAATTAGAATCTGTATGTAAAAAAAAACTTTGCCTCTCAACCAAGTTCATATATATATATATATATATATATATATATATATATAAGCTTTGAAAAGAAAAGGAGGTCATGATAGCCAAAGTGTGGTGATATCTTATTATAAAATTAAATTGTGCTTAGAACACATACAAAAAGGAGATAATGATTCATTATGCTCATGTAATTAGAATATGTATGTAAAAGAAAACTTCGCCTCAAACATCCTTGAATTATCTATATATATATATATATATATATATATCTCTATATATATATATATATATATATATAGAGAGAGAGAGAGAGAGAGATATATATATATATATATATATATATATATATTTTCTTTTTTTCCTTTTTTTTTCTTCTTCTGGTAATGGGGTACATTACATGCTTCATGAACATGATCTTTGTAATCAATAACATAATTTGAGAAAAAATGTTGACAAAAAAATCCCTGATAGGTAAGGCTATGAGCCCATAAGTTTAATATTTTTTCAAGTTATCTTCCATGGGTGGTGAGTTAGGAAATGTCAAAGAGGATCTTAATAGTGTCATTTCCTCTCATGAGAAGTAAGAACCAGAGGAAGAAATGAAAGTCTTGAAACAAAACCAAACTTGGTCTTTCCAAAAGTTACTTGAAGGAAGGACAACAGTCGAATGAAAATGGGTTTCCAAGGAGAAATATAATGTAAATGGTTATGTAGAGTGGTATAAGGATCCTTTGGTAGTTAGTAGATACTCTTATGTAGAGGGTCGTGATTATGAGGATATCTCCTCTCTAGTGACCAAGATGGCCTCTATTAGGTTGGTTTTGACATTAACAACTACATATGATTTGGAAATGGAGAAAATGGTTGTGAAAACAATTTTTTTTCATGGTGAGATCAAAGGAAAAAAATAGCATGAAACAATTGGAATGGTTTGGGATAAAAGGGAGGGAAGACATAGTGTGTTGATTGAAGTGAGGATTATATAGATTAAACAATGACTCATGATAATTTTTCCAAGAATTTGGTAAATATGTTGTGGGACAAGGGCCTGAAAGAAGTGAGTCAACCATAATGTTTAATTCAAGAAATAAAGTAATAATTTCGTTTTATGTTCATGATATTATTTTGATTGGTGAGTAACCAACTAGTCAAGGAGAATGAATCCAAATTGCCCTATGAGTTAATTGATAAGAAGGGATTAAGTGAGATATTGTTCATTTTAAAATGAGGTGAAGAGTGAAAATAAGAAATTATATATCAACAAGAGAGTACGTGAAAACATATATGATCTCTTTGGGATGGATAACTATAATCTACACTATCCTAGGAGAGAGCAAGAGGAAGTAGGGTTAGCAAAAGTTCCACATGCTTGTTAGGTTTGTAGTGTTATGTATGTAATGGACAACATAAGACAAAATATTGTACATGCATTGTGATTTGTAAGAAGGTACATGGAAAATATAAAGAGCTATCGTTGGGTAGATATCAAGGAGAATTTTGTGTGCCTCTAGGCACATAAAATACAACATTTTCTGTCAAGGAAATGGAAGAAAGAAGCTTCAAATTCATGAGTTTGTTGAAATTAACTAGAATAGGGATGTGGGAAATGGATATATATATATATATATGAATGATATGATTGAAGTAATTGTTGGTATAATTAAAAGCAACAAGTGATTGAGCATTATAGATATGAAATAAAGTACATTACAACTTTGAAGATTTTCAAGGATGTTATTTGGTTGTAGAAGCTATGCAAGGACATTTGTTTTAAACATGAGCCTATGCTTATTTGTTATGAAAATTATAATACAATTTCTAAATGAAAAAAAATCATAAGTTTTATTCATAAACAAATCATATTAAATTGAAATTTCACTACATATAATAGGTAGTAGAGTCCATTAAAGTGAAATTTCACTACATAAAAGAGGTAGTAGAGTCCATTAAAGTAACTATACTAAAATTTTATACTTGGGATACTATAATATTTTTAGATAAGAAAAGGATGAAAGGAAATTTACATGGTGTTAAAGGCAAGGTGAGGATCCAATATTAGTCAATATAACTTCGAAGTGAGAAATTGTAAGAATATTGTAATTTTTATATATATTTAATTTGTACTTTATTTTTTAAAACAAAAAAATTTATTAATTATATTCATTATTATAAAAGTAATATTTTTTTTATTTTTTATTTTTTATTTTTTAATTTAATAATTTATTCTATAAAATATATATATTTTTTACTATTTTAAATACTTAACTTTGAAGATTATTTTGTTATTTCAAATTTCATTTTTAGAAATCAATTTGTCTTTATTCACTACAAATTATTTTTAAAATTTAAAACAAAAACACATAATATATTTTAATTTATATGTTTTTTTTTTAATATATTCTTCATCATTCACTGAAAATTGCTTCTCAAATCTAAGAAGAAAAAGACATAACAGATAGAAAAAAATTCTTAAAACTATATCTTCACTCTTCTCAAAAACAACTTGCATGTTAAGAAATGAATATTCAATTATTAATTCTGGTTAAATGTTGGAAGACTTTCTTCGAAAAATTCAATGAATCCTCATCTTCACATATATATGGTGAATGAGTTCTCATCTTTACAAATATGTTAACAATATACCATTTTAATGTATTGTATATTATTATTGTATATATTGGTCATCTTCTGAACATTGGAGGTGAAGGTAACTGACATCCCACTACCCATTACTAATAGCAGTTGATGCGATTTTATTTTTATGAATATACATTATTTTATGATCACATTACAGAATATGCATTTGGGTTGTCATCATTGAACAATTCCGAAGAATGGAAATTTTGTATGACATATCTATGAACACTGGAAGCGCCATCATAAGTCTTATTATGATCACCATCACCTTTATTTTCATGTGCATTATCATTTGTGCCAACTCCCTTTTGTAATTTCTTCTACGGTATAAGTTGGGCGCACTTACATGCCTTCCTATGAATATGATCTACCAAGTTCTTTGGGTCCATAGTTTCCCTTATTGTACACTTTTTGTTCTTAAAATATGCCTCTACGCTCTCTACACCTGTAAGCCATGTATCTTGCCACAATTTAATCTACCATCATTGTTTGGAATTGGGAAAAGTGAATCAATTACATTCATGGAAACTAAAAAATCAATGAGAAACCATACCTTTCATTTTTAGAATAGTTTTTTTGAGACATATAGCATATGCTCCGCAATGCAATTGAACCTTAATTGTTGGCATTGATGTCAATCTTTATGCAGTGATGTCAACCCTAGTGCATGGTTGAGTTGACTATGTCAAGGAAAGTGTTGGCATGGTTATGTGGTATTGATTGAGTATGATGGTTGTTGCAGTAGAGTGTATTACCTTGCTTATCTAGTTGGAGTTGGAGCCTTGGTAAAATCATTGAAGAGAGGTTATAGATTTGAAGGAATTTCTACCTCAGAATATCAGCTTAGATGTTCCTCATAATGCCACAATTTTATAATCCTTGAAAATACCTTTCCCATGGTATGTGGTAGCTTTCAAAACTCTAAAGGGTGAAGAATTTATGGCCAGCTGAAGTACTAGCAGGTTTCGAGGCCTCAAGGTTCCACATAAAACCATATGTTTGTCAAGAAATTTCTTTGTTAAATTGAATTAACAGTTTCAGGAGGGATGGAACATTACAACATTATAACATGATTTAATTAAAAGAGTTTATTGAGGGATGGTGCAGTAATAGCATATAATGTAAAAGTCCCACGCCTTGGCCCTTCTCTAATGTCCATGGTCCCATGGTTATGAGGTCAACAAAGCCCAAGATGGAACGCCCTTCTCTTCATTTTTTGTGAATAATTCATGTCTTACCTCGGCATGTTCCCATCAACACGTTATCGTCCTGAGGTCCCCAGATAGACATAGGGCGATACACAACCTTTTCTGGTTTGTTGCTATTAATTTTCATGACGTGCCTCGGGTAGGATCAATGCTATTCATGGTGGATAAATGCAAGGTTATGGAGTGAGGAGCGAGAGACAAAGGGCAAGAGATAGTTGATTCATGGAAGAATGGCACTTAATGTTAAACTATCACCTTAACCAATTTTCAAATAACGCTAGATTATGGAAAAAAACACAAGTCCTTGGGACCCCTACTTTATATTAGTGACCAGGATACAAGACAATGTGGACCAATGACAACATGAAATGTGGTGTTTTCGTACTGACCAGAAATGTGAAAGCGAGCGTCGCACATGACATTAATACGAGATGCTGTGGAAGCTCACACAAGTAATATGTGGCAAGATTCTTTTGGCATTTTCATGTGTCCAAGTGGCCTATTTTTGGATGACTCATGGCACCACTAGGAGGATAAATGTGGCTTAGGTGATGTCATCTAATGAGGTGGAAATTTATCGGGGGCAGCGCCAGGAGGTTGTGTTGGTGTGTTTTCCCATGTTAAAGTTTTCTTCGAGACTCTCAAGCATTTGGGCATTTGAGCTTTGTTGCTAGAGTGCAAAGGAGAAATGTCCTGAACCCCCAAAATGTCATCGGACCCATCCCATTCGATCCATTTCATCCATTCAGGAAGAAATTATTATTGTGAGGAGAAATGTACCGAACCCTAGACTAGCATAAGACCTATCCTATTCAGGTTATTCAAGATGTCTAATCCATTTAGAAAAAAACCCTTGGCATGCAGAGAAATGGTCTGGACCCTCAAATAAGTGTGGTACCCATCTTATTTAGGAATTCAAGTGATCCATTTATGTGCAACAACAAATACTCCTGAACCCAAACAAATTCATAAGCACTCCAGTTCAAAAGGCTCCAGTCATAGTTTGCAATCCCATGATAAAGGGGCTAAAGTGTTAAGGGCGTGGGAGCTTGGCATATACAGAATATTAAGTGCCACAATCAATTGTCCATGGTCATGAAACCTAGTCTCATGCAACAAAGGGATTAAATTTAAGGGCTCAACATTGGTCTAAATATGGAAAATTAGCAATTAATGGGGTTTTTAGAGGCGATGAGCTCACTAATGGTTCTCCTCATCGATTTATACAGGCTGTAATGAATTTTAAGTTTGAGATAGGGAAAGTTATACCGAAGTATTCCTTATGCCAATAAAGAATTTATTGACGCCATTCCTTGGTTAGTGAAAGTTGTAAATGAAGCTTTGTTCTAAATAAATAAAACAATACCAAAGCTGACTCTCTGATTAATTCAACTACAAGAACTAAGATACAAGAAATATCATAAAAATGGTTAACAATACTGAAGTACACCTTGAACCCTGTAGGATTCAATGGAAGCACTCCTTGTGTATGCAGGTGGTAATGTGGATCTATTTTGAACATGGTAATCCATATTGACATACCTTGTGTACCATACTGAAGTGAATTTTCATGCCTTGTGCGCTATATTGAAGTCTACATTAACACTGTGTAACAGAGGAACAAAACACAGTAACACAACATGAGATTGTGGAGGGAATGCAACAGTGTTGAATGATAAGACAACTATGATAGATGAGAGCTTTGATTGCTGCTAAAGTGGGCTAAGAACAAAGGGTCGAAGTGTTGATAGAAGTTGTGTATGAAAAAAAGAAAACAACAGTGGGTAAAGAGAATGACGTTGAGGAGAACAATAGGAAAAACTTCAGTATTTTTGGGCTGAGTAAAGACAACACTACTGAGGAGAACAAAGGGTTGAGAATTAGTTAATAGAATGTTGAAATCAGGCTGAGTGGGAGCCAAAACAGAGAGAAGTAAGTTCCTTATGGAAATTAGGTTGGTACCTCCATAACAGGGCGTTGGTGCTTCCATCTAAGCGGGTGTCTGAAGTACATCTTGGGGGTTGGTGCCTCCTTCAAGTGGGTGCTTGCACAATCAACGATTTGGTATTTCTTGTAAGCTGATCAAAGATAATTAGAGATCTACTTAGGAGGGATTTGGTGCTTCCTGCTAGTGGGTGCTAGAAAAACACATAAGCAAGTTGGTGCTTCTTGTGAGTGGGTTCTCATGAAACATGATGTAATATGAGTAGTGGCTTTAGATTCACATCATAGAAAAACAAGATTGGTGGTGTTTCCCATTATGGGTTTCCATGTTAAATTTCTATGTCTCACGTGTATGATACTTATGGGGTTGATAAATGGCTCATGTGTTAATTTAATTTATTGATCACACAATATATTGTTGATAGCTCACATGAATAACTTCCAAAGTAAATGAAAATATAAATTGGCAATAACTATTAATTTAGCCTTAATATTGATTCACCACCCCCCCTCTCTTAGTATTAATGTTGTTACCAACAATTGATATCGAAGCAAGTTTCCTTCAGGAACAACTTAACTCCTTGAAGGTAGGTTAAAATAAAACCTGGCTAATTAGGATTGGTTAACACCAGAAGGAGTTTCATTTTTTAATGGAGAAGATAATGTGCTCTGGAAGTTAAGAATGGATATATATCTAATGGCTCTTGATTTATATATATTTTTATCCATAGAGTATGGAAAGAAGAATGACCATGATAGTGAAGCAATAAACATAATCAAGAAATAACTAATCAATCCAAACTCCAATAAGGCGATAAATTTCAAGTCTTCCAAATAAATGCTAGAAAAGTTGCATTGTGAATATGGAGTAAAAGCTATATAGACACCAAAAAAGAGTGAAGAACCTTGGTTCTCAAGTAGTGATTCAAATCCTAAAGAAGTTTCTATTGGGGATAAAGAGAAGAAAAGGAAGAAGAATAAGAAGAAGGCATCCCCGAGAAAAGGTGCTCAGAAGATTGAAGAAATTCTTCCCAAAGTGCAAGCTATTTTTCATCACTCTAGAGATGAAGGAGAAGATTCAGAAGAGAGGACATGATGTTTAGAAGGTAAGATATTGTTTTGTTATAAAGTCAAAGGAATAGGTCATTTATCCTCTAGATGTACATATGAAGTTTCTAAAGAAAAAAATAGATATGAATCTAGTAGTAGTGAAGAAAGAACTACACTTGTAGAAATAGTATATGAATGTATTAGGAAGAGCAAAGAAAAATCCATGAATAAAAAGAGAAAATATATCATGTGTTCATTTGTAGAAGAAGATGAATGTATCCCTTGTAGTGATGAAGAAAGGGCTGAAAATGAAATAGATCTTAGTTGTGGATCTTCTAGTTTCTCTCACGGAGTAGAAGAAGATATAGATGAGAATATCTATGTTAAGAAAAAGTTCATCTTTTCTCTTGAAGAGATAAAGGAGATTTCAGAAGAGAATCTCAAGCAAGAGGAGTAACCAATTGTTAATCTAAATGCTCAACAAGGAGAAGTCAAAAGGATAAATTAAGCGTTGACAAATCATCTCAATGAGATAGAAGTAAATTGTTAGAGACAAGAAGTTGAAATAGTCTCATTGAGACATAATTTATAAAATGAGGCTAATGATCATCTGTCTCAATATCATAAGCTTGAGAAGAGTATAAAAGCCTTGGATGCCATCCTCATTAGCCAAAGCTATCCTCTCATTAAGATTGGTTTTGGATTCAAAGAGAAATGAAGCTATGAGAAAGATGGAGTCAAAGAATCATCTAGCTGGGCTAAGGTAGCTAGAGGGAAACAATAATAAATGTAAAGGAGTTTTTGGACAACAACAATAATAAGGAAATATGAAACAACAAAGAATCACTCAAGGCAACAATTAAATCATCCATAGAGAGAAAATGAAGAACCAATAAAGATCCTTTCCCCCTCAAGGAAAAAGTTCTTAGAGACAAATTATCTTCAGGTATCAAACATTAGAGGAATTTTGAGGTCTAAAATGGGCCTCCTAAGGAAATTATAAAATAATAGTGGGAATAATAAAATAATATTAGATTACATCATCAAATTTTAGAGGGAAAAAGGAAGAAAACTATTTTTCAACTGGTATTTTCAACTTATCTCCCTATGAGTTTACTCAAATTTCAAGAGGGAACACTCGTTGGATGAAAATTTTGATTCCTCATCTAAGGAGTACCCATATTGCATAGTTTCGATGGACCCTGCTACACAAAAATTGAAAAATACATGAAAAATGTGATTGCAATCATGTTTTTTCATGTATTTCTCATTTTTCGTGTAATGGGGTCCATCGAAAGTATGCAACATGGGTACTCCTTGGATGAGGAATTAAATTTTGCATCCAATGAGCACTCTCGCTTGAAATTTGAGTAAAACCTTAGGGAGATAAGTTGAAAATACAAGTGGAAAAAGTAGTTTTATTATTCTATTATTTTTTAATATTTTTACTTTTTTACCTCAAAAATGGTGAATCATCCCCATGGCTGACATTATGATCTTGAATCCTATTGGTTCTTATAAAGTTTATTTTGGTTGTACATTTTTCTTAGGAGGCCCATTTTAGACCTCAAAAGTTCTCTAATGAACTCTTTCATGCCATATTATTTTTCTTGCAATTTAATTATGGACATAAAGCCATAGAATGTAGATGGAATGCAAGAAAATTAAGTACATGGAGTACAAGCAGCGAAAGTTATCACTGAAAACGTTTTCTAAAATTTTGGACAACCCACATGGTTCCAAAGTTTTTGTGTTAGACATGGTGAAGTCATTTTTATGTTTCTTAGAGTCTAAGTCATAGGGTTAGAGTCTCATTTCCATTATCAAATAAAGGTCAACAACCTTGTTTTACCCATTATGAATCCCGCATCATTTCAAAAGTTTCATGTATCTAGTCATTCTAAAATTTTGAAGGTGGTAAGAAACTGTCTAGGAGTTTTCGTAGCGCAAAGTCCAGTTAGGATTTTTCGTAGCGCAAATTTCAGTTAGGAGTTTTCGTAGCGCAAAACCCCAAATTTACACTGGATGTGCTACGAAATCAGGGATTCGTGTTAAATCTTGTCTAGCTGTCAAATCCACCAGAATTTGTTAGATTTTCATCATCAGGTGTCAGTCCATGAACCTTACCACTTACATGCAACCATTCATATCCATCATTAGATTTGTTAGGGGTCATTTGTCCGCAGTCATTTCAAATTTCAAAAAAGGGAAGGGTTAATTGATCCTGGACATATTCATGTTGATCTTGCTCATATGCATGCAAAATACATTTGTTGTTGTTTTAAGTTCGAAGTAAACAAGCCCATGGTGAGCAGTGACCAGACATTCAAGAAGGTTACACGAGGCAGAGCCAGTGGTAGATGAAACAGGGGAGGTAGTAGAGTTACATGAAGAAATTTTGGTTCCACCAGTACAACCATCACCATTGCACAAGGATGACAGAAACAAGGCAATTAGTACTCAAGAAAAAGAATAAATCTTTGAGGAGGTTAAGGAGAAGTTGAAGCTTGCCAAGCTTGAAATCGCCAGAATTAAGAAAGGGCAAGAAGATATGCAATTGAAATGGTCAACTTCAACAAAATGAAGGCTGAGTGGGAACATGAGAAAAATTCAAAAACCCAAGCAGTGAGCAGAAAAGCTCAATATTTCACCTGGACTGTCCCTGCTATTAAGGAGGAAAGATACATCAGATGGATTAATAACAGGCTCAGAACCAACATCAGAGTGATGAAGAGGCAAATTGAAGACTTGAAGATTCAGCTGAGTAAACCTGAAGGGCATCCTCAGCTTAAATGAACCATACAGTAAGTGAGGAGTCTTAATACAATTTTGATGTGGAACTTACCTTCTTGAAGATTGTTTTTGGATGGATAATGTCAGTTTTATATGGCCCATTAGCATATGGTGAAACCATTAAAAAATCCCAAGAATGACAATTTTGAAAAAAAAAACTGTGTGTTTTTTACTCACACAGCAGTTTCATAGCGCGCTACAAAACCGTTGTAGCTGCAATTTTTTTTTTTTTAGGATCTATCTTGAAAGAAAAAGGGGATTATTTTGAAAGGGATGCTACTGCAGAGGTGTAAGAAGATCACTTGAGAAGGTTTGAGCCCTAAGCAAAAGGTAAATTCAAGAAATGAAGACATATACACATACCAAACCTTGCGCTACGAAATCACTGAAGCAACCTTTTTCAGCAGAAAAATTGTTTTAAGTAGTCAACTTCCAGGAGGTCTCTTGAGCAACTGAAAGCATATTTTGGAAAACGGAAAGAAATTTTTATTCATAACATATTAAGCTACAAAAACCTCTTTCAGTTTCTTCAAATTCATTGTTAGATGGGAGAGGTTGATGACTCAAATTGCGCTACAAAACTGCTGTAGGAGCAGTTTTTCAAAAATCACAATTTCCAGTTTACACCTGATATTCAAAGACAGTATCTAGATAGTAGGAAAGGTATTGCAAAAAAACAAGAGAGGTTTTTGTTCATCATAGAGTTTTCTACAAAAGCCTCCTCCAGTTTTGCAAAATACATTTTTTATGAGGAGATAAAATCTCTGTCCCAACACCTATTTTTCAGTCAGAACAGAGCAGGGGACAGTTTCCTAGTTTTCAGGGCAGATGAAGGAGAAGCTATTGAAGGCCAGCAGGAGGGTTATGGACATCACCAAGGTCGAAGTTAAGGAGGAGAAGCTGTCAAATATCAAATTTAATTCATATTTTAGGTTGTTACTATCATAAAAGGAGTTGTACTCCTAATTGTATTAGGACTCTAGGACTGTTAGTTAACTGTCTCTTGTAATTAATAGTCTATTTTAGGTATGAGTAGGTGTTAGGTCAAGCAAATTCGAATTCCCCTCATGTTGGAGGAAGGAATCCAAGATTGTAATGATGACTCTATATAGAGCAAGAGGTGTAATGCACCAAGGGTTGGAAATTTTGGAGAAAAACACTCATATTGTGTCATTGTAGAAGACTATGTTTTTTATGTAATACAGAGTTTAGCTTTTCTACTCAGGATTCAGAAGAGAGTTCAATGCTTGATTGTCTTATGATTGTTCTCATTTCCTCATTTGCAGTGGTATGAATGTATGTTACTTAGAGCTCAATGGCAATGCTCTAACTTCCTTCATGCATTTGTAGACTGTGTTTCCTACATGTTCTTATGTGTTACTGATATATTGAACTCTTGATGCCTTGACTTCCATGTTAAGCTAATATTGTTGTCATACTAAACATTTTCTGACTCCATAAGCCCAATGGATGTTTATTGACTGTGTTTCAACCATTCATACTCCTTTATTTGTTTCATAGAGTTAGCCATCTAATCTTTTACTAAAATCTTTAACCTAGTGAGAGAGCCCTCTCAGGTTGAGGAGGCTAAGCCTCAGCCAAAAGTTGGTTTGAAACAGTTACTCAAGGTCTTCCTGATCAGCAGCCTATCAGGGGAAGGTTTTGTGATAACATTTTGGTGTGTCTGCCAGGAGTTTGAAGATTATTCATTCCCGAAATCAAGAAAGCTGAAATTTTGAACGTAGCAGGAGCTCAAAAAGTTTTCGAGGCTATAATATACCTTGGCGACTCCAGACATCAAATAACAAATTGGAAGGTGACTCCACTGCTAAAAGATCAGTAACTTGATGAAGTTTCAAGATGAGTGCCATTGCAAGAATGAATGCTAGGTATGCCCCTATGAATCGGTCTCATATCCCTGGTTTTCCAAATCCTATGCCAAAGGTCGAATGGTTAGATGATCTTCCAATATTCAAAGATGAAAAGAAAGACAATGCTGCTCTTCATTTGGTTAGGTTCCATATGCATGTACACAGTCTTAAGGTTCAGTTCCCTGAAGATTGTCTCATGAAGATGTTTATGACCACTTTAGAAGGAAAAGCATGGTCTTGGTATAAAAGCTTGGAAAATGGTTCATTATATTCTCTTGTTGATTTCCATGATGTATTCTATGACATGTATAAAGAGTGTCATCCCTCCTTATTGCTAGTCAAAGATTGCTATAAACATTCTGCGAGTTTTATTCAATATTTGGAGGATTGTTATGATGATGATGAATTCATGGATGAAGAAATTTTAGAGGCTCTTCATAACAATACATTTCAACACCAAGAAGAAAGGATAACATCCCATGAAATGCAGCATGAAAATCAGCAGGGGTTTACTTATGAAAACCATGTTACATCCTCTGAGATTAATATGAAGATGCAACAAACTTGCCAGTCTTTTGATCATAAAGAGTAGGAAAATGATTACAAACACCAAGAAGAAGTATTGGAAGATAACTTTTATAACCCTCAGGTAGAGGAAAAGGTTTATTTTTTATGTCATACCTTGCAGCAGCTTACATCAAAGAATGATCATAATAATGAGGAAAATTACATTGTTTGTGGGAATCATTCAGAAAAGCAGTTGGATAGCATATCAAAGAAATCGTGTGTGGCTGAGAATCAGTTGTCTGAAGATGTAGAATGTTATGATGATCATCAAAATAACCATGTCCTCTTTGACCCTATAAATGAATACATGGAAAAGCTTTGCACACCAGTATTTCATTTTCATTTGCATTATGAAGATCAGGTACATTATAAGTTGATTTGGTCATCTCACTATCATGGTTATTTTGAGGTCGAATGCAGTCAAGAGCCTCAAATATCAGAAAAGACAATTGATTGGTTTTATTGGAAATATCATGTTGCCTGACCTAAAGTGGAAATTGCAGCTGATAGGGTAGGTAGGAATGTGCAAATAAGCTCAGGGTAGGTTGACTGAGCATTTTTTTTAGTAGGTGTAGGTTGAGTCCCTCTTGTAAAAATCATTAAAGCTTGGAGAGCAGATTGGGCAGCATTTCAAAATTCTATTCTAAAGGATGGATAGCAGCACTGGAACTGCAGGTTCTTAGTGTACCACAAGGGCACACTATCCCAAGTGGAGCCACTGTTATCACTGAAAAAGTTTTCTAAAATTTTGGACAACCCGCATGGTTCCAAAGTTTTTGTGTTAGACATGGTCAAGTCATTTTTATGTTTCTTAGAGTCTAAGTCATAGGGTTAGAGTCTCATTTCCATTATCAAATAAAGGTCAACAACCTTGTTTTACCCATTATGAATCCCACATCATTTCAAAAGTTTCATGTATCTGGTCATTTTAAAATTTTAAAGGTGCTACGAAACTGTCTAGAAGTTTTCGTAGCACAAAGTCCAGTTAGGAGTTTTCGTAGCGCAAAGTTTAGTTAGGAGTTTTCGTAGCACAAAACCCCAAATTTACATTGGATGCAGTATGAAATCGAGGATTCGTGTTAAATCTTGTCTAGCTGTCAAATCCACCAGAATTTGTTAGATTTTCATCATCAGGTGTCAGTCCATGAACCTTACCACTTACATGCAACCATTCATATCCATCATTAGATTTGTTAGGGGTCATTTGTCCGCAGTCATTTCAAATTTCAAAAAAGGGAAGGGTTAATTGATCCTGGACATATTCATGTTGATCTTGCTCATATGCATGCAAGAGACACTTGCTGCTGTTCTTAAGTTCGAAGTAAACAAGCCCATGGTGAGCAGTGACCAGACATTCAAGAAGGTTACAAGAGGCAGAGCCAGTGGTAGATGAAACAGGGGAGGTAGCAGAGTTACATGAAGAAATTGTGGTTCCACCAGTACAACCATCACCAATGCACAAGGATGACAGAAACAAGGCAATTAGTACTCAAGAAAAAGAACAAAGCTTTGAGGAGGTTAAGGAGAAGTTGAAGCTTGCCAAGCTTGAAATCGCCAGACTTAAGAAAAGGGAAAGAAGACATGCAATTGAAAGGGTCAACTTCAACAAAATGAAGGCTGAGTGGGAACATGAGAAAAATTCAAAAACCCAAGTAGTGAGCAGAAAAGCTCAATATTTCACCTGGACTGTCCCTGCTATTAAGGAGGCAAGATACATCAGATGGATTAATAACAGGCTCAGAACCAACATCAGAGTGATGAAGAGGCAAATTGAAGACTTGAAGATTCAGCTGAGTAAACCTGAAGGGCATCCTCAGCTTAAATGAACCATACAATAAGTGAGGAGTCTTAATACAATTTTGATGTGGAACTTACCTTCTTGAAGATTGTTTTTGGATGGATAATGTCAGTTTTATATGGCCCATTAGCATATGGTGAAACTGTTAAAAAATCCCAAGAATGACAATTTTGAGAAAAAAAACTGTGTTTTTGACTCACACAGCAGTTTCGTAGCGCGCTATGAAAACGCTGTAGCTACAGTTTTTGTTTTTTTTTAGGATCTATCTTGAAAGAAAAAGGGGATTATTTTTAAAGGGATGTTACTGCAGATGTGTAAGAAGATCACTTGAGAAGGTTTGAGCCCTAAGCAAAAGATAAATTCAAGAAATGAAGACATATACACATACCAAACCTTGCGCTATGAAATCACTGAAGCAACCTTTTTTAGTAGAAACATTGTTTTAAGTAGTCAACTTGCAGGAGGTCTCTTGAGAAGCTGAAAGCATATTTGGGAAAACTGAAAGAGTTTTTTATTCCTAACATACTAAACTACAAAAACCTCTTTCAGTTTCTTCAAATTCATTATGATATGGGAGACGTTGATGACTCAAATTGCGCTACGAAACTACCGTAGGAGCAGTTTTTTAGAAATCACAATTTCCAGTTTACACCTGATATTCAAAGACAGTTTCTGGGCAGTGGGAAAGGTGTTGCAAAAAAATAAGAGAGGTTTTTGTTCAGAATAGAGTGTTATATAAAAGCCTCCTTCATTTTTGCACAATACATTTTTGATGAGGAGATAAAAGCTCTGTCCCAACACCTAATTTTTAGCCAGAACAGAGTAGGGGACAGTTTCCTAGTTTTCAGGGCAGATGAAGGAGAAGCTATTGAAGGCTAGCAGGAGGGTTATGGACATCACCAAGGTCGAAGTTAAGGAGGAGCAGCTGTCAAATATCAAATTTAATTCATAGTTTAGGTTGTTACTATCATAAAAGGAGTTGTACTCCTAATTATATTAGGACTCTAGGACAGTTAGTTAACTGTCCCTTGTAATTAATACTCTGTTTTAGGTATGAGTAGGTGTTAGGTCAAGAAAAATCGAATTCCCATCATGTTGGAGGAAGGAATCCAAGATTGTAATGATGACTCTATATAGAGCAAGAGGTGTAATGCACCAAGGGTGGGAAATTTTGGAGAAAAACACTCATATTGTGTCATTGTAGAAGACTATGTTTTTTATGTAATACAGAGTTTGGCTTTTCTACTCAGGATTCAGAAGAGAGTTCAATGCTTGATTGTCTTATGATTTTCCTCATTTCCTCATTTGCAGTGGTATGAATGTATGTTACTTAGAACTCATTGGCAATGCTCTAACTTCCTTCATGCATTTGTAGACTGTGTTTCCTACATGTTCTTATGTGTTACTGATATATTGAACTCTTGATGCCTTGACTTCCATGTTAAGCTAATATTGTTGTCATACTAAACATTTTCTGACTCCATAAGCCCAATGGATGTTTATTGACTGTGTTTCAACCATTCATACTCCTTTACTTGTTTCATAGAGTTAGCCATCTAATATTTTACTAAAATCTTTAACCTAGTGAGACAACCCTCTCAGGTTGAGGAGGCTAAGCCTCAGCCAAAGGTTGGTTTGAAACAATTACTCAAGGTCTTCCTAGTCAGTGGCCTATCAGGAGAAGGTTTTGTGATAACAGAATCGACATGTTGGTAGCAATATAAGTTTTGGTAAGAATGATGCTAATAATAACAATCTTTTCCCCAATTCTTAAGTCATGTTGAATGTCACAATTGTGGAAATTTTGGGTGCAAGGAAATATAAATCCGATGTGGGAATACAAGGAATCATTCATAGAGTGTGTAGCCAAAAGAAGCATTTCGATCATTAAAGATGAGAAGATGTAAAATGGTAGAGGAAACTGAGATTGTGTTGCTCAATATAAAAGCAATATGCTGAGTGGAGAAAGAGATTAGCATAGAATTGATTTTTCTCTCAAGAAAAATCAGAGTAAGAAGTGTTGGAATAACGATTGTCATTACACAAAAATCCACAGGTGTTGGTAAACGGACGCATCACCAAAGCTAACAGATCTAGAGAGGTGGTTAAGCACACGTTGTGAAACACATGGGGAGCGTTGGTTTATAAAATGTCCAAAAATCTCCCCCCTAGCACAAAACATGTGTGATTTGAACTTGATATCCTTTGCTTTGATACCACTTGTTGGAAATCTGATCACTAATTAGAAGGGGGTGAATCAATACTGTTAGGGTTAATAAAATTTTAAAAAGATTTCAATAAAATTCATAATAATTAGTAGCTCAGCATATCAAAACATATATAAATATGTAAAATCAACAAAAACATTAACACATAAACATCATCAAGATAAACATGCACATGAATAAACACATATTTTTGGTGGAAACACCAAAGGGACAAAATTACCGTAATGGTGTTGCGTCGCTTTGAATTTCTATTATTTTTCAAGCAAATCTCTACATAGATATGTCGGCCACTACCAGCTAGGAGACACGACCCAAATTATAGTTTTTTGGCCACTACCAACTAGAAAGCCCCAACTTCCTATCAAATGTTTGATGGCCACTACCAGCAAGAAGCCATACTCCTATCTTGGCAAGCCACCACTTTTCGGAGGACCCAACCTCGTCAACCTCTATGTGGACCTCGTTTCAAAATTTTCAAATTGGTCCCAATATGATCTTCTCAACATGCACACTACAACAACATCTCAAGTCTGCAACTCAATCTCTGAAACTCTACTGATCAATGCTACAAGTATACAAGAGGCATCATTATGCATTGTAGATGTCTCTCTTTCTCTCCAATATCCTCCAATACTAGAATAATACATTTATAATATTTATTCTCATTACAATGGACCAAATCAAAAATATTAATTACATTCCATACCCGATGATGACCACATCAAATAAAATAAATTCGTTAACATTTAAGATATCGCACCAAATACTATTGGCAAACCCTTGGTAAATTTACAAGTTTTTCCTTTATCCCCTTAACACTCAATATTACATAGCTAAACACCTACAACCAATCGGACATATGCATAACCAAACATATGAAACCACATGTTATAAGGTTGAAATCAATGCCAACCAAACACTATTGGTTCCAACATGATCCCCCTTTGGCGTTGATTTCAACTAAAAACAAAACCAAACTCAAGTGGTTGTGTCACTGTACCCATTTAACATTAATGGAAAATGGATATGGCTGAAAATATGATATCAATGATGCCAACAATGATCCACTAATCACATAACTAATCAAGCATTGCAATATACTCCCCCTGGACATATGCTAATTCTAAAAAAGATGACATGAACACACATTTCCTCTCCATAACATATGCAACAATATATGACCAATTCTTACATGGAAAAACGTAATAATTGGTCCATAAAGCAACAAAAACAAACTCATTCAATAGACAATAACACTTTCTTCACTAGTAGCAACAACAACGTTGATTTTACAAGGCACAAATCATCAATCCTTACACAAAACAACTCTGCAACATACTCTCTCATCAATGACAATGCATGGTGATGAAACCTTGGCAGCAATAACATTTTTTCCAATCAGTCATGCTCTTCTTATCTACAGAACATACTCCCCCTAAACACAAGCTAGGTTTGATCTACTTGAAAATAAATTCATGATGAGTAGTCAAACTCTAGCAGCAATTGAAGCTGCATTCCACCCTCAATAACAATATGAGCAAAAACAATTAATGACAATAGCAACAATACATACATATATCACCCACAAGCCATTTATCATAAACAACAACATGCAATGGCTATGATAATGGCATAAATACAAATCTTTTCCCTGCAACAATAACCAACACAGTCCTGAACAACATCATCTCATCACAACTCCTCATGCTCAATCATACAAGTGTTATCACATGCTCAATACATTAATTAGCAGCATACATTTCTCTCTCTTCAACATCATTATGACATATTTTGACCTCTAACATTACACAACAACAAGATCCTCTCAAGGACTCAAGTCAAACCATATCAAGATATGCTCAGACCTCATTACATAGAAATTACAGGGCTATAAAAGGGAACACACTAGCAATTAGACATGAACAACATTACAAGAAACCCTCACTAATTTAGCCCCATAAGCCAAATTCTACCCTGAATAGGGAAATGCATAGGCTACAACACTCTAGACATAAATATCAATAGCATGTTACATACATGTACCCAAAATTACATGGAATTGGAAAATTTTCAATTAGCCTCAAACAATATACATCATGTAATAAACACATTCCTCAAACAATATACATCATGTAATAAACACATTCCTACAATAATGATAATTGACCAACCCAATACTTGTAACACAAGTAGAAAACATAATCATGTACTCTATCATTGTATCAATCTTCCAAACTTGTTTATATTATATTGTCCAGTGCTCAAATTACTCCTAAGACCATTGTTGCAATCATCACACTCAAAATTCACCAAACACTCTAAATAGAACATTAACACTTCCACAAGTTGCATTATGCCAGAGCCTTTTGTCAACTAACCAACATGATCACACCAATTGTCACTCTTCCTTCTCACTTCAACATACTTTCCAAACAAAATGATCTATTTCAATTTGACATAAAGAAAACATAAACCACCACTTGAAAGTGCTTTGTGGGCCCGATCTTCCTCCTCATATGCTTTGCATAAAAATATATACATAAATAATCAAGTCCATTGCATGGAATTCCATCGCCTTTATCTGATGCTATATTTTGTGATTGTTTCAAGGCCACATCTTGGTTTCCTTCATTTCTTTGTTTCATTCAAGCAAGGAATAACCTCCATATTATATATGGGAATTTTAGTTATTGCATTCCTTGTCCTCCCAAGATGATAGTGGCCAAGATGATTGAATGGTTTATGCTATACTTATGATTAGTGGATTTCCAATTCCCAAAATATATATGCCCTTTGTCTCAATATACATGACTTGGGTAGGGAAATGTTTGGTTCGATACTTCCTTATTCGAGTTGATTGGTTACTATTTGTAGGCCTTTCAATAATTTTCAATTCCAAGTCATATATATATATATATATATATATATATATATATATATATATATATATATATATATATATATATATATATATAGATAGATAGATATTCGCGATAGGAACTAATAAATAGTTATGCACTACCAAAGTGATGAAATTATGAACTACCCACATATATATTAGCGATATTGCCGCTATTATTTGATTCCAACATTAAGCCAAAACAATATTGTTGTGCAAGCATAAATCACATTAGATACACCAACGTTTTTAAAGCTATGCGCATACAACCACATCAAACCATACTTCCATGCACACCATACAACAATAAAATTTGCTCTAAAAAATAATGTTGGAGCGTTGATATATTTTTCGGCCTTTTCTAAGCTCGATGCATCAATTATAAAAGAATGAACAATTTTGCGAGTTAAAATAAACATGGACTTTGTAGTAGCTTCAAATTTTGTGCAATTCACTTCTAAACATGATCTATTGTCCTCACGTTGTTCGGTAATACACCATACCCATTAAATATCGAGTGTTTCATACACTCCATTCACACTTCAATTTACATGCACACTATCACAACCTCATTCCATCCTTTTACAATGCGCACTAGATATTTCTTGATCTCACACAATCTTCAGCTCACAATTCATATTTTCATACCTGATGTGCGCTTCCTTTATGCATTCTCTCCATACATAAGAAAATTAATTTTCATGCTTTCTACAACATTCGTGATAAGAAGTGTTGTAGGGGGTAAAATTATCAACTTCAACTTTTCAAGATAGTTAACTACCAATTCTCTCTCAGCTCTCTCAGAGTTGAGCAGTCTTTCATAAATAGGAGCTTCCCACAAGTGCGCTAATTCATTCATTTTTCATGACATATGAATTCCCAAATGGTTTAAAGTCTCAAAAGCATCTGAATTAGACAATATTTCATTATTGAGTACCTGTAAAAAGACCCTTCAACATAAAAGGTGTTTAGTTGTAGAAAGCATGCAAATCAAACTATGGGCCAAGCATGCCTTCCACCCCTAATTTACACATCTCCTTAGACTTTGTGCATAATAAAAGCTCTACTAAAGAGAGAAGAGTTTCATTTAAAATTTCCTCTTGAATAACTCTCATTTTTCACATAATATATGGATGTCTAATCAAGTCTAGTTTTTTATACACTGTCAACTTTCCATAATCCTATCTCATGCATAGGTGTACATATCACTTTTCCCTTATGCACACTTGAACAAAAACAAAATGTCCATTATACCAGAATTTGTTTCATAAATATGACCTTCGCATCGAGTTGCAGGAATAATGTTCAAAATCTTCTCCTGAGTTGGTACTTCCACCCTTTCCAACAAATTTATCCTCTCCAACAAGCGATAGAGTGACCCATGTCCTTTTAGGACATTGAAGAACCTCTCTAACTGCATTATGAGAATTCTAGAATTGTTGTCCTCTTCTCTGTTGATAATAAAAATGGGTACAAACATAGACCATCAAGCAATGATCCCAACCATACATTTTTAATAGAGCACCCATCATATGTATGAAGGACTGGAACAAAACTTAGAGTAAATGTGTTCCACTATCGCTGATGAAAATATCAATCCATGACCAAATCACTCCACGAGTAGAGGATTAATTACATTCACACCATTCTCTACAGATTGATTCAACACATGAACATTTTTCAAGAGTAAAAGATTAATTACATTCACACCATTCTTTGGAGATCGATTCATGAAAATCAGATCAACATGGTGTTAAGGACATATTGAAGGTGCTATACCTGCCAATGTTCAGGGGGTATCCCTGGCATGAAGTCCCAATTAGACCTCACACCATTTGGAGAAAGCACCCCATCCAGAATACAACCCGGTTGTTGAAATAGTGGGTTTTAGTGGTGTGCCTTGGCTGCGATGATGTATAGAATGATGTACTCATGACTTTGGTGAAACAAGTGTATAACTCAGTGAAGATTCAATTGCAATGCATGAGAGGTTCTATAACAACAAGAGGGAAGTAAGTGAGCCCCTTAGAAGCTTGTAAAAATACAAAGCTTGAAAGGAACACACAAGCATAAAAGGTATCATAAGTTAGCCTACAAAATAGTTCACAAGATAACCATGATATAAATACATAACAACACACATTCATTAAGATTCATACTAATGCAAACGAATTAGTTCACAAGATTTAGCGTAAATGAAATAAAACATATTGCAAACATAACAAGAATAGTCCTATTATATTCACAACATATGCATGAAAACATGCTAGCTCCGAGCTTTTATCAACGTGAAAGTCCTCAACATACATATACAATTGAAAAACCACTAGCCCAAATAGTGGAACATGAAGTCAACACCTGCTCCTCCAAATAAAGATACTCTCTATGCTAAAGGAGAATCCAAGGCTCTCGACAAAACTCCCTATCTTTCGATCCTAGCAAAAGGCCGGCCCAAACCCCTTTACATGAGTTATGAGGTTATATTTATAACAAATGAGATGACTAATCATCTCCCCTTTATGACTCTTGGACTCCCTCATGAATCTTTGATTTCTTTCAACCACAACCTTTTGACTTCCTTGCAAATGAATTTTCACATCCCACAATTGACACCTAGAATTTCACTTACAAATTAATAGAATATTATAATATTACTCATACCCAAATAAGACAATATTGGGTAGAGTCAAATAAACAAGCCTAATAAGACAAAAATAATGTCAAGATTGAGTTTAGGGAAAGTCTAGCTCAGCCACTTCAAATTGTAGCTTTTTCATCACATAGCGATTCGAAGCTTTATACTGTGTGATGAATTCCCCATATTTTGCAATGAGATCAGGATGGAAGAAGACTCTTGCCTCCATTGCATATGGGTAGATGGTCTTGGAGCCATTTTGCATTTCCTTCTTCAAAAAGAACAACATGGTGTTGATCTTGGTAGGTCCACCAATAAAATTCTGCATATCATCTCTATTAACCTCTATATCTCCATTGGTAGAAATTTACTTGAACTGGTCCAAGTATTCCTTCAGTTCCTGTCTGATCTTGTTTCTTCCTTTAGCTTCGATGAGTGTGATGACTGAATGGATCTTGTGCGACTTCACCATGAAATTGACATTATTATACAACCATGCATAAGAGGCCTGAATTTTAGCAATGAAAGAGTCAATCTGTTTGTTTCTTTGGATAAGCATTCAAACTTCCTCTTTCTCCAGTTCAATCAGTTTCCTTGTCTTCTTTACCAAATCAGGAGGTGCGCCTCTATACTGCATTCCCCACTCATGAAAAACAATAATGGTTGTATGAACAACCTTGAGAGATTTAGCATTCTCTTTACATTTATACTGCATGTCATGCAAGTGAACAACTGCTTTGTGCATGGTGACTAACTCCTCATAGAGGTTCCTCATGGTTTCTCCCAATGTCGATACTTCACCAAGTATGGTTTCCTTGAGTTATTCTAAATACAATTGTGCAGGAGCTTCTTTTGGAACCTCTGCCTGGAGCTGTTGGATCTGTTTCCTTATAGCCTCTAAGTTCTTTGCCATCCGTTTGTTCTCAACCATCAAATATTTTGTATTTAATTTGGAATCTCCTGCGAAGGCCAAGTTGGTTACGGCAATAACTTCTAGATTCTTCCTAGTGTCCATCACAATCACCTTTTCTTTGATAAAAGTAGGATGTGTTAGGTCATTTGGGAAATGATTCTTTCTTTCCTGTACAATCTTCTTCTACAACTCATCAAAAGTTAAACTGTAGATATCCATCACTCACCTTCATCAAGAGGTGTAATCTCCTCTTCCTCACCTAGAGCATTCCTTCTATGGGAGGACGGGGAGACTAAATGGCGATATATTGTGTGCAAGGCATGAGATCAAAATCCTAATTTTGCTTCTTCGACTCTACCTCCATATCCTAGATCGCTATCAGGTCTTCGATTTCTATGGAAAATTCTTTGTCCTACAGTTTCTTGCTTTCTTCTTCAAGTAGCAGACTCTATTCTTATTCTTCGACTTGTTTTTGTATTGATTCTTCCTGTTATTTCTTTCACCTTTATTCTTCTTGTATCTTCCTCTTCTTGTTCCTTCTATTCTTGTTCTTCATTCTATCTTAATTCTTCCTACTTCTTCTACTTCCTCTTTGTTTTTGATGCTATAACCGCTTTCAAGATGATTGGATCTACTTTGAATTTGTGACTCTACTCTTTTGCTGGACTATGCACAACCTTCCTCTTACCCTTATCACACGTAGAATTGTGACTCTGTAATGGTTATTCTTCTGGAGTGGCTTCTTGTTGATGAGTGATATGTGATGTACCTACAAATCTAACTGGTGCACAGGGCTTAGAGGCATTATAACAATTCTTAATCCTTTCCCCCTATGTTGTGGAGAAGGTCCTGCTTGGCCAGTTGAAATGCATCCTCACATAGTGTTTCTTGCAGACACTCTTGGGATCATATGAATAATATTTCATGAGATCGAACTCAAATTTCCCTAACTCTTTTCCCTCGGTCTTTGCAGCTTTCATATTCTTGATCTTGTATGATCCAATTTGCAAAGGAAGAGTGGGACAAGGTGCTTTCTTATTCCTCCGCAAGATTGATAAACTTGTGGAAATATGATAGACCACTTCTTGCATGACCAATTTGTTGGTGGCATACCTCGATAGCATATGTGAAGACTTTTGACCACCAAACACCCTAAGGTAAGTGCCATCTGGTGAGGCAAACCAGTCGCCAAGTTCCGCTACTGCTTCCATTGCCTCTTGGGACATGTAAGGTGGATCTTCCTAAAAAATCATCTTGTACACTGGTATGAGGAAGTGATTAGTCAAGTTTTCCATAACTCCCCGGTAGCTGCACTCTGAAATAACATTGCAGTAAATGTGGACAACATGTTCCTTCAGTGACCAAGACTAATTAATGCGAGGAAATTTTTTTTGAGAACATATTGCATCCAACAAGTAGGAAAACATGTAGAACTTGGTTTTCTTAACCTTAGAAGGGTTCTTCACATTAGTCACATGGATATTTAATTGTTGAGCCAACAAATCCCATAGTTGACAACTTGATGCAACAAAAATGCCTGGACTTCGAGAAAGGTCTTAGTACTCTATTGACCATAGCTACGACAACATAGAACTATCAAGTACTTGTATGCTTTTCTAAGATATTTGGTCTTATAAGTGTTGTTGGTTTTCTGGTGGAATTTGGATGACTCTTTCAACCAACCTTTGATAAAATATTTAGTGCTCAGGTAACTGGTGATTTCATAGAAATGATAATCCATGTAAACTTATGGCAAGGATAAATGATACATAATCTAAAAATCATGTGCCATTAATGAAGCAAGCCTTTGACCACTGGAACTGCTGAGGATCATTCTCTTTTCATCAATACGTGAGAGGATCCACTTCATAATGTTTGCGCAAGCGAAACCGGATACCTGCATGCAAACTTATGCAATCTTGACTTCTAGACATTGATATAAACTTGCCTGCCTTTAATTTTTGCTTTGTAATTAACTATCTTCAATCCATTTTTTACTGTGTGCCATGTGATATATCAATCTTTCTTAATCAAGAGTTGGGTGTCTAATATAACTGGCATGGTGACAGGGGTGATCTCAACTGCTTCACTGGTGCTAGTTTTTATGGTGTCTTTGGAGGCATATCACTTTGCTGCCATGATGACAATAACTAATAGAGAGAGATAACTTCAAAAGTACAATACATGTTTCACAAGATGCACTCATGGCAAACACTATTAGCTCAAGAAAAACATTCTATTCTGTGAGATCAAGACAACAACTCAGAGTCTAAAGGGGAATATTACGTAATTTCTGGACTGAGGATGAGATATTGGGCTCATGAATTGTACATTACACAGTCTCAACAGACAAGGTGGTAGCCAGAGGCTTGAGACTGCGCAATGCGCAGTCCCAGCAAGGCAAAATCACTGATGAGATTGTGCATTTCACAGTCTCAGTGGACAAGGCTAAGGGCTAAGGATTGGCACTGTGCAATGCGCATTTGGGAAATCCAATGACTGCACATTGCAGAGTCCCAGAGGCCAAGCATGAGGCTTGAGCCCAAATAATGTGAATTGCGCAGTTAGAAATGGCAGTTTGATGGCTATGCTTACGTAGATCTACCCAAGAAGGAGAGAGAAAGAGATCAAATATGAGTGTTTGGGTAGGAAGGAATGCATATCGGGCTGAGGGGAAGCTATATCAGTGAAAAATTAGTTCCAAAAACAAGCATGCAAAAGAAAAAATGAAAATGCATAAAACATCCTAGCAACGACCACTGTTAGTGGGAAAAAACAAGAAGTTGATGCGATACTTAGAAAATGTGAATGATATACCTAAAAAACACTTGTGCAAGCTAATACTAATTAAAACAGCAACGACCATGAAAATAAAAAGGCAAAATAGCACTCATAGAAGCAAAAGGGACAAAAACGACAAAAATCAACACAAGTAAAACTTACCCGGTAAAGCGCTGCAAACTTAGCTAAAAGTTCCTTGATCGTTTTGGGAAGTCTAGAGCTTCAATATTGAATGTAGAAATGATCTCTAGAGGCTTCTATTATATATATCTATTCGTGTTAGGGTTTAAGAAGTACATGCCTAAAAGGAAGGTAAAAGCACCACTTGTCTGAAAGAAATAATTAGAACCTTAGTGGACTTAACTGGTCATTAATTTGGAAATCTCTATTTTCTAGGGGTGAAAACTTAACCTTTTATGGGAAATTTTTCGTTCACAATGACAGAGAGGACTGTGCAATCAAGGGATTGTGTAATTCCTTGGCTCAATGGATTGGACATTTTCTAACTAGAGGAAGAGGCTTAGTGTAGTTTCTGAGCTCAATGATTGTCTACCTTTCAATATTGTGTAGTTGTTAACCTCAAGGCCCTAGCACAGTTTCTAGAGACGATGGACTACACAATCCCAAGAGGGAAGGAAGGCAACAGGGAAAGAAAGGATTGTGTTAGAAAATGGTCAGTTGAGATCAAACTAATTAATCACAAGCTCTACATGAAAAAATAAGTCTTCAGAATCAGACATAATAATTAACGAGAGTGAGATATGGGTCCTTGTGGACAGAATGTAGGCTCCAAAATCAAGGTATGGAAAATTTTTTGGATGGGGGGTTGTAGCAGGTACAACACTTGGCGGCACACTAGTAGAACTCCAGTGCTTTATGTGGGTCTTAACTCTTGTAAACTAGGTCTAACTCTTGAGGGAGTATTGTTCATTCATCAATTGCCATAGCTTCTTTACTTTTCTCTAATTAAAGATATAACTCCTTACCATTCCCTTCATAAGCGACACACTAGAAAGGGAAATTCAACTTAGCTATTTCAATTGGGAATGAGGAGTATATAGATATACAGGTGGGACATGATTACCAGAGTCTAGGTTTTCATCTTTAAAGCCGCTCCACTGCCAACAGGCCTAGACAGTATTCAAGTGCAGCCACTTCAGGAACAAAAAAATTGCTCCACTTCCAACAAGCATGGACAGTACCTCAGCAGAGTTGCTTGCTTCACCTCCCTACACAGGAATCCTTTCTCTTATTTGAACCTTTATTCATTTCACATTTTTCTTTACAGAATTGTGCATTGGCACTTATTATTTCATGGGGCAGAAGAGGGATCCTGACTTATTGAGAGTAGAAGAGGTTGTCCCTTCAAAGAAGGATATTTATACACCTCTGAAATACATTCCACTTATTTAAGTTCCCTCCCCTCCTTACTCTACTCGAATTAGCTGACAAGATAAACTGAATAAACATAAGAAACTGATTAGAGAAGAAGGTGCTAGTTAGAGATTCAAGCATCAAAATTCCACTAAGGATTTCTCCGAAAGAATGTATTTTCCATCTAGGTATTATTGATCAAAATACATAAGGCCCATGCAAAAAGTGTTATGAATATAATTTATATAAAATACAAATACAAATACAAATAAATATAAATAATAAACAATCAAAATAATGATTATTTAAATAACCTTTAGTTAAATGGAAAGGCATGTATAAAAGACATGGCCAGTCATGAAGGGGCACCTAGATAGGTATATAAGAAGGCCCTAATTGTAACATTCAATTCATCCTTGTATATTCATCTTATTAATAAAAAATATTACTTACAATACATTGTGTATTTTACATTTTTAAAGCACAACAAGCTACATTTTTGTTTGCTTCGGTGGTATTAGAGCCATTTGATCCTTTGGATGTTATTTGTTGCACAATCTACCATTAAGTTTAAGTCTTGAAATCATGGAATTAAGCGAATCTCATAAATCTACAATTGATTTGTTAAGTGAAATTCGAGAATCATTCCAACAAATAAAAATATCATTTACAGAATCCCTAAAGGCTTTTAAAAGACCAGGTTTAGCACCTACAATAGAAGCTGACATTAATGTCAAAGAGGATTAGCTTGAGCCAAGTGCTTTAACAAAGACTTATATGAACCTTGAATATAAAGAAGATAAATATGATCTTGCTAGATGGAACACTGTTGTAGAAGATGATAAAATTGACATTGCAAGTTGGGAAATCGTGGATTCTGATCTAGTTAAGTAAATATCCAATATAGTTGATTTTTAAATGACAAAGGAGGAAAATACAGTGCATAACTTATCTAGCAGTAGTTGTCATGACGCGGGTCACTTTAAACATTCCTAGAGTGTAAAAGACCCTATGTATCACCTGAATTTAACAAGCCATCCTATAGAAGAGAAGGATTATGAGGAACAACCTAAAGAGGCAGATTGGGGGTATTGCACAAAAGATCAATTAGAGGACCTTTTATTAAAACATACTCGAATGGGACCCTATTCCAAACAATTGCAGCAAAAGTGAATGTAGGGGCCTCAGGATCCTCTATTTCCTCCTATGGATCCACATGATGAAGGTGAGTATACTCTTGTTTTAGACATGGACGGAACATTGCTGATGGAATTGAATGAGGACTAATTTCGAGAGAATAAGGATATTAAATTTTGTGAGGTAGATTTCGTGGTTGAACAACAAATCACAGGGAGAGTTACCTTTATTTCCATGAGACCCTATTTGAGATAGTTCCTCGAATCAATGACGAAATTGTTTGAGATTATGTTAGTTACAAAGAGTTCCCAAAAAAGAGATGACATTATATTGGATAATTTGACAAACAACAACCTCATTCGGAAGAGGTTGTACAAGGATTCATGCACTGAAATAGAATATTCTGAATTGAGGGATGAAGTTCCCTACACATTGGCCAATATTCCCCAAAACAGGGCCAATGTTACACACAATCGGAAATCCATAATTGTATCCAACAAAGTTTTATATTGGACGCTGCCACAGGAGCCACCTACGAATCCTCTGCTTCCACCCAAGGAGCGACACAACAAGAAGAAGAAAACGCTAGTTCTTGGCATGGAAAAAACCCTTTTGGAATACAAGTTGGATTCCACATCAAGAAAAACAATGATAGCTACAACTTCAAGAGGCTCGGAGTGGACGAATTATTGGAGAAGATGGCCGAGTTGTTCGAAATCATCCTCTTCACTGCAAGTGATGTGAAGAGGGAAAACAAGATCATGATGGGTCTGTTCAATCCCCATCACCAGTCCCTATTTTCTCATGACTTGAACATCGAGGCTTGCCTGCACCACTCTAAGATTATTTATATAAAATACCTGTCTCCCCTCGGAAGAAACCTTAGAAATGATTAGAAATCTTGTACAACAATTGTACTCTTCCGGCCACCATAAAAATACATGATTGTACATGATTGTACGAAAGGAAAGAAACGATAGAATAGAAAATGAAGCAAAACAAAAGCATACTAGTCCTACTCCTAAACTAACCCAAAATACGCTAGGCTCATGTAAGATGAAACTTCCAATGTAACCACTTAAGCATAAAATGATCTATATGGGCGAGGGTGTCAATGGAAGGAAATATCATTGAGAATAACAAACGACGAGAAAGATAAAACATGAAAAGCTCTAAAATGTGAAGACCGAAGGCAAAAGAAAAAATACAACAGTAAATCACTTGTAAAACATTCTGCCAATGCATTATGGTGTTTACTCACATCACAACAATTAGTCACATTAAAATATTCTTTCGAACTTTCAAACTTGGTAAACATAAATAAAGTGAAGAACTTTTCTTTCACAAATGTGTTTTCCAGGGATGATTCCTCCAATGATTGAGCGATAGGATCGTGAAGAGAAAGTGAAGGATTTGCATATTGTGAGATAGACGAATATTCAAATTTCATGATCGCATGAAGAGGATTCTCCTGAGAAATGATATCAAAATGATCATAATTGGGACTTACATCAACACTGTGAGAAGCTGACATAACCATCAGTGCAGGCTAAAGTGTCTTGACAACTTGAGGTGGTTCCAAGATATCAGAAGATGGATAATGAAAGACCATTGGCTTTGAAAAATTGATAGTATGGGATACAAAGTGATCACTATATGATTCAATGAATAGATCAAGATAACTGTGATCATAATTTTCTTCATGTGAAAACAAGGAATCCTCCTAATTTGATGAATTGTAGAGAGGAAGTGATTGAAAACAAGAGATTCCGCTCTCTGTTTCTGAAAACTGATAAGATGAGAGATGAGAGAGATTGCAAAGAGAAGGTTTTTCCTCACCATGTTCAAATGTAAAACTGACACTCCACAAGTCTTGAGTATGATTAGAATTAACATTTTCAGAAACTGATTCTTCGAAATATACAATAGGTTTGACAGAATCATGGAAGATGTCAGGATAGTAAGGGAGAGGACAGAAAGGAGAAACATCAACCTTCATCATAGGTTCTTGTTTAGAAATAGAATCCCACACATGGTCGTGATGAATGATATCATAAGTTTCTTGGCTAACACCAACTACATCCCAAAATTTATCCTCTTAAACATCAGAAGAAATGATCAAAACAGGCAAGTGTGACAACTCAAACTCAGGAGGATCAAAGGAAACTATAGGTGGAGGATGGGAAGAAATAATACCACTAGTCAAACCAACTTCGCAATCAAAACTTGTGTTGAAACTCAGAATATGTCAAGCAGGAGAAGGTTGTGGTAAATCAACAGATAAACTTTCAAGTTCTCCAACCTTAACCTGTGTACATGGATATGTTTAATAAGGACAAGACAAAGAGTTGATACAACAACTTCTTGTGTCATAGATTTAAGAGCTCCATAACCAATATATGTTGGGATGCTTTTGAAAGATTCATATTTTGTTGGGTTCATCAAAATATGAACAAGAAATTCAAACTTTTATTTCATAAGATCCCAGTCAATATCATCTTCAGAAAATTCAAAAAAGAAATGAATGAAACGATCGTGAAAATCCTCAAGAGATTCATCAGGTGTGATAAATATACTTGAAAAGAGTGAATGGAAGCGATCGACAATGTGTAAAACCATTCTTTAACATGCGCTTCGAATGTAAGGATGAACAATCCGCAAACAGTGTCTTCACAATGAATTTTATGATGAGTGTAGAATTCAAGAAAACGAGTTGTGTGCTCGAGAATGGTTGTTCCAACCCTGCCATCAAACTTTAAATTTGACAAGTCATGAATTATTCCTGTGGGCACTTTCAGATTCACATTTTTGGAAAAACATGTCGGGGTTAAGATTTGGGAAGAAGCCATTTAATGATAAGTAAAGTTCAACAGACTTCAGAGGCTCAACATATCATCTGGTCCTCCTTCTAGCACTCGAAATGGTGATGGTGTTGGACCTGCCATCATTCAGGGGGTCTCCCCAATATGAAGTCCAAATTAGACCTCACACCGTTTGGAGTAGGAGCCCCATCCAGAATACGACTTAGTGGTTGAAATAGTGGGTTTTAGTGGTGTGTCTTGGCTACGATGAAGCGTAGAATGATGTAATCATAACTTTGGTGAAACAAATGTATAACTATGTGAAGAGTCAAGTGCATATCATGAGAGGTTCTATAACAATAAGAGGGAATTAAGTGAGCCCCTTAAAATCCTGTAATAGTACGCAGCTTGAAAGGAACACATGAGCATAAAAGGAATCATAAGTTATCTGGCAAAATAGTTCACAAGATAACCATGATAGAAATACATAACATCAAACTTTCAATAAGATTCATAATAATGCAAACAAATTAGTTCATAAGCTTTAGCGTAAATTAAATAACATATATTGCAAACATAACAAGAATAATAGATTTTAGGCTTCTGCGATCTGCATTTTGTGTGGTGATGTCTTCCGGAGTCATCGCATTCATGATTTTATGTATCGACGTTTCGAACCAACCTCTGTGGTTCATCACTATATTCACAACATATGCATGAAAATGTGTCAGTTCCGAGCTTTTACTAAAGTGAAAGTCCCCAACATACGTATACAATTGACAAACCACTAGCCCATTAGTGGAACATGAAGCTAAACCCTACTCCTCCAAAGAAAGATACTCTCTCTACACTAAAGGAGAAGCCAAGGCTCTCGACAAAACTCCCTAGATTTTGATCCTATCCAAAGACCAGCGAAAAGGCCTTTACATGAGTTATAAGGGTATATTTATAACAAATTAGATGACTAATCATCTCCCGTTTGTGACTCTTGGACTCCCTCATGAACCTTTGACTTCTTTCAGCCATGACCTTTTGAATTTCTTGCAAAATGACTTTTCACATCCTATAATTGACACTTGGAAATTCACTTACAAGTTAATAGAAGATTACAATATTGCTCATACCCATATAATACTAAACAAGCCTAATAAGACAAACATCATGTCAATCTTGAGTTTGGGGAAACTCCACCCAAACTACTTCAACTTGTAGCTTTTCGGTCACATAGTGATGCGAAGCTTTATACTGTGTGATGAATTCCCCAAACTTTGCGATGGGATTAGGATGGAAGCAAACTCTTGCCTCCATTTCATTTGGGTACATGGTCTTGGAGCTAGTTTGTGTTTCCTTCTTTAACAAGAACAACATGATGTTGATCTTGGTAGGGCCACCAATATACTTCTACATATCATGTATTTTAACCTCTATATCTCCCTTGGTAGTGATTTACTTGAATTGGTCTAATTATTGCTCCACTTCTTGTATGATCTTGTTTCTGCATTTAGATTCGACGAGTGTGCCGACTAAAGGGATATTACGCAACTTCACTATGAAATCCACACTACTATACCACAGTTCATAAGAGGCCTAAATGTTGGCGATGAAAGAGTCGAGTTGTTTGCTGCTTTGGATAAGCATTCGAACTTCCGCTTATCCAACTCAGCCTGTTGCCTTGTCTTCTTTACCAACTCGGGAGGTGCGCCTCTCTATTGCATTCACAACTCATGCACAATAATGATGGTTGTGTGAAAAACCTTGAGAGATTTAGCATTCTATTTACTTTTCTGCTACATGTTGTGCAAGCATAAAACTGCTTTTTGCACGGTGAATAACTCCTCATAGGGGTTCCTCATGGTTTCTCCCAATGTTGATACCTCATCAAGTATGGTTGCCTTGATTTATTCTAAATACACCTATGGGGGAGCTACTTTCTGAACCTCTGCCTAGATTTGTTGTATTTGTTTCCTTGCAACCTCTAAGTTCTTTGTCATATATCTGTTTTGAGCCATCAAATATTCTGTATTTGAATTGGAAGCTCTTATGAAGGCCAAGTTGGTTACGAAAATAGCTTCTAGATTCTTCATGTTGTCCACCATGATCACCCTTTCTTTGATAAAAGAAGGATGTGTGAGGTCATCAAGGAAATTATTCTTCCTTTCTTGTACAATGTTCTTCTGCATCTTGTCAAACGTTAAACTGTATATATCCATCACCAGACCTTCATTAAGAGGAGCAATTTCCTCTTCCTCACCTAGAGCTTACCCTTCTATGGGAGCAAGGGGAGATTGAGTGGTGATCTGCTATGTGCGGGGCATGGGACCAACATCCTAATTTTCATGATATGAATCTACCTACATATCCTAGATCACTATCAAGTCTTTGATTTACTGGGAAAGTTCTTTGTCCTGCAGCTACTTACTTTCTTCTTTAAGTAGTTGAATTTGTTCTTCTTCTTCAGCTCATTTCCATAATGCATCTTCCTCTTCTTTCTTTCACCTTTCTTATTCTTATCTTTGCCTCTCTTCTTGTTCTTCCTCTGCCTTAATTCTTCCTCCTTCTTCTTCTGCTTCCTCTTTCTTTTTGCTGCTATTATCGCTTTGAAGATGACTGGATCTTCTTTGAATTTGTGTCTCTTCTCTTATGCTAGACTATACACAACCTTCCTCTTACCCTTCTCATGCATTGGATTGCGTATCTCTAATGATTCTTCTTCTGGAGTGGCTTCTTGCTAAGGAATGACCTGAGATGTACCTGTAAAGATCACTGGTGCACTTGGATTAGAGGAATTATAACAATTCTTAATCCTGTCCTCCTCAGGTCTGGAGAAGGTCTCGTTTGGCTAGTTGAAATGTATCCTCACACATTGTTTCTTATAGACACTCCTAGGATCGTATGAATTATATTCCATGAGACCGAAGTCAAATTTCCCTCACTCTTTTCCATCATTCAATGCAACTTTCAGATTCTTTATCTTGTACGATCCAATTTGCAAAGGAAGAGTGGGCCAAGGTGCTTTCTTATTCCTCTCGAAAACTACTAATAAACATGTGGAAAGATGATAGGCCACTTCTTGCATGACCAATTTATTGGTGGAATACCACAATTGCAAATGTGAACACTTCTAATGACCAAACACCCTAAGGTAAGTGCCATCTGGTGAGGCAAACCAGTTGGCAAGTTCCACTACTACTTCCACTACCTCTTGGGATATGCAAGGTGGATCTTCCTTAAAAATAATATTGTATAGTGGTATGAGGAAGTGATAAGTAATATTTTCCATAACTCCCCGATAGATGCACTTTGAAAGTACTTTGCAGTAAATGTGGATAGTAGGTTCCTTCAGTGACCAAGTCCAATTGATGTTAGGAAAATAGTTTTGAGCACATATTGCATCCAACAAGTAGGCAAACATGTAGAACCTAGCCTACTTGCCCTTAAGAGGGTTGTTGGAATTAGCCACATGGATCTTTAACTGTTGATCCAATATATCCAACCAATTAAATTATTTCCCTTCATTGACAACTTGATGCAGCAAAAAAGCCTAGACTTCGGGAAAGGTCTCAGTACTCTTTTAACTATAGATATAGCAACATAGAAATATCAAGTACGGGTATGATTTTCTAAGAGATTTGGTATTATAAGTGTTGTTATTTGTCTGCCAGAATTTTGATGGTCTTTCACCCAACCTTTGATAACATCTTTAGTGCTTAGGTAACTAGTGACTGCATAGATATGAGAATCCATGTGAACTTCTGGCAAGGGCAAGTGATACATAATCTAAAAATCATGTGCCATGAATGAGGCAAGCCTTTGTCCATTGGAACTACTAAGGATCATGCTCTTTGAATCAATACACGATATGATCCACTTCATAATGTTTGCGCAAGGGAAAATCGGATACCTGCATGCAATCTTATGCAATCGTAACTTTTAGATATTGATATAAACTTGTCTATCTTCAAGATCTGCTTTGTAATTAGTTGCCATGAATGCATATTTTACTATGTGCCATGTGATATCTGAATATTTCTCAATGAAGAGTTGGGTGCTTGATAAAACTGGCATTGTGATATGGGTGCTCTCAACTCCTTCACACGTGCTTCTTTCTGTGGTGTCTTTGGAGGCAGATCTCTTTGGTGCCATGATGACAACAACTGATAGAGAGAGATAACCTCAAAAGATACAATACTTGTTTCACAAGATGCACTCATGGAAAACACAATTACCTCAAGCAAAATAGTCTATTCTACAAGATTAAGACAAAAATTTAGAGGCCGAAGGGGAAGATTGCGCAATTTCTAGACTGAGGGTGAGAGATTGGGCTCATGAAACTACAAATATTGCAATCTCAACAGACAAAGTGGTAGCTAGAGGCTTGAGACTGCGTAATGCGCAGTCCCAGCCAAGCTGACCGAAGGAAGAGTTTGTGCATTCCGCAGTCTCAGTGGCTAGGGATGAGGGATGATGCTTAGAACTGCGCAATGTGTAGTTGGGTAAGAAAATGACGAAGCATTGTGCAGTCCCAAAGGCCAAGCACAAGGCTTGAGCTCAAAGAATGTGAATTGCACAGTTGTGAATGGAAGTTTGTTGGCCATGCTTGCACATATCTACCCAGGAAAGAGAGAGAAAGATATCATATTTGAGTGTTGGGACATGAAGGAACATATATCGGGTTGAGGGGAAGCTAGATCAGTGAAAAGTAAGTGCCTAAAATAAACATGCAAAAGGAAAAATGAACATGCATAAAATGTCCCAGCCATGGAAACTACTAGTGGGAAAAAACCAAGAAGCTGATGTGACACTTAGAAAATGTGAATGAAAGTCTGAACCAACACTTGTATTAATAATAGTTAAAAATATAATAATGATGAAAAGAAATATTCAAAATAACATTCATAGAAGAAAACGCGACAAAAGCGATAAAAAAACATAAAAGCGACACATGAAAAACTCACCCGGTAAAGCACCGCAAACTTAGCCGAAAGTTCCTTGATCTCATTGGGAAGGCTAGAGGTCAAATATTGAATGTACAAATGAGCTCTAGAGGTGTCTATTATATAGATCTAGTAGGGTTAGGTTTTATGACGCACTTGCCTAAAATCAAGGAAAATCTACCACTTGTCTGAAAGTCATAATTAGCAACTTAATGGCCTTAACCAATCATTAATTAGACAAGACCTATTTTCAAGGGGTGAAAACTTAATGTTTCCTAGAAAGTGTCCGTTCACACTGACATAGAGGATTACGCAATCAAGGGATTGTGCAATTCCTTGCTTCAATGCATTGCACAATTTATGACTAGATTAAGAGGCTTATCACAGTTTCTAAACACGGTGACTTCCTGCTTTTCATCATTGTGCAGTTGTGAACCTCAAGGCCCTACGTAGTTTTTAGAGATAGTGGATTGCGCAATCCCAAGAGGGAAGGAAGGAAACAAGTTCAAGATCAAAGAAGGAAAGGCTTGTGTTAGAAAATGGTCAGTTGAGATCAAACTAAGTCATCACAAGCTCTACATGCAAAAATAAGTCTTCAAAATCAGATAGAATACTTGGTGACATTGAAATATGGTCCTTGCAGAAATAAGGTAGGCTGCAAAATCAAGGCATGGGAAAAAATTTGACGAGGGTTGTAATAGCTACAATACGACCGATTCAAATTGATGTGGACCAAATCTTCCAGATAAAGTGCATGTGGATTTCTTTCTATACATGCCATTGCAACCAATAAACTTCCATAAGCTCTGATATTATTTTTCATACACACAATATTTTTTCCACTACACATACAAATCAATTTAATGTTAATGTGTTCACATATCCCATGACCATTGTGCACCAAAGCGGCCCTCAATTGAATCTACTTAACAAAAACTGTTACACAGTAATTTGTCACCATTGGTCATCTATCCACAGCGGCTTTTCCGTACGTTGGAGGACGCATTTCGGGACCTGTGAGCAGTGACATAACCTAAAAACACTTGCATTATGTTCCCCTGAGTATGTACTTCATGTTCCCTGAAGACACCTTCTGCAAATTATCCCTGAAAAGTGCCCTTTTTCCATTGGCGCAAGTCCACAGTGTCTTACCCGCGCCAATCACTGAGATCCTCAAAAGGGGGTGCGACCATTGGCGCTCTGTCTTAGAACAACACCCGCGCCAACCAAGTTTGGTAATGATTTTTGACAAACGCGCGCCCATATGTTTTTTCCCTTCAGATCACGAAGTCTTTTGAGGATAAAATCCATCTGATAGAGGTCGAGAGTCATCATCTATCCTTGACATCTATCCACAGTGGCTTTTCAGAGATAATGTCAATCCACAATGGGTGTCCTGGTGCATTGAATCTTCCTCCCTTCTCCATCTATAAAAGTCTGTCCTCATGCATTAGACAAGCTAGTTTTTGAGTAATGCTAGTTGTGATTATGCTTGTCTTGAGTGATAGTAAGAGTCTTGAAGCATAGAGAGGTTATGCTGCCGGAAATCTGAGAGAGAGGAGGTCTATTGCAAGGCATATATAGCTGCTCGCCCAGCCAGAGGAGAGGTTCAACGTCAGAACCTTGGTTGTATCTTTCTCTGCCTATTATTCATTAATAAACGACTGCTGTTATGGTTCCAATCTCATTGTTTATTATGATGATGTTTGATTTATTTCCTTTCTGACTGAAATATAGTTGTACTTTGGTGGATTTTATGCTTGTATTCGCTTCGTTCTTTGCATGTGCAGGTGTCCGTTCGCGAGGATCGCAAGGATTGTGACCTGCTGGAGCAAGGGAACGGGAGTATCAACTCTGCTTCGACATTAGCGTTGGACTCCAGGTTGGTTCTCGTAATCCACTTTTCAGTATACAACTAGGAACTTGCATAGTAGCGTGAATTGATTGTTGCTAGACCCATTTTGGGCTAGTGGGATCGCCTCTGTCCGCAGAGGGGATTTACCTATCCAACAAAAACCATGAGTAAATTAATTGGATTACGCCTAAGGTATATATATTCTTATTTTTTTTGTTTGCTTCAAAGAGCCAAGCACACTTTAATACAATTCTCTAGAGACATAAAGAATTATTGAACGAGCTTAGTTTTCAACATGAAAAATATTCGAATGGCTCTACATTTGAGCACAACTTGAAAAAATATTCTGCACACTTGTGCAATTTTTATTTTTTAAGATGCTAACCATCAATTCCTATGTGTAGGTAGCCAATTACATTGCACTCCTGAATGAATCCTCACTAATTGTTGACATTTTATTTGTAATCATTATCCATTTTTTGCAGCTTATAGTTGCACTCATTGGGATTTCAACATGATTTTGCTTCCAAACTGTCATTGGTCTCTAATTTCTCTAGATCGCATCAACAACAAAGTTAATAAAATAATATTACAAAATTATGATCAAGAGATATAACATATCATGGCCTACATATTCTCACAAAAGGTCATAAATAAAACATACTATAGCTCAATTCAAACAATAAAATTGAAATAAGAGAAATATTTTACATTGAATCAAATGCTACTGAAGACACACTATTTTCTTGGACGAGCTCCCCATGAGCTTAGGTTCCTTCTCCTACATGTTCCCCATGAGACTGAGCTAGCTTCAATTTCTCTTTGAAGTCTATTGATGCTCCTTCTGTTTCCAAACCCTAATATGCTTCTTTCTGGTTTGACCTCCTTTTGTCTTTTATTTTCTTCTCCAATTTTTCTTTGAATAAAATTCTTCTTTTGACTAGATTCCCTAAGATTCGCTGACAAATTACGATATTTGGCCATATGGCCAAGATTGTCACATGTAAAGAATCTAATGTGGCCAAGGATTTATGGTAAAGGCTCAGGTATTTTGTTGATCATCCTATTCTTTTTCTTCTCCTTTACATCAACCTTGCAATCTATATATTTATGCCCAAAATCGTTACAAAAATAAAAATAGCAACAAAAGAGATTTTATACCTGAAGATTACTGAGAGCGATCTTTCTTGATTGGTTTCTTGAGAATGCTCCTTATTCAACATATTGTTTTGATGAGAATATTTGATCTTTTTACTCTTGTAGTTACCTAAAATGTGTCCCTTTTTTTTGGCAGCTGAAACATCTAACACTTTTTCTTGACACATTCTTTGGCTCATAGATCTGATGTTGGTTCCCTTTCTTTCTATTACAAGCTTCTTCTTTAGGTTTTTATTTTTATTTTTTCTTCATTAACTCCCTTTGAGCTAGATCTACTATTTTCGAACTCTTGTCTCACTGAAACCACCTCAACCTTTAGTTTTTCACAATGGTTGATTTCATATTTGAGCTGGATGTCAATCTCCTCTTCATTTCTACTTGCCTCCTCCAACTGAATTTGTAGATCTGTAATTTCTTTCTTGAAATTATACTCGCTTCCTCCAAGTATTTGGAGAATCTTTTTCAAATCTTCGTTTTCTAATAAAATATTTTCTATTTTGGCCAATGCTAAGCTAATATTAACTTGATCTTCAACTAATATTTTCTTTTCTCCATAATTTCTCCATATTTCTTCTACATGCAGTGCATGGAACCTATCATAGATCTTTCTTGCAGTCTTGAGATCTATTATTTTCTCAACATCTAGATCTTGAAGATTATCATATATTACACATCTAACCTATGCATTCCATAACTAATCTTATTTTGAAGGGGGTTTATCGCCATATCCATTTAACACCATCTTCCAAACTTTAGTTACTCAAGGAAATATTTCTAACTTTACCTTCTCTCTCCATGTTCAAAATTTTGTAGCATTGAATAGTGGAGCATCTTGATAACTCATGATTCACCAAAATCCATCTTCTAGCGATTAAGCTCCAACAAAAGGAACCTGCTCTAATACAACTTGCAAGGATCACAATGTTCGATACACCAAAACATGCAGGTGTTAGTAAACAAACACATCACCATAGTTAACAGATCCACAAGAGGCGGTTAATCCCATGTTGCGAAACACATGGGGAGTGTTGGTTTATACAATGTCCAACAAGAAGTCCTTTGTTTTAGCGATGGACTCCCCTAAGACTATCAGTTGTAATAAGAATAAGCCTTGAGCAATGATCTGAATGGGAAAATAGTTTTGCTATACTAAATTCCTCTTCAGAATATGTAAATGTGCTTAAGGATTCATGAGGTTAATTGCAAATTTAACTATGAGTTTTTGAGTGTTTTTATGTAAATTGTATGTACAAAATAACATAAACAAATGACTAAACAATAACATATAACAGACATGAACATGGCCAAAACAGTATCACAACATCACATTATGAAGGAGTTCATCCCGCCTGGGCTACGTCTCCTTGGTCCAGCGTCAATGGCGTGGCCCTCTCTATTATTCTAAAAAGTGTGAAGACATCAGTTTACAATGCTGAAATAGCTCTGAAACCTGTCCCAATGGCTCCAGAATGCCCAAAAATGCCTATCTAGCCTCTTTCTGCTCCCGATTTGGTAAAAAATTGAAGAAGTTATGGCTTCCCCAAGTCTTTATGCTAATTTCACTGCAATTTCCCCAAAATCTGGCACCATCCTACAATTTCGCCCTAAATTGTGCTAACGGAGCGATGATTTCGTCGATTTCCGGGCGAAATTGTTGGACACGTTAAATAGCCTATAAAACCTTAAATCCAAATTTTATGGCCATATGGGGGCCATGTGCCCAGGTCTAAGGCCAATGGCCTGCCCCTGCCGGTCGAGCCCCTGCTCCCCTCGGCCGGTGGTCATGCTGGGTGGCGCGTCCAAGGGCTGGTCGTTTCCCCAGAGTGCGCACGACATAACATTTAAATAAATGCCAAGGACTATACATATTAAGAACTATTATGTTGGTGCGTTGGTAGGAGATTTGGCTTGTCGCTTTGTGGTCACGGGTTCGACCCCCACTGTTCTAGCCTAGACCTTTAACAAACTTTTGGTGGCCCCCGAGCTACCACGTGGCGGCCTTTGGCTCGTCCACATGTTAGCCTATTGTTGTCCACCTTCCAACCAATAGAATTAGTCCAAAACTGAACCAATCACATCGTGCCACTTGGAACCACATGATTCGCCAAAGCCCCATTGACTAGTCAACCCTGCCACATCAGCCTACATAGTCAGCACCACATCAACAATACGAACTGTTGACTGGGCTCTCACATTTTGCAAAAATTCGCCTGTTTGCGAAAGCGAACAAAACATGATTATGGGAGCATATGATGTTCGTTTTGCACGAAATGAGTTGCGCTAGATTCAGGATGACGAGAACTATGCATTATTTTAGGTTACATACCAATCCAACAACTTTGAATTTTGAGCTAAATTTTGAGCACCTGATCAAGCAAGAAAAAAGAGTATCATCCCAACTGATTCTGCATTGCAGGTAAAACAAAAAGGAAGAAAGAAAATTTGGAGAAGAAGGGAAGGGTAGCAAGTGAAATGCAATCCACCCTAGTGTGGTCAAGAAAACGATGACCAACGACCTAGAGTATGGATATGATTAGGTCATTGAGCAAATGAGTGCAGGAATAAGTTCCACAACTCCTTGAGGGAATCCAATTGAAGAAGAAGACTTACTCAAAGGAGGTTGAATGAGAGATTGGTAGGATTTATCCTTGTCAAAAAGCAACAAATGAAGGCATGGAAGAAAAAAGAGGATAATCTACTTAGGGGGAGTAAATCCTCAGTTTCTCTTCATTAAAAAGAAGAGGATGGCTTCAAGTGAAGCCAAATAAATTAGATTTGAACAACCAGAAGAAATATACAAAAAGATTCATTTGAAGGATTGAGAAGAGTGGTGTGCTAAATGGGCATAAATTTAAGATGAGGTCCACAATATCAGCACTCAAGCTGAAGCAAAGAAGGAATATGGCTGGAGATCAAAGAAGAGAAGAGTGCACAGACTCAGGGGAAGTTGAACAATCAATAAAATTAGGCATCATATTTTAGTTTGAGGAAGAGAAGATTGCTCACGAAATTAAGGGTTTGCATATCTTTTATGAAACACTCTTATTTTGTTTCAGTAGTAGATCTGATTATGCCTAGTAGCCATAAGTTCATGTAAACAATTAGTTTTTCTCTGCATATTCTCTAGTTATCAATTGGTATCGCTATGTCACATGGTAGCCTTTGGTCCAATTGGAGTAACCTTTTGTAGAATGGACATCTTTTTGAGAAGAAATTATTAGAGTTTGCCATAAACATTATCCAATTGGTATCAAATCATTGGTATAATTAGTGTTACATAAGCATCAGTCCCTATTTTGAGTAGATTGATCTCAGGGGAAGAGAAGATGATGACTAGTATGCTAAGAAGGTGTGATCATAGTCACTCAAGCAATAACAATAGTGGAAGAGTAAGCCAAAATTTAATCATGAACAATTGGTATCAGCAACAACAACTATACGATTTGCAGTATGGATTGATACAAAGATGTATTGGAAGATATAAGTGATCAACCACTGTTCCTCATAAGAAAAGTCAACAGTCATAGAGTGTCAAAAATTGGATGGGTATCCAAAAGAGATAGCATATCAAATATATATCCAACACTCTAGAGACGAGCAACAACCGTTGAGGAGGGAGTTAAGCTAGTAAAGGGGAGAGTGAGAAAAAATTCAATATTCATAAGGAGAATGCTCATCAGGAGAATGATGAATGTAACCCTTGCCCATTGATGTCAAATGGGTAGAGAAATACATCAACCACTAGGGGAAAGAGAGACATCATTGTTTCCAACAATGCCAACGGGGGAGATTGTTGGCATTTATGTCAACCTTTATGCAGTGATGTCAACCCTAGTGCATGGTTGAGTTTATTGTGTCAAGGGAAGTGTTAGCATGGTTATGTGGCATTGATTGAGTATGATGGTTGTTACAGTTGTATGTAATTCCTTTCCTATCTAGTTGGAGTTAGAGCCTTCGTCAAAGTATTAAAGGGAGGTTATATATTTGAAGTAATTTCTACCTCAAAAAATCATATCAGATGTTCATGATAATGTCACAATTGGATAGGCCTCAGATAGACATTTTCAATGATATATGGTACCTTGAAAGCCTCCAAAGGATGAAGGAGTTATGGCTAGTTAAACTATTGGCAGGTTTCTAAGCCTCAAGGTTCAAGGGGTTCAGGTATTTGGAAATTCAAATATCAACCCATGATGATGGGGCCTAACATGATGGTTATGTGGAAAAGAGGAGAAGAAATCGAGATGCATTGGATGGTTAACCTATTGACTCTAATGAAAGTCCAAAAATATGGAACTTTTTTTAATGGACAGTTTTTGTAAAATCCCATATATGAATGTTGACCAAACCATCTGAATGGTAGTAGTAGATTCAAAAATCCATAAAATAAAAAATATATATATTTAAACTCAGAGCCCAATATTAACTAGGTAGGCGATGTGCCCAACTTACAAACATGGCATGACATAGTGTTGATATGTGAACGCAGGTCCACCATCTATCTTCCATGTGTTAGATGACATGTTGTAATGAGGTGGTGCCACATGGCATAGGTTTGACACATGTAAATTTGAGCTCTTTGGGATGGATAAATGTAAACTACACGTGTGCTAAGGGTGAGAAAAAGAAGGAAGGTATAGAAAAAGTGTCATATGCTTGTGAGGTTTCTGAGCCTTATTTATGTAATGGTGTGCAATATTGCACATCTAGTTTGAGTTGTAAGGAAATACATGGAAAATATGATAGATCATTGGATAGATATCAAGGTTGATCCTTATGTACCTACAGGGCACAGTAACTATATAATAGTTTCTATCAATGAAACAGAAGCAAGAAGCTTCAAATGCATGGGTTTGTTAACTGAATACACTAGTAACATGGATGATGCAAAGTCCACTAATACATATATATTTATAATTTTTGAAGCAATAGGCCGTTGACAGAATAAGAAACAACAAGTGGTATGGATGTGGACAATGGAAAGTCCATTAGTGCATATGTATTTATGATTAGTTTCTTAAACAAGTAATTACACCTTCTACCATTAAAACAAAGCACATTACAACTTTAAAGGTTTAAAGGAATGTTGTTTGGTTACTTTGCAACATACTAAACTTGAAAATAAGGTTATTCTTATAATTATGATGCAATTGCTTTAGAAAGAACTCATAAATTAAATTCTAGATATAGTAAATTCCATTAAAATAGCTATACTGAAAAACACTTAAAATAATAAAAAAAATATTTAACTAAAATAATGATGGGGGAGAGAATTAGTATAATATAAAGGTCAAATTAAGGATAAAACCTTCATCAATATAACTCTCAAATAAGAAATTGCAAAAATATTTCAATATTTTTAAATTATGCTCCTACCTTTTAAAAGCAAAAGTTATTTACCATCACATGAAAAGTTATTTAAAGGCTATTATAGTTATTTGCCATTGGTATTTCTTATTCCAAAGGTAACATCTTTTTTATTAAAAAAATAAAAAAAATTATTTATTAAAATAAAAAAATATATTTTATTATAGTATATGTTTTATTTGGAGTATGTTTTAAAATTGTTTTTGTTTTGTTAAGCGTTATTCTTTCTATATAAAAAATATGATTTAGAGAAATAGATATGTAGTAAGAGAGAAAACCCACCTCTTTATAAATTACCAATTAATAATTCCAAATAACATGCTACTCAAATATATTATATATTATTTCTAACATTTCACAGAGTTCTTATTGTTATTGTGTCAACGTATGTGGCAAGAAATAATCAGTATATTCATATTCTTCTCTGGAACGGGTCATAATTAATTAATACAGAAAAAACAATTATAAAATGATCTGAATTGAGAATCTATTTCCAAATAAAATCGTTTAAGCATTATTTAATGTAAAGAATGATTTGAAGGTTACTCGATCTTATCCCAACATTTTCTGGTAAGGTAGATAAGCCCGCTTCCCATGCGACAGGAAACATATCTTATCCGAACATTTTGGTGAGGTAGATGAGCACCAATGAAAAAGGTCAAAAAGAACGTAAAGAAAATACTTTTAACATTACTCCTTTTTAAATGGAGTTTATTATTTTTATATAATTGAAAAAAATATCATAATTTATGAGTATTAATTTTTTTATTAATGTGTTAGGTTTATATTTTTTTGGTATAAATTTATGAAGTTAGATTAATTAATTTGTGTGAGGTTTAAGTTTTTATCTAATTTTAAGTTTACATTTTATGGGAGTATTTCTAAATAAATAACTTCTAAATTTTTATGATAATATTTTATTTTTCACAAAACAATTCTAATAACAATACCATATTTTGACATATAATTTTTTTTTCTCTTTAATATAATTACTAATCTATACATAAAACTAGTACAGCCACATTAAAAATATTAATGTGGTTATATAGCCAATGACTTCATAAATATAACCAGAAAAACTATTGTAACACAACTAATGGTTTACTAATGCACACAATTACCTAATTAACCATGTATAAAAAGGTTATGACTAACTTTAACTTAATAAAAAAAAGAAATTATAAATGAATGTTATAAATAATGATGAGGAATTTATGATGGAAGAACTTATTAGAATTCGAATAATGTCAAATTCCTAGGAAATTGGTGGGTGAGGAGCCACGTGTCAATTTTTTTTTCTTCCTTTTTTTTTTTTTAAGTAATACACCATTTTGCTAAATAAAACTTGCTTATATATAAATGAATGTTATAAATAATAATGAGGAACTTATCATAGAAAAACTTATTAGAATTGGAATAATTTCAAATCCCTAGGAAATTGGTGGGCAGCACGTGGCACGAATATAATTTTTTAAATTTATTAAAAGTCAATGCAACCTAACAAACTCTTTAATAGACTAAAGTCATTGATAAGCATTAAGATTAAGCATATGGTAAGCATATTCTCTTGAGAATCAATTTAAGCCCTCAATTTAAAAAATAAAATAATTAACTTAACTAATAAAATTGTATTATATTAAAAATATTAATATTATTTAATCCGTTGTGTGAGTGTAAAAATAGTTAAAACAATAATTGTGTGGGTGTAAAAATAGTTAAAACAATAACCCATGAAATGTAAATATATAGATCTAAATAAAATTTAATGTTATACAAATTTCAAATTCAAATCTAATGGAAAGAAATCACTTCTTTAGAGAAATTCAACTAATAATCACAGTGACATAGCCTCCCACAATCTTATATAAATGACCTATCAAGTGGTTGGAATCTGTGACATAGCCTCCCACAATCTTATGTAAATGACCTATCAAGTGGTTGGAATCTTAAAACTCACAGAAAATGGAGTTTCAACGATTTATGAGAACATTAAACTTATTTCACATCACATTTGACTTTCATTTCATACATAATGATAAGTTACACAAGGTTTAAATATCTATATCTATATATATATATATATATATATATATATATATATATAAAGTTTTTTTTTTCCGAGGAAAAAAGCAAAACTTTTTATTAAGAAAAAGTTTATATACATATTGTTCATAAGCCATACTGTTGGCTCATCTGTTCACAATCTGCTCTACCATCAGGGAGTTTATCTGCTGTTTTAAGAACCTGTTATAGTCTTCCTCCCGGGAGGATACATACTCACAACTCAAAATAACAAAATGAAACCTGGGGCCTCCTTTGACGAAGGATAAACAACCCCATACAACCAAAATAATATGTCTGAAACCATGTGGTAATATAACAAAAATAATAATAAGAGTCTGTAAGCTGTAATCTATAAGTTGGATAAAAAGACTAGTAAGGAAATTATATACAAAACCTAAACTGTAGAAATATATCTGAGAAAAGTGTTGTCAAAAAATGAGAAAAAAACTGTGGTCAAAAATGCTGAGCATATGGAGGCTGATCTGTTCTGTAAGATTGCCCCTGTCTGGTCTCTTCTATTGCCCAGCTGCCCGGATCCTGTTGAAGACCAGCCTTAGATAGCTGATCTGCTTCCTCATTCCTGTCCCTGTAGATATGGCATATTGAAAACCTGTTAAAAAATGTCTTCAGATAGTAAATTTCTTCTACAATTGTCTTCAAAATCTGATTTTGACAAGATGCAATTCCATTGACCCAGTTTATGACATTTAGTGAATCCCCAAAAATCTGTATAGAGTTGATGTTTCTGTGATGGAGCCAGCATAAAAGGTATCGTAAGGCCGATAGTTCAGCATAGTTATTTGTGCCTGTACCCAACCCGACAGAAGCTTTTAAAGAATGTTCCGAATTTATGTGTATGCACAGGCCTGCTCCAGCCCTGTTGTTTTGGGAAGCCCCATCAAAGAAGCCACAGGGAATGCCCTCCTGAATATTGATATGTCTTTGTTTTGTTTTGGATTTTTTGTCCTCAGGTGGAGGCAAGGCAGAATATATGGCTGTGATATTAGTGGCAATAACAGAAGAAGGTGTATCCTTATCTTGGAACAGACTCTTGTTTCTAGCAAGCCATACACCCCAGCAGAAAATAATGGGCATGTTCCTCAAATTCCCTTCCGGATAGGTTTGCCACCATTTCCTCCAAGCAGCATCCAAGGGGTCTTTCCCCCACTGAGCTTTAACCTTGAGAAAACCAGTGACCTCCTCCCATATCTTCCTTGAGAAAACACAGGTGGTGAAAAGATGATTGATGGTTTCCTCATCAGATTTGCACAAAGGGCATCGCCCTCGCCCAGCTAAAAACCTTGTCTGCAGTGTTTCCCATGTTGGGACCTTCCTTTTTAAAATGCACCAGAGAAAGAGCCTGGACTTGGCAGGGCATTTGAGTTTCCATATATCTTTGGCCCACCATTCCGGAGCTCCCCATCCTTTCTTTCCCATTAGAAAACAATATCCATCTTTTGGGGTGCACCCCCCGGATTTGCTTTGTGCCCACATCAAGCAATCAGGTTCATCTTTTATCCTGACATTGGATCGTTGTAGTTCTTTGATGAACCCCTCCCATTCGTTCTTCCATCTTACATTTAACCCTAATTCTTCATCATCCTTCCAAGCCTGTCCCCAGATAGTAGACTGTCCAACTCTTTCCACCTGATTTAATGATATAATACCTTTAGAATCAAGGTGTCGAAGAAGCCCTGGGGATAAAGCAAAAGCTTCATTGCATCCAACCCATGGGTCTCTGCCAATCCTGATCTGTCTACCATCTCCCACTTTCCATGCTAAACCTTGCTCGATCACTGAGAAGGCATCCACCGTGGCCTTCCAGATTGCTGAAGAATTTTTTACCTTCTTATTTTGACTCCGGATCCATTCTTCCAAAGGCATTGGGTCAATGTACTTCCTTTTCACCACCCTTGTCCACAGGTTTTCCATGGTTATTAGCCTCCATCCTGATTTTGCTGCTAATGAATTGCTGAACTCAGGGAGTCTTTTTATCCCCCACCCTCCCCATTCTTTTGGTCTGGCCACTTTATCCCAAGCCACCCAGGGTAAACCCGAGGATTCCTTTGTTCCTGCCCATAGGAATCTGCAACTGATTCTTCTGATTTTCTCCATTACACCTTTAGGAATCCAGGTTAGTGCAGCCCAGTAAACTGGGATGGCTAACAAGACTGATTTAATAAGGGTCAACCTACCAGCTCTGGACAACCATCTAAAGCTCCAGTGTGATATTCTGGATTCTATCTTTGCTATGAGCCAGTTCCAATCTTCTTTTTTGTATGCAGTAGGCTTTAACCAAAAACCCAGATATTTGAAGGGAACTTCCAGAGGTTGACTGGGGAAAGGAAATAGATCAGCCATTTGATTTCTTTCCCTTCTTTCAAAATCTGCCATACAAGCTTGTGATTTCCCAGAATTAATCTGCATTCCAGTTGCTTTTAGAAAAAGATCAAAAATGCATTTTAACTCCTTTAGTTCACTGCAATTACCATTGGTGAAAATCAAGATATCATCAACGAAAAGAAGGTGAGTGATGAAGAGATTGATTGCTACCTCGATACCTTTTACCTTCTCCTCTCTTCTGGCTTTGTGAATCAGTCTACTGAGCCCTTCTGCCACAAGGAGGAACAGGAGAGGGGATAATGGACACCCTTGTCTGAGGCCTCTCTGGCTGTTAAAGAAAGAGGAGGCTGCTCCATTAACCAGTACTGCAAAGCTGACATTTGTGATGCACCCCATGATCCAGCTGACAAAAGGATAGCTGAAACCCACATGTGTTAGCAGCATCCTTAGGTAGAGCCAGCTGATCCTATCATATGCTTTGGATAGGTCGATTTTGAGAACAGCTCCCTTCTTTTTCTTCATTTTGACACTATGAATAACCTCCTGGGCTACTCCTATGGCTTCATGGATCTGTCTTCCATCCAGGAACCCAAATTGTTCCATTGATATATTTCTTGACAGGATTGGTGCAATTCTGAGAGCAATAACCTTTGAAATAATCTTGTAAATGCAGTTACACAAAGAAATTGGTCTAAAGTCTTCAAAACTTTCCGGCTCATCCTTCTTGGGAATGAGAGCAATAAATGTTGAGTTAAAAGGTCTATAGACAACTCCTTTCAGCCTAGATTCATCAACTACTTCAGTTAACTCAGCTCCAATTTGTTCAAAAAAATGGAGAAACAGTTCTATAGTCCAGCCATCAGGGCCTGGGCTTTTGTCTTTGCCCATGAGCTTCATAGCTGTTTCAATCTCCTCCTTAGTAACCGGAATTGTAAGGTCTTCTGCTTCATCTTCCTCAATGAATCTAGGAAAACTTTGCACAGTTCTAAAGACTTCTGCAATAGTAGCCTCTCCCTGGTCTGCAAAAATATTTTGAAAATGTCTTTTTCCCAAACCAGAAAGCTCTGGGAAGGAGCTGACTTCTCTCCCTTCTTCATCTTTAAGGCGCCAGATAGTATTTAAAGATTTCCTTCCTTTTGCAAAATTATGGAAAAACCTAGTGTTCTCATCCCCAGATTTTAGCCAAGTTGCCCTACTCTTGATCCTCCACTCTTCTTCCCTTTCCAAAAGAATTTTATTTTGCTGCTTCTCCAAGTGAAGGATTCTGTCCTTTGAGACTTGTGAGGAGTATCCATCTGACTCCATACTCTCCATCTGCTTCAGCTCCTCCCTTATACTGATCATCTCCGCATTTTGTTTCAATTTTCTGTCCTTTGCCCATGAAATTGTGGCTTGCTTCAGTCTTTTTAAATTCTCCATGAACAAAAAACTTTTATCCTCGCCTGCATTGTGATCAGGGTGAATCCATGTTTCTTTAAACAGATTGCAGAAAGTGGAATCTTGGAGCCATGCGGGATTGAACTTAAAAGGGGCAGGAGGTTTGTGAGGAGGAATAGTTATGTCTAAGAAAATCGGGAAATGATCCGAATTCCCTATTTCCTCAACCCACTGTCTGATCAAAGGAGCTTTAGAAGATAATGACTCCGTTAACAGAAAACGGTCTATTCTTTTGGCAATCCGGCCTTCTCCTATCCTTCGATTCCTCCAAGTCGGCTTAAGCTTGAGCGGAGAGGGATCTATTAAATTATTCTCCGTGATGAGGTTGTAGAAAAAATCAGTAAGGGGATCTTCTCTCGCAGATGGACCCCAAGCTTCAGCTCTACCCATGGAAAAATTTAAATCACCTCCCATAATCATCAAAGGTGATTTCATAATAGATTTTGTCATCAAATCTTCCCAGAAGGAATCCCTGCCCTGACATGGCCCGTAGATATTTACTAAGGTGATGGGGAAAGTGAAGTCTGGGGATATTATCTCCATGCCCATAACATTTTTCATCCCCCAATGGTTGATGACTTTTACCCGCCCTTCTTTGTAACCAATTGCAATGCCCCCCGAATGACCAGAGGCATCCATAGCAATGAAAACCCACCCAGGCAGAAGGGATTTAAGCATAGGTTCAATCTCGGAAGCCTTCCCCAGGGTTTCTTGCAAAAAGATAACATCTAAATTGGAGTTAGATATCCAATCTTTCAAGGCCAGTTTTTTAGGTTTGCTGGCCAAACCTCTGCAATTCCAGGATGTCAGGATCATTTGATAACACCCTCAGGGGGATGAGCTGCTCTAAGAACCCCCGGGATAGAATATTGTTTACCATCTGCAACATCCAATTTAGCTTTTAGTTTTGCCTTGGACATATCTGATTTCCGTCCTCGTTTGTTTTTGGAACTGTTCTGTGAATGGATCGGTCCCAAACCACCTACAGACCCCTGATCCTCATGATTCCCTCCCAAAGATCTCAGGTTGTAAGGGCAAGGAGGCCGAGTTACTGGGAGTGACAGGGGAGGCCATTTGTCTTCACAATTTATATCCAGAGACGGTAAGGCTTCAGCTATGGTTTCCACATTCGGGCATGACATTATATGTTCCATATTATCAACATTATTATTTTCTTGCTCTTGATATGATGAGGATGCAATATTTATTTTTACAGAATTATGCTCAGGAGAAATAAGAGAGGAAATAGGGGTCCCTGAGCACATACCCTTTTCCGTTTCGTCGAGTATGGTTTGATTTGCCTTGTCTTTCTCGACGAACCCTTCCACAGCTTCCGCTTCTTTAGCTATTTCCTCCACAGCTACCACCGGATGCATGACATTTGCCACAGCAGCCTCCTGAATTTGTTCACCTTCGTCCTCTGGACCCTTCACAGTCTCCTCTGTCTCCAAATTCTTTGGTTCTTGCGTCTCCGGCATTTCGTGCTCCATCGTCATCTGAACATCTGCTTGTGCATTTTCTCTGTAAGCTGTAGTCCTTCGGAAATGTCTCCTTCTTCTCATCTGTGGACAATCTTTTGCCAAGTGCCCATACTCGTGGCACCGATGGCATCTAAATGGCAGGTATTCGTAGTCTAATATCTGCTCATATACATAGTCATTGAATTGAAGGTTAATTTTTTGTGCCAAGCCTCCGCTCGGGTTGAGCATGACTAGTATGCGTGCTATTGCCCTGTTTTTCGTTGTCAAGAAGGTCATATCTGCTTCCAGGTATACCCCCAACCTATTACCAATAGATTTGAAGACTTCCTCTGTCCAGAGAAAGGATGGTAAACCCGGAGCACGCACCCAAACAGGAAATTCATCCGTTCTCTCCTTGATTGCATCAAATAGAGGGGTCCATTTCTTTAGCAGAACTGGAATGTTCCCTATGTGCCAATTTCGCTGAAGTACCCAATCTGCCGATTCTCTATCTTCGAATCTGAGCTTAAACCATCCTTTTGCTAAAACTAGGGCTTCAAACTGTAAAGGTCTATCTGTTGCGAAGCATTTCTCACCCCAATCTTGAAGAAAATCAGAGGTATATTTCTTACCTCTAGCTCTGCCGACCAAGGTACAATCTGCAACAGCTAGGGCTTCTACCATAGACACCTCCATCCCAAGGACCAGATTGCCTGCTATCGCCTGAGATCCAATGGGTCTTTGCGGTTTTCTTTTCGCTCCTTTATATCTTAACTCTTCCTCCGACGGTCTTATTCCTTCTCGTCCATCATTCCTTTCAGATGTTATCTGTGCTGTGCCCAATAGAGGTTCTGTCTCCAACTGTGACGGGAATTTACCCAAAGGACCCGAGTCGCCATTCCCAAAGGGAAAGAACTCAGTCTCCAGACCATCAGTACCTGCCTGCCCCCCCACTGAAGAAACTCCGGGATCGCTTGCTGAAAAACCTATTTGGTATTGGTTTTCTCTTGGTAGGGTAACCCTTGTAAGCGAGGGAAAACCTCCTGGAGCCCTAGGTTGTTCAAAACCTGCTGAAAGCCCTAAGTGGGTTATATCTTCTAAACCCTTAGAGGCTGAAAACCGTGTTATCTGTGATTTTCCCTTTGGGTCAGTGGGCAAACCTTCCACATTCACCCCACACGACACTGTTTCTCTCGCTGTTTGTTTGGGGACGCCCGCTGAACCAGCATTGTGAACCACGCTGCCCGAATCCTTACCTTGAGATAAAAACTGAGGAGTTTCCACCTGTGATACAACCTCCAGACTTGGCAGTTCGAAAGTCCCAAAATAATGTTCCACGTTCTGAGCGGTGATATCCTTCCCCCACATGGAGAGGATGTCTTCTACATCTGGGTCCAGGGCTAAAACATCGGCGGGGTTAACCATGGTTCGAACCGTTCCAATGTAACACGACAACCGACAAAACACTGTAGGTAACCTTCACGGGGGCTTGTTGGTTGAAAACGGAAAACAGGCGGAAAAGAGTAACAGTAATAAGGTTAAGCTTACAAAACAAAATGCATATACCAAAGCTCAAATAACCTCCACCTGCCAGTCGACTTTGCAGAAAGATGGCCCCCCGCGTCGGCAGCTGTGCAAAGCTTCTGACCCTCTCTACCTAACCGAGACCTGTGCGTGGTTCTGCCCTCTGCCCAGGTTTCGAAACCCTAACCTGCTCCATTCAACCTCCTCAGTCATTTGCAATCTGCATCCATGACTTACATGTACCATGTTCACCATAAATATAAAGTTTTATGATATTGATAATTATACTATTTATATAAATAATATTTTTAATTGTATATGAAATATGTAAATTAATATATAAAAAATATGTTTTATAAATATAATTATTTTTTAATTATATTTTTAATTTAAAAATAAAATGTTTTTATATTTATGCATTTTTTATATAAAGAAAGATAATAAATAAGGTAGATAATTATTTTTTCTAAGAAAATGAAAATTTCTTTTTTATTGTGTGAGATCTTTTACTATGTTTATTTTGTTATTTTGAATTTTATTTTTTTATTAAATATATATAGATTCTTTTCTATTTAATGTAAGTTTTTGTCGAGAATGATTTTTTTTTATTGTGTGAGATTTTCTATTAGTTTTATTATTTTGAATTTTATTTTTTATTGAATATTTTTTTAATAAATTCTTTTCCATTTTAGGTAGGTTATTATTAAGGTTTAAAAATTGGTATCGAAGGAATTGCTGGTTTCATGGGGACACCTTCGCTATTAAGAGGAAATTGGGGGTGACAGAGTCTTTTTGGTTTGTTAAGGCCTTGTTTTGAGGTTTTGATTGAAGAACTAGATAGATTCCATTGTCCATGTTAAGGATCTCAAATAGGAAAGTAATGGTGCTACAATAGTGATTCTAAGGTGGCCATCTCAAGTGAGAGGAAGAAATATCTGTACTGTAGAAGAAATACCACCTCATCATTTGAAAACTTAGAAACCATGAGCACAACTTCATTTTGTGTAAGTTGAATATGGACACAAATATCAACACCACAAAGGAAAATAATTGGGACAAGATGAATGATAAGGCCACTAATTTGATTGGTATTAATTTAATTGACTGTGTGTTAATTATTTTGATAGGGGATTCTACAACAAAAAAGATTTAGGGAATTTTGACTCAATCTATTAGGCTAAATCCCTCATGAATTTAATATTTCTGTAGAAAAATTGTTTGCTCTAAAGATGAAGGATAGTGATAGGGTTATAGATCCTCTTAATGCTTGCAATACCTTGCTTAATTAGCTCAAGGCCATTAGTTATGAAGCGGGCCAATGAGTTATGCATAGCCTTGATCTATAGTTTTCTTAGTTTTTGGTAGAATAAATAGTTTCCACTTGTATAACTACAAAGGTAGAGAATAAAAAATTAGATGGAATTATTGGCCCATCACTATAAGATGAGATGAACAAAAGAACTTTTGAAATAAGCATTGATTCATAAGATTTATGACTAAGGGTCACTGTAATAAGTGAAATGATGAGAGATCTAGTGGGAGGAAATATAAATCTCGAGGAAGATATGCCAATAAAGGTAGAAAGTGGCAAGAGTATATTGGTTACTAGTGCCATCAAATAGGGAAGAAGAAGAGTGAATGCAACAGTATTATGACCTAAAAGGGGGCCTATATTAGGTTAAATGTATATGATATGACCTAAGTGGGTGCATATATGGAGTTAAATGTACATGTAATATGTAAATGTATATGTCATAGGGTCAACCTAATAATGAAGGGACCACATGTACAATGTGTGGATAGTTATATATTGATCTAAAATGACCATATGTTAAAACTGAAGTAGAATTGATTATGCCAACAGTGAAATGAATGTTAACTTAAAGTGTTGAAACCGTGAGAACTGCTTGAGAAGAAAGACTTTACGACAATTGATAAAACATAAGTAAGATGCAAAACAGAAGTGAAAACAACAAATACACAGCGATACCAGACAACAAGATTGATTACGGAGTTCGTCCCTGATGGACTACGTCTCTGGGTCTGCTTTCAAGATGGGTGACTGCTTTATTAGGATTGATTCCGAGAAGGTCGATTACACAGAAAATTGACCAAATTGATTGTGCACACAAGCACTTCTGGTCACTGTCACAAGAAATCTCTCTGAACTAGCTTTCCAACGCCTGTCACGGTTCGCAATTCCGACTCCCAATGCCCCTCTTACACTAAAAACAAAACAACCTCTAACCTCTAGAATCTGCACACAAAACATCAAAACCACTCTATCCCCCTTCAATGAGCAAAACAACCTTTTAAAACCCTGCAAGTACATTTGAACTCCCTCACACCGAGTTTAGGAATGAATTAGCTGAAATTAGGGTTGAATGTGTGCCTCGGTCATATCATGGTTTGACACCTAGGGATTAGGTTCCATAGTAGTTTAATTAAATATCCCAAAACTTAATTAAAACCCAAAATAGACCTTAGGTTAGGTGAAAGCAGTTAGCGGTTAGCTAACAGGGCAGAGGAGGGTGACAACACATGTGTCCAAGTGGTCGTGCCCCACGGTTTTTACACTGATGGTTTGCTGTCTGCTGACAGTTGCTTGTGCGGTGGCTATATTGCGCTCACATGCCGCAGTTTACTTCGCAGTCTCCGATGTGGTGAACTGCAACCCCGACTGCCATGGTAACTGCCCCTGCTCACATGCCAACTGCGGTCAGACCGCGATGTGGTTAGACTGGCGGTTAGGCATTGCTATCCGTCGTGGTGAATGCCAACTGTGAGGTGTTCACATTTGCGGTCGTGTTGCGGTTAACTCCTGTGGTTAGGAACCAACGGTCAAGATTTTTATAACATATTTGTAATGTTTTGTATTGGTTTTACAAAGGCCGAGAGGGGTAAAACATAGGTTTTATGTATTTTAATACATTTAGAATTGTTTTATTACATAGGTTGTAATGTAACATGGTTTGATAGGGTTTAGGACTTAGGGATTAATGTATTAGGTTATGGTTTAGACTTTAGGATTGATGTTTTCCTCCATAGCTTTTAGGGCTAGGGTTTAGTCATAGGTTTTAGCCTTTACATCAAAAACCATTTACAACCAATTGTCACCAAGTGACATTCAAACCCACACACATATCTTCGACACAAAGCTACATTTGTGACGACATCACATGACGACAAATCTGTCGACAACCAAATCCTGCAAGGAAAACGAAAAACCCATGTCAACGACCAAACCATGGTGGAACTGACGACAACCAACATGCCGAAAACCAGGTATCAAACCATATCACCATGAAAACCATAAACATTATAGGACAACTTGAACCGTAAACAACATTGTCGAAGCTGACGACATTAAACCTGAATACTGATGACGAAACTGAACCTATGTAACTGATCTAACAAGATCCTCTGGATCAATCCTCTCCACTTGAAAGCTTTTGGACCACAAAATTTTGATTTAAACAGACAGCAGGTGAGGGTAGAGATCCCTCACTCTCCATCTTTTCTTGATGATGTACTAATACGTTCGATCAACCACCTGAAAGTGATGACCCTGATGATGCTGACCATGGAACATTTTGAATCAGTGACATGTTCCATCCATTTGAAGTATGATCAACTTGCGAAGATGGTTAAACAACATGTTATGTACATGGAAATTGACTTCTTTCCACGAAATACCATGAGTTAGTGATTCATAATCATCTTTGAAAATAGTCTCTACAGGATATTGTTCAATACCATTGACATGTATTAACAATCTATATTGCGGAATGATAGAGACAATCAAAGACGTTTTTGACATCAAACCAGCGACTTGACTTGATATAATTTCTTGATTTCCAATTACTAAGTGAACTTGCTGCAATAAACCCATCAAACTATAATATGAAAATTGCTGCAACTTAATTTGATTTTGAAAGTATTGAAACGACTATTGATTTGTTTGAATCACTATTTCTTCATTTATTAAATGATGTTTCCATTGATTAGCACTTTCCCTTGATGCATAAGTTTCCCTTAGATGTATTGGATACTTTGATAATGCTTTAGAAAAGGATTTGATATGAAAACAAATGGGCTTCCTCTCCACTTGAAAAGAGGCTTCCAAATTGTTTGAAACATGAAATGGTGACACAATACAAGAGAAATTTAACACCGACTTTCCCCAATACTGACCTGCATCTGTAGAACTTATGACTTCCAAACTTGGACTGAATTGATTCATTCTGACATTAGGAAGAGGAGCTTTAGGAATCAACTGTAATTCCTGTTGTATTCCCTTCTTATGAGTAAGATGTTTGGTTTCTTTAAATAGAACTGGAAAAGTTACTACCTCTTTGATCAAATTATATTTAAGCTGAGACTCATAACTTGAACAAACATCATGTTGATTATTATGTTGTTCCTTTACACACATGATTACAAATCTTTTATTTGAACTTATTAATTGCTTCATCTGATTAGCAACAACTAAATTCAAGTGATTTTTGTTTTGATGTGCCCTGACAATAAATTCAATCCCATCTTTCTTAAGGTGATATTTATGCTCTCTTTTGTAAAATACTGCATCACGATCATAAAGATAAGGACTTCCTAAGACAACTCCACATATGTCTACTAGAACCACATCTAATTCCACTTCATCAATGTAATTAGCTGTAATGGAAAATTTTAATCGGCATTGTTTTGTGACTTTTATCTGAGTTGATTTATTTATCCATCCTGATGGGTAAGGTCTTGGATGATTCCATGTCTCCAAACCCAAATTCTTAACTAAATATTCGAATATTAAATTTGCTTGTGATCCACTGTCAAACATTGTATCTATCTTTGTGTGCTTAGAAGTTATCCTTATGTTAAATAATTCAACTCTTTTATCCTCATTTGAAGGATTTATGTTTGATGAAGATGCAATAGTATTCGAACTTGAACCAGTGTCAGAAGTTTTACCTGTTGAAACTATGGTAGTTATCCTCCTTTCATCACCTAAATCGGAACCTAGATCTTGCTGGACTGCTGCAATTTCTTTCTTTTCATCCTTCTCCTTAAGGAACTTTTTGGGCTTAAGTTCTGGATGAAGTTTCCAACACTTAGATTCATCATGACCGATTCTCTGGCAATGAGAACAAGTAGATCTTTCTTTCTGAGCTATCGGTGATTTCTTTCTCTTCGAGTTGTACTTCCCCTTATTGTCATTGGAATATTTGATTTCCAACTCTTTGGATGATTGCAATGAAAACTTGAATGGTCTGCCACCTGATTCAATATGTATGGCTTGAACACACACTTCATCAAAATCATCAGGATTAAACATCAATAATGTATGCTGCAAATATGAATGTAAACTACCGATGTATTTTAATAAAGTTTCACGTGTATCTAATGAAATACCAAGCGCCAATGCTTTCTTTCTGAACTCCTGAGTAAACTCCTGAACACTCTGCCCTTTACCTTGCCTCAAATGCTGCCAATCAATAACAACTTGCTGCATGTATCCTAAAGGATAGAATTGTTTCCTAAGAGCTTTTAAAAACTTAGACCATGAAGAGATGACTTTTCCTTTCCGCTTTACATCTATCTGAGTTTTACTTTCCCACCAGATTAAAGTTGTTCCCCCCATTCTAAGTGTAGCTAACTGAATTTTCGTTTTATCGTCAGAAATGTTCTAAATACGACAATACACTTCTAACTGCTTAATCCAGTTATCTAGCTTTTCAGGATTCATTTCGCCATCATAAATAGGTAACTTAAATTTTACATCAAGTTTCAAAAGAGATGTTTTCTTAAGTTTATTTTATGTTTCATATTCTGCATTGGAAGAAGAAGAAGAAGATGATGATGATGGAGATGATGGAGGTGAAGGTGGTTTATCATCCTTGCCTTTACCTTTGTCCTTCTTCGATGTCTTTGAAGAAGAAGCTACATCTCTCACCTTCTTATCTTCGTAGAGTTCTCCCAACATCTGCTGCATAGTCAAGAATGCTTGCTGAAACTGTTCATCACTCATCTTAGTTTCTGGATTTTCACCTGCATCAGATCTTGTCATGGTCGACTTATGAACGACTCTTCGCTTTCCAATCTTTGGATTAATCTGCTCGAGGATTCCTTCTCCACATTGCGACTTTGACCTGGTTAACATTCAATGGAAAATTCTACAAACACAACCTGCTCTGATACCAAATTATATGATCTGAAATGATCATATGTTAAAACTGAAGTAGAATTGATTATGCCAATAGTGAAATGAATGTTAACTTAAAGTGTTGAAACCGTGAGAACTGTTTGAGAAGAAGGACTTTACGATAGTTGATAAAACATAAGAAAGATGCAAAACAGAAGTGAAAACAACAAATACACATTGATACTAGACAACAAGATTGATTACGGAGTTCGTCCCTAATGGACTACGTCTCTGGGTCCACTTTCAAGATGGGTGATTGCTTTATTAGGATTGATTCCGAGAAGGTTGATTACACAGAAAATTGACCAAACTAAATGTGCACGTAGGCACTTCTGGTCACTGTCACAAGAAATCTCTCTGAACTAGCTTTCCAATGCTCACGGTTCCTAATTTCGACTCCCGATGCCCCTATTAAACTGAATAGAAAACAACCTCTAACCTCTAGAATCTGCACACAAAACTTCAAAACCACTATATCCCCCTTCAATGAGAAAAACAACATTTTAAAACCCTACAAGTACATTTGAACTCCCTCACCGAGTTTAGGAATGAATTAGCTGAAATTAGGGTTGAATGTGTGCCTCAGTCATATCATGGTTTGACCCCTAGGGATTAGGTTCCATGGTAGTTTAATTAAATATCCCAAAACTTAATTAAAACCCAAAATAGACCTTAGGTTAGGCGACAACAATTAGCGGTTAGCTAACCAGGCAGAGGAGGGTGACAGCACATGTGTCCAGGCGGATGTGCCCCGCAGTTTGTACGCCAACGGTTTGTTGTCTGCTGACGGTTGCCTGTGCGGTGGCTGTATTGTGCTCACATGCCACGGTTTACTCCACAGTCTCCGATGCGGTGAACTGCAACCCCAACTTCCACGGTAACTTCCCCTGCTCACATGCCAACCGCGGTTAGACCCCGATGCTGTTAGACTGGCGGTTAGGCGTTGTTATCCATCACAATGAATGCCAATTGTGCGGTGTTCACATCTACGGCCGTGCTACTGTTAACTCCTGTGGTTAGGGACGAGCGGTCAGGTTTGTTATAACATATTTGTAATTTTTTGTATTGGTTTTACAAAGGTCGAGAGGGGTAAAACATAGGTTTTATGTATTTTAATACATTTAGAATTGTTTTGTTACATAGGTTGTAATGTAACATGGTTTGATAGGGTTTATGACTTAGGGATTAATGTATGAGTTTATGGTTTAGAGTTTAGGATTGATGTTTTCCTCCATAGATTTTAGGGATAGGGTTTAGTCATAGGTTTTAGCCTTTACATCAAAAACCATTTACAACCAATTGTCACCAAGTGACATTCAAACCCACACCCATATCTTCGAAACAAAGCAACATTTGCGATGACATCACATGACGACAAATCCGTCGACAACCAAATCCTACGAGGCGAATGAAAAACCCATGTTGACGACCAAATCTTGGTGGAACTGACAACAACCAACATGTTGACAACCAAGTATCGAACCATATCACCATGAAAACCATGAACATTACCAGACATCTTGAACCATAAACATCACTATCGAAGCTGACGACACCGGACCTGAATACTGACGACGAAACTGAACTTGTGTAACTGATCTGACAAGATCCTTCTGGATCATATATAGAGATCATGTACTAATTATAAGGACATATGATTTGGATGTATTAATGTATGGGTATTTTGAGGAGTTTCTCATATTATTATATGTATTATAGTTGTGCTTTGTACTCACATTGTTGTACACGGTGTGTATATCTAATTTTTATGTATTTGGCTCATAAAAGACATTGAACCTTTAAAGGAAAAAGAAAAAAATAAGGAGGACTTAGTTGCTAGGAATTCCAGTAGTGAGGGTAGCATTTATCCCTCTTATATATGTTTTTTTTACCAATGTCCATCAAAAAACAAAATTGATTGACTCAATAGCTTCCCTCTATTTAAATTTTGACAAGGCGTGGTTTGTGGGTTATGAAAAATCACAAGGAAAAATCTTTCTTAGAGATAATTTTAGCTATCTAAGTGCCTAACATAGCAAGGTAAAAGTCCAATACAAAGATAAATCCATGAAGTAGATACCCAATGTGTGGCATGTTTTAGGATTGGAATGGAACTTAATTTTATATGCCAAATGGTTGATGCAAGATTGATAAATCTTCTTTAAGTAGGCGGTAGACTAATTCAAGACATTATGGTTTTGACCAAAGGTTGTCAATTTGGAATTTTGTATAAGCTAGATGGGACTACTCAAGTCACGAATGGAAATGCAATGTCAATGAAAATGAAAAAATCAATGGAAACATTGAAGACATCAAGCATAATTATGTTGTTGTCGGCATTAAAAACTAAATATGATTTAGAAATGGATAAAATGGTTGTGAAAACAATGCTTTTTCATGGCGAGCTCAAAGAAAAACAAAACATGAAACACCTGGAATTGTTTGGGGTGAAAGGGAGGGAAGGCATGGTGTGTTGATTTAAGAGATCATTATATGGATTAAAACAATCCCCATGATAATGTTTCCAATATTTTAGTAACTAAGTTGTGGGACAAGGGTTTTAAAGGAGTGAGCCAACCATTGTGTTTACTTCAAGAAAGAAAGCAATAATTTCACGGTTCTAGTATTATATGTTAATGATATAATTTTGATTAGTGAGTGTAAGAAACTAGTCAAGGAGAGTAAATTCAAATGGTCACATAAGTTAATTGACAAGAAGGACTTATGTGAGTTACGTTATTGATTGTAAAATGAGGTGAAAAGAAATTATATATCAACCAAAGAAAGTATGTGGGAAACATATTTATTTCTCACGGATGGATAAATATAAGCCACATGTGTCCTAAAAGAGGAAAACATGAAGGTGGGATAGCAAAAGTGTCATATGGTTGTTAGATTGGTAGCCTTATGTATGTAATGGTGTGCACAAGACCCAATATTTCAAAGACAATGGGATTTGTAAGTAGGCACATGGAAAATGGAGTGATCAATGGGTAGATATTAAGTGGACCTTTGTGTACCAATCAGGCACAATAACTAGAACGTTTGGTATCAAGGAAGTGGAAGAAAGAAGCTTCAAATGCATGGGTTTATTGACCTCGATTAGGCTAGGGATGTGGACAATCCATATACATTTATGATCTTTGATGAAGTTGTCAATTGGTAAATTAAGAAACAATAAGTGGTTGCTCATTCTATGTTAGAATTAGAGTACATTACAACTTTAAATGTTTCCAAGGATGTTGTTTGGTTGGAGTAGTTATGCAAAGACATTGGACATGAATAGGGGCCTATGCTTATTTGTTGTGACAATTGTAATGCAATTACATGAGTTTTATTCACAATAGAGCTTATTTTAGTGAAATTTCATTGTATAAGAGAGGCAGTAGAGTCCATTAAAATAACCATACTCAATGTTAAGACGGGATAATATAAGATTCTTTCTGTAAAGAAAAGATGGAAAAAAAATTACATGGTGTGAGGAGCATAATAAAAATTCAATCTTGATCAATATAACTACTAAGTGAGAAATTATAATTATATGTATATATAATTTTATAATTATATACTTTTATTTAAAATAACAACAAGAATAATAATTCTTCCCTTACAATTAAATAAAAAAATTCTAATATGTTATTTTGTCATTTCGCATGAAAATTTTCTCATATATAATTTAGAATATTTCTTCAATATTTACAAATTACTTTTAAAATTATATTTATTTAATTATTTTAAAATTCATTTTGGTAAATATTCTAGAGAAAACTCTGAGTCGCAAGAAATCAAGGAAGAAGGAAACAACTCTCAAAGCAAGCAAGGAGAAAGCCCGCCCCAACAAATCAACAGTTATGAGGATTTGAATACCGCAGAAAATAAACCTTCATTTAACATCAACGCAGATCTCCTAAACCAAACTTCTCCGACTATAGATCGCGAAGGTAAGACACCAATGTCCCAAGAACCAGAAGAGATGAAGGAGATGCAAGACAAAGGAAGTTGGAAGACCGTAGAGAAAAGAAAGAACGCTACAACACCAATCTCGCCAAGAAAGACGAGGAGTCAGACAAGTAAAAATTAAGAAAATTGTAGGTCCTATAGACCAATTTGGTCTCAGTGGACGTTAACCATCATCATCATCATTATTCTTCATTCACAACAAATGTATTTCAAGGTGGAATAATAACATAAATTAAAAATAGAAGTCTTAAAAGTCTTAAACTTAGTTTAATTCTGCTGAGCTCTTCTTAAGAAAACTTGGAAAGAAGTAATGCTGTGTTAAGCAATGAATATCGAATAATCAAATTATGAATTATGGGTAAATGTTGGAAGACTTTCTTCCAAAAAAATTCAATGAGTTGTCATCTTTGCAGACATGTACATTAATAAATTTTAATGTAATACAATACAGTACACTGAACCAGATTTTACCATAGCTCTATACCACTTTATACATTGACCATTTCTGTCCATTGCAGGTGAAGGTAACCAACTTCCCATTATGTCCATTATTTTGTGATCACATTACAGAACACGCATTTGGGTTCTCGTCACTGAACAATTGCGGAGGATGGAAATTCTGGATGACATACCTCGGAAGACTCGAAGCTCCTCCATCGGTCTGATTTCCATCGCCATCGCCTTTTTTTCCATCTGTGCAGGCATCCCCCTCTTCTGATTTCTTCTGTGGTATAACTTGCGCGCGTTTACGTGCCTTCTTGTGAATATGATCCACCAAGTCCTTTGGATCCATCGTCCCCGATACACTACATTTTTGGTTCTTAAAATCTGCCTCTGCACTCTCGACACCTGTAAATCATATATGCCACATAATTTAAGGCACCATCATAATTTGGAGCATGAAAATGCGAATCAGTTGCTTTCACAGAAACTGACAAATCAATGAGCTGTCATACCTTTCATTTTGAGGATAGTTTTTTTCAAATGTATAGCACATGCTTCGCAATGCATTTGAACCTTCATCACAACGATCGCTACAGCTGACTGAAAGCAAACCATTTAAAGTCTTAATTTATGAAGACTGTTATCAGAATGTTTAGTTGGATACCAGAAATTTTTTAAGAAATGACTAAACATTGTTAAGATGTCTAGAACACTAAACATTCTTAATCCATTTTCATATATTATTAAAAAAATGTTTGATCCATTTTCATATTTTCAGATTCTTTAAGTTAATTGGATTTAATTGGGCTAGTTAGCAAAAATCAATGTGTGAATAGGAATATTATGTTCAATTTTCTCAAATAAGATGTCGAATCTTATGTTCATATTATGTATATTGTTATAATTTCTTCCATTCTCGTTGTCGTAAAGCCTTAACCCTGGAAAATAATTTACCCTTACAGATAGACTTGAGAATTTAGAATGACAAACTTGAAAACGAGATTAAGAGTACCAGGTCATCTGTTGATTTTGTTAATAAACAAATAAAATCTGGCTTTGTTGCCCAATCTCATAAATGAATCTTTGCACAAAGATCTTTTTCAAATTCCAACTTCCATTTTTTAATTGAAAATCGAATGGATCTTTAAATTGATATTTTCTCATCGTCTTAATCAGTTTCTCTCGGATCTTGATTCTTTGAGACTGCTTAATCCATCGTCGTAAGAAGACTGTAATCTACGAAATGAAACAGCAGAAATACCTTCTTGTCAACTGTAATTTCCTGCTGTTTGTTGTCATCGGTTTTCTTTTCAGCTGAGTTCTTCTGATCTGCTTTCTTTTCGTCCCCAGGGTACATCACCTCGGTTTTCTTTTTCCCTAATTTCTTTTCAACTAATTTACAAAGCTTCTGAGGATCCACCTTCCCCTTTACTGTGACATTATTGTTCTTCAAATCAACTATCACTATCTCCACCCCTGCTCCAAATGCAAAATTTCAAGTATCTCAAAGCATTTCTTTAAAGAACAATAAAGATCTACCTAACTATGGTTTATCGCCATATCTTAGGGGCTACAAAGAAAGAAAAAAATGCTGAGATTACCTTCATATCCCTTTAAAGCCCTTTCGGTCTTCATGGCACAAGCTTGACAATGCATATACACCTTCAGTATGACTGTTTTGGAGTCCTCATTCTTCTTATTCTCTGCCTTCTCATTCTTCCCCTGCAAACACCAAAACCCTCAATATAAAAATAAAATGCTCACCGAATTAACTAATATGAATTCAGAATGGATGATTATCAAATTACATTTAATCAAAGCATTCAGAACCATACGAACATTAATGGAACATACTCTCGTCGCCTTGGTCATCGTCTCTGTGGTCTTAAGGTTCGATTTATTTTTGAGACTCAAGCAGATGTGAGCGATTCAGTAGCACAGCACTTTCAGCAATTCAGGGATATTTCAACCTTGCAGGTATGTAGCAGCGCAGCACTTCAAGGAAGCTACTATGAAGCAAACACCTGGCATTCGTCCACTGATATCAAAAATTGAACCATACCGTGGACCCTGTCTCATTTCGCTCAACTTCAATTAAATTATATTTGGTAGCCTCACATGCATGTCGGTCCAGTGAGGAGTAGTGGGTGCGAGTAAAAGTAAAGCGAACGTGGCATGCACATGCCGTGTAACTGTAGAAGAAAATATATATTTTGTTTAGCGCGCCATCTTTCACCAAGCCCCTCCATTGAGAGTTGTTGAAACGGTGGACAAACACTCCATCGTTGCCCCACCCTCTTTGAATGTTCTGAACTCTCTTGTGCTTTCTGAGATTTATTTGGATATAGTGTTTTGTTTGTTGAATTTATATTTATTTTGAAACAAGTTTGTTTAGGTTATAAAATGATATAAATATTGAAATTTTGGTGGATAATAGGGTGATGACTAGGATTCATTAGTACCAATTTAAGAGAGTAAGAAATTAATTATTATTTTTAGAATTTTATTTTAAATATTATGTATAATTTTTTTTTAAAATATTATGTTAATATATCATTTTAACATAGTATATTTTAGGATTATGATCAATTTTGTTTTGTTTTTAGAATTGTGTATTGGGTTTATGTAATTTTTAAATTTTAAGGAAATTGGTAGGTAGGAATTCAAAAATATTTATCATTTTTAGTAAGGCATTGTGTGTTGTGGGGTTAATTTCTAATATTGAGATGTTGAATTAGATTTTCCTAAAAAAAAAAAACCTTGGAAAAACACTTCCTTAATAGATAATAATGGTGTTAGCTATGGTTCAGTCTTAGCCATGCATGTAGGCTACTCTTAACTCTCCTTGGTACCTTGGGCTAGCATGATTGCCTCTTCTCTTATGGAAAATTTTCCATATTCACTTACATAAGTGGTGGTAACAACTTTGAGTAGCACTTCTCTCTGTTGCTTTAATTTTTGTAAAGTGGCGGCTCCTTTAGTGACAATGACATTATCCTTCCCTAATGATATTGGTGTTAGTATGAATGTCTCTCATGGGTATTCTATGGGAGCAAGAATTCCTCCCTTGAATAGAAATTTGGGTAAAGCTTCTTTTAAAGATATTGTGCAAAATTCTCCTAATCAACTATTGGTTCAAGAGGTTCCCAATATCAATATTGCATTAGGTAAATATGGCATCTCTAAGATAGCTCGTTACAATAGAAATGCACTAGTATGTCATTTCAATGGTCTTTGGCTACACCTAGTCAATTTGTACAGCTTGATTTCATACATCTATTAATTTGAGTTCAAGAGGAAGTTTTTATTTACCCTTATGCAAAGGGGTTTTTCATTGTAGACCAGGAGGTAACTCCTCAAAAAAATTCATGATATTCATTCAGGTTGGTCTTTATTATATACATGAGGGAGAGACTGTTCATTTCATCTCCCGGTGACTCTTCATCTTTTTTATTATTTATTTACATCAATTAAAGTTGTTCATCCAATCTTGATGATTAGGTGTCAACATTCCCCCCCTTAATCGGAAGGGATGTTGGTGAGTCCAAGCATCGTTTTGAATCTTTCAAGCTTTTCTTTTCCAAGCGCTTTGGTGAAGAGGTCTGCAATTTGCTCATTAGTGGAACAATGGCGGAGATGGATTGTTTTGGCCTCAACATGATGTTGAATCAGATGATATTTAGTATTGATGTGTTTCTTTTGATCATGGAACTTTGGGTTCTTGGCCAACTTTATTGCTGAGGTATTGTCAATCATGAGTGGAGTCAATTGTACTTGTTTTACCTGCAAATCTTCAAGAATTTTCCTGAGCCACACAATTTTTTTTGTTGCCTCAGTTGCTGCCACATATTTTGGTTTTTTTGTGGAATCTGCTAGAACTGATTGTTTGCATGATCTCCAGGAGATAGCTCCTGATCCAAGACTCATAGTATAACTTGAACTAGATACCCCATTTTCTTTGTCTCCATCGAAGTCTAAATCAGAGTATCCAATCAAGCTGAAGTTGCCCACCTGTGTATACTTGATTCCAAAGTCTTGAGTTCCCTTCAAGTACCTTAGAACTCTTTTTGTAGCATACCAATGTCCCTCACAAGGATTTTGCATAAACCTGGAGAGGATTCCAACAGCAAATGAAATGTCTGGTCTAGTAGTAGTTAAGTAATTGAGACTTCCTACAAGTTGTCTATACTTTGTTGCATCCTCAAATTCTTTTCCTTCAATTTAAGTTTTGTTCCATTGGAGTAGTAAGAGGATTGCATTTTGTCATGCCAAACCTGTTCAACAGATCTCCAATGTACTTCTTTTGAGAAAGGAATATGAACTTTGGATGTTGAGTTACTTAAATACTAAGATAGTAATGAACATAGCCCAAATCAGTCATTTCAAAACCTTTCCTTAATTCCTTCTTTATGGATGCAATGTAGCTTTCATTGTTCCTTGTTATCAAAAGATCATCTACATATACCACAAGATATACAACTGTTTTTCCAACCTTCTTGACAAACAAAGTTGCATCATCAAGATCATAATGTTTGAAATTGAGTTTCAAAAGATGCTCAGTTAGCTTTTCATACTAGGCTCATGGTGCTTGTTTGAGGCCATACAAGGATTTCACAAGTTTGCATACTTTATGTTCATGTCCTTTCATAGCGAATCCTTCAGGCTGGGACATAAAAACATCCTCTTTTAGATCTCCATTCAAGAAAGCAATTTTTACATCCATTGATAGACTTTCCAACCGTTCTGAGCTGCTAGTGCAAAGAGTGTCCAAATGGTAGCCCATTTTGATGTGGGGGAAAAAGTCTCCTCATAATCAACCCCTTCCTTTTATGCAAAACCTTTTGCCACAAGCCTGTCTTTGTGCTTGTCAAGTGAGCCATCAGCTTTATACTTGTTCTGGTAGACCCACTTACAACCAATTGGTTTGGTTCCTAATGGAGGATCAACTAGCTTCCAAGTGTCATTCTTTATCAGGGCATCATACTCCTTTTTCATCGCTTCTTTCCATTCATCATGAGAAGCAACTTCTTTGAAGGAAGTTGGTTCAAAATCTGTAGAAAAATTCAATTCACAATCATAAGAAACATCCATATCAACAAGTGAATCAGAGTCATCTACATCACCTCCATTTTGCCGGTTTGAATTTCTAGTTCCTGTCTTTCCAACCTCATCAGGATGAACACTTTCAAGTGTCTTTGTCAACCACTTTGGGGGACCTTACTCAGATGGTCTAGGATGCTCCGTTGATTGAGTTGGGACCGAATCAAGATTGAGTCTCCCAATTCTATCAATCACATCACTTAAAGTATCATTCGTTGTTGGAGTTTCATGCAGGGGATAGAGTGCTTCAGAAGAAGATTCCATGGGTTGATCTAGTATAGGAATCCGCCCTTCAAGATGTGGAATCTGATTATCAAATTCTTGAAATGATTTTGCATTTGCGAATCTATCCAAGTGATCAAGTTGTCGCTCAACAACATTGTCAGTTTTGGATGATTCAAGAAATATTACATCTCTAGATACAACAAACTTTTTATTGACTTCAACATAGAGACAATATGCTTTGGAGGTGTTTGAATACCCTAGGAAGATATGCTTACAAATTCTTGCACCAAGTTTGTTTCTATGTACCTTTATTATCAAGGCATAACAGGTGGAACCAAAGACCCTGAGATGCTTTACCGAAGGAATGTGCCCATACCACATTTCATAGGGAGTCTTGTTTCTGATAGCATTAGATGGACATCTATTCTTTATATATACAGAACATATAACTGCATCAGTCCAAAACATCATTTTTACATTTTTGAAGAACAGCACGGAGCGAACCATATTTAAGATTGTCCTATTCATTCTTTCAGCTACACCATTATGTTAGGGATTATAAGGCACAGTTGTTTGATGTTTGATCCCATGTTGGCGAAGATAGTTTTCAAATTCATTTGAAGTGTATTATTTTCCATTATTAGTGTGAATAGAGCCAATATGAGATTGTGCATCATTTTCAATCCATGTATGAAAGTTCTTGAATGTTTGAAAAGCATCAGATTTGTTCTTCAATAAATAAACCCAACACATTCTGGTGTAGTCATCAATAAATGTCATCATATATTTATTTCCATTTGCAGAAGGAACAGGCATTGGACCACATAAATATGAATGAATGAGTTCAATTTTTCTATGTGCTCTTGAATGTGAATCATGAAAACACTATTTGCTATGCTTTCCTAAAATGCAAGCATCACATTGCTTAAGCTTCCTAAGAATTGTAGGCAAACCAGTAACATCATTTTTCTTCAACAAGCGGAGGCTATCATAGTTAATGTCCAAATCTAACATGCCATAATAAACTTGATGAAAGTGTACCTTCTTCATAATGAGAATTGTATGAGAAATGTTGTGCACGAGCAGAGGTACCTTGCAGCTTAAGAAGCCTTTCTTCTTCTATCCCTGTCATGACAAGTGAGTGGTCAGATGCTTTTCTCAACTCAAGCTTTCCATCAAACATATGAATGGAGTGACCTTGCTGGTGGATGTTGACCAAGGACAACAAGTTTCTCCTCTACTGTGGGAGATATAGAACATGATGCAGAAGAAAGTCTAGAAGACCACGTAATTTAAGCCTAATTGTGCCAAGCCCCGATGGCTTGAGTTTTGGTTGGTCTGAAAAGTATATTGCTCCATCAACATTGTCAGTAAATTCTTCAAAACCATCATTTCTATGAGTCATGTGGCAAGTTGCTCCTAAATCAAACAACCAATCACTTTTCAAGGAAGCAAGTGAAGCATCAAATAGGTATTCATTTACTCCAATATTACATTGTGCCACAACATAATGAGCGGATTCAGGTGCTTTACCTTTGTCTGTGTCATTAGTTTTACCTTTGGGTTGGTTTCTTTGCTGCTCAATTTTATCCCAAGGTAACCTACATGTGGAGGCATCATGTGATCCATTTCTTTTGTAGTGTATGTAGTGCAAATATGACTTTTCTTCTTGAGAGTGCCTGCCCCCCTGCCTCTGAAATATCTTCCTCTTCCTCTTCGACCACCTCTTCCTCTAGAAGAATATTGGGCAAGATTATTTTCTTTATGAGCAAGGCACACAACCTCTTCAAAAGATTCAGGGACTGTCTTCATTCCAAAAGCTTTCTCTCTTTCAGCAAATTTTTTCACAAGGGAGTCAAAGGTAATAGCTTTGAGATTTCCATTTGCTTGCAATGACTCAAGATAATTGAAGTAGGATAAAATTCCTTGAGAAAAGCGATCAGAGGAATATCCAATTCAACCTTAGTTTCTTTGATATCATGCATTATAGATTTTACTTCAGATGCAAGAGCAAGAGGATCATTATTTTGTAATTCAAGAGTGAAGAGTTTAATCATGAGTTGAACAACTTCAAGTGCAGAGTTTGAGTCATAGAGTTCCTTCAATTTTTGTAAGGCTTCGAAAGCATTTGAAAATGGCGAAATATGGTGACTCACCTCTTCACTTATTGATGCTGCAATCAATGCATAGGCCTTGCTATTCTTATTTTCCCAAATGGCGAACTCCTTGTCTAAGGTAGGTTGTTCTGGCTCTTTTTCTCCGTCTCCAGTACACAATTCTTTCCACAAATCACTGAAAAGGAGGGTGTTTTTTATCTTCTGGGACCACTCAAGATAGTTCTCCTTACCATTGAGAACTACTCCCACAATAGATATGATTGAATGCATTGTAAAATCTATGTACTGTGAAAAAATTCTTCTGTTGCCAATATATAAAATTGTACTTCTGATAGTAATATGTATAAAAATTGCACTCTCATATATCAAACAGAGGTATTATGTGGGGGAGGTGGTTGATGGGGTAGGTTACACCAAAAGACAGTGTTAAAATCACAACGTTAAAATCAAAAGACAACATTATGGTGGTCGGCCTTTAAGGCACAAAAGTGCAGTGGTATGGAATGGTGTGGAGTTAACGCAGAGCGGTGGAGTGATATGTATGAAACATGAAAACTATATTGGGCCCACAGCATCACGATGGAACCATGTTTCTGCTGGGCCACGATTATGTTGCATCGAAAACAGGAGTGCTGATAACCGTGGTATGATATGATAGCATCTAATGGCAACGTATAGTATGGGGAGCGGAAGAGACTGTCGAGAAGAGACTTTATATATTAAAAAATGGTGATATATATGGTATGGTGGTGGAGGCACAGTAGAGGGGAGGTCTGTAGAGAGCTCGACTGGTAAAAAACTAGTGTATACCACTACACTATATATATATATATCGTGCGGAGTATGGACCAACATTCAATGTAACAGGAGCATACCACATATAATTCTCCTTTCACGCAGCATGGAGGAGGCTCACCACAACTTGAAGTTGTGTCTGTGGAATTGCAGAACTGTAGCACTGAATTTTCACCCAATTTGAAAATCGAATCAGCAGGAGCTTCAATGCACCAGACCCGACCTGTCCCTCCTCTTTGATTACGTGGTTCTCTGGTGCGAGTCGTGGCTTCTTGGAGTCGAAACTGGAAAACGCACCAAAGATTTCAATACCCAGCAAGTATGGTAGTGTATTGTGACCAATACAACAAAGAGGGATTTTAAAAACAACTGTTATTAAAATCGACTATGGAGAGGGGAGCGGAGAGATTTCTGGTAGAACATAGATGTCAGTCCGCAGAATATAGGAAGAATAGGCAGAAGGGAGTTACAAAGTAGAGAGGGAAGCCAAAAATGGCGCTGGCTCTGATACCATGTCAGACTAGGAGGTAACTCCTCAAAACAATTCATGATATTCATTCAGGTTGGTCTTTATTATATACATGAGGGAGAGACTGTTCATTTCATCTCTCGGTGACTCTTCATCTTTTCTATTATTTATTTACATCAATTAAAATTGTTCACCCAATCCTGATGATTAGGTGTCAACAGTGTTTAACCTTGGAAAAGTTAAGGATTTGATATTAAAAACCAAGTCACTTGTTTTAGGGAAAATCTAGTTTATGTTTATAGGGTTAATCAACTATATTGGAATCATACCCAAACTTGGGTAGATGGATGAAAATTCTTATGAAGATTGTAATTTTCTTGGGAAATTATGAGAACGAAAGTATTTAGCAACAATCATAGGTCGCATGGGTTGATGGGGTAAAGACCATGGGCCTAGCTGAAAGGGTGTTGAAGGGGTAGAAACCAATTAACAAGTGGGTGTTCCAATTATTCGAATTAGCAAGCATCCGAAGATTTTAATCAAACATACTCAACAAAAGTTTAGATGACAAATGCATGGATGGGTGGAATAGTTGTGTTGGAACCCAAAGTTGCAAGTCTATAAGTGGAAACTATTGCATTGGAACTCAAAGTTAGAGTTGTGGAGGTCCAAAAATCTAGCTTTTACATAAAGAAACACTTGAATATTTTCGAGGATTTCAGTTTTGTTTATGGATGAAGATTTTTGTGTCACATGATAGAATCTAGATGTTCATCCGATCTGAATTCTAGTAGTTTCCTTTTTTTTGTTATTTTCCATCACCTAACAAAATTCAAAGGGATCCATAGCCATTCTTAGTTTGTTTGGTAGCTTAATGACCTAGTTTACAACACTGCCATTTGACATAGTTGTTTTATGTTAATTGATATTTTTCAACTAGATTGGGAAGGGGAACGAGGATCAATTATCATTTATTTTGATGGTGAGTTATTCCAATGAGTCAATTATCCAAAGCTACTAGTCCCTGGTTAATATACATCACTTCACAAAATTGGTTTTTGTCAATTGACATCCATCAACTAGACTGGCTAAACCCTAAAATGTTCATTTTGAGTTTTGATAGTGGCACATCGATATAGCAGCAAATTAATACATATGTAAGTCGACGAGAGTTGGAATTTTATGTTTATTAATGATCTATCCACTAAAATAGGTTCAAACAAAAGGAGGGCAAGAAGTTTAACCGAAAGGATGATATCTCCCAGTGGCCTGTTAATAGATCTAATGTGGTTTGGTTGTTGATGTGTCACTAATGTCATGGGATGTTTCATGGAATTGTATAATATTTGGATGATGTGGGATGTTGAAGAGCATGTTGATTTGGTGCAAATGTCAAAAAGTAGATGACGTGGAAGATACGATTACACATGAATTGGGAGCCAAAAGTCGAGAAATATAAAAAATTGGAAAGACTATTTCACTTTCTAGCTTCTTTAGATATCTATGGATTAAGGTATTTGGAAACTAAAAAATGGACCCATGCCACCAATTAACAATTTGAGCCTAATGGAAGTCCAAAAATGCGAAGATTTTGTCAATGGGAACCTTTGGGAAAACCCATATCTAAATGGTGACAAACCTCAATGATTATTTGGACCAAATTTATCAATCCATTAAAATGGAAATTCTACTAGCATAAGAAAATAAAATAAAATAAACAAATCTGAATGTTAATTGTGTTGGCCACATGTCCATCCTGCAAACATGGCATGACCTAATGGTGACACATGAGCATAGGTGAACATCTTTCAGCTGTGTGTTAGATGACATGGTGTAATAGGGTGGTGACATGTGGCATAGGTTTTCCACATGCTAACCACATGTTAGTTCTATAGAATATGAAGTGGTAGAAAATCACAAACCTTCCGAGGGCCATAAATTTTCTCCCATGGCTTGAAATAGAGAAAAAAAATTATCAATGGAAATAGCTTGATGAGCTTACCCTTAGGAAGAAGAGTGGGGATGGTTCAAAAAAAATTGTTGGGAAACCCTTCCTCCTTAAATTAACGTTGGGTATTGGTTAGGTTAGAGGTTTGTAAGGAGTGATGAAACCATTATGTTTACTTCAAAAAAGAAATTAATAATTTCATTGTCTCAGTCTTATATGTTGATAATATAAATTTGATTTGTGAGTGTAAGCAATTATTCAAGAATTCTAAAACCAAATCTTTTCATGGGTTTGACAAGTTGGGCTTAAGTGAGTTACATCATTCATTGGGAAATGGGGTGAAGAGAAACAATTGAAATGAGAAAATTATATATCAACCAAAGAAAACATGTAGAAAACGTACTTGAGATCTTTGATATGGAAAAATGTAAACTACATGCATGGTAACAGTGGGGAAAAGAAAAAAGGTAAGGAAAAAGTATCATATGTTTGTGGGATTTGTAGCGAGATTTATGCAATGGTGTGCACAAAACCCAATATTGCACATCTAGTGTGAGTTGTAAGGAGGTACATAGCAAATACACAGAGAGATCATTAGATAGATATCAAGGTTGTTCTTTACATACCTAGTGACACAATAATTATATAGCATTTAGTATTAATGAAATAGAGGCAAGAAACTTTAAATGCATGAATTAGTTAACTAAATAAGTTAAGGCTATGGACAATGCAAATTCCACTATTTATTATATATATGTGTGAGAATCAATAGCCAATAAATGAAATAAAAAACAATAAATGATAAGAATGTGGATTATGCATAGTCTAATAACCCTTATATATTTATGATGCTTTGAAGAAATAGTAAATTAGTAAAGTAAGAAAGAAAAAATAATTATACATTCTAACATTAAAATATATTACATCTTTAAAAATTTCCAAAATTATTGTTATTTTGTCACAGTTATATAAAAATATTAAACTTTAAAATAAAACTATCACTATATGTTATAATAATTATTATACAATTACTTTTTCAAAAAAATCATAAATTTGTTTACATTTAAACAAAATTCCCTAAATAAATTAAAATATCTACCTTAAAAAAATACACAACGTAATAAATAAATTCAATCATCATGACATCCACCAAACACATCTTCTCTATCCTGTGCGTATATTTTCCTTTACTCGTATAGAAAACTTCATTTCTCGAGTTATCCAAACATTTTCTGGTGAATTAAATGAGCATCCTTCCAATGTTATCTAAACATTTTGGTGAGGTAGATGAGCACGTTTCCAAGGTCAAGGAAACATGCAATACTATTTACACAATTGTTTTTTTGTCAAAGCTATCAAAAGATTTGAAGTTAAGTTTCTATCAAAAAATTAATGCTGTAATATAATATTGGGGTAAAATTGATAAGATGTTATTGCATCAAGAGAAGTTATTAATATACCCTAGATGGGTAGGTGTAAATATTTGAAAATTTTAACATTTAATATTTATATATTAGTGTAATTAAAAAATAATAAAATATTAAAAGTAATATAGAATGTAATATGGGAAAGAAATTATAATACCTGCGTAAACATTTAAATCTCTGTTTAATTGATAATAAAAGTTAAAAGTAATAAAATTAAATTTGTTATATTGTAAATTTGTTTTGTAGGGCAGTTTTCTCTCCAACTCAAATTAAAAATTACAATCTGGGAAAAATTGCTTAAATATTATAAGTTATATTGGTCAATGCTAAATTAATAATGGTTGATAGACAAACCATCCTATAGTCTTTCTTTAGTAGGAACTAATAAATTGAAATGTGAAGTAGATAAGTAATTTGCATAAATTTTGGTGGGTAGTAACCACTAGTAAGATTTTAATCCTACATAATTGATAAAGAAAAACATAAAAAATGGTGGGAAACAACTCTTGTAAGCATATTTTTTACTTCTTATTCCTATCTACTTTTTATGCAAAAACTTGCTTAAATTATGGTCGGATGTAAATGATGGTAATTATGTTATTTACTTGAGTATAATTTATTTTTGGATGGTTTTCCTACAAAGGTCAAGAAGAAAAAATTACTACATAAATATCCAAAATCATCAACCATATTCATAAATTATGGCATAAAATATGTAAAACAATTATCACATGTCATTATATTGTGCAAAGGTTCAATTTATGGTCCAATCAAATGTTTGAAACTTAATTTATTTAGTAATAATGAAAATTATATATTTATTTTTGAAAGTTAAACATTACAATTTGCATTGTTCAATTCTAAACTCTTGCATGGACTAATAATGATTCCATAACTATAATTAAATTTAATTAATAAACACATAAAAATTTAACACTTGCAATACACTTACAATATAATAGGTTTCTTAACCTTGGATATCCACCCCCACTTTATCATGGATATTATTAACTTGTAAGTAGGTTTTGTTACAATATCATGGGTCAATACCATAGCTTATCAATACAACATGCCCAAAAACGATAACTCATTTCATAATCAAAAGTTAAAATGCAAAATATATTAGACATTACATATATCATTGATTAGATACAGTGACAAGTCTCGATTATATGGATGGAGAGAGAGAGAAGGGGAGGAGGGAAGAGAGAGGGGAGGGGAGGGAGAGAGATGGAGTTGGAGGGGGAGAGAGAGGGAAGGAAGAATAATAAAATAGAGAGATAAAGGTAGAGAGAGAGTGAATGACAAGGGAGAGATGGAGAGAGAGTGAAGGAGAGAGGAGAGGAGAGGAGAGAAGACAAAGAGAAGGAGAAGAGAGAGAAGGAGAAGCGAGACAGAGGGATAGGAAGAAAAGAGAGGAGAAGAGAGAAGACAACTAGAAGGAGAAGAGAGACAGAGGGATAGGAAGGAAAGAGAGAGAGGGAGACATAGAAATGGAGGGGGGGAGAGGGAGGAAAAGAGAGAGAAAGAGATAGGGAGGGAGATAATGACAGGGTTAGAGGGTAGAGAGAGAGAGGTGGGATAAAAAAGGAGAGAGAGGAAGGAAGAGAGAGAAGACTTGAGAAAGAGAAGAGAGAGGGAGGGAGAGAGAGATGGACTTGGAAGGGAAGACCGAGAGAGAGAAGGAAAAAGACATAAAGAGATAAGAAGTTAAGAGAAAGAAAATGACAAGAAAGAGATGAACAAAAAGTGTAAAAAAAAAAAGAGAAAAAAAATAAAATTACAATTATATAAACTTTGATACAACTATACCATTTAAAATCAAAATTTATGGAGGTTGATAATGTTCTCTCAAAATCAGCATTTTTTAATTGGTTGGCATAGAAATAATTTTAATAAACGACTGAATGTGGTTAAGAACTGTGTAGCTTTAGAAATGTCATAATCCATTTCTTTAATTATCTAATCAACAATAAATAATAACATCTGATAAATAAACAAAATCGTCAAATAAGGTTAGAAATTTGTTGAAGTTATAAATTTTATTTGTAAATTCTCTATTATGGAAGTGATTGAGATTGAGAGGCATGCCAAAAAATTCAATAGGGATGATGGCTGGAAATTAAGTAAAAGTTGGATTCCAACTCTTACTTCATAGCTCCTCTGCCCTTTCCTCCACCTCATCTTTTTTCATTCTTTTGTTGTTTTCTATCATTCATCCCGATCTTTTCTTTACTCCTTTTGAAGGAGGATAATCTATCCCTCCACCCTTCGATGGTCTCATTTAACGTTTAATTCTATCTAATAGACCTTATCGGTTTTAGTAATTTTAATAATAAATTCTTAAATAGAAAAAAATAATATTTATCTTGAATCTTTCCTAACAATGAAGTTTTAACCTTATACTCTTTAACTAATAGAATCTTGAATAATTATTTTAGGTCACAATATTATTGACAATTTAATTATTACAAGGAACTTTTCTCTTCCAAGCGCTTTAGTGAAGATATCTGCAATCTGTTGGACGACTGGTAAGAGCTAAGGTTTTCATAAATCAATCAGGAATTGAACGCCATGGAGGGGTGTAAAGGGGGGAGCTCCACTCCCTCCTACAGTTAGGCAATCTCCAGCTGTGGCAAGAAATCATTGGAGGCTGAAAAAGGTCTTTCAAGAGGAGGGACACGAGACAACAATGACACATAGAAGCAGAATAATAGGAGGGAGGAAGATGGAAGAAAGGAAAAAGAAGAAGAGGACAAGAAACAGAAAGCAGAAAACAAAAAACAAAATGGTCCATGTAAGCCTAAGACCGTTGTCACACCCAGAGTGGTATTGAGTGATCTAGCACTGCAGGTGCATAGAGATCACATGAGGACTTATGCTATCATTTGTAAATTCATGGGGTTATGGCCCACAAAGAAGGCGCTACAAGCATGGATTAAATATCACTGGAAACCTAAAGGGGATATAGACCTACATCTTGGGTCAAAGGGTTTCTTTACTGTAGTCTTTACCAACATAGAGGATAAAGACAAAGTGTTTGAAGGAGGGCCCTACTTCTATGCAGCTGCAGGCCTCTACATGTGGCCTTGGATGATGAATTTTGTCCCAAAGTGCGAGACTTTCACTTCAGTCCCGGTTTGGGTAAGACTCTACTCCTTACCACTTGATTACTAGCAACCATAATCTTTATCAGCAATAGGAAATAAATTAGGGCATTTTGTTAAAATATTTGAGGCAACTAGAAGGGGAAAATACACCTCCTTTGCCCGTATATGTGTGGAGATGGATCTCTCTGGAGCTCTACCGGATGAGGTGATCCTGGAAGTTTTTTATGAAGAATGGGTGCAAACAGTGGATTATGAACATGTTCCCTTTATATTTTGCAAATGCCATGAACATGGGCATCTATTCAGAGACTTCCCTCTAAACATTATAGAGAGCAAAAGTAAAGGTCCACTAGGGAAAGAAACTGAGAGCTTTCATAAAGTGGGAAATAGAGGAAAAGGAGGGAAGAGGTTACAAAAAAAAACACACAGAGGAGAAATAGACAAGTCAGAACAGATACAAGATTCTAGAAGAAGAGGAAGAGGTAACAAAGGCAACTCAGGCTATGGAGGACAACCCAAGGGAGAAGGGAGAGGAAGAAAATAGTGGGAAGACACAGGACATTAACCTGCAAAATGAGACTATGATGAGCAACATGGAACTTGAAATGGACCAAGAAATGACCCCGAGTGAGGTGGAAACGGAGGATCATGAGCTGCAGGATATTCTCGAAAGAGAACATCTAGATCTGGAAAGATTCCTGAAATAGGGGACCATGGAAGGCATGGATTCACTACCTCAAGAGGAGTTTAATAGAGTGTAGCAGCTATTTCTGTGGAGAACTCAGGCTAAAGGGATGGGAGGGAAAAGAAACCTTGAAAGACAGGACAATGAAGGGGTGAAAACCTTGAAAACCACATCAAGACTCGCTCCTAGAAACCCAGGAAGGAAAAGGGGCAGAAAGAAACAAAATGAGTTACTGATAGAGTGTGGAAAACTGATGATAGATTTAGGTAAGATAAAAGATCTAACCAGTTACTCCTTTACAAATATTTCTTAATGAAGCTCACATCTTGGAATATTAGAGGTCTAGGAAGTAAAAGGAAGCAAAAGAATCTTAACAATAAAATGAAACAAGAAACTCTAGATATGATTTTCATCCAGGAAAATAAATGTTCAATTCAAAAAATAAGAGAAATGAACAGCAAATGGCTCAATAAATATGAATTTCTAGAAGTCAAGGCAGACAAAACAGTAGGTGGCATTCTCACACTTTGGAACCCCCAAAAGATTGGCATAGTGGATGCTGAGGCATCTAGAAATTATTTATCAATGGTTATTCAGCTTGTGGGAGACAGGGAGATTTATTTAATCACAAACGTTTATGGCCCTTAGAGACCTGACGACAAACTCAGACTTCTCACTTCTTTAGAGGATTTGAGAGATAGACATTCAGGAATACCATGGATTCTGGGCGGGGACTTTAACATGATCAAATCCCTGTCAAAAAAAGAGAGGAGGGACCAGAACACTAAGCAGAGACTCGACAGCATTTCAGAATTTTATAGATAACATGAAGCTAGTTGACACAGATACAAGTAATCGTCTCTATACCTGGAATAACAAAAGAGGAGGAGAGTATCAAGTAGCCTCTAAGTTAGACAGATTCATTATCTTAGAGGACCTCATGCTCACAGGCCTTGATATGATAGTGAGAATTCTCCCCTTTGGTGGCTTGGACCATTGGCCTGTTCAATTTGAGGCGACTGACATTGGAACCCCAAAGAACAGACCTTTTAGGTTTGAAAATATCTGGCTTACCCATCCAGAATTTATTAGCAACATTGAAAAATGGTGGAAAGAAGATCTGTAGATCCAGGGAACAAGAATGTTTCTATTACACAAAAGATTGAAACATATCAAACTCAGGCTCAAAGATTGGAATAAGAATGAGTTTGGCAATATTTTTGAAGCGAAAAAAGTTGTTGAAAGAAAAATGCAGGAAATTAACCAAACCCTTATCACAGATGGCTTTGATGGGGAAAGAAATGAACAAGCCAACAAGCATCAACAAGAGTGGGAGGACTTATGCAAACAAGAGGAAATATTTTGGAGACAAAAATCAAGAGTACAATGGCTAAAAGAAGGGGAGAGAAACACAAGGTTTTTCCACAGATCTACAATGGAACATAGGTCTCACAATAGGATCTCAACGATCAAGGACTCCAGAGGTCAACATCTCAATACCCATAAAGAAATAGAAGTTGTGTTGGTTCAACATTTTCAAAGCATAGCAGAGGAACCTCTCTTGGATAGATCACAATTTATCAAGGACTTCACAAAGCACATTCCTAAGCTAGTAACAAGAGAAGATAATTATAATCTTAATAGGTCGGTGAATGAAGAGGAGGTTAGTGAAGTCATCAAAGAAATGCAGAATGGAAAAGCGCCAGGCCCGGATGGTTTCAATGTAGATTTCTTTAAAGCATGTTGGAGTATTGTCAAGCAAGATATTCTGAATGTGGTGGAGGACTCCAGGAATAATAGGACTGTATTGAAGGCACTCAATACATCCTTCATCTCCTTGATTCCCAAACAGGACAATGCTATGACACCAGACAGATTCAGACCTATAGCTTTATGTAATGTGGTGTATAAGATAATATCCAAAATAATTGCCAACAGACTTAAACCCCTTCTTCCTACTCTGGTTTCTGTGGAGCAAACAGGATATGTGGAGGGCAGACAAATTCTCAATAATATCATTCAAGTGCATGAGGTGGTTCATTCATTGATGAGTACAAGGCAGGCAGGAATGATTATGCAATTGGACCTAGAAAAGGCTTATGATAAGTTAAATTGGACCTACATCAGGAAGGTCCTTCTAGCTTTTGGATTTGACCACAACTGGGTAAGATGGATAATGGCCCTGGTGACTTCCTCTAGTTTTTCAATTCTGGTAAATGGTTCTCCATCTAAGACCTTTAAACCTTCAAGAGGCCTCAGGTAGGGAGATCCTCTCTCCCCCTTTCTCTTTATTCTTATGATGGAAGGACTAGGACGAGCCATCACATCAGCTAAAGAAACAGGTAAGATCCAGGGTCTCAAACTTTCGGGAACGGGCAGGCTTTGACCCATCAGCAATTTGTAGATGATACCATGCTATAGGGAATTCCCACAGTCAAAGAAGCACTATCTTATAAACAAATCCTGAGTGACTTTGCTATGGCGGTAGGTACAGAGGTAAGCCTCTCCAAATCAAAAATTTTCTTTTTCAATACTAACATTGCTATTCAGCGAAATATCTCCAGAATTCTGGGCTTTCAAAGAGATATGCTACCATCCAAATATTTGGGAGTACCACTCATAGACAAACCTCTGAACAAGACTATTTGGGAGCCTGTGATTAATAAGTTGCAGGTCAAGACTCGATTATGGACAAATAGATCTTTAAACTTGGCAAGCCAACTGGTGCTTACAAAAGCTGTCCTACAAACAATCCCCATCTTCATGTTTTCAGCCCTTCCAGCTCCAAAAGGAGTTATGCAACAATGCAGAAATATCCAAAGAGATTTTCTTTGGGGTAAAGGGGAGGAAAAGAAGAAATGGGCCTTGGTAGCCTGGGAAAAAATTTGTAAACCCAAAAACCACGGAGGTTTAGGACTGGATGATCCTGAAGTGCTAAATAAAGTTTTGGGGGAAAAATTATGGTGGAGATGGATAAAAGAGGCAAATGCTCCTTGGGCTCAAATTTGGAAACATAAATATGCAAGTGATTGGCAAAACAAGGACCACATAAGAATGTCTAACATCATTAAAGGCTCCCATATTTGGAATAGAGCTTAGGAGAATAGAGGCATAGTTCAAAAGAATAGCTTCTAGGAAATCAGAGCGAGAGACCTGGCATGGTTTTGGGAGGATAAATGGCAACAGGAACCCAAGTTATTAAGAGAGGACTTTGTGGATCTCAAGAATGATACTGATACCAAAGGGTTACTCTGGGTAAATGATTTTTGGGATCAGACAAATAGTGAAGGAAAATGGAGAACCTGGAAGAAAATGGAATACAGGGCTAACAACCCCTTGAAAGCAGAGGCTGATGCTCTAATAGCCATTCTAGATCAAAGAAAGATACTGATTTCAGATGATCCTGACCAACTAAGATGGGGAAATAATAATGAAGGCACCTTTAACCTTAAAGAGGAAAAACACATAGCCCTTGAGCTTGATTCTACAAAACCGGACTGGGTTTGGAGGAATCTCTGGAAGAACCAAGGATGGATGAAAACCAAACTGTTCATGTGGCTAGTACATCATAAGAAAATTCTGACATGGGAGAATATCCAGAAAAGGGGCGTTTTGGGCCCATCCAGATGCCAGCTATGTGAATCACAAGAGGAGACAATGGAACACCTTCTCAACACCTGCATATTCACCTCCACGTTATGGGATGGTATTGCCTTAATATTCAGACAAACAGACAGGGACAGAGGAAGCATTACCAATACCCTCAGCAACTGGAGGAGAAACTTCTTTGATTATGAAACGATTAACAAAGCTTGGGCTTTAACTCCAAGCTTCCTAATATGGGACGTCTAGAAAGAACGCAACAATAGAATTTTCAAAAAAAAAAAAATTTCCTCCCAGAGCATCATGGAACAAATTTTAAGACAGCTCAAGGAGACGGTTGGAACTTTAATGCAAACCCCCCCTGAAAATCTTCCTTCAAATGCGGATGTGCAGATACTTCTGCAGTTGGGAATGCAGGGGCTTATACCTCAGGGCAAGAACAGGTTGGTAAAGCAACCGGTCACGGATAAATATTTCTGGCATCCTCCCCCTCAGGGATTTATGAAATGTAACATAGATGGGGCCTCTAAAGGAAATCTGGGTATGGCTGGTTATGGTGGTGTGATAAGGGATGAGATGGGTTGCATACAATACATTTTTCATTTCAATTTGGGAAGAGCCACAAACAATATGGCAGAGCTAATGGCTCTAGAGCAATGTTTAGAAATCCTGAAGAATGACAATCTTCAGAATATTATAATTGAAGCAGATTCTGAGCTGATCATCAATTCGGTCAAGAGAATCTGTTGTGGTTCGGCTTCGGAAAAGGTCTCGAAACACTAGAGGTTACTTTAGGTCTATCAAAGAATCCATCTCCACCTTCAGAATATGAGAACCTTAAGTTTCACACATGTACGCAGGACAACCAATAAATTGGCAGACTTACTTGCCAATAAAGGTGCTCTCTACACTAAAAGCAGTAATAAGTACAGATGGCAAGAGGTTCCACAGGGTAGATTGAGGGATGAATGTCTCAACCAGGTGAATGAGGACTGAGAGATACATCAGAACAGAGCATGTCAGCAGTAGCAGAGGTTGGGTTTTGTAGACACACAATCAACATGAAGTGGTTTTCCAGAGGTAATTTTGTAAGTGGCACGTAGGCCTTTCCTAGCTTTATCAGTCCAGAACAACACAGACACAGAGTTCTTGGGTGGGAGATGATCTACAGCTTGAGGATTTTTTCAAAACTTTCTCCTTACACAGATCAACTCAATTTTGCTTCGGGGGAAAAGGGGGTGAAGAGTCTTCAGTTAGAAGAAACAACAGATTCCCACCATAGATATAGAACTGTTGGCTATGGTTACAGTGAACTGACATGGTTGGTCTACAGGTTTTTGGGAGCTCAGACGATGGGAATCCCTCCTGCTTTTCTTCAAATGGAGATTACTCTCATCCGTTGGATCAACGGGTTGAGGATTAAGGGTGGAGAATCAATACCGCCCTCATGGTGGTTTCGGCTTATCGGAGGCTCTCAAAGCCGGAAGTGGTTTCATAGATTTGAGCCCGATGCCACTCAACATGCAACACGTGGCTCTAGTTGGAGAGAGAATACCGCCCTTATCGGGCGGGTATTCTCCGAGCTTATTGTCCATCTGATATGTTTATCAACCATTGGATCTTGTGAGGCAGATCAATGGCTCAGGTTCAATATGCATGTTGGTGGGTCTAGATCGAAGTCTCACGGTGGTTTCGGCTTATTGGAGGCTCTCAAAGCTGGAAGTGGTTTCATAGATTTTAGCCCGATGCCACTCAACATGCAACATGTGGCTCTAGTTGGAGAGAGAATACCACCCTTATCGAGTGGGTATTCTTTGGGCTTATTGTCCATCCGATATGTTTATCAACCGTTGGATCTTGCGAGGCAGATCAACGGCTCAAGTTCATTATGTATGTTGGTGGGTCCAGGCCGGAGTCATGCTTCATTATTATCATCTGTGCTTATTTAGATACGTGGCGCGTATCAATGACATTCAGGGGGACCACTTATGCAATGTTTATTCCCCTTTTCAGACCCAAATTCTGAGTAGTTTGGTTGGTAACTTCTTTTCGGGTTCTGTTTTCTAGCTCCGTTGTAACGGATCAAACTGCATCTGTTTCTTTGAAGTACTTTTAGTCTTTGGCTCGATGCCTTGTACCATGGGAGGGATAGGCAAATTCTTCATCCCCAGTTTCCTCTGGGTGGCTGTATTATATGTAATTAATCCTTTTTGTTTAATTTGAATAGAAGGTACGACTCTTGCTTTAACAAAAAAAAGATAATTTAATTATTACATAACAATTATTTTTTCAAATATTATTATATGAATTAATTATTTTTAAATAATATTAGCTTATTTATTACATCATGATAACAACTAGTTTTCTACCTAATCCCATTGAATAGGTCAACCCTAACTAATAATATTATTCATACATAATATTATTATTTGAATTGGTAAATAAATTATTTTAGTATTATCACTAACTAATTCATTTCATAACAACTAATCTTTAACCAAATATTATTATTTATTTTATTTTTAATAATATTAATATTATATAAATAAATTATGCTTAGATATTATTAGCATTTTAATTGATAGCTATATCAATTAATTTGAAGATTATTATATCATGATCACTGCTAATCTTCGACCTAACTCACATTGAATAGGTCAACCCTAATAATGTTATTTTATTATCTAAAATGATAAATTATTTACATATTCGATATTAAATAATTAACTATTACATAACAATTTTTTCTAACTAAATATTAGTTAACTTAATAAACTTCTTATCATATATTTCTAAATAATTTTATTTCACCAGTGACTACTTTTGAACGTCTTACTCTGAACATTGATGCATCCCTATTCATTTCTCACCTTATCCTAAAAATAAACCACATTAGTTGGTTCTAAACGTCTTAAATCTAACCATTCTATATTAATTTAGTATTTAAATTTTTTTAAATAATAAATTTATTTAATATTTAAAAATAATTATTCTGCTAAATGAATATTCTCTTATTTTTCGGAAGCTTTGTTCAACTACTATTAAACCATGTTGTTGGTTTATAGAGAGGAAACTTCATCTTTCCTGCGTCACTCGAATATAATATTTCCGACATCTGACGGAGCTAACGTTCTCCTTGTGTCGCTTTTCTTCTTACTCGGTCAACTCAAGCATATGTTGCAAGAAATCGATTAGATCGGAACCGTATCTTCATACTCTTTTCTGAAACAGATTTTATCGGTTACAATTAATTAATTGATAAATAAAAGAAACAATTCTTTCTGAAAATAAAATAAAAGAAACAATTATAAAAATGAAGAAGCTTGTATGCCCCACCATCTATTCCGCAAAAAATTATTTTAAACATTATTTTATGTAAATAATGATTTGAACGTTACTCAATCTTATCCAAACATTTTGTGGTGAGGTAGAAATGCACGCTTCTCAGAGGTAGATGAGCACGTTTCTAATAAGCACGAATGAAAAAGGAAAGTAAAGAAATACTTTTAACATTACCAAGGTAAGATTAGTTGAAAGTAAAGAAATACTTTTAACATTACCAAGGTAAGATTAGTTGATTGTTATAGGGTTTAAGTTTTTATTTAATACTCATTTTAAATTTTATGGGAAATTCTCACAAGTTTGATGATAATATTTTATTTTACACAAAATAATATTAGAAATTGTACTAGATGTTGCAAAGGAAATCTCACAAGGCATAAATTTGAGAAGAATCATGACATATAGAAGATCATTGAATATAAAAATTAGTAACAAAATTTCATTCAATGCTAGAAGATAAAGAGAAATCACTTACATTATGCCAAATTTATTCTATAACCTTTCAAACATAGGTTGCCTCTCAATCTTCAAAGATGCTCTTTCAAGTTCCAATAGCAAATATTTGATTAAAAATATACTCTTTTTTCAGTACCTTACAATCTCTTACCACTTACTCTTAAGGTGACTGGATTTGCTTTTGCTTGTCACTGCTTAACTTCTTTTGGACATTTGGACTGGTTTGTGACATGGGAGGTTTATTGAAAGTTTTTTTTCCAAAATGAAAAACTCAAAAATTAACATTGGTTGAACTAGTTTAAAAGGCAACTACCAAATAGATATATCAATAAAGCTAGGCATTGACTTAACAACTTTACACTGTTTGATAGGAGAGAATTGCATCTTTTGTTGAGCATTTATTAAATAAATCTTTTCGCTGACATAGCAACCTTAATTCACTATTCAGAGGTACCATGGTGAACTCTTATGGTAACAACCATGACCTTTCCTTTATTCAACATGATATTCTATGAGACTTGGCTATGTATTTGACTAGACAGGGACCTATAAATAAACGCAAAAGGATTTTTATGCCTCGGAAAGCAGACTCTATTCCCAAAAAGTGGAAAAAGTTTGTGAAGTGTACATTTGACGCTAAGATTGTTTCCTTCCACATAGGTTTGGTGCATATTTCTTTCTCCTCTCATAGTAATTTCTAAGCATTTTTCAATATTGAATTGTCTTACTTATCAAAATCTTGCAGTCTTTTACATTCTAACTACACATAATTTGATTATGAATGTGCTAATTATGCATTAATGTATGTCAAGATACAATGGAGGAGAAGGATTGATGTCATACATTAATTACATAATTATCGTTAAGTTACTTGAACATAATGTCTGATACATGGAAAAAACAAAAAAAAAAACTCTCTACATGTGCATTTTTGTACCTTCTATGCTTGAAGCAAATAATTTTCAATTTTTGCTTCACATTGGTTAATCCACATTCATTGGAAAAGTTATGAACTTGCACAATGTTGCATAGGGATCCATATTAGCTAATACAAGGGAGTCAACCTCACAAAGATGCGATGCAATTTTATTATATGTAGGTTCTAATGCTTGGCAATGACTACATTAGGGCAGGTAAATATACGAGGAACAACAATTTGACAAACAAAGAAATATAGATTGACTTGTGCAAAGCCATATGAAATTTCCTTGTGATTTGTAAGGACGCCAAACCCGGGCTACCAATATGAATAACACAACCAACTTCAGTTGCAATACAATAAAAAGCTAGAAGTTTGAGTGACAGATCATCAAAAGTCTCCTAACTTCAATTACAATAAAATAAAGAGCTAATTTTGAATCTTACTAATGAAAAACCAATGAACGGTTTCAGACTATGCCAATTGTTTCGGGCTTAAATTCTTCTTAATTCCATCAATATTGGGGCATTACAAAATGGGTATGTTTCCCTTGCCTTCTTCAACTAATTATTGTTGTTTTCGTTACATGTTTCAACTCTGTCATTGCCTGTTGTAAAGAAGTCTGATACATACAGAAGGATTAAAATAATATTTGTAATTAATTCTGAGAAAGAAGTGGAGCATGTTGGAACTGACTTTTAGGGATATGTAACTCAAGGGGGTTTCCTAGAAGTGGAATTCCAATGGATGTTGAATCGATTGAAGAAAATTGAGATCGAATTGGAGAAGATAGTAAATACCATGAAGTGAGGAATGAGTGAGTTGAAGTTAAAGATAAATTTGGCCCTTGAACCTTAAGATAGAAAATGTCTTCACGTCTGTCATGTTTCTCCATTGATGAATTTGACCCTATGCCTAAAAGGCAAAGTAAAGTTAAATCTCGTCTTGAAATATAAAGTGGAAAAAATAGTTTATTTTCTCAGCAATACCCTGGAATTATAATTGTTCAGCAAACTTGCAATGAGAGTGACTATACACAACATGATGAATGGGTGAATTTTGATGGATTGAGATTGGTTTCATATGTTTATAGTTTATTCCTTGATTTCTCAAGCCAACTCAGTTGTATTTTAGACACACACGCTTATACAATAATATTCTCAATTCAATTTCATCATTTAGATTAATATCACTGTAATGTAATTCAATTTGTATATGATTTTTGGTATAGGTTTAAGCTTTTAGGGTTTCATCTTTCGGATTCATATTACAAATAATCAAAAGTATCCTAACTTCAACTACAATAAAATAAATAGCTAAAAAATTTGAATGTTACTCATGAAAAATAAATGAACGCTTTGTTAATTATTTGATTGGTTGTTAATTACTTCTACTAAGATCGTTCCTTGGTATCTCAGTGACCTCCTTATAAATAATTGAATCTGGTTGAACCTAAGACCGACTACCTTGAAATATGTGCAATCAATCCAAAACTGTAAAAAGGAATAACTATCAAGATCTTATACAACATCATGCTTCTGTAGCATCAAATCTGTATATAGTACCAAAAGGAAAAGGGTGCATAAAGGTCGTAGATGAATAAACTACATAAAGGAATTTGAGTGCAAGTCAGAGTCACTTACGTTAAAGGGTTGTCAAGTGATGCAACCTCCAATTCAAATGAAATCTATTTGTGAGATGGATGGTATCTCACTAGATAGTTTGCAATTGTTTTTGTGTGTTTCCTTGTGGCTGCAACATTTTTCGGATTATAGTTATTTTGAATGTTAATGTGAAACCTTAAATACCCACAAATTTTGAGAATCATAATGAACATAAGCCTACTTAGAGAGAGGTATAGAAAATAACTATTTTCACCAAATAATGTAAAAATGCTAGAGGTTCCATTAGAACTGCATCATTTTGTTGTTGGATTCTTTGTAAGTGGTTGAGTTCAAAAAATCTATACTATCACACGCTGTTGTATGCTTTCTTCTAGATTTTTAGATATCCCTTTAAATGACCTCATTTGCCAACTTCTCTCAAAAGAAGCAAATTCAGTTTTTACAAACATAAAAATAAAAATAAAAATAGAACTTCTAAAATCTGTAATAACAACACAATTGATATTCTCAACATAAATAAAACTCTATTCATATTAAAGACGTAAAATATCATATATATATATATATAATTTACTAAATGATTTAGATATTTTTCTTATCAAGAGTGCTTTTCCTCGTTCATGGGAGGATATATATATATATATATATTTGTTAAATAGTAAATAAATTGTTTATTATATTTAAATAGTTATGTCTTTTATAATTTATGATAGAAGATATTACTTTAAAATATTACATTAAAAATATGAAAAATAAGTTAAATAAATAGTACATAATAACTATATATAAGAGGAAAATTAATTTTAATTTATCAAATATTAACAAACAATTTCTTCATGAATTAACCTGTATTAAATATTAAAATAATAATATCATCAATTAAAAAAAAAAAATTGGATAGGTGGAAATCAAACACCAAATGCAAAATCATCTTTTATGAGAGTAAAAAAGCCCCAATAGAATTATAAAATAGATGGGTACATGAAGTAATACATTGATTATAGATTTCAATTTACGAGAACTCGACCATACAAGATCTAACATGTTGAAGGCGTCCAATTTATTCATATGTAGGCTTATTTCTAGGGGAAGAAAAGTTGTCGAAGGAAATTAGGAGTGTGATAATTGTAGCTTCCTTTCATCAGAGTGCGCCTTCACAAATCTGCAGAATCATCTCAATTATATCAACATCCAAACCAATTAATAAATATATGATTATTTTTATGAATCTTTAAAATGTTATTCAATGTTCGTAATGTTATCTCTTGGCATTAACTGTGATTACCGAGTCAATTATAATGAATGTTTGGCTGCATCAATCTAACTTATAAACAAAATAGGTTTATAACTCACATGAGCTTTCAATGTTGGCACTAAGAAATCTAAACATCCTATGAGAGCTTGCTCAGTCACTTGGTTTATTGCAAGTAATGTCTGCAACAAACATTTTATAGAACACCAAATCACACAACCTATTTTAAGAATTCCAAAATCTTGTTTCAAATGATAATTGCACCACTGAGAGTTAGAGAAGATAGATACTGGATTATTCAATGTAACTCCACCATCTATGAGGTTAAAGCTTTTGGTATTTTCCAAGGAATATCTTTTGGAATATTTTGTTTGGAAGTAATATGTAGGAAGATATGTTGGAGCTGCTGAGGTTCCAATGCGGACATCAGCCAAAAAGGCATCTTCTAACACGTCTTGTTCTGCCTGAAATGGAGATTTACTATATATCACTAAAGCTAGTGTTGCTATTTAATTAAAAGTTAGATTACTTTACCACACAGAGATCGTAGAAAAATTACCTTAAAAGTGGTGAATATTGCAGGTTGTTGTATTTTGATGTCATATGCAATAATCACGACGTATGTTAGGGATTGGTGTAATCATGCATCCTAAAAATAACATCTTGAGATTTTGTGCAGTTAATTCCCATAATATTAAGGGACGCTGAGATACTTTAATGTCGATTGCAAGAAACTCATTAGAATTAAAATTAAAAAAGTAATACAACGACCAAACCCTGAATGGAAAACTTACTGCAAGAACTCAAGTCTGGAAGGACTGATAAGCAAATAGACCAATATTTGCAAGAGAAACCCTCTTATAAGAACCAAGAGGGGAATAAACCTTTGTGTTAAGCCATCAAGAAAATGTTCAGCAAGAAGCAAGAAGCAGTCATATGATTACTTTTTGAATGTGTTCATTACGCTCCCTAGCTATTAATTTTCTCTTAACTATTATTTATTAATCTTACGACCTAAAAAAATTCAATTGTCTAACATTCCATCTGATGGTGTAGACTGGTAGATAATGGTGGTCAAGGGAGTTGTTCTCAAAGGGGAACGCCTTACAATGTAACTAGTAGAAAAATAACATTATCATACTCTTAGAAATATTTTTTTTTCCATCCAATATATAAACTAACCTATACTTATAATTAACTTCACTTGTAAAATTGTACTAAACTGAAAATATTAATATTATCTAATCCCTTGTATGGGTGTAAGAGTAGTTAAAAAAAAACCCATGAGGTGTAGATTAACTTATATGAGTGATAGTCCTAGTCAAGGCTCGGGTTCAAACCTCATGGAGAGTGGTTTCCTCTTTAAGGGAATTAAACTAACAATCCTAGTAAGATAGCCTCACACAATCCTCGTGATAACATTTCACTGTGGGTTCATTAATCTTCTTCCATTCAATAAACCAAATAACCTTCTCCTAAGCTTAACTTAGTAAAAAAAAAGGAAAATAAGACAATAATTATATTTAAATTAAATTTGCAACATTGTTTTTTAATATTAACTTAAATTTTGATATTAAATTTTTATTATAAAATAATAAAAATTTCATTAATACTTCAATATTAAAAAAATAAAATATCATTGTTATCGTTCACTTGTGAAAACATGCATAGCCTAAATCCAAGTTTGAGTGGAATGCAAATTTATGTGAATGAATCGTCACTATATTGTATGATTTGAAAATGGAGATGTCAGAAGCCAATAATGCAATCTTAAAGCTCATTGTAAGTTCATGCAAAAATTTCTATCAATAGTAAAAGGTATTACATTGGGTACATATAGGTAACCACAGGGCAAAAGTAACAACCTGGGAGTTCATGCCTCCAACTAGGTATGACATAAATGATCACATTTTCTTTTTGCAAACCTATGCAAGAAGATCAACCACCATAGGTGTTTACATTTTTTTATTTTTTTCCCTTTTCTCTTGCGGAATATACCCATCCTACATATTTTTCAGTTAGAAATGATCATATTGTCATATCCTCATTTTTAAGAGAAATCTCCATCGATATCACCTCCTCAAAGTGCAGGATGCTGATGTCACTATTTGAAGGATCAAATTCATGAGGTCATTTTTGCCCAGTGGTTGTAGCCACAATTAATACAGATGAACTTTATTTATCCATAGATGAAGGATTATTTTCCATTGAGTGCGCAGGCATATGAACCCTAGGCCGCATAGGAACTTTTAAGGCTAAATAACTAGGAAATGACTTTTTTTGCTGAGTATTTTTTTTTTTTTTTTTACCTATTTCGTTCTTTATGTTTGACACTTCCTTCTAATCATGCCATCACAGTGTGGTTTTCCCAGCTCCATGGATTCTGAAACCCCTTTAGGTCCTGCACTCTAAAGATGCCTAGGTTGCTGACAAGATCTACATCTAAAGGTTGTTTCTATGTAGTCTAGAGGCTAATGAAGTTCCTTGTCTTCCCATTTTAGGATGGTTTTATATAAGAGACCTATACTTGAATCCCATTCAATAGAAAACCAAATAAAATAAATGAACCCACTAGCCAGTCTCTCAATATCTATCTTGACAAAGCATCCAATAACATTTCGAATATTTTCAAGGAAATCCACCATAATTCAATGGAGGTGTAAGTTTGGAAATCTTACCCAAACTGGAGTGGCCAGAGTCTTCATGGAGAGCGGGTTGAACTCTAGAAACCATGGTTGATTTAAGAGTCCCGCTTAATTCCAAAACTAGGTACCCTAGTCAAAAACCCGCTTCTGGTCATCAAGATCCTTAAAGATAACTATAAAATAACATTTGGAACAAAATTGCAAATTTATGCTCTGCTTCCAATTATGAAAATCCATATCCTTGAGGGTGGAGGCCAAGGGCCAAAATCCATTGAAACGAAAAATGACTGCACAATCAGTAAAATAATGAATCTTTATTGTAGTGAAGTGTGGTTTTATTTGGAGCACTAAAGCTTCCAATGAATGCTCAACCATGAAGGGTTGACTTGCAAGAGCCTTCTAGGTTTAGGTGCTAAAGCCTGAATTGAGAGCATGTTTGAATGATAGGATTTTTGGGGTAGAGGATTCCCCATCACCTTTTGCACCTCCTCGCTAACTAGAAATGAGAAAAATAAAGGTATCCTTCTTTATGCCATAATCCCTCATATCATTTTCTAAATTTAATTGATTGCCCTCATAGAGGATCCTCGTACTCCCCTTTGGACTATATGTCATCTTATAAATTCTATCTGCAAGTGAATATATGGCCTCCCAATCACAAACCCCAAGGCACATAGATTTTCTAGCTAAGGTTTTAATAAATATTGGAAATTTCTAGACCCTGAAATCCCTAGTATCATCGAACAACTGGATGATTGGATCTGGATCGAAAAAAATCGTCTTGGGCACCAAGCATGACATAAAATTTATGTCAAACAGTTCTCTAATAGTCCCGCACCAATATGGAAATGACCTCCCAAGACCATGAGCACTCTGTGATGGTTCACTTTGGGTTTGAGGAAAGATATCATAAACTTGAATGATGTGTTGTGGAGCAACAATGGTTCTGAGGGTCTTCTCAACACCATCAGCCACTACACTAACCATCTCTTCATGGGTATTTTCTATGATGTTGGGATCATGGTTAGTTGTGATAGTTGGGAAAACTATTTCCTTTCCCTCCTTTCTATACCTTGATGGTCTGAGTAATTCCCGGTAACCTGATGCGGGCCTACTTTCAATGTGTTTATACGGAAGGCGGAAAGAGATGTTCCCAAATATCCAATGAAAGCCCCGTAGAACATTAATGACATCGACGATGGGAACAATGCAGAGGGCGGTGGTAACCCTAGTTCTCATGTCGTTTGGTCCATCCCTTCAATAATTTGGATTCGAGTTAGCAAATGAATGGAATCTTAAAGCTTGTAAAGAATGGAGTTTGATTGTTCATAATAGCAATAAAGAAATTTGACATTTGACTTGCATTTTATGTATAATGATAAGCTACCCCAGGCTTAAATATGTTTATTTTTAAGTTTGTTTGGTTATTTTATTTTATTTTTTATTTTTTACTATTTATGTATTTTAGTTTTATATTGTGATTACAATTTAAAAGTTTTATGATATCGTTAATTATATTTGACAATTATTTTTCCTAAGAGAATGAAAACTTTCTTTTTATTGTGTGATATTTTCTACTATGCTTGTTCTATTATTGTGAATTTCCTTTTTTTATTGAATATTTTTTATTTTATAGATTCCTCTCCATTTGATGTAGGTTGTTATCAAGAATAAAAACTTCTTTCTCATTGTGTGATATTTTCTATTATTCTTGTTCTATTATTTTGAATTTTACTTTTTCATTGAATATTTTTTTAATAGAATTTTCTCCATTTAATGTAGGTTGTTATCAAGGTTTAAAATTTGGTATCAAAGGAATTGTTGGTTTCATGGAGACACCTTTGTCATTAAGAGGAAATTGGGGTGATGAAGTCTTTTTGGGTTGTTAAGGACTTGTTTTGAGGTTTTGATTGAAGAACTAGATATATTTGATTGCCCATGTTAAGGAGCTCAAATAGGAAAGTGTTGGTGCTACAATAGTGATTTTGAGGTTGTGATCTCAAGTGAGAGGCAAAAATATCTCAACAGTAGAAGAAATGACACATCGACGTCATTTGGAAACTGAGAAACCATGAGCACAACTTGATTTTTTGTAAGTTACATATGGACACAACTCCTAACACCACAAAGGAAAATGATTGGGACAAGATGAATTATAAGGCCATTAATATGATTGGTCTTAATTTAATTGATTATGTGTTAATGATTTTGACAAGGGATTCTACAACAAAGAAGCTTTAGGATAAGATTGACTCGTTTTATTAGGCTAAATCCCTCATGAATTTAATATTCCTATAAAAAAATGTATTCTTTGAAGATGAAGGATGGCGATAGGATTATAGATCATCTTAATGATTGCAATTCCTTTCTTAATTAGCTCAAGGCCACTAGTTATGAAGCAGTGATGAAGGAGCATCTGGTCGACAGGGAGAAGACCAAGAGAGGGCGAACCCAGTTTCTGAAGAAGATTGGGAAAGATAAACAGTTCATTAAATGGACAGCAAGCCTGTCAGAGTTCTTATGTTTTTGTTTAATTTCTTTCATGGTCAACTACAACATTAACTTCTGTTATCTTAATTTCTGTTTATTTTATTTTAACTATTGTAACAGGTCTTAGTTAGAGATGTTAAAAGTAGATTAGTGTCAATAGGCGATGTAAACAGCAAACCCTTATGGTATAAAGGAGACAAAGTAAACAAATGAATAGTCAAGAAACGCATGCCTGTAGTAACTGCCAAACAAACTGTAATAGCATAACTACCAGCAGTTGTCTAACTGCCTAAAACTATTGTACAAAAAGACAAACGAGATAACCCAGAGGGGTTCAGCAGCGGAGCATGTGAATGAGAATAATAGAGATACATACATTTTTTTCCTTCATCTAATTCAGTGCACAAGAAAACAAACTGTTCCAATATTTATGTCCTCTGTAACAGAATTTACATGTATGTTACTATATATTCATTTCATTTCAGGCAAATACAATAACAGTGTTTTACAGTACCCAAGAGTCCATTGACTAGCCAAGACCAAGAGTGAGCACAAGGCGGGAAGGAACCAACAAATACAGACGGACAAACCAACCCACAACAGCAACCAGGTAAGCCACCATAACCAACTATAAACAAGTTTATATGTCGCTGAGTATTACATTGCATTTCTACATAACAAAAATTACATAAACTGTATAACGAGGGTTCCCCGAACCGAGTTACAAAAGACTCATAGAAACCCTCCAGGTTGCGGCTATGGGTTGGAGTTAACCCAACACGCTCAGACTCGACAGATATACAACAGACATACAACAGGCGAAAGCAAATACAACTAAGACCGAAGAGCCATTGTAAGAAAGTGAAACAAGGACAGAGCTACCCGGGTGGTATCGACTGTAACCCTTGCGGAGCCACGGGAACCGGCCGCACCTGCAAACACAACATAAGGTGGAGGGTTAGGGTTTGTAACCAGACAATACCCTTGCACAAGAAAACGATGTCATGATGCTGTAAAGAAATCAAAACCCTGTGTATGGTTGAGGTGAAGAGACCATACCTGTAGTGAGCCGGAACCAAAAGCCTGCAGAACCGAAGCATTGACCCTGTCCACAGAGGGGCTGCGGAACATTAGTTCCAGCACAAACGGAGGACAAAGGAATATAGCAAGAAACGAAATCATACCTGATTTACAGAGCCGAGCGCCGGAGAAGAACCAAGTTGAGAGACCATCGAACTGTGCATTTGACAACTGAGCGGACCAGATATCATTCACTACCAACATTCACCACGAATTTGCTAAAAAGACCAGAACAGACAGTATTTACAAGAGTAAACCCAGTAATGTTCACACAGTCATAAAAACGAGCTGAATGCGCAGTGGAGGAACCGTAACTTACCAACAAGGCTTGAAGCGAATACACAGACTCCCACAGTAACGATTAGACAGAGTTAAACAGCTTTGTTTCACCATAAGATCAGCGGAAGCTCAACAGGGTTTCACCACAGGCAGAGAAACCAGAGGCGGAGCCAAAACCGGAACGAGACCACAGAGAACAGGTAACAAGGTAAGAATGACAGGAGAGGCGCGAACCGGCGGTAAAAAGTGAATTAGGGTTTGTCAACTTCGAGGAGGCAGGTGTCATAAGGAGAGGCAAAATAAAGTACCGCAGATTGATTATCAATCAACAACCATAATCAAATTGCAATCACCTTATATCCGAGCGAAATTATCATTGTAGGTCCACGTAAGTTGGGATAGCGTGGGACCACGTGGGCTGGCCCCATCAATTGGTATCAGAGCAGTTTTTTTTGTTGAAATAGAAGAGGATGGAAGCGCCAAGACGAGGACGTGGAAGAGGTGCACGTAGGGGAGCAGATGAAGGATTGAGGGAACAGATTAGAGTTCTTACAGCTCGTTTGGAAGCAGTGGAAGCGGGTAGACGAAGAGACCCAGAACTGGGAGATACCAGTGAGGAGGAAGTGGTAACTGCTGCAGACGGGTCTGATGAGGAAGCTCCAGAATTGAAACTGCTGCGGCAAGTTTTATTGGCCAGCAGCAAACCCAAAACATAAATTTCTAATTATGATGGCAGTCTATCCACAGAAGTCCTATTAGACTGGATAAGCGAACTGGACAAATATTTTGAAAATGAAGAAGTCAGTGAGGATAAAAGGGTTAAGTTCACTGCCACTAAGCTAAAGGGACACACGCTCTTGTGGTGGGACAGTGTCCAAGCGGACAGAAAAAGAATGAACAAGTCGCCGATACGACAATGGTCAAGGATGATAGCGAAATTGAAGGGCAGATTTCTGCCAAAAGACTACCAGGTGGAATTATATCGGCGAGTGCAGAGTTTAAAGCAGAGGGGAATGACTGTCAAGGAGTACACGGAATAATTTTACCGAGTAAATCTACGTGCTGGTTATACTGATGATAACCCAGAAAAGACAGCAAGGTACGTAAATGGATTGAGGATGGAGATATTAGATGAAATCAATATTCTTTCTCCCCGGAATATTGAAGAAGCCTTTCAGAGCGCTGTAAAGGCTGAGGAAAAAATTAACAGAAAACAGAACAGCAGAAGAGGGAGAGGAAATGGCAGAGGACAGGGACAGTCCTACGGTAGAGGAAAGAGTGCTGCGAACAACGAAGAAGGCAACAGTTCAAAAACTTCAGGGACAACAGAAAAAGGAGATAGCACTAGAGGAGGTCGGTCATACCAGAGAGGACGAGGGAATGGCCGCGGAAGAGGGACTGGAGTCCAGTGCTACAGGTGCCATAAATGGGGGCACAGATCCTTTGAGTGTCCAGAAGTTGAACAGGCCGGTCAGAGGGGAACGCTGATGGCACAGCCTGAAGAAGCTGAAGCACAACCCCGGGAGGTGGAAGACATGGCGGAGACAGGAGAAGCTTTGATTTTGAACAAAGTATTGTTAAAACCAACCAAGGAAGTGGCTGAACCAACACAGCGGAAAGCACTGTTCCGGACAGTCTGTAAATCGCATGGAAAGTGCTGCAAGGTGATAATAGACAGCGGGAGTACGGATAACTTGGTTGCCACTGAGATGGTGGAAAAACTGGGGTTAAAGCGGCTGAAGCATCCCACACCTTACAAGGTGTCGTGGCTGCAGAAAGGCCACCAGCTGTTGGTTGATGAACAATGCGAGGTAGAGTTTCACATTGGCAAGTACCACGATACAGTGGTCTGCGATATTATGCCAATGGACGTGTGCCACATACTTCTCGGAAGACCATGGCAGTATGACAGGAAGGTGACACACGATGGGAAAACTAATTGTTATAAGTTTACGAAGGATGGGGTCAAACACACACTTGTACCCATCAAAGAGGAAGATTCAGCAGAATCAAGCGGAACAAAGGCGCTATTGATGGGAGGAAAATAGTTTATAAAGCAGGTTGAGGAAAATGAAATTAATTTTGCAGATGTGAGAAGGATGAAGCCAATATTACTGAACTTAGAGAAATCAGAATTGCCCAAAGAAGTACAAGAGCTATTAGAAGAATTTCAAGACATTGCGGCTGATGAGCTACCTGATAAGTTGCCTCCCAAAAGGAGCATCAGCCACCACATTGATTTTATACCAGGAGCAAGCTTGCCGAACAAGGCAGCGTACAGAATGAGTCCAAAGGACAATGAAGAAGTACGCAAACAAGTGCAGGATTTGTTAGATAAGGGACTGATCAGAGAGAGTTTAAGCCCCTGTGCAGTACCTACAGTCCTTGCACCCAAGAAAGGTGGAGAATGGCGAATGTGCACAGATTCGCAGGCTATAAACAAGATTACCATTCGATACAGGTTTCCCTTGCCTAGAATGGATGACATGATGGACTGTCTTAGTGGGGCAGCATATTTTACAAAAATAGATCTGAAAAGTGGGTACCATCAGATCAAAATTAGAGAGGGAGACGAATGGAAGACAGCCTTCAAGACCAACGAAGGACTGTACGAATGGCTGGTCATGCCATTTGGGTTGAGTAACGCTCCGAGTACTTTTATGAGACTAATGAACGAAATGTTAAAGGAATTTATTGGAAAATTCGTGATAGTCTATCTAGACGACATTTTAATTTTCAGCAGGACGAAAAGAGAGCACCTTCAGCATATTCAAAGGGTATTCTAGAAGCTGCAGCAGAACAAACTGCTGATAAATTTGAAGAAATGCACTTTCTTGCAGAAGGAGTTAATTTATCTGGGATTTGTAGTGGCAGAGAATGAGTTAAAGATGGACCCAAAGAAGATTGCAGCGATCATAAGTTGGCCGTCACCTAAGAATTTATTCGAGGTACGTAGCTTTCACGGTTTAGCCAGTTTTTATCGAAAGTTCATTAAGAATTTTAGTGAAATCTGCGCACCAATGCTAGAGACCATCAAAAAGGCCAGCCAACCTTTTTGTTGGACTAAGGCGGCAGAAGACAGTTTCCAACTTCTGAAGCGGAAAATAACGGAAAGGCCAATCTTGAGACTGCCCGATTTTAGCAAACCTTTTCAGGTTCGGTGTGATGCAAGCGGGACAGCTATTGGCACTGTACTCAGTCAAGAGGACAGACCAGTGGCGTTCTTTAGTGAGAAACTAAATGAAAGTCGGCAGAAATATTCGTCATATGACAAAGAATTCTATGCAGTGGTTCAAGCCTTGAAGCATTGGAGGCACTACTTACTAGGCAATGAGTTCGTCTTGTTCTCTGATAATTCTGCGTTACAGTATATAACATAGCAGCACAAACTGAACCATAAACATGCCAAGTTGGTGGAGTACCTGCAGAGTTTTACTTTTGTGTTGAAGCACATAAGTGGGCAAGCCAACAAAGTGGTGGATGCTTTAAGCAGAAGAGCCCTGCTCTTACAAGAAAGTGGCATACAGGTGATGGGATTTGAGTACTTGAAGGATTTGTACCAGATGGACACGGATTTCAAAGAAGCTTTTGAAGCATGCCAAAATCCCGTATTGAGGAATACAAGCCCATGGCTAGATTTCAATTTACAGGAAGGATTATTGTTTCGAGGAGGACAGCTATGTGTTCCAGACTGTTCGATGAGGGAAAACTTAGTGAGAGAGAAACACAGTGGCAGACTAGCGGGACATTTTGGCATCGATAAAACATTGGAGCAGCTCGGGCATTTTTATTACTGGCCAAAAATGAGCCGGGACGTACAGAGGTATGTAACCAGGTGTAAAATCTGCCAACTGGCGAAAGGACACAGCCAGAACACTGGGCTGTACACACCCCTACCTATTCCAAGCAGGCCGTGGGATTCGGTCAGCATTGACTTTGTCCTGGGATTGCCTAGAACGCAGCGGGGATATGATTCAGTGATGGTGGTGGTGGATAGGTTCTCAAAGATGGCTCATTTCATTCCTTGCCGGAAGACTAGCGACGCCACAAACGTGACACACCTCTTCTTTACAGAAGTAGTTTGATTACATGGCTTACCTAAAACTATAGTTTCAGACAGGGATGTGAAATTTACAGGGCATTTTTGGTGCACCCTGTGGAAAAAGCTGGGCACACAGTTAAATTTCAGTTCTGCGTATCACCCGCAGACTGACGGACAGACAGAGGTGGTGAACAGGAGTTTGGGCAACTTGTTACGAAGCTTGACAGGAGAAAACTCGCGATTATGGGATCGAGCTCTTGCCCAGGCAGAATTCGCTTATAACGATTCGCCCAATCGGAGCACCGGTCTTAGCCCATTTCAAATCTTGTATGGTATGCATCCGCGAGGAGTACATGAATTACGAGATTTGGGACAACTAGAAAGGAGAAGTGCAGACGGAGAAGATTTTGCCGAAGCAATGAGCGAACTGCATGAAAAAGTTAAATTAAGATTACAGGACAGCACACAGAAATATAAGCAGCATGCAGACATAAAGCGGCGTGAGGTAAATTTTGAGATTGGAGACGAAGTCCTTGTGCATTTGCGCCGGGAACGGTTTCCTAAGGGCACGTATAACAAACTGAAATTCAAGAAAATCGGCCCATGCAAAATTCTGCGCAAATTTTCAGCGAATGCATATGAAATTCAGTTGCCACCTGATATAGGTATATCACCCATATTCAACATGGCAGACCTGTTCCCATATCATGCCCAGGCGGAAGATGATAGAATGGTACAGCCACAACGGGACACCCAGTTCGAGAGCAGTCTTTGGAAGAAACAGTTGCCTTCGGTCCGGACCCATGAAATCGAAGGAATCCTCAGCACACAGGTAGCCAAGAAGACGCGCAGGAAGGAGTATCTACGTTACCTCATCAAGTGGAAGGACCGTCCAATGGAGGACAACTCCTGGCTCGACGAGACACAGATTCGGAAGGCTGGCTACTCGGTGGAGGAACTCATGGAACGGAGCCATGAGATCTCTCTTTTACCCCGGCAGCCTGATGCAGGAGCATCTGGTCGACAGGGAGAAGACCGAGAGAGGGCGAACCCAGTTTCTGAAGAAGATTGGGAAAGATAAACAGTTCATTAAATGGACAGCAAGCCTGTCAGAGTTCTTATGTTTTTGTTTAATTTCTTTCATGGTCAACTACAACATTAACTTCTGTTATCTTAATTTCTGTTTATTTTATTTTAACTATTGTAACAGGTCTTAGTTAGAGATGTTAAAAGTAGATTAGTGTCAATAGGCGATGTAAACAGCAAACCCTTATGGTATAAAGGAGACAAAGTAAACAAATGAATAGTCAAGAAACGCATGCCTGTACTAACTGCCAAACAAACTGTAATAGCATAACTACCAGCAGTTGTCTAACTGCCTAAAACTATTGTACAAAAAGACAAACGAGATAACCCAGAGGGGTTCAACAGCGGAGGATGTGAATGAGAATAATAGAGATACATACATTTTTTTCCTTCATCTAATTCAGTGCACAAGAAAACAAACTGTTCCAATATTTATGTCCTCTGTAATAGAATTTACATGTATGTTACTATATATTCATTTCATTTCAGGCAAATACAATAACAGTGTTTTACAGTACCCAAGAGTCCATTGACTAGCCAAGACCAAGAGTGAGCACAAGGCGGGAAGGAACCAGCAAATACAGACGGACAAACCAACCCACAACAGCAACCGGGTAAGCCACCAGAACCAACTATAAACAAGTTTATATGTCGCTGAGTATTACATTGCATTCCTACATAACAAAAATTACATAAACTGTATAACGAGGGTTCCCTGAACCGAGTTACAAAAGACTCATAGAAACCCTCCAGGTTGCGGCTACGGGTTGGAGTTAACCCAACACGCTCAGACTCGACAGATATACAACAGACATACAACAGGCGAAAGAAAATACAACCAAGACCGAAGAGCCATTGTAAGAAAGTGAAACAAGGACATAGCTACCCGGGTGGTATCGACTGTAACCCTTGCGGAGCCACGGGAACCGGCCGAACCTGCAAACACAACATAAGGTGGAGGGTTAGGGTTTGTAACCAGACAATACCCTTGCACAAGAAAACGATGTCATGATGCTGTAAAGAAATCAAAACCCTGTGTATGGTTGAGGTGAAGAGACCATACCTGTAGTGAGCCGGAACCAAAAACCTGCAGAACCGAAGCATTGACCCTGTCCACAGAGGGGCTACGGAACATTAGTTCCAACACAAACAGAGGATAAAGGAATATAGCAAGAAACGAAATCATATTTGATTTACAGAGCCGAGCGCCGGAGAAGAACCAAGTTGAGAGACCATCGAACTGTGCATTTGACAACTGAGCGGACCAGATATCATTCACTACCAGCATTCACCACGAATTTGCTAAAAAGACTAGAACAGACAGTATTTACAAGAGCAAACTCAGTAATGTTCACAGAGTCATAAAAACGAGCTGAATGCGCAGTGGAGGAACCGTAACTTACCAACAAGGCCTGAAGCGAATACACAGACTCCCAAAATAACGATTAGACGGAGTTAAACAACATTGTTTCACCATAAGATCAGCGGAAGCTCAACAGGGTTTCACCACAGGCAGAGAAACCAGAGGCGGAGCCAAAACCGGAACGAGACCACAGAGAACAGGTAACAAGGTAAGAATGACAGGAGAGGCGCGAACCGGCGATAAAAAGTGAATTAGGGTTTGTCAACTTCGAGGAGGGCAGGTGTCATAAGGAGAGGCAAAATAAAGTACCGCGGATTGATTATCAATCAACAACCATAATCAAATTGCAATCACCTTATATCCGAGCCAAATTATCATTGTAGGTCCACGTAAGTTGGGATAGCGTGGGACCACGTGGGCTGGCCCCATCAAGCAGACCAATGAGTTATTCATAGCCTTGCTCCATAGTTTTCTAATTTTTTGGGGGAATCTAATAGTTTCCATTAGTATACCTACCAAGGTATAGAATCACAAATTAGGTGAGATTATTGCCCCATCACTACAAGAAGAGATAAACAAAAAAACCTTTGAAATAAGCATTAATTTATAATCTTTATGACTAGGGATCACTCTAATAAGTGAAATGACGATATTACTAATGTAGGAAATATAGATCTAGAGCAAGATTTGCCAATAAAGGTAGAAAGTGGCAAGAGTAGATTGGTTATTGTTGCCATCAAAAAGGGTAGAATAGGAGTGACTACAACACTATTATTACCTAAAAGGGGGCCTATATTAGGTTAGGCAATATGGATTTAAATGTACATGTAATATGTAAATGTAAATGTAATAGGTAAATCCTAATAATGAAGGGACTACTTGTACAATGTGTGGATAGGTATATAAAGAGATCACACATTCATTATGAGGACATACGATTTGGATGTATGAATGTATTTGGGTACTTGGAGGAGTTTCTCTCATTATTATCTGTAATATATCTGACCTACAAATATATGAAAATAGAAATATGCCTGGAAATAACAGTAGAGATAGATAAACTTCAGATATTTATTAATATCAAATCCTTGAGATAGGGTAACACCATACAATCACTCCTTAAGGAGGGATAACACTCCACAAACTATATGCTTGCCAATACAATAATCCCTGACATATCTCAATGGGGAGTCTCTAACCTCTATTTAGGCTTCATACATACAATACTATAGGTGATTACCATGGGTCTCTCAATACCATATATCTAATACAATGGGATTATCACATTATTTCTAACTACTTGTGGCCCCTTACATGATGTGGGTTAAACACTTTATTTATTAATTATGACCCACTTATTTATCATCCTTAAATCTCATTATTACCTTGGGTACCTCCCTTTGTACCCCATAATATCCCCCCTAGGTATACTACATTCCACCTCCCTCAAACATGTTTCGTCCCCGAAACATAAGAAGAATCAAAATAATAAGATCTACTCAAAAGAGTAGTTCACTGGTACCTTGCACATGCATATAGCCATCCCAGAGACAAGTGGTTACTCGATCTAACTAGTGCCTCGCTCGCTTGAGATGGGAGTTGATCCTAGTGATTCCTCTGTGTTGATGAGTTGTGGTTGGATCTTCACACCTCTATATCTAGTGTGTGAGGGTTGTTGTCCTTGTTGCTAATTCGTTTCCATCGTGTTGGTTGTTTTCTTGTTGGGTGATGTGGGTGGTGATATGCTGAAGTTTTAACCAATCGTGTATCTTTCCTTAATTCACCACCTAATGGAGCCTAATGGGTATCTGGTACATGTTGTGGTGCCTACAATTGTTGCTTATCTTCCAATACCTAATGTATCAGACCCTACAGACTCCTCATCTGATGTATTAGTACCTGTAACATTTTCTGCTTCACCCTCCTTGGACTTTACTTGTTTATTGATGGAAATATCCAGTAATGTATTTTTCTTCTTTTTATACCAGAGATTCAGGAATTTATTCTGCACATTAATATTGATAGTACCAACAGATTCCATCCAAGGGTATCCCAAAACAACATCCACATTAACCATATTTGAAGCATAAAAATTTGAATGCAATATATACTTGTCCATAACAATATTCAAATCTTTATAAACTTGAACATCCTCATTATCAATATGTGTGTTTTCAATGTGTTTTTCTGGAACATGTAATTATTTTTTGAAATTAATATTTATAGAATTTTGCTTGCAACTAGGATTTATAGACACAATGATCTTCTCCTTCTGAATACATCCATGAACATGTAATAAGGAAATACTAGTAGAAAATAACCCCACACGTTTCTCATTATCTTGTTTTCTAGCATGAGACCATTTGTCTAAAGGGAATTTTTCAAATTCTTCATCAAGAAGGCTTAACAACTTCTTATTGTCAAGTGAGCTCCACCATATGACAACCTCATCTTCAAAAGAAGGTCATATTAAAATTTTCCAATATTTTGTCCATAATGACTTTTGTACTTTTATGAATTCTTCAGTAGTAGGACCATTATCTTTCCCTGTAAAAGAATTCTTGCTAGAAGCCATGAAGAGGGTTCTGAAAAAATCACTTACTTTGAAAATTTAAAATGGACACAACTCGATCAATATGGCTCAAAATCCTTATTATAATTTTTTTTGGAAATGGAAAGACCATTTTTCATCTTTCCATATGATAGAAATCTCTATCTAGGCACTCTAGAAATTTAGATTCACTCTACAACTGTCCCCCTGTAAAAATATTCTGAAAAAAAAAGAGCTGATTTTAAATCAGTAATATCTCCCTCATCCAGACTCCGATTAATTTTTCAAGAACATCTCATATCTGCAATTATTTTCTCAAAATTACATACAAAAAGCTGCAAAAATTGATTGCAGATCCAACGTCCACGAATTTTTGCCAGAAAAAGTTCTACGACACCACTGATTTTAAATAAGCGATATTTCCCTCATCCGGACTCCGATTCAAATGTTTTTTTTTTTGAATTTAGGTACTTTTTCGCAAATAATTCATATATGTAATTTGTTTCTGCAAATTTTGCACCATAATTTTCAAATTTGATCTGCAAACTCGCCACTCCAAAAATTCCTACAAAAAATAAAAATAAAAAAGTCTCTTCGCTTTGCCCAAGAGAGTGCTCTGATACCACTTGTAATATATCTAACCTGCAAATATATGAAAATAAAAATATGTCCCAAAATAACAAGAGAGAAATAGATAAACTTCATATATTTATTAAATATCAAACCCTTGAGGTAGGGTAACACCATAAAATCACTCCTTAAGGAAGGAGAACACTCCACAAGCCATATACTTGCCAATACAATAATCATTGACATCACTCAATGGGGAGTCTTTAGCCTCTATATAGTCTTCATACATACAATACCATGAGTCATTATCATGAGTCTCTCAATACCATATTCTAATACAATGGGCTTATCACATTATTGCTAACTACTTGTGGTCCCTTACATGATGCGGGTTAACCACTTTATTTAATAACTATGGCCCACTTACTTATTATCGTTACATATCATTATTACCTTGGGTACCTCCCATTGTCACCCATAATATCCCACCTAGGTATATTACATTATCTATTGTGGAGTTGTGCTCTGTGCTCACATTGTTATACATGGTGTGTACATCTAATTTTCATGTATTTGGCTCATAACAAACATTGAGCCTTTAAAGGAAAAGGAAGAAAATAAGGAGGATTTAGTTGATAGGAATTTTAGTAGTGAGGGTAGCATTTATCCCTCTTATATATTTTTTTTAATCAATGTCGATTGAAAAATACATGAATGATTGACTCAAGATCTTCCCTCCATATAACTGTTCACAAGGATTAGTTTATGGGTTATGAAAAATCACGAAGAAAATCCTTTCTTAGAGATAATTTTAGCCATCAAAGTGACTAACATGGCAAGGTAAAATTATAATATAAATCCATGAAGTAGATACCCAATGTGTGGCATGTTCTAGGACCTGAATGACACTTACTTTTGATGAGCCAAATTGTTGATGCAAACATTGATACAATTGTCATTAAAGTTGGTAGCGGAATAGTTCAAGGCATTATGGTTTTGACCAAAGGTGTTCAAATTGGAATTTTACAAGCTATATGGGACTACTCAAGTCACGAATGGAAATGCAATGTCAATGAAAACAAAAATGTCAAGGGAAACATTAAAGACATCCAACATAATTTTGTTGTCTTTTTTTGTTAGCATTAACAACCTCATATGATTTGGAAATGGAGAAAATGGTTATGAAATCAATGTTTTTGCATGGTGAGCTCAAAGAAAAACAAAAGATGAAACACTTGGAACAGTTTGGGGTAAAAGGGAGGGAATGCATGGTGTCTTGATTAAAGAGCATTGTATGGATTTAAAAAGTCCCCATGATAATGTTTCCAAGAGTTTAGTAAATACGTTATGGGATACGTGTATAAAAGGAGTGAGCCAACCATTTTGTTTACTTCAAGAAAGAAAGAAATAATTTCATTGTTATAGTATTATATGTTGATGATATTACTTTGATTAGTGAGTGTAAGAAACTAGTCAAGGAGAATAAATTGAAATTGTCACATGAGTTAATTAACAAGAAGTACTTAGCTGAGTTACATTATTGGTTGTAAAATGATGCGATAAGAAATTATATATCAACCAAAGAAAGCATGTGGTCCAAAACATACTCGAGATAACTATAAGCCACATGTGTTATAAGAGAGGAAAACATGAAGTAGGGATAAAAAGGTGCCTTCTGTTTGTTAGATTGGTAGCCTTATGTATGTAATGGTGTGCACAAGGCCCAATATTTCACACATAATGTGATTTGGAGGTAGGTACATGGAAAATGTGAGTGATCAATGGGTAGATATCAAGTGGATATTTATGTACCAATTGGGCACAATAACTACAACATTTGGTATGAAGGAAGTGGAAGCAAGAAGCTTCAAATTCACGAGCTTATTGATATTGACTAGGCTAGGGATGTGGACAATCCATATACATATATGATATTTGATGAAGTTGTCAATTGGTAAAGTAAGAAACACGTGGTCGCTCATTTTAGGTTAGAATGAGAATACATTGCAACTTTAAATGTTTCCAATGATGTTGTTTGGTTGGAGTAGTTGTGCAAGGACAATGGACATGAATATTGGCCTATGTGTATTTTTTGTGGCGATTGTAATGCAATTGCATGAGTTTTATTCACAAACAAAGCATATTATAGTGAAATTTCATTGCATAAGAGAGGCAGTGGAGTCCATTAAAGTAACCATACTCGAGATTAGGACTTGGGATATTATAAGATTCCATAGCGAAGAAAAAGATGAAAGGAAATTTGCATGGTGTTAGGTGCATTGTGAGGATTCAACATTGATCAATGTAACTATTAAGTGAGAAATTGTAAGAATATTGCAATTGTTTTACATATTTGGATTATTTATATATAACATTATTTTTGTAATTATATAATTTTATAAAATATTAATACGAATAATAATTCTTTGCACAAAATTAAATAAAATAAATTTTACTATTATATTTATTTTTGTTATTTCAAACTTCATTTTTATAAGTGAATATTTCTTGTTCACTTGGGGTAGCTAAATTGGCAATGGCTATGGAAATAAAGTCTTGGATTGAAATCTTATGCGATCCTAATAAGAAATTAGACAGGATGAAGATGTAGTCCTACCAAACTTACAAAAAAAAAGTGAATCTTTCTTCATTAATTAAAAATATAAAAAATATTAACTTCTTTAATTATTTAACAATTTTATTATTTCTAGTTAATCATTTTTATTACTTCTCATTAATTATTTAAAAAATCATTTTGGTGAATTGTATTCTTCTTCATCCACTACAAATTGTTTTCCATATCACAGAAAAACATAAATTAAAAAGAAATAAAGTCTTAAAATTATACGTTGACTCTTCTTAAGAAAACTTGGAGAGAAGTAATGCCATGTTAAGCCATGAACATCCAATTATCGATCATAAAGTTCAGTGCGAGTAAAAGTAAAAGGAAAGCGAATGTGGGATGCACATGTGGTGTAACTGTAAAAACAAATCATTTATTTTGTTCAAAGCGCTATCGTTCACCAAACCCTCTCCGTCGAGAGTTGTTGAAACGCTGGACAAACACGCCATCTTCGTCACGCAATTTTTGACCAACTTTTTTTGAACGCTCTATGAGCATATGCTCAATATAACTTTTTATTTATTTTTTATAATAGAAAGTTAAGCTTTTTAGGAGAAGAGAAGTAAACATTGAAAAATTAAATAGTTTCTAACCAATAAAAATGATATTCTTTACTTTTAATATATTTAAACAATAAAATGAACTTTTTGATGGCCTAACCCACATGGGTGTAAACCAATAACCCTATTACAAAAAGTGCATTAACATTGAACAACGTGCTCATTCACTCCCCATCCAAATCGCCATTGACTTAAATGATAAAATGATATTCTATTCTATTCTTATATTATATTATATAATATATATATATATATATATATATATATTAATTCAAACCTATATTTTGAAATGATTTTCTCTAAATGTATAAAATGAAATAAATATTAAAGAATTATACTAAATTTTATTTTTTAAATATTATATTGATATTCTCAAATACTAATATAATATTTTTAATGAAATTTAATATATATTTTAAAATAAATTTAAATGAATATTAATACTTTGCACAATGATTTATCATTTTCACATTATAATGCTATTCTCAAACATTGATATATCATTTTAGTAATGAATATATTACATCTTATTTATCATTTGAATATGATTATGATATTTTTATAAATTTGTATTTGGTATTTCATGATTTGTTGATAATATTTCTATATATCTAATTTTCAAAGTTATTATTTTAGAAAGATATAGATGATTAAATGTGTAGGGTGTTTTATTTCTAAGTAGTGGGATGTAGAGTTAGCTTTTCCTACAAAAGCTTGGCAAAGCCCTTTCTCAATGGATAATGGTGGTGCCAATTAGAGTTCAACCATAGTCATTCATGTAGGGTGCTCTTATCCCTACTTGAGAAACTTGGAATAGCATGGTTGGCTCTTCTTCTATGGAAATCCACCCATGTTTACTTACTCAAGTGTTCATAGTGGCTTTGTGTATCACTTTTCTTTATGGCTACAATTCTAGTATGGTGATGGCTCCTCTAGTGATGGTTACATCCTGTTGAAGAATATAACTATGGTAATTCTTCATAATTCTTGATGCATTTATAATATTATGTAGAAATATGAAATTAAATTAAAATTTAAATTAGAAGAAATAAAATTAAAAGAAAAGAAATCAACAAAACAACTAAAATCAAGATCCTTGAAAATAGTTCATACTGATGTAAATAACATATTTACCATCATTTACTACCCACCATAATTTAAGCAAGTATTTTCATAAAAGACATGATAGGAACAAAATGTAAATAAATATAGTTACAAGGAGTTACTAACCACCATTATTTATGTGATTTTCAATACTTCAACAAATATGAGTAAAAATGTAAATGTGCAAACTTACTAGAATTTAATTTATAAAGAGATCTGATTTAATTTAGGAGACATGTCTTGGGTATATTTTGTATAAATACGCTTGAACTTTTTTCATTTTACATACACACTTATCACTCGCATATCTCTCTCACACAGATTTGATTTTCTGAAGTGTGATTGCTTAATGAAGATAAAAAATCTATAATATATATTCGCAAGTAATTACCATAGTTTAAAAACAAAGTACTTGTATAAATTGTACTGAAAAATAAACATGATATTAGAGCTTTGGTAAAGGAAAGAGTACAAGGATCACTCCTTGAAAAACCTTAATTTGAGACCATTTCGAAGAAACCTTAGATCTATATACAAGTTGCATCCATGGCCTCTACTATGAAATGATAGACCAAGTTAAAGGATGCCACTAAATTTAGTGCTCGGAAGGAAAGAATTGACCTAATTCTTACAAAAGAAAATGTTTTGAAAATTGTGCAGAGCAAAGTGACTAAACCTACATATGAAGTTGGATAAAAGAAGTATAAGAAAGAATATGACATCACTACCATGAGAATTATTTTGGACTCCAAGGGCCATCTTATTCCAAAAATCTCAAACATTGACACTTCAAAGAAGATGTATGGTGCCCTAAATAGGTTATATACTGTCAACAATATTTTCCAAGTCATGAGCTTGAGAAATGAGTTTCATGATATACGAATGAAAAAGAATGATACAATGGCTTCATAATTTGTGAGGGCTTCTCAATTGAGAGATCGTCTACAAGTTATTGATGAAATTGTCTTTGATAACGAACTTGTGATTTCAACAGTTAATGGATTGCCATGTTCATGGGATTCATTTGTAGCAAGTATAAGAAACAGAAAGGAAGCTCCAAGTTTTGAAGAACTATGGGCAGCTTATGCTTAGGAAGAATCAAGAGTTTTATCTAGAGAAATAAAGCCAAAAGAAGAAGCAAATTATCAAACCTATGCAGCTCGTTCCATGAAAGTTGGAGGAAGAAAGAAGTCCGGTTTTTAAAAGAAGAAAAAGGGTTTTAATAGCAGACTCAATCCTCAAAGAGAGAAAGATATGTCTAAATTTCAGTTCTTTCATTGCAACAAATCTGGTCACTTCAAAGCCAAATTTCCTGAAAGGTTCAATGATAGGAAGAAGAGAAAAAATCAACATGCTACCACGACAAAATTTGATGAGCACTCTAAGAGATCCAAAGTTGAAGGAGATAAATATCACATCTACTATTCCACACTTGCAAGATATATTGTAGATGACAACAATATATGGTTGATTGATAGTGGAGCTTCAAGGCATATGACAAGGGAGAATGATCATCTTACAAGTTTGATGGAAATAAGATTGGAACAAAAGGTAGGGCTTGGAGACAATAATAGAAATTGTAGTCAAAGGAATTGGGACAGCATCCATTGAGTTGGAAACATGTGAAAACATTCACTTGAGCAACATACTCTATGTTCCAAGTTTGAAAAAGAATTTGGTTTCAATTTCATGTTTAGAAGATAAAGGACACAGAGTGGCCTTCATTGATGGGAAGGTCCTCGTGTGGGACAAGGGCTCTAATATAAGCTTTGTCATGGTTATTGGTTTTCATGAAGGAAGGTTGTATAGAATCCTGGATAAATATTTCAAAGCTTTAGTACATAATGATATTAACCATAATGAGCTATGGAATTGGAGATATTCACATTGTTGGAGTCTTAAATTGTCTTGTTTTTTATATCATCTTACCTTCATTTCCATCCTTTTCATGATAGTTTTGCTACATTTTCAAGTTGAAAGGTCAATTTAGATATGCTCAGACATAATAAAAGGAATCATTCATTCATGGCTTATAGTATATTGTTTCTTTATGAAATTTAATCAAAACATTTCTATAGCTACCGAAATGCACTCATTTTGTAGCTAACCAAAGATTATGCAGCTACATCCATGGTTAGATAGGTTCCAACGCATTTGAGGAAGAATAAAGGATATACATAGATAAAAATTATTCAACATATGTACATCCACCAATTACACTGATTTGGAAACTCACAGGTTTCGAGAAATTTGATTGTTAAACCATAAGTCAACTCTAGTTATAATACACCAACCTTGTGCAATATTTAAAGGAATATCGTGGCATTATTAAGTGATCATGGGATTGAACGAGAAAAGTTTGGAATCAAAGACTACGATATGTTAAATCAAAGTCTTCTCATGATTAACTCTTCTTGTAGGAAATCATGAGAAGAAGGATTCCCATTTTGATTCAATTACTTAGTTGTCAAATATAAACTAGCTTCTTGGCTTATAACTCTTCAAAATGTTATTCAACAGAAGATTATTAAAAACCTTGGATTGAGGCAATGGAAATATTTAAGTTTTGTAATAATTTTTATATTGAAGACATATGTTTTTAATACAATTACTATGTTTCTTTAGTGATTAAATGTGTAGGTGAATAACTCATTAATTGAAGTCCTTTCGTGCTTTCACTCAATAGGGGGTCCCCCTGGAGTGTTTTAAGTTAGTTAGTTTGTTGATTTTTTTCATGAAAAGTTTATTTTCCACTACAAATAGTTATATTCTCTCTATTAGCACTTTGTTTTTTGTGGTTTGGCATTGAATGGTTCACACAGGTCAAGCACTCACATATGCTAAAAAGGTCATAAATATTTCCTTTCTTAATTTGATTACCGAGTCTATTGTTTTGTTTTATATTGATGAGTTAATGACCTGATAGATTCTAGTCACAATTGCACACATTAGTAGTTCCTTAGAGTTGTATTTTGGATCATCACTTTCAAGTATTGTTTATTGATATAATTCTGAAGCACTTAGATTAAAAGTTTTATTTTTGTTGAAAAGAGTAGAGACTTTAATTTCCAACACTAAGAATAGTAGTTCAATTTGCTACAATAAAATAAGATTTGAATTTTCTGCATTAGAATAATATTTTAAATTCAACTCAATAGAATAAATTTTAATTCTTGTCAAGTAGAATAAGTTTCAATTCATCTTAATAGTATAGAACTTTCAATTGTTTTTTCCTTTAAGACTGGTTTTCTTTCAAAAGAACAATTTTGATGGAAAGAACATGTGCATAGGAATGCTATGAGTTAATTTAGTTACACTTCAATTCAATATAAATTACATTTCAGTTTCACCTTTCAATAAAAAATAGAACTCGTATCATATATTGTGCACATGCACTTCACAAGTACACGAACCTTGGTTGACAATTAATGAAGTAATTTAACCATCAATTAAATTACCCAACACACATCTTCATTATAGAGCCTTGCCAACTTTGAAGCGATTGTTTCAGGTGTATCGGATTGGCAGATAGTTCATAAAGGTGTGTGTAAGGGATGTGCTCTTGGAAAGAATGTTAAGAAACCCCTTCCAATCAATGAATACAGGTCCAAAAAAAATTGGATCTAGTCCAATCCGATGTGTGTGCTCCCATGCTGATGAAATCTCTTGGAGGTGCTCTATACTATATATCCTTTATCGATGACTTCGCCCACAAGACGTGAATCTATTTGATGAAGTCAAAAGATGAAGTTTTCATAATGCTCTAAGAATTCAAAGTTGAAGTGGAGAACCATACAAGTAACATAATAAATATCGTGAGATCAGATAATGGAGGAGATCACACCTCCAAGGAGCTCATTTCCTTCTTTAAGGAAGTTGGGAGTAAGAGGAAGCTAATAGTTCCTATAATCCTCAACATAACAGAGTAGTTGAAATAAAGAATAGATCTACTGAAGATTCCATGAGGCAATGATACATGATCAAGATGTACCAATTTTATTGTGGGGAGAAGCTACCAAGATAGTTGTCTACATCTAGAATAGAAGTCCTCATAAGCTTCCAGAAGGTAAGACTCTCGAAGAAGCATTCATAGGTCAGAAACCACAGGTTGATAATATGAGAGTCTTTGGTTTTCCAATTTTCATATATGTGCCCAAGGATAAGAGAAAGTCATTTGAGCCTTCTGGTAAGAAGGGAATATTTTTTTGGTGCAATGAATCATCAAAATCCTATAGGATTTATGTTCCAGGGTAGCGATAGGTGAAATTAAACAAAGATGTAACTTTTGATGAAGATGCAGCATAATGGAAATCCATATAAGAGAAGTTAGGCACTAATGATGAAGAGAATAATCGCGTGGCTCTTAAATAAGAGGTTATAAGTCCTCCTTCATCCTCTAATAATCCTAAAGATCATGAAGATATGCTAGAAGGACCTTGTGAACTGTTGGATCTTGTGGTTATTCTCGAAAAAAAAAACCAGCTTGGTTAAAATCTACTTTGTAAGATGCAGAAGGACATGCAGCTCCAGAAGACACCTTCAAGGAATCTAAGAGACCTAAGAGCTATTCTGGTTATGCATACTTAATAATTAATTTTATTGACTCTGAAACTTCCAAATTCGAGGAAGAAACTACTTCACAAGTGTGGAAGGATGCAATGATGGATGAATACCAATCCTTTATGAAGAACAACATTTGGGAAATTGTTCCAAGTCCCGAAGGAAATTTTTTGGTAACCTCAAAGTGGATTTACAAGATCAAGCATGTAATGAATGAGAGCCTTGACAAATAGAAGGCAAGATTCATGTCTAGAGGATTTGCCCATAAATAGGGAGAAGACTATGATGAAGTATTTGCACTAGTTGCAAGATTAAAGAAGGCCTTGTATGGACTCATACAAAATTCGAGAGCTTGGTATTCTAGAATCGATGGAAATTTGAAGAGACTTGCTTTCTCTAAAAGTGTTGTTGATCCAAATATTTATATCAAGGTTGTAAAAGGTGAGTCAGTGATGTTGCTACCATATGTTGATGATTTGTTCTTGACTGGTGTAGAGAATCTTATTGCTCAATTTAAAAGGGAGTTTACCTTTGAATTTCACATGAAGGATCTTGGATTTATGAATTACTATTTGGGGATGGAATTCTGGTAGAACCCTAGTGAAATGCTTCTTGGATAAGGAAAACATGTCATCGATATCCTTTAGAAGTTTGGCATGATGGAATGCAATTCTATGGAAACTCCTATGGTGACAAACCTGAGAAAGTTGAGAGATTCTAAGTTTGACTTCATGGATCTGTCCATGTACCATAATATGATTAGATCATTGATGTATTTCGTAAATACATGCTAGATATTTTCTTTGTGGTAAACAACTTTTTCCAGTTGCAGATGGAATTGAGGCATGAGAATTAGATTGCAACAAAGCATATATTGAGTTATTTGGGTGGTACTATTGACAAATGTTTGAGATATTATTTGAATGGTGAGATATAACTGTATTGATATATAGGCTCTAATTGTGCAACAAGTGTGGATTACAAGAAGAGTACATCTGCTGTATGTTTTAGTTCGAGTTCTGCAATGATATCCTAGACGAGTAGGAAGTAGACCTCTTTCACACTTAGTATGTAGAAACAAAGTATATTGCATATTGTTTGGCATGCTATGAGGGAGTATGGATTCGAAAGTTACTCTCTTGATCAATTAACCATATGCTAGAACCGATTGTGTTGTTTTGTGATAATCAAAGTTCTATGAAGATGACAAACAATCTAGTGTTTCATGATAAGACAAAGCATATTGAGATCAAACACCACTACATTCATGATATGGAATAGAAGGGGGCAGTGAGGCTCTCATATATATCCATTAATGATTAGATAACTGATATTCTCACAAAGACTCTATCTTGGGCGAAGTTTGTATACTTCGAAGGTAAGCTTGGACTAGTGTAGAAATCCTCTATCAGCGAGAGGGAACCTTGATGTGACATCAACAGGGGCATGGCTCATACTGCTGGTAACAATACGAGCTTGAATTAGACTATTGATGGGAGGAAAATAAGCGTATGGCTCGGATTGTTGGTGACAACAGGAGCATGACCTAGATTGTTGGTGAAATAGCATGGGGGATAAACATTCTTGAAAGGAATGGCCTTTGACACACGAACACTCATGGACTGGGTACCTCTTTAGAATCATGGCCTAAGGAGATGCCTTTGGATTTGGGACATGGGTTTCCCTAGGGTTTGACCATGGGGGATGGTAACCTTGAACTAGTCAAAGTACCATGAGGTGATGCGCCCATCGGATCATGGTGACTTGTTGAGTAAGTACCATCGATTAGGAGAGATAACTTAGGTTGCAGTATATATTGATGATGATGTTGATGTAGTTCAAGGATATTGACCTAGATAAAGATGTTATCGATGAGATTTACACCTCGTTTTAGAAATATCATGTATACAGAAAACATATGGATAGCCATTATGAATACCTCCCTAGCTATTAGGGAGTGTTGAAGAATGTAGCTATGGTCAGCCTTCCTAATCCTTGATGTATTTATAATACTATGTTAAAACATGAAAGAAATTAAATTTTAAATTAGAAGACAGAAAATTAAAAGAAAGGAAATAAAAAAAACCACCTAGAATGAAGATCCTCGAAAATAGTTCATATTTACCTAAATAACATATTTACCATCAGTTACTACCCACCATACTTTAAGTAAGTATTTTCATAAAAACGGAATAAGAACAAGATGTAAATAAATGTACTTACTAGCAATTATTGTCCACCATTATTTACATGCTCTTCAACAGTCTAAAAAATATGAGTAAAAATGTAATTGGATAAACTTACTAGAATTTTATTTATAAAGAGATGTGATTTAATTTAAGAGACATGTCTCTTGGTTATCTTGGGTGTAAAATGCACTTGAATTTTTTTCATTTTACATACACACTTATCACTCACATATCTCTCTCACACACACATTGTGATATCTACTTTCTTTTCATGGTTATTATTTGAATTTCTGAAGTGTAATTGATTCATGAAGATAAAAGAACTATAATATATATTCACAATTAATTACGATAGTTCATAAATAAAGTACTTGTACCAATTGTACTAAAAAATCAACACATCCTCCTTCCCTAACGACTTTAGTGGTAGCATAAATTTCTATCATGGGTATTATGTGGGAGAAAGCATCCCTCTATCCTCAAAGAAAAATATGGGTAAGGTCTCTTTTAGAGATATTGTGCAAAATTCTCAAAATCAGTTATTGGTTCAAGAGACTCCCACTATCACTATTACATTAGGGAAAGATGTTGTCTCTAAGGTCACTCATTACAATACAAATGAACTACTATGCCATTTCAATTGTCCTTGGACATACCTCGTCAATTTGTTTGATTGAATCTCATACTTCTATCGAATTGAGTTAAAGAAGAAGGTTTTATTTCGGCCTACACAAGGGGTTTTACCATTATGATGTTTGATTTTACAGAAGTTAGGGATTTGCTATTAAAACCAAGTCACTTGTTTTGGGGGAAATCTAGATTATGCATGAAAGCATAGACCCCATATTTCATTCCAATGATAGATGCTTTGTCCACAAATCTAGTATTGGTTATATTTTTGAAGCCATCCATGCATCTATGGGGTTTACCCTCTCTCTAATCTATTGTAAATGCCCTTGGAAAATTACATTATATAAGTGAGAGAACAACGAACTATAATAACACTACATGCAAGGTTGAATATGTGTGGAAATGGACATTGACAAAGGATTTCTAACAGAAATAAACTTGACATGTGAAAAGTTCTCATGATGAAAAAAGTTGGATTATAAAATGTTTCTCTTCACTACAAAGTTTGTTATATAACAATACATTTGGTAGTACAATTCCTAAAAGGGTCAAAGCAAGCTAGGAAGTGTCAATGTAAGTCAACTTAGTGGGTTGGTACGATGGACGTAGAACATCAAATGATTAGAAAAGTTGAGCCAAATGACTCGAACCTACCCATGGATGAGAAAAAAAGTAGAACTAGAAGAAATCAAGGACATCCCATCAAAAGAGAAAGATGTAGTACCATAAGATATGGGAATAGAGGAATCTACTAGTCCCTCACATTTGGATTAGCAAGTAGAAATATTGCTTATTCTTTGGACAAAGGAAAATTGGATGGAACAAGAGGAGGCTCTAGATAAACATTGAATTTATTGAAAGAAAAGGAAGTTTAGGCAAGAGTACTAAGGATGAAAAAACATCCTTTTGTAGCACAATCAATGGTGACAGGAAGATAGACATGTACAATCTTTTGTATTTTTTTATGTAAGAAATTTCTTAGAATTTTCTCGTGGAAGAATTTCCTCGCTAGAAGCAAGTAGTTAAGGAAGAAGTGAAAGCCTTGAAACAAAACCAAACTTGGCCTTTGCAAAAGTTTCTTGAATGAAGGAAAGCATTTGGATGAAAATGGGTGTTCAAGGAGAAGTATAATGCAAATGGTTATGTAGAGTGGTATAAGGATCCTTTGGTAGTTAATGGATACTCCCATGTAGAGGTTTTTGATTATGAGGAGGCCTCCTCTCAAGTGACCAAGATGACCTCTATTAGGTTGTTTTTGGCATTAACAACTACATATTATTTATAAGTGGAGAAGATGGTATTGAAAACAATGGTTTTTCATGGTGAGCTCAAAGAACAAAACCATGAAACAACTAGAATGGTTTGGGCTAAAAGGGAGGGAAGACATGGTGTGTTGATTGAAGTGATGATTGCATTGATTGAACTAGTATTCACGATAATGTTTCCAAGTGACTGGTAAAGTTGTGGGGTAAGGGTCTAAGAGAAGTGCGTCAACCATTGTATTTACTTCAATAAATAAAGTAATAGTTTCATTTTATGTTCATGATATTATTTTGCTTAGTGAGTAAATAACTAGTCAATAGAATAAATCAAAATTTCCACATGAATTAATTGATAAGAAGGAATTGAGATATTATTCCTTGTAAAATTAGGTGAAGAAAAAATATCAAAATAAGAAAGTGTCGTTGGAAACCTTTGAGCGCTACTTGGGGGGTGAATCAGTAGTGTGATCTTATTATTTTTTCCTTTTATTACTTTATTTATGGAATCACACATATATTCACCAGAAACACATTAGATTAACCATGCATTTAACATATAAGCAGCTAAATCATAAACCATGCGAGCAACATAAACAATAATCGACACATCAAAAGCACATCCACACAAGAGACACAATATTTCTGGTGGAAACCCTTCCAGTAGAAAAACCACCCTTGCTCACAGGGGCTTCACTAGGGGAGAAATACCATACCATGTGAATTCATATTGGGGGGATATATATTGAGGGGACAATGACATAATATATTGAACATATAATAGGGGTAAAGGGTTTTTATATTGTCATGTATAAAATGTGGAGCTCCAGGTTAACGAAAAAATATAAAGGGGTGTAAAAAATGTTAATGAAAAAATCGATACCTACAATATATAGTGGAAGTAGGGGTTTTCTAAATTGGGAAGGTATATTGAATTCATATTGCTATGGGGTTAAATAATGTGAATTTTGGAGGTATTTTCCAATATGTATTCAAATTAGGGGTATTGTTTAGAATTCCATGAACGCACGTGATATGTCAGAGGTTCATTGAGTGCACTAGTACAAAATGGCTAATTAATTACTAAAATAACGACTAAGATTTGCATATAAATGACCATTTTTCAGTTGGTGACCAATAGTAGCTAATTTATAGTATCTTATAATACGACCAACTTTTAGTTGTTTTTAACTTAGTCATTAATTTATTGTCTTGATTTTGTTGTCTAGTAGTATATTTAGTCATAAATTTGGCCATAAATTTAGTCAATGATTTAGTCATTAATTGTCACAATTAATGACCAAATATACAACAAAATATATTACTATATGATTACCCAAGAAAACCAATTAATGACCAAATAAATATGACCAAAATGTTGGTCGTGTTATAAGATATTGTAAATTAGCTACTAAAATATATATATATATATATATATATATATATATATATATATATATATATATATATATATATATTAGTAGATGCAAATTTTAGTCATCCTTTGAAACCAATTAATGACCAAATAAGTATGACTAAATTTAGTTGTGTTATAAGATACTGTAAATTGGCTACTAATAGTCGTATATATGCAAAATTTAGTCATCATTTGTAATAAAAAATGTATCATTTGCAGTAGCCATTTATCATTTTTTGGTAGTTTCATATTCATTATATAAACCACTGATTTAATAGTTTTTATTCATTTTATTTATAATCATTATAAACAACTAATCTAGTCATATATTCATTTTATTTGTGTTCATCATTAATCAATATAAACTACTAATTTAGTAGTTTTAGATTAATTTTATGTGTTCATAATTAATTAACATAAATTAATTAGTATGATTTTGTGACTAACTTAAAAAAGAAATGTCATACAATGTGCATGTTCATCCAATATGATAACGCAAAGCTACATATGTTAATTACAAGACTAAATAATATCAAGTGCAAATAAAAATAATTTCAACGACATAAATTTCATTATATAAAATGTCAAGTATTACAATATGAGTTTCCAACTTAATATTGGTTGGACTACAATTTACACATGTAAGAATGTTTCATCTACATTTCAAAACATTATCACTGTGTTTCCAAGGCAGTGCAAGTGAATTCATCAACTCTGAAGACTTGACGATTAGTCTCTATGTTTGTGTCTTATGAACGATATATTTAGCTTTAAGGGTATCACTAGACCAGTTCTCTTCTCTCTCTCATTTTTCATTTTTCGCTCCAGTGTTATTGTTCTTCTCTTTCTTCAATTACTGCTTCTTACCATCAATATTGAGTTCCCATTCTGAAAATGAAACAAAATACAATGCAGAGTATAATACATGAAAGACGATGAATACTTGAATATAAAATAAAGTAGACTATAAAATATTTATACGACATATGCCTCAACATCAGCAATGTCAATGCCATTCCCCCCATAAAAGAAAGAAAATCGAACAAGTTATGTTCAGTTGGGGATAGTGGCCATTATGTAGCCATATGACCTATATAAACAAAGCAAATAAAACATCACCATAGAAAAGAACACCTTAGTAACTTAGTTATATTCAACCTTCAGAGAAATCTTAGGCACAATCATGCCAACTAAGTTACATGTTAGAAAGCTCAAGTTGTAGATAACTTGTTAAAACAAATAATATGAGGTGTGATGTTTAACCCTTGGCATTTTATTCGCAACAAAATTTCATTCTCTAACACGTGAACTTGGTCAAGTATATAGACAACATGTGCTCAAACAACAACATGAAAGTGAACGTTTTTAATAGTCATGAAAATATTTTAACACAAACAACTAAAAGGATTTCAATTAATATTGTGTAATACTAAACTCATATTCAAGATTTGGATGTTTTTTAAATGCACATGATACCAAGTACTTTAAATTTCACAGTTAAAAGTAAAAACAAAATCAAAAGAAACATTCAAAATACAATCAAACAATAAAGAGAGGATATCATGGTATGAACATTGCAATTATAAGAAATTTGTTTACCTGTCCACCAGTGTCTTGTCTAGCATTCCTAAAACATTTGTCTACCCAAAATAACCATGAGGTGAAAGAATCACAACATTAAAAACCATAGGAATCCCTACTAGAAATATTTCCAAAGTTGATGGCTCAGGTGCCTGAAGGACCTCCAACAACAAATGAATCATATCCAAGACATGCTCTACATTGTCTCCCTGTCATTTTTCCAATCCCATTTCCTGTAACCTTCCCACACCAGTGTCAAGTAACAATCAAGCGAAGGAATTGGCATTTTTTTATATCTTTTATATCTATAAACTTTGAATCTAATTTGTTTCAAGAACATATTAATTCATATTTAAAGCTTTTCTCTCATGATAAGGTATCAATCTTGAAGTAGGACATCAAAAAAATCGACCTTAATGAGGTCCTTATGCAATTCCTACAATATCAATATTTTTCTTACTGTGATATCTTGGGTAGAAAAAATAACATATCTGCAAAAGAAAAATCCATATATTAAGTTAGGTCCCTATACTACTAGTGTAACCCCTTATTGTTATTAGTATAACCCCCTTATTATATTGTTGTGCCCATGTAGTCCCCATATTGTAATTATTGTGCCCCATAGAAGCCCACTATTGTTATTATTGCGCCCTTACATTATTATTGTTATGTCGGTTCATATTATATTATGACCTCTTAGACTCCTATATATAGAAAGGAGGTCTTGTCATTTGTATCATCGAAGAATTGTTCATTTGTGTAATGTAAAGGAGGTTGCCCCCTCGAAGAGGTTGAATTTTAATTCGTTGATCTATCTTATCTATCTTCTGGTGAGCTGGTTTCATAACATTTGGTATCAGAGCTTTGGATTCTTGGGTTTCGCTGCTCCAAACAGGTCATCGTGGAATTTTCACTATAACTTTTTCGCTACAAAGTTTCAGAAGCTAAAACAAAAACCCATTTGAGAAATAAATCGGTCTGAACCTCGGGCCGGAATTTCAGATCTTGTCTCACTATATTTTTGGAGATATAATCTAAGGAAGTTAGGGTTTTTGCAGACCCCGAATTACATTCCAAACAGGTGACCTTGGGAAAATCGTCATAAATTTTGACCTGAGCCTCAAATTGAATTTTCGTAAGAAGTTATAGAAAGAGGACCGACTTTAGTTTTTTGGATATCATTTTCAGAACCTAAGGTTTAAATAGTGACCCGCGACACATCGTACAAGTTCGCTCTACTAAACCAGTCTATACTCAGGTCATCTTGGCAGATTGTGCAGAACTCTTTCTTGGAGAATCCAATTTCAATCATATTGGTGGCATTAGAAAGAGAATGCAGAGGGCTATTGTAGGTCGTGATTTCAGAACTGGAAGATCTGAAATTACAGAGTTACAGTCGTTTCAAGATCGAGCTCCTAAAATTAAGAAAAGGCAATATGAGGAAGTTTGATGGCAAGGATCTGGTAAATTGGATACTACAGATGGAGTAATATTTTGATATACATGAGGTGCAACTGTTGCAAAAGGTACATATTGCATCTTCATATTGAGAGCCGGATCAGTTTTTATGGTATAAAGGGCTTTGTTCTCTTAAACCACTTGTTATGTGGTCAATTTTCATGGAGGAAATGATAGCACATGATGAGGATAGAAAGAGAAACAAATTCTTTAGCCAATTGATAAATCTCAAACAAAAGTGTTCAATGGCAGAGCACATTGAGGACTTTCGAAAATTGAATATAAGGGAAAATGATATTCCAGAGAAGCAAAGGATTGATGTCTCCATAGGGACTTTAAAGGATAACATTCAACATGAGGTGCGTCTTTGGGAACCTGATTCATTGGAGAAGGCATTCAGGTTGGCAAGAAAAGTGGAATGAAAAATTATGGAAACAAGGAATTCTACGCCTAACAACTATAAAGATGGAAGTGTTGTTTCTCCTAGCCTTCCACAACCTACAAGGTTGACACCACAACAATTGGAATAAAAAAGAGCAAAATGACTTTGTTACAATTGTGATAACAAATACATTAAAGGTCATAAGTGTGTTGAGAAGAAATTATTTTACATTGATTGTGAAGAGGAGGAAGAAAAGGATGAAGAAACATCAAAAGAAGAGGATATACACTAGGAACCAACCCCAGAGAAAGAAGAAATGAATCCGACCATATCTTGTAAAGCATTGGCAAGAATTACCACTCCTCAAACTCTCAAGATAGAAGGACATATCAATAAGAGAAAGGTTCAATAAGTGAAAGATCATATCGAGATATACGAAATGAATCTGACCATATCTTGTAATGCATTGGCCGAAATTACCACTCCTCAAACTATCAAGATAGAAGGACATATCGAGAAGGAAAATGTTCAAGAAGTGAAAGATCACATCGAGCATCAAGAAATGAATCTGAACATATCTTGTAATGCATTGGAAGAAATTACCACTCCTCAAACTCTCAAGATAGAAGGACTTATCAAGAAGAAAAAGATTCAAGCAGTGAAAGATCACATCAAGCATCAACAACAAGTTCTCCAACTTTTAAAGGATAACACCACTTTGGTGCAGAATCGAGTGAAACAACAGGCAGATCAATATTGCAGTGAAAGAAGTTTTGATGTAGGCGATTGGGTATTTTTACGGCTACATCTAAAGCAAACTATTTATGATAAGGAAATGTTGGCAATACTACATGCACTTAAGAAATGGCGACCTTACCTAATGGGAAGACACTTCAAGGTAAAAATGGATCATGATAGTCTTAAATACTTCTTAGAACAAAGATTATCTTTAGAAGAATAGAAAAAATGGGTCACAAATATGTTGGGTTATGACTTTGAAATCATCTACAAAAAAGGGAATAAAAATGTTGTTGCAGATGCACTCTCAAGAAAGGATGAGGATGTGGAAGCATTTTTTTGTGCTATTTTTATTATCCAAATAGATTGGATAAACAAAGCAAGGGTTGAATGGAAGAAGGACGAAGAAGTGTGGCCACTCATTCAAAAGTTGCAGAAGATCCCAGTTCAAACAATATTGCCAGAACTTGACGAGGAAGGAAAAATCATATTGGAACCTCGAGTAGTCACAGAAACAAGAACCTGACAACTACGGAATCGATTAATTTCAGAGTATCTCATCAAGTGGAAGAACTTACCCACTGAAGATTCCACATGGAAGGAAAATAATTTTATACAGAAGCATCAAGAACCACTCAAGCATTGAGGACAACACTTTTTGAAGGAGAGGGGCATGTTAGGTCCCTATACTACTAGTGTAACCCCTTATTGTTATTATTACAACCCCCTTATTATATTATTGTGCCCATGTAGTCCCCATATTGTTATTATTGTGCCCCATAGAAGCCCACTATTGTTATTATTGTGTCCTTACATTATTATTGTTATGTCGGCTCTGATTATATTATGACCCCTTAAACTCCTATATCTAGAAAGGAGGTCTTGTCATTTGTATCATCGAAGAATTGTTCATTTTTGTAATGTAAAGGAGGTTGCCCCCTTGAAGAGGCTGAGTTTTAATTCGTTGATCTATCTTTTCTGTCTTCTGGTGAGCTGGTTTCATAACATATTAGTTGTGTTCAAAATTTTTATATGATGTGTTTGTAGACAAATTTTTAAGATGTTCTTCTGCCTTTACCAAAGCAGACTGTAGCGTGTTTAAACTCTCTATCCTTTCATTCAATATCAATTTATGAAAGATAAATGTCACACATTAATCTTTCCCATTTTTAAACACGTTACAAATGATAAATTGAAAGTCATAAAACCAAGAGCAAACCCTTTTTCTAACCAAAACAAACAAACAAATAGTGCCTCTAATAAAACTTCTCACCTCAGAAATTACTCTACCACGTGCATGGGCTAAAGTTGAGATCCTTTGAACCATATTTAGGTAATACTTAATGGGATATTTGTATGTTTACCTTGATGTCAATTTGGTGTTAAAATCAATAGATAAATCTAAGTTATTATCAGTGAAATTCAAGTATAATTAAAAAAAAAATAACGACATTGCAAGGTAGTGGAGAGAGAAACATCTCCGTAATTAGGCTTCTCTATTTTAGTTTGATTTGAATTGAGTTTGTATTTGAATATATAGTTTTTCTAAAGAAGTGAAATAGAAATATGAGAATCGAAATAGCCCAGACAATCCCAAACCTTCCTTTCATGGTTATCCATACCTATCTCCTAGCCTTGTTAAAATAATGTGCTTCAAATTATTTAAATAGTAGAATGAATTTTCTACAAAAAAAATTGTGGTCATCATGATATTAATTATAAGCTCCACAAAGAAAGTTTTCAATTTGGTTTATCTTTGGTGGTTGTGAGGAATAGTTTTTATCCTTCCCACCCAGTTTCAATGTCTATAAGTGACGTGTTGATCTCATAACAAGCATATTGGTGTAATGAAATTGAACCTTGTTGTTGACTAGCATTAAGCAAGGTAAATCATTTGGTCACCATTCTTTCTAGTTCACTCCAAAAACAATTGGCTAGTTGCTACATAAGTGATGTCATAGCTACAACTTGTGAATTATTTCCTAGCATATGGCTTGTTTCATATTGGCATTCACCTCCCTTACACAAAAATTCAACTTATTTCTTTCCTGTATTCAATAAAAAACGTATGTGGTATTGACATAGTCAATTCAACTAAATCACCCATTTTAAGCTTTTGACAAGGATCACTAACGATTTTGTGATTCACTCTTGGCCTCAACTCCTCTTGTATTGGAAAACCATAAGATGTAAAAAGTGAACTGCCATAAGTTATTTTGTCTAGCAAATCCTTCAAAATCGAATTTGGAGGTAGTTCTTGCACAATCATTTAGTTAACAACAATAAGCAATCATTTATTCATGAAATTGATATGATGGTAGAAATTTCAAACAACATACATAAAAAATTGTGTAAAAGATTAGCAAATGAATTTCAAAACAAGAAGATTGCAAAGAAACTACATCATAATATGGTGTTTTTAAGAATACCATACTCACTTTATCATCTTCCAACATAATTAGAAGGAGACTATCATTTGTGCCACATGGTGGGCTACAAAATTTATCCATATGTGGGAAACCATATTTATGGGAAGGGAAAGGGCAAGGTGGTATCATGTTTGCATCCTGGGGAGATAATCATAGTCTAGTGTCCATAATCTCATTGTTCCACATTAGCACCCATCATGCCCACTTAACCATTTGAACAATGAAGGAATAGTGTGTTTCTTCACTCTCCTTGTACCTCCAATGTGAAGCAACTCCAAACTCAGCTTGTTGATGCATTTATTTAGTCTATATTTGTATTTCCAGTGGAAGACCATCATCCCCAAAAACAATAATATGAAAATACTGATACCTAAAGTGTTTGGACCACTATAAGTGTTAGGAGAGTAACCGAAAAAATCCCATTGGTCTGTTCCTAACCTAATCTACAAATGTTGTAACTTCAATAGAGCGGAATGATATATATCCCAAATCAAGGAAAGCATAAAATATATATCCTTTGTATACACAAATGTAGTGCTAAATTAAAAATCCTATATTTGGGAAGTGGTAGCAATGCAAAGGTTTTTCAAAGGGGATGTTGATGAATGATGTAAGTAGAAGCATCCATTTTCCAACATATCCAATGGAATTTTAAAAAATATTAACAATGTCTTATCAAGAAATAGTGAAAATTACAACACTAACACCATGCAAGACATGTCGATATGCCGACATGCAAATCTTGACGATATGATTAATGATATGCCATTTAAGTTGTACATTCTCCTATAATACCTCAAAAATGTCATCCACATATTTGTAACAATTGATTTGAATGCCCTCTCTCACGAGATATTTCAACATCTGATTTGCTACTTCAAAATGTATGATGATCATCAAGAAGGAGTTTGTTAAAAGAACTTTCCTTTCCTATACTACATGTTAAATTTGGAACTAGGACCAAACTTCACCTTGGACAGCTCATATGAGGCAGCTGATATTTTTATTGGATTCCTCTCTTCGAGAGGTGTGGGATTGATCTAAAGATCATCCCATTCTAACATGTACAAATGGAGTTATGAATTTATTTTGATTATGGACAAATTGTCAAGGTCAACCAGCCATCAAATTGGCACCCTGAAGCCTTCAACATTGCATATAAATACATGGAGCCTCCTCATTTTGGCATCTCACACATTCATTCTTCTCTCTCCTTTATCGGTTGGGTTCAGATTTTATGAGTCTTCTCTCTTTCCACACATGTGAAGAAGGGACTATTCTTTTGTTGTCCTTGTGTTGAATATTGTTGACCAAAAGTTGTAGGGAGTTGTTTTGACCAGCGTTGAACATCTTTGACTATGGTTTTGTGAGAGGAATTTCTTTTTGGGTAGGCCGCAGTTCTTAGCATGAAATCCAAGGTTGTTTTACCTCTGTTTGACCAGCATTGGTTGTGCTAGGGCTTGCTGCTGCGTTGACTTTTGTTGACCAGGTTTGATTGGATATTTTGAGACTGTTTTTGGGCAGATTTGACTTGTTGTTGTAGGCCGAGTTGAACAATTTTGACCGAGCTATTGTGGAGGTAAAAATATTCCCTGTTAACCAGCGTTGAATTTCTGGTTAAGGCTTTTTGTTTATGTTGTTTGACTAACCAAATTTCATTATGATTGGGTAATTGCATATTGTATATTGTACTCTCTCTCTCTATTGCACTTTTGAAGAATTATAAGAAGAATTGATCAAGGGTTTCCCCACATTGGGGTTTTACCCTGGCTGGTGCCATATATTGTGTCCTCTTATGTTAGCTTGTCTTCTACTATTATTTTTTATGTTATTTCTGCATTTTACCATCATGTTGAAGTGATTTCTAAAGTAGATATTCATATATATATTTTTTAACAAGGTCAGATAGTGGATATATTACCAAAATATGAGGTGGAGCAATCTCCTATTACATTCGACGATAGTGAAACTAAAAACCAAGCATTGAGAATGTGCTGGGAGCGCAATCCCTTCTCTTATGCTTGAGTTCAAAATTTTATAGATTTCTATAACTATTCTAGAGTATTGTCTTATGTATTGACCTGCAAGTAAAGTAAATTTACATAACATTGATTTTCTTGTTGTTTTCCAAGGCTTGTACACTGACTGTTCGTGAGAGGGCTGCTTATTCTTGCCATAATGTACAGACTTTTCACCTTCTTGGCTCATGGTGGTGGTTTTGAAATATGCCATTTCCTCCTATAAATACACACATTTGTCCTTAAGTGCCATGATCTCTTCTTTCTAAGCTTCCATGTTTCTTTTTTGATAACTATACTCCATTCTCATTTCAGCCCTGAGATATTTCAATGATTCTTGGAGTCTATTGATCATGAATTTATTCGCTTTGCATGCTGGACATGAATCATTCCTTGCTACCTTTTCTATGGGATTGAATTCCATTTGATTTCCTTCCTTCTCTGTCTTTTTTGTTGCTTTCTATTCCTTTTGTTGTTGATGTTCCTGTGACTTCTGTTGCCTGAGATGATCCCTTCGCTGTTGTGGCTGCCCGCTATTCTTTTTGCAATGAGGGACTATGTTTTCTGCTGAAGAAGTGATATACTGATGTTCTTGAGGAAATGTAGAAAAAATAGGGTGGGGTATAATTGAATGGGCATTATTGAGGAGAGGGCTCAGGTGCGTTCTAGTGGAGGAGCGAGAGGGATTGAGTAACCTGTGATTTGGCAAGCTTGCGACAAACCTTGAGCTGGCTGAGATTATAGGAGAGAAGGGAGAGTAATGGAGTGAAGGGGAGCAAAAATGATGTTGGTGGGTTTGGCTTTCTTGTTGTCTGATGTTAGCCTTTAGATGGAGACTATTATGATGCGAGATGCGCAGAAGGAGAGTCGAATGGAGGCTCAGAGAGAGCGGAATTGCAAGAGAAAATGTCGAAGCATTGTGGAGCTGATGATGGGAGCGAGCTTGCATGAGATTAGAACTTCAAATATTAACGTAAATCAAGTTATGCTTAAAAGGAGAAGGAGTGATACAATACACGTCCCTGATAAGATTTTTTTTTGTGAAGTTCATGAGAGCTTGATCGCAATCATCCTTGATTTCTAGACTGCGTGATGACTTTGGATTCCCCCTGCTTTTTCATTTGAAATCTCGTGACCATTTGATTTCTTCTACAAGGATATCTTCCTGATGTTTCCTCGCTATCCTTTTGGATATTTTTTTTGGGATGTTCGTTGTTTCTTTTTCGAATAGATTCATGCTTCTTGACAAATGATGTGGAATTATGGAGCAGAGGTGTTATATGTCTTTTCGTTCTCCCTTGTGTTCCCTTCTATTCTTTGGACTGCTTGATTTTCATATTGATCTGCTAGTTGATTGTGAGTTCTCAAAACATGTCTGAAAGTCACAACTCTTGAGCCTTCTAAATTCTTCCTGATCCTCTTATATACTTTGTTTATGAATACACTGTTTGGATTTTTATCTCTCGCCATTCCCTTTATTATTATGGCTAAATCTCCTATTATGATTGGGTCTCGAACCAATATTTTTTTAATTCTTGTTGTACCCATCAGCAAACTATAAGCTTTAGCTTTATTGTTTGAAACTTCTCCGAGGCCCCATTCATATGTAACTATTTCTTTCCCATCAGGGTCGAGAATGATTCCTCTAGCCCCTGCTTTCCATGGGTTATGTTTTGATGGCCCATCAAAGAAAAGATAGTGTCTTTTTTGTTTTTTTTTTCCAAATTGCAAATTCTTCTTCGCTCAGTCTAATTTTCCAACTCTGAATTGAAGGTTTTTTATTTTGTCCTGTTTGTCCATTGTTATTTATTATGGATTTATTGAACCAATCTTTCTCTTCTTGTTGAAGGATGTTGTAGTCTATTGCTGTTGTTCCTTTTACATTTAGGGTTTCAGAAGTTAAGCCCCAAGTTTTAGAGAGAATTTTCCTTATTCTTTAGGTCTGGTTTTTGAAAATACTTTTGTTTCTTGTCAACCAAATTTTCCAACAAAATACTGCTGGGATGCATTTCCAGAACCTCTATATTGTCGCCTTCTTCTTTGTTGTGTACGGGTAAGTCATCTCCCAGGCTTGGAAAAATTTTGGTAGAGGTTTTGCGAAATTTAGGCCGATTTCGAGGGGACTTGTGAGCTATTGCTAGCATTCTTTGGCTAACATGCAATCCTAGAATAAATGTTGAATTTTCTCTTCTGCCTGCAAGCACATTGGACATCTAGAAGGGCCTTGGAAGCCTTTTTTTTAAAGTTTTCACTAGTTAGGATCTTTCCTTTTAAAAGAATCTAAATAAATATTTTAATCTTGGGTAAACTTTCATACTTCCAAACTGTCTTCCATAGGCCCCAATAATGTTGATTTGGATGATCTTGTAAGATTTCATAACCAATCTTAATTGTGTATCTTCCTCCACTTGGGTCCCAAAGGAATTCATCTTCTTCATCATAGCTTATGGGTGCTGCTCCTTTTAAGTGTTGCCTTAATTTGACCCATTGCACTTTCAGATTTTCAGGAGTTATTATATTCTGCCATGGTTGCCATTCTCTCTGGTTGTAAACATATATTGAGTGTAGAGTATTGAGGCCTCGTTCTTTCATCCATTTTTTGATGCCCTCAAGTTCCAAATGAGTTTTTAAAGGCTCTTCCCCCATAATTATATCATCCCAAATCGAAATTGTTTTCCCATTACCTGGAATTTTAGATATATGATTTCTAAATAAAGGGATTCTTTTTTCACGAGTTTCCAGACTTGAGTGCACGACCTTATTGGGATATTTTCATTCAACAAACTTATTCTAGATTTGTCCATATATTTTAAGGTGAGAGATTTTTTCCACCAACCCTCTTTTCTTGTGATTAGTTGCCATATTTTTTTCATTCCCAGAGTAGCATTCATGAGGCCAAGTAGCCTTATTGATAAGCCTCCTTGTTCATATGGTAATATTACTTGTTCCCACCTAAACAAACTGAACTTTTTGTTTTCTTGTTTCCCCCCTGCCATAGAAAGCTTCTTAGAATTAGCTCCATTTGTTTGTGTGCACTTGTTGGTGCCAGAATTATTGCATACTGATAGATTTGGAGTGTTGCAAGTAGTGCTTTTATTAGGATCACCCTCCCTACCATATTTAGCCACATCATCCCCCAGCTCTAAATTTTGCTTTCATTTTTTCAATCTGTTTGGTCCATAGTTCTGCCTTCATATTTTATTTAGAGATGGGGAGCCCAAAATAGAATAAATGAGTCCATTTTTCCTAGATGGGGATTTCTAGGATTTGTGAAATCCTTTGCATGATTCTAGGAGCAGTGTTCCAACCATAAAATATGCATTTTGAGTTGTTTAAGAGCCCATCTGAAACCTGAAGAAAATAATCAAGAATTATTTTGAATCTTATTGCAATTATTGTAGAGGCCCCTCCCAATAATAGGGTGTCATCTGCAGACAAAGAGTGGTTTATGGTATTTACTCCTCTTGCTATTCGAAGCCCAGTAATATTTCTTCCTTTTCTTTGTTTTTCCAATGTTCTGCTTAGAGTTTCAGCCATTATAATATAGAGAAAAGGAGAGAGCAGTCATCCTTGTCTGAGACCTATAGTGCTTTGAAAAAATTCACTAGGCCTTCCATTTATGAGAGGTGTTATCCATGGATTCAAGATGCAAGCTTGGATGACCTCTATTATTTCATGAGAGACTCCAAATTTTTTTAGCACTGCCATTAGATATGGAAGGCTGACCCTATCAAATGCATTTGCCATATCTAGTTTGATGATAATTCCTTCCTCTTTCATTTGCATGCTAGAGTGGTCGGCTTCCTGAATAATAGTTACATTATCAATGATTTGCCTGTTGGGCACAAAACCTCCTTTATTTTCAGATACTATTGTCGGAAGAAATTCTTTGATTCTGTTTGCAATTATTTTGGTAATGATCTTGTAGGAGGAGTTGCAGAGGGAAATGGGGTGAAATATATTGAAAGTGGAGGGGTTGGATTCTTTTGGGACTAGAGAAAGATATGAGGATTTTGTGTTGTTTCCTATTTTTTTTTGTGAAAACATTTTTAACCATTCTTATAAAATCTTTTCTTATAATATTCCAATGTTGCCTATAGAAAGCTATAGTGAAGCCATCTAGCCCTGGGGCCTTGTCCAGATGTAGGCTCCAGATGGCTGCCACTACTTCCTCTTCTTTTATCTCTGTGCCTATTTCTGAATTTTGCTCTTCTTTAATTTTTTTCTTGGTGTGTTGTAGGAAGCTTTCATAATCTATTGCATCTTCACTATTTGAAAGGAGGTTTTGAAATGTTGATGGGATGCTTTTTTCAATTCCTCTTCTCCTTTGAACTCTTATCCATCAACTTGAATTTTGTCTATCTGATTCCTTACTCTTCCTATTTTAATGGTGTTGTGGAAGAAGGCTATATTTTTGTCCCCTACATTGAGCCATAGGCTTCTGGATTTCAGTCTTTCCTCTTCTTCCTCTTTCCTATTTTCCCTATATATTTCCCAAAAAATCTCCTTCTCTCTTAAATAATCTTGCTTGTCCTCCTCTTTATTTTCTTTTTAAGTTTGCATGCCGTCCATTTTATTTTGCAGCTCTGTTTTTTTTTTTTCATTTGCTCTTGCCCATTCCTTAAGCCTAGCTCTCATATTTTTTAATTTTGTTTCCCAAATATATGTAGGTTTTAACCCCGTATAGAAATTACCTGCATATGAATTCTAAAACATAGAAAATAAACAATGCGAGAGCATAACACATAAAACACATATACACAGAGATTTCCCCTGGATCCCAAAACCGAGACTACCAACTTGATTTTTCATTATGTTCCTTTCAATGTTATAATACATATTTATACATGCTGAAGCATCCAATACCATGGAACGAAAACCATCGCATCCAATACCATGGACCGAAAACCATCGCGTCCAAAAACATGTGCGAAAATCATGCACAAAACCATAGGTGAGTCCATCCATCCTAACATAGGGTCCAAAACCAAAATTTTCTGAATCGCTGCCCCGAACCCCATAAAGTGGGGTTACGGGTATGCCTCAAACCCCTTGTGACCCCCCCCCCCCCCTCCACTACACAATCGGTGCAACGAAGGGGGGCTCCGGCCCCCCTCTAACCCCCTGGTTAACTACATGGGCTAGTCGTGGAAAGAATATAGCACAACCCAACATTCTCCCACGTGTTGTTTCTTTCCAAAGGGGGCCATAAGAGAGCTTAGTCATTTTTCTAGCCCTGAAACGCCCATTGTCTCTCTACACCAAGATAACTTCTCAGAGCTCACAGATTTTGTCAATGCATCTATAGTATTCTTCAAAGTGTCCACCTTTACAAGCAACACCTTTTTGTCTTCTATCATATCCCTCACAAAGTGATACTGAACATCAATGTGCTTTGTCTTTGAATGATATGCGGGGTTCTTTGCCAAGAAAATTGCACTTTGGCTGTCACAGTCTATCCTTATAGCTCCCTGTACTAACCCCATACTTGAAAACAATCTCTGCAACCAAACTGCTTCCTTGCTTGCATGAGTGGTTGCCATGTATTCTGCCTCTGTAGTTGATAGTGCCACTATAGATTGTTTCTTACTCATCCAACTGATTGCACCTCGAAATAGGTTAAACACATACCCACTTGTAGATATTCTCTGATCTAGATCTCCATCCCAGTCTGCATCAACAAAGCCACGAATATCCAACACTCTGTCCAATCCTGGTCTTCCTTGGTAGCACAAACCATAATCACTAGTGCCACGCAAATACCTGAAAACCTGCTTAACTGCTGTCCAATGCTCCTTCCCTGGTTTTGACATAAACCTGCTCAGTACTCCCACTGCATGTGCAATGTCTGGTCTAGTACAAACGATTGCATACATCAGGCTACCGACTGCACTTGCATATGGAACACGGGACATATCCTCTTCCTCTTCTTGTGTCTTGGGACACTGTTCAGCAGATAACTTTACACCTACACGAATAGGAACCTTCACTAGCTTACTATACTACATATTAAACCTCTGCAGTATTGTCTCGACATACTTCCTCTAGTTTAACCAGAGCTTCCTCTTTGCTCGATCTCTTTTAATTTCCATTCCCAAAATATAGTTTGCAGCACCAAGATCTTTCATGTCGAATTTGGAGGACAATTGGGTCTTCAAATCCTGGATAATTTCTTTTTCATTTCCAACCAGTAACATATCATCCACATATAAGACCAGATAAATAACACGGTCACCAATTAATTTAAAATACACACAGTGATCTGCTTTTCTTCTAGTGAAGCCAAGTTCCCGTATAAATGTATCAAATTTCTAATACCACATCCTTGGTGACTGTTTTAACCCATACAGAGACTTCTTTAACTTGCATACTAGTTCTTTCTTACCCTTCACTGCAAAGCCTTCAGGTTGCTTCATGTATATTTCCTCTTCCAGATCCCCGTGAGGAAATGCTGTATTCACATCCATCTATTCTACCTCAAAATCAAAAGCAACAACAACAGATAAAAGTAATCTAATAGAAGTTACCTTGGCAACAGGAGAAAAAATATCACCAAAATCAATTCCCGACACCTAGGAATAATCTTTTGCTACCAACCGAGCTTTGTATTTCTCCACCTTTCCTTCTGCATTTGTATTCTTCTTGAACACCCATTTGCTGCCAATGGGTTTCCTTCTAGCCGGCAACTCCACCAGATCCCAAGCCTCATTTTTGTGCAAAGATTCCATTTCATCAACCATGGCCTCTTTCCAGAGTTTTCCATCCTCTGAATCTACTACTTCCTTCACAGTTCTGGGATCATCGTCAGTAATAGATGAAGCAAAATTTGAATAGCAAGCGGATGGATTATACCTTTCTGGTTGCCTTCTTTCTCGAACTGATCTTCTCACAGCCGAAGTTTGTGACTCTTCATCTTCTGATTCCTCCTCTGCTGTAGAGTCTGATTCTTCCTCCTATATCTCAAACTCTATCTTCTCAGGTTCCTTTGGTTGGACTTCATGTTTAATAACATCTTTCACCTCTCTGAACACCACATCTCAGTTGTACACAACCTCCCTTGTTACTGGGTTCCAAAGCTTATAACCCTTTAAACCATCCTTATACCCAATAAAGATGCAATTTTCAGATTTACTATCCAACTTGGTTCATTTCTCCTTTGGAACATGTACATATGCATCACATCCAAATACCCTTAGATGTGAAAGAGAGGGTTTCTTACCAGTCCATACCTCTTGTGGAGTCTTATCCTCCAACGTTGATGAAGGTGACCCATTGACCAAGTAACATGCAGTATCCACTGCCTTTGCCCAGAATTCTTGTCCTAACGAAGCACCACTAAGCATGCTTCTTGCCCTTTCCATCAACGTCTTGTTCATTCTTTCTGCAACTCCATTTTTCTGAGGTGTATATGGAGGAGTCTTCTACCGTGATATACCACACTTCTTACAGAATTCTTCAAATTCCTTGCTGCAAAACTCTCCACCATTATCTGTTCTCAGCACCTTTATCTTCTTCTCTGTCTGATTTTCCACAAGAGCCTTAAATTCTTTAAACCTGTCAAAGACTTCAGACTTCTTCTTAAGGAAATATATCCATGTATTCCTTGAGAAGTCATCTATAAATAATACATAGTACACAGACTTACCTAGTGATGGAACCTTCACAGGTCCGAACACATCATTGTGCACAAGCTCTAATATCTGTTTCACCCTCTTATTACCAGAGGGGATACTCACCCGCTTCTGCTTCCCATATACATAATTTTCACAGAAATCAAAATCCAGAGAGCTATTACTCATACTTTCTACCATACATTTACCATGAAGTATTCGAAGGCCTTTCTCTCCAACATCTCCAAGCCTTTGATGCCACAACATGGTCTTCTCTCCACATACCACTAGATTTTCTGCTCTAGTTTCAGGAACCATAGAATTGTTGCAGCCATCAACAACAGTGCTACCTGGAAGATTTTACAGAGTTCCAATCCGAACTCTCCGCATCAATACCAGTGCTCCCCGAACCATGTTGCAGGTATCCTTCTCGAACACTATTTTTACACCCGCAGCATCCAGCTTGCTTACAAAAATCAGATTTCTGGCCAATGTAGGAATATGCAGAACACCCGGAAGTGTTCTAACCCTTCCACCTTGCAACTTCAACTTTACGTTTCCACGACCAACAATTCTAGCCTTCTTGCCATCTCCCAAGAAGACGTCACCACCATCATATTTCTCATACTCGCAGAACCACTCTCTATGGGGAGTGAAGTGAAAGGATGCACATGAGTCAATCAACCATGCCTCATGATCTACATGTGTACTTGAAGAAGCCAAGTATACATCCCCACCTTCATATGAGGTGATTTTCACCTCTGCAGAAGGAGCATCATCATATCCCTTTCCTTTATCATGAGCTTTAGATTTACCGTACCTTTTTAGTGCCCTTCCTTTCCGCATTTCCAGCACACCACCTTTATATGTTTTCCTGGAGATTTAGATCTCCTTATAGATTTAGATCTCCCACACGATGACTTATTTTTGTTTCTATTCTGGGACTGTCCTTGTACAGACAAGGCATCACCATTTTGGCTCTTCATATTTTTCTGTCTCATCTCCTCCGTCAACAAGGATGAGACTATTTCATCAAATTGCAAGGCAGTTGCATTGCTAACTATTGCAATAACCAGACTATCCCACGAATCTGGTAGAGAACACAACAAACTGATGCACTTATCTTCATCTAAAATTTTAATATCAAAAGATGCTAACTAACTTACCAAAGTATTAAATGCATTCAGATGCTCTGTCACTGAGTCTCCATCTTTCATCCTCAAGTTATATATCTTTTTTCGTAGGAACAATTTATTCACCAGAGACATGGATTGGTACAAAGTCCCTAACTTGTCCCACAAAGCCTTCATCATAGCTTCCCCTGATACATTCAACAATATTGAATCTTAGACACACAATCATATTGTTCTCTTTGCAATCCGATCCAAATTCTTCCATTCTTCATCGGACACTCCTGCTGGTTTAGTACCTGGATCTACTGTGATCCACTGATCTTTATCCACCAAAAGATCCTCCATCTTGAGTTTCCACAACTCAAAACATTGACCATTAAATTTCTTGATCTCTATCTTTCCACTGCTTGCCATCTTCTTTCACCACCAGAACCGATCTCGCAGACTCCCATTGAACAGGGTCTACCACAGACCCGAGCGAAACCCCTCAGCAACAAAGGTGTCCCCTTGAAGCCAAAACAACTCCGATACCAAATGTAGGTTTTAACCCCGTATAGAAATTACCTGCATACGAATTCTAAAACATAGAAAATAACCAATGCGAGAGCATAACACATAAAACACATATACACAGAGATTTCCCCTGGATCCCAAAACCGAGACAACCAACTTGATTTTTCATTATGTTCCTTTCAATGTTATAAGACATATTTATAATGCCGAAGCATCCAATTACATGGAAGGAAAACCATCACGTCCAATACCATGGACCGAAAACCATCGCATCCAAAATCATGTGCAAAAATCATGCACAAAACCATAGGTGGGTCCGCCCATCCTAACATGGGGTCCAAAACCAAAATTTTCCAGGGTGCTGCCCCGAACCCCATAAATTGGGGTTACGGGTACGCCTCAAACCCCCTATGACCCCCCCTGCTACACAATCGGTGCAATGAAGAGGGGCTCCACCCCCTCTAACCCCCCAGTTAACTACGTGGGCTAGTCATGGAAAGAATATAACACAAACCAACAATATATTGGGGTGATCGAGTGATTCTTGGTGCCCATGCTTCTTTGATTTGATTTCTAAATTATTCGTTGTTGTCCCATATTGGGTTCTATATAAATGTAAGAGGTCCTTTATTTTCCATTTTGCCCATAACTATTACCACCGGCTTATGATTAGTGGCCATCGTCTGAAGAATTTTTATTTTATTGAGATGTAAACCGCTGCTATGTTTTCTTGGATCAGTATTCTATCTAATCTTTCCTTTATGTTATTTTTGCCCACTCTTTTGTTGCTCTAGGTATATTTTCCATTGTTTGGGGGAATATCCAATAGGTTGTGCTGCTCCATTATTGTTTCCAAAGCATCCCTAGATGGGTCTGTATGATATGTCCCTATTGAAGCCCCGAAAATAGGGTCTACAACAAGGGGGATACCCGCCCGGTCCGGACCTTGGTTGGCAGCTCTTTTTCCATTTGGTATAGAGGGTCCGACTGGGGATATGGGACCAGTTTCCCAATTTATGTGTGTGTGTGTGTGTGAGAAAGATGGATATTTCTGTTTCTAACAGTTTCTAAATGGAATACTTCTACTCTGATTCTAATCTAATAATAAGGAAATCATATTCTAATAAGCAGAAATATCTAAATCTACACTAACCCGGGGTGTAATCTTTCCTTTATGCGATCTAAAATGATTTCAAACAACAACTGGTAATAAAGATCATTCAGTTGCTATGAGAAAAGAATTCAATAAAGATGAACCACTTCGTATAAAAAGTTATACGAAACAGTTGTGAAAAACTTATCGCATAATAAGATATTCATACACTAGGCATAAATAAATAGCTATCACCGTACAAAAGTGCCAAATGATAACTCAAGCATTCATACATCAATATATAAATAACTGAACTGAAAATCACTCTAACACAAGGCAAAAATAGTTAAGAGATAGAAATACCATTTATAACTAGTCCTACTCATGAGCTTCAAGCGATAACGATTTATCCTTTCTTGATCAAATATCTACTAAGAGTACAAAAGTGCAACATCAGTAGCAAATATCAAATGCAAACATCAATAAATCATGTTCCATTCATTCATCAAAAACTCCTCAGAGGGTACAGAAGTGCATGTTCTGGGAATAAGTTTTTGATAAATTTCAGGACCCTTCTCTAAATGCATGAGAAGGGTTTAAATACTACTAACTAAATCTAAAAATAAATTATTACAAAAATATAGGATACGGTTTAAATGGCCGTCCTCTGTTCTCCGTTCCTGCAATTCACAAGTGAAGTGAAAATGAATGACAAGGAAGGGTGATGGGAAAGTTTTAAATGCCGCAGACACATCAAATATACCACCTTACCTGAGATGATTCTTTCGATAAGCACGCACCCATATTCCATTAATAAATGGAAACTACCTTATTTATTAGCATTAAAGCGCATAACTAGGTGTCAGCTTATGGAAAGTACTTTTCTTGAATAACGCGCCCGAAAGATCTGCGATGAAGCGATTTTGCGATTTGCTTCGCAATATCGCAGATCGCAACACCGCGAAATGATAACATCGCAGAATCGTAACATTGCAAAGTTGGTCACTTGTGATATTGCAATATCGCAGTATCGTGAGATTGCAATATCGCAATATTGCAATATCGCAGATCCTAGGAATGTTATGTATGGTAATCCTTATTAACCTGTTTTCTGCGAAATGCGATTTGCGATTGGCGACATCGCATATCGCAAAATTAAAGTGTTTCGTTGTAAATTGTGTTGTATGCGATGCGATATTTCATTATCGCACATCGCAATCTCACAATGTTTAAAATTCAGCTCATAAGGAGGTATCCCGTTATCTTTTTGCGATGCGATATTCCTAAGGAAAGATTTGTGTCTTACCTTATCATAAAACTTAGATTTTTGGATTTTTCAAGGGGGGCTTCCTAAGCTTATGATGGTAATTTTATTCGAAAAAGGAAATTTAAACACTATTTTGATTTTTTAAATTTTTTGCTAAGGGTCCCCACTTATTTAGTATTAGGAATAACACTAAATAAGAAGGGGGGTTGTTGCTAGCTACAAAAATTGGCGATTCACTTGGAAGAACCAGTTATCTCTGCTGCTTTTTGAATTTTCAAAACTTCCAAAACAAAATTTTTTCCAGAAAGTTAAACTTTATTATAGAAAGATAAAGTACATTATACTTTAACCTGTCAATGACATTTTGTTTCAACTATTTTCAACTTTGATTATTTGCTGCCTCAAGCTAGTCCTTGTATTTACATCAGTCATTACTTGGCTTGCAAAGATAAAACAAATTCTTCTTTGTAAACCAGTTTTAAATATGCTCATTTGTCGTAGGTAGAGCCTCTGCTGCCAGCAGGCATTTATAGCCTCGACAGTGTTACCTATTACCCAACAATGATCCTGTATCCTACTTAAATAAACCTACATTTCCCAAAGAAGAATCCACATCCTCACTTATTGCTTTCATTTTCTTTTTATTCTTAAAGAGCAATGTCTTGGTTTGGTAGCCAATTCATGACACAGTCATTCACTGATTTATAACTTTGCTAAAGAAGCTTGCTCGTGATGAGACCCGTTGTCTTTTGATTTTAACAATCTTGAGTCATTGCCCTATTGTGGTATGCAGTATTGGCAAAGTCAGCAAGTTATAACATCTATGATCATGATAAGCCGGCTCGTGATGAGACCTCTCACTCTTTAAGATAAAGTGTATCCTTGGATTGTTCCTCTGAAAGTTGTGATTTCCCTAGTATGGAGGAAGTCATTGTTTCCTTAAGATAGCTCTCGACGACAATAATAGAGTTTTTGGAAATAGCTGTTCTACAAAGAATCTTTATTTTTTTATTGATACCTTTCATTGCACTGATATAAAACAATTTCTCACTAAAGGTTGTTTTCATCAAATTTTATGAAGTTGAAACTAGTATCATATCTAGGCTAAAGTTTTTAACTGTATCTTTCAATAATAAAGATAAATTTTCCAAAATATTTGCTATTTATACAAGCGAAAGATCAAAATTTGAAAGAGAATTGGTGTCCTTTTCGTAAATACCAAATGTAACCATTCACAACTGGTTTTATTATGAAAAGAAAAAACAACTATTCTGCAAAAATAGAAGAATGTTCTTCTATGGAAAATATTTCTTAAGTATCTGACCATTAACAGGTAGAGATTCTCTTTTCCCTATTAAATCTTGTAACATGAAGGTAGATGGACCTATGATTTCTATGATCTGAAAAGGACCAAGCCACATTCTTTGAAATTTTGTATGTTTTCCCTTTTCCTCATGAGCCTTGTCCCATTTTAAAACTAATATTCCATCTAAAAATCTTTTCTGGATATCATATTGGAATCAAAAGAGGCTTTCACCAATGCCTGATGAAGCGTGATTTACCTTAGCCCGTTCTCGTTGTTCTTCTAATTTAATTAATTCTAGCTGCCTAAGTTGTAAAGAAGAAGTTGGTGCTTCATCAATATATTGAACCAAGGCTAAAGAAGGAATTTCCAGATGTGTTGGAAGAACCACTTCTTTCCCATAAACTAAGTTAAAGGGAGAAGTGCCGATAGAGGCTTTCGGCATTATTCGATTTTCCCATAAAGCATATATTAAAGACTTATGCCAATTTTTATGATTTTGGTCAATGGTTCACTTGATAATTCTGATTAGGTTTTTATTTGTTGATTCAGCTAACCCATTCCCTTGTGGATAATAATTGGCCGAGTATTTAAGTTTGAAGCCCATTTTAAGTGCAAATTCAATCATTGCATTACTAGAAAAGTATGATGCATTATCAAACATTAAAGCGGAAGGCAATCCAAACCTAGTGATTATGAACTGATATATGAATTTAATGATATTTTTAGCATTAGCTATATTGAGTGGAACTGCTTCTACCCATTTAGTAAAGTAATCTGTCACTGTAAGGATGTATCTATGCTGTTTAGAAGAGTGAGGAATGATCTCATCTATTATGTCCAATCCCCACTGATCAAAAGGCTGTTCAATGGTAACTGGTTGCAGTGGAAAGGATGGTTTCTTTTGTCTCCCAACAGCGGTTTGACAGACTTGACATTTCCTCACATAGTTGTGTGCATCTTTAAATAATGTGGGCCAATAATAGCCTGCGCGTAAGATCTTATGAGCAGTGGTGTCTCCAGTGTAGTGTCCGCCTGCTGGCCCATCGTGGAGTTCCTGCAAGACTTTTTCAGCTTCAGCTTTCTCAAGACATCTAAGAAGAACAGAATCATAATTTATTCTAAAAGGAACTTCATTCACGAGTTGATATTGTTTGGATTTTAACCTCAGGGCTCTTTTCTTGGTATGATGGAGGTTTGAAGGGGAATATCCATTCTTTAGATAATAAATAATATCAACATATAATGACTCAGCATTGTTTAGGCTTACCTCGTACACTTGTACCTCTTCAGATGGATTTTTGGGCATTAGCGATGCTCCTGCCAGCATTTTGCAAAAGCCTTGACCTTTTACAATATTTGCTGGTCTGATTTCTATGTCGTATTCTTGTAAGGCAGTAACCCAATTGGCCCTTTTCTCACCCACATCCTTCTGTACTAGAAGATTTCTTACCGTCGGAAACGGTACTATGATCTTGATATGTGTTTTGAGTAAAAAAAGACTAAAATATTTAATTGCTTTGAAAACAGCATAAGCTTGTTTTTCCACATCTGAATAATTCAGCTCAGCACCTTGTAAATTGGAATTGAAAAAAGCAATTGGGGCTTCCGCCTTTTCTTGATTTTCTTGAGTGAGTATCGCAGCATATGATCTATCCGAGGTAAATGTATACAAAATAAAAGGATCGGAAAAATTTGGAGTTGCTAAAGATGGAGCGTTGATAATTTCTTGTTTTATCAGATTGAATGCCTCGTGTTCATCTTGGCCCCATTTAAAGTTTGCGTTCTTTTTAATCATGGCTTGTAAAGGAGATACGATTCTTGAAAAGTTTGGAACAAATCTCTTTACAAAGTTAATCTGGCCAAGGAAAGACTGCATGGCTTTCTTATTGTGAAGTAGGGGTACTACGGAAATTTCGTTGATTCTGTCAGGATCAATGTGAATTAGAGATTTTGACACTATGAATCCTAGAATCTTTCCTTCACTTAATGCGAAAAAAGATTTTTTCGGGTTAAGTGAAATCCCATACCTTAAACAACGTTGGAAGATTTGTTTTAAATCCTTGCGATGGTTGTTTCATTTCTTGGAATAAACAGTAATGTCATCCAAATAGATTACCACTGACTTATTAACTAACCCTTTGAATGCAATGTCCATGACTCTTTGAAATGTGGCACCCGCGTTAATCAAACCAAATGGCATCTTTTCATATGCATATGTGCCCCACTTAGTTCTGAATGTCTTTTTTAACTGATTGTTGGGATGTACCAAACTTGGTTGTATCCTGAGAATCCATCCAAAAATGACATTAATTTTGAGACCGCAACTGCCTGCAGTATTTGTTCCATGGGAGGTAAAGGAAAATTATCCTTTTGGCAGGCCTTGTTAAGGTTTCAAAAGTCAATGCAGATTCTAATATCTCCGTTTTTCTTTCTAACAGGTACCATATTGGAGACCCGTTTAGAATGTCTAATGGGAAAGATTATTTTGGCTTTCAATAACTTATTGAGTTCAGTTTTAATCTGATTTTCTAAATTGGGATGGATCTTTCTCAATTTTTGTTGGACAGGTTTTTCATTATCAATCATTGGGATAGTATGTTGGATGATGGAGGTGTCGTATGTTTTGAGTTCATCATAATTCCAAGCAAAGACACTTTTGTATTGTTTCAAGAGACGGATATAGGCTAATTTCTCTTCAGGGGCTAGGACAAGGCCTAGGTTGATGTTCTGCGGTTTGGCATCAGTTCCTAGATTTACTAATTCATAATTCAAAGTTGAACTTTGGAGTTTTGAATTGGTAGATCTTTTGAATCGATCTTTCAAATCATAAAGGTCTTCTAATTTGACTACTAATTTAAGTATAGAATTGTTAGTACTATCCTGTAGCAATTGTTGGTCATGTTGGTATTCGTCAATTATTTGATTGGTGTAGGATCCTTCAGATGTGAGAAAACTCACGATATCAGGATCGTCGTTGAAAATCCTCCAATTGGTGATGTTGTCAGGAATATATGGTCTAAACTTAGCTCAATTGAAAATCAGTCAGGGCTAAAATCTTCTGAAGGAATGAGCTTAGAAGCTACGTTGGCTAAGAGGTTTGCGCTAGCATTCTGGAGTCTAGGAATTGATGAAATATTAAATGCTATAAAATTTTCAATCAGATCTTGAACTAAATATTGATAATGCTTTAAATGACCTGATAAACAGTGTATAGTATTGCATACCTGTCTTATTACAATTTCAGAATCTCTGAAAACTTGCAGGTATTTGACGTCTAATCTGATTGCTTTGTATAACCCTTGGATTAGAGCTTTGTATTCTACGGTATTGCTGGTGCACTCGAATTCGAGTCTGCAAGTTAGTATGGTTTTATCTCCCTCTGGGCTTACTAACACGCATCCTACACCTGCTCCTTCGTTAGACTTAGAACCATCAAAAAATAGTTTCCAAAACAAAGATTTATTTATAGGACTATCTATAAAATTAATGCATTTAGAACTATCTGTTTGAGAAAAATTTTCTACTTGAAACAAAACAGAATGTTCTAAGTAAGGTGAAGTGTGAGAATTAAAATTTCCTAAGAAAGAATCTACTGAATAGTTTCCAATAATGTTAGAATTATATGCTCCTGGTTCGTTTTCTCCCTCAAGTTCTGTTACTATGTATTTCTGATGTCGCTCGAGTTCAACTTTTATTTGGTTTGGTTTACCATTATAAGGAAGCCACATGTGCGACCAGTTAGTTGCAAAGTATCCATGAAGTTTTTCTGACCAATCTTTGCTAAGAATTAAGCCATAAAATTCAGGAATATCAACAACTAAAATGTCGATAACTTGACATACCTTTGGGTTGGATGACAGCCTTATGGTAACCTGATTTAACTCGCCAATCACTTTGACTTGTGATCGATCTAATTGGACTATGCGTACAACAAATTTCTGTGGTTGAACGTTCAATTTTGCACAAATTGATCTTGGTAAAATATTCGATGAAGCTCCAGAATCAACTAAGCAATTATGCACATTTTTATTGAAAATTTCATAAGTAAGGAGAAATGGGGGAGTATGCGATCTCGATCTTCCTCCAATTAATGCGATATCATTTGGATCAAATTTATTCATCGTACTAGTTGGAGGTCTTCCCATATCGTGGGAAGCTTGAGAGATTACAGCAGCTGGTAAAGGTGCAACTGGCACAACATGTAATTCTTTCAAAAGTACTTTCCGCTAGTGTTTTAACTTGCTCAATACAAAAAGAGTAATATTAGCCCTAGTCTTTTTCATATCTTCTACGATGTTATAATCCATTTCATCCGAAACAATTAGCGTTTTAGATGGAGTAGATGTGTCTATTTGGACTGGGCTGGTTTGAGTCGCTTTAGGTGATGTTTTCTTGGCTGTGACTTTATCCTTAGACATTGAGCTTGCGCTCTTTGGCTTCAGTGTAGGCTGAGGAGGATCAAGTTGATTTCTTCTATGAGTACTAACCGGGAATGCCTCTTGATCTTCTTCATTTGGGAGGATGAAATCCCACATACCTTGTAACTCTACAACTTCTTCTTCATCGGTGTGTTCTTCAGTAGGGTTTTCCTCTTCTTCTTCTTCTTCTGATTCAGCATTTAAAATGGCATTAGGGGGTTTGGAATCAGTTGAAGGATTTATTTTAAAAGGCCTATATGGCTTTTTAGAAGAAGTTTCTGCCACTTATTTCTTGATGTCGACCATTTCGTTAGACATGGTCTTCAAAACTTTTTGTAATCCTTCTAAATCGAATGGATCTTTCGGTTGTTTTTCTTGGGATATTCTTTGAAAGAGACCTTCTTAGATTTTGGTTCTTCCCTTGCGTTTTTCTTTTCTAAGGCCATAATACGTTTCTCTACTGCTATTGCTTCCTTCATGTTTTCAACTAAGGTTGGTTTGTTAGCCCTATCAACAAAGATTGCTAAGTTTGATGGTAAAGCAGTAATGTACCATTCACTTCGCACTTCTTCGCTAGGCTAAGAAGCAGTAGGAATTTTGTTTAAGATTTTATTGAAACGTAAATTGAAATCTTTGATAGGTTCTCTTGACTCGGCCCTAAGGTTAGACAAGTCATTGATTAGTGTCGCTGTAGACCTGTCATCACCAAACTTGGTCAGGAATTGTTCTTGGAAGATGTCCCAACTAGTAATAGATCCAGATGGTAATGAGAAATACCATGATCTGGTTGTTCCTTGCAAAGTATAAGGAAAAAGTCGAACAACAACATCTTCATTAACAACCCCATTGAGGTTTATGGATACATAAAGTTATTAATATGTTCTTTCGCTAGCATGCCTGCCTCAGGATTAAGCTTGGGCAGCCATTTTTCAGGATGGGCCGGTATTTGACTCAAGGGTGCAGGCATTAAGACTGCCCCTGGCTTATTCCATGGAGTTTGGGCCATCGCTGAACTACTAACAGAGGAAAGTGAAGAAGATGATCCCTGTGGTTGAGAAGGTGAGGATATTATGACTCCAGATGTTTGAGGAGTTGAGGAAGTTGCAACAGGCTGATGGACAATGATCTGAAGTGGAGGAGTGGATGGTTGACTTCGCGGTGAAGAGGTTGAGATGGATGATGATGATGAAAGAGTCTTGCTATTGGATCTTTTAGGAGACTTCCTTGCTCTCTTCCTAGTAGGTAGAGGTAATTTGGTTGCCTGAACACCAAAATTTTCACTCTTTAACCTGGTAAGAGGATGAGAAGGATTATATTGCGAAGTCACGTTGCCTTGAGATTTATCAGACTTTTGAGGGGATATTGAAAATTGCTGAAGTTTGTGAATCAAAGATTCAACTTCAGGAGGTTCAATAGTAGATTGTTCTGAAATGTCAGGGTTTGTAGCAGCGACTGTTGATCCAGCGACTTCCGACTCTGGATTTAAAGATAATGGAGAATTCGGGGGAGATGGTGAGGGTGATTTACTCTTAGAATGGTATTTAGATTTGGATTTTCTTGCCATTCATAGTTTGGGCCCTCCTTCTAGCACCAAATATGTTGCAGCCCCGAAAATCGGGTCTACAACAAGGGGGATCCACGCCTGGTCCGGACCTTGGTTGGCAGCTCCTTTTCCATTTGGTATAGCGGGTCCGATTGGGGATATGGGACCAGTTTCCCAATTTATGTGTGTGCGTGTGATAAAGATGGATATTTATGTTTCTAACAGTTTCTAAATGGAATACTTCTACTCTAATTCTAATATAATAATAAGGAAATTATATTCTAATAAGCAGAAATATCTAAATCTACACTAACCTGGGGTGTAATCTTTCCTTTATGCGATCTAAAATGATTTCAAACAACAACTGGTAATAAAGATCATTTAGTTGCTACGAGAAAAGAATTCAATAAAGATGAACCACTTCGTAAAATTTTTTATACGAAACAGTTGTGAAAAACTTATCGCATAATAAGCTATTCATACACTAAGCATAAATAAATAGCTATCACCGTACAAAAGTGCCAAATGATAACTCAGGCATTCATACATCAATATATAAATAACTAAACTGAAAATCACTCTAACACAAGGCAGAAATAGTTAAGATATAGAAATACCATTTATAACTAGTCCTACTCATGAGCTTCAAGCGATAACGATTTATCTCTTCTTAATCAAATATCTACTAAGAGTACAAAAGTGCAACATCAGTAGCAGATATCAAATGCAAACATCAATAAATCCTATTCCATTCATTCATCAAAACCTCCTCAGAGGGTACAGAAGTGCATGTTATGGGGATAAGTTTTTGATAAGTTTCAGGACCCTTCTCTAAATGCATGAGAAGGGTTTAAATATTACTAACTAAATCTAAAAATAAATTATTACAAAAATATAGGATACGGTGTAAATGACCGTCCTCTGTTCTCCATTCCTGCAATTCACAAGTGAAGTGAAAATGAATGACAAGGAAGGGTGATGGGAAAGTTTTGAATGCCGCAAACACATCAAGTATACCACCTTACATGAGATGATTCTTTCGATAAGCACGCACCCATATTCCATTAATAACTGGAAACTACCTTATTTATTAGCATTAAAGCGCATAACCAGGTGTCAGGTTATGGAAAGTACTTTTAACGCACCCGAAAGATCTGCGATGAAGCAATTTTGCGATTTGCTTCACAATATTGCAGATCGCAACATCGCGAAATGCTAACATCGCAGAATCGTAACATCGCAAAGTTGGTCACTTGTGATATCACAATATCGCAGTATCGCTGTATCGCGAGATCGCAATATCGCAATATTGCAATATCGCAGATCGCAGGAATGTTATGTATGACAATCCTTATTAACCTGTTTTCTGCGAAATGCGATTTGCGATTGGCGACATCACATATCGTAAAATTAAAGTGTTTCGTTGTAAATTGTGCTGTATGCGATGTGATATTTCATTATCGCACATCACAATCTCACAATGTTTAACATTCAGCTCATAAGGAGGTATCCCATTATCTTTTAGCAATGTGATATTCCTAAGGAAAGATTTGTGTGTTACCTTATCATAAAACTTATATTTTTGGATTTTTCAAGGGGGGCTTCCGAAGCTTATGATGGTAATTTTATTCGAAAAAGGAAATTTAAACACTATTTTGATTTTTTAAATTTTTTGCTAAGGGTCCCCACTTATTTAGTATTAGGAATAACACTAAATAAGAAGGGGGGTTGTTGTTGGCTACAACAGTCCCTCCAAACTTCTCTTCTATATTTCTAACCATATTTAGATCCCCTCCAATGATTATTTTTCCATTTTGTGTTTCATTTATAGTTTCCTTTATGGTGTTCCAACATTTCTCTTTTTCTTGTAGTGGTTGGGGGCATATATGTTAATGAAGTTGTACTGCTCTTTTGTGCCTGTTTGCTTTAAATCTGTTTGGATCCAGTGTTGTTCCTTTTTTTTTTGTATCATTTCCCAATGTCCTTTTTTTCATATCATGCAGATTCCTCCTGAAGCTCCTGTAGCCTGTATTGCTTCCCCTTCATAGTTTTTAAGTTTTTTTATTATTTTTCCAGTTTCTTGACTATTTGTTTTGGTCTCTTGAATCATAAAGATGTATGCATTTTCTTTTGCCAAAATGTCCCTTGCTGCATTTTCTTTGAAGGATGATCCCAATCCTCTACAATTCCAGGAGACCACAATCATTATTTATTTGTTGGGTGATGCAAGGGACCTTTCCCTCTCTGCTGCCTTTTGTCATTGTTTCCTGAACTCTTTCCCAAAAAGGAGTCCATTGGGTGTTGCGTACCTAGAGCCATTTCCTTTGTTGCTGCTTCATCCCTCAGCTTTTTGTTGGACTTCATCCCTGCCTTTTTTTTATTTTCAAAGGTTTGAAGGGATTCCTTTGATTGACTTCTTGTTATAATTCTGTGAACAGATGGAGGGCACGGGGAACGAATGTTTATGAGAGGAGGTGATATGGAAGAGTTGAGAGGTTGGGGAGGAGTTCTAGGGGAAGGAGGGGTTTGGGGTCTTCCAAGGGGCCAAAAGGGTTTAGGCTAATAAGGGAAGAGAGGTTGTCTACTTTTGGATATGGAGGGAGAGGGTCAGGGGGGACAAGGGGCTGCAATGAGGAGGAGGGGGGTTGTTTATTGGATGTCTTCTTCCGTTTAGCTTGTTCCCATTTGTTTTCTGAATATTCTGCATTTTCATTTTCATTTTCTTTTTCTTTTGAGCATTTATTAGCAAAATGATCGTATTCGTGACATACCTTGCATTTGAAAGGGATTTGCTCATAGTCCAGCTGTTGAATGTGCTTCCATTGGTCCACTTTGATTTTGATTGCCTCCGGAAGCCATTTCCCTAGATCCACTTGTACGCAGATTCTAGCGCATGCATGCATATTCTCCTTTGGTTCACACCTATTGTAGAAAATCTGTGATATGTTAACCTGATAGTGCAATATAAATCAAAGCATAATACTATAACATACTTCTACTATCAATTTGGGGAAGCTTAAAGATCGAATTGAACAATATAACCAAAAGAAGAAAAATCAATGGCACAATACACATGAAAATACTTTGGGGAAAGTCTCAGATAAAAACCCCACACTATTGCATTATCATACATGGTGGAAATACATAGGAATTATACAAATCCTTAGCTCTCACAGCTATCCAGCTCTCAGTACAATCCTCACAGATGCTCACAAGAAATCTTGGCTTCTCTCCAGCCTTCCTCTCTACCCTCCAAGCTCCTATTTCCTTGTGTTGTTCCTTGTAGATGATTAGCCTATTACCAAGTGGAAAAAAAGCCTTAAAAACTGTGCAATCCTCAAGGATGAATCCTTGACTGCATGCATGATTTTTCTCCATGAGAAAACACATGAAACTGATAGTACACTGTCCTTGAACATTAATCTCAACTGGGTATTTCTCACAATAGACATGCATGAGTTTCTAATGAGGGAATCTTCAGTTAACTGGAGTATCACTAGTTGAGTGCATTAATGCATCAACTGACTGTTAACTCACTATTAGTTCCTCAAATAGTTTGGAACTAATTTAACTGGACTTAACTCAGTAAACTGAGTTAACTAATTACAACTCAAATATAACTCAATCTTATCTCCTTAATTTAAGGGATAGCTCTTGCATGACTTTAGAAAGACTTCTAACTTGAATTTCTCCAACTAATTAATTTAAAATAAATTAATTAATTATTTCCAAGTAGTTTTTAAGACTAAATTCGATTTTAATTCACAATTGAATTCAAGGACAAATTAAATTGGAATATTCTCATTGCCATATTTCGATGCTCCCTCTCAATAAGAAAGGAATTATCTACCACCCCGATCTTGTCTCTATGGAACTCAAATTTACACTTTGACAATGTCATTGTCAAAATGTTAGCATCTTGCTCATCTGTTGAAATATACTACAGAAACATGATCCTCCTCGCTACACAGTCTCTGAGATGATGATACCAGATGTCAATGTGCTTGGACCTATCATAAAATACTGCATTCTCATAGAGTTTGATACAACTCTGATTATCACAATAGATCACAGTTGGATCCATCCTCTGATCAAACAAACCAACTAGGATTTTCCGCATCCAAATGGCCTCACATGCTGCCTGACATGAAGCCATGTATTCTTCCTCTGCCGAGCTGAGTGCAATTGACCTCTGTTTCCTGTTGTACCATGAAACTACCATTGACCCAAGGTTGAAAATCCCTCTTGATGTGGTCTTCCAATCTGATGGACTCCCTACCTAATCTGCATCAATGAAGCCCTGTAGCTTCACTCCCTCTGTCCATTTGTACCATTATCCATACTAATATGTGCCTCTGAGGTATCTCAATACATGCTTTCTTGCCTTCCAAAACATCTTGGTAGGCTGAACCATCACTTGACTCAGCTGGTTCACCACATAGCACAAATATGGTTGTGTTTTCATTAAGTACATCAGTGAACCCACAAGATGCCTGTACACAGTAGCCTCTAACACTTCTCTTGAAGTAGCAACCTCCTTCCTCCAATTACCTACTAGAGGAGTCTACATGGGCTTGCACTTCTCCATGTGGAATCTCCTGAGTATCTCGTTGGCATACTTGCTCTGAGACACAAACAACTCCCCATCCTTCTGCCAGACTTCCATGCCAAGGAAGTAATGCATGAGATCCATGTCTTTCATCTCGAATTCTCTCACAAGGTCCTTCTTACAAGACACTATCAACTGATCATCACCTGTCAATATGAGATCATCAACATAAAGTATGATGATCAACAACTTACCTTTCACCACGATGTAGTACAAGTTCACATCCGCTTCACTCTTTGTGAAGCCCAACTTGGTGAAGTAGTTGTTTATCCTGGTGTACCAAGCACGAGGTGCTTGCTTCATCCTGTACAACGCTCTCTTGATTTAGCACACATGCGACTCACGATCGAAGGTCTCAAAACCTTTCGACTGCTCTATGTACACCTCTTCCTCAGTCTGGCCATTGAGGAATGTAGTATTCACATCCATCTGATGGATCTTCCAACCCATCTATGCTGATAGTGCCAACATAGATCTGATAGATGAGTACCTTGCGACAGGAGAAAAAGTATCATCATAGTGAATCCCCTCGACCTGTGAAAAGCCACGGGAAACAAATCTTGCCTTATGCTTCTCCATACTACCATCAACAACTTTCTTTATCTTGTAAAGCCAATGGGAACTCACAACTGACTTGTTCTCCAGTCTCGGAACCACGTCCCAAACACTGTTACGAACTATGGAGTCATACTCCTCCACCATAGCATCAACCCAAGTTAGCTACTACACTGCTTCCTCAAAGGAAGATGGCTCGGTCTCAACACATTCCCAAGTAAGGGTTATGTATCTAGTGTACCTCTCAAGTGACCTCCTTTATCTACTCTGAGAAGATGGTGCTCCCACATTCTCTCTCGCATTCTCCAACAATTTGTTAGCTTCTATTATGTGCTTCCCTCCATCTCTGGAAGACTCTGCTTGAGTGGATGTCTCCACTCCTGGAACCTCTGCATGTGGCTGCTCCACATCAGTATAAGACTCCTCCTCCTTAGGAACCAACAGTTCCTCCACAACCTATAGTTGGAGCTCCCTCTCAAGGGAAACTCGCATGACATTCTGCTCATCAAACTTGAGATCTCTGCAAACCACTGTCCTCCGACTAGTAGGTAGGTACACCCGATAGTTGTGAAGTGTATAAGTGTACCCCACAAATATCCCCAAATCTGCTATCAGCTCAAGCTTCTTCCGTGCATCCTTTGTCACATGGCAATATACCGATGAGACAAAGATCCTGAAGTGACCAACATCTGGTCTCTTACCGGAGAAAGCTTCCTCTGGTGTCTTCATCCCAAGTATGTGATGCGGGCTTCTATTCTATAAATAGACTGTTGTGTTGCATGCCTCAACCCATAAGTGAAATGGTAGGCCTTGGTCATGCAGCATTGCCTGTTCTGCCCCTACAATAGTTCTGTTATTCATCTCAGCCAGCCCATTCTGTTGTGAGTTATGAGGTGTCGTCAACTCATTTAATTCCTTTTGTTGCACAGAAGTCCTTAAACTCTTGAGAGACATATTCTCCACCGTTGTCGCTTCTCAAGGCCTTGATCTTCTTCCTTGACTCTTTCTGAGCAAAGCTTTTAGCTCACAAAACTTTGTGAAAGTTTGGTCCTTCTTTTGCATGAAATAAATCTAGCATTTACGAGAATAGTCATCAATGAAAATCACATAATACCTTTGCTTCACTGTGGATGTCGTCGAGAATGGTCCACACAAATTAGTATGAACTCATTCTAAGATAGCCTTTTCTCGACTGTCTCAGTCATGAAAGGAAGACTTGGTGTACTTTGCCAAGGTACAACCTTTGCATGTGTCAACTTTCTCAAGTTTACCTTTGGGAAGTCCTATAGATATCTGTTGCATTATCTTCAAAGTTCGATGATGCAAATGGAATACTAAATATGTCTATTCTGAGAAAGACCCAGTTGAGATTAATGTTCAAGGACAATGTACTATCAATTTCATTTGTTTTCTCATGGAGAAAACTCATGCATGCAGTCAAGGATTCATCCTTGAGGATTGCACAGTTTTGAAGGCTTGTTTTTCCACTTGGTAATAGGCTAATCGTCCACAAGGAACAACGCAAGGAAATAAGAGCTTGGAGGGTAGAGAGGAAGGTTGGAGAGAAGCCAAGATTACTTGTGAGCATCTTTGAGGATTGTACTGAGAGCTGGCTAGCTATGAGAGTTAAGGCTTTGTATAATTCCTATGTTTTTCCACCATGTATGATAATAAAATAGTGTGGGGTTTTTATCTGAGACTTTTCCCAAAGTATTTTCATGTGTATTGTGCCATTGATTCTTCTTCTTTTGGTTATATTATTCAGCTCGATCTTTAAGCTTCCACAAATTGATAGTAGAAGTAGGTTATAGTATTTTGCTTTGATTTATACTTCATTATCGGGTTAACCTATCATAGATTTTCTACATGGTATCAGAGCTGTGAACAATATAATAAGAAGAGAATTCGAAGTTTGAAGTTCGGGGTTGTAGGTGAAAATTGAATTCATATCATACTTCAAGGTTGGCCAATGGCGTTCTATGGCTTGAGACTCAAGTATGCCTTGGAAGGTAGCTCGAATTACATAGAATGGAAAGATAGAATGGAGGTTGTATTAGAAGACAATGGCTTGAAGGAACCCATTGATCAAGAAATCCCAAAGCCAGCTTCAACTAATGCACAAGAGTTGGCTGAGTGGAAGAAGTGTGTGGCGAAGGAAAGACGGGTCATGCTTGAGGGAGTTCGAGACCATATTGTCTCAAGTCTCCATGGGAAGGATACTCCATTTTCAATGTGGAAGACATTGAAGGACCTCTACCAGAACAATAGCGACCAGAGGAAATTGGTGCTCAAGGATAAGCTTCAAAGAATCAAGATGGAGAAGGGCGATACTATTTCCACATATCTGAACAAGCTCACCACTTGTAGAGATGAGCTTGGTAGTGTGGGAATAACTACTACCGATGATGATATGGTGAGCCTCGCTCTCCTTGGCCTTCCAAAGAGTTGGAATAGCTACCAGGACTCTATGAATGGAAGGGAGAAACTGCTGGATTGGGAATGACTGTGGTTGGATCTTATGTAGGAGGATATCAGGAGGAGCACACGAGATGGTTCTTCATCCAAGAATGATGATGAAAAAAATCTGGCCTTAGCAAGTAAGGCAAGGAAAGGGAAGGGGAAGGCTTCCCATTTCAAATCGAATTCTTCTCATGGAGGGAAGAAGGGTGACATGTCTAAAGTAAGATGCTTTAATTGTCACAAGATGGTACATTATGCGACTAATTTCCCATCGAAGAAGTCTAAAAAGGGATGCTCAGAAGGATCGGAAGGTGAGGCATTAGCCTCTCAATTTGAAATGGACTTTACCCTCATCGCATGCATGGTGTCATCGATGATGGGTTGTGTCTGGTATCTTGATAGTGGAGCCTCATTCCATATGACGGTGATAAAAATTTATTCAATGCCTTGGAGGAGAAAGACCTCAAGATGTGCATAGAGATGGGTGACAACAGAAGGTATAGTGTTTCAGGAGTGGGCATGGTTTCTTTTCAGAGGGAGCATGGAGCTCCTCTCACCTTGACAGATGTGATGTATGTGCCTGGACTGAAGAAGAACTTGGTATCAGTCGCAATGTTGGAGGAAAAATGCTACGATGTTGTCTTCAGTAAAGGAAAGGCATTCCTAAGACACATAGCCATGGGTCAGACCAAGAGGATAGGTATTCGGGTGAAGAATCTCTATAAATTAGAGGTATATGATTGTGTAGCATTGAGTACGAAAGAAGAATTGGTGCAAAGCCAAGACATTGGTGAGTTGTGGCACAGGCAGTTGGACCATTTGCATCATGGGGCTTTGAAGATAATGCAACATATATCTATAGGACTTCCCAAAGGTAAACTTGAGCAAGTTGACACATACAAAGGTTGTACCTTGGGAAAGTACACCAAGTCTTCCTTTCATGATCGAGACAGTCGAGCAGAGGCTATCTTAGAGCGAGTTCATACTGATTTGTGTGGACCATTCTTGACGACATCCACAACGAAGCAAAGGTATTATGTGATTTTCATTGATGACTATTCTCGTAAATTCTGGATTTATTTCATGTAGAAGAAGGACCAAACTTTCACAAATTTTTGTGAGTTCAAATATTTGGTCGAGAAAGAGTCAGGGAAGAAGATCAAGGCCTTGAGAAGCGAAAACGATGGAGAATATGTCTCTCAAGAGTTTAAGGACTTCTATGCAGCGAAAGGAATTAAACGAGAGTTGACGGCACCTCATAACCCACAGCGGAATGGGGTGGCCGAGAGGAAGAACAAAACTATTGTAGGGCAGCACAGGCAATGCTACATGACCAAGGCATACCGCTTCACTTGTGGGTTGAGGCATGCAACACACAGGTCTATTTGCAGAATAGAAGCCCGCATCACATACTTGGGATGAAGACACCAGTGGAAGCTTTCTCTAGTAAGAGATAAGATGTGGGTCACTTCAGGATCTTTGGCTCATTGGTATATTGCCATGTGACAAAGGATGCATGAAAGAAGCTTGAGCCAACAGTAGAGTTGGGGATATTTGTGGGGTACACTGATACACCTCACAACTATCGGGTGTACTTGCCTACTAATCAGAGAACAGTGGTTCACAGAGATATCAAGTTTTATGAGTAGAAGGCCATGCAAGTTTCCCTTAAGAGGGAGCTCCAACTACAGGCTGTGGAGGAACTGTTGGTTCCTAAGGAGGAGGAGCCTCAAACTGATGTGGAGCAGCCGCATGCAGAGGTTCCAGGAGTGGAGAAATTCACTCAAGTAGAGTCTTCCAGAGATGGACGAAAGAGCACAAGAGAAGCTAAAAAATTGTTGGAGGATGCGAGAGAGAATGTGGGAGCACAATCTTCTTAGTGCAGACAGAGGAGGTGACGTGAGAGGTACACTGGATACATGGCCCTTGCTGGGGAATGTGTTGATACCGAGCCATCTTCCTTTGAGGAAGCAGTGCAGCAGCCGATTTGGGTTGATGCTATGGTGGAGGAGTATGACTCCATAGTTCGTAACAGTGTTTGGGACGTGGTTCCGAGATCGGAGAACAAGAGTTGTGAGTTCCCGTTGGCTTTACAAGGTAAAGCAAGTTGCTGATGGTAGTGTGGAGAGGCATAAGGCAAGATTTGTTGCCCGTGGATTTTCACAAGTTGAGGGGATTGACTATGATGAGAATTTTGCTCCTGTTGCAAGGTACTCATCTATCAGATCTATGTTGACACTATCAACATAGATGGGTTGGAAGATCCATCAGATGGATGTGAAGACTGCATTCCTCAATGGCCAGATTAAGGAAGAGGTGTAAGTAGCCGGAAGGTTTTGAGACCTTTGATCGTGAGTCGCATGTGTGTCGACTCAAGAGAGCATTGTATGGGCTGAAGCAAGCACCTCGTGCTTGGTACACCAGGATAGACAACCACTTCACTGGGTTGGGCTTCACAAAGAGTGAAGTGGATGTGAACATGTACCACATTGTGGTGAAAGGTAAGTTGTTGATCATCGTACTTTATGTTGATGATCTCATATTGACAGGTGATGATCAGTTGATCATGTCTTGCAAGGAGGACCTTGCAAGAGAATTTGAGATGAAAGACATGGGTCTCATGCATTTCTTCCTTAGCATGGAAGTGTGGCAGAAGGATGGGGAGTTGTTTGTGTCTCAGGGCAAGTATGCCAACGAGATACTCAGGAGATTCCACATGGAGAAGTGCAAGCCCATGCAAACTCCTCTAGGAGATAACTAGAGGAAGGAGGTTGCTACTTCAAGAGAAGTGGTCGAGGCTACTGTGTACAGGCAGCTTGTGGGTTCACTGATGTACTTAATGAACACACGACCAGATTTGTGCTATGTGGTGAACCAACTGAGTTAAGCAATGGTTCAACCTACCAAGATTTTTTGGAAGGTGACAAAGCATGTATTGCAATACCTCAGAGGCACATCTCAGTATGGATTATGGTACAGACAGACAGAGGGAGTGAAGCTACAGGGCTTCACTGATGCAGATTGGGTAGGGAGTCCATCAGATCGGAAGAGCACATCAGGAGGAATTTTCAACCTTGGGTCAGTGGCAGTTTCTTGGTACAGTAGGAAACATAGGTCGCTTGCACTCAGCTTGGTAGAGGCAGAATACATGGCTACAAGTCAGGAACCATGTGAGACCATTTGGATGTGGAAAGTCCTAGTTGGTTTGTTTGATTAGAGGACGGATCCAACTGTGATCTATTGTGATAATCAGAGTTGTATCAAACTCTTTGAAAATGTAGTATTTCATGATAGGTCCAAGCACATCGAAATCCGGTATCATCATTTCAGAGACTGTGTAGCGAGGAGGATCATGTTGGTGCAGTATATTTCGGTAGAGGAGCAAGATGCTGACATTTTGACAAAGGCATTGTCAAAGTGTAAATTCAAGTTCCATAGAGATAGGATCGGGGTGGCAGATAATCCCTTTCTTGTTGAGAGGGAGTGTTGAAATATGGTAACAAGAATATTCCAATTTAATTTGTCCTTGAATTAAAATCGAATTTAGTCTTAACAGCTACTTGGAAAACATTAATTAATTTATTTTAAATTAATTAGTTGGAGAAATTCAAGTTAGAAGTCTTTCTAAAGTCATGCAAGAGTTATCCCTTAAATTAAGGAGATAAGATTGAGTTATATTTGAGTTGTAATTAGTTAACTCATTTTACTGAGTTAAGTCTAGTTAAATTAGTTCCAAACTATTTGAGGAACTAATAGTGAGTTAACAGTCAGTTGATGCATTAATGCACTCAACTAGTGCTACTCCAATTAACTGAAGATTCCCTCATCAGAAACTCATGTATGTCTATTCTGAGAAAGACCCAGTTGAGATTAATGTTCAAGGACATTGTACTATCAGTTGCATTTGTTTTCTCATGGAGAAAATTCATGCATGCAATCAAGGATTCATCCTTGAGGATTTCGCAGTTTTGAAGGCTTGTTTTTCCACTTGGTAATAGGCTAATCATCCACAAGGAAAAATGCAAGGAAATAGGAGCTTGGAGGGCAGAGAGGAAGGCTGGAGAGAAGACAAGATATCCTGTGAGCATCTATGAGGATTGTACTGAGAGTTGGCTAGCTGTGAGAGCTAAGGCTTCGTATAATTCCTATGTATTTCCACCATGTATGATAATACAATAGTGTGGGGTTTTTATCTGAGACTTTCCCCAAAGTATTTTCATGTGTATTGTGCCATTGATTCTTCTTCTTCTAGTTATATTGTTCAGCTTTATCTTTAAGTTTCCACGCATTTCTGAAGGCCTTTACTGAATCATCTCCCCAACAGTGAAGGGGGAGGTGTGGCAGCCTGACCCATATCGGTACAGCGATGGGCACATCCATTTCCAAATCAAAATATGGTGTCCATCTATTTAGATACAGTCCTCCTGTGTCCATGAAGAATGGGCCATTCCTAAATATCAGATCGCGATCCTCCTTGGTTTCAAAGAGAAAGGTGTAGTATCCCCTTCCAAAGAATCTGATTGATATCTTCCCATTTATCGATGCAGTCCAGTTCCTTTCAACCCATTTTTGGACCGTCTTGGGTGAGGGCCATAACTCAGTGAACAACCCGACTAATCCGCGTTCAACAAGGGATAATGCTGCTCTACGAGGGAGAGCAAGAGGCAAAAGAAATATATAGAATGGTGCATTTGAAGTATTGAGAAGAGTGATGTGCTAAAAGGGCATAGATTTATGATCAGGTCCACAATATCAATGCTCAGGTTGAAGAAAAGAAGGAAGATGGTGGGAGATCAAAGAGAAGAAGAGTGCAATGAATCAAGGAGAGTTGCACAATCAGTAAAAGTAGGCATCATCTTTTGGTCTTAGGAAGAGAATATTCCTTAGGAAATTAAAGGTTTTCATATCTTTTATGAAATACTTGTATTTTTTTAAGTAGTAGATCTGATTATGCCTAGTAGTAATAAGTTCATGTATAAAATTGGTTTTTCTCTGTATATTATTTAGTTATCAATTGGTATTGCTATGTCACTTGGTAGTTGCATTTGGTTCAATTGGAGAAACCTTTTGTAGAATGACACCTTTTTGAGAAGAAATGATTGAAGTTTTTGATAAAAATTATCCAATTGGTACAATTAGTGTTACATAAGAATCAGTCCCTATTTGGAGTAGCTTGATCTGAGGGGCAGAGAAGATGAAGGATAGTGTGCTAAGAAGGTGTTATTATAGTCCCTGAAGCAGAAACAATAGTGGAAGAGTAAGCCAAAATTGCATAATTAATATTGGTATTAGAAAAAAAATTGTACGATTTGTAGTATAGATTGATACAAAGATGCATTGGAAGATAGAAGTGATCAACCATTGTTCCTCACAAGCAAAGTCAACAACCATAGAGTGTCAAAAATTGGATGAAGATCCAAAAGAGATAACATATCAAATATATATCCATCACTCTAGAGATGAGCAACTTATCCAAAATGGAGAAGATTAGTAATGTTGTGCTAATTCCCCATTCAGAATAAAACCCAAGATGCTTATCATTTTCTTATCAAGTGCTTAAGGATTCATCAATTTTTGCAAGTGAAATGAAGAGTTTTTATGTTAATTTTATGAGCAATTTAACATAAACCAGAAACTGAACAACAACATAAACTTATATAGAACATCATCAAAAACACATTACAACAAGCACATGATAAAGGAGTTCATCCTTCCTGGGCTACGTCTCCTTGGTCCAACTTCCAATGGCTTGAGCCTCACTATTATGCTCAAAAGTGTAAAAATTTGTGTTTGCAATGCTTAAATGATTCCGAAACCTGCTCCAATGAGTCCAAAATACTCATAAATGGCTATCTAGTCTCTTTTTGCAACCAATTTGGTGGAAAACTGAAGAAGTTATGACTTCCCCTAGTTCTCCCACTATTTGTTCCACAAATTGCTCCAAAATCGACAGGAACCCACATTTTTGCTCCAAAATCTGCTAACCGAGCGAGAATTTTGTTGCACGGTGGGCCATAACCTGTCGGCCGATCTTATCACAAGTTACAATCACCAAGTGTTGCGGTCTTATGGTCTATGAATAAAACGGGTGATTTGCGATTTCAATATTGACAAACCCGACAAAACTATAAAATGTAACCGATAAATATATCGAATCAGGAACTTATCACAATCAGCGGAGAACCATCGAGCAGTCATAAAATGGGACTCTATTTTCTGCGAAGTGCGATTGCGATCTGTGATCCATCACATCGCAACCTGCGTAAGATGGGGGTTGTTTTGCATAGTACTTCCCTTCACCGATCTACGATTGTGATTTATCGCATCGCAACCCTCCTTTCCTCGAGGGTCCGATTCTGTAATATCTTTCCACCTATGAATGTGATTTACGATATGTGAGGGCTAATGGTGGCTTGCCACTTGGAACATCCTCATTCGCTGAATACCTTGCCACATCATCCAATCCTCCCATGTAGAGAAGTCAAACTTGAACTTTGACTTCCTCTAACTTCTGCATACAAGCTTGGATTTGAGTGTCATTCACAACGTTGGATTTAGAATTACAAGATCTTTCATCTAAAGCTAAATATAACAAAATTCTAACACTTTGATTTTTGAGCGTAATTTTGAGCACCTGATCACTCCTCCCCACTGGAAGCTTTTGGACCCCAAAAGATTATATTCAGTTATTGAACAGATGAGGGTATTGTTCCCTCACCTTCCCTCTTCAATCCATTTGACCTTTGATGGATTTTTACCTTTGAGACCCACTCCAAGATAATCAACATTTCCCGTCTTTGATGACCTCGTTCTTCTGTCAAGTATGGTGTCTTGTTGAAGCTCATCAAGAAATTATGGAGAAAAATATTCAATTGATGGAATCTGTACAGTTTGTCCTTGATATTCGATAAAAGGAGGCTCATAAAATCTCAAATTTTCAACATTAACAATGGAATAAATTTACATATATGAAGGCAAATCAAGCTTGAAAGCATTATTACCAATCTTTTCCAGAATTTTAAATGGACCATAATGGATTGGTTTCAGATTTTTACCTTCATCTTCAAGCCTTTCCTTGCTAATGTAAAGCCAAACTTCATCACCTACTTGAAACTGATGATCCACACGATCCTTGTCATGCCTTGCTTTATACTTGTCTTGACTCTTTTCTAGTTGTTCTTGAAATGTTTGGTGAAGCAACTAAATTTTCTCAATGAATTTATTTGCTCTGTATATGTCGCTATGTCCATCTATAGCTACATCTTTCTCAAATAGAAATCCAAAGGCGATTTAGGAAAATAACCAAGACATGCCTCAAAAGGCGAAGTTAGAGTAGAAGAGTGTTTTGCTCGGTTGTAAGCATGCTGAATATAATGCAACTGTTCATCCCACAACTTAGGATGTTTGCTGCAATATCCTCTTAGCAAATGAATAACTATCATGTTAACCACTTCAGTTCGGCCATCTATTTGTGGATGGAAGGTTATACGTTTCTTCAACTTGGTGTCCATCAAGTTCCATAAATTTGACCAAAAATTCCCAACAAATCAGGAACCTCGAACACTTACAATAGAAGTAAGTAATCCAAAATGAACCCATACATTTTGAAAGAAAAGTTGAGTTGTTTGTTTAGCTGTAATTTGTTTTTTACAAGGCATTAATATGCACATCTTGTTGAACCTATCCACAACTATGTACAAATAATCATGACCTTTTCTTGATAAAGGAAGACCTCCTACAAAATCCATAGAAACACTCTCCCATGGACGTGAAGGCACTGGAAGTGGTGTGTACAATCCTAGTTTCCTATTACTAGGCTTATTGACTGCACACAATGAACAACCTCTGATAAAACGTGACACACTTTCAAGCATATGAGGCTAGTAAAAATACCTTTGAATATTTGCCACTATTTTACTTATACCGAAATTTCTAGAAATAAGAGAAGTGTGCGGTTCTTTTTTGACATTTACTCTCTCTCCATGTCGAACACAAAGTTTTCCCAAATGATACAACAAATTATCATGCACATGGTAGTCTAATTCCTCAACTTGGTGGCCTTGACTCAAGTTTGAATATACCTCTTGCAAGTCAACATCATGTGCATATTGTTCAACATAACTTTCAGGAAAAAAAAATTATTCTTGAGTAAAATGGCTACATTAACAACCGGTCTAGAAAGAATATCAACAAATCTGTTATAAATACCTTTCTTGTACCTTATTACCAAGTGGAATTTCTGTAATAAAAAAAGTGCCTTGTTTGCTACAATTTTGTTTGAGATTGTAGATACTGAAAAGGTTGATGATCAATGTGAATAATGGTTACTTTTCCCATTAAGTAATGCTTCCATTTCTTCACACTTTGCACCATTTCCTAAAGCTCTTTATCATATGTAGGATAGTTAATAACAACACCATTAAAAATATAAGAATGAAATGAAATGGGATTACCATGTTGTAAAAGAAATGCACCCATGGCATAGTCACTTGCATTTGCTTGTATTTCAAATGGTTGTTTCAAATACGACAATGCTAAAACTGGGGCTGAACTGATCTTTTGTTTTAAAGCATCGAATGCTTTTTACTGTTTGCTTCCCCGCTGGAAGACAACCTTCACATTGGTCAAAGGATGTAGTGGAGCTGCTATGGAAGAGAAATTGGCAATGAAATTCCTCTAGGACTACGCTTCTCCCAGAAAACTCCTTACTTCTGTGACTGATTTGGGTATTGGCCAATTCTCAATGACCAAAAATTTAGAGGGGTCAATTTTTAGCTCACCTCCTCCAACTATGTGGCCCAAATACACTAAGGAAGTTTTCCCGAATTCACATTTAAACATCTTCAGAAATAATTGTTCTTTTTTTAAGACATCCAACACTTTTCTCACATTCTTGACATGCTATTCTCTTGATTTGTTGAATATCAAAATATCATCTAAATAGATAATTACAAACTCATCAAGAAGGGATCTTAAAACATCATTCATAACTCTCATGAATGTAGTTGGAGCGTTTTAAAGACCGAAAGGCATAACCAACCACTCAAACAATCCTTGTTTGGTTTTAAAAGCAGTGTTTCAAATATCGTCCTCGACTATTCTAACTTGATGATATCCACTTCTTAAGTCTTCCCAAAACAGATTTCCGATCATACAGATACAGGCTTCCCAACACAATTCCAGAAATATCTAGCAATAATACATCTAAGTCGACTTCTTCAATGAAATTGGCAGTATTAGAAAACCTGAAAATGTGTTTCCTTGTGACCTAAAGATTTGCATCCTCGATTATCCAACCCAACGGATACAGTTTATGATGAGGCATGGTTTTTAGATTCAACTTCTTGACCAAGTCTGTAGAAATTAAATTTTCCCGGGATCCACTATGTTGGGTGCAGAATTGCACTTAAGCAAACTCCTCAACACTTAATTGTCAACCCAGGGGTTTCGTAAACTTAGAGACGAAGCACATGAAATGCCAGAAGTGGTATGAACTTTTCCTATTCCTAATCCTACTTATTGAATGAAATGTTGCAGAATCAGACAACAAACAATCTTAAATACAATCGAAACCAAAGCAATTCTAGTGCTAGAATGTAAAATAATAATTTGCGAGGAAATCAAGTAAAGGAAATTTCACACAACAGGAAGCAATCTTAAATGTTGAAATGAAATAATATGTTTATCTTCAGTATAGATGGCTAACAATTTAACAAGTGGGCCCTTGCAAGATCTGTTTCCCAATTGATCTTCCTTCTACATCAAGCAACTTGTTCTTGCACTTATGTGAAAAAGTATATTTTACCTTCTTTGTTGAAGTCTTATGTGTTTATGGAGGTGCTCTAAGCCTCAAGGCTTAGAGCACTATGTTCCTATGACAAGAGACTAGCTCTTGCACCGAGACAAAGCTTCCTTCACCGAAGTTTCCAATTTAATTTTGAAAGAATTAGAAGAAGCGTTGAAAAGAATTGCAATTGCAAGCTAGATTCTGAAATAAATTACATGTGAAAAAGAATGCTTTGATTAACTGAATTTTGCAATGAAAGAAATTTCATAAAGCAAAAACAATTCAAAATAATCAAGCAGCAGACAAAGTAATTTGCATGTATCATCTGAATTTCAGCAATTCACTTATAACATTTATGTTCCTTGTTCTTAAGTCATAAACTGCAAGTATAAAGTAAAGTGTTTGTAATAATGTTCTTTCTTAATTCATGTAAAGATCCTTTAGAAATGTAATTCTTAACATTGAGAATGATTACTTGAATTAACAATACATTTTCTTGGAGGAATAAATGAAATTATAAGCAAGAAAGGAACGTAACACTTGTTGTAAAGTAAAACTAGAGTGCAGGAAACTACATGCACTAGTACAGGAAGAATCTTCCTGCATGACCTGAGCGGAAGCAAACTAAGGAAAAAATTGTAGGAAAAGAATTGCAAGAAAGAAATTGCAAGAAAGTACTTTGCAGGAAAGAAATTGCAAGAAACAAATAAACTTAATTAAACTTCCAAACTACGGATCCGTTCACGCTTAACTATAAAATGAATTAATCTCATAACTCTGAAATAAACATAAGAGCAATGAAATCCACACAACTGCAAATGAATAAATGTTCACACAGACTTTTTAAATGGCAAAAGTGCAACGGTAAACGAGCTGGATGGCTGTGCCCTAGCCAACCAGCTCATTTCCCATTTAGGAAACGAAACGATTCAACATTTAATCACGCATGAAATAGAAATTAAACAGAGTGTGAAGAAAACATGGCACATTCCTTGTATTAACTTGATCAACAAATATACATGGTAGTGCAAGTCCATCCTAGAACTAAGGGTGATACAAAATTACAAAGTAAACAAAATTATAACTCAGAGATCACTCCTTTTCTGGCTCTACCTATAGTCTACATTATATAGAGTCTCTCGGCCTTAGCCATATTCTGCTAATTATAGTCATTTCTTGTTCAAGACTTTCGACCGAATGGACGAACAAATGAACTTTGCAAAACCGGCTAATGGTTATAATAAAATGTGGACTTTATTGGTTGTAAACCATATTCTCGGCAACCATACCTGACTATACACTGTCAGTGTCCATCCTCGGATAGTCTGCAACCAAACTAGGAGTTGCGGATCAAAAACACCCACATGGAATATCACAGAGATCACGGAGCAGCATCGTTGGCGATGCATGTATCTGCCTGCACTGATCGCGCTAAATGATGATTAACACTTAGTTCTTCAATTACTTTTTAGGAAAGTTAAACATAAGTTACAAGAGATACTAAAAGGCATGAAATCTATGTAAAGTAATTAATAAAGCACTTAATAAATCTTAATTATGAAATACGAAGTATATGTAGGAATAGATGATTATCTTGGACTAGTGCAGGAATGAGAGGGTTAAATAGAGATAAAAGAGAGGTTAAGGCTTATGGGAATATGGTAAAACTAGAGAAATTTGGGACACCAACATCCTCCCATCCCTAAGCTATTGTGTGTCCTCACACAACATTTTACCTTCTGCAAAAAATATTCAAAATTGGGTGGCCAGCTCTCAATCCTGTACTTCAATATTTATCCCTGCTTTCACTACCTTTGTCTTTTTACCTTGGGCTTCTTTCAGCTGTTTAGTCACCTTCTTGAGGCATTTGTATCACTTGGAAGCCTGATACTTCCATAATTTCACTTGTTTTTTCTGCTTCTTGACCTCTACGAGCAGCTCTACCTTACCTTGCTTTTGCCAATTTTGCTCCTTCATGAGCTGGTGCAAAGCCTCCAGGTCATGAACTTGTTGCTCTAATTCCACTATTCGGTTGTTGAGGTAGAGGGTAGAGGGCTCCATGCTTAGATCCTCTAGTGTAAATACCGTCTCTGCAACGGACAACAAGCAAGTCCCATCATTGACGAGACTAAGGTCGTCCAACATTTGCATTATGAAATCGCCAAAAGTTTCTTCGCCCAGGGTTTCCTTGTCACCAAGGGTTTTGATGCCCTCCACAACCTTCGTGCCAAGGGTTTCAGTACCTTGTGCAATTAACTCCACAGGGTTTCTAATGCCCTGTTCTTCCAATTCTTCAGGGGATTCAGTACCCTGTTCATTTAAACCAGCGGGGGCTTCAGTACCATGTTCATAAAAAACATCAGGGGCTTCAGTACCTTGTTAATTAAAAACATTGAGGGTTTCGATGTCCTGTTCATCGAAATTGTCGAGGGGCTCCATGTGTTGTGCCTCATGATCCTTGTGACCCTCTTCCTAAACTTCTTCCGCACTCAGTGTCATCTTCTTCTTTCTAATTTGTGAACAAGGGTAGACAACAATATGTCATCTTCCTTTTCCACATTCTCTTCGTTTACCACGGTGTGGGTCGTTGCATCTGCAAGCACTGAGAAGTTATTGTCTTTAGGTGAAACCTGAGTTGATTCATCAATCGCAATCAGAGAGCTTGACCGATACTGATTCGTCCTAGTCTTCTTCCTTGTCAAGGTTCTGTTTTTCTTTTCTTTGCTAAGGGAAGAGTGTCTTCGATAGACTTATTTTCTGCTTGCACCGACATGCTTTTACCATTTTGCTTGGCAGGGAACGATGTCTCTACCTTACTTTTCTTGCTTGTACTTGTGCCAGCAAACTTCGCTGCACTACTCGCCCAAAACTCCTTGAGCAATGTCTTCCAGATCACTCCCTTCTCTTCTAGCACTTTGTTCATGAGGATTGTGATAAGCCCATGATGATATAGCTTATTTGCGACATGGCTTGCGTTCCCACTCTGCACACGCTTCGCCATTTTCTCGAGACTTCAGAGCAGATAGTAAGGAAAATTAATAATTTTCCCCGACTCAAACTGCAACAACAATTTCATGTGGTACACGAATGCTAATGTGTAACGTCCTTCGCAGGTCACAAATTTCTATAGTATGAATAGGAGGTCTCGCCATTTTCCAAGCATGGCGCTCTGTGGAAGCCCATTCTTCTAGTTAACCTCAAGCCTTTTGTCCCTCACAAACCGACACCATTGTTTCTTTTCAAACCACTCCTTTTTGAACCACTGCTCCCCTGTAGTTGGCAAGCCTCTAGCTCGCACAATGGACTCCTCCGTGACTTTGACTTTGAATTCTAATGAGCCAACCCTTGCTCCGCCTCCCTCAAATGTCTTCACAAACTCCAACACCAAGGCCATGTCGAAGCCATCTAACTTCTACAAAAATTGAAGGAAACCAGATTCTTGCAATAGTGAAAGGTTGTTCCGATATTCCGCAGTGCATTCTATCTCCTTCAACGACGATGGCTCATTCCTTACAGGTGCCATGTTTGAATTTTCCACAATTCCCTGTCACAACCTCAAAAGGATTTTCATGTGCGAGACCAACGGTTGCTGAGAGTTTTATGCCGGAGGTCCATCCATCCTTCATCCTTTTAGTCCCATCCAACCAATCATGTCTAATGATAAAAGAACGACTCCTCGGTTCAGATGTGGATATGTATCATCCTGCTACGGGTGAGAAATAATGATTGGATGTGGTGGAGGCTTATGCGGCAACGGTGTAACGTTCATAATGATCGGGTTAGGAGGTAGGACAATGATAAACAAGTGATGGGGTATTGGTTCAAAGGGAGGTGAGTTATGAGTTTTTGGAAAACCTGTACTATCCCATGGTCTACCTCATAATTGAATTAAGACATATTTCAATACCCATTAAAAAGATTAGATTTTAGAACCCAATATATCTTGTACTTTAAAAATTTTCCTAGGTTAGTAAATGATAAAACAAAGTATCAATTAAAATATATAATGCTATGATCTATTAGTGCAGGAATCACTCATGTACAAAGTAATAAAATTCCATAAACATTCCTCATGAGACGCTGTTGTACTGTGTGAAATTTGTTTTACACTTTCTTCCATAGTCGGTCATGCTCCTGCACTGATCCTGCTCACACTGCATCATGCTTGCACTGCACATCATGCTTACACTAACTACTTGCACTGTACATCTTGCACCAGGGATTTTACCAAATAACAATTTTGATAGAACACAATTCTGTAGCTGAAAAAAAAAAAACATTTTCCTCAATATACAAGGAATGTTTTATTCGCCATCCTTTGGTGTTTCATGAGCATGCCTTCTGGATTGACTGCATCAAATTCTGCAATCAATTTATGAGGGAATAAATAAGTGGGAAATGGGTAATTTTCAGAATGGGAAGGAACATTACTGCAGGGATTCCAAGAACAATATCACCAAGGGGGATAAACGAGAATGGGATGTGGAAAAAAATTCAAGGGAAATGGAGGGATTTTACGAGATCGGGTAAGGGTAGTTCTCTTTAGAAGAAAGAGGAGGGTAATTCATGGGGATTTAGAAAAAAGGAAAATAGTGGGGATTACGAAACGGGAAATAGAAGAAAGGCAGAATTTTATCTTCAAGGTCTTCCTGCACTAGTGCCAAAAAGAGTAATTACAGTGGGAATTAAGCATTTACTTGGATAAAAGTTTCCATGCTAGTTACCCCAAATTTGGGTAAGGGTTGGATTCCTTGAACCTGCTTCTTCTTGATGGTAGCCAGCATATCTAAAAATCAAGTAACATTCCATTTTTATTGAAATTTCGATGTTCCTGCCAGCATGTTGGTTTTCAAGTTGATCCTTCTGCAATCATGTCAGTCAACTGATTTTCATAATTACAGGGAAAAAAAATTGTCATTTTTTTCTTTTTCTTTTTTCTTTTATTATTTTATTATTATTATTATTATTTTAATGAGGAAAAGAAAGAATCAAATATTCAACAGGGTGGTGTTACCACCTACCAACTCCTTTTCATATTGTTGTTGGACTTGTTGCATAAAATCTCCCTTAGTAAGGGGCTGAAAATATACCTTCAATCTATGCCCGTTTACCAGGAACACAAAAATCTGTCCATCAATAGTTTTGATCTCTACTACTCCATTTTCAAACACTTTGACCACCTCATAGGGTCCCATCTAGAGTGTATGGAATTTCCCTCTAAAATATTTGAATCTAGAATCTTAAAGGAGCACCCAATCACCTAGTTTGAATTTCTTCTTTTGGATAGACTTGTCATCTATCTTCTTGTGTTGTTGTTGAAGCAAGATGTTCTGTGGAACAACATCCCTTCAAAATTAATCTAACTCATTCAGCTGTAGAATACACTACTGTTGTGCTTTAGAGAGATCTAGCCCCAATTGGACTGCAATCCTCAAAGTCTTGATATGGAATTCTATTGGCAAAAGGACTTGTTTCCTGTACACCAACTCATATGGTGTGTGTCCTGTGTTGTTCATCCAAGTGGTTCGGTAAGCCCACAATGCTTCTGGTAATTTGTCAACCCAATCCTTTCTATGAATAGTTACTGTCTTTGTGAGGATGGACTCAATCACCTTGTTTGTGGACTCCACCTGACCATTTGCTTGCAGGTGATACACTTAGATTTCTTATGCCGTATTTTGTACTGCTCCATCACACCCTCTACCAGATTAGAAATTAACTGCGGTCCATTGTCAGAAATAATTTCTCTAGGCACACCAAATCTAGTAAAGCTTTCAATAAAAAGAAAATCAACAACAACTCTTTCAGTAGAGAAAGAAACAACTTTAGCTTCTACCCATTTTGTAACGAAATATGTACAAACCAAAATATGCTTTTTATTTAATGATGTTGGATTTATTGGTCCTACAAAATCAATGGCCCATTTTTCAAAAGGCTCAATCATAACGTGAGGACATAAAGGCATTTCATTGGTTTGATTAGGTTGGCCAATTCACTGACAATTGTCACATCGATTGAAATACTATTTGGCATCCTTAAACAAGGAGGGCCAAAAATAGCCAGCTCGTAACACTTTGTATGCAGTCTGCTTATTGGTGAAGTGACCCCTGCAAGGTTCATCATGGGCATATTTTAAAATATCAAACACTTTTTCCTCTCTTACACATTTATAGATAGTGAGATCTACTCTGGTGTAAAAGAGGTCTCCTTGAATCCAGGAATATGCAACGCTTTTCGGTATGATATTCCACTTTTCACGAGTGGATAAGTGAGGTGGTAATTTCCCAGTGACTAAATAGTTATCTATGTCAGAAAACCATGGGGATTTTGTTGACAGAGAAAAAATATGTTCATCAGGAAAATCATCATCAACAGGAATTGCTTCACCAGGATTAGTTAATCTTGAAAGATAATCTACTACTACATTAGATTTTCTTGGTCCATCAATAATGGTAATATTAAATTCTTGTAACAATAATAACCACCTAGTCACTCTACCGCTATTTAATGGTTTATTCATCAAATATCTTATTTCGGAATGGTCAGTATCCATAAAGACTTCATATCTTGTAATATAATGTCTGAATTTATTAATGGAAAAAATTACAGCTAAAAACTCTTTCTTAGTAACCGTATAATTTAGTTCAGCGGGTGACAAGTTTTTACTAATGAAATAAATAACATAAGATTGTTTGTCTTCTTCTTGTCCTAAAGCTGCGCCAATAGCAGTATCTGAGGCATCAGAGGAAATATGAAATGGCAGGGACCAGTTTGGTCCTCTCAAAACTGGTGCCTAGACTAGTTTTTCCTTCAATGTCTCAAAGGACTGTTGGCAAGTTGTGGACCAAGAAAACTCACTATCTTTAGCCAAAAGTCAGAAAAGGGGGGTAGCTATCCTTGAGAAATTCTCAATGAATCTCCTATAGTAGCCCGCATGTCCTAGAAAACTTCTCACTTCCCTTTAAGTTTTTGGTATAGGAAGACACAAAATAATTTCTATTTTTGCAGGGTCAACCTGGATACCTTTGTCAGAAATAGGATGGCCAAGAACCACCCATGCCTTGCACATTAATTTGCATTTTTTATCACTCAATGCGAGATGAGATTCTTGGCAGCGAAGAAGCACTTTTTCTAGATTCTTTAGGGCTTCCTGAAATGAATCACCAAACACAGAAAAGTCATCCATATATATTTCCACACACTCAAGATCAACAAAAATGGCCAAGACTGCCCTTTGAAAGGTAGTCGGGGAATTACATAGCCCAAATGGAAGCACTCGATAAGCAAATGTACCCCATGGACATGTAAAAGTGGTTTTTTATTGATCCTTGGGTGCAATCTGTATCTGGTTATACCCACTAAAGACATATAGAAAAGAAAAGTACTTCTTACTAGCAAGGGTATCAAGTACTTTATTGATGAAAGGAAGGGGGAAGTAATCTTTGAGAGTGGCTTTGTTCAATTCTCTGTAGTCAATACAAATGCACCATCTCCCATCTTTTTTCGAGACTAAGACCAATGGAGAGACCCACTGGCTATCAGAAATAGGATAGATAAGATCAGCATCCAAGAGTCTTTGCAATTCTTCCTTTACAACATCTCTTAGAAATGCTTCATTCGCCTTTGGGGTTGTCAGATAGGTTGGGCTCCATCCTAAATATAGATATGATGGGTACAAGTTTCAGGAGGGATGCCTTTCATATCTTCATAGCCCCATGCAAAGGCATCAAGATGGTTTCGCAACAAATTCACAAGCTGCTCTTGCTGGGAAGAATCCAAGTCTGACCTGATATGCAAGGATTTACTTGGACTAATCTTAACAAGAGTGGTATCAGGCTCAAGAGTACACAAAGGTGTCGCTAGAGATGGTTTCAAGGGAGGTAGAGAGTCATATATTTCTTGAAAATCTAGACTAAAAATTTGACTCAATGACTCAAAATTGGGCATGGTGTTTAGATTGTTCAGGAAGTCTTGAATCTCAACCTCCTACGAGAATTCGACATTCTGATGTATCAAGGAAATGGGCTAAGTCTCCTCATCACTACTATAGTCTAACCATAAAGTGTCTCAGAGCTCCTGAATGGATCTAGCGGGTGGATACAAGGTGACCTTCTTCCTGGAATCTCCATGGGAAATATACATGTCACCAAAATGACATCTGATATAAGCATCAGTCGTAGCAAGCCATGGTCGTCCTAAGATCAAGGGATGTCCTCCCACAGGGTTCTTTGGCTGAAGCACAATGAAGTCTATGGGATATTCCCAAGAGTCTAGAGAAACGACCACATCATCCAACACCCCTTCTGGCTTGATTTTAGATCTGTCTGCTAGTTCAAGCACAGTGGGAGTAGGACGAATATGGACCAATCCAAGTTGATCCATGGTTTTCTTGTTCATAACATTAATCGCTGCCCCTAGGTCTATAAGTACATTGGAGACAAGGACATCACCTATCTAAACAAAGACAACAAAGTTTTCAGGGTCGGTATATTTCTCCATGTGCATACACCTCATCATTAAATCTATTTCTCTACCAACAAATTGAATGGTTTGAGGTTCTAATATTCTCCTCCCTAGCTTCTTGAGACAGAGTTCCCTAATTATTTTTGTGCAAATGGGGATCTCTTTAATATCTTGGGGCAAAGGTACCTTTATGAAAAGGTTCCTAAGCTCAGAAGCCAGGCTAGTCTTAAGAATGGGGTCCTTCTTCTCCACAACTTACCTCTCTAGATAGGGAGGTCGGTTGGAAGAATATGGAAAAGACTTAGAAGGTATGGGGATAGGCTGGATGGTGCCATATTTTTCAGAATGGTCAGGGGTTTCCTCCTCACCTTTCTCATTGATAACCACTATAGGCTGCTTTTGATTTTCTGATGTTATTATCTTCCCCGATCTCAATTGGAGGTCATTGAATCCAACTTGCATGGACTGATATCTGGATGAGAAAAGTGGGTTCATAGAATGGATCATCTGTATCACTTTGTTATTGGGGTTGGGTAAAGGTTGGGTAGGCAGCTGAGAAGGTCAAAACGGTGGAGGTAAAGGAAATGGTGGCATTGGTTGACTCAGCTAAGGTAATGATGGTTGTGGCATTGGGTAAGGTGCGTATGTAGGAGGATATGACTGCATAGGTGCAGGATAGGAATGATGTGAATGATATGAATGGTTTGGCCCTCTCCATCCTTTTTGCAAATATTGGGAGGGTTGTCCATAATGATATTGGTTCCCATGCTGCCAATGTTGAGAGTGACTATTTTTAGGATAGAAATATGAATGTGAATTATAACCAAAAGAATGCGGTGGAGGTTCGAGAGCCATACCTTCACTAACCTGAGGCCAGTTTCTTCATGCTCTCATAGCATGCAGTGATTTGGCTTCAAGTTGTCCTCCTTCAAGTGCAACTTTCAGCCCAGGTATGGACGAACATTTTTCTGTGGCATGTTTCTCTGTACAAATTGCACATTTATTAGTTTCTTTAATATCGAGAGGACATTCTCTTAAAAGATGCTTTCTTCTACATTTGGGCAAAAAATGGACAATGACTTTTGTTCCTCTACAAGTTTTTTTTGAAACTTCAGAGTCTATTTGTTTACTAACAGTAAACATTATTTCAATTTTCATATTGTCCATTTTGTTTTCTAATCCAAGAATCATAGCATCAGTAGATTCGGTTTTCTTATTTCTACTCCACATTCCTTTACTAGACCTATATTGGTTCCTCGAGAATTTCCTGCACAAGTCACAGATTTGATAAAAAGATTTTTGAGCAATATCCCCTTGTCCTAACAGATTTAAATTATTCCTAACATTGTCACTAAGCCCCTGTAAGAACAAGGTTCTAATGGTACTTAGATCAAATTTGTGCTTTGACTTGTGGAGGATGTACAATAATCTCTCCAAGTAGTCCTCTAGAGTATCATCATCATTTTGCACAATAGTAAAGATTTCATCTTGAATATCTCTAGTCTACAATATTCCTGATATTTTGACAAGAACACTCTCTTCATTTGTTCCCAAGAAGATATAGTGTTTCCTCCTAGTCCCATGAACTAGCGGAGTGTTGTGTCCTTGAGAGTTGCAGGAAACATCTTTAACTTCTGGGCATCATATGAATAATCATAACTTCTACACAAAATATCAAACTCAAATAGGAAAGAGTCTGGATCTTCATGTACCTTACCATAGAAATGAGGAAGAGCTGATGGTGAAATATGTTTCATTTGTACTTGTGTATCAGGATCCACAATTGGGAATCCAAAAGTGGAATATTCCTCATTTACGTGATTTTCACCAGTTCCTTCTGCATGGTCTTCTTGATCTTCCATTTTTGTTCTTCCACATGAACCACTCTCAATAGAATGAGAAGGTTGACTATGGGTTCTAATAGTCCCCTTCTTCCCCTTTGTGGGTTGTGTCACACCAGGACCACTACTACCAAAGCCCAAGTGGATTGTTCCTGTGAAGAGTCTGAGTATGTTTGGACTTTTTGCCTACAAAAGAAGGCCCAATGTGAGATTTGGTTTCATATTTATCAGTATTTCTTTGGCCCCTAGTGGGCTTCGGACCCCTACCTCTTTTAGGCATTCATTTCAAAAAATGACAAACAAAATTTCAATAAAATGTTGCAACTTCAAAAATAACTGGACACCTATAAATTCATTCAAGCAAATAGAAGCACACTACAGAAAAACAATAGCAGACTTACCCCTATTGCAAAAAATGGAAAATTCTTACCAATTCAAATCGCCTCCTCGGCAACGATGCTAAAATGTTGGGTGCAAGAATTGCACTTAAGAAAACTCCTCAATGCTTAATTGTCAACCCAGGGGTTTCGTAATCTTAGAGATGAAGCACAGGCAATTCCAGAAGTGGTATGAACTTTTCCTATTCCTAATCCTACCTCTTGAATGAAATATTGCAGAATCAGACAGAAAAAAATCTTAAAGACAATCGACACCAAAGCAATTCTAGTGCTGGAATGTAAAAAAATAATGTGCGAGGAAATCAAGTAAAGGAACTTTCCCACAACAGAAAGCAATCTTAAATGTTGAAATGAAATACTATGTTTATCTTCAGTATAGATGGCTAATAGCTTAACAAGTGGGCCCTTGCAAGATCTGTTTCCCAATTGATATTCATTCTACATCAAGCAACCCTTTCTTGTACTATTGCAATATTCTTACACTAGTGTAGGTACAATACTTATGTGAAAAAAGTATATTTTACCTTCTTTGCTGAAGACTTATGTCTTTATGGAGGTGCTCTAAGCCTCAAGACTTAGAGCACTTTGTTCCTTGACAAAAGACCAACTCTTGCACCGAGACAGAGCTTCCTTCACCGAAGTTTCCAATTTACTTTCTAAGGAATTAAAAGACGCGTTGAAAAGAATTGGAATTGCAAGCTAGATTCTAAGATAAATTACATGTGAAAAAGAATGCTTTGATTAACTAAATTTTGCAATGAAAGTAAATTTCATAAAGAAAAAACAATTCAAAATAATCAAGCAGCAGTCAAAGTAATTTGCATGCATCAGATGACTTTCAACAATTCACTTATAACATTTTTGTTCCTTGTTCTTAACTCATAAACTACAAGCATAAAGTAAAGTGTTTGTAATAATGTTCTTTCTTAATTCATGTAAAGATCCTTCATAAATGTAATTCTTAACGTTGAGAATGATTACTTGAATTGACAATATGTTTGCTTGCAGGAATAAATGAAATTATAAGAAGGAAAAGAACGTAACACTTGTTGTAAAGAAAAACTGGAGTGCAGGAAACTACATGCACTAGTACAGGAAGAATCTTCTTGCACGATCCAAGTGGAAGAAAAATAAAAAATAAAAATTGCAGGAAAGAAATTGCAAGAAAGTAATTTGCAGGAAATAAATTGCAAGAAAAAAAACAAACTTAATTAAACTTCCAAACTATGGATCTGTTCATGCTTGACTATAAAATGAATTAATATTAGAACTCTGAAATAAACATAAGAGCAAACAAAGCCACTCAACTGCAAATGAATAAATTTTCACACAGACTTTTTAAATGGCGAAAGAACAAGGGTAAACGAACTGGGTTGGTTGGGCCCTAGCCAACCAGCTCGTTTCCCATTTAGGAAACGAAACGATTGAACACTTAATCACACATGAAATAGAAATTAAACACATCATGAAGAAAACATGGCACGTTCCTTGTATTAACTTGATCAACAAATATACATGGTAGTGCAAGTCCAGCCCAGAACTGAGGGTGATACAAAATTACAAAGTAAACAAAATTATAACTCAGAGATCGCTCCTTTTTTATCTCTACCTACAGTCTACATTATATATAGTCTCTCAGCCTTAGCCATATTTTGCTAATTATAGTCATTTCATATTCAAGCCTTTCGGACAAACAAACTAGCAAACGAACTTTGCATAACCAGCTAATGGTTATAATAAAATGCGGACTTTGTTGGCCATAGACCATATTCTCGACAAGCATCCCTGACTATACGCCACCAATGTCCATCCTTGGATAGTCTGCAACCAAGCTAGGAGTAGTGGATGAAAAACGCCTGCGTGGAATATCACAGAGATCATGGAGCAGCATCGTTGCCGGTGCAGGAATCTGACTGCACTGATCATGCTAAATGATGATTAACACTTAGTTCTTCAATTACTTTTTAGGAAAGTTAAACATAAGTTACAAGAGATACTAAAACGCATGAAATCTATGTAAAGTAATTAATAAAGCACTTAATAAATCTTAATTATGAAATACGAAGTATATGTAGGAGTAGATGATTATCTTGAACTAGTGCAGGAATGAGAGGGTTAAATGGAGATAAAACAGAGGTTAAGGCTTATGGGAATAGGGTAAAAATAGAGCAATTTGGGACACCAACACACTGTCAAACAATGTATCAATCTTGGTGTGTTTGGAAATAACTCTAATATGGGACAACTCAATTATGTTTTCTCCATTTGAAGAGTTGTTGGAGTTATTTGTTGTGCTGGTGCTTGCCATGATTTCCTCTTTTCTTGTTTTTTCCACGACTTTTCCTTTAGTGACTGTGGCTATAATCTTTGTTTCATCACCTGAGTCGGAACCTAAGTGTTGTTATACAACAACGTTTGTCTTATGTTTCCCTTTATTGTTGAATTTCTTCGGTCTTAATTCAGGATGAAGGTTCTATCAATGTGCTTCATCATGGCCCTCTTTGGAACAATTCTTGCACACGGGTTTCTCCCCTTATTTCTTAACAGAAGCATTTTTCTTCTTCTCTCCTTTTGATTTCTTTCCTTTTTCACCACTCTCAAATGACTTCTTCTTACCTTCTTCTTGTATATTTTTCCCTCTTGCTTCGAGGTGTGTAGCTTGAACACATACCTCATCAAGGTTCGTGGGATTAAACATAAGAATGGTGTGTCGAAGATAGCTATGCAAACCTCCTATGTATTTTAGCAAAGTATCTTGTGACTACAATTCTACTCCTAACATAAGAGCTCTTCTCCTAAACTACTGAGTATACTCTTGCACATTTTGACCTGTTAACTGTCTGCAATTTTGCCAATTCATGATAGATTTTTGCATCTGAGCAAAAGGGTAGAATTGTCTTTTCATAGCAGCAATGAAATCACACTAAGTAATAGAGATCTTACCATATTTTTTGATCTCGTCTTGAGTCCTTGCTTCCCACCAAATGAGTGTTGCACCCTCCATTCTCAATGAAGCCAACTGAATTTTGATATCATCCTCTTGAAGGTTCTGAATCCTGTGATAGACCTCCAACTGACGAATCCAATTATCAAGCTTCTCTGCATTCACTTCACCATTATACATGGGCAACTCGAATTCAAAATCAAGTTTAGAAAAGGTGATTTACTAGTTCCTTTTGAAGAATGATGATGAGTATGAGTAAGGGTTGTATTAGTGGAAGAGTGTGAAGATGCTTGTGAAGAAGAAGATGAAGAATATGGTGGAGAGGGTGGAGGTTTGTCTCCATTCCCATTACCTCTTTTTCCATTACCTTCTCCTGAAGAACCTTCTCCATTGGGAGGTTTGGAACTTTCTCCTTGAAATCTGCTATTCCTCTCTTCATAGAGGACCTTAACCATCTCAGTCATATCGAAAAAAGCCTTTCTGAATGCTCTTTCATCATCGGTCATGGTAGGTTCTCCTTCATGAGACATGGTCTCTGAAGACTCAACTGCAACTTCTACAACTTGAGGATGTACTAGTGTATAAGACTTTGGAAACCTTGCTCTTCTTCCACTTGAGCCAACTACAGGGTTTTCAACCAGCTTCCCTTCTCCTCTTTTGAGTTTTAACCTCGTTAGCATGACACAAAAATAACAAACAATTCTCCTTCTTTGCACAAGAAAATATAGTAAGAAAAAACATGTGCTTTGATACCAACTTGATCTGAAATGGAGTAGATTAGTAATGTTGTGCTAATTCCCCATTCAGAATAAAACCTAAGATGCTTATCATTTTCTTATCAAGTGCTTAAGGAGTCATCAATTTTTGAAAGTGAAACGAAGAGTTTTTATGTTAATTTTATAAGCAATTTAACATAAACCAAAAATTGAATATCAGCATAAACTTAAACATAACATCATCAAAAACACATTACAACAACCACATGATAAAGGAGTGCACCGCTTCTAGGATACGTCTCCTTGGTTAAGCTTCCAATGGCTTGGGCCTCTCTATTATTCTCAAAAGTGCAAAACTTTGTGTTTACAATCGTCAAATGCTTCTGAAACTTGCTCCAATGAGTCCAAAATACTAAAAAATGGCTATCTAGCCTCTTTTTGCAACCAATTTGGTGGAAAATTGAAGAAGTTATGAATTCTCCTAGTTCTCCCACTATTCGTTCCACAAATTGCTCCAAAACCGATAGGAACCCACATTTTCGCTCCAAAATCCACTAAATGAGCGCGAATTTTGCTGCACGGCAGGCCATAACCTGTCGGCCTATCTTATCACAGATCGAAATCGGCAGGTGTTGTCGGCTTATGGTCTGTGAATAAAATGGGTGATTTGCGATTGTGATATCGGCGGACCCAACAACACTATAAAATGGAACCGATAAATATATCGCATCCGGGAACTTATCGCAATCGATAGAGAACTGGTGGCTAGTCATAAAATGGGTCTCTGTTTTCTCCGAAGTGTGATTGCAATCTATGATCCATCGCATCGCAACCCACGTACGCTAGGGCCAATTTCCGTAGTACTTCCCTTCGCCGATCTCCGATTGTGATTTATCGCATCGCAACCCTTCTCTACTTGTGGGCCGATTCTATAACACCTTTCTGCCTACGACTACAATTTACGATATGCGGGGGCCAATGGTAACCTGCCACTTGGTGCCTCCTCATTCACTGAATACCTTGCAACACCATCCAATCTTGCCATGTAGACAAGCCAAACTTGAACTTTGAGTTGCTCTAACTTCTGCATACGAGCTCGTATTGGAGTTCCATTCACAACGTTGTATTCAAAATGAAAAGATCTTTGATATAAATCTAAATTTAACAAAATTCTAACACTTTGATTTTTTAGCATAATTTTGAGCACCTGATCAGCAACAACCTTGAGGAGGGAGTTAAGCTAGCGAAGGGGAGAGTGAGAAACAATTCAATATTCATAAGGAGAATTCTTATCAAGAGAACGATGAATGTAACCCTTTTCCATTGATATCAAAGAGGGAGAGAATGACATCAACCACTGGGGGAAACAGAGACATCACTATTTCCATCAATGCCAAAGGGGGATATTTTTTGCATTAATGTCAACCTTTATGCAATGATGTCAACCTTAGTGCAGGGTTGAGTTGATTGTGACAAGGGAAGTGTTAACATGGTTATGTGGCATTGATTGAGTATGACGGTTGTTGCAATTAAGTGTAATTCCTTGCCTATCTAGTTGAAGTTAGAGCCTCGGTCAAAGTATTGAAGGGAGGTTATATATTTGAGGGAATTATACCTCAAAAAATCATATCAGATGTTCTTGATAATGGCATAGTTGGATAGGCCTCATATATACCTTTCCAACAATATATGGTAGCTTGGAAGACTCCAAAGAATGCAATTATGACTAGTTAAAGTATTGGAAGGGTTTCAAGCCTCGAGGTTCCAAGGGGTTAAGGTATTTGGAAATTCAAATATCAACCCATGATGATCATGCCTAACATGATGGTTATGTGGAAAAGAGGAGAATAAATCTAGATGTATTGGATGGTTAACCTATTGACTTTAATGAAAGTCCAAAAGTATGGAAATTTTGTTAATGGGCACTTTTTGTAAAATCTTATATATGAATGTTAACCAAACCCACTGAACGGTAGTAGTAGATTCAAAAATACAGAAAATTAAAAAAAAAAAAAATTAACACAGATCCCAATATTAACTAGGTAGGCGACATGACCAACTTACAAACATGGCATGACCTAGTGGTGACATGTGAATGCAGGTCCACCATCTATCTTCCATGTGTTAGATGACATGGTGTAATGAGGTGGTGACACATGGCATAGGGTTGACACATGTAAATTTGAGCTCTTTGGGATGGATAAATGTAAACTACATGTGTGATAAGAGTGAGAAAAAGAAAGAAGGTATGGCAAAAGTGTCATATTCTTGTCAGATTTCTTAGCCTTATTTATGTAATGGTGTGCTCTAGAACCAATATTGCACATCTAGTTTGAGTTGCAAGGAAATACATGGAAAATATGATAGATCGTTGGATAGATATCAAGGTTTATCATTATGGACCTACGAGGCATAGTAATTATATAATAGTTGATATCAATGAAACAGAAGTAGGAAGCTTCAAATTCATGGGCTTCAAATTCATGGGTTTGTTAACTGAATATGCTAGTTGTTGAAAATAGCAACAAGAAATGCTAAAAATAGCATTGCTATAGGTAGCATTTCAGGATATATTCCAATTTTAATTTGTCCTTGAATTAAAATTGAGAATTAAAATTTGAATTTAGTCTCACCAGCTGTTTGAAAAATAATTAATTAATTCATCTTGATTTAATTAGTTGGTGAAAATCAAACATGAAGTCTTTGTGAAGACGTGCAACAGTTAACCCTTTGATTGAGGAAGTTCTCCCTTAATTAACAAGATAAGGATGAGTTGTATTTGATTTGTAATTAGTTAGCTCAGTTAACTGAGTTGAGTCCAGTTAGATTAGCTCCAAACAGTTTGTGGAACTAATTGTGAGTTCAGTTAGTTAATGCATGCATGCATGCAACTAGTGTACATTAGATAACTGAATAGTCTCTCATAAATAACTCATGCATGTCAGTTCAGACAAATACCCAATTGAGATTAAAGGAAGGGATAGTGTACTATCAATTGCTAGAATATTCCCATGTGAATATCTATTGCATGCAGAAGGAATTCATTCCTTGAGGATTGCGCAGTTACTATAGAGGTCAGAGTAGTGTGTGAGGTGAGAATCACACAGGTGGTAGCTGGAGGACCTAGGAGAAACTGCGCAAGGAAATAGGAGGCTTGGAGGACTGAAGGAAGGCATATGTGTTGCCTATTTTGTCTATGAGCAACAATGAGGGATTGTACTGAGAGCTGGATAGCTTGTGAGCTAAAGCTTTGTGTAATCCTGAGATATTTCCACTTGTATGATAATACAGATAGCGGGGTTTTTAGCTGAGGCTTTCCCCAGAGTATTCTTCTATGTTTCATGTGTGATTGAATCTTCTTCTCTGTTATATGTGTTCTGGTTGATCTTGCTCAAAATCGGTTAAGCTTTCGCAAGTTTGATTGTAGCAGTAGATTAAGTATTTTGCTTTAGTACATTACATAATCAGTTTTATCTACAGTGAGAATTTCTACACTAGTGACATGGATGATGCAAAGTCCACTAATACATATATATTTATAATTTTTTAAGCAATGGTCACTTGAAAAAGTAAGAAAAAAAAGTGATAGGAATGTGGAGAATGCAAAGTCCACTAGTGCATATATATTTATGATTTTTGAAGCAGTAATTGCTTAAACAAATAGTTACATATTCATTACAATTGTAAAGATTTAGGATCTTGAGCTGGAACCCGATTGATGGAAGCGTGACAGAGGGTTCTAGGGTTCAACAAAGAGAGTGACAGAGGGCAACAGGTACCCATGGAGGCATAGGGAGGAGGGAGCTCCACTCCCTCCTACAATAATGTGGTTTCAAACAGAGGAAGAGGAGGAAATAAGAACAAGCCTCCACAACCCTTGGAGGTCAAGACAAAAAACACTGAAAATCAGAAGGTGAAAGGTAGCAAAACCCATGCAGAATAAGGGACCCATGAAGAAGACTGACAGGAGGAGAAAGCGGAAGACAAAGGTCAGGGAACAAAGAACAGAGCCAATATGGGGCCCTGTAAACCCAAGACCATAACTAAACCTCGGGTTATTTTGAATGATCTAGCTTTGCAAGCGCACGAGGATCACATGGCAAACTATGCCATCATATGAAAATTTATGGGAATCTGGCCATCAGAGAAAGCGTTGTACACTTGGATAAACTACAACTGGAAACCAAAGGGGGAGTTAAATATACATCTTGGATCCAAAGGTTTTTTTACAGTGGTGTTCGCGAACATGGAAAATAGAGATAGGATTTTTGAAGGAGGACCATACTTCTTTGCAGTTGTTGGGCTCTATATGCGGCCATGGATGATGAACTTTGTGCCAGAATGAGAAACCTTCACTTCGGTACCGGTATGGATTAGACTCTATGTTGAGCTAATTTATGTTCTTAAATTAACACAAGTATTTAATATCAATCCGGGTTGTTTTATTCTTGGAGGCAAACCACTATTTGTGAAGATCTAATATAATCAATGCTTGAAAGATAAATGATTACAAACTAAGAAGAACTATATCTTAAAAACTCTTGATTCAATCAGCTTAAAAGAGGTAACATTGGAAGAGTTCTTGACTCAAGAAATCTACTTCCACCTCAAGTATTACTTCAATGAATTAGAGATTACAATCAAAGACTCAAGATGCATAAATCATACATGAAAAAGGCTCTTAACTTAAGAGACACTCAAAGCTTTCCATAGTAACTCATTCATCTCAAGATATAAATCTAAATGAAAACAAACCACTTGCATGTAAATGAAAGAGACTAATTCTAATTCACCATTTCATAGAGAGAATGCCCAACTTGAACATTTATTTCCCAACTCAATTAGATGATGAATAAACCATTAACAAATGAAATCAATCACTATTCATAACCATGATACAATCTGAAATAAGACTTTGAAAAACTAAAGTTATCATCAACCAGATTTGCAATGAAATAAAACTAGTCTAACTTGGAAGTGTACTTAGCTTGGAGTGGGGGCCCTCCACCCTTGCCTTGCACACTTATGATGAAGATATCAGAAGCTTTAGATCAGCAAAACATCCATATATTGATCAGCAAAATTAAAGTAACATAAGTCTCCAACTCAAGTCTTCACACCAAAAATATTACAGCATAATAGTATCATATGTCAAGTGTGTTGAGCCATCAAAGTGTGGCTCTTAAATAATGAGTTCATGAAACCAACTGATCTAAAATCACTCTAACAATCATATCTACTTTAGGCCACCTATCCAAGTCGAATCCAACTCCATCATCCCAAGAAATATGACTAATATCATGGAATCCCAAAACAGCCCTATTTAGATGGGATTTCTGGATGACTAGTCATGATTGACTAGCTCCAGAAAGGCATAAGAAAACTCGTTCTGTTGAAACCAAGCATAGGTGGCTTGGTCCTAGTTCCCAAGCTTCCTATTCATGCATCCCATTTGTGCTGAAGTGGCCTGCATCCATATCCAACATGAAGTGATTACGGGAATTTCTGAAATTGCCAAAATTGCACTAAAAATCAAACTTTAATAAAAACTTTAGAAATTGATAAATTAAAGCTAAATACCTGATTAGACATCAAATATTCATTAAAATGAGATGGATGAAGTGAAAATGAAGGATAAATGGATAACTAGATAAGTTTATCAAAGCAAAATGAGATCAAAACTGAAGCCCAACATCTCTCCCATGCTTATGTTCAAGCATGTCCCCATGCTTGCTTGCTCCTCTTGGACCTTCTGCCCTCTGAAGTAGATGCTGTACCTGTATCTGTTTCCCTGTTCACACAATCAAGTTCTGATTCCTGTTTGGCCTTTAACATTGCTGCTTTAACCTTCTGCTTTTCATACTTAGCTTTCCACATGTTTTTATCTTTTAACCATTGGAATGCTTGTTTGGAAAGCAAATCATTTCTCTTTTTCAACCTGCTTATCTCTTCTTGTAATTGTTCATTTGTTTTCATTAACTTTGCATTATCCTTTTTCTGTGCCTTATTCTCTGATTTTAATTGCCTCTCAACAATTTTACTTATTTCAAGCTGATCTGTTAAGTCTTGGATTTTGGCCAAATTCAGTTCCTTTTCAAAATCTTGGGTAGTTTTCATCAATGACTCTCCTGCATCATTATCAAATATGGAATCTCTCTCAAGGGGTTCTTGTGCTATTTCCTGTTCTTCTGGTTTCCTAGGAGAATATGCTTCTACCTCCTTGCTCTATTTTGTCTTGTATATCAACAAACTGTTCAGTAAAATGATTTTTATGCATAAATTCCTTCCATTCTAACCCCTTTGATTTCACCTGATATTCTACCAAGATTTTAATTAACCCCTGATGATATACCTGTGTTGCCTTTGGCTTTTGCTCCTGTTTCACTGTTTCAACCATTTTGACAAGACTTTTATATAGAAAATATGGCAAGTTTATTCTACCATCTCCTTTTATGTGCTGCAGCAATCTAACATGGTATAGATGAGCAATGCTATACTATCGGTCACAAGTCAAAAATTTCTGAATAACCATAACCAGTTCTCCCCATGGTTTATTGAACCATTCCCGGGGTATCCCCTTAGCTCTATCAAAGGTACCTTTCCTGTTCTTTTCAAGGAAGAAAGTCCATGCTTTCTCCTTGAAATGCAAACCCTTATGATAGTTTTCTCCTATCATAGGCAAGTCTAAGGCTTTGGACAAGAATTCCTGAGTTACTGGGATACTGAGTTCACCTACTTGAGTTTTATCTTGACTGAAATTATTGATAAACTCCTTGGTTATCTGTTTTGAATGACCATTAAACTTTTGTAAAAATCCTATCATGCCTGACTGATACAACTTTTCTACAGTTTCTTTGCCCCAACTCTCTATTTGAAATCTTGGTTCTACCCGGTTTGTCATGATTTCTGTGAACCAATAAATATAATCTTCTGCTGTTACTAACTTCATTTTAACAAGGATAATGATGATTGTTTTTAAATGAAATTGTAGAAGCAATGAGGCTTACCTGCCCTCTCTGACTCAACTTTAAATCTCTGCTGTTTTTCCTCTGTATAAACCTGTTTCAAACCCCTGTTTCAAAGCACACCACACCTGAATATCCATTATCAATACACTGCCCTCTGTATGTTTTTGAAAAGTAAATACACACATACAATTAACCATGTTTTCCCAATCAACATAACATGTGTTACTGTGTATTTAAATAAAAACATAAGGAAAATTTTTGCTCTCGGCCTCCTCAAACATTCTCTGTGTATTTACAATGGAAATTTTTGCTCTCGGCCTCTTAACAGTTCCTCAAAACATTCCTTGTTTATTCTCAATGGAAAAAAAACATGACTGTATAATGCAAAAGTTGCTCTCGGCCTATACCCTCTCATCATTTCACAAAAATATCATTGTATATAAAGATTGCAGACTATGTTTTGAGCCTAGAGGGCTGTTCACATGCGCTCGGCCTCATCTTCTTACAGCTCAAAACAAATGGCAAACAAATTTTTAAAGAAACACAGTCAATGAACCCTTGGCCTTAAGGCACACAATAATGCAAAGTCGATTTCAATTAGGATTTGCAGTCAACGCAACCAATTTGCAGACAATCCTATGCATTTTAATGGCACAAATATATGAATATATGTGCACAGTGAAACATGAACATGGTTGAAGACTCGTTTTGACATGCACCCCTTACAACATTCCTCTGTTCTCTTTAACAATACCCACGGCATATACTAATGCGTTACAACTCATATATACACACAACAGCACTTTCAAAATCTCAATTTAATGCATATGTCGACATTCTGTTCGGTGCAACCATGTATTCACAAACCCTCATGACTTGTTTGACAGCCGATGACAATGGCGCATATTGAAAACATATACATATGCATTTGAAGACTTGGCGGCTCTCGGCAAACAAATAGATATAACTATAGTTCAAACAAACAGTGGTTATAAATACAACAACCCTCACGCTCAGTCATTTAAACCACCTCACCGTGTTGGATGCATTTGATTTCTCATTTCCCTCTATCGTGTAATGCATGCAACCAGTGATTTTAAATGCTTGGCCGATTATTATTGTTTTCACGCCACAGTCTATGCATTAATCAATCCTTCCCTACGTGCTGTATACAAAGAGTTATCCCAGATTTTTAGGGTTACCTGGCTGTCACTGGCCGCGTGGGACGCAAACAAACCTTCGAATCCCTTCTTTCTTGGACAGTCGCACTGGTGTCAAACAATGAAACTGTGTGAGTAATGGCGGACTCAATCTTATCTACAGTCGCCGAGCGAAAAGCACTCAAGTTCTCACCTTGTTTGTTTGCCAAACTCGGCTTCTTCGCCTCAGAATTTCCCTTTAAAATTCCTCTCAACTCACTCCTTCCGCCTTTTGCTTTGTTTTTGGCACAAACCCGACTCTCTGAGCTCTCGGCAATGAGGAAATGGTGGTTTGAATCAACGCAGGGATGGTTATTTCATGACCGTTTCCATCAACCAATACCCTCTGACTGGTGTAACACCGTGTCACCTACCATATTCTGTGTTGAGCTGTTGGGCTGCGTGGTGAATATGGGTCTTTATTCCATTCACTACTGCTGCATTGTTGTATTACGGCCGCTTCCATACCTTTCACGATAATGATATAACGTGATTATTATTGTTCATATTACCTGGCTGTAGCACCACTGTGTGATTATTATCATATGGCGTGTGCAATTATGCCGTAAACTCGTTTCCTCCATTCCATACGATGTATTCATAAGGTTTATGACTTAACTATATAACGTTTGCATGCGCACTGTTATATCATAGTTTTGGTCATATCTTTGTTTATGTCTTATTGCTCCTTTACTATCGTATGGGAATGTTACGGTTTGGTGCATTTGATATATGTTGCAATATATATATACGCCATAGTTCACTTACCACTGTCGTTGAATGCATACGGCCTCACTTATATCACCATTATATTGCATGTTCACGGCCTCATTTCTATCACCATTGCATTGCCCGCGGTCCTTATATTACTATGTTATATGCTGTTGATTATTTGGATATGCGCCTTAGGGTATATAAATATGTCTTTATATTATTTGCGCAATGCCTTTCATACCCATTTCCTTTAATATATGCGCATTCTATATGTCTTTTGAAACATTATTAGGTTATGCTCATTTGAAATCACTTTAGCACCTTATAACCTATAATGTTTATGTTCAATGCTTCAATAACTTTAGCGCATATTCTTATAACATAGTTTTTATAATTTTAAAATGACCATGGGGTCATGTTTAAAATTATAATCATTCTAATGCTTGACTTCGTGTGCAGGTGAAAAGAGTGGTCCCAGTGTGATCTCTTTGCATTTAAAGAAACTATCTAGGGAAAGTTTATGTGAATGAAATGAAATGGAATATGAATAGGGAATGTAGGGTATATACTGGGAATGAATATTAATGAATATTTGCAGATACTAACTTCAATTAAATCAAAACTAAAAGTTTCTAAAAAAAAATTGAATTTCAAGCACAAAATGGCTATGAATATACTCCCTTGAATGCTGTTTGTACAGGTGGAATGTTGAATGCTGTTTGTACAGGTGGAATGGAATCCAAAATGTTGTGGATAGATGAAAAGTAGACTTTTATTACTGCTCTTTGTTCACTATGCTCCATTTCTTGAATTGTTCAGGTCCCTTTTAATAATGTTTTCCTTTCAGGTCCCTCTGCAATGCTTTTGGTATATTGTGTCGGCTCTGATCTGGTTCTGCTGCAACTAAGTTTGCTTCAGGTCCCACTGTAATACTATTTCATATCAGGTCCCTCTGCAATGCTTCTGGAATGATTTGATCTGCTGCAACTAAATTTGCTTCAGGTCCCTTTTGTAATAATGTTTCAGCTTAGGTCCCTTCAGGTTCTGCTGCAACAAATTTGCTTCAGGTCCAAAGTGGACAACACAATCCCTTAGCTGTGGCAGCTAAAAGCTTGCTACAAGACTGTTTATGTTCAATGCTTCAATAACTTTAGCGCATATTCTTATAACATAGTTTTTATAATTTTAAAATGACCATGGGGTCATGTTTAAAATTATAATCATTCTAATGCTTGACTTCGTGTGCAGGTGAAAAGAGTGGTCCCAGTGTGATCTCTTTGCATTTAAAGAAACTATCTAGGGAAAGTTTATGTGAATGAAATGAAATGGAATATGAATAGGGAATGTAGGGTATATACTGGGAATGAATATTAATGAATATTTGTAGATACTAACTTCAATTAAATCAAAACTAAAAGTTTCTAAAAAAAATTTGAATTTCAAGCACAAAATGGCTATGAATATACTCCCTTGAATGCTGTTTGTACAGGTGGAATGTTGAATGCTGTTTGTACAGGTGGAATGGAATCCAAAATGTTGTGGATAGATGAAAAGTAGACTTTTATTACTGCTCTTTGTTCACTATGCTCCATTTCTTGAATTGTTCAGGTCCCTTTTAATAATGTTTTCCTTTCAGGTCCCTCTGCAATGCTTCTGGTATATTGTGTCGGCTTTGATCTGGTTCTGCTGCAACTAAGTTTGCTTCAGGTCCCACTGTAATACTATTTCATATCAGGTCCCTCTGCAATGCTTCTGGAATGATTTGATCTGCTGCAACTAAATTTGCTTCAGGTCCCTTTTGTAATAATGTTTCAGCTCAGGTCCCTTCAGGTTCTGCTGCAACAAATTTGCTTCAGGTCCAAAGTGGACAACACAATCCCTTAGCTGTGGCAGCTAAAAGCTTGCTACAAGACTCTCCCTTACTGAATGTTTGACTTGTCCTCAAGTCAATTGTGGGAAGGTCCTGCATTGAAATTGTGTGAGAATAGTAAAACAAGAATATAGAATTCATAGAGTCCAGGTTTCCCTGGTTTTCCCCTATGAATTCAAGTTTGCATGGTGCCAGTTACCTGGTTTTCACCAGCAAACCAATTATTTTTTATGTTTTGTTTTTTTTTCATATATGTTTTTCTTCCTTTTTTTTTTTATGTTTTTTTTTTTTTTTTATATATTTTTTTTTATTTTTCTGAACTGGAAGATGGCAGAGCCATAATTTCCAGTCCTGATTCTTCTACCAGTTGTTTCATGAATGTCTCTTTACTAATAGGCTGATGATAAACTTTCAGCCTATGACCATTTACAACAAATGAGGTGGGGTGTAATGGAGTTGGGAAGTATGAAAAGCTTATGGAAATAGGTTATATTGAAGTCATGATGTAGTAGTAAGGTTGGACTTCAACATGCTTGGTCATGGAGCTTAACATACAATATGGATGATGAACAAATCATGAACAATATGAATTCAATATGAAAGGCTTCTTTGGAGATTGATGTGACTTGACATGGTACTAAACTTGACTGCTTCTTCTAATGATTGTCTTCATGTCTTTTTGCTTTGATCTCTATCATGTTGTAGGGTTTGTTGATGTTGTTGGTCAACATTGAAGAGCAAGCTTCAAGAGTTTGAGTTTCATTGAATGAACTCAACATCAGGTGAATCTTCACTTTGCTTTGACTTGAACATTTGTATTCATATTCTGAAATATGAATTTGACTTTGAAAATTACTTCATCCATGGAGTTCACTCCTTCATTCTTCCTATGACCTGCAAAACATAGCTCTTGCCTGCAATTCAACATTAGATGATGGAGGAAGAGAGGTGTACAGTCTCTCTTCTTCCAATAAACATGTAAATCATTACAAGCATTGCTTAGAAAACAAGTCCAAATATGATAGACAAACATAATGCATTTATTTACCCCTTTGAGGAATGGTGGCCAGCCTAGACCTCCTAGTGGTATTTTGTTTACAAAATATTTGTTTGATATCTAATTAGAGTGATTCCAAAGCCAAGTTGAAGTGAATTCATATGGCTACCTCCTGTATAAACAGGTTTTCAAAATGATATAAAATTATATGGTAAAAATTATAAGGAGTGCCATGTTTGATAGAGCTTCTTGTTAATTTTTAACTAGACCAACAGTCACTATTTGAAGCGTAACTTCTTCGATAAAGATCCGATCAATGTGATTCCACTTGGAGATTAAATTAAATTCATTTTTTTATTTCCAGTAGAAACAGGTTTTAAAAATTCTTAGGCTTGATATCACAAAATTGGTGATGAACAGACCTAGGAGACAGAGTTTTATTATGCTGGTTTGAAGACATACAGTCACTAAATGTGGCATAACTTTTTCATTTCACCTCCAAATGGGATGATTCAAATTGTGTCTTAAACTAGACTTGAAGATATATCTCCCATATAAACAGGTTTTGAAAAGAAGATGATTTGGTATGTCAAATATGCCAATGAACAGTCAAGACCTATAATTGTCACCATGCAGATTTTTCGTTAAACAGTTAGTATTTCAAGAATAACTTTTTCATCTGATATCTGCTTGAAGTGAGTCAAATTGATTTGGAAACTAGATTCAAAGGGCTATCTTCCCTATGAATTTCAGATAAAAATGTTTCCATTAGACACTTCAAATATAGGCTGTACTAACTCTGTTTTCAACATTTCACTTGAGACCTAGTTTTGATTTGATCACATTTTTATTTGTGATATGAATTGAGAACGTCAAAATGGATTTCAAAACTAGTTTTCAAGAGATATGTAAATAAACCATGATTTCAAAATGATCCTATATGGTTATCCAAAATAGGCTTGGTCTTACTGCATTTTACCATGTAGTCCTTTCAAATGAATATTGATCAATGATTTGAAGAAATTGTTTGAAACAAATTTATTATGGAAGTTTTATTGTGAATTCATTCTACTTGTTTATTTATTCTATTCTATCCTATTCTATTTTAGAAAACTAATTCATTCTCTCAAGTATAAGAGAATTTCCAGTGCATCCATTTTCGTAACAAGATCATAAGTAAACTCATATCCAAATTTGAAAAATATACTTCAATGAAATTTTGGACATGAAAATTTATTTGATCATAAAGATTTGATGAGAAAGAATGTTCAAGAATGGAGTAGTGTTGTAGCTTATTCTTTAACATCATCTTTTAGATCTTGTTGTTGAAAATGGATTTTATAGTTATTTGTTTTTGATTTTATGTTTTTGTTGGGGGGGTTTTTTTGATAAATCTACCTTGAGGATCTCTAACTCTAGGCATAAAGAAACATAATTAAAGAAATGAAATGTAACTAATGTTTTTGTGTATTTTGGATTTTATCTCCCTATTGACTATGCCGATATTTGCCTCCCCGGCAACGGCGCCAAAATGTTGAGCTAATTTATGTTCTTAAATTAACACAAGTATTTAATATCAATCCGGGTTGTTTTATTCTTGGAGGCAAACCACTATTTGTGAAGATCTAATATAATCAATGCTTGAAAGATAAATGATTACAAACTAAGAAGAACTATATCTTAAAAACTCTTGATTCAATCAGCTTAAAAGAGGTAACATTGGAAGAGTTCTTGACTCAAGAAATCTACTTCCACCTCAAGTATTACTTCAATGAATTAGAGATTACAATCAAAGACTCAAGATGCATAAATCATACATGAAAAAGGCTCTTAACTTAAGAGACACTCAAAGCTTTCCATAGTAACTCATTTATCTCAAGATATAAATCTAAATGAAAACAAACCACTTGCATGTAAATGAAAGAGACTAATTCTAATTCACCATTACATAGAGAGAATGCCCAACTTGAACATTTGTTTCCCAACTCAATTAGATGATGAATAAACCATTAACAAATGAAATCAATCACTATTCATAAACATGATACAATCTGAAATAAGACTTTGAAAAACTAAAGCTATCATCAACCAGATTTGCAATGAAATAAAACTAGTCTAACTTGGAAGTGTACTTAGCTTGGAGTGGGGGCCCTCCACCCTTGCCTTGCACACTTATGATGAAGATATCAGAAGCTTTAGATCAGCAAAACATCCATATATTGATCAGCAAAATGAAAGTAACATAAGTCTCCAACTCAAGTCTTCACACCAAAAATATTACAGCATAATAGTATCATATGTCAAGTGTGTTGAGCCATCAAAGTGTGGCTCTTAAATAATGAGTTCATGAAACCAACTGATCTAAAATCACTCTAACAATCATATCTACTTTAGGCCACCTATCCAAGTCGAATCCAACTCCATCATCCCAAGAAATATGACTAATATCATGGAATCCCAAAACAGCCCTATTTAGATGGGATTTCTGGATGACTAGTCATGATTGACTAGCTCCAGAAAGGCATAAGAAAACTCGTTCTGTTGAAACCAAGCATAGGTGGCTTGGTCCTAGTTCCCAAGCTTCCTATTCATGCATCCCATTCGTGCTGAAGTGGCCTGCATCCATATCCAACATGAAGTGATTACGGGAATTTCTGAAATTGCCAAAATTGCACTAAAAATCAAACTTTAATAAAAACTTTAGAAATTGATAAATTAAAGCTAAATACCTGATTAGACATCAAATATTCATTAAAATGAGATGGATGAAGTGAAAATGAAGGATAAATGGATAACTAGATAAGTTTATCAAAGCAAAATGAGATCAAAACTGAAGCCCAACACTCTACTCCTTACCTTTAGATTACTGGATGCGAGAGTCTTTAAAAGCTATAGGCAATAAATTAGGTCATTTCTTAAAGATTTTAGAGGCAACTCTACGGGGAAAATATACCTCCTATGCTCGTATATGTGTGGAGATGGACCTATCAGGAGCCCTTCTAGATGAGGTCATTCTAGAAGTCTATGACGAGGAATGGGTTCAAACAGTTGACTATGAACATATCCCGTTCAGATGTCACAAATGTCATGAGCATGGGCACCTATCTAGAGATTGTCCTCTTAATAGAAGGGAGGAATACCTAAACACCAGCAAAGGGAAAGATCAGATAGGTTTCACCAAAGTAGGAGGAAAAGGAAAAGGAGGGGGAAGGAAGACACAAAAGAACCCTACTGAGAATGATAACAAAACAAGAAGTTACAACAGTTTTGAGATCTTAGGAGAAAAAGAAGTAGATGGAGGTGATCAAAAGAGTACAGAGAATCAGTCAGCAAGGGGGAAAGGAAAAGAGACCAGCATGGAGTTCACTTAGGAACAGAATGAACACACGACGGACCCTTTGAGTGCCATGGAAATAGAAAAAGACCAAGAAATGACTCAAAGTGAGAGTGGTACAAAGGACCAAGACTTACAGAGGACCAAGACTTATAAGAGATCCTGGAAAGGGAGAACCTAGAGCTGGCAAAGTTTCTAGAACAAGGAGGAAACCTGGGAGTAAACTCCATACCTCAAGAGGATGTGGACAAGGTACAACAGATATTCCTTAACAAGTCAAATCAGACAGTTGCAGGAGTCAAAAGAGGACATGATAACCAGGAAAATAAAGGGACTTCCTCAATAGGATTAATAATAGGAAAATTAACAAAAAGTCTAGGCAAGAGGAGGGGAAGAAAAAGACAACAAGAACTACTACTAGAGTGTGGCAAACTCATGATTGACTCAGGAAGGATGAAAGACCTTTCCAGTTACTCCTTTAAAACCCCACCTCAATGAAAATCACAACCTGGAACATTAGAGGACTAGGGAGTAAAAGAAAACAGAGGAATCTAGGTAACAGGATCAAAGAGGAAAAACCTGACATAGTATTCATATAGGAAACAAAATGCTCAGTGGAGAAGATCCGCAAAAAACATAGAAAATGGTTAAATAGATATGAATACCTTGAAGTTAAGGCAAATAAATCTGCTGGTGGCATTCTCACTCTATGGGATCCACAAAAATTTGGTGTGATTGATGCGGAGGCATCCAGACATCACCTTTCTCTGATTTTCCAACCGGTGGGTGATAGGCAATGTTACATAATCACCAATGTCTATGGTCTGCAACCAATGGAGGACAAACTTCGACTCCTCACAACACTGGAGGATACGAAGAAGAGATACCCGGCTCTACCCTGGATTCTTGGAGGTGATTTTAACATGACAAAATCACTCACGGAGAAGAAAGGAGGAACTAGAACACTTGGTAGAGATTCAGTGGCCTTCCAGAACTTCATCACCAATATGAAATTGGTTGACATGGAAACCAGCAATGGAATCTTCACTTGGAATAACAAAAGAGGGGGCCCTACCCAAGTAGCCTCAAAATTAAACATATTTATTATTTCAGAGGAACTTCTTCTTATGGGAAGTAGCATCACTGCACTCATCCTACCTTTTGGAGGTTCAGATCACTGGCCTATCCAATTGGAAGCTTCTCTATTTGGTAAACCAAGGAACTCCCCCTTCAGGTCTGAGAACGCTTGGCTCACACATTCAGATTTCCTCACAAACATTGAAAAATAGTGGAAGGAAGAGCTACACCTTCAAGGTACAAAGATGTTCCTTCTACACTGCAGGCTCAAACACATTAAAGGCAGACTCAAAGAGTGGAATAAAAGGGAATTTGGCAATATCTTCAAAGCTAAAGGAGATGTGGAAAAGAAACTAAAGGGAATAAACCATATTCTTATCACTGAAGGCTATACAGATGAAAGGAAATAGATGGCAGAGTCACTCCAGCATGAATGGGAAAACAAATGTCTACAAGAGGAAATATTCTGGAGATAGAAATCCATAGTACAATGGATTAAGGAAGGGGAGAGAAACACCAAATTCTTTCACATATCGACCATAGCTCACAGAAACAACAACCGAATTGTGAAACTTATAGATCATCATGGAATAGAAAGAAACACTCATGAAGAGATGGAAAAGGTTCTAGTCCATCATTTTCAGAAAATTTCTAAGGAAACCTCGGAAGACAGATATCAGTTTATGAAAATATTTACTCAGTACATTCCTAAATTGGTTTCTAGAGAAGATAATTACAATCTCAACAAACCAGTAACAGAGGAAGAAATTGAGGAAGTCATTAAAGAGATGCACAATGGGAAAGAACCAGGCCCGAATGGCTTCAATGTGGAGGATAGTAAAACAGAATATCCTGGAGGTAGTGGAAGACTCTCGAAGATTTAAGACAGTCTTAAAGGCGCTCAATGAATCTTTCATAGCCTTAATCCCCAAACAGGAAAAGGCCACCTCTCCAGACAGATTTATACCTATAGCATTATGCAATGTGGTATACAAAATAATATCCAAAGTAATTGCCAACCATCTCAAACCAATCCTCCCGACCCTAGTGTCAAAGGAGCAAATGAGCTATGTGGAAGGAAGACAAATTCTTAATAACATAATTCAAGCACATGAAGTGGTTCATTCACTCATTACCAATAAACAGGCAGGGATGATAATTCAGCTGGACATAGCAAAGGCCTATGACAAACTTAGTTGGTCGTACATAAGAGTAGTATTAAAAGCCTATGGCTTTGATTACAATTGGATTAAATGGGTTATGGTGCTAGTTACCACTGCCAGCTATTCAATTCTTCTCAATGGCTCTCCCTCCAAAACCTTCAAGCCTACTAGAGGTCTTAGGCAAGGTGATCCTCTTTCTCCTTTCCTTTTCATTCTAATGATGGAAGGGTTAGGGATAGCAATTAGAGCTGCTAAGGAGGAAGGGAGAATTCAGGGTCTGAGACTCACTCAAGGTGGGGAAATGGTGACACATCAACAATTTTTGGATGATACTATGCTTCAAGGCACACCCACTGTTAAGGAAGCCAAAGCATTTAAGCAGATTCTGAGTGAGTTTGTTATGGCAGCAGGCACAAAGGTAAGTCTTACTAAATCAAAGATTTTCTTTTTCAATACGGATATTTCAATACAAAGAAATCTTTCCAGAATTTTGGGCTTTCAAAGAGAGTCATTGCCCGCGAAGTACCTGGGAGTTCCCCTCACCAACAAACCGCTACACAAGGAAATCTGGGAGCCTGTTCTAAATAAGCTAAAAGATAAGATTAGCAAATGGACAAATAGAGCCCTAAATCTAGCAGGGAGGTTGATTCTAACTAAGGCTATCCTCCAAAGTATCCCTATCTATATGCTATCAGCCATTCCGACACCAACTAGTGTAATTACTAATATAAGAAACATTCAGAGAGACTTTCTCTGGGGGAAAGGTGAAGAAAAGAAGAAATGGGCCCTAGTGGCATGGGACAGGGTATGCAAACCAAAGTCCCATGGGGGCTTGGGTCTTCATGACCCAGGAATTCTTAACAGAATTCTTAGAGCCAAAATCTGGTGGAGATGGCTAAAGGAAGTACAAGCCCCCTCGACAAAACTATGGAAGCAAAAGTATGCAAGAGATTGGCAAGAGAAGAACCTCATAAGAATGATAGGACAAGTAAAAGGTTCTGCAATTTGGAATAGGGCATGGGAGAACAGGGCCCTAGTCCAAAATCACAGTTTCTAGGAGATCAGAAATGGAAATCTAGCCTGGTTCTGCGAGGATAATAAGTAGCAGGAGGACAATCTCCGCAGTGAAGAATTAGCAGACATTCACACTGATACTATCAACAAAGGATTAAGGAGGGTAAGTGACTATTGGGACCAATCAAGGAACAATGGGAAATGGAGAATATGGAAAATTCCATATTACAGTGGAATGGGCATGTTGCATACTCAAGCTATAGCCCTTAAAGGTCTTTTAGAAAAGAGGAAAATCTTAAACTCAACCTTGGACGATCAACTAAGATGGGGAAAGAACAAGGCAGGTCTCTTCAACCTTAAGGAGGCCAAAAGGATAGATTCAGGGCTTAACTTTCCAAACATTGAAAAGATGTGGAAAGAACTTTGGGATAATCCTCATTGGATGAAAGTCAAACTATTCAAGTGGCTAGTTCAACAGGGAAATATTCTGACATGGTATAACCTAAGAAAAAGAGGCTTTGTTGGCCCCTCAAGATGTCACCTATGTGGACAACAGGAAGAAACTACTAACAATCTCCTGAATAGATGCACTTCCACTGAAATACTTTGGAATTGGGTTGGAGATGTCTTCGAGCAGATAGACAGACATGTAAATGACATCATTGCTACTTTGAAAAAATGGCAGAATTTTTTTTCAAATAATGAGATCATTAACTCCGCCTGGGCGCTGACCCTAGGGTTCATAATCTAGAATGTCTAGAAGGGGTGCAACAAAAGAATTTTCAAGGATAAGTCCAGCCCGGTGAGCAGCATCCTAAAGCTAATCCTTAAACAACTCAAAAAGACTGTTCATATCGTGGGAGATGTAGCTACTGGTAAACCCATAGGACAAAGAGAGGCCAGAATACTGGAGAAGTTAGAGCTCAAGGTTCATCCCCCTCAGTGTTCTATGAAAATCAACAAGAATACCTCATTAGAAAAGGCTTCCTGGCAACCCCCTTCACATGGCCTTTTAAAATTTAACATAGATGGGGCCTCAAAAGGGAATCCAGGAGAAGCAGGTTATGGAGGGGTCATGAGGGATGAGGAAGGAAACATACAAGTAATCTTCCACAGTTATCTAGGACAAGCAACCAACAATATGGCTGAGCTCATGGCGATGGAATCATGCTTGGAAATATTGCTCAAGTACAACATTCACAATGTCATCATTGAGGCTGACTCGGAATTAGTCATTAATTCGGTGAAGAGGATAACTACTGGCACTGCGCCAGAGAAAATCTCAGGACACTGGCGGCTTCTGCAATTCTACCAAAGAATCCAAGCACACCTAAGAATGCTAAGAACTCTTAGGTTGGTGCATGTCTGCAGGGAAGCCAACAAAGTTGCAGACTGGCTTGCCAATGAGGGGGTTCGAAACAAGCATATCGACTTGTGCTGCTGGTGGGAGGAGGTAACGGATGACAGGTTGAAGGACAAATGCTCATCCCGGGCCCTCAGTGACAGACAACAATATCAGGAAAAATCAAGAGAAAGAATTTTACTTCATGACAACGATGAATAAGTTCACTTCAGACGGCTTATCAGAGGATATGCACTGTCAGTTTTCTAAGGGCGCTTCTAGAAACAGAGGTAGTAATCGAGACAGAAGATATCTGATCACAGGAGGAGTGATTCCATGGGAGACGAATGCCACAGAGGCCACCCTTCTAGCTATGTCTTCCTCGGGCAATGCGTGGGAGGTCAAAGGAAGAGATTACTGGGGTCAAAAACTACTCGAGACATACCACCTGCTTCGGGCGCCCTCTGACCCGGGAGAGGTTTTCTCAGAGGACAAGCGACGCATGGAGGTGGATGAACAGTGATTACCACCTTCATCGCTGGGTGATCCACGAGCAAATGTGCAGTCCGATTGGTTTGTGGCCATTAAATCTGGAGAGGGAAAATCAACGGCCACCTTTTGGTGTGCAAGTTGGTGGGGCCAAAAGGATAAAACCAGTAATGATTTACCACCTTCATCGGGCGCCATCCAAACCAAAGACGGTTTTAATGAAAAGCGATCGATTCCACTCAGGAAGCAACACGTGGCGGAAGACCGAAAAAGCAAACCGCCTTCATCGTGCGGTATTTAGCAGGCTTTTTAAGCCGTGCGATATGGACACCAGCCGTTGTGTCAGAAGGAAAAGATCAACAGTTAGCATTGATCGTGCAACTTGAGGGTTTTTTCTGCGGGCTTCGCCTCCGCACGGGTTGAATTTTGACCGCCGGATTGTTAGAAGATAGATCATCGGTCGGTTTTGGGGAGCGGACTTTGGATCCACTTGCCCGCTCTTGGTTCCAGGGCAGTCTAGACCTTGTTTCTGTTTGATTTTTAGAGGTTTTTTCGGTACTTTGGGTATTTTCACTCTCCCTTTGTGAGAGTTTGCGCCTCTGTGCATCTGTTGTAACATGTGTAAAATATTTTTTTACCTAAATTAATAGAAGGACCATCTCTTACTTAAGCAAAAAAATACAATTGTAAAGATTTATATGAATATGGTTTAGTTTCTTTACAGAATAATAAACTTAAAAATAAGTCTATTCTTATATGGTGTAATAATTATAATGCAATTACTTTAAAAAAAACTCATAAATTTTATCTATAAACACAACATATTAAAGCAAAATTCTTAAAACCCACTAAAATAACTATACTGAAAATTGACACTTAAAATAATACAAAATTCTTTAACTAAAATAATGACGAGGAGATCATTTGTATAATATAAAGGTCATATTAAGGATAAAACCTTCATCAATATAACTATCAAATAAGAAATTGTAAAAATATTTCAATATTTAGATTATGCTCCTACTTTTTAAAAGCAAAAGTTATTTACCAATGGCATGAATAGTTATTTAAAGACTCTTATAGTTATTTACCATTGGTATGCAAAGATGGACATTATTTTTATATTCAAATATTATTTTTATTAAAAAAATATTAATTTTATTTATTGAAGTAAAAATTTATTATATTATAATATACGCTGGAGTATGTTTTGAGTTTGTTTTTTAAGATAAAGAAATAAAGTTAGAGGTATTGGTAGGAGTGAAAGACCGTTCTCTTATAGACGATTAGTTTTTTTTTTCTAAATAAGACTATTTTATTATTCACATTAAAAGTGTACAATTACAACATGACAAACAAAAAGAACCAGCTGTCCAGAAGGGAAGGCAGCATGAAACAGAAAGTGTCCAGAGCATAGATGTTGGACAAGACCATGTTTTGCAGTCCCGCGCAGGGGATCCAGTGGAACACAATTTAGCCTTCTTGAGCTTACCAGTTTTACAAAAAAAACACACATGATTGACCTCGACACAACAACATATACAAAAGATTATCAGTATTGACAAAAAGCCCTCGCTACTGGGCCGCATAACCTGAAAAGAAGCTGCAAAGCTTGGATTAAACTTCAGGAGTCTCCTCCACGATCCTGCACCATCCACCATCAGCCAGGTCCTGAGCTTGGGCCTCCTCATTCGCAGTCGAAACTGGGGGCACAGGCTCCATCATTGTGTCATTGACGTTGCTGGCCGGCGTTTCCATGTCTCGCGAGGAACCTGCAATTGGCATCGAAACTATTCCCTGGTCCTCCCGAAGAACACTAGATTCGCCCTCTTCTTGGGCTTCCTCGAGAAAGAGCACAGATACATGGGCAATGATCCGAGGACGGTTCAGGGAGCAGTTGAATGTGAAGATTGCAGAACCGAAGGAGGGCGAGGACGAGGAACCTGGAGAGCTGGGTTCAAGAAATTGACTGGGCCTCAGAATGCTCCCTCTTCCGCTGCGAGTGCGAGGGTGCTGACTAGAAGTAGCATCACCGGAAGAAGGGCGAGAAGGTGCACCCCGAGAGGTGCCTCTGCGGCTGAGCATTCTTTGGCGGAGCCGAGGCATGACAGCAGAGACAGCGCCTTTATGGATTACAGAACAGACCACCGGAGAGATATGTCTAAGACCATACACACAGGCTATCGGACGGGAGCCCAAAGCAGCAGCGGGAGTCGGAGAAGTAGACAGAGGCTTCGAGCTAGCTGAGCCAGAGCCCAACCAACACAACACAAGGAACAGCAGAAGAAACCCATGGCGGAGTCTGGTTATTATGCACCTTCCCCTGCCTCGAGACACTCCCGCCATAACTGTGGCATTCATGGGAGCCGAGAGCCAAAACAAGACAGCGCGTGCGGAGGTGAACGGAGTATTAATGTCGCCAGCATACATTCCTTTAAACCAAGTGAAACCCACCTGCTTGTGATCCTCCCTCCACATGGATCCGGCTCCGCTGTACAGGGCTGGCAGGTGGTAGCTCTGCTCAGCCCACTCCAGTCCCATCGCAATGAAAGCGGCCTTAGACACCCGCATCCGGGGTTTATAGACGATTAGTTAATAATTAGTGGTGGCATGATTTTCTTTGAATAATGGTGATGAATCAGTTAAAGTTTATTGATGGTAATCAATGACAATTGTTCTCTTATTGTTAATTTGACAACTACATTACAATAAATTTTCCATACATATATATATATATATATTTCTTTGCTATCAATAATTTAATTATTATCATAACTATCTTATTATTTTGAATTTCAACTTTGTTAATTCTTTATTAAGTGCAAACTGCTTTCAAGATTGAAGACAGCACGGAATGTAAAGAAACAAAGCCTGAGAAATCTGTCTTGAAAACAAAGGTAGATGCGAGTTTGAGCAATGGATAGTGAATTATTAATAGCGGGGAAATCTTTACCGTGTATACATATTCTTCTTGCCGTAGTCTAACGTAAATTTTTTAAATACAATTTTGATGAATTCGGGTCAAAATCCCTAAAAATAGAATAGTAACAACGCCATTATTGTTGAACGCCTTCCATTAAACCATGTTTTTGGTTCACATACAGGAAACTTCATCTCTCCTGCGTCACTCAAAGATATTATTTCCGACATCTCACAGTTCATTTTCTTCTCTTTATGTCAACTCAAGTATGTTGTAAGGAATTGATTGGTTGAGTTGATTTTCTTATTTTTCTGTCAACTCGAGTATGTTTCAAGAAATTGATTGTTTGGTTTTCTTTTTTTTTTCTTCTCTGTCGAATCGAATATATTGTTGAAATAGATGGTTTGAGTTGATTTTCTTCTTTTTCCATCTAACTGAAGTATGTGGCAAAAAAATTGATTATTACATCTGAACCCTATCTTCATATTCTTCTCTGGAACAGATTTTATTGGTCATAATTAATTAATAAAGAAATAACACATTATAAAATGATCTGAATTGAGAAGAAGCTGGTATGGGCCAGCATCTATTCCCAATGGGTCATAATTAATTAATTAATTCTAAAATGATCTGAATTGGGAAGAAGCTTGTATCGCCCATAATCTATTCCCATTAAAATCGTTTAAACATTATTTAATGTAAAGGATGATTGAAGGTGACTCGATCTTATCCCAACATTTTCTGGTCAGGTAGATAAGCCCGCTTCCCATGCGATAGGAAACATATCTTTTTTCATTGGTGAGGTAGATGCGCACCAATGAAAAAAGGAAAAAAAGAACGTAAAGAAAATAGTTCTAACATTACTCCTTTTTTAATGTAGTTTATTAGTTTTATATCATTGAAGAAAACATTATTATTAGTATTAAACTTTTTATTAATATGTTAGGTTTATATCTTTTTTAGTATAAATTTAGGAAATAAGATTAGTTAAATTGTGTGAGGTTTAAGTCTTTATCTAATCTTAAGTTTAAATTTTATGAGAGAATATCTTTAAATAAACCATCTTTATGATAGTATTTTATTTTACATAAAATAACTTTAATAATAATATCATATTTTTGGATTTTTTTTTTCTTTTAATATAATAACTAATCTATATGTAATGTATAAAGAATTTTTGGAAGAATTGAAGATTTTGGTAGACGTGTTTCAAACCAACAAGTGTGGTTCATCATCACGATGAAGACACAGATCCAAGAATAAGGTTAAATAGGGAGACATGTCAACCTAACAGCTAAAACAAAAGGCTATGTTTGACTATGTTTGACTCGGGAGGGAAAGGGGAAATGTTTAATAATATTTAAATAAATTTTATTAATTTTTTATTTGTTTATTATATTTCTATTTCATATATATATAATGGCTATATTTGATTAGGGTTTTAATAAAATTCAATTCTTTCTATTTTATCTATATATATATCAATATATAAATAACCAAAGATTAAAAGCTGATATATAATATTTATATATAAATAATCTTTATATCATTAATAATTATTGATAAAACTAATCCTATCAAAATACATATTAATATATATATATATATATATATATATATATGATGATGATGATGATGATGATGATGATGGTTAACGTCCACTGAGACCAAATTGGTCTATCGGACCTACAATTTTCTTAATTTTTACTTGTCTGGCTCCTCGTTTTTCTTGGCGAGATTGGTGTTGTAGCTTTCTTTTTTTTCTCTACGGTCTTCCAACTTCCTTTATCTTGCATCTCCTTCATCTCTTCTGGTTCTTGGAACATTGGTGTCTTAGCTTCGCGATCTATTGTGTTCGTTCTTTTGAAGATAGTCGGAGAAGAAGTTTGGTCTGGGAGATCTGCTTTGCTGTTTTGAAAATAGTTCTATATGGAATTTGAACCAGGTGACAATCTTGTTAGTTTTGACGTAGCTTCTCTGTACACCTCCATCCCCATGAAGGAAGCCCTTGATGTCATCTTTCGTCTTACTGATCCTGACATGGCTAAATTAGTTGAGATCTGTCTCATGTAACAACTCCTCCACATTACATATACAAATAATTACATATGAATTTTTTTTTATTACATGGTTTGTATCATTATGCTCCTAACTCAAGTTGACATGGCATCTGTACCTTTCTATTAATGAGTTTGGTACCATCGTATCCATGATATCGATTCCCTGATTACAGGTCTCGCGGTCATACTTAATTTGGTTGATTTTAGCGTTGATATAGAGGTGGATTATATTAAATGAATTATGTGCCACGCGGCTTCCAGCCAACCTCTTACTACTTTGTGCTCATGTTGTCCGTCACATAGCTTACTAGACTCTATCTCTTTGCTACGGTTGATATTTGTCTGTCATTAATCCTCTGCTCCATCCTGGTGCGTGGCACGGGCAGGCCATCCTGCCGCCTCTGCACCTCTCGTGACTCCCGTCTCATCAATGGTGTAGAGCCTACTCCACGATCCAACAGTTGGACTACATCTAGGGTCATTCACTTCTCCGGTTTGCAATGACGGTGGTTTCATTTCTCTGCATCCTTCCTCAGAGCCTGCTCTGGCTCCGCACCTCTTCTTGCCGACCTATTCAGTATGACGAACCAGAGTTTCGATGCGGGAAGAATTCGCAGTCTCAGGATTATGGTCTGCTTTCTGGCGAGTATGTATCAGGTGAGCTATGTTTACCAAGCAATCTCTGTTTTATTCCTTTTACAGTTTATGGGTATCAGTAAGTTTTGTTGCCTTGTTTTCTAATCAGCTTTTGTGGTTTGGTTTTCCTTGTAGGAAACTTGACTCCTGGATCGGGGTTCTCTGTTATGCCCGGTGGAGAGATTCTTCTCAAGTTTTTGCCAGTGAAAGCTTTCGCGTAAGAATACACTCCGGCCTAGTGCTTGTTGCTTGAGGGAAGCTCCCCTAGACTTCTTGTGGCTAGAGCCTCGGCTCTCTGCAATTTTTGGAAGCTTTTCTTTCTGGTTGAAAAGTATTGCAGTCATTGCATGGTTAAGGGTTTTAGGTTCTATTTTGTTTTAAGTTCAACAAGCAAGCACCCTCTGCTATTCTGAGGTGTTTTATATGTACATTCCTTGAAATAAACAAGGGTTTGTTACCCACTGGGGACCTGAGTTTTATGGCAACATCGGTACTGTCTTTATGTTGAAAATATGTGTTTAATAAGGGGTTTTTCCTTTCTCAGAACTACGATATGTTTCCCAAGTTTTATTCTATTTTTTTTTTAGCTTGTAGCCGAAAAGTTCCTCTATGTAACAAATTTCGCTTTCTCAGGTTATATATCAATGTCTATTTTTAATGCTATTAATGTAATCGTTTCCCTGTTCCGAATTAATCTAAAGCTTTATCTAACTCATTCATTGGTCAATCGAAATTAGTGGCAAGGTTTTCATTTACTCGTAGGGTTTTAGCACGACCAGGCAGGATTTGGAATTGCTAATTGACAATCCATTCTCTGAAATCCAGCCGAGTCCGCTTTAGGGTTTCTATCCCTAAACCCTTGCTTGAACGACCTCTTTTATGCTTGTTCTCTTTGAATAGTGTCATTTCCAGGTCTTAATCTTTTCCTAAATAATTTAAAGTTTCATATAGTTAGAGAAGATTAACTTCCAGTTCTTTTTGCAATTTTGAACAATAAATTCTTCGCTTTTCTTTTGTATTAAAGATCATTACATAATTGTAACTCCATTTTATTCCTACATCAGTCAATTTTCTCTATGATTTGTAAATATCTATACAGGTTATGCTTAACCATGTTTCTACGATATTCATTTTTTCCCTACCTTAATAGATTTGTAAAGATTGTATTTATGTAAATAGAATACTAGTCATTCTTTATGTGTTAGTAGGCTATAAAGATTATGTTTCTGCAAATAATTATTTACCAGTTTAATAGGGAGAATCCCTCACTTCAACAGTTACATCTTACTAATTCTTCTGTAAAATTCACTATAATTAAGTTCTCCTGTTAACAGTAAATAAAAAATGCAACTAAATCCTACTATTAATTTTTCAATTATCATCTTAGCCTTAGGCCTCTACGCCTTTTCACTCACAGTAGAAGACACCTAATTCAGTTTGATGTAACAATATAAATTCCAGAAGGTACCTCATACATGAGTTTCTTTTAAGTAAGGAACTCCAATGGAATAGGTCACCTCTGGTTCCGTTGCTAGTCAATCCTCCCGTTCGTGAGATTGTCTTTTGGGACCAAATCTCCACCCTAGCTTGCTCACAAGACCTTCAGTATTCTGCAAGTTTCTTGCACACAGCGCTCTTGCTATCTGATCATCACCAGACATAGCAATTTTTCCCTTTCACTGCCTGTCCTTACAGCGCAATTTTTCCTCCCCCCTACTTCCTTTTCTTTGGAAGCCTTGCACAGTTATGGGAGGTAGTTAGGGTTTCTTTTCCAACAATTGTTTTTTTTTAACTTACTTCCTTCAGAAGTTACAAGATCTGATGAATACTTAAACCATTTTTCATTTTAAATAAATAAAAATATTATTCAATTCAAACAGATAATCACACCAATTATTCAGTTTGTTCTTACTGTGGTAAATAAAATATTTACAGTTTTCTGGGGACATTACATCTCCCCCTCCTGAAATCAAACATCGTCCCGATGTTTTCCAGCTGCAAACAGTCCTAGATAAACTTCTCTCATGAGTTGTTCATCCTCCCAGGTGGCCTCATCTGGCCCAAAGTGCTGCCATTGCACTTTAACCTGGGTGATGGCTCGTTTCCGCAGCGTTACTTCTCTCCGATCTAGTATATTCAGTGGCTCGACCAAGATTTCTCCTTCTGGCTTGACCTGAAACACACAATAATTTAAGTCAGTTTTTCCTTAGTCAACAAAATCAGATTGGTCTATCTAGGATACTTTCTTACCTGAATATCCTGCCAACTGATTACATGCTTAGGATCATAAATGTATTTTTTTAATACAGACACATGGAAGACGTTGTGGACCTGAATATGACTTGGCAGAGCAAGCTGGTATGCCACCAGACCAACTCTCGCTAAGATCTGAAATGGTCCGCAAAACCGGGGTGCCAGCTTGGCACTCCCACTCCATTGTAGTGTGCTCTTTTTAGCTCGAATTCTCACATACACATGATCTCCTACTTGGTATTCCTTAAATTTTCTCTTTCGATCGATGAAATTCTTTTGCCTATCTTGGGTTGCCTTTAAATTTGATCGTACCTTCCTGACCATTTCCTCCATTTCCTTAAGCATTTCGGGGCCTAGCATCAGCTTGTCCTCTGGTCCCCCCCAGCTTGAGGGTGTGCGGCATTTCTGTCCATACAACACTTCAAACGGGCTCATCTGCAGGGACGTATGATAGCCATTGTTGTATGTGAACTCGACCAAATGCAGGTAATCTTCCCACTTGGATGGTTGTTGCATTACATATGATCTTAGCATGTCTTCTACAACCTGATTCATCCATTCTATTTGTCGATCGATCTGAGGATCATAAGCGGTATTGAAGTTCAGTTGAGTCCCCAATTCCTCAAATAGAGTTTTCCAAAAGGCTAAAGTAAATTTTACGTCACGGTCAGAGATTATAGTCTTTGGTAACCCATGCAGCCTAAAAATATTTTGCATAAAGATATGGGCAATCTGCACTGCTCTGTAAGTAGATTGTACTGGTATAAAATGAGCTGATTTGCTTAACTTGTCCACCACTACCATGATGGAATCGTTGTTTCTTTTTGACTTGGGTAATCCTGTTATGAAGTCCATAGAGATGGTTTCCCATTTCCACTCCGGAATTGGTAGTGGATGTAATAACCCAACAGGGTGCTGGTGTTCGGCTTTAACTTGTTGGCATTCCAGGCAGCGTGTCAAATATTCTACTACATCTTTTTTCATCCCTGACCAATAATATTCCTTCCGGAGTGCAGTAATCATCTTCTGATACCCCGGGTGTCTAGCATAATGACTTTTATGAAATTCATCTAAAATCAAGCTTTTAATGTTATTTTGGTTGGGCACATACAACCTTTTTTTATAATTCAGCATGCCAGCAACATCCATAGCATATCCTTGCTAATTTTCTTTGCTGGTTGGATTCTGAACTTGTTGTCCTATTTGCTGATATCTTGAATCTTGTTCTATTGCTTTTTTAATCATTTCATCGAAGGTACTTCGTCCCTCGCTGTAAGAAATCTCGTAGAGACATTGTACTTTTCGACTTAAAGCATCCACCACCCGGTTCTCTTTCCCTTTCAAATGCTTAATCTCGAAGTCAAAACCACTTAAGAAATCTACCCACCGTGCCTGCCTAGCATTTAAGGTAGGCTGACTAAAATAACTAGTCAAGCTGTGATGGTCCGTCAGTAATAGAAACTTTTTACCCATCAGATAATGGTGCCACATCTTTAAGGCGTGAATAACAGCTGCCAACTCCAAATCATAAGCGGAATATTTCTGCTCATGTTCTTTTAATTTTCTAGACTCATAGGTGATTACCTTTCCTTCTTGCATCAGTACTCCCCCTACCCCTTCCTTACTCACATCTGTGCACACCACATAGTCCTTACCTGGATCAGCTATGCTTAGTATAGGCGCAGTGGTGAGCAGATGCTTGAGTTGTTCAAAACTTTTTTGGCATTCTGCGGTCCATTTAAAAGTTTTCCCCTTTTTCTGCAAAGAAGTGATAGGGTAAGCCACTCTCGAAAATCCTTCCACGAACCGCCTGTAGTAACCTGCTAGTCCCATGAAGGATCTTATGTCCGTTACGTCCTTTGGCACTGGCCATTCCATTATGGTCCTTATCTTTTCAGGATCCACAGTGATCCCATCTTTAGTGATTATATGTCCCAAGTACTGAATTTGTTCCTTAAAGAAGTCGCACTTGCTGTATTTGGCGTATAATTGGTGTTCTCGGAGAGTTTGCAATACCAATCTGAGGTGCTCCTTGTGTTCCTCCATATTCCGGGAATATATCAGTATATCGTCAATAAAAATTAACACAAACTTGTCTAAATACTGATGAAATATGTTGTTCATTAAGCACATAAAGGTTGTAGGGGCATTGGTTAACCCAAAGGGTAACACCACAAACTCATAGTGTCCATATCGTGTTCTAAAAGTAGTTTTGGCTATGTCTTCCTCTTTAATTCTGATTTGGTGGTATCTTGATCGTAAGTCAATTTTTGAGAATACCGTTGCCCCTTTTACCTGATCAAAAAGTTCATCAATACGGGGTAAAGGGTATTTATTCTTAATTGTCAATTTATTCAACTAACGATAGTCCATACACATACGAAGGGTCCCATCTTTCTTTTTAACGAACAACATAGGAGCTCCCCAGGGTGACACACTGGGGCGGATGTAATTTTTGTCCAATAGCTCCTGCAACTGCATTTTCAATTTTGTTAATTCTGGCGTGCTCATTCGATAAGGAGCTCGGGATACCGGGGCTACCCCTAGCACCAATTCGATAGTGAAGTCTATGTCTCTCTTGGGTGGAAATCCTAGTATCTCCTCCAGAAACACATCTGCAAATTCTCGTATCATTGGAATACTTTCCAATGTGGCAGTTTTGTCTTTTGAGTTGGCATAACCCACTCAGATGGCATAGATCTGACATCCTTTCTTGATACACTTAGCCAACTGAGAGGCGGTTATTGGCCGAATCTGTACTGGCCTCTTAATACCTTGCATCTCCTGCTTTTCTCTGAGCTCATCCCTGTAGCAGATAGTTTTTGTTTTACAGTTTATAATGGACCAGCGTCTTTCCAACCAGTCCATGCCTATCAACATGTCATATGAACCAAGGGGAAGTACGTTTAGATCTACCATCACTGGCTGACCTGCTATCTTCAAGGGGCAGTTATTGACCTTAGCTATCACATGTCTTTTTGCCCCTATTGCCAGCTGTACTAGCCAAGGGTCTTTAAACTTAACAGTTTGCAACTTACATTGTTCCACGACCTTAGGACTAACATAGCTTAATATAGCTCCAGGATCAATTAAAATAGTTACAGTATAATCAAAGATCTTACCTTCAAACTCCACCATAGTTGGCTGGTAGTCTGCCTGACGATCTTCTAGAGCGGCATTAATTCTCGGTAAACTCCGGCCCACGTCGCCAACTGTAGATGCTTCATGGATCTGCGAAACCTGTTCAGTACCCTTTCAATGAGGACAATTTTTAACGTAATGAGGCCCTCCACATCCCCAGCATTGTACTAGAGGCCTTGTTGTCCCTTCATTGTTAATTTTTCTAGATTGTTCGCTGATTCTGGATTCAATGGGTGGCTTTAATCTGAGCAAGTTCTTTTGCAGATTTCTGTTGTTTTGCCCTTTGGAAAATCCTTTGTTAACACTGCCACGATTTCCTTTAGTGTTCCCAGCCATCTTATTACCTCTCTTGTCAACCCACCTCTTTCCTAGAATTTCTCCCTTCTGCTTACTTTGCTGATAACATATCCTGGCCTTTCGTATCACCTCATCCATCGTTTTTGGGTTATCAAACTCAATTCTTTCCCTCATCGCCAAGGGTAAACTACTAACGAACCGCTGTACCTTAGCCTTCTCCTCTTGTATGTAGGGCACATAATGGAGTAACGAGGTAAATCGGGTGATAAACTCATCCATTGTTTGTTGTCCAAGTCGCAGGTCATGGAATTCCCTTGCTTTCTCATCGTAAAATCATTCAGTCAAGTATCTTTCCTTGAAATATTTTTGAAAATTTTCCCAAGTTATATTTTGTTCACTTACCCCTTGTACAATCTTGACCTCTTCCCACCACAGGGTGGCCTTTCCTTGCAATTGGAAAATGGCCAGCCGCGCCTTGAGATTGTGATCGTATTCGTATAATTGAAAATATTTGTTCATGTTAATCAACCAAGCCTCAGCTGCCTCCTCTAGCTCTCCATCGAAGTGTGGCAGTTTTATTTTCTGGAACTCCCATTGTAATTAAATCTGCTTCCTTTTCGATGCCGGGTGCTCAGAGGCATTATCCGAATTTTCCCCTCGATTTTCTTCCCTTCCTTCTGACTCTTCCTGATCTGTGTGGTAGCCTTTTTCTTTTGACAATCGTGGTTGCTCAGGGCTGGGGTTCGGCGGGCACTGATTCTGCTTGTCAGACAAGCTTTTCATGATCTTTTCCTGTTCCATAGTTAATCTCGCATTGTCCTCTTGCAGGCAAGCCATCTCATTTTTTAATTCCTAAACTGTCTCTAATATCACCAGATTAGTGTTACAAGCCTCCTCTCCTAGCTGTACCCATATCTCAAGATTAGTTTCAGGGCATGTTGCAGGTCCCTGACCTGTCATAATTCTATGTGGAACATTGTTTGTTCTCCTCATAATCTGTTGTCGTCTGTTTCCTGAGCTTTACACAGGTAAAAGAAAATAAAGGTTAACAAAATAACTATTTTTTTTTAACAAAAAATAACGCATGATCTGTTTATTTCCATTAATACATTTGCCAGAGGCCATAGTTTTTCTAACCTGGGCTCTCATACCACTTGTAACGACTCCTCCACATTACATATACAAATAGTTACATATGAAAAAAATTTATTACATGGTTTGTATCATTATGCTCCTAACTCAAGTTGACATGGCATCTGTACCTTTCTATTAATGAGTTTGGAACCATCGTATCCATGATATCGATTCCCTGATTAAAGGTCTGGCGGTCATACTTAATTTGGTTGATTTTAGCGTTGATATAGAGGTGGATTATATTAAATGAATTATGTGCCATGCGGCTTCCAGCCAACCTCTTACTACTTTGCGCACATTTTGTCCGTCACATAGCTTACTAGACTCTATCTCTTTGCTACGGTTGATATTTATTTGTCATTAATCCTCTGCTCCGTCCTGGTGTGTGGCATGGGTAGGCCATCCTGCCACGTTTGCACCTCTTGGGACTCCCATCTCATCGACGATTTAGAGCTTGCTCCACGATCCAACGATTGGATTGCATCTGGGGTCATTCACTTCTCCGGTTTGCGATGATGGTGGTTTCATTTCTCTGCATCCTTCCTCAGAGCATGCTCTGGCTCCGTACTTCTTCTTGCCGACCTGTTCTGTCTGACGAACCAAAGTTTTGATGCAGGGAAAATTTGTAGTCTCAGGGTCGTGATCCGCTTTCTGGCGAGTATGCATAGGGTGAGCTATGTTCACTAAGCAATCTCTTTTTTATTCCTTTTACAGTTTATGGGTATGAGTAAGTTTTGTTGCCTTGTTTTCTAATCGGCTATTGTCATTTGGTTTGCCTTGTAGGAAACTTGACTCCTGGTTCGGGGTTCTTTGCTATGCCCGGTGGAAAGATTCTTCTCAAGTTTTTTCCAGTGAAAGCTTTCGGGTAAGAATACACTCCGGCGTAGTGCTTGTTTCCTGAGGGAAGCTCCCCTAGACTTCTTATGGCTAGAGCCTCGGCTCTCTGCAATTTTTGGAAGCTTTTCTTTCCGGTTGAAAAGTATTGCAGTCATTGCATGGTTAAGGGTTTTAGGTTCTATTTTGTTTTAAGTTCAATAGGCGAAGACCCTCCGCTGTTCTGAGGTGTTTTATATGTACATTCCTTGAAATAAACGAGGGTTTGTTACCCGTTGTGGGACCTGAGTTTTATGGCAGCACTGGTACTGTATTTATGTTGAAAATATGTTTTTAATAAGGGCTTTTCCTTTCTTGGAACTACGATATGTTTCCCAAGTTTTATTCTTTTTTTTTAGCTTGTAGACGAAAAGTTCCTCTATGTAACAGATTTCGCTTTCTCGGGTTATATATCAATGTTTGTTTTTAATTCTATCAATGTAATTGTTTCCCTGTTCCAAATTAATCTAGAGCTTTATCTAACTCATTCATTGGTCAATCAAAATTAGTAGCAAGGGTTTCATTTACTCGTAGGGTTTTAGCATGACCAGGCAGGATTTGGAACTGCTAATTGACAGTCCATTCTCAGAAATCCAACCGGGTCCACTTTTGGGTTTCTATCCCTAAACCCTTGCTTGAACGACCTCTTTTATGCTTGTTCTATTTGAATAGCGGCATCTCCAGGTCTTAATATTTTCCTAAATAATTTAAAGTTTCATATAGTCAGAGAAGATTAACTTCTAGTTCTTTTTGCAATTTTGAACAATAAATTCTTTTGTTTTTCTTTTGTATTAAAGATCAGCACAGAATTGTAACTCCATTTTATTCCTACATCAATCAATCTTCTCTGTGATTTGTAAATATCTATACAGGTTATGCTTAACCGTGTTTCTACGATAGTCATTTTTTCCCTGCCTTAATAGAGCTATAAAGATTGTATTTATGCAAATAGAATACTAGTCATTCTTTCTGCGTTAATAGACTGTAAAGATTATGTTTATGAAAATAAGTATTTGCTAGTTTAGCAAGGAGAATACCTCACTTCGACGGTTACATCTTACTAATTCTTCTGTAAAATTCACTATAATTAAGTTCTCCTGTTAACAATAAATAAAAAGTGCAACTGAATCCTACTATTAATTTTTCAATTATCATCTTAGCCTTAGGCCTCTACCCCTTTTCACGCACACTAGAAGCACCTAATTTATTTTGATGTAACAATATAAGTTCTAGAAGGTACCTCATACCTGAGTTGCTTTTAAGTAAGGAAATCCAGTGGAACAGGTCACCTCTGGTTCTATTGCTAGTCAATCCTCGCGTCTGTGAATTTATCTTTCGGGACCAAATCTCCCCCCTAGCTTGCTCACAAGATCTTCAGTCTTCTACAAGTTGCTTGCACACAACACTCTTGCTATCTGATCATCACCATACGTAGCAATTTTTCCCTTTCACTACCTATCCTTACAGCGCAGTTGCCCCCCCCCCCCCCCCCCATACTTCCTTTTCTTTGGAAGCCTTGCACAGTTAGGGGAGGTAGTTAGGGTTTCTTTTCCAACAACTATTTTTTTAACTTCCTTCCTTCAGAAGTTACAAGATCTGTTGAACACATAAATCATTACTCATTTTAAATAAATAAAAATATTATTCAATTCAAACAGAGAATCACACCAATTATTCAGTTTGTTCTTACTGCGGTAAATAAAATATTTACAGTTTTCTGGGGGCATTACACCTCACTTCTACCTTTTTCTGTTTTGAAGGTGAGTTCTATGAACAAACTTGTGTGGTCGCCATGGGTTCCCCCCTGTCCCCTATCGTTGCTAACCTGTTCATGGAAGATTTTGAATCCAACACTTTATCCTCAGCTTTATATAAACCTAAGCTTTGGAAAAGATTTGTTGATGACACTTGCACCATTTGGCAGCATGAGCCTGAAAAATTAGATCTCTTTTTTCAACATCTCAATAATCAATCTAACTCCATCCAGTTTACGATAGAGCATGAAGTCAATGGTCGCCTTCCTTTTCTTCATGTCATCATTTCTAGGAAAGTTGATGGATCTTTCACCCAAGAGGTATATCGGAAGAAGACTTATACTGAGTAGTATCTTCATGCCAATTCCCACCATTTTCCTGCTCAGAAGATAGGTGTCCTCAACACGTTAGCCACTCGTGCTCTGAGAATTTCTGATGAAGACCACTTTTCTAAAGAAAAGTCCCATCTCCTTAATGTTTTTGTCCAGAATGGCTATAATAGGCAACAGGGTGTCAAAGATTTCCTCAAAGTGAGCAAAGGTCCCAAGGTCAAGAAAGAACCCATTGATCACAGTTCAGGATTCCACCTCCCCTTCATCCAAGGGACGACAGACAATATTGCAAGAATCCTGAAGAAGTATAATATTCTCTCGACCTTTAGACCCCTCAGCACCATTAGAAGTTCCCTTAAGTATGTTAAAGACCAAGTGAACCTTATGGATATGAAATGTGTTTATATCATACCTTGTTCATGTGGAACCTCATACATCGGCGAAACTGGTTCTATTAACCAGAGAACTGGTCATTCTATTAACTAGAGGATTAAGGAACACACTGGTAATATCAAGCATGGGAGGACCAAATCCTCAGCTTTGGCCAAACATGCAGAGAAGACCAAGCATCATATATGCATTGAGGAGGCTAAGGTTATCGCTAAGATTCCTCATTTCCATCGTCGTAAGTTTAGGGAAGCCATTGAAATTGAGAGGTCTTCCAGTAATGTGAATAGGGATGACGGCTTGAAAATTAGTAGCTGTTGGATTCCCACTGTAATATTCCCGGATAAAGATGGTTGTAAATATTTTATTACTGTTATAGGTTAAAAGAGATTGGACAATGTGCTATTTACTGTTTTGAATTAATACTAATTGTTGACTCTGCACTGGAAAAAAATTATAATCGAATCATACTTGGAAATTGTAACTTCCCATCTAGAAGTTGTTTTCTTTTTATAATGAAACAGTTGCCAAATAAAAAGAAAGAAACCCTAACTGTTCCTCCTAACCGTAACCACCCAAGGAAATGGGGTGGGAAAAGGAAAAGAGGAGGGGGGGTTGGGGGGGGGGAAGAACCGTGCTGTAGGGACAGATGGGTACATGATGGCAAAGTTATGCTAAATCTGGTAAGGACCAGATAGCATTGGCAAGACAATGCAGAGGAAAGTTTGCTGAAGGTTGTGACCTGGCAAACACGCTTGGGGGGAGATTTGGGATGTGTCAACAAATCTCGTGGACGGGAGGAAGACAAGCCAAGAACCAGTGGTGACCAGGTTCTGAATAAAGAAAGTATAAGTGATGTGCATACCGGATATAGGTAAGTACCGTTATGACAATTCTAATGTTGTAATTACAGTAAAACTGAATACTCCTTTTCAGTTGTTTAGACTAGTACTATAGAACAGTTGCCAAATAAGGAAAAGAGGAATGATAAACAGTGCACAGAGGAAACAGTTTGAGTGTGAGGTATATTATAGTTTTGAGTTGGTCAGTGTGTATAAGATAGGCTAGTCTCTTTATGACCCTTAGATGACAGTAGAAGGCTTTCAATGGCTAAAGCCTTCAGGCTTGGAATAGTCAGTTAAGTAGTTACCCTAATCAGCTGCAATCGAAGACTCTGCCCTTTATACGTTTGGATGATATAAAATATGGGGAAGGGTTTATTTCCATACATTAAGGAAACAAAAAAAAGAGAAAAAAACGAATGACAGTTTAGAGGAGGAACCTGAAGGGAAAATCACTTTACCCCGGGAACCAGTAAAACACCACAATACACCAATTATTTCTCACGGGATCGTCATGAAATCCAACGGTGAAAATTAACAAGAATAAGAGCAATTAAGGACCTGGAATAATGAACTGGATTGGCCGCAGACCGGCCTGTTCATTTGGGACACGACTCTTTCTGTTCCAGTAAAAGAACTCTAAAACCCGGAGAGTAAAAAGTATGCATATTTATATATGTAAGAATTAGAAGCACAGCAAACGCATTTGAGTCACATTTATATAGTTTAACGAAAAGCTCATAACAGCCAAACCCAACATTAACCGAGGGAGTGAACGCCATATACACAGTAGGTTAAGGAAATTGATAATATTCATAAGGGTTTGACGGAAACCGGTCCTCAACAATTATTGCTAGCTAAAACAAAAAGAAGTAATGCTACCAACAGAATAAGATGAGTTATATTTGCTTTGCACATACAGAGGAAAATTATGTATAGCTACAGGCAGAGTAAAAGTACTTAAACTTGCATTTCACGCACAGAGTTGACAGAATACACATATATTGGAACCAGAGAAATAAGAAGTACCGAGCAGTCACATAACTTCCATACAAGGGTTGAATGCCTCAATCCCAGCGTTTAAGCCACAAGAATTTATATCAGACATTAAAATGGAAAACGCGGACCACCATATAACAAGGTAAAATACCATACTTTCTCAACTCGCGCTAACAGGCGAGGAAATCAAACAGTCAATCATATTTAACAACAGGCCGAGACAGAGTCGGCTCCAGAGTCATAAGAAGAGTTCTGCTAAAGCTATGATGTAACTAGTAAGCACAATGAATTTATAGTATGCCGCTTCGACAGAGTCCAGAGGAAAAAAAAGAAACCGAGGAAACCCTTCGTCGAGCGGCGAAGTCATGGAAAAACTTCGACAACAGAACAACAATGAAAACCCCTTTTGTTTCCAGAAAATCACAGCAGCCCAACCTGACAAGACACATATATACAAATATGTAGCCATAAGAAGATTCGGCAACCTCTGATAAACCACCATGCAATCCTGGCTCAGGGATGAATATGTGGACTTACCCGGGAGAGGAGAAGAGCCAGCTTGGAGGAGAGGGTACCCCATTCATCTATTGATGGCGGAGCAGATACCCGGCACCCCTAACCAACCTGTTACCAGAAAGAAACAAATGCATTAGGATTCACCGGTAGTGCCGAAAAGGGAATAAATCGAAAAGCATAGACATAATCATCGAATAGGAGATTGATCTCACCCTGACCTGCAAGTATATCAAGCAAACTTGTCACTTAAGGGTGCAGGATTACCTATGGAGTCCTCGGCCTGCAACCATGGCGGACAGCGTAACCCCAAGCAGAGCCAAACCCAGAAAACCAAAAAGAGCGAAATGAGTTCCGTTGTTGGGTAATGAGAAGTTGAACCAACAATTGGGGGGCAGCCAACCATCCGATGCAATGGAGGAGATCTCCTCCGTCGAACCATTGCAGAATCCCGAGAAAGGTGTCCTCCCTGCAGTTTCCCTTAAATGTCAATGCAGTGGAGCTTAATGGCTACAGATGAGGAGGCTTATGCGTCGAGTGTTGGGAGGAGTTGCTATTAATAGCAAGGGAGGAGGACTGTCCTAATCCCGTCAGCACGTCAGTCATATTAATGCGACGCGGATTTTCCTATATGGGAGTCCGAGCATGACTTAAAAACCTTAGATTTAATTCAAACATAAATCAAAGCCTCGGTGAACTTAAGAGATGGGGAGGTAATTAATGTATGTAAATAGTTTAATGTTATTACTATTGTTTTTTTTAATGTCTTTTACGTGTGTTTTTTTTGGGAGATGTTACATATGGTATCAGAGCCAAGTTCCAGAAACTGTGACCTCTGGGACAGTGGCGCGGGAAATATATTTATATACATATAACAACCAATAACCTATTTAATTATTCCCCTGATAAATTCTGTTTGAGTACAGGAGCAAAATTGACAGGATGAGAAGAACAGATAGCGTATCCCAGGGATTTGTAGCAGGTCAAGAACCTGCAGGGAACCATCCCGAGCTGTGGGTACAGCTCGGCGAGGAGACTCGAAGTGCGAACCGTGCCATTCTGGAAACTGTGCAAGAACTGAAGCATGAAATGGCCCGGTTAAGAGAGGATAACGCCAGAATAACGATGGAACAGGAGAGAATCATAAAGAGTCTTTCGGATAAGCAAAATCAGATACCACCACACCCCAGTGTTGAGCAACAAGGAATATCAGGGGAGCAGGACCAAAACACAACACCTGGAGAATCGGAAGGTAGGGAGCAGGAACAGTCTGATAATGCCTCTGAACAGCAAACGTCAAAAAGGCAGCAGATAGAGTTGCAAGGGGAATTCCATAAGATTAAACCGCCACATTTTGACGGAGAACAAGAGGAAGCCGCTGAAGCATGGTTGATCAACATGAACAAATATTTTCAACTGTACGAATATGACCACAACCTTAAGGCAAGGTTGGCCATTTTTCAACTACAAGGGAAGGCCACCTTGTGGTGGGAGGAGGTGAAGATGGTCAAGGGAGTAAGTGAACAGACTATTACCTGGGAAAAATTTCAAAAGTACTTTAAGGAAAGATACTTGACAGAACGCTTCTATGATGAAAAAGCTAGAGAATTCCATGATCTGCGCTTGGGACAACAGACTATGGACGAATTCATCACTCGTTTTACCTCTCTGCTCCGCTACGTGCCCTACATCCGGGAGGAAAAAGCCAAAGTACAGAGGTTTGTTAGCAGTCTACCCTTGGGTATGAGGGAAAGAATCGAATTCGATAATCCAAAAATGATGGACGAGGCCATACGTAAAGCCCGGATGTGTTACCAACAGAGCAAACAAAAGGGAGATGGCCTACATAAGAGATGGTTGGATAAGAAAAGCAACAGATTGACTGGTAGTACCAAGGGTAGCCATAGTGGAGGACATAGAAGTTTTTCCAAAGGGAAAACCAGCGGCAAAAATTCACAGAAGAATTCGCTGCGACTAAAGCCTCCCAATGAGTCTAGGCTTAATGACCAATTTGGAAAAAATGACAATGAGGGGACAACAAGGCCTCCAGTGCAATGCTGGGGCTGTGGAGGCCCCCATTATGTGAAAAATTGTCCCCAACGCAAAGGAACTGATCAGGTGTCCCAGGTTTATGAAGCCTCTACAGTAGGTGATGTAGGACGAAGCCTACCGAGGATTAATGCGGCTCTAGAGGATCGCCAGGCAGAGTACCAGCCGACTATGGTGGAATTTGAAGGTACACTCTTAGACCTTACAGTCACTATTTTAATTGACCCTGGTGCAACACTAAGTTATGTTAGCCCTAGAATTGTGGAGCAGTGCAGGTTACAGCCTGTTAAATTCAAAGACCCTTGGCTGGTTCAGCTGGCTACAGGGGCAAAGAGACAGGTGAATGCCAAAGTTAAAAACTGCCCCTTAAAAATAGCAGGCCAGTTAGTTACAGCAGATTTAAATATGCTTCCCCTTGGTTCTTATGATGTTTTAATTGGTATGGATTGGTTAGAAAAACACTGGTCTGTAATTAATTGCAAAACCAAGACTATCAGCTATAGGGATGAGCTGGGGATTAAGCAAGAAATGCAGGGGATCAAACGGCCAGTGCAGCTTCGGCCTATAACCACCTCCCAGTTAGCAAAATGCATCAGGAAGGGATGTCGGATTTACGCGATCCAAGTGGGTTATGCTGACACAAAAAACAAGACAGCAGCAATGGAAAATATCCCTGTAATACAGGAGTTTTCCGATGTATTCCCGGAGGAAATTCCCGGGTTACCTCCGAAGCGGGACATAGATTTTACCATTGAATTAGTGCCAGGAGCAGCTCTGGTATCCCGGGCACCCTATCGAATGAGTATACCGGAATTGACAGAGTTAAAGATGCAGTTGCAGGAGCTGCTGGATAAAAATTATATCTGCCCCAGTGTGTCACCCTGGGGAGCCCCGGTGCTGTTCGTTAAGAAGAAAGATGGGACCCTACGCATGTGCATAGATTATCGGCAGCTAAACAAATTGACTATCAAAAATAAATATCTGCTGCCCCGTATTGATGAGTTGTTCGATCAGGTAAAGGGAGCAATAGTTTTTTCGAAAATTGACCTGCGGTCGGGATATCACCAAGTCCGGATTAAGGAAGAAGATATAGCTAAAACCGCTTTCAGAACACGGTATGGCCACTATGAATTTGTGGTACTACCCTTTGGGTTGACCAACGCCCCTGCCACTTTTATGTGTTTAATGAACAGCGTATTCCACCAGTACTTGGACAAGTTCGTGCTGATTTTTATTGATGATATCTTGATTTATTCTCGGACTATGGAGGAACACAAAGAGCATCTCAGGTTGGTACTGCAAACCCTCTGAGAACATCAATTGTACGCTAAATTCAGTAAATGTGAATTTTATAAAGAACGGATACAGTACCTGGGGCATATAATCACTAAGGAAGGAATTGCAGTTGACCCTGAGAAAATAAAGACAATAATGGATTGGCTGGTACCTAAAGATGTGGCGGACATCTGCTCTTTTATGGGATTAGCCGGCTATTATAGGCGGTTTGTGGAAGGGTTCTCAAGGGTAGCATACCCCATTACTTCCCTGCAAAAAAAGGGGAGGGCTTTCAGGTGGACCTCGGAATGTCAAAGGAGCTTTGAGCAACTCAAACACCTGCTCACCACGGCACCTGTTTTAAGCATTGCGGACCCCAATAAAAACTATGTGGTGTGTACAGATGCAAGAAAAGAAGGAGTAGGGGGTGTATTGATGCAAGAAGGAAAGGTAATAGCCTATGAATCACGGAAATTGAAAGAGCATGAGTAGAAATATTCTGCTTACGATTTAGAGTTGGCAGCCATGATCCACGCCCTGAAAATGTGGCGACATTACTTGATGGGCAGAAAATTTCTGCTATTAACCGATCACCACAGCCTAACTAATTATTTTAGTCAACCCACACTGAATGCAAGGCAAGCGCGGTGGGCAGACTTTCTTAGTGGATTTGATTTTGAAATTAAGCATTTAAAGGGAAAGGAAAACAGGGTGGCGGATGCTTTAAGCAGAAAAGTGCAGTGTCTATATGAAATCTCCTACAGTGAAGGGAAAAGTCCCTTCAGGGAAATTATTATTAGTGCAGCTGAACAAGACGCTAATTACCAGCAAATAAAACAGCAAATATAGCAACCCACCAGCAATGAAAAACAACCAGATTATGCCATAGACACTGCCGGAATGCTGTATTATAAGGAGAGGTTGTATGTGCCTGATCAGAACCATGTCAAAAATATGATATTGGACGAATTTCACAAGAGTCACTATGCCGGACATCCCGGTTATCAAAAGATGGTTACTGCGTTGCGAAAGGAATATTTTTGGCTAGGAATGAAGAAAGACGTGGCAGGTTATTTGGCGCGATGCTTGGAGTGTCAACAAATCAAAGCAGAACATCAGCACCCTGCGGGATTATTACAGCCGCTACCTGTACCGGAATGGAAATGGGAAACCATATCCATGGATTTTATAACAGGTCTGCCTAAGACAAAGAAAAGTAATGATTCCATCATGGTAGTGGTAGACAAACTGAGCAAGTCAGCACATTTCATACCGATACAATCTACTTATAAAGCTGCACAGATTGCACATGTGTTCATGCAGAATATATTTAGATTGCATGGGTTGCCAAAGGTAATAGTTTCCGACAGGGATGTAAAATTTACATCAGTCTTTTGGAAGACTCTGTTTGAAGAATTGGGAACACAGCTGAATTTTAGCACGGCTTATCATCCTCAAACGGACGGACAAACGGAACGAGTGAACCAGGTAGTCGAGGATATGTTAAGGGCATACGTAATGCAGCAACCAACCAAGTGGGAGGATTACTTGCACTTGGTCGAATTTGCTTACAATAACGACTACCACACCTCACTGTGGATGAGTCCTTTCAAGGTATTATATGGGTGGAAGTGTCGCACCCCCTCGAGCTGGGGTGGACCGGAGGATAGATTGATGCTGGGTCCCGAGATGCTTAAAGAAATGGAAGAACTGGTGAAAAAGGCACGATCAAATTTGAAGGCAGCCCAGGATAGGCAGAAGAACTTTGCCGATAAGAAAAGAAGATTTAAAGAATATCAAGTCGGGGACCATGTCTTTGTGAGGATACGCGCAAGGAAAAGTTCACTACAGTGGAACGGGTGTGCCAAATTGGCACCTCGATACTGTGGCCCATTCCAGATCCTAGCAAGAGTGGGACCCGTAGCCTACCAGCTCGCCCTACCAAGTCACATGCGGATTCATAATGTCTTTCATGTTTCCGTATTGAGAAATTATGTTTATGACCCTAACCATGTAATTAATTGGCAGGCTGTTCAGGTGAGGATTATCACCGATAAATCTGTATAATCGTTTTCCTTTAAAAGGAAACTTGCATGTGCAGGTAGAACCCGAAGGAGAGATCCAAGTAGAACCGTTGAGAATCCTCGATCGGAGAGAGGCAACACTGCGGAAGCGGGATATTACCCAAGTTAAAGTGCAATGGCAGCACTTTGGGCCTGATGAGGCCACTTGGGAAGATGAAGAGTTTATGAGAAGAAATTACCCAGAACTGTTCATGGCTGGAAGACATCGGGACGATGTCCAATCTCAGGGGGGGAAGATGTAATATTCCCGGATAAAGATGGTTGTAAATATTTTATTACTGTTATAGGTTAAAAGACATTGGACAATGTGCTATTTACTGTTTTGAATTAATAATAATTGTTGACTCTGCACTGGAAAAAAATTATAATCGAATCATACTTGGAAATTGTAACTTCCCATCTAGAAGTTGTTTTCTTTTTATAATGAAACAGTTGCCAAATAAAAAGAAAGAAACCCTAACTGTTCCTCCTAACCGTAACCACCCAAGGAAAGGGGGTGGGAAAAGGAAAAGAGGAGGGGGGGGAGAAAAGAACCGTGTTGTAGGGACAGATGGGTACATGATGGCAAAATTATGCTAAGTCTGGTAAGGACCAGATAGCATTGGCACGACAGTGCAGAGGAAAGTTTGCTGAAGGTTGTGACCTGGCAGACACGCTTGGGGGGAGATTTGGGATGTGTCAACAAATCTCGTGGACGGGAGGAAGACAAGCCAAGAACCAGTGGTGACCAGGTTCTGAATAAAGAAAGGATAAGTGTTGTGCATACCGGATACAGGTAAGTACCGTTATGACAATTCTAATGTTGTAATTACAGTACTACTGAATGCTCCTTTTCAGTTGTTTAGACTAGTACTATAGAACAGTTGCGAAATAAGGAAAAGAGGAATGATAAACAGTGCACAGAAGAAACAGTTTGAGTGTGAGGTATATTATAGTTCTGAGTTGGTCAGTGTGTATAAGATAGGCTAGTCTCTTTATGACCCTTAGATGACAGTAGAAGGCTTTCAATGGCTAAAGCCTTCAGGCTTGGAACAGCCAGTTAAGTAGTTACCCTAATCAGCTGCAATCGAAGACTCTGCCCTTTATACGTTTGGATGATATAAAATATGGGGAAGGGTTTATTTCCATACATTAAGGAAACAAAAAAAAGAGAAAAAAACGAATGACATTTTAGAGGAGGAACCTGAAGGGAAAATTACTTTACCCCGGGAACCAGTAAAACACCACAATACACCAATTATTTCTCACGGGATCGTCATGAAATCCAATGGTGAAAATTAACAAGAATAAGAGCAATTAAGGACCTGGAATAATGAACTGGATTGGCCGCAGACCGACCTGTTTATTTGGGACACGACTCTTTTTGTTCCAGTAAAAGAACTCTAGAACTCGGAGAGTAAAAAGTATGCATATTTATATATGTAAGAATTAGAAGCACAACAAACGCATTTGAGTCACATTTATATAGTTTAACGAAAATCTCATAACAACCAAACCCAACATTATCCGAGGGAGTGAACGCCATATACTCAGTAGGTTAAGGAAATTGATAATATTCATAAGGGTTTGACGGAAACCAGTCCTCAACAATTATTGCTAGCTAAAACAAAAATAAGTAATGCTACCAACAGAATAAGACGAGTTATATTTGCTTTGCACATACAGAGGAAAATTACTTATAGCTACAGGCAGAGTAAAAGTACTTAAACTCGCATTTCACGCATAGAGTTGATAGAATACACATATATTGGAACCAGAGAAATAAGAAGTATCGAGCAGTCACATAACTTCCATACAAGGGTTGAATGCCTCAATCCCAGCGTTTAAGCCACAATAATTTATATCAGAAATTAAAATGGAAAACGCAGACCACCATATAACAAGGTAAAATACTATACTTTCTCAACTCGCGCTAACAGGCGAGGAAATCAAACAGTTAATCATATTTAACAACAGGCCGAGACAGAGTCGGCTCCAGAGTCATAAGAATAGTTCTGCTAAAGCTATGATGTAACTAGTAAGCACAATGAATTTATAGTATGCTGCTTCGACAGAGTCCAGAGGAAAAAAAAGAAACCGAGGAAACCCTTCGTCGAGCGGCGAAGTCATGGAAAAACTTCGACAACAGAACAACAATGAAAACCCCTTTTGTTTCCAGAAAATCACAGCAGCCCAACCTGACAAGACACATATATACAAATATGTAGCCATAAGAAGATTCGGCAACCTCTGATAAACCACCATGCAATCCTGGCTCAGGGATGAATATGTGGACTTACCCGGGAGAGGAGAAGAGCCAGCCTGGAGGAGAGGGTACCCCATTCATCTATTGATGGCGGAGCAGATACCCGGCACCCCTAACCAACCTGTTACCAGAAAGAAACAAATGCATTAGGACTCACCGATAGTGCCAATAAGGGAACAAATTAAAAAGCATAGACATAATCATCAAATTAGGAGGTTGATCTCACCCTGACCTGCAAGTATATCAAGCGAACTTGTCACTTAAGGGTGCAGGATTACTTGTGGAGTCCTCGGCCTGCAACCATGGCGGACAGCGTAACCCCAGGCAAAGCCAAACCCAGAAAACCAGAAAGAGTGAAATGAGTTTCGTCGTTGGGTAATGAGAAGTTGAACCAACAATTGGGGGCCAGCCAACCATCCGATGCAATGGAGGAGATCTCCTCCGTCGAACCATTGCAGAATCCCAAGAAAGGTGTCCTCCCTGTAGTTTCCCTTAAATGTCAGTGCAGTGGAGCTTAATGGCTACAGATGAGGAGGCTTATGTGTCGAGTGTTGGGAGGAGTTGCTGTTAATAGCAAGGGAGGAGGACTGTCCTAATCCCGTCAGCACGTCAATCATATTAATGCGATGCGGATTTTCCTGTATGGGAGTCCGAGCATGACTTAAAAACCTTAGATTTAATTCAAACATAAATCAAAGCCTCGGTGAACTTAAGAGATGGGGAGGTAATTAATGTATGTAAATAGTTTAATGTTATTACTATTGTTTTTTTTAATGTCTTTTACGTGTGTTTTTTTTTGGAGGTGTTACACCCACCCTCTCTTATTAGTTTTCTTCGTCTTTGTCTACGCCCAAGTGATGAGAATGAGAAATTGGTGTTAAGCCAAAATCCCTTTCCCTTTAAAAATCAAATCTGAGGCCTGTGGGTTATGGGCCCACTAAGCCTATCAGAAGCGTTTTAAGGCTATAAGCCTTTAACCATGGACTTACATTGAATCGTACCATATAACTTTATCGACAGTTTTATTTCCATTGGGAGCCTTACATATGGCCTTAAGCCTTAAAAACTCGGCCACACTACATATCGGCTTAAAAAACATTACACGAGAAAAGCCCCGCTCCCAACGTATATGCCGGATTTCAAATATTATAAGTCTGCACTATAAAATCAGTGGGTCTGCCTTCAGCTTTCCGCAACCCTATTCCAATGCCGACCTCCGAACTTCGACAAGCGATCAACCCGACCTCCGATCGTCGATCGGCTTTATTGGCGATATCGCCATCGGCATATCGGCCTTTCGCTGTTCTGCCATCCCGATTTCTCTGGTCCTTTGACTTGCCGATCTACGATCAACCTTCTAGAACCAATCAGGGTATAGACCAAGTTCTATAATCTTTCAAGTCCGGATTCTCGGATCCGACTGTGTTTACGCTGTTTCTTAGTGTAAACAGGAATTATCTTGCCTTTTATGGGTTCCTGTACTTAAAACGGTTTTCTACCTGATCTGTCTTCACAAATGACATAACAGTTATATATATAACTTTGGATTGCCATCGATCCTACAGAGGTCGATGGTTGATCAACATGCATTCACAATTGGGATTAAACCCTTTGCACACATATATGCGAAATAGAGATGAAAAGACTTAATACACAGAATGATGGAAATACAAACACACATATATTATATTAAACGTAGCACGATTATAGTTTCTAAGGCATTTCAGCCTTAGAACAGAGTCTCCTCTCGACTACATTTTTAACACTAAGGTTTTCAAATCAAGTCTTTCACTCTGTTTCTCCTCTCTGAACACGCAGGTTCATGATTCATATATTTATATGGAAAATATTGTTGGATTGGATCACTATGAAGGATCCGATCAATCCTCTGGCAAAAGCCCTTAAAGCTTGATAATGCATGCATATGTGGCAGATAACATGGAAACATTGGATCGGATCACTATGAGGGATCCGATCACATCCCCTCCTTGATTTTCTCAACAACCCGTATACACATGGCAGATTACATTATTAAGTCTTCGAGACTTATCCATTTCATCCTTTAAATCTGTTTTAAAACAAATTTTTCCCTGTTTTGCTCCCCTGGTCCACGTCTTCCTCTTCGCTCCACTTTGGATTCCTCCCTTTGCCTAAGGGTGTTAGATGCTTCTGCATCACCAAGTTTTTTTCGTGTTTAGGATTATTATAATTACTTCATTATTTTTTTATCTTTAGCCATTTTTATATTTTCATTGATATTATATATATATATATATATATATATATATATATATATTAATATTATAATATAAAATAATATAAATATTATTTATTAGTATTATCGATAATATTATTATTAATATTATATAAATATTATACATTTAATCTTTATCAATTAGCCTTTTATATATATATATATATATAATAAAAAAACCTAATCAGATATAACCGTTGATCTAATTTAATAAATTGAAAAATAAAAAGATATAAATATTGGTATTATTAATATTAATACTAGTTTTTTAATATTATTATAATTACTTTACTAAAAAATAATTATATATATATATAATATATATATATAATTTTTTATTTTTTTTGTAAGTTGCAGTGTTGCTCTTCTTTTTCTATTACTTTAAATAAAAAATAAGACAGTATGTATATGGTTGACTTCAACTCGCCCTCTTGGGGAAACCGAGTATTTCAGCCACCTAAAGTTCTTAATAGCCGACCAAAAATAGAAGTTCCAAAGTCTGATTATCCATGCTAAATAAACTAAACAGTCTTGCAGATTTCTAATTCTACTTGTATGCATATATCGATTTTCCTCTTCTAATACTTGAAACAAACTAAAATTATCTATACTATGCAGCTTCATCAAAATTAATACATATCTATATTCAATCAGCTTCTGCCTCTGGTCGCTGGTTAGTCTCCTTGTTTGCACTCTGTTGTCCTTCCCTTATCATTTGCTGAATCTCCTCAAGCTTCTTTTCTTGCATCTCCAATGTAATTTGAATAATCCTCAGCTCCCTCCTTAGGTTGGGGACTCCTTGCGCCAGTTCTGCCATCTCTGTTGCAGCTTGTTCCAAGGCTTTAGCCAACAATCTCTTCATCACCCAGTAGATATGCAAGGACTGCTTAAATAGAGACATTCTACCTCTAGTGTTGCTAGGGTCATGGAGTAAAAACTCCCAATCTTCCATCTCTGAGTCAGACTGAGCCTGAAGCGCATCTTCTTCCATATTCTGGATAATTCTCCTGATTCTTGGGTTCGTGTTCTGATTGTACGCCTTTTCTGCTTGTTGAATTTTCTTATCTAATGACCGACTTGTCTTTTTGCCAGGTCTCCCTCTCTGCCCCTGTCTTCCTCCCCTTTCTCCTCTGTATTTGCTTGGTCCTCTGCCTCTCCTACTGTCCGGTTCCAGCCCGCTTCCCGCACCTCTTCTTCCCCTCTGTCTGCCGCGTTGCCTTACCTTTCCCTCCCGCTGTCCTAGCTGCTCGTCACTAGTTTGCTGGGTATCCCAACCTCCTACATTTCCGCCTCGTTCCTTACCTTGCCTGCCTTGTTCTTGCAGGTCCTCCTCATCCTCAGAGTCGTCATATATTTCATATATCTCCTCTACAGTTTCTTCCTTCGCTAACGCCTTGCCCTTTCTGTCCCTTTCTCTGCGCTCCGTAGCTTCCAGTTCCTCTACCGCCCTTGCTCTCTTCCTGGTTTCCATAGCGTCCTCAGTGAGGTTTCGGCGCAACTTCTCTCTATGGCGGCTCTCCACCACCTTTCCTCCCTTCGCTCTCTGAGTTCCTAAACAGTTTCCTCGTCGTCGATCCTTTCGCTGCCGCCCATTTATAATCTTCCTTGCTCTGATCTGCCTACCTGTCAGCTTGGCCTTCCGCTGCCACCTGTTACTTTGCCTGCTGCCTTTCCTATCAATTATCTTTCTTCCCTCATTTCCATTTATGGACTCTGACATACCGTTTTTTCCTCCTCTCCGATCACTTGCGTTAATTATCTTGCTGTGGGGTGGTTGTTTCTTACCTGTCGTCGCACACTTCTGCTGTACTGTAGCTTGCCTGCCCATTATACCATTCCCCCGCCTTGACTGACACTCATTAAATTTCTTGGATTGCCGATCCCTCTCACTTGTCCGTCGCACGGATGTTATGATTCTCATTTGCTGCTTGCCCATGATTCTCATTTGTTGCTTGCTCATGGTCATAATTAATGATACTGGCCAGGTCCTCCCATTGTCTGTTGGGTCGCAACATTCTCCATTGATTGTCTAATTTGCTGTTTCGACCCTTGCAGCCCCAATTCGCAAGGAAATTTGCCGCTCGGTTTCCATTCCTTTTCACATGGTTAAAGATTTTATAATCAATCCCTTTTAGTAGGTCCGCCATTTCTTGAACAATCCCTGCCGTTCTCCAACTATTGGTGATCTGCTCCCAGTTCTTCCCGTTGTTAAGTTTCTTCAGGATTTCAATTGCTATCTGAGAGTCTCCTTCTATCTCCAGGTTTCTATAGCCATTTCTAATCGCGATTCTCAAGCCTTGGTGAATCGCCCATAATTCGGCCTCATTATTTGTCATCTCCCCTCCCCACTCTGCATAGATCCATCTGGTGTTTCTCTGGCTATCGCGGAAGATACCTCCGAATCCGGCATTACCTGGGTTCCCCTTCGATGCCCCGTCAAAGTTTAACTTCATAAAATTATCTCTGGGATATGCAAAATTGTCAGAGCTTTGAGCTCTCGTACTATTTCTGCCGATTTTTTTGGTATGCACCATTTCATATTTCAAATTTAGTTTCTTTAAAATTTGCTCCTCACTCTGATCTACTTTCCAATCATCCGCATCCCATTTTTCCACCAGAATTGATTCTCTAGTTAAGTTCACTACTCTGTTCCATATTATTTCTGAATCTTTAGATTTGTCTTGGAATACTCTGCGGTTCCTTTCTTTCCAAACCATCCAAATCACAAAACCCGCAATGAGATCCCAGGCCTTTCGGACTACTTTACATTGGAATTTTTCCTTCTGCCAATGAAAAATCACTTCATTTATGTCTCTCGGGGGCCTCTCAAGTTTCTGGAATAGTTTTCCGGTTTCAATCCATAGCTTCCTGGTATATACACACTTGATTAAAAGGTGATCTTGTGTTTCAGCTTCACTATTGAACAGGTAACATTTTGAAGGCCCACTAAAACCTTTCTTTTGGAGTTTGTCCCACGTTAGGATCTTACCCTTAGCTACTAGCCATGCAAATAAGGTAATTTTCGGCCACCAATTGTTACCCCAGATGACCTTCCAGTCTTGGTTTTCTTCGTTGGTCCCCTGTTGGTCTGCCAGATAGTATGCCTCCTTGACTGTGAAGGATCCTTTCATTGAATTCCCCCATCTGAGAATATCCCTACCCGTTCTAGCTTTTATTTTCCTGGAATCCACCTCTTCCATGAATGCTTCCTGTTGTTCTTGATCTATCTCGATATCCCATTCCTCTGGTCTTATCCATTTCCGCCAAATTCCATCCAATTCGTCTTCTTTCCAGTAATCTTTGACATATCTACGGTTATCCCCTATTTTTTCCTGTATGTTTTGGATTTTTTGAATTCTGCTCATTTTCCCTCTTTGTTGCCATTTCTCGTCCCAGAATTTGGCTTCTCCTCCTCCTCGTATTTCCCAGAAAGCATTCTTTTCTACTATATCTCGGTTTTGTCGAGCTAGATCCCAGATTGCCGAGCCTTTCGGGGTTTCCTGCAACCGGTAAATACCCTCCGTAGTGTCTGGCATATTGTACTTGTGTCTCCATAGTGCTTTCCACAGGTCATTGCCCCCTCTTAGCCATCGCCACCAAAGTTTTGCACCGAGCACCTTGTTGAGTTTATCAGGATCGCGCAGACCCAAGCCTCCTTCCTCCTTTCATTTCGTCAGGTGTTTCCATGATACTAAGGCCCACTTCTTCTGTTGAGTCGATCCTCCCCAAATGAATTTCCTCAGAATTTCTCTGATCTTGGTGCAGACTCCTTGTGGTACAGCCATAATCGATAGCGGATATATGGGGATTGCCTGCAACACTGATTTCACTAATACAATCCTTCCAGCAATATTTAAAGTTCTGAAGGCCCAGTTAGCCACTCTGTTTTTTAATTTCTCTAAGACTCCTTGCCAATTTTTCTATCTTTTAGAGTTGAAATCCAGTAAGTTTCCCAAGTATTTAGTTGGGAGTTCTCCTTGCTTAAATCCCAGCATCCTGGTCAAGTGGATTTTGACTGACTCCATGGTATTGAATATAAAGGTGCATGACTTTTCCTTATTGATCTCCAACCCAGATGCTTCCGCAAATAAATCCAGAACCTTCTTCAGATTTCTCACTTCTTTTACGGTTGGCTCCCCAAATAACATGATATCATCTACGAATTGCTGATGGGTTATAGGCAATTCATTACCCCATAGTCTTAGCCCTTTGATTTTATTTGCTGCTCTTTCTTTTTTAAGATATCTGCCCAGACCCTCTGCTGCTAGAATAAATAAGAAAGGGGATAAAGGATCACCTTGTCTTATTCCTCTAGATGCCTTAAAGGTTTTCGAGGGAGTTCCATTGACTAATATTGAAAAATTTGGAGTTGATATGAGACTGTGAACCCACTTTATCCACCTAGTACCAAAACCGAAACTTTCCAAGATTTCTTCCAAGTATTGCCAGTTGATTCTATCATAAGCTTTCGACAAGTCCAGTTTAATCATCATTCCTTTCTGCTTCTTCGCCTTCAGCGTATGAATTACTTCTTGAGTAACCACTAAACCATCTAGAATTTGTCTACCTTCTACAAAACCAATTTGTTTAGGGGATATTAATCTATCTAACAGGGGTTTCAGTCTTTTGGCCATCAGCGTTGCAATTATTTTGTAGATAACATTACATAGGGCAATGGGTCTAAATCCCTTAGCATCCTCTGAATTGTCATTTTTTGGAATCAAAGTGAAAAAAGTAGAGTTAATGGCTGGCCATACCTTTTGATTCATACGGGATTCTTCAATCAGGTCCAGAATCTCCCTTCCCAAAAACTGCCAACCCGCTTGATAGAAATCAACCGTAAAGCCGTCCGGTCCTGGCGCTGTACCCTTCTTCATGCTCATCACCACTTCCTCCACCTCTTCAAAACTAGCTGCTCTCATTAGGGCTCTATTCTGGTCTTCAGTTACTATCCGGGGAATGGCCTTGCAAACTTCCTTTATAGCTTCAGACCTGTCCATCTGGGGTTCAGTCAATATTCCTTTGTGGTATTCCATCAGCACTTTTTCAATTCCTTCCTGTTCAACAATCCTCTCTCCACTCTCGTTCTTAATAGATAGTATCCTGTTTCTTTGCCTGTGTTGTATCATTGCTTGATGAAAAAATCTAGTGTTCCTTTCCCCCTCCCTCAGCCACTTTATTCTAGATTTTTGTCTCCATAAAACTTCTTCCTGCTTTCTCCTCTCCTCCAGTTTTCCTAGAATTATCCCTTCTTCTCTGCTACTTTCCTCTGTCCTTCCTTCAGTTATTATCCTTTGTTGCAAAGTTTCCATTTCTTCTTCCAACTTCGATTTTTCCTCCATGATGTTTCCGAATTCTTCCTTGTTCCATTTCTTTATCCTTCCTTTTAACTCTTTAAGTTTAAGTTGGAAGGTATGCATTTTTCCTTTTCCCTGTACTGTGCTTTGCATCCACCATTCTTCCATTTTTTTGATAAATTTCGGGTCTCTAAGCCAAAAGGCTTCAAATCTGAAGGGCTTCTTGCCAAGGTTATTTTTAATATCCACTTCCAGTCTAATTGGCCAATGATCTGAGCCAAGGGATGGCATGATCTTTGCTTCTATGAATACATCTCTGTTCATAATTGTTTCTGATACTAAGAACCGATCTAATCTGGATGCTATTTGATTCCTTCCCCCTCTCCTATTATTCCATGTGAAGACTAGGTTGATAGTTGGTAAATATACCAACCTCAGACCATCTATCATGTCATTGAACATTTCCATATACTGGTCTGTTTTTCTTATACCTCCCTTTTTCTCTTCTAGAAACCGGATTAAGTTGAAATCTCCTCCTACAATCCATGTTGTCTCTGGATATAATCTTCTAGTTGCTTGCATATTTTTAATGAAGTTTTCTCTTTCTCCCGGAGTATGTGGACCATAGACCCCTGAGATAATAACCCTTTCCTTCGTCCCCGCTATTCTTCCTGTACCTGTAAGAATTCTGGTCATGTTGGTCCAACTTTCAAAAATTATTTCATTTGGGTTCCACAAGATTGCAATGCCCCCCGCTGATCCGATTGCATCTTGTCCCATGACTTCGTATTGGAGTTTGCTGTTTTTGATTATTCCTTCCATCTGCTGCATGGTGATCTTTGTCTCTTGGAGGATCATAATACTTGGTCTGTCTTTTTTAAGTTTCTCTTTCATATATCTCTGCTTTCCCTTACTATTCAGACCCCTAATATTCCAACTGATAATAATCATTTTAAACTTTTGGAGGAGTGGAAAAATACCTCTGACAGAGGTATCACTTTACCTGAATTTATCAATATTTCGCCGACTGTTTGGATCGTTTCATTCATTGTTTTCCTCCATCTTTTCCTGCTGCTTTTGCCAGCACCGCCAATTCCCATATGACCTCTTTCATGTTCTCTTGATGTGTTATCCTGTTTATCCATATTCTCCCCTTTTTTATATTTGTATTTTTGAAATGCCTCCTTATATAATTGTTTTTGACTGTCTGGTATGAATCTTTTGTCCAAGTTTTTCCATTCCTGAATTAGTTGTCTCATAATTCTTTCTTCCTCTGCCTCGTTTTCCTTCTGGCTTTCCGTCTCCATTTGGGCTTGGTTAGTCAGTATTTCTATCTTTTCAACAGCTTCCTCTTCATTCATTACTCTTGCTCTTGTGTCTTTCTCTCTGGTTTCCTTGACTATTTCCATGGGTTCATTCTCTAGATCTTCTTCCTCTTCCAATTTGTCCTCACACTCTTCACTATTTTCCTGGAGGATTTTGAACTTGTTATGACTTTCTATGTTCAGTGGTTTCGCTTGTGTCTGTGTTTTTAGACCTTCTTTACCAGCTTTCTTCTTTCTGGTAACCTGTTCGAAACCCTTGTTTGTCTCCTCAGTTCTCTCTGCTTCCCTTTGCTGTTCTTCTTTTTTCCTTATGTATTCTTCCTCCTTGTTTAATGGGCATTTCCTGTATAGGTGTCCATACTCATGGCATCTTCTGCATCTGAAAGGGATATGCTCATAGTCTAATGGCTGCTGCCATACTTCATCGTGGTATTCTAGTTCTATGTATTCCGGCAGAGGTTCGGCTATATTCATGTATACACATAATCTTGCATATGATGTATACTTCCCTTTTTTCGTTGCTTCCGCTACCTTGACAAAAGCACCAATCATGTTACCTATCCCCTCCATAATCTCAGGATCCGAAAATTCCACTGGTAATCCAAACAGTCTGACCCAGATCGGGGCTTCCAGCATCTTTTCATTATCAGGGTTATATCTTTCTTCCCAGTACTTCATGAACAGTCCCGCATTGTTCATAAAATATGGCCCTTCCTCAAAAACCCTTTCTTTATCCCCCAGATTCGCAAATATGGCTGTAAAGAACCCTTTTGCCCCTAATTTCAGCTCAATGTGCCCTTTTGGCCTCCATCTTTGGTAAATCCACCTGTGTAGTTCTTTTTCAGTAGGCCAATACCCTACGAACTTGCAGATCAATGCATGATCTTTCATGTAGCAGTTATATTCCTCCAGCTTGTTGTTGGGTATTACGTACCTAGGTTTTTTCTGAGCCCTTGGTAAGCACTTTCCTCCGGTCTTCATTTGCCACAAATTGCCCATCACTGGTGCTTCTTTATTATTCTCCTTAGCATAACTCTGGTTGTCGCTACCACTTGCCTCTCCTGCAACAATATTCTTATAGGAGGGGATCTCTCCCCTCCCTTGTCGATTTTCCATTGATGCCCTCAGCACGGACTGTATTGAAAACTTCTGCTCCTATGCTAAGGTTTCTTGCTATCTCCTTTGCTCCAACCCCGGCTTCTCCTGCTCGTTTCCCCTACGCGCGTTTCTTCCAGACCTCCCCGCGATTTCTCCTCCAAACCCTAGCCCGCCGACTGCAGCCAATTCCCCTGCTCCTTCATCCCTCGTTCCGTTCTATCGCAAAAGGCCAAAAGCAATATAAATATTAATTATTAGTATTTTGATAGGATTAGTTTTATCCATAATTATTAATAATATAAACATTATTTATATATAAATATTATATATCAATTTTTAATCTTTGTTTATTTATATATATTGATATATATAGATAAAATAAAAGAAATAATTTTTATTAAAACCCTAATCAGATATAGTCGTTAATAGGTTTATATATATATATAAACGAAATAGAAATATAATAAACAAATAAAAAATAAATAAAATTTATTTAAATATTATTAAACATTTCCCCTTTCTCTCCTTGAATCAAACATAGTCGTTTTCTTCTAGTTGTTAGGTTGACCTGTCTCCCTATTTAACCGTCTTCATGGATCTACTTCTTCATCATGTCCTGATGATGAACCACACTTGTTGGTTCGAAACGCGTCGACCTAAATCTTCAATATGACTTCTTCCAAAAAATTCTTTATAGATTATGATATGGATCACAGAAGTTTGAATTCGAATCACTAATCTATACATTATGATATGGATCACAGAAGTTTGAATTCGAATCACTAATCTATACATTATGATATGGATCACATAAGTTTGAATTCGAATAACTAATCTATACATAAAACTCGTACAACCACATTAAAAATCTTAATGTAGTTGATATAACCCAAGGCTTCATAAATATTTGCAATACAAATAATGTCTTACTAATGCACACATTTACCTAGTTAACCATGTATAAAAAGGTTATGACTCAACTTTAAGTTAAGAAAAAAAAGAATTATAAATAAATTTTATAAATAATAATGAGGAATTTATCATGGAAGAACTTATTAGAATTGGAATAATCTCAACCCTTGTTTGTGAGACAAGAGACTCACCTTACATACTCTACCCATGAACACATGCTCATCGGCCCACTCAAGCTGTTATAAATGAATGTTATAAATAATAATGAGGAACTTATTAGAATTAGAATAATCTCAAATCCCTAGGAAATTGGTGAGCAGGGGTCTTCTTTCAAATTTATTAAAAATCAATGCGACCTAACAAACTCTTTAATACATTACAATCATTGATAAGCATTAAGACTAAGCATATGGTGAACATGTTCCTTTAAGAATCAATTTAAACCCTCAATAAAAAAAGTCAACAAATCCTTATCCACTCTAAGTTGAAATAAAAAACTTTCCATAATTATTGTACCTAATAAAATTATATTATATTAAAAATATTAATATTAACCCATTAGAAATTAAACTAGCAATCCTAGTAAGAAAGCCCCACACAATCTTCGTAATAACTTTTTATAGCGAAAAAATACATAACCTAACTCCAAATTTTAATGGATTGCAAAAATACATATGGTAACTCCAAATTTGACTCGATTGCAAATCTATGTAAATAGACTATAAAACTCGTGGACAATGGAGTGTCAACGATTGATGAGAACATTAAACTTCACTTCCCATTTGACTTTCATTTCATATATAATGATGAGTTACACCAGGTTTAAATAAATTAATTTTAAGTTATATATATATATATATATATATATATAAATATAAATATAAAGTTTTATCACATTGTTAATTATATTATTTATATAAATAGTATTTTTAATTGTATATGAAATATGTAAATTAATATAAAAAATAAATAAATTATGTTTTGAAAATATAGTTATTTTTAATTATATTTTTAATCTAAAAAGAAAATTTTTTATATAAAGAAATATAACAAATAAGTTAGAAAAATATTTCTTTTTTTTTTTTTAAGATTTTCTATCATTTTTGTTTTGTTATTTTGAATTTCATATTTATATATTATAGATTTTCTTTTCCATTTAATGTAGGAATTTTTTTTTTTAATGTTATATATATATATATATATATATATATAATATAGATTTTTTCCTATTTAATGTAGGTATTTTTTTTTTTTGTTGTGTGAGATTTTTTACTCATTTTATTATTTTGAATTTCATTTTTTTATTGGATATTTTTTAATAGATTTTTCTCTATTTGATGTAGGTTATTATTATGTTTTAAAAATTAGTATGAAAGGATTTGTTGGTTTTATGGAGACACCTTTTCCATTAAAAGGAAATTGGGTTGATGGAGTCTTTTTGGTTTGTTAAGGCCTTGTTTTGAGGTTTTGATTGAAGAATTAGATAGATTTCATTGTCCATGTTAATGATCTCAAATAGGAAAGTATTGGTGCTACAATAGTGATTTTGAGGTAGCCATCTCAAGTGAGAGGAAGAATATCTCTATTGTAGAAGAAATAACAACTCATCATTTGGAAACTGAGAAACCACCAGCACAACTTTATTTTGTGTAAGTTGAATATGGACACAAATCTCAACACCACAAAGAAAAATAATTGGGACAAGATGAATGATGAGGCCACTAATTTGATTGGTATTAATTTAATTGATTATATATTAATGATTTTTATAGGGGATTCTACAACAAAGAAGCTTTAGGAAAGCTTGACTCATTCTATTAGGCTAAATCCCTCATGAATTTAATATTTCTATAGAAAAATTGTTTGCTCTAAAGATGAAGGATATAGATAGGGTTATAGATCATCTTAATGCTTGCAATACCTTGCTTAATTAGCTCAAGGTCATTACTTATGAAGCGAGCCAACAAGTTATGCATAGCCTTGATCTATAATTTTCTAAGTTTTTGGTAGAATCTAATAGTTTCCACTAGTATAACTACCAAGGTAGAGAATCACAAATTAGATGGAATTATTGGCCCATCACTATAAGAGGAGATGAAGAAAATAACTTTTGAAATAAGCATTGATTCATAAGCTTTATGAATAAGGGTCACTCTAATAAGTGAAATGATGAGAGATCTAGTGGAAGGAAATAAAAATCTCGAGGAAGATATGCTGATAAAGGTAGAAAGTGGCAAGAGTAGATTGATTACCAGTGCCATCAAAAAGGGAAGAAGATGAGTGAATGAAACACTATTATGACCTAAAAGGGGGCTATATTAGGTTAAGTGTATATGATATGACCGAAGTGGGGGCATATATGGAGTTAAATGTACATGTAATATGTAAATGTACATGTAATATGTAAATGTATATGTCATAGGGTCATCCTAATAATGAAGGGACTACATGTACAATGTGTGGATAGTTATATATAGAGATCATGTATTAATTATGATGACATATGATTTGGATGTATTAATGTATGGGTATTTGGAGGAGTTTCTCGTATTATTATATGTATTAGAGTTGTGCTTTACGCTCACATTGTTGTACATTGCGTATACATCTAATTTTTATGTATTTGGTTCATAACATACTTTGAATCTTTAAAGGAAAAATAAGAAAATAAGGAGGATCTAGTTGCTAGGAATTCTGGTAGTGATGGTAGCATTTATCCCTCTTATATATGTTTTTTTACCAATTTCAATAAAATAAATAAATAAATATTGACTCAATAGCTTCCCTCCATATAACTTTTGACAAGGAGTGGTTTGTGGGTTATGAAAAATCGCAAGGAAAAACCTTTCTTAGAGATTTTTTTGGCTATCTAAGTGCCTAACATAGCAAGGTAAAAGTCCAATACAGAGATAAATCCATGAAGTAGATTTCCAATGTATGGCATGTTTAAGGATTGGAATGGAACTTACTTTTGATGAGCCAAATGGCTGATGCAAGGTTGATAAATCTTCTTTAAAGTAGGCAATAGACTAGTTCAATGCATTATGGTTTTGACCAAAGGTGGTCAAATTGAAATCTTTTACAAGATGGATGGGAATACTCAAGTCATAAATGGCAATGCAATGTCAATGTAAATGAAAAAACAATGGCCACATTGAAGACATCAAGCATAATTATGTTGTTGTCGGCATTAAAAACTACATATGATTTAGAAATAGATAAAATGATGAGAGATTTAGTGGGAGGAAATATAGATCTGGAGGAAAATATGCCAATAAGGGTAAAAAATAGCAAGAGTAGTTTGGTTACCAGTGCCATCAAAAAGGGAAGAAGAGGAGTGAATGCAACACTATTATGACCTAAAAGGGGGGCTATATTAGGTTAAATGTATATTATATGACCCAAGTGAGGGCATATATGGAGTTAAATGTACATGTAATATGTAAATATATACGTAATAGGGTCATCCTAATAATGAAGGGACCACATGTACAATGTGTGGATAGGTATATATAGAGATCATGTCTTCATTATGAGGACATATTTAAATTGTTACATGTTTTAAAATACAAGAAGGACTTAGGTGAGTTACTTAGGTGATTGTAAAATGAGGTGAAAAGAAATTATATATCAACCAAAGAAAGTATGTGGGAAACATCCTTGATCTCTCAAGGATGGGTAACTGTAAGCCACATGTGTCTTAAGAGAGGAAAACATGAAGGTTGGATAACAAAAGTGCCATATGCTTGTTAGATTTGTAGCCTTATGTATGTAATCGTGTGCACAAGACCCAATATTTCACACACAATGTGATTTGTCAGTAGGTACATAGAAATTGGGAGTGATCAATGGGTAGATATCAAGTGGATCTTCATGTACCAATGAGGCACAATAACTACAACATTTGGTATGAAGGAAGACGAAGAAAGAAGCTTCAAATGCATGGGTTTATTGACATCGTCTACACTAGAGATATGGATAATCCATATACATTTATGATGTTTGATGAAGTTGTCAATTGGTAAAGTAAGAAACAACAAGTGGTTGCTCATTCTAAGACTGAATGAGAGTACATTACGACTTTAGATGTTACCAAAGATGTTGTTTGGTTGGAGTAGTTATGCAAAGAAATTGGACATGAATATAGGCCTATGCTTATTTGTTGTGACAATTTTAATGCAACTGCATGAGTTTTATTCACAGCCAAGCATATTATAGTGAAATTTCATTGCATAAGAGATGGAGTGGAATCCATTAAAGTAACCACGCTCAAAGTTAAAACTTGGGATAATATAAGATTCTTTATCTAAAAATAAGATGGAAGGAAATTTAAATGGTGTTAGGGTCATGGTGAAGTTTCAACCTCATCAATGTAACTACCAAATAAGAAATTGTATACATTGACCATCTTCTGTACATTTGGAGTTGAAGGTAACCAACATCCCTTTCTCTCCATTATTTTGTGATCACATTACACAACATGCATTTGAGTTGTCGTCACTCAACACTTGGGGAGGATGGCAATTCTGGATGACATACCTCGGAACGCTCGAAGCGCCTCTATACGTGCACATTATCGTTTGTGCCATCTTACTTTTCTGATTTCTCCTGTGGTATAACTTGCGCGTGTTTACGTGCCTTCTTGTGAATATGATCCACCAAGTCCTTTCGATCCATCGCCCCCTGTAATGACCCCAGGCTATGTAATTGTGAAAAGTTCACTGTGGTAAAAGACAGTAATACAGTTGTTGTTATGTTTTAAACAAAACTGTGACAAACTATTTTTATTAAAGTAATTTAAATATTTCTTAAAATGCTGGCAGCCTCTAAGAGGTGGATCTTAAAGAAAGAGATCAGTTATGATAACTGATGGAAACTACTCTCCAAAACAGGAAAAGTCCTGACTGAGGGGGGGTTCTGTGTTGTGAGGATAGACAGAAGAGATTCTTTTCCAAGAGGAGGAAAAAGAAAAGAAAAAAAAAAGAGAAAAGTGGTTAAGTCTGGTGAGGACCAGATAACCAGGCACAGAGAGTGCACAAATCCTGTTGAGGGCTTGAGGTCTGCAGGATGGCTCGGGGGGAGAATTCCGTCTGAGGGATGGATCTCATTGCTGGGTGGACGAGCAGAATTAAAGCTCAGGTGACTTGTTTTGTTTGAAAAACCATTCCTGACACTGGCAACCAGGTACGGTTCCAAACTGTGAAGTCCCTGATTGAAAATAAATGTGCATTGAAATTACAGTAGTCGAATAGGAAATATGTCTTTTTATTTCTTAGACACTGTCACGATGGGTAGCATACATGTACAAATGTAAACTTTAAAGTAAGGGACAGACTGTCAAATAATGAACAGGGTCTGGGCTAGTACTCGGTAAAGAAGGATACACAGAAATATTAAGCAAGACTAAATACTGGTATAAGGAAGCATTAACCGAGGTCTGGTTACTGTGTAACGGACTCAACCCAACCTCATTAGCGAGGTTAATACACTGTCAGTTAACGAACAGTTACCTGTGAATCAAACTGTAGTGAATACTATGACAGTTAACTGAAACAAATGATGTGAAATGACAATGGAACGAGGGTTTAAACCTCCGAATCTGAATAGAAGAGCACCGACTGTAGTCGGGTGTTACCCCCTCGACGGAGGAACAGTGAAACAGTTGTTAGCATGAATGATTAATGACCTGTGCATAAACCGATATTCGTGAAACTGTATAAACAAAGAATGGAAATCATATTGTATTTCATTAACCTATGTCGCCAAGTCGCAGTACTCGCGGACATGATATGAATATAAACCCTGTGTATCCAAAGCTATAAATGGAACACAGTGAACATATGAATATACAAACCCTGTGTATTTAAGAGCTATAAATGGAGTACAGAAAGTATATGTAGATATAAAAACTCTGTGCATTTAGAGCGATAAAATGAGAAACAGCGAGTATACATAAACAATACCATTCTGTGCATGCAACTTCGTTAAGAAGATATTCATGTTAAAACAAGGAAACCTATGCGATAACAGTAAAGAGAGAACAGCAAGCATGCATATAGTGCAACCTTTTCCATAAAGAGAAGAGCATATAGAAATCACAGAGCGTGTAACCAAAGCTATTAGCATAACTTGACCATATATAGGCGAATGCCGTTATGAAAACAAGTAGAATCAACAACAAAATGTAAACTCCATGCTCTGTTTCAAATGTCGAAAAGCCGAGTCAGAATCATATAACTACAGGCATAAATAATACCCTGAGGGTTAGACGGAGTCTATTCTCTGTACACAATTACAAATAGTACCGAATGGTGAAGCTTTAAAAAGAAAAATATCAGTACACATTCGATAAGGGGAAAAACCCAAAACCCTCATGTCCAGATCTGTGCGGGAAGACCAGATCTGCAAACCATATGGATAAGAGCAGGTGTATCAAGCTTGCCTCAAGGGCAGCATTGTTAATCAAATGGAAAAACGTAACACGAGTATAAAGAACCCAGGAATTCGCTGTGAGTAATGAATTATCCAGCGAAGTCACTGTCACGACCAGTCTACATAACAAAGGCAAATGGTAAGGGTTCTCTTCAGAGAATACCCAGCGATTGAAACGAGGAAACCCGCGTTGGGGCAGTGGTCTGCACCAAACCACGAAACTATAAATTATGACCAGTATTCTATTCACTTGCCATATAAACAAAACATAGGTTGCCGATACATACCTGTGTTTACCGGAGGGTTGCGCCGCTGTGTGTAGCTATCCCGATCCCATCCGAGAGGTAGCAAGTCTCAGCTGTACATCATGGCAAGGAAAGGGAATAAGATCCTAAGAAATCACCATGGTAACCAGAACAGTTAAATAATATTGTAGAACGAATATCCATTGGCCAGTACCTTTGAGGGTTTGTTGACGTGCGGTTCGTTGCCTCTGAGGCATTTGCAGAACGAAGAATTGTTGCTGGTGAATTCGAGTCAAAGATGGAGCATTGAACCGGGTCCGGAAAGACCGCAAGTGAAAATGAGCTCAGAGTCTACGTGGAGACGATTAAGTATCACATGGAACCCTTGAATGATTCTCGTCCATCCGATCTCTGGATGGGATCCAAGCCATCTAAACAAGGCGGGAACCAAAAGCGATAGGATCGAGATCTGCGTTTCCAAGGTGTCACATGGCCAAGGGAACCAGGCCATGCCACCTGCCCCTGTAAGGACGGCTGTCTTAAAGACAAAGATGAGTTGGCACCTGTAAATGCTGCGGCAGGACCATCAAGGGCCGCGCCATATTAACTCATGTTACTGTTGATAACCTATAGCTAGGTTCTGTCATAAGGGCAGGGTTTACACCCAACGCCCAGCTAATAATACATTACAATGCCGCGTGGTATATGGAAAATCAAAGTCAACAGAAATAAATATATGACCGATGACAATATATATTGTGTAATGTATGTGTAGGGTCGTTAAGGTAATGTGTATACATAAAAGAAACAGGAATATTATAAAGTGTATCGTTAACTTGTTAGGTTAGGCATACATTAATTTTATTTTTTTTTGTATATGTGGATATAGGTGTGACAAATTGGTATCAGAGCCCAGTTTCAACACTGTGGCCTTAAGTAGAACATGTTTCATTGTGCAGAAGGGAACACCATGCATACATATGCAAGATAATGATGTACTTAACTGTTTTCTGTTTATTTGGGGTGAAATACAGAATTACAACAGCTAACAGTTAAGCCAGAAAAGAGACAAAATGCAAGGAACTGGCAGTAACCCTCAAGAGAATCCAGAGCTGTGGGTACAATTGGGTGCAGAAACACGAAGTACCAACCTTGCAATCCTGGAAACTGTTCAGGAATTGAAGAATGAGATGGCATGGTTGCGAGAGGACAACGCGCGGTTGACCGTGGAACAAGAAAGAATTTTGAAGAGTTTGTCGGACAGGCAAAATCCCCCTCTATCCAACCCCAGTGCGAAACAGCAGAGGATGACAGAAGAACAAAATTATCAGATGGAACCTGAACTTTCAAAAGGCAAGGAGGATCATTCTGATAATGTACCAGAACAACAAACTTCGAAACGACAGAAAAGGGAGCTGCAGGAAGAGTTTCGAAAAATTAAACCCCCGCATTTTGATGGCGAACAGGAGGAAGCCGCTGAAGCTTGGTTAATAAATATGAATAAGTATTTTCAGTTGTACGAGTATGATCATAACCTGAAGGCAAGATTAGCTATTTTCCAGTTACAAGGTAAGGCAACCTTGTGGTGGGAGGAAATCAAAATTGTCAAAGGGGTAAGCGAACGGACCATTACCTGGGAGAAGTTTCAGAAATACTTCAAAGAAAGGTACCTGACTGAAGGCTTTTACGATGAAAAGGCAAGGGAATTCCATGATTTAAGATTGGGACAGCAGACAATGGACGAGTTCATTAATCGCTTTTACCTCACTGCTACGTTATGTACCTTACATCAAGGAGGAGAAAGCCAAGGTCCAAAGGTTTGTGAGCAGCTTACCTTCATATATAAGGGAAAGGATTGAGTTTGAAAATCCTAGGACCATGGATGAGGCTATTCGTAAAGCAAGGATCTGCTACCAGCAGAGTAAGCAGAAGGGGGACACCTCAAACAAAAGATGGAATGAGAAAAGAAGCAGTCAGATGGTTGGGAGCAGCAAAGGAGGTTGCAGCAGTGGGAGTAAAGGTGCTGGTAAAGGATTAAACAGTAGATCTGTTGCAAGGAATGCGCCCCGATCTAGGCCAATGAGCGAATCTAGAGTAAATGAGCAGCCTGTTAGACCAGAAGGTGAGGGGATGACCAGACCGCCAGTTCAATGCTGGGGCTGTGGAGGACCTCACTATGTTAAAAACTGCCCACAGCGAAAGGGGACAGACCAGATATCTCAAATTCATGAGGCATCGACCGTTGGGGACATGTCACGCAGTGTACCCAGAATTAATGCAGCTTTGGAAGACCGACAAGCGGAATACCAGCCATCTATGGTTGAATTCAAAGGTAAAATCTCAAATCTTTCTATAGTTGTTCTTATTGATCCAGGAGCTACTTTAAGTTATGTTAGCCCAAAAATAGTAGAACAGTGTAAACTGCAAGCTAAAAAGTTCAGAAATCCATGGCTGGTCCAATTAGCTACAGGAGCCAAGAGACGAGTCTTGGCCAAAGTAAATAATTGTTCCTTAACCATAGCAGGACAACCAATAGTGGCAGATTTAAATGTACTACCGTTGGGTTCCTATGATATCCTGATTGGGATGGATTGGCTGGAGAAACACTGGTCCTTAGTGAATTGCAAGACAAAAACTATTTACTATAAGGATGACTGTAGGGAGCAGCAGGAGTTACAAGGAATCAAACATCCTGCACAGATTCGACCCATTACAGCAACTCAGTTAGCTAAATGCATCAAGAAGAAATGTCAAATCTATGCTATTCAGGTGGGTTACGCTAATCAGAAGGATAAAACTGCCATGTTGGGTAACATTCCGGTGGTGCAGGAGTTTGTAGATGTTTTTCCCGAGGAAGTACCGGGATTACCACCTAAAAGGGATGTGGATTTCACCATTGAACTGATTCCGGGGGCAGCACCTGTATCACGGGCACCATACCGTATGAGTGTACCAGAACTAACAGAATTAAAAATGCAACTGCAGGAGCTGTTAGATAAAAATTACATCTGTCCCAATGTATCACCCTGGGGAACCCCAGTGCTGTTTGTCAAAAAGAAAGATGGAACTTTTCGGATGTGCATTGATTATCGTCAGCTGAATAAGCTCACGATAAAAAATAAATATCCTTTGCCTAGGATCGATGAACTTTTTGATCAGGTGAAGGGAGCGACAGTATTCTCTAAAATCGATCTGCGATCTCGTTACCATCAGATCAGAATTAAAGAGGAGGATATCGCTAAGACCGCTTTCAGAACGCGGTATGGGCATTATGAATTCGTGGTGCTACCTTTTGGTCTGACCAATGCACCTGCTACCTTCATGTGTTTGATGAACAGTGTGTTTCACAGGTTCTTAGACAAGTTTGTGTTGATATTCATAGATGACATTCTGATTTACTCCCGATCAAGAAAGGAGCATGAGGAACACCTTAGATTGGTGTTGCAAACTTTGCGAGAACATCAATTATATGCAAAGTTTAGTAAGTGTGACTTCTTCAAGGAGGAGATACAATACTTAGGCCATGTAATCACAAAGGAAGGAATTGCAGTAGATCCTGAGAAAATCAGAACTATAATGGAGTGGCCTATACCAAAGGACGTGGCAGATATTAGGTCCTTTATGGGGTTAGCGGGTTATTATAGAAGATTTGTCGAAGGTTTTTCTAGGGTAGCATACCCTATCACCTCCTTACAAAAGAAGGGAAAAGTATTTAAGTGGACCTCAGAATGCCAGAGGAGCTTTGAACAGCTCAAGCACTTACTCACCACCGCACCTGTATTGAGTATAGCTGATCCTAATAAGGATTACGTGGTCTGCACTGATGCAAGTAAAGAAGGTGTGGGAGGAGTGCTGATGCAAGAAGGAAGAGTCATTGCATATGAATCAAGGAAACTGAAGGAACATGAGTAGAAATACTCTGCTTACGACTTAGAGCTGGCAGCTGTTATTCATGCCCTGAAAATGTGGCGACACTATCTCTTGGGAAGAAAATTTCTGTTGCTAACAGACCACCACAGCCTAACAAATTATTTCAGCCAACCCACCTTAAATACGAGACAAGCTCGTTGGGCCGACTTCTTAAGCGGGTTCGACTTTGAAATTAAGCATTTAAAAGGGAAGGAGAACCGAGTAGCTGATGCGTTAAGTCGAAAGATACAATGCGTGTGCAAGATTTCGGTCAGTAAATGGCAAAGCACTCTATTTGAAAAGATAAAAACAGCAGCTGAACAAGATGCTGTTTATCAGCAAATTAAACAGCAAATACAACAACTTTCTGGTAAGGAAATACAACAGGGGTATGAACTAGATGATGCTGGAATGTTGTATTTTAATAAAAAACTGTATGTACCCAATGAAGATAGTCTTAAGAAGTTGATTCTGGACGAATTCCACATCATCCATTACACCGGGCATCCGGGATACCAGAAAATGGTTACCGCGCTTCGTAAGGAATATTACTGGCCAAAAATGAAGAAAGAGGTAGCTGAGTATCTAGCACGATGTCTAGAATGTCAGCAGATCAAGGCGAAGCACTTGCATCCAGCAGGGCTGCTACAACCCTTACCCATTCCGGAATGGAAATGGGAGACTATCTCCATGGATTTCATAACCGGATTGCCGCGAATGAAGAAAAATAATGATTCCATTATGGTGGTAGTGGATAAGTTGAGTAAGGCAGCGCACTCCATACCTGTGCAATCAACATATAAGGCTGTGCAAATTTCTCATATTTTCATGCAAAATGTATTCAAATTGCATGGGCTTCCGAAGGTAATCATCTCTGATCGTGATGTTAAGTTTACATCAGCCTTTTGGAGGACATTGTTTGCTGAACTGGGAACACAGCTGAACTTTAGCACAGCTTATCATCCCCAAACAGTTGGCCAAACGGAGCGAGTGAACCAGGTTGTGGAGGACATGCTGAGAGCATGTGTTATGATGAAGCCAACCCAATGGGAAGAATATCTCCACCTGGTCAAATTCGCATATAACAATGGGTATCACTCCTCAACACAGTTGAGTCCTTTTGAGGTCATGTATGGGCGGAAGTGCCGCACACCCTCAAGTTGGGGTGGACCTGAGGATAGGTTACGAATTGGTCCTGAAATGCTCAAGGAAATGGAAGAAACAGTGAAAAGGGTGCGTACCAACTTAAAAGCCGCTCAGGATAGACAGAAAAGTTTTGCTGATCGAAAGAGAAGGTTCAAAGAATTTCAAGTTGGGGACCATGTGTTTGTCAGAATCCAACCCAGAAGGAGTACCTTGCAGTGGAGCGGGTGTGCCAAACTTGCACCTCGTTATTTTGGTCCTTTCCAAATCTTGGCAAGGGTGGGGCCGGTAGCGTATCAACTCGCCCTACCAAGCCATATTAGGATCCACAATGTTTTTCACGTTTCCGTATTAAAACAATACGTCTATGATCCTAAACATGTGATTCAATGGCAGAATGTTCGGGTAAGAATTAATCTGGTCATTCTAGATAAGCTTTGTTCCGAAACAAGAAAATAACTAAATCTGTTGCTGATTGCAGGTCGAGCCGGAAGGCGAGGTTCTGGTCGAACCACTGACCATTCTCGACCGGAGAGAAGTGCAGCTGCGGAAACGGGTTATTTTCCAAGCTAAAGTGCAGTGGCAGCACTATGGGCCGGAAGAAGCCACTTGGGAGGATGAGGAACTCCTTAGAAAAGCTTACCCGAATTTGTTTAAGGGTGACAGACATCGGGACGATGTCCAATCACAGGAGGGGGAGATGTAATGACCCCAGGCTATGTAATTGTGAAAAGTTTACTGTGGTAAAAGACAGTAATACAGTTGTTGTTATGTTTTAAACAAAACTGTGACAAACTATTTTTATTAAAGTAATTTAAATATTTCTTAAAATGCTGGCAGCCTCTAAGAGGTGGATCTTAAAGAAAGAGATCAGTTATGATAACTGATGGAAACTACCCTCCAAAACAGGAAAAGTCCTGACTGTGGGGGGGTTCTGTGCTATGAGGACAGACAGAAGAGATTCTTTTCCAAGAGGAGGAAAAAGAAAAGAAAAAAAAAAGAGAAAAGTGGTTAAGTCTGGTGAGGACCAGATAACCAGGCACAGAGAGTGCACAAATCCTGTTGAGGGCTTGAGGTCTGCAGGATGGCTCGGGGGGAGAATTCTGTCTGAGGGATGGATCTCATGGCTGGGTGGACGAGCAGAATTAAAGCTCAGGTGACTTGTTTTGTTTGAAAAACCATTCCTGACACTGGCAACCAGGTACGGTTCCAAACTGTGAAGTCCCTGATTGAAAATAAATGTGCATTGAAATTACAGTAGTCGAATAGGAAATATGTCTTTTTATTTCTTAGACACTGTCACGATGGGTAGCATACATGTACAAATGTAAACTTTAAAGTAAGGGACAGACTGTCAAATAATGAACAGGGTCTGGGCTAGTACTCGGTAAAGAAGGATACACAGAAATATTAAGCAAGACTGAATACTGGTATAAGGAAGCATTAACCGAGGTCTGGTTACTGTGTAACGGACTCAACCCAACCTCATTAGCGAGGTTAATACACTGTCAGTTAACGAACAGTTACCTGTGAATCAAACTGTAGTGAATACTATGACAGTTAACCGAAACAAATGATGTGAAATGACAATGGAACGAGGGTTTAAACCTCTGAATCTGAATAGAAGAGCACCGACTGTAGTCGGGTGTTACCCTCTCGACGGAGGAACAGTGAAACAGTTGTTAGCATGAATGATTAATGACCTGTGCATAAACCGATATTCGTGAAACTGTATAAACAAAGAATGGAAATCATATTGTATTTCATTAACCTATGTCGCCAAGTCGCAGTACTCGCGGACATGATATGAATATAAACCCTGTGTATCCAAAGCTATAAATGGAACACAGTGAACATATGAATATACAAACCCGGTGTATTTAAGAGCTATAAATGGAGTACATAAAGTATATGTAGATATAAAAACTCTGTGCATTTAGAGCGATAAAATGAGAAACAACGAGTATACATAAACAATACCATTCTGTGCAACTTCGTTAAGAAGATATTCATGTTAAAACAAGGAAACCTGTGCGATAACAGTAAAGAGAGAACAGCAAGCATGCATATAGTGCAACCTTTTCCATAAAGAGAAGAGCATATAGAAATCACAGAGCGTGTAACCAAAGCTATTAGCATAACTTGACCATATATAGGCGAATGCCGTTATGAAAACAAGTAGAATCAGCAACAAAATGTAAACCCCATGCTCTGTTTCAAATGTCGAAAAGCCGAGTCAGAATCATATAACTACAGGCATAAATAATACCCTGAGGGTTAGACGGAGTCTATTCTCTGTACACAATTACAAATAGTACCGAACGGTGAAGCTTTAAAAAGGAAAATATCAGTACACATTCGATAAGGGGAAAAACCCAAAACCCTCATGTCCAGATCTGTGCGGGAAGACCAGATATGCAAACCATATGGATAAGAGCAGGTGTATCAAGCTTGCCTCAAGGGTAGCATTGTTAATCAAATGGAAAAACGTAACACGAGTATAAAGAACCCAGGAATTCGTTGTGAGTAATAAATTATCCAGCGAAGTCACTGTCACGACCAGTCTACATAACAAAGGCAAATGGTAAGGGTTCTCTTCAGAGAATACCCAGCGATTGAAACGAGGAAACCCGCGTTGGGGCAGTGGTCTGCACCAAACCACGAAACTATAAATTATGACCAGTATTCTATTCACTTGCCATATAAACAAAACATAGGTTGCCGATACATACCTGTGTTTACCGGAGGGTTGCACCGCTGTGTGTAGCTATCCCGATCCCATCCGAGAGGTAGCAAGTCTCAGCTGCACATCATGGCAAGGAAAGGGAATAAGATCCTAAGAAATCGCCATGGTAACCAGAACAGTTAAATAATATTGTAGAACGAATATCCATTGGCCAGTACCTTTGAGGGTTTGTTGACGGGCGGTTCATGGCCTCTGAGGCATTTGCAGAACGAAGAATTGTTGCTGGTGAATTCGAGTCAAAGATGGAGCATTGAACCGGGTCCGGAAAGACCGCAAGTGAAAATAAGCTCAGAGTCTGTGTGGAGACGATTAAGTATCACATGGAACCCTTGAATGATTCTCGTCCATCCGATCTCTGGATGGGATCCAAGCCGTCTAAACAAGGCGGGAACCAAAAGCGATAGGACCGTGATCTGCGTTTCCAAGGTGTCACATGGCCAAGGGAACCAGGCCATGCCACCTGCCCCGGTAAGGACGGCTGTCTTAAAGACAAAGATGAGTTGGCACCTGTAAATGCTGCGGCAGGACCATCAAGGGCCGCGCCATATTAACTCATGTTACTGTTGATAACCTATAGCTAGGTTCTGTCATAAGGGCAGGGTTTACACCCAACGCCCAGCTAAGAATACATTACAATGCCGCGTGGTATATGGAAAATCAAAGTCAACAGAAATAAATATATGACCGATGACAATATATATTGTGTAATGTATGTGTAGGGTCGTTAAGGTAATGTGTATACATAAAAGAAACAGGAATATTATAGTGTATCGTTAACTTGTTAGGTTAGGCATACATTAATTTTCTTTTTTTTTTTGTATATGTGGATATAGGTGTGACACCCCCATACTCTACATTTTTGGTTCTTAAAATCTGCCTCTGTATTCTCCGCACCTGTAAATCATATATGCCGCTGTAATTTAAGGCACCACCATTATTTGGAACTGGAAAATGCGAATCAGTTATTCCCTGCCTTCTCATTCTTGCCCTGCAAACACCAAAACCCTCAATGTAAAAGTAAAATGCATACCGAATTCACCAATATGAATTCCTGAGAATGGATGATTATCAAATTACATTTAATCAAAGCATTCAGAGCCATAGGAATTTAATCATTTATTTTGTTTACCGCGCTATCTTTCACCAACGCCGTCTATCGAGAGTTGTTGAAACGGTTGACAAACACTTCATCGTTGCCCCCACCCTCTTTCAATGAAATAATATTGAAATTTTGGAAAATGATATCTGTGGGTAATGGTAATAAAATTTCTGTTTTTAATGTAATGGTAATAAAATTTTGAAATTTTGGATAATGATATATTTTTAGGTAATGGTAAGACAGTGATGATTAGTATCCACTAAAATCAATCAATGCGGTGAGCTTTTAAGAAAATAAAATTTTAATTATTACTTTTTATAATTTTATTTTTATCGTAAAATATGATTTTATGAAAGTAAAAAATTAATTTATTATCTTTTAGAATTTTATTTCTATCAAACAAAAGAAAAAGAAAGAAGTATTACTATAGTTACGCTAATATGTTATATGCTAATATGTTATATGTTTCGTTCTTTCTTATGTTATATGTTTCATGTTTTTTCTTGTTAAGATAAGCGTGTATTTAAAAAAAAAATTATTTTTTTTATTTTTTTTAAAATATTTTTATTTTTATAAAATAAAATAAACATTGAAAGCGTTTATAAAAAAATATCTTTAAATGTTAACCATCTATTATAAATTAATATTTTATTTTTTTTCAATTTATTTTTATCTTTTAATATTAATAAATGATATCATTTAATTTTATTTTATTTTAAATTTAAATATATATTATAAAATAATTAAATTTAAATATATATAATAGAGTTAATATTGAGAATTTACAAAATAATATATAAATATTTTTTAAATAGTGATGTAACATATTTTATTATTAATTACTTTATTATTAAATTCTTATATATATATATATATATATATATCTAAAATATTTTTATTTTATTATATAAAATAAGCAAATAAAAAAAAATTGAAAATATTTCTAAACATATCCTTTAATTTTTAATATTTTAGTATACTTAAATGATAAAATGATATTCAAACACATATTTTAAAATGATTTTATTTAAATATATAAAATGAAATAAATTTTAAAAAATTATACTAATTTATTTTTAAATATTATAATAATATTATTGGTTATTAAGATATTTATATTAATTAATATTTTGTTATTAAATTTATGATATATTTAAAAATAAATTTATATAAATTTGAGTGAATATTAACAATTTACATAATCATTTCTCCTTTTAATATTGTGTTGATATACCATTTCAACATATTATATCTTATGTGTATAGAATAAGAGTATGATCACTTTTCTCTTATTTTTGAACCCTACACTATTGTGTATTTGGTATATGTAATTTTTAAACTTTAAATAAATGGGTGGGTAGGAATTCAAAAATATTTTTCATTTTAGTAAGGCATTGAGTGTTAAATGTTTTGGGGGTTAATTTCTAATACTGAGATGTTGAGTTAGATTTTCCAAAAAAATATAAATTGGAAAAACATTTTCTTAAGAGATAATAATGGTGTTAGCTATGGTTCAGTCCTAGCTATGCATGTAGGCTACTCTTAGCCCTCCTTGGCACCTTGGGCTAGCATGATTGCCTCTTCTCTTATGGAAAATTGCCCATGTTCACTTACATAATTGGTGTTAGCAACTTTGAGTATAACTTCTCTTTGTTGCTATAATTTTTGTAAGGTGGTGGCTCCTCTAGTGACAATGGCATTTTCCTTCCCTAGTGACATTGGTGCTAGTATGAATGTATCTCATGGGTATTATGTGGGAGCAAGAATCCTTCCCTTGAATAGAAATTTGGGTAAAGCCTCTTTTAAAGATATTTTCCAAAATTCTTCTAATCGTCTATTGGTTCAAGAGGTTCCCACTATCAATATTGCATTAGGTAAAGATCTTGTCTCTATGATAGCTCGCTACAACAAAAATGCACTAGTATGTAATTTCAATGGTCTTTAGTTGTACCTACTCAACTTGTACAACTTGATTTCATACTTCTATTAATTTGACTTCAAGAAGAAGTTTTTATTTACCCTTATGCAAAGGGGATTTTCATTATGGCATTTGACCTTAAAAAAGTTAGGGATTTGATGGTAAGTCACATGGGCGAAGCCCGGGGAGACCGAAGTTAAAATCTCATTGAGTACAATGACCTGTTGTGGTGGCGGCTAGAGGGGCGGATTCCCCTTTCCCGGGAGTTTGCTCTTGCTAAAATAATAGGAACTTAGTATACCCGACTCGCAGGTGGTTGGTTATGCTCTTGGTGTTATAGTGGCGGCTATGAGGTTTGATCCTAGGTCTCCCATAGATTAGGTCTGGCAGTTACCGATTCACCATGTGGTTAAAGAAAAAAAAAAAGAAAAAGAACCAAGTCAATTGTTTTGGGGAAAATCAAGTTGATGTCTATAGGGTTAGTCAACTATATTGGAATCATACCTAATCTTGGGTAAAAGGATGAAAAATCTTATGAAGATTGTAATTTTCTTGGGAAATTATGAGAATGAAAATATTTAGCAACGATCATAGTTCAGATGGGTGGATGGCAAAAAGACCATGGGCCTAGCTAAAATGGTGTTGAAGGGGCAAAGATCCATTAAAGAGTGGGTGTTCGCATTATTTGTATTAGCAAGAATCCAAAGATTTTAATAAAATATACCGAATAAAAATTTCTAGATGAAAAATGCATGGATGGGTGGAATTGTTGTGTTCAAACCCAAAGTTGCAAGTGTAGAACTGGAAACTACTGCATTGGAACTCAAAGTTATAGTTGTCGAGGTCCAAAAATCTAGCTTTTACATAGATAAACACTTGAATATTTTTGAGGATTTGAATTTTTTTTATGGATGAAGCTTTTTGTGTTACATGATAGAATATAGATGTCTATCTGATCTTAATTCTAGCAATTTCCCTTTTGTTGTTATTTTTCGTCACCTAACAAAATTCAAAGGGGTCCGCAACCATTCTTAGTTATTTTGGTGGCTCAATGGCCTAGTTAACAACATTGCCTTTGACATAGTTGTTTTCTATTAATTGATATTTGTCAATTGGATTGGGAAGAGGAATGAAGATCATTTCTCATTTATTCTGATGGTGAGTTTTTCCAATGAGCCAATTAGCCAATGCTCCTAGTCTGTGGTTATTATACATCACTTGACAAAATTGGTTTTTGTTAGTTGATATCCATCAACTAGGCTCACTAAACCCTAAAAAGTTCATTTTGAGTTTTCCTATTGGCATATTGGCTAATTAATAGATATGTAATTTGACGGGAGTTGGAATGTTATGTTTATTAATGATCTATCCACTAAAGTATGTTCAAACAAAAGGAAGGAAAGAAGTTTAACCCAAAGGATGACATCTCCTAGTGGCCTGTTAATAGAGCTGATGTGGTTTGGTTGTTGATGTGTCTATAGTGTCATGATATGTTTTCATGGAAATGTAGTAGAGTTAGATAATGTGGAATGTTGACGAGCATGCTAATGTGGCACAAATGTTAAAAGGAGATGATGTGGTAGATAAGGTGGCACATGAATTGGTAGCCAAAGGTCCAGAAATCTAAAAATTTGGAAAAACTATTTCCCATTTTAGTTTCTTTAGATATATATGGATTCAGGTATTTGGAAATTCAAAAATGGACCCATGCCACCAATTAACGATTTGACCCGTCTAAAAATGTGGAACTTTTGTTAACGGGCACTTTTGGGAAAACCCAGATCTAAATGGTGACCAATCTCAATGAGCGTTAGGACCAGATTTATAAATCCATTAAAATGGAAATGCTACTAGCATAAGAAAAATAAAATAAAATATGAATGTTAATTGTGTTGGCCACATGTCCATCTTGCAAACATGGCATGCCCTAGTGGTGATACATGAACATAGGTCAACATCTTTCAGCCATGTGTTAGATGACACTGTGTAATGGGGTGGTGACACATGGCATAGGTTTTTTGCATGTTAACCACATGTTTGTCCTATAGAATATGAAGTGGTAGAAACACACAAATATTCCGAGGGCCATAAATTTTCTCCCATAGCTTGAAATAAAGATTATTTTTTATCAATGGAAATAGCTTGATGAGCTTATTCTCAGGAAGAAGAGTGGGGATGGTTCAAAAAAACTGAATTGTGATACCCTTTGGTATTGGTCAGTTATAGCTTTGTAAGGAGTGATGAAACCATTATGTTTACTTCAAGAAAGAAAGTAATAATTTCATTATCTCAGTCTTATATGTTGATGATATAAATTTGATTAGTGAGTGTAAGCAACTAGTCAAGAAGTCTAAATCCAAATATTTGCATGAGTTTCACAAGTTGGACTTAAGTGAGTTACATTATTCATTGGGAAACGAGGTGAAGATAAACTCTTCAAATAAGAAAATTGTATATCAACCAAATAAATCATATAGAAACATACTTGAGCTTTTTGATATGAATAAATATAAACTATATGTGTGCTAAGAGTAGGAAAAAGAAAGAAGGTAAGGAAAAAGTGTCACATTTTTGTGGGATTTGAGGCCATATTTATGTAATCTTGTGCACAAGACCCAATATTGCACATCTAGTGTGAGTTGTAAGGAGGTACATGGTAAATATGGGGAGAGATCATTAGATAGATATTGTGATGACCCCGGAAAAATGTAAATGTTGGAATTTTACTGTAGTAAGAGATAGAGTTGAAAGATTGTTGTTCTTTTATTTTACAAAAAAACTCTAATCATATTATCCTATTGGTGAATTTAAAATATATTGGAAAATATATATTTCTTGAAATGCTGGCAGCCTCTGAAAGGAGGATTTGAAAAAGAAAATCAGTTATGAAAACTGACTGAAACTACCCTCCCAAACGGGGAAAAGTCCTGGGTAGAGAAAGGAGGAATTCTGTGTTGTGGGGACAGACAGAAGGATTCCAAAGGAAAAAAAAAATTAACAAGAAGCTGGTTAAGTCTGGTAAGGACCAGATGACCAGGCACAAGGTGCATGTATCTTGTTGAGGGTTGTAGGCCTGCAAGATAGCTCGGGGGGAGATTCCAGTCTTAGCGATGGATCTCAAGGTTGGGTGGATAAGAGCAAATATGGATTGCAGGTGAATTTCTGAAGTGTATATTTACAACACTGGCGAACCAGGTACGTGTTAGCAATGAAGGGAAAATTAGTTCAGCAATGACTGTTGACCACACTGCAGATAAATTTACAGTAGTTGACAATGCAAACCCTTATAACATAAATTTCCCTTTGATATCATATTGCTTTAGTATATTTGAATCACGCAAATATTTCTATTAAAATGTCAGATTATTTAAATGCTAGATAATTGTAAAAGAGATAACCTGAACGCTAATGGTAGTTCAAATAAAAGAAAGCATATAAAACTTTAAGACGGACCAGAAACACTGTGGTGGGTATCCAAGCAGATAGGTACATTAAAAGAACGACTGGACTATCTTAATTTCCTATGGAAAGGAAAGCCAAAGACCTTAAACTACTTCTCCATTAGAGAACAGTCAGAGTTACGCTAACTAAACACCATAAACAAATCATGTAACTATACATTGCGAGCAAAATTCAGAGTTTAGAGTCTTAACGAGACTGTGACTACAAGAGAAAACGTATAACCAGATAATTAGTCCCATAAAACCAACTGTTATCGAAAAGAGTAAACATTACGAAACTGTTTGTACAACAGTGAAATCAATTGTAGATATCTGAAAACGGTACTGAGAAGTAAACGTTTCGAGAACGATTGCAACCACTGGAGTTGCTTAACCGTGGCTATGAACACGGCAGCGTAGGTAACCACATGTATATACACACATTCGACAGATATTACACATATGTATGCGCTGTAACAATTCAACAAACTTGTCATAACTTAAACTCAGCAACGGTAGGAACCATATGCTGGTAATGTAGCATTTCGTAACTGCATGAGGAGGATATAAACCAAAGAATAGTAAAGAAAAAAAAAACCCACTAGCATTACTGAAATGATATCATTATGCGATAAAGGTAGAACCGAAATTCCATACCGCTCACGGAGACAGACATAACAATTAACTGTTTTTAGATTGACAAAACGACATTATCAAGATGGGCATACTGCAACCGTCCAAGAAAGACCAGAAATAAATTAGCAACACAGAACACATGGTAATTAAGAGCGAAGAACTGGAAGAGTAAAAATTGAAATACATATGTTTAAAATCGAAATATGTGTTCATTTGTCTAAATAAAAACATCTTTGACCAGCAAGGTCCAACACAGCGTCCATTTCAACAACTGTCTCCACATATACATACAACGGTGACATAGAATGCCTAAAAACACAGGAAGGCAAAGATTGCCCTCAAATTGATCAACTACTGCACGAAATTTAGGCGTAAGATAAATCTGCCTGTTTCTCATAGCTCAACAGGGTAGGTCGAAAACGTAAAGCCCTGAGAATAGGAAAACACATGCGAGACATGAGGATCTCCTCTGGAAATTCCTCGTCTGGAATATAACGGAAGAAAAACAGTACATATAAGAAAACATGCGGTAATATTCACAGCCGTTTCGGCACACCATGGACAGAGCAACCCTTAGACTTCGCACCCGGTTAGAGGGTCGTTTGCTTACCTGGTAGGAGACGGAGGGGTCGAGACGTTGGCTCTGTCATCCCGCAAGCGGTAAGGGGGCTTGTAACGAGCCTCACCTGCACACAACCATATCGGAAATTACCAGCCAGTGTGAGCTTACAAACAGTAGCAACCACATTTTAAACGCATGCAAGGCCTGAGCCGAATTGTAGAAAAAAAAATAGCCTGTAGCAAATGACTGTGTCGAAAGACTGAATCTAATTAAAAGTAAACTGAGTATGATACCTGTACAGAGCCCTTGAAGAGCAAACATAAGACCTCGGAGCTGTAGATGAAGCTCAGGGGCGGCGTTGAATGGAAAATGAACCAGGTGATTGAATGACTAGAGGGGTGCCGAGAGTCCTTCCCGTTCCAAATGAACCACGAGAAAGCTATAAGGGGTTTATGAAAGACCTCAAAACCCTTAGACATTTTCCAGCCCTCCGATATGAGCATTAGATCTCCGCCGTTGGAGTAGCGCGGGAATCCAAGGCGTGAAGGCCAAGGGTGCAGAAACCAACGAGTCACATGGCCAAGCGGGTGAGCCAGGCCACCTATTGAAACACTGACAAGAAACTTAAATGCTGCCAACAACTCAACGCCGGAAAGGGCTACGGATCGGACAAAGCATATTTCCGATTGCCGTTCAATACACATGTCACCCATGCAGTCAAGCCAACCTTAAGTCAATAATTTGTATAGTCGTTAAACATTTATCGTAGGTCCGAGATATATCACCACAGTACAGTTATGTAAATGTTAAACCGCGCAACAATGATTACGGTAGAAGTTGAGTAAATATAATAAAGTTTACCATTTTTCAAAAAAAAAAATTATGTAATATACAGGGGTGTGACAATTTGGTATCAGAGCCAAGTTTCAATACTGTGGCCTCTGGAACAGCATGTTCAAATGTGCAGATAACTATCCCATACATATGTAAGGGAGAGAGTTAATCAAACTAACTACTTTTCCTGTCCTATTTCTAGGGGTGAGACACAGGAACAATAACAACTAATAGCCAACAGATAGAAAACAGTGAAAATGCAGAGAGCCGACAGCGCTCCTCGGGAAAACCCAGAGCTGTGGGTACAGCTTGGCGAGGAGACACGTAGTACAAACCTTGCAATACTGGAAACTGTTCAGGAGCTGAAGAATGAGATGGCACGTTTACGAGAGGATAATGCGCGATTGACGGTGGAACAAGAAAGAATTCTGAAGAGTTTGTCGGATAGGCAGAACCCACCACTAGCTAATCCCAGTGCGGAACAGCAGAGGATGACAGAAGAACGAAACTATCAAACTGGACCTGAAAACTCAGAGGAAAAGGAGGACCATTCCGATAATGTACTTGAACAGCAGACTTCAAAACGTCAGAGAATGGAGCTGCAGGGAGAATTTCGAAAAATTAAACCCCCACATTTTGATGGGGAACAGGAAGAAGCGGCTGAAGCATGGTTAATTAACATGAACAAATATTTCCAGTTGTATGAGTATGACCATAATTTGAAGGCACGACTGGCCATCTTCCAGCTACAAGGTAAAGCAACCCTGTGGTGGGAGGAAATTAAGATCGTCAAGGGGGTAAGCGAACGGACCATAACATGGGAAAAGTTTCAGAAATACTTCAAAGAGAGATATCTGACCGAGCGCTTCTACGATGAAAAAGCAAGAGAATTCCATGATTTACGGTTGGGACAACAGTCTATGGACGAATTTATCAACCGTTTTACTTCCCTGCTTCGTTATGTGCCCTATATTAAGGAGGAGAAAGCCAAGGTGCAAAGGTTTGTAAGCAGCTTACCTCTATATATAAGAGAAAGGATCGAGTTTGACAATCCTAGGACAATGGATGAAGCTATCCGCAAGGCTAGAATCTGTTACCAGCAGAATAAACAGAAGGGAGATGCTCCAAATAAAAGATGGAATGAAAGAAGGGGTAACAGGACTGTTGGAAATAGCAAAGGAAGTCGCAGTAATGGTAGTAAGGGAGCTGGCAAAGGGCAGAACAGCAGAACTGTAGCAAGAGGTTCACTCAGGGCTAGGCCAACCAGTGAGTCCAGAGTAAGTGAACAGCCTGCTAGGCCGGAGGGTGAAGGAATGGCCAGACCTCCAGTTCAATGCTGGGGCTGTGGAGGACCACACTATGTCAAAAACTGCCCGCAGCGGAAGGGTACGGACCAGATATCCCAGATTCACGAAGCATCGACCGTTGGGGATGTGGCACGTAGCGTACCAAGGATTAACGCAGCCCTGGATGATCGTCAAGCGGAATACCAGCCGACTATGGTGGAATTTGAAGGTAAAATTTCAAACCTTTCTATAGCTGTTCTCATTGATCCAGGAGCCACTTTAAGTTATATTAGCCCAAAGATAGTAGAACAGTGTAAGCTACAATCTGAAAAATTCAGGAATCCATGGCTGGTATAGTTAGCTACGGGAGCCAAGAGACAGGTGTCTTGGCGAAAATTAATAATTGCTCTTGAACCTTAGCAGGACAGCCAATAGTAGTGGATCTGAATGTACTTCTGTTGGGTTCATATGACATCCTGATTGGGATGGATTGGCTAGAAAAACAATGGTCATTAGTAAACTGCAAGACGAAAACCATTTACTATAAAGATGACTTTGGGGAGAAGCAGGAACTGCAAGGGATCAAGCACCCCGTGCAGATCCGGCCGATCACGGCATCCCAGCTAGCTAAATGTATCAAAAAGAAATGTCAAATTTATGCCATTCAGGTAGGCTATGCAAATCAGAAGGATAAAACAGCTACGCTGGAAAATATTCCAGTAATACAAGAATTTGCAGATGTTTTTCCAGAGGAGATACCGGGGCTGCCACCCAAAAGAGATATAGACTTTACCATCGAATTGACACCGGGGGCAGCACCAGTGTCGCGGGCACCTTATCGAATGAGCGTACCTGAATTAACAGAATTAAAAATGCAACTGCAAGAGCTGCTAGACAAAAATTACATTCGCCCCAGTGTATCACCATGGGGAGCCCCAGTGTTATTTGTCAAGAAGAAAGATGGAACTCTTCGGATGTGCATAGACTATCGTCAGCTGAACAAGCTCACGATCAAAAATAAATATCCTTTACCTCGGATTGATGAACTCTTCGATCAAGTGAAGGGGGAAAAAGTGTTCTCTAAGATCGATTTGCGATCCGGGTATCACCAGATTAGGATCAAAGAGGAAGACATCGCTAAGACAGCTTTCAGAACACGGTATGGGCACTACGAGTTTGTGGTGTTACCTTTTGGCTTGACCAATGCACCTGCCACCTTTATGTGTTTGATGAACAGTGTGTTTCACAGGTTCTTGGATAAATTTGTATTGATATTTATCGATGATATTCTGATATATTCTCGTTCTAGGAAGGAGCACGAGGAACATCTTAGATTAGTGCTGCAAACTCTCCGGGAACATCAGCTATACGCTAAGTTCAGCAAGTGTGATTTCTTCAGGGAAGAAATACAATACTTAGGCCATATAATCACCAAAGAGGGGATTGCAGTGGACCCTGAAAAGATAAGGACTATAATGGAATGGCCCGTACCAAAGGATGTGGCAGATATCAGGTCCTTTATGGGGCTAGCTGGCTATTATAGAAGATTCGTGGAGGGTTTTTCAAGGGTAGCATACCCTATCACCTCCTTACAAAAAAAAGGAAGGGTATTCAAATGGACCTCAGAGTGTCAGCGGAGCTTTGAGCAACTTAAACATTTACTCACCACCGCACCCATTTTGAGTATAGCTGATCCTAATAAGGATTACGTGGTATGTACTGACGCGAGTAAGGAGGGTGTGGGCGGAGTATTGATGCAGGAAGGAAGAGTAATCGCGTACGAATCAAGAAAGCTAAAGGAACATGAGCAGAAATATTCTGCCTACGACTTAGAATTGGCAGCCGTTATACACGCACTGAAGATGTGGCGACATTATCTCTTGGGGAGAAAATTTCTGTTGTTAACAGATCATCACAGCTTGACAAATTATTTCAGCCAACCTACCTTAAATACGAGGCAAGCCCGTTGGGCGGATTTTCTAAGTGGATTCGATTTTGAAATTAAACACTTAAAAGGGAAGGAGAACCGTGTAGCCGACGCATTGAGTCGAAAGGTGCAGTGCTTGTATGAAATTTCGATCAGTAAATGGCAGAATTCCTTATTTGAAAAGATAAAAATAGCAGCAGATCAAGATGCTGAATACCAGCAAATAAAACAGCAGGTACAACAACTTTCTAGCGGGAAAACGCAGCAGGGATATGAATTAGATGATGCCGGAATGCTGTATTTTAATAAGAGGTTGTATGTACCTAACAAAGATGGTCTTAGGAATCTGATTTTGGATGAATTTCACATCAGCCACTATACCGGGCACCCAGGATACCAAAAAATGGTCACCGCACTTAGAAAAGAATATTATTGGCCAGGAATGAAAAAGAATGTAGCTGAATACTTGGCACGGTGTTTGGAGTGTCAACAGATTAAAGCAGAGCATTTGCATCCAGCAGGGCTGCTACAACCTTTACCCATTCCAGAGTGGAAATGGGAAACTATTTCTATGGATTTTATAACCGGGTTGCCTCGGACAAAGAGAAACAATGACTCCATTATGGTAGTGGTAGATAAACTGAGTAAGGCAGCACACTTTATACCTGTGCAGTCCACTTATAAGGCTGTGCAAATTGCTCACATTTTTATGCAGAATGTGTTCAAACTGCATGGACTTCCGAAGATAATAATATCTGATCGTGATGTAAAATTCACGTCAACTTTTTGGAGAACATTGTTTACTGAACTGGGAACACAGCTGAATTTCAGCACAGCCTATCATCCCCAGACCGATGGTCAAACAGAACGAGTGAACCAGGTAGTGGAGGACATGTTGAGAGCATGTGTAATGCTGAAACCAACTCAATGGGAGGAATATCTACACCTGGTTGAATTCGCATATAATAATGGATATCACACGTCAACACAGCTGAGTCCCTTTGAGGTCTTGTATGGGCGGAAATGCCGCACACCCTCAAGCTGGGGTGGACCTGAGGATAAATTAAGATTGGGCCCAGAAATGCTCAAAGAAATGGAAGACATGGTAAAAAGAGTGCGTACCAATTTAAAGGCTGCTCAGGACAGACAAAAAAGTTTTGCAGATCGGAAAAGAAGATTCAAAGAATATCAGGTCGGTGACCATGTTTTTGTGAGGATCCAAGCCAGAAGGAGCACCCTGCAATGGAGTGGGTGTGCCAAACTTGCTCCTCGCTATTTTGGACCTTTTCAGGTCTTGGCAAGAGTGGGGCCGGTGGCTTACCAACTCGCCCTGCCAAGTCATATTAGGATCCACAATGTTTTCCACGTTTCTATACTAAAAAAATACGTTTACGACCCTAAACATGTGATCAAATGGCAGGATGTTCGGGTAAGAACTAATCTGGTTGTTCTAGTTAAGCTTTTATCCCAGACAGGAAGTGACTGGAATTGTTGTTGATTGCAGGTCGAGCCGGAAGGCGAGGTTCTGGTCGAGCCACTGAACATCCTCGACCGGAGAGAAGTGCGGCTGCGGAAGCGAGTTATTACCCAAGTTAAAGTGCAGTGGCAGCACTATGGACCTGATGAGGCCACTTGGGAAGACGAAGAACTCATCAAAAAAGCTTACCCGGAATTGTTTAGGGGAAACAGACATCGGGACGATGTCCAATCTCAGGAGGGGGAGATGTGATGACCCCGGAAAAATGTAAATGTTGGAATTTTACTGTAGTAAGAGATAGAGTTGAAAGATTGTTGTTCTTTTATTTTACAAAAAACTCTAATCATATTATCCTATTGGTGAATTTAAAATATATTGGAAAATATATATTTCTTGAAATGCTGGCAGCCTCTGAAAGGAGGATTTGAAAAAGAAAATCAGTTATGAAAACTGACTGAAACTACCCTCCCAAACGGGGAAAAGTCCTGGGTAGAGAAAGGAGGAATTCTGTGCTGTAGGGACAGACAGAAGGATTCCAAAGGAAAAAAAAAAATAACAAGAAGCTGGTTAAGTCTGGTAAGGACCAGATGACCAGGCACAAGGTGCATGTATCTTGTTGAGGGCTGTAGGCCTGCAAGATAGCTCGGGGGGAGATTCCAGTCTTAGCGATGGATCTCAAGGTTGGGTGGATAAGAGCAAATATGGATTGCAGGTGAATTTCTGAAGCGTATATTTACAACACTGGCGAACCAGGTACGTGTTAGCAATGAAGGGAAAATTAGTTCAGTAATGACTGTTGACCACACTGCAGATAAATTTACAGTAGTTGACAATGCAGACCCTTATAACATAAATTTCCCTTTGATATCATATTGCTTTAGTATATTTGAATCAGGCAAATATTTCTATTAAAATGTCAGATTATTTAAATGCTAGATAATTGTAAAAGAGATAACCTGAACGCTAATGGTAGTTCAAATAAAAGAAAGCATATAAAACTTTAAGACGGACCAGAAACACTGTGGTGGGTATCCAAGCAGATAGGTACATTAAAAGAACGACTGGACTATCTTAATTTCCTGTGGAAAGGAAAGCCAAAGACCTTAAACTACTTCTCCATTAGAGAACAGTCAGAGTTACGCTAACTAAACACCATTAAACAAATCATGTAACTATACATTGCGAGCAAAATTCAGAGTTTAGAGTCTTAACGAGACTGTGACTACAAGAGAAAACGTATAACCAGATAATTAGTCCCATAAAACCAACTGTTATCGAAAAGAGTAAACATTACGAAACTGTTTGTACAACAGTGAAATCAATTGTAGATATCTGAAAACGGTACTGAGAAGTAAACGTTTCGAGAACGATTTCAACCACTGGAGTTGCTTAACCGTGGCTATGAACACAGCCGCGTAGGTAACCACATGTATATACACACATTCGACAGACATTACACATATGTATGCGCTGTAACAATTCAACAAACTTGTCATAACTTAACTCAGCAACGGTAGGAACCATATGTTAGTAATGTAGCATTTCGTAACTGCATGAGGAGGATATAAACCAAAGAATAGTAAAGAAAAACCCACTAGCATTACTGAAATGATATCATTATGCGATAAAGGTAGAACCGAAATTCCATACCGCTCACGGAGACAGACATAACAATTAACTGTTTTCAGATTGACAAAACGACATTATCAAGATGGGCATACTGCAACCGTCCAAGAAAGACCAGAAATAAATTAGCAACACAGAACGCATGGTAATTAAGAGCGAAGAACTGGAAGAGTAAAAATTGAAATACATATGTTTAAAATCGAAATATGTGTTCATTTGTCCAGATAAAAACATCTTTGACCAGCAAGGTCCAACACAGCGGCCAGTTCAACAACTGTCTCCACATATACATATAACAGTGACATAGAATGCCTAAAAACACAGGAAGGCAAAGATTGCCCTCAAATCGATCAACTGCTGCACGAGATTTAGGCGCAAGAGAAATCTGCCTGTTTCTCATAGCTCAACAGGGTAGGTCGAAACGTAAAGCCCTGAGAATAGGAAAACACATGCGAGACATGAGGATCTCCTCTGGAAATTCCTCGTCTGGAATATAACAGTTGAAAAACAGTACATATAAGAAAACACGCGGTAATATTCACAGCCGTTTCGGCACATCATGGACAGAGCAACCCTTAGACTTCGCACCCGGTTAGAGGGTCGTTTGCTTACCTGGTAGGAGACGGAGGGGTCGAGGCGTTGGCTCCGTCATCCCGCAAGCAGTAAGGGGGCTTGTAACGAGCCTCACCTGCACACAACCATATCGGAAATTACCAGCCAGTGGGAGCTTACAAAACAGTAGCAACCGCATTTTAAACGCATGCAAGGCCTGTGCCGAATTGTAGAAAAAAAAATAATCTGTAGCAAATGACTGTGTCGAAAAGACTGAATCTAATTAAAAGTAAACTGAGTATGATACCTGTACAGAGCCCTTGAAGAGCAAACATAAGACCTCGGAGCTGTAGATGAAGCTCAGGGGCGGCGTTGAATGGAAAACGAACCAGGTGATTGAATGACCAGAGGGGTGCCGAGAGTCCTTCCCGTTCCAAATGAACCACAAGCAAGCTCTAAGGGGTTTATGAAAGACCTCAAAACCCTTAGACATTTTCCAGCCCTCCGATCTGAGCATTAGATCTCCGCCGTTGGAGTAGCGCGGGAATCCAAGGCGTGAAGGCCAAGGGTGCAGAAACCAACGAGTCACATGGCCAAGCGGGTGAGCCAGGCCACCTATTGAAACACTGACAAGAAACTTAAATGCTGCCAACAACTCAACGCCGGAAAGGGCTACGGATCGGACAAAGCATATTTCCGATTGTCGTTCAATACACATGTCACCCATGCAGTCAAGCCAACCTTAAGTCAATAATTTGTATAGTCGTTAAACATTTATCGTAGGTCCGAGATATATCACCACAGTACAGTTATGTAAATGTTAAACTGCGCAACAATGGTTACGGTAGAAGTTGAGTAGGTATAATAAAGTTTACCATTTTTCAAAAAAAAAAATTATGTAATATACAGGGGTGTGACAGATATCAAGGTTGTTCTTTACATACCTACATGGCACAATAATTATATAGTATTTAGTATTAATGAAATGGAAGCAAGAAACTTCAAATGCATGAGTTTGTTAACCAAATAGGCTAGGGATATGGACAATGCAAATTCTAATATATATATCTATATGTGTGTGTGAGAGAGAGAGAGAGAGAAATGTTTGAATCAGTAACCAGATAGTGGAATAAAAAACAATAAATGATAAGGATGTGGATTATACCAAGTCCAATAATGCTTATATATTTATGATATTTGAAGAAATAATCACTTGATAAAATAAAATAAAACAAATAATTATATATTCTACTATT